>CM072545.1:47556827-48865160 GCA_036898215.1 Platycarya strobilacea
AGTCTTTATGCTGGCCATACAATTGCAAGTTGAGGACTAGTGCAAGTTGAAAACTGCTTGTGTAACCTGTCAGTTATTTTTAAATAGTTTTATCTATCAATTACTTTAAATGCCATACATGAGTCACTTAGTATGAAAAACAAAATTCCATACTACTTAACATGGTTTATTTATTTATTTATTAGATACATTACTGATGAGAAATTATTTAGTACAAAACAAATTGATCCTTAGGTACGGTCAATTCCTTATACAAACTTTTTATTATTGTTTTTTAACTGCTTCCTAGTTTTGAGCGAATTAAATATTTAGTTTTCTTTTTTTATAAATTGCTTCTTATTGTTGAATGGATTAAGCAAGCCCGACTAGAGTAATTTAATAATCAAGAAAGCTTGACTAGAGTAATTTAGTTGTTGTCTATAGTGATGCTTGACTACTTGTTGTTGCCTTCTAACTTGATGCTAGATTTGGATTTGATAAGGCTGATAGGTAACTTTCAACTGCATGTCAAAGTTTCCTCTTCAGTTTGTAAATTTAAAAACTAGTTTTGAGTGAATTAAACATTTAGTACTTTTTTTTTTATAAATTGCTTCTTAGTGTTGAATGAATTAAGCAAACCTGACTAGAGTAATTTATGAGAATAAAAGAAAAGAGTTGACCAATTGTTTATTTGGAAAAATTTTAGAATGTCATCATCTTCAGCAATGTCTTCTTCATCATCTGCTAAACATATATTGCATCAACCATTATACTTCTGTGAGATCGAAGCCAAATTAAAATACTCAATGACTACAAAAAATTTAGGATGACCCTTCTTAGGCTGTGCAAAGTACAACACAGAGGTATGTGTATTAGTTTGGCTTATATTAAACATTTTTTTGTGTTCATCAATATGCTGTGTCTTCTAATACATTTCGTTTGTATGCATGAGATGTTCAAGGATTACTATATTGCAACTTTTTCAAGTGGGTAGATGTTAATTCAGTAATTGAGTTCCAGTATCAAAAAAGATTCAATGAAGTTCTTGAGAAAAAGAAAGAACTCGAGACAATACTTGAGCATCTTGAGAAGGCACAAATTGAGTTACAGAAAATAATGGATCAACTCGAGAAGTTGCCGATGGTACTATCCAATAGCTACGACGAGGCGTTGAAGGAGTTGGTGCGTCACACACAAAAAGCTGAAAATAGGCAATCACGTATACTGTTTTAAATTTATTGGAGTTTTGTGTTTGTGGTTGCATTTTACCTTATAGTATTTAAGTAATTTATATCCTATGTTTTTATTTTGGACTTCGGCACTTATATCAGTATATTAATTTTAATTCTTGGCATTTTCTGACTTTTTACGGATGCCAATGCAAGTTGTTTGATCACTTCTTTTGATATGTTGAAAGTAGCAATATGTGAAAGGAATGTTGATATTTAAATCATTTTCTGACTTTGTATATTTAAATCTTGAAGCTACCTTCTTCTTCTGCTTTTGTTGTTGGGGAATGTTAATGAGGTTGTTTATTATAAGCTTCCTTGTCAATGGGAATATTCAGTATATTGAAGCTTTGATATTGAGTGATGGCCTTGGTTAATACCTTGTCAACTTCTCATATCATGTCGATATAATCTATCAAATTTTGACATTACGAGCTGTACCATTTCGATGGTTAAAATAAATTAAGGCTCACGTTAAATTAAATAATTGGTGTGGCCTAAATATGCAGGATTTATTAGGGTCAAGAGTCGTGAATTTTTGCGGACTACAAATCAGGATTTAAATCTCTTCACGTGAGCCTACAAATATTTGCCTAAAATTTTTTCTGAACGTGAATTGTCGCTGACAGTATTAACAAACAATATCATAGGCATGTATATACTGAGTATTAACAAAAAAGAGCTGGTACCCAATATTTGATAATAAAAAAAACCTGCATCATAACAGTATTAACAAACAAGGTGCGGACTACAAATCAAGTAAAATAGTTACCATTTACAAAAATGATAACTATTCTAACTTACAAAAAAGATAACTATTCCAACTATACTTGAAGGAAAATGCCAACTAGCCATGGAGGAACCGTCAAAATGTGTGGCTCAAAAAAACAAAGGAAATGTTACAAGTGAAAAGTAACCCAAAACATGAAAAACCTTTACAAGTGCTTAACAAGAATCAAATCCCTGAACCAAAACCCATCACTATAAATCTCTTTTCACTATTCCTCTTAATACTAATGGTTTGATGATCTCCCATCTCACTCCATTTTGTCATCACCCTAAATCCGCATTTCTTATCGTATTCCTTATAATAACTCATTAAATCTTTTAGGAAATTAAACTCCATCCCTGACATTAGCTCGTTGTCATTATTTATTTGTACATTCTCAGATGTTTCGGCATTGGCATACTCAATTTCCTCTACATCTAGTACATTTGTATTACTTATTGTAATTGGAGAGGATGTACATGATGCTTCAGTTTTTCCAACATCAAGAGTAATATCCTATGTACTAAGAAAGCTGTCATTACTTTCTTCAATTGGATAGTATGTATCAAATGCATCATTTTCTCTACCATCATGTCTATTTTTCTCTGTACCAAGAAAATTATTTCTAATGGCACTTATATTGGTGAGAGGAGTCGGAACTTGTATTGGGTAACCAATATTTTACAATAACAATAATAATAATAATAATAATAAATTGTCCTTATAAACAACCAACTTATTAAAATTAATTCAAAAACATGACATCACCACTTGTAGGATGCTGGGATATTGGTTAGCAGCAGGACTCGATGACCACACAGACATTGGTCCATAGTAACCGTGCATGTCATTTGGGATGTTTGGACATGTTGATGATATGTCCTAACAGGAAAATAGACAAGTTATTGAAGTATTTAGCCAAATTAAAATATCAATTAATCTCAAATTCAATATTGATAGATTTATATTAAATAATCTAACATACCGCAGATGGAGAATTTGAGCTAGATGGTATTGACGTAGATAAATGCTATTTCTCGTTTCTCATTTTGGGAGGAAAACAAATGCATTGTAATAAACTGGGCCACAAACATGAAGAGGAAAATATCAAAATTTTATGTATTGGTTATTGTTAATATTAATACATAAATCATTATGCATGTTGATATGTCAGTTTGTTACTTCTTTTAAGTTGCAAACCTACACCTCTCGAATACTCTTGCATTAATTGGGAGAAAATTTGAATTATTATTACTATCACTAGGATTGGTTATTCGAAAGTTAAAATAACCAGTGCCCATGTTGATAATACTAATACAAGGTTTATTTAGAATTTATTGGATTTGGATTTGGAAATTTGGATGTTGAAATCAATTCATAGCAATTTACTCAAGTCCAGTCTTAAACCTTGTATTATTCCAAATCTTAACATAACAAACGACCAAAACACACTAAAGAGTAGAATTGCTAACATACCAACTACTAAATATTTACTAACAGAGGGACAAAAGAGTTAGGGAAAAAAAGTTCTTTTTCCTCTATTTCACTAAACTTAGCTTATGTAAACTGTTCTTATAAAAGAGTTCTATTGTAAGTCAAATAGAGAAAGGAACACCAGTATTTTTTGAAGACAATCTACCGCTAATATGAGCCCCAAATCATCCATGTGTAAAGAATGAGCCCTAAGCATCCATGTGTAAAGAATGAACCTACGTAAACGGTTTTTACAAAAATAGTTCATTGGCAGTTCGTTTGTGCAAAGGGAAAATTTTTGAAAGTGAAATTTGAATATACATGCATTAATGTGTAAAGAATGAGAACAACTAAAAAGAAATAATGGAAAAATCATATCTTGAAGAACCGAATGACTGGGTAACTTGTCTCTGTCCAAACGCACGACAAGAGAAGCAGCAAACCTCTATCCAAACTCACAATGTTGACCGCGATAGGGCAATGGAGTGACGATAGCAACCAATCCGATAGACGCAGACGATTGAATGGATGAAGAAATGGCATGCGTTCACTTTGGCATGAGAAAGAAGACGAGGTAGACGAAGAAATGACGTGCGAAAGAAGTCAGATTTTCCTCATTACATTCGTATTTCGTGTGTTTATTAACTGAGAAATGCTATTTCGCCCAAATGATTATTTTTTTAATTTTTTTTTTTACCAAATGATTAAAAAAATGATTTTTAATAATTATGTGATTTTTTTTATTTTTTAAAATTAATTAAAACCTTAAAAAAATGATTTAAAATAAAGAAGTTGCTTATTCGAAACAAATTGGGGATGTGGCACATTCTTATTAATTTGTTTTTTTTTTAATTTAAATTAATAAATTCAGCCATATCAGCCAGTTTCGCACGATCCCGCACTCGACGGTTTCTTGCAGCACTATTGCAGCAGAAAAGCCATTGTGATGAGTAAAGAGCGGAAGGCATGTGTACTTCACGTGCTTTCAAAAGGGCATGCCCGGGGGCAGGACATTTTCCTGGAACAACATGGGCCAGCAGGCAAAACCCTCAGCCAGCAAACGCACAAACATTACTTTAATGAGAAACGAATCAACTAACATCTTTAAAAAAATAGGATTTCAATGGCCCCCCAACCTTCATTATTTTGATCATTTTTAATATTGCTTATATATTACGGTCAAGATTTTGATTAGAATTCTTAAATAGGGAGCCGAATCTTTGAAACAGGAACAAAGCCTGCAACAAATAGAAAAGAAAATACAGCCGACCTGCATTACAATTGTTCGCTATGCCTCTAATGGAAACCCCAGTGATGAATCTGGACCAAACTTGAAACTTGGACTTTACAAATTCATGGGAAATTGTCTGTGTTTGGGTAATATTATATACAGTTTAGAGTAGGCAAATTTCACACATTTACAAAAAAAAAGAAGTAAGAAGAAAATATGCAAGGCTTATACCGTCTAAGATTGTAAATATTATTTATCTATTCTTTTAAATGGTATTCTCTTATTTCTTTTTTCAAACTTGTACGAGAAGTCTTCAAATTTTGCTATGGCTGAGAACTATTTTTATGAGCATGTTGGAGAAGTCATGGTGATAGTGTCCAGCTTGGAAGTTTAGTTGAATTAAGTTGTTTATAAATAGTAGTAAATTAAAATAGGTCGGCTCAATAATTTAGGAAGTCTAAGAAAAAACAATTGATTAATATTTTTTTTAATTAAAGTAAAATTAAATCAATTAATTTTAATTTTTACATTACAGTTTTATTTACCAATAATGCTTATAGTTTGTTAAGTAAAATTATTAATTAAGATTTATACTACTTTTTTAACTAATAACCAACTTAAATCTTAATTGAAAAAATTTTAATTTAGAGAAAATTTTATCAAACCTAGTTTTATTATACGTGCTTTTAAGTTTTAAGTTTTAAGGATCGTTTTGGAATACAAATATTTTTATGTATTATCGGATATTTTCTAATTCAACTTTTTTTTCTCATTCAAAATCCAATAAAAAATATCTTAATTCAAACTATTTAATTATCATTCTAGATATTATGAGGTATTCATAGTATCTAAAATAGATCTAAAAGTAATTATAATAATTATCGTCAATAAAGTTCTATAAAAAAGTGAGCCATTGTCTCTTTAAAGGATCAAACAAATTTTTTTTTTTATAAAAACAAAATATACTTTAGACTTTCTTTAGGAGACCTTTTCCTGTTAGGAAACCTTAGGCAATTGTCTAATTTGCCTAAAAGTAGAGCTGACCTTGAGTTAAAATGATGAAGTGAGTTTTATAAGGCTCATCTAAAATGAGTTTAGATACGTTTAAGTGTTAAATGAATTTAAATATAATTATTAAAAAAATTTGTAGATTTTGCATATGAAAAAATGTAGAATTAAAAAAAGTTGTGAGTTTTATATGTAAAGATATTTTGAATTAAAATATTTTTATAATTTAAGAATTGTTTGTTTGAACGTTAAATTTTTAAAATTAGACTTGACTAAATTAATCTCAATTGAATATAAAGCTCCAAATAGGGCGGCCCGTACAAACCCAATGAAGATGTCTTCACATCCTGATTCATGCACCTGTGCATTCATTTTCTGAACTTTATTTCTGGAGCTGGTAATATTCATGAACTTCCAATACCTTGCCAGGCGGAGGAGAAGAGCAGGCGTGCCGTGGATGCAGCGGGGAAAGTGGCGTGCCCATCCCATGCTTTGAATCCCAAATATAATAACACTATTACTGGATAGTGTCGGTGTACGAGGAAGAGAATGACAAGCTGCACACATGAAGATGCAATGAACAAGGACGTGGTAGCTCTTTAAAAATTACAAATAAAAAAGTAAGAGGAAATCCACTTGGCACATGCCCATATTATGGATATATCCATGCCATTTAGGCTATGGAACCTTTTTTTTTTTTTTTTTAATGTCCATTTGGTATTATCTCTGCATGTACACTGAATGTAGAATGAGAGAGAGATATTTATACAACTAATATCAATATATTTATGAATATTTATTATAAATATGGTGTGATTAAGTTTATATGTCTATATAAATATAGTGTTGGAAATGAAATTGATAAGTGAAGCTTCCTACATATAGGTCACAAAAGAAAAATTATTTTATTATTTAATTACCACTGTTTAGTCCTTTCATAGAAATATTATTTAATTACGTAGGCATAAAAATGAAAAGAATATATGAAAAAAACTTTCATACTTAAAAAATCTTAAAATTTATAGAATCATACTCTCAAATAAATTGAGATTAAATTTTTTGTAAATTTTGTTATTTAAGAAGGTATAGAAATTAAGATAAGGTCTGTCATAAAAAAAATTTGTGTACAAAAAATTTTAAATAGTTGATTAGTTTGACTTATAGGTCACAATTATAATTTTAATTTTATTAAAATGAAATGAAATTATGTATTTTTTATATTAAAAAAAAAATCTTAAAATTGACGGAAGAAGTTAAAAACTTAAGGTGGAAAGGGGACAAATAGTTATAATCCAAAACAGTGTGGGAAGCAATATGGACCATTTGCAAATGGAAAGGAAGAGTGAATTTCAAATAGAATGATTTCTTGTTTTGAAAAAAACTTTAAAATGGGTGGGGGCCATTGGAGTGAATTCATAAGCTTAATTAAAATATAGTTGATGTTTGTGTTAAGCTTTTCTCGAGGGACAGGACCCATAACTTTCTAGAGAGAGAGAAGTCTAGGGGAGAAGAACCTTGGGAGAGACACTCCCCGCAGTTTCTAAAACCAGCAACTTGTATTTCAGCAACCAACCCCACTTGGATTTGGAATTCACTGAACCCACCCCCTCGCTTTCTCTTTCTCTCTCTCTCTGCATAATAGAAATAGTAATAATAGCGATAATTTAAATACAGTGTAACGACCCACAGTTCCATCAAAAGGAGTGGGTTCCAATCCTCTGTTTCACCATATAACTTCCATAACATCTTCAGAAATTATGATATATTTATAAAACCCACTTCTCCTTTTTATCATTTTATGCTTTGTTTTTGTTCTGATGAGTCTTTATGCACTAAACAGATAGGAAGTGTAAGAGGAGTTCGGGAAAATCACGGGGCTGAGATGCAAAGAGTGCATAAAGGTGCCTCTCTGTCTTGTTGCCTTAATCGGAAATTTTACTTCCACCAGCATCAAAGGCTTCAGCAGCTTTATCAACATCACAGGTATGATCGACTTCTGCTTCTCTATTTCGGCTTTTCCTATTTTTTGCTTGATCTCTCTCATCTTGGGAAAAAAAAAAAAACCTAGATTTCTAATCTGGGTATAACCCTTTTTCCCCGTCTCTCATTAATTTATTGGGTTTTGTTGCAAGCCACTCCTAAATGTTTCATGGGGGTTACTTGGAATTTAAATGTTGGAGAATCAAAATTTCATCTTCAGTAAAATCAAAACTTCCACTTGTGGTGTCCCAACGTTTTGTACAAATTGTGTTGGCTTGCCATGGTTTCATACCGGATCAGGACTTTGAATCTGTTGAAGTTGTTGTTTGCAAATTTATTTGATTCTTATGGTAGAATGTTTGTGACTGATTTGAATGTTTTCCATGATTTCCTTCAATTGTTCGAAACTCGGAGTGCAGCTGGATTATTGGGGACGACGTCTCATGGTTTGCAAGTTGAACTGAACTTTTGATTCATTGGGAACAGATGAAGACACGTGGTTTGATTTGTTTGAAGACGGCTGGAAAAATAAGTTTCTTCTAGTGATACCAAAAGTCTATTTTCATTGCAAGATTTTGTTTACTTGCACTTTGCATTTGTAGTTGGTAAAGCTGTAAGTTCTGTACTTGGGATCTTAAGCAGCATTAGTTTCTAAGGTTCAAATCCCCTTGATTACGGGCGATTGGGGGATTTTTCCCTCGAATTAACGGTAGCGCACTTGCAAGTAAATCCTTTCTGAGATCCTGTGAACCCTGGAATTAGTCTGGAAGATGTTCTAGACAACCGGTGCCAATAAAAAAAAAAAAAAAAAAAGCAGCGTTAACTGCATTGGGCTGTTGAAGTACAAGGATATTAACTTTAAGAGAATTCTGTTAGTTCTAGATTTGATTGCATATTGCAACTACAAGAACCAGCATTATAACTATTGTCCACTTGTGTTAGAATTTTGAAGAGTATTGAAATTTGCACATTTCTTGGGTGGATATATCTTTGAATTTGAGTCCATTTGTCATTTGCATTGGCTCAAAATCTGAACTGGGTTGATGTGAATTAGGTGGGTAGGAGATCTTTAAATGAGATTTGAACTTCCTGAGGTGGATCTGAGATTGTTGAAAGGTTTGATTTGTTTACAAAAACATTCTGCAAGTTGCATTATGGATGAGAGATCAAGAAAGGTTTCTGGCCCTCTGGTTGAAGGAAAGAAGATAGAATATCATCATCAACATCTTCATCATCAAGGAAAGAAGATCGAATACCAACGCAGTCTTTCACATGGGAAGGGGAGCAGCAGAAGATTGTTGGCTGCGAGTTACTTCAGCTTAGAGTCGTTGCTTTTGCTTGTATGTCTAACGGCTTCTTTGCTGATCCTTCCATTGATACTTCCACCTTTGCCTCCCCCACCATTCATGCTGCTTCTGCTTCCCATTGGGATCCTAGCAGTTCTTATGGTTTTGGCTTTCATGCCTTCTAATGTGAGGGATATAACCTATACATATGTGTAAATGGTGTAATAAACATGCATGGCAGCACATGCACCTTTCTCATTATACAATTTTTGTAAAACTCTGCTTTAAAAAAAAAAAAAAAAAGATGAACAGTTCTTTTATTTCTTATTCATCATTTGCTTTGCACCAGAAAAATCTTTGCCTAAAATAGCATTTGATTTTGTAATTGTTCCTAAAATCTTTTAAGGTCTCTTGCCTTCATAATTTAATGAATGAATCCTACCAATTGGTAGCGCAATTGCTTACAAATTTTGGACTAAGAGTCATAACTTTTAGAGGGGACTTGAAAATTTTGGCATTTTGGTGAGAAAAATGGTTTTCTTGAGTAGGCCATAGGTAAACCTCGAAGCTCCATGTCATTCGTGAGTGATTGAATCCAACCAACAACTTGTACTAGGGTTAGGCGACGTGGACCAGTAGGTGAATTTGCACGTGACATCATAACATTATGTATGGAATGACGCGTTAGAAGGATCATCCTCATATATATGCCATGACCATGAGTTAATGCCCATAATTTTGTTGTCAAAAGCTTTGAAAGCATTGCTTGGTGATTTAGCAGCAAATAGGAAGTGATCTCTTTACACCATGATTCCCCAGAGCTATTAGATCAAATGGAGATTCGTGTCACCCACCGTTCCAATTTATGAATAATCTAATAGATCTTCACCGTTGATGGTATATGAATCATGATGAAGGCCACCAAGGCCGAGCCCTAGTACTTGGGGTGAGAGACAGTCACAGAGCATTACAATATTTTGAACACCGTTTAGATAATAAAATATTTCATTTCATTTTATCGTATCATCATAACTTTTTCAAGTCATAAAAGATAATAATATTAAAAATTAATATTTTATTCAACTTTCATCTAAACTTTTCTCATATTAACACTCAATATCCAAGCAGCACCTAAATAATGTAAAATCCAACTTTTCTCAGCTCAACTTTTATTCAACCTAAATGGTGATTTTTTTTAATTTTTTTTTTAGTTTTTATTGGAGAAAAATAGAAAATACAAAATGACGGATCTACTATGAACTGCACTGGCTGAATTGGAAAAGGGTTGCTTTCAAAGTGGCCATTTTGCTAGATAAGATAACGTCTTGCATATATAGTTATTAGTTGGTGACAAACCAATAAACATCTGATTATTTTCCCAAGCAGATTGTAAATATGCATGGTGAGATAGTGTGCTACATTGGCAAATTTATCGTGTGTTTTTAGTCTCGGTCAGCCATCTCACTCGAACTAAAACAAATTGAAATCAATTTAAAAGTTTCAGCAAGTTGGACGGTAAAGAAGACAAAAGCAGAATAGAAAAGTGATGGGAATAGATGAAAGAGCAGGGAAACAGGAGGTCAATGCCAGCCAATATACACAACCATCATATTCCAACCTCTTTGACAATAGTTGCACTGTGTATTACAAGACAGATCAACTTGCACATGCGATATAAAGATGCTATATGCTTATATATAAAGTGTGCAGGGAGACCTAAAATTCAAATATAAGGCTACCCCACGTGATTGAAAAAGAAAATTGCCAAACCTTGATTGCCTCGTCGCTCGACCTCCAGCTAAAGCATATTATTACTATCTATTGCACATATATAGGCTGGAACGAGAAGGAGAAGAAAAAATCTGAAAGGTCGGCAGGCAAAATATCTTGCTAGGTTAGCCGGGACGTATGAACCAAAAATGGAGGAAGATGATGCTCCAAAACACCTAGGAGTTCTCTGCCCTGGTTCACCTCTTGAAAGACCCCACCTCCGAGCCTTCTCACTGCTTCAACAAGTTGGCCTCTTAGCCTTTGAGATATCAAACAACCACCTGTCTTCATACATTCCCTATACAGTGGCAGGTAAGCAATTGCCACCTTCAGAGGACCCGGAAGATCTCTCAAGCAAATAGGAGATCCACCCCACTTCAAAATCCTCACAAGGTTCATGTAATGTTCTTGTCCTTGCCTTTGTCCATCCAAGAAAGCTGCCTCCGACCAATACTCTTGAAGAAAAGACCTTAGCTCAGGGGCTACAGCCTCATCATCAGACCTAGCAATATTGTCCGCAACAGCATAAGTAGCTGCTGGATCCCCCAAGAAGTCTGAACAGAGAAGAAATTCTACACCATCAAGGGACCCGCCACTCCGTTCGCCAGCAGCCTTGAGAATCTCAATGCTGAGTGTCGCAAGGACATTCTGAGGAACACATGGAAGAAGATAGGCAGCGACACCTACTTGACTGCTTGAAGTGGCAGCTGTGAGTGCAAGGCAAAGCTCCATGTCTCGGCAACCCCTTTTCACAAACCACTCCACAACCTGCATACAACCTCTCTCAGCAGCTCTCATCAAAGGGCCCAAAAAAGCAATGGCATTACCCTCTTCCACCAGACATTCCATAGTGCCAATCTTGCAGTAGTGGGAAGCAAAGCCCAAAGCAAGGTCGACATCAACATCCAAGCTGTTTCTTTGGGCAATCTAGAGAGAGAGAGAGAGAGAGAGAGAGATGTTAAGCAGCAAAACATACACACAAACAGATCATATATAGGGATACAATAATATGTTAAACTTTTGTTAAAGACAACTTCATGATATAAAGTATTTTTGCGCATCTGTGTGATTAAGCAAAAAGGCATGAACGGAGAGGAAACAACCTGCTCAAATATATAATAAAAAGGTCAAGAATACCATTTAAATGGAACATTGTAAGCATCATGGACCAAAAATTATTACATGCTAGATCCACTCGTTAGAGCCACCAAACACAGGAGATGGAATGGTTGCTAATGCACTAGGGCACTGGTCAATATCGTACTGATGAAGGATTCAATACGCATACTTGTAATATTACAAGGATCCCTCTCTCTCTCTCTCTCTCTTTAAAAAATGAGCTGTCCAGATCTGAAGCTTTATATTTGGCAATGCTAGCAGTTAGCTATAAAGATTTCACATAACAGGTGCAAAGACAGAATTTTCTATAACAGAATTTTCTAGAACCCATCAGAGATTGGAAAGCAGGATCATTTCTACTAAGAGGGAATATGGACCCTCCCCAATTTAGATACAATCCGATAAAATCAGACAATTTTTTCTCGTCAACCTCCAACCAACAAAATAGTACGAGAAATACCAACTGATTTTTTCGGAAGGGGGGCAAGGAAAAGAAGAAAAAACAAAGGATCAGACTCAAGATAACTGATATTTACATCTCGTAGTTCTCACTTATTGTTTTTCAAAGATTCTCTAAAAGTCAATCATGGCAGGAGGGCAGTTCAAAATAGAAAAGTTACATCAAGTTACATGTGAAATGAGGGAGTTGTCTCTCAAAAAATTGTAACAATACTGTTTTCCATGCCAATTATGACATAAATAAGCAGGAAAGTCATTTCAAATCATGAACACTGTTGCCTGGCAAGGTAATGAAATCTATGAGAAGCTAGGGAGTCACCATACTTTCTTATATCTCTTGCTTTGCATTAATCTTTTTATCTTCTTTCTCTATTGATTGGATCTTGACATAAATGCTTGGGATGTGAGATATCTGATCTTTCTAATGGTTAGTTTAAGTATGACCAGCTTTACCATTTAATCTTCACTCCTAGTAGTTGGAAATCCTTTTTCCAATAGAATCCCATACAAAACTATCTGTTTGAGGAAATTATGTCCATCAAGATACCATCTTTTTGTAATATAACTCAAGAATATTTAAACTGCTAGTAAGCATGGCAGAATGACTTCTGATTCTTTCCTTCCATATCTCTCCTTGACCTGTCCTTACTGGTGGTTTCTTCCAACTCTGACTTGAAATGTTTAAAACTTACAGAGATTTCAGCCAAATGTAAAAGTGTCTTAAATGTTAAAACCACTTATCAAAAAAAATAAGATTTCAGCCAAATACAGTCAACAAAATTTCATTATGTATTACAAACATGATATCAACAACATGGGAACTATATAAAGCCATTCATAAGTAACACTGACAGGTGCACATGAAGAACAAAGGCAAACAGCTTGAACAAAGACATGAAGAGAAACATACGAGTCACTTGAACCTAGCAAAATAATTTTTAAAAAGGAAAACAGCTAAAAGCCTCAGGCAACTTCTTCTTCTTCTTTTTAATAAGTTCCCATTAGGCAACTTCATGTCACCATCATTAAGCATCAACACAATAATAGCTTTCACAATAATGGAGAGGAATAGTAGGTGTTTTGAAGACTGGGAGCATTCCTTGGATGAGCTGAAAAGATTCTTCTTCAACCCTTTTTTCTCGGGCTTCGGTCATTGATCGTAAGGGGGATAGTTATCACAAATTGCTTGTATCCATTTCTAGTTCCTAGATGATGCTAGGTATAATCCGTGTATACTTCCTGTGTACTTGAGCTATGCCTCTTTCCAATCAACAAACCTTTATTCTTATCAAAAACAAAAACAAAAGTTCCCATTAGGCAACTTCATGCCATCATCACTGAACCAACAACACAAGAATAGCAATACCTGCAATAAGATGCGCACAAGTTCTGTACTCCCAAAACGTGAGGCTTCGAGGAAACACTGATTGACATTGTCAGCACCACCCTCTACCAACATACCCAACAATCCTTGGATTGCAGTTGCTGATATCCCAGTTGCCCAACCAGGATCAAATGAGCTAGAGAAGAGAGTGAGGGGGAAGCAGGCTGCATCAAAGGCCTCTGTAAAGTCCTTTCCAGTAAGTTGGTTGCCAGCAAGATCTAAAAATGTCTTGAAAGCAGATAACTGGAGTTGGATCTCAACAAGTGAGCTGTGACTCACCCTATCCTTATTGCCCTGGCAACGAGAATGGAAGCCTATACATTTTAGAGCCCATTCAGTAAACTTTTGAACCTTAGCACTAGCTTCTGCCTTCAAGACCTCATCCCCATTACATTCCTGAAGACGCTCATGCAACCTGATCAAAATATGGAGCAGCACACCTCATTATTCAGCATAAAAGTAAAACATATCTTACTTTTAATAAATGGAAAGGTGTGGAGTTTTCTGTTGCATAGCATGCAATATGTTAATAGTCCATGCCCTCCCTAGATCAGTGGGGAGACTTTCCAACGATGTGTTTTCCCATCATAATTGTTTCCAAGCATCCCCAAAAGGTTATGCTAAGAATAAAGAGTGGCACAAGTAAAGAAATGCTTCCATTCTACATGTAAGCATCATGATGTCAAAGTAATATAGACAATTGTAACAGTCCAATGGACATGCAGTTTCCCTTTCTTTTCTTTTCTTTTTTCCTTTCTTATCAGAAAAAAACTTTATTGATGCAATTGATACAAATAGCCCAAGTAACATGGTTTCCCTTCATCCTATCAAAAGTTTGTTTAAGTGAAAAAAGGGAAAAAAAAATATATTGAGAGAGGCTTGCTTCTAAATCGTCAACTAAATGGAATTACACCGTAAAGATAAAAACAAGATATGAAAACATAATCAAAGAAATTTGTCTTCGACACTAACAAACAAGTGCTACTCCCACAATATAAAAGAAACAAAAATATTTTTGATCAAGTGTAGGATTTTAAATCCTCTCAAGCGGCTGGTAAGCTACACACGTATCGTTTCAATAAACGGTAAAAGAAGATTACACTTACCTCTGAGCCATTACAGCGACCGTATCAGCAAGACTCATTGTTCGGCTCTGGCATGCGGAGACACAAGAAGCTAGAAATGAAGTCCTCAAAGCAGCTCTAGTAAAGTCATAAGCACCATTGGCAATGATCTTCTTAATCAATCCTGTAATCCCATGAAGCTCTTGCTGTGTGCTCAGGAACCAGATGGAGTCCAATGTTATGCACAAAGCATCATTAAGGGTCTGTGGATCTGCCAACAAAATCAAACTCTCTGCAAGCTCCCAATCGTGCGAACTTGCGGCACCTTGAAACAACCGACCCAACTCGATCCTGTCTTGTCTACTGAGCTTCTTCTCATGCCCAAGTTTCTCTTTCTTTCCAACCTCAGAATCTGTTGCAATAATCCTGGATTTGAGGTTCTTGACATTGCAACAACAACCACTGGGTAATATCAAGTCTGTCCTCACAAGATGTCCTTCTCTAGAGAATACCACATCACTTCCCTCCCCTTGCTCTGAGACATTCCTTGGACTATCAATTCCATTTTCTTCAGTTTCCATTTCCACAAACATGGGGTCTTCACTATTTTTTTCCCAACACCCCACAACAGATATCTCCGCTTCCATCCTTACCCTCTACACAATTCTGCCGTGCCCTCCTTGATTAAAAAAATCCCTAATCAAGTAGACAATCGATGTCCCCAACAAGCACAACAGGATGCATCCTAAAACAAATAAATCCCCTCCACAAAAACCCCTCCCTCAAAATCTTAACCCCATCAAACTCCAAATGGTATAACAAAACCGAAAACCTACAAATTTTTTCTTTCCTTCAAACGCAACTAAAAGTAGCCCCAGTTAACGAGAATGAGAATTAAAATCCCATTTTGGCAAAATCCGAAAAAAGAAAAAGAACCTACGGGCCAAAACTCAGTGAAAACCAAAAATAAAACCCCACAACCACGAATTACAGAGACGTGAGATATATGGCTAAACTACATATATCTTAGTCTTCGGACACGATCCGAGCAAATAAGAAATAAGCATCAAAGCGATCAAAACCAGTAAACCCAGGAAAGAAGAGCAAATCTACCAGTCATACCCATCAAAATAGCATTGGCCAGATGAGGCATAAACATTAGGCCCACAGCGGCATCTACAAATCCCAGAAAGCACCGTTTAATAAATCCACGGGAATTCCAGAAATATCTTTAGAGATCCAGAACCAACCCTGAACCATCAAAGACCATTTTTAACAAACAGACCAGGTTTTTTGAGTGATTAGTAGCTAAATAGAGAGTCCGTTCGGAAAGCGAGAAAGTTCAGGAAATAGAACAGGCCTAAAAAAGTAAATCCAAATGCATAAATAGCAGTATTATTACTATGAGAGAGGGAAAGAGGAGAAATGAATAGACAGCCAACCTGATAAACGGAGAGATGCTGAGAGAGCGAGAGACATAGGAGCGAAGATAAACCCCTCTGCCTATGATACTCTTTAAGAATATTTCTACTGACTTATTTTATGAACAGGAAAAAAGGTCAAAAAACAGACAAACAAAAAATCTCAATTTTATTTTATTTTAATTCTTCTTTTATTCTAAAATAATAAAGGGACTGGAAAAGACAAATGAGTAGGATGGAGAGTGTAGCTAGCGCTTAATAGCCAATCGATAATAAAGAAAATGGAACAAGAGTGTAATTTATATATGTTAAGTTTTTTTATTATAATTTTATTTTTATTTCTTTAAATCGTTATTTTTTTTCCTCTCTGAAGATTTGTTTGAAAGGTTCTATTGTCAAAACCGTATTTATGATATTTAAATGCTAAGAATTGATTTATAAAATGTAATTTTTAGATTTTAGAATAAAGAATATCATGTGAGCATTTTATTAGATAAATAATATTATATCTAATAATAGAATACGCAAATATCACACAACTATTTTAAAAAATAATAGAGTTTACTATAAAAAAAATTAATTATTTTCACGTTAATTTCATATTTAATCAATTTTCTTAAAAATATTTGTTCGATATTTGTATACTTTACGAATGTAAATATCATTTCTCATATATATTTTTTATTCTAGATTAAGAATATAGCATTTTTAAATAATAATGAAAAACAAAAGAGAGAGAGATGATCTTCATCCACAATCTCAAAAATTTTACTTTTTCTAGATGTAGAATAAAGACAATTAGATTATATGCAAATTACTATTTTTAAGTATGCTTAAATTAACTAAAATTAAGAACATAAAGTAGGATTCAATTTATTACATCTGTTGTCCGTTAATAATTTTAAATTCTAGATTGCATTACCTTTAATAATAGCATGTCAGCATCTTAATGTCCCTTATTGAATTTTTTAATTGGAAAAATAAAGGGTCACACGTACAAAGTTACCTCCCCACCACTAAGATGACTACACATTACACATTGCACATCCTCTCTCTTTCTTCTTCTTATTGTCTTTCTTTTATTTTGGCTCCTTGCTATGCTTTTTTGGCACTTTTCGTTATGTTATATCTAATGTTTTTACTTATTTTGCTGATATAATTGATTAAAATAATTATTTATATTACAAAATAGGTAGTCAATTACATCAATAAAATATAAAAAATATGTAAAAGTGATTGTGCATATTTTTTTTCATAATTTCATTTATTTTGCTTTAATTGATATGGACACCTGCTCGTCTTTCCTCATGTTCTGCCTAACTTCAATGAGGAAAAGAGACATCATTGCCAGCCCTTTGATATGGAGAGAGAGAGAGAGAGAGAGAGAGAGAGAGAGAGAGAGAGAGAGGGCAGGCTTGCTTATTCAATGTGGGAAATGGTGAAGGGCATAGGCAAGAGGGATAGCGAGTGCAGAATATTTTGGCGGTGCTGCTGATAGTGATATGATACTGCTGGCAATGGTCGTGTGTTAGGTAGAAAACAAATGTATTGGGCCCAAAAAAGTGGTTTCCCAAAAAAGTCCAAACCACTTTTTTGGGCCATCTTTGTGTTTGCTCTGCTGGACGAATGGGCCTAAGTTTTGGTTTGATTTGTTTTTTGAGCGGATTTGTTTTAGTACAGGGACAATTTAAGAATTGGCAAATGCCAATCTATTTTTCTTTATATATAAGCGAAAATAAATTTATTAAACCAA
This sequence comes from Platycarya strobilacea, assembly GCA_036898215.1. Taxonomy (NCBI): domain Eukaryota; kingdom Viridiplantae; phylum Streptophyta; class Magnoliopsida; order Fagales; family Juglandaceae; genus Platycarya; species Platycarya strobilacea. The sequence goes on from CM072545.1 coordinate 47,574,753, forward strand.
GTTATAAGGCATGGCTGCTGAAAAAAAAAATTATAAGGCATGGCTTAAGTACGTATAGAGTATATTAAAAGGAACACCTTATTATAAGTTGAGACTAAAAAAATAATAATTAAATCATAAAAACATATCCTATCAATTCTAATAGCAAATATCTAACCTAATTAAATTCGAAATAAACAATCTCTGATTTCTTCTAACGGGTATCCATCCCAAATCAGATATATCACATAAGACACGATACTTTCCTCACCAAGAGCTCATTGGCGACGACAGAGAAACCAACCTACCTGCTATGGCTGGATGGTTTTTTTGTTTTGCAATAAGACCTATACGATTATCCCTACTCTCGATAGCTTACGAGTTTACGTCCATCCTTGGTCAGGTACAATTTCCTTTCAATTTCTACCTTGTAGCCGTTATCCGAATTCATGCAAGTGTATCCACACCCTCCCAAACACGATTCAATAATTTTCTTAAATATGCTTCTTTATCTGGGTCGAGTTTTGTTCGACCTGACCCTAAAATTTTCTTTATTTTATAATAATTTTGATACTTTCATCTAAGAGATCTTTTAAATCTAGATTTATAAATTTAGAATTCGGATGAATAAACCTAATCTTAAATACCTATACAATAAATCAGAACATCTACCACCATTTTAAGCCAAATTACAAAATCAAACTCACTTGTATCAACTCACAAATCTGATTTTGGTGGAGCCCAACAAATCGTTTACCTAAGCTAAGTCTTATTTTGGTGCAAAATTGGTGGGGTTCATGTTATATGCCAACCACATTGAAAGGTGTTACTGTCTATTTAATTTCATGGACTGTGATTGGAGGTTAGTGATATCAGCACAATTATAATATCATTTTGGTCTTTTTAAACTATGATCAAAGTATGACTCAAATTTGTGTTAAGAACTGTGTACAGTTTTCTTTTTATGAATCTATACAAATTTATTTATTTTTTAATAACTCTTAGGTCACGTTTGTTTATTGAGATGAAATCAAAAATTTAAAATAAATCTCAAATTCATTATCATACTTTTTCAAATCTCTATACAAAATATAATAAAAAATTTAATTTTTTCAAATTCTAAAATAAAATTAATATTAAAAAAATATGTTACAATAATATTTTATTCTTTTTTTAACTTTTATCTTATCTTATAAGTCCGTTTGGATTCAGAGATGAGAAAAGATGGATTATAAATAGTAATAAAATAAATAATTGAGATGAATTGAAATTTGAAATGAGTAGTTGAGATGTGTTAAAAGTATGAAATGAATTGTAAATAGTAAAACTCATATCATCTCTAAAAATAAATCAGACCTTAATACAATCATGATTCATGTCCATCTCCAAAAATAATCTTTTGAGAGTTATTTTTGCTTATAAAGAAAAAATCATATATATATATATTCATTTTGAATACTGTTATTTTAAGACATTTACGCCATATTATTTCCGTGATATAATTGGATTTGAATTTTAAATTTCAAATTTCAAATTTTACAAATTAAAACTTACAATTTTAACTATGTGAATAGTATTCTTTATGTGCTGATTTTTGAGTTTTTTATATGTGAGGTGAGGGTTTCGAGCTGAGATTTTTCATATAGAGAATTGGGTCATATGCCACGAGGTCATTGACACTTTACCCGTTGATTTGATAATATAAAAACTCATTTATTTTTAGAAAATATATTTATGAGGCTTATTTTTATGAAAATATAAAAGAAGAAAAAAAGATGAGATGCAAAAATAAAATGATGGCTGTCTAGTAAAGGCATTCGCACGTCTTTTTACTCAGAAGTTTCCTTAAGCATAATTAAATGGAGCCATCAGTCAAGCAAAACCCATTCTAGCATTTACTCCATCATCAAACAAAGTATCACCTATTCCTGTCTCTCTCTCTCTCTCTCTCCCCCCCCTGTGTGCGTGAACAAAAGTGTGGGAGTATATATATCTTCGAGAAACGTTTGGCTCGCAAACATCTAAACCCTTACCCTCCTTCCCTTTTCGTATTTCTGGTTGTCTGTTCGTGGATCTATCCGAACTCGATCGCCATGGATGAAGAGTATGACGTCGTAGTTTTGGGTACGGGTCTCAAGGAATGCATCCTTAGCGGCCTTCTCTCCGTTGATGGTCTCAAGGTTAGATTTATCTCTTTTTTTCTTCCCATTTGTTAATTCCTATTGCTAATTCCCATTTATTACTCATTTTGATGGGTCTTGCATTAAGATCGAATAAAGATGAGCGAGACTTGAATTTGACCGTCGCGATCTGCTGGGTTGAATCCCTGCTTTTGTATCTAATATGGGGATTTCATTTCGGTTGCATGTCCATTTGTTTTGTAATCATATGCTCTTCATTTCTTAGCCAACAGCACTGTATGTAGCTTTGTATTTTTTTATTTATTTGAGATCTGGATTGCGATTGCGATTGGAAACCCGATTATGGCACTGCGATTACACCAAAAAATTGAAAGAGATCCAGGTAACGGCTTCCTCTTAGCAAGAAATGGATTTGTTGTCAATTGTGCTGAGGTGGCCAACTAAATAACTCGTATCAAAGTGAGCTATTGAGGATGTTACTTACTGAAAAAGAAATGGAACACGTGACTGACTGGGAAGTCTAGAGGTTGTTTGTGAAATGTGTTTGTCAGCCTGAATACCGCATATTCATTTTTTATGGCCTCTTTTAATTTCATTGGACTATCTTGTATTTATGCTCTTATAGACTAACTTGTATTTTTTGTGGGCTCCATACAATTCACGGGATGCAGTAGTGGGTGAATATCACTGTTATAAAGCAGCAGTTAATATCATCATGTTGATTGCTCTTCAATAATATTCATATTTTATGAACCAGGTCCTGCACATGGATAGGAATGACTATTATGGAGGCGAATCAACATCACTTAATCTTGTTCAGGTCCTATATTTTGACTTTTCATTTGAGATTTTGGTGTCTGAAATTTAATATTCCTCTTTTATTTGTTAAAATTCGATTACTTATTTACTGTCTTAGTTATCCTTATTTTCAGCTCTGGAAGAGGTTCAGAGGAAATGACAAGCCTCCAGCACATTTAGGCTCTAGTAGGGATTATAATGTGGACATGATCCCTAAGGTATAAGTTTACTTTCTTATGTATTATTTCTTTCTTTACCTCTGATTTCATTTGATTCACCAACCATGGGTTTGATTCTCTTATGTTTTGTTTTCCTGTGATATGTTGAATAATTCTCTCTCTTTTGGCAGTTTATGATGGCAAATGGCACTCTTGTACGTGTACTCATTCATACAGATGTTACTAAGTATCTGTACTTCAAAGCTGTTGATGGTAGCTTTGTCTACAATAAAGGAAAGGTGTAATCTTGTTCTTAAGACGTTGAATTTTTTCTTTCCACGTTGCTTACCTTTTATGTTTGATCTTAACTTACTTTTCTGTTGAGTAAACCCATTGTTATAGATTCACAAGGTTCCAGCAACTGACATGGAGGCACTCAAATCTCCACTGATGGGTCTATTTGAAAAGCGCCGAGCTCGCAAGTTCTTCATTTATGTTCAAGATTATGTTGAAAGTGATCCCAAAACACATGAAGGGATGGACTTGACTAGAGTGAAAACTCGAGAACTGATTGCGTAAACTCTTGCTTCTTGCACTGGCTGTACATTTTGCTCTCTATCCTGTCTTGAGATATCCAATTGTATATATAGACCATCCTGCCTTTTGTGTTGAGTCATTCAAAATGAGGTTTGAAGCTTAACGACATAAATACTACTAAAAAAATATTATTTGGCAGGCGAACTCATAGAGTCCTTTAATATGATCAGATAATTTTGGATGAAGTTCCTAAGTGGATGTAATAAATTTGAATTCTTATTTCATGCTGTTTATATCTTTTTTCTTTTTAAAGTTTTTCATAAAAGTATTGGTGGTCTCAATTGATGGCACTGTACAGTGCTTGTGTCCTGAACGTATTGGGCATTATAGCCCATTTGCTCATTATACCGCGGCATTTGACAGAAAGTATGGTCTTGATGACAACACTGTCGACTTTATTGGTCATGCATTAGCGCTTCACAGAGATGATCGCTACCTCGATGAACCTGCACTAGATACCGTGAAGAGAATAAAGGTGAAAACTGCTTGGGGTTGATAATTAATTCCTCTTTGTTGACCGGGATTCTTGTACATTAAATGCTTTGCAGTTTTGTGTGCCACTTATATTTTTTTGTTCTGCACTTGTGTTATAGCTTTATGAGGAGTCCCTTGCACGTTTTCAAGGAGGATCCCCATACATATATCCTTTGTATGGATTGGGAGAGCTCCCCCAGGTCTCTCTCTCCTTCCACCTCACCAATCTTTCCCTTGGACTTCTTCTTTTGATAAATTTGGGGCTCTAGTGAAGGTCACTCAGTTAATGTCAATTTCTTCTCCCTCAGGCATTTGCACGTCTTAGTGCTGTTTATGGTGGGACATATATGTTGAACAAGCCTGAGTGTAAGGTAACTCCTTTATTACCTGTATCGTATCAACATTATCTGTGTCATTGCACTTACCATTGGTCCGGTTTATTTATTGTTGCAGCGTTTCGTTTTCCTTTTTTATGAGGAGAATTATTGTGTATGTTCGATAAAGGGGCTAGATTTTCTGTTTTAATTTGGATGCCAGGTTGAATTTGACGAGGAAGGCAAAGTTGTTGGTGTCACATCAGAAGGGGAAACTGCTAGGTGCAAAAAAGTTGTTTGTGATCCTTCATACTTGCCGAACAAGGTAATAATTGTACTATTTCACATCCTGCTTCTTTTTCTTCTACCAAATCCAGTGGAGCTTCTTTCATTAGATACATGGTGAATCTGGAAAGATTTGATCATAGAGCCCAAAGCTCTCTTTTCTTTCTGAAGAGAGGGGACATTGAATTTTGCATGCATCACGAAAAGCTGTGCATTTTAAACAGGTTAGAAAGGTTGGCCGGGTTGCAAGGGCAATTGCCATAATGAGCCACCCCATTCCCAACACCAACGATTCTCCTTCGGTGCAGGTTATCCTGCCGCAGAAGCAGTTGGGACGCAGATCAGACATGTGAGTTCTCCTGCAATGCTCCTGAGAAAAATTAATCGTGTGATATATGTTGGGTTTTTGTTATAGAATTACCCCCAAAAAAGAGCTCTCACAACGTATGAATGCATTTATGTTGCACAGAATTTTGTCAACAGAATTGGGGATCTATCAATAACCAAGATGACGTCCAACTATTTTACCGGGAGTAGGAAGATCAAAAGATAGGATGATGATAATAGGAACTTTTGATTAATTAAGCTTTCGGATATCTTATGAAAACTCACAGCTGTCTTTTGCGACTAACTCATACACTGGGGATATAGACAGTCATATCCTAAATTTATCTAAATTTAGTTGTGGAAGAAAGTCCCAGAAGAATTACATTGAATTTTTGCAAGGATGCATTTAGTGACATAGTCACACTAATATCTTAGGAGTATGGAGCTAAGCAAATATTAATTGAACTCAACACCAAACTCTCCTTGATAGGGAACTGTTCAAGACTCAAATTCCAATCAACAAGTTCCCTCTGTATCTGTTCCAATTTATTTGTTGCCTAGACAGGACTATTGACCAAAGATTGGAAGTTGTCTGATGAATTTTCTAATCTCTCAGTCCCCTGATCTTTTTGCCGTGTTATCATTTTCAAAGTTATGTTGAAAATTCTTCTTCACTTGGCCAATTTGCTCTTTTTATGAGAAGACAGTTATTCCTTGAACATACTGTTGAATCACTGACGCCACTTCACTCAGTCTATCAGAGGGTTTTTCTAATACTGTATTTCGGCAGAAAAAACTTACATGACCAGTTTATCTATTAAAAGCTATGTGAGAATATACTAGATTTTCTCATCGATTCATCTTAAGTGTAATGTTTTGCAAATGCGATTATATGTGCGAAGAGCCTCCTCCCCCCTGCAGGAAGCTTTGATGTATATCTCGGTTTTTCTCTGTATTGTTCGTGCCAGCAGGAACTGTCAGCATACCCGATCATAGTGCTAGGATTATCTCCACTCCCCTCCCCCAAAAAACCCAGACAAGAGAAAAATGTGGTTAAAATGTGGAGATTGCATATGTTGTTGGAGCAATAACTTGTTGGATATTTATTTTGTTGCACTTCCTCTCTTATGTTTTATTTGGAGGCTCAGTTTTTTTATCCTTCTATGGTTGGGCAGGTACCTTTTCTGTTGCTCTTATTCCCACAATGTTGCTCCAAAGGGAAAATTTATTGCATTTGTATCAGCAGAGGCAGAGACTGATCATCCTGAGACTGAACTTAAGCCAGGAATTGACCTTCTGGGACCTGTTGATGAGATATTCTTTGATATTTATGACAGATTTGAACCAGTCAATGAACCATCTCTGGATAATTGCTTCATATCCACAGTATGATCTCATAATGTTTTATTGATGCTTGCTTTGATCCCATTGCTACTTGTGTAGCTTTTAGCAAGTGATGGACACTAACAAAGTTCATTTTCGCATTTAACAGAGTTACGATCCAACGACACACTTCGAGTCAACTGTCACGGATGTACTCAACATGTATAGCATGATAACTGGAAAGGTAGTGATTTTTATTTATTGTTCCTCTGTCCCTGTCACGGATGTACTCAACATTTATGTCATGGACATGCTTGTAGGCATATCCATTTTTATAAATCATGATACCTTAATCACATACGTTGACAAAAAATGGAGCACCTATATAATGCAATGGAACGTGCTGAGCATAAGTCTTGAGCTTCACGGTTGATTGGACAGTTTTTGGGCTTAGTAATTTCACCATAATGTTCAAGTTGAACTGCTTAAAATAGTCTTTGATCAGGGCCAGGTTTTACTTGCTTTGAGCAACAATTAGGAAGGGCCATCTTGGCAATTGAAAGATGAGAATATGCTTTTCACAATTAGAAAAAACATTTTAGTGGCCAGTAGAATATTTTCTTTGGAAAAAAAAAGTTGTTTTGTGAAAAATCAAACTCGACTCAGTTGTTGGATGTATGCCTGTTCTACCCTCGCCATGTTTTAAATAATAATTGGTTGGTATTTTGAACAGATTCTTGACCTCAGTGTGGATTTAAGTGCTGCCAGTGCTGCAGAAGAATGAGGATTGACAAACACTACTTTGGTGCTTGAACTGATAATTCTGCTTTATTCCAAGTTCCTCGAGAGTGTCAAAGTTGCCAGTCAAGAAAGTGGCATTATGCCTCGTCTGTCTTTTTTTTTTTTTGTCTTTAGACCATATATTATTGTGATAAAATGTTGTTGTCATACGCACTCAAATGTGTAGATTTAAGACATGCATCCTTATGGTGGCAGCTTTGAAATGAAACTTTCTTAGAATTTGCACTGTATTGACGTTTTCCTCATTGCCCTCTGGCTGTTTGGTCTTTGCAAATTGCAATCATCCCTGGGGATTCAGGTACTGCTTTCTTTCTGAGTGGTTATTCCCTTGCCCCCATACCATTGCAATACCATTCAGCAGTTGTTAATATCATCTTTATGCAGTTATAACTGAATATTTGTCGGGATCTCACCCTTTTCTTTTGTACATCTTGTATTTTTCTTTCAAAAATATGCACTTACATCATTTTCCTCGCATCCATCCATGTTTCAATCAAAGATTATATGTGCAGTTAATTTTGTGCACTCTTTTGTGTACTCCACTAATATGATTGTCTGCATTATTATTTTTTTTTAATATAAAATAAATATTTTGGCCAATCATATAAATGGAGGGTACAAAAAATATGCAAAAATGGCTGTATGTAAAATAATTCATCATTTATGACAATACTAAGAAGGAATAGGCGCCATTTGAGTTTACTGCTTGAGATGGACTGCTGAATTTGACAGCGTGATATTATTATGTCATATTAAAAGGGGGGAAAAAAACACAACGGAATGCTCCTTTTTTCTATTATGATTCATTTTCTCTTCAAATTATTTACGGATGTGATATTTCTTTGGCACAACAAAATTGTAATGAAATTATGATTTTGGAAATAAGGGAGATTAATTAGAAACTTCTGGCGGTATTATTGTTCAGTAATAAATTGAATGGTACATTTGGTAGTTTATTAATAGATTTAACGATAGTTTGTAGTTAGTGATCAATCATTCTATATATGCTTGCCATTATAATAATAAATTGATATTAGTGATAATTAGAAAAAAAAAAGAGTTTTATGTTTTGTTTTCTTAATATGACATGGCAATGTTACGTGGAACTGCCATGGCAGCTCAAGCAATTCAATCTGAGCAGTAAAGTCAAGTAGATGGTGTGTGGTGCTGATGCCTTAGAATATGGTTATTCAAGAACCATATGACTATCCAATCATTATCTTATTTGTGAAAATGTTTAGTAAGTTACAAATTTTTAATTTGATTTCGTCACATTGAGAAATGATTTATACAATACTAGAGATTGTATAAGTCTCACGAATACTTTCTTTTTAAAAAGTTGATAGAAACAAAATTCACATCGAAGATTTTTTTTTTTTAATAACATGTCGGTTTTTTAAAAAGAAAATGCGTGATGCTTACATATATTAAAACTGTTTCTAACATTACTTTATTATGTTGATATAATACTATCGACAAACATTAGATTAAGCAAGCTATTGATCCCGCTTTGGAATCTCGCTGGAGCTCCCGCTCCTTTTTTTATTAGTTTTTTCTTTTACTTTATAATTAAGTAAGTGTTTTTAAATAATATATATTTTTTTTAAAAATATTTTAAGATGTTAAAAAAATTATGTAAAAAATTTTTTTAACCTAACAAGTTTATAGCATCCCCTAGATAAATTTGAGATCTACTTAAAAAAAATTACTTTTTTAGTAATGATATATATATATTTTTATAAAAAGCATACAAAATCTACTTACTCTAGAAGTTTATATAATGAATTGATATAGAGGTTGAATAAAAGATGATTTCTATTTTGAAATTTAAAAAAGTTAAATTATTTATTATATTTTATTTTAAAAATTTTATATAATTATAATAATTAAATAAAATAAAATCAGAAGAATTGAAATGATTTTAGTATATGAAATTCCAAACAATACAATATCTATAATATGAAATTGATATGCAGAATGTTACCAGTCCAGCATGAGGTCGTCGCTATTGTCATATGTCCTGGAAGTCCAAATATTCTTACTGGATTGTTTATAATTATTTTTTAAAAAGTATAAATTTATATGATTATTAAAATTTTTTAATTATATTTGATCAAAAGTGAGATTTTTATTAAATAAAATTTTAGTTTTATTATTTATAAAAAGTATTTATATTTTTTTTCACTTTCATGTCCTTATTTTTAATTAAATATAATTATATTTTTTGGATAAATATATAAAATTGTATTTAAAAAAATAATTTTAAACAATTTAACAAAAATGCTCTAACGACAACTCCACCAATTCTATTTATTTATAATTATTATTATGTTTTTACAAAACCCTATAACCTACGCACCCTTACGCCCCTCTCCCTCTCTCTCTCTCTCTCTCCGGCCGCTACAGCTTCTAACTCTTTGAGAAAGTTTTTGAACAGTCGGTCCTGGACCCGAGGATTCATCCGTTTTCCATCTCCGGCCTGATCTCAGGCTCTGATTCACTATACTTGAACCAACCTCGTGGTGAATCAATACTTAGGTTTCAGCGCATATCATCTTTGGGTAGCGGCGGCGTCGGATCTCCTCCACAGTACCGGTCGCAATGAAGCTGGACGTGAACGCCTTGAGATATCTCTCTAAGGATGATTTCAGAGTTCTCACCGCGGTCGAAATGGGAATGCGCAATGTACTTATTTACATAATTTCTTATTTATCAATAGATTGCACTTCATATATTTTTTTAATGTTTTTTAAATCTAATTATCATTGGTTTCAGCATGAAATTGTGCCTACAGAACTCGTGGAACGCATAGCCTCTCTCAAGTATGATCTTCTTTTTCGTATTCGAGCCTTTGCCTTTGTCTATTTCATGCTCAATAAAATTTTGTTTGCGATTAGAAAAAAAGCACGATTTAAAAAAAAAAAAAATTCCCGATTTTCCAGCTATTTATGATATACCTATCTCGCCTCTCTTGATTTCTATTCTCAATTCATTAGCTAGTAATACTTTCGATGCTTCAAGTATTATATATTTTGATAGTATATTAATTTCTGCATTATGTAGACACGGGGGTACTTACAAAGTCTTGAAGAATTTGCTAAAGCATAAGCTCTTGCATCATGACTCCTCCAAATGTGAGTTTGTGCGCTTGAGTATACTCTTTAATTTTGATGGAACAGCTCACCACAATTTTTTGTTTCTATTTTTGATGCCTGATTTGAGTATGTCTGCTTATGTGCAACTAGATGATGGGTTTCGGCTCACCTACCTTGGTTATGATTTTCTTGCTATTAAGACCTTGGTTAACCGAGGAGTTTTTGTGGCTGTTGGTCGTCAAATTGGGGTTGGAAAAGAGTCTGGTATCTTTTCTTACCTTGTAATGCGGTACCTTTTCTAGTTTATGTTAGCATTTCTTGATGACATTCTTAAATGGGTTCGTTTGTTTTCTTCAAGATATCTTTGAGGTTGCCAGTGAAGATGGTACAGTCTTAGCAATGAAGTTACACAGACTCGGTAGAGTTTCTTTTAGAGCTGTCAAATCTAAGCGTGACTATTTGAGGCATCGTACTAGTTATAATTGGCTGTATCTGTCTCGGCTTGCTGCGCTCAAAGAGTTTGCTTTTATGAAGGTTCTCCACTGCTTTTATTTTCCATGTGTGTTACTTTTTCTTATCAATTTATTGTGATGTTAGTAGGTGTTGTCTTGACCCTTGTGTTCTGCTCAATTAGGCTTTGGAAGAACATGGCTTTCCTGTTCCACGTGCTGTTGACTGTAATAGGCATTGTGTGATTATGTCACTCGTCCAAGGTTACCCTCTGTGAGTGTTCCTTATTTATTTTACTCATCGATTTCCCAGTTCATGTCTCAATTTATTGCATTTATATATAAAATGTATTACATCTGAATTTGGGAGAAATACAAACCCTAGTCCATGAATCTAAAATGGAAGGAAAGATGTAAAGGGTTTTTTTATGGTTTCTAATACGAATTGATGGTACATCTGAGGTACAAATAGTATTTTGACTGAGAATCTTATTTTTATTTTTCTTGTAGTAAAACTAATTAATCAAAAAAGATGTTTTCCAAGTACAAAGGGCGTATATGATAGAAAGAAGAAGAAAAAATAATAAAGTCCTGAAGGTTGGGAAAAGAAACACACCAAATTAGCAATCATCCATGACAGAAGGTTTTTAGAAAGGACCCTAAGGGCTCATCCATCATACAAGGTTTTAAAAAAGAAATCCCTTAAGGGCCAGTTTGTCTTGTGCTTCTCTTCGAAGCACTGGTCGTTTCTTTCTCTCCATGTATACCACAGTAAGCAACCCGGGATCATCTTCCACCATACTTATTTCTAATTACAACTCAACCTTCCTTTCCAACATGCCAAAAGCTCCATCATGCTACGAGGCATGTTCAATCTAAACTGAACAAACTGAGTATTGCATTCCAAGAGTTACCTCACAATGCAAAGAGATGATCTATCGTTTCTTCACTCCTACCCCTGCCACAACAGTCCATCACTGCAATGCTCTTATTCCTCAAGTTATTTATAGTAAGGATATTTCCTAAAGCAACTGTCCGAACAAAGAAAGCTACTCTCCTTGGTGCCTTGTTCCGTTTTTTGTTTTGATAAGTAAACATGTATTATTAATCAAAGAATGGGCAAAATGCCAATTACAAGACTCTCATGCCCAATCAAGTAGGCGCATTAGAACCTTGTTCCTAAATATTTTTCCACGGAAAAGCATTACCATCATGGAAATATAGAACATGATTAAAAGATTTTACTTTAAACACATCACACTTTGAGAGAGCCCAACAAAGCCTATCCTTTGATTAAATAAAAAAAGCCTATCCTTGCCACTACTTCTCAATCAAATAGAATACAAACAGTCTAAAAATGAGATAAGAAATGTAAGAACTGATAGTAATTTTATCCTCTTTGTTTGACATGTCCTCTTCTGGTTCCTTAACCCTCCCCTCTTTTTTCCTTTGTTTCTTTTGTTTGCCTATATGCTTTGGAATTACTAGAAAAACACCAGTGGAATTTCATTGAGCAATGGAATGGTGCTTTTTCCTTTTTTGACAGGTAAAAAAAGAGTACTAATTTTCAGTTATTTGTATTTAATGCAGTGTCCAGGTTAAGCAATTGCAAAATCCAGATATGGTTTTTGAAAGGATCATTGGTCTTGTTGTTCGTCTTGCAGAACACGGCCTCATTCATTGTGACTTCAACGAATTCAATATTATGGTATGCAATTAAGGCACTTTTTTTGCTTTTTTTTTTTAGAAGTAAAAATATTATATAATATTAATAGGAGTAACCAAGTATATTGGATGTATACAAGAAAACACCTAGCTAACTAGAGAGCTTCTAATGACCCCAAAAAGCCCGTGAAAAACTACTCAGAATACAATAAGCTCGGGTAGGAAAAAAACACACCTCCCCAACCCCAACCCCAACCCATTGTTTCATGTAGGCTAATACTCCACCCAAAACACCCTCTATGACAACATCTTAAGAGCTGTATTATTATTAACCTTATATTGGGTTTCCATCTTCCTAATGACCTTATATTATTATTATTAACCCTTATATTATTAACCGGACGCTTTATGGAGATTGGTGGTAGATTACAAATATGGAGGTATGTGTGTTGGGGGGGGGGGATATGGTGTACTAAAAAGGTGACTGGGGTGTATGGAGTGGGGATATGGAAACACATTAGACAAGGTTGGAGGGTGTTCAATAGACACACCAAACTTGTGGTGGGTGAGGGAACAAGAATAAAATTTTGGAGTGATATTTGGTGTGGGGAGGTAGCCCTAAAGGACTCTTTCTTGGCTGTATTTTGTCGGGCATGTGATCAAGAGGCTTCTGTGGCAAAACTCATGATTCAATCGGGGCAACCAAGTTCAATAGAATGTCACTTTTAGTATAGCGGCGCAAGATTGGGAAGTTGATAATTTTGAGGCTTTTTTTAGTCTTGTTTATTTTGTGAAACCGAATGGAATGCGAGCTGACAAAATGTGGTGGAAGCCTACGGGTAAGGGTGTTTTCTCAGTTTGATCATTCTACAAATCCCTTACATCTGTACTGAGTACTCATTTTCCTTGGAGTAAAACTTGGAGGAATAAGGCCCCCCCCCTCTCAAAACTCTTTTCTTCACTTGGACAGCCGCATTGGGCAAAATTCTGACCATTGATAATCTGAGGAAGCGCCGGATTATTATTGCAGACTGGTGCTGTATGTGCAAGCAATCTGAAGAGTTTGTGGATCACCTCTTACTACACTGTGAAACAACTAGATATCTGTGGATCGAAGTTTTCAGCCGAGTGGAATTGAACTGGGTAATGCCTGCCACAATGGTTGAGTTCTTGGTGATGCTTCACTGATCAAATCCGTGTGGAAGATGATCCTTATCTGCATCATGTGGTGCATCTGGCAAGAGTGCAACGATCAAACATTTGGAGATAAGGAGCGGTCACTGGAAGAGCTTTGTTCTTTCTTTTTTCGTACTTTATTCTTATGGGCTATAGTTATAGATTTCAGTGGTCTTCCTTTTTCATCAGTTTCTTGTATCGTTCTTATCACATTCGACCTAGATAGGTTTTATCTCTTGTATACCATCTTGTGTACTTGGGTTTTGCTTATTATTAATACAATCGTTTACTTATAAAAAAACCCTTATTATTATTAACCTTATTATTATTCATTGAATTGATATGATGCTTTTTGTGGAAAATTTCTTAACAGCTTCCTAGTTCAGTTTACTAGTGAACTATTAATTATTGTCAATTCGTATGTGGTGTAGATAGATGATGATGAGAAGGTCACCATGATTGATTTTCCACAAATGGTATCTATGGACCATCGTAATGCGCAGATGTAAGAAATGCCATCTATTCTGATGCTGTGTCATGCTTTCGTCCTATTGATTTTATATCTTTTTGTATTTTCTTTTTACAATATCTAGCTGCTATATTTGATATTCGTGATTTGGATGAGAGATGAAATTCTCATGTATCTCAATATGTTCTTGTCTTTCAGGTACTTTGATCGTGATGTTGAATGCATCTTCAAGTTTTTCAGAAAGAGGTCAGTTTGATCTTGGACAATTCTTATTAAGCTGTTTTGGGTTTGCTTTTTGCCTACATGAATGTTTATGAAATGTGTGGCAATTTAATGGATATAACAACATTTATTGTTTCCTGTTATCCAGATGAAATTAAATAAAGGAGAAAACCCTATATTTTCTTAGTCCACTACCACCACCTATTGATGGAAGCTTCATAGTTTGCTCTGTATGAGAAATATTCACATGCCCTTTTACTGACAACCAACTTTACCATTAATCAAACCGGTTTTAATAATTAACTTCAGTCTTTGCTTTTAAATAATCTATTTATGCCATCATAATCATGCCATCCATTGCCATTAGCCTATTATGATACCGACCAATATGCACTGTATAAATAGTAATAGTGCCTGTATTCACATGTAAGGGTGTAAACGGTTTGATCCGATCTGGGAAAGTAATGGACCGGTCTTATTCGGTCTGTCATTTTTCTCACCCTGGATCGGACCGGACCAAACTGAACTCAACACCGGTCTAATTCGGTCCGGTCCGGTCTAGACATAATAACGGGCCAAATTTAGCCCAAAATCTTGCAATGATCAAATTTATTTTTGATCCAATTTCAATTATTTTCGGCCCATTTCACATTTTTATCCCAAATTTAAACTAAAAATATTAAAAAAAACTTACTCTTAAAAAAAATGATAAAAGAAAATTAATCTGAATAATTGGTTAATAATGTTAGTGATAGATCATAGATTATAGGTTGGTTAATTAATCCTCATATCAATTAATCAATTATATTAATGATCATAATTCATCTACTAGTTATAACTAGGTTAATATTTATAATTGCTTTATACTCAGTTACTAATTACTTACAAATTGCAACTTAGGTAGATATTAATGTAGATGCTAATAATTAGTTATAAACTTATGGTTATACATTAAAGAATAATAATTATATTAATAATTTACTTATAAAAAAAATTATATTAATAATAAATTGATCTAATTATATATAGTTATTAGTTAGTCTATAGACTTAGCACTAATACTATAACTAATAACACTAGTATATTATATGTTAGTGATAAATTGGTAATAGTATTTAAATAATAGTAAATTAGTAATACTCTTATTACTTTATTTTATACTACAACTGTAATATTCTTAGTACTTATATATATATTAATGCTTATATATTATATATTATAGTTACACATTAAAGGATTTATATATGTATAATTTTTTTTTTTATTAAGCTATTCGGTCCGGTTTGGTCCAGGGGAAAAATTCCATGGACTTAAACCGGACCGAATACTATTTGGTCCTATCTTTTTTGGACTGGACCAAATTCCATTTGGTATGGTCTGGTTTGAAACAACTGGTCCGGTCAGATCCATCCGGTCTAGACCAGATTTCTTACCCCCCTAGTTACATGCATGCTTCCCGAATACTTGGAATTTGCCTACTTTTATTGAATAAAATACTTTGATTACCGATAAAAAAAAGTAGTAATAGCGCCTTTTATAAAAAAATGGTAATAGTGCATCTAGAAAGTAAAGAGAGCAGACAAGGGAATGGGCATAGGAATTATGGTACTATTGCCCGTGGCGAAGTATTTGGAGAGCTAAAGTGCCCAGTAGAGTCTCTTTTTTCTGCTGGCTAGTTTCCAGGGAAAAAATTCTGACCAATGATAATTTGAGGAAGAGAGGCGTCCAAGTGGCTGAATGGTGCTTCATGTGCAAAAAGGATTGATCATCCTTTTCTCCAATGTGAGGTGGCAACAATGTTATGGAATGATATTTCTACAAAGGCTGGTTTTTTATGGGCAATTCCTTTACATGTGCTGGATCTTTTTTCAATCTGGCCGCTCATTGAGGGAAAAGACATTAGTGCCGCTGCTATGAAGATGATCCCCTTGTGTTTATTTTGGTGTCTATGGGCTGAAAGGAACAGGAGATGTTTTGAAACTGTGAACGCTCTTTTGGGGAAATTAGGGAGTTTTTTGTTAGCACTCTTAGTTTTTGGGTGAAAAATCTTGTAAGGAACGGAGATGATTATACTGTTCTGTTATAGTTTTTCAGTTTCAGCTTGTATGTAGGTGTTCCCAATTGTATACTCCCTGTGTACTTGGGCAATGCCTCTTTTTTTGGAATAAAATTTCTCTTATTACGTATCAAAAAAATTATAGTACTATTGCAAGAAGGGGCACTCATGAGAACGGGAAAATTACTTGCACTATAATTTTTTTTATAGGTAATCAAGAAGTTTTATTCATTAGAAAAGAAGGCATATCCCAAGCACACTTGCGCTATAACTTTAATATGTTATATCTAACTGATTATTTGTATGGTATTGAAGTGATAATCTGTTGATCGGTTGTGTGGAGTAGGGCTTTGGTTTTTAGAGGTTGGAATACTTAAAAAGGTTGGAATACTGAACTCCACCCTACAATTTCTTTTTTTTTTTTGGTTTGGGGGAGGGGGGGTTGGATTAAACTTTCTTCTGTATAGTTGTAAGAAGAAGGATCACTAAGAAGAAAAAATAGGTTACGGTCATTGCCAAACGATGAATGCACAAAGTAAGAAGTGTGTTCTCATTTAGCACTTTTTGATGTCAGGAGCATTTCTCAGAGGTTGTATACCTCAGCCCTCAATCAAGAAATAAATTCTTTCAAAGAGGACAATAGGGAACACACTGCAAAAGTAGTCCCACAGAAACCTTAGAAAGTAGAAATATAAAAATATCAGACTTTGTTGCCATTTATTTTAATTTTATTACCTATAAAAAAAAGTTTCAAAGAAGAAATGATGACATGGTGCAATACCTTCTGGAAGAAAGACCAATTTTTTTTTAGTTAAAACCTTATGAGAGCTGAATGAGATTATGTAGTTCTAAATCGCTAGAAATTCCTTGTTTAATTAAACAGTGTAGTTACAGTTTATGTATGCAAACTAACTTCAAGTTTAAGATATGTGCTAATTTCTTAACTATTCTTTTAAAAGTTACATATGCCCGATCGTTCTCTTTTTGTCTTGTAGGTATAACCTATCTTTTGAAGAAAGCCCAGATGAAAATGATGGTTCAGAGGTAGACACAGATGAGAGTGGCAGGCCTCGCTTTTCTTCAATAGCAAAAGGTGTTGGTTTTCTAGACAAGGAACTTGCAGCTAGTGGATTTACTAGAAAGGAACAAGAAGACATTGAGAAGGTATGCTGAAGTATGTTTTATTCAATTTGGAAACTTCACAGATAATGGCTATACATCTAAGTAGTATAGCAACTTGTACTGAATATTGTTCTTATCATAACCTACCTATCAAAAAAATATATTGTTCTTATTATAACCACGGTTTCCTTGTCATCTCTTGCTGTATTGGTTCTAACTCTTTTCCTGGTCGCACACATTTTCCTTTTACCCTTGTCTTGCCCGCACCTATATTTGCGTCCTCATTTAAGTGGCACTCCTTACATAAAGATGTTCGTTAAGTACAAACTTTTAGGATCAATCACTCTACTAAAGTGGTTGCATTTGGTAGTACTTCATGTATGTTGAACCTACTCTGTTTTATCAGCAATTTTCTCTTCATTCTTCTTCCTCCAAAATATTGCTGATAAAAAAAATAGTCCTAAGATTTTATGCATGTAGCCAAAATCTTTCTGCATGTGGACGTCAGTTCATTCTTGAACTAGACAAATCTGGTGTGATCATATATTACTTTGTACTCTAGCTTTTCATCCAGGGTACAGATGCCTTCCTTGTAGAGGACGTGTCTGATATAACAGGTTTATAGAATCCAAAAGGTTCTCCTTTCAAGAATGTTTTCTGCTAGCTTTTTATTTTTTTATTTTTTTATTTTTATTCTTACAGTTAATTTATTTGCAAAACTCCTCCCCTTTTCTTTCCGTACATTTGGTCTTCCCATTGCTTTTCCGCTTCCCTTACACCTTTGTTCCAGACGATGACTGTCTAGTGAAGCTCATACACATCATGAAACGTGTAGTGTCCGAGTCGAAGTGCTTTGAAGTTTGGCGTGATGGTCCGGCAGTGTGCATTATAGCGAAGGGACGAAGGATTGTAAAAACGCTACGGTTGAGCTTACATACTTCCAAGTGGCTTTCGAAAGCCTTGGAGGATGGTAACAGTGGTGGGGGAAAAGGTTTCTACTCAGCACATAGGGATGGCAGCAAAGGTTACACCTTTCAAAGGTGTTTCAACCATAAGGGTCTGTTCATGGCTTTGGTGGAGTTTTGTGGGGGAGGTCGCTAGAATTCCATACTCATACCTAGCGATAGGAATGGCTCGGGATAGGAGACGCTTGCGGCGGTGTTGATGGAGATCGGAAGAGTAGTGTTGCCGGAATCTGGAAACTTGTCAGGATATAGGACATATAGGGATGCTATAGCGTACCCTTGAGACGCGAATGGTGTAGAGAGGACACTAGCCCTTTCGGCAGGAACTCAGGTAGGAGACGATGGAGGTGTGAACATGTCTGGGCCAAATAAGGAAAGTGTCTTCAAGGATCTAGTTGAAATGCAACGGACACTTGAGGAGCTAACTTTTAAAGTGTTAGGGACGATAAGGTGCGTTGAAGCATGGGCGGATAGTGACACGGGCTTGGGCTTGGATCATGGCCCTCATTCGGAATTAAAAGCAGTAATGGTGCAGGGCCCGCTAATAAAGGACCACATCATAGGGGCTTCTCGGGGGACGTTTGGCAGTTGGCTTGGTACCGGGCAGCCCAAAGGAAAAGAAGTCCTGGGCTCGAATGGTCGCGGGCTTTCTACCGACGCCTATAGCAATAGGCTCTGGAGAAAAAATCTGGGTCAAGGCCCATCGTCGAGTGGGCTCGTCCAGACGCCGCTGGCACAGCCTCAGGTCGTCGAGTCAACCGGCGCAGTGCAATCAGGAGGGTTGCCAGCATTTACAGGCCTGTCGGAGTAGGGGGATGGCAATGTGAGGGGTTCAGCCATTGCGTGTGTTGTCGACGTCGATGCCGATAAAGGTACCGTGATTCCGGCACAGAATAGGTCGTCGGTAACTTTGACGCCAACCCAAGGGCCGTGCTCTCTAGAACTCAGATCAGAGGAGGTCGTTGTTGAGGACGTCGCTTCTTGGTGCTGAGAACTCGAGCATTTTTGTTGTCGCAGAGGATGTTGATCGTCGGTAGCTCTCAATGCAGAACAGGTTTGAAGTCTTGGGGATTTTGATGGTATATCACAGTGTGAAAGTGAGGAAGGTGAAGTGGAAATTGTTAGCCAAAGGGAGTGTCTTGAGGAAGGAGAAGTGGAGCCTTTATGCATGCTACCTTTTACCTCCAACCCTGAGTGGGTATTTAAGAAGGTGGAGGAGCTACAAGTTATTTTTGGGATGTCTAGCATAGGATTTGAGGAACAATTCAGGGCACTTATTGTGGCTATGGAAGATTGTAGAATGAAATCTGCCCTTAAGAGAGACTGAGAGCTCAAATGGCTGCAATGCTCTATAAATTATCACGACAATGTGGGTAGTGTGGGAAGAGATAGAACGAAGGGACGGCCACTTACCTTTGTCAATGAAACCTAAATTTCTCTCATGGAATGTGCGGAGGTTTAATGACCGTAATAAGCGCCTACACATAAAATCCCTCTTGCGGACATGGAAAGTAGATGTGGTTTGTTTTCAAGAAACAAAATTATGAGTCATGGATAGAAGGATTGTGCGTAGCTTGTGGGGATGTCCATATGTTGGTTGGTCCTATTTGGCTTCGGTAGGAGCATTGGGGGGTGTTCTGTAATGTGGGACAAAAGAGTGGTAGACTTGATAGAGGATTGTGTTGGTACGTGCTTAGTCGCTACTTGAAATGTTATAGATGGGTGGGAATGGGATTTTGCTGGCATTTACGGGCCTAATCTGGATAGAGAAAGGAGAAGGCTATGGGAGGAATTATTGGGCCTATTTTATTTATGGGAGGTACCGTGGTGTATGGGTGGAGATTTTAATATCACTCGCTTTCCTAGCAAACGATCGGGACATTATCACATTTTTGGAGCTATGGAGGAGTTCACAGAGTTCTTATCGGATTTGGACCTCATGGATCTCCCTCTAACTAGTGGGGAGTACACATGGTCTAATAATTGGGGGTGGTCGAGATTGGATAGATTTCTTATTTCTCCCTCCTAGGAAGCACACTACCCGGAGCTGTGTCAAAAAAGGTTAGTGCGTTTATGCTCGGATCATTTCCCCATATTACTAGACTGTGGTGGTATTCATAGGGGTCGCCATTACTTCAAATTCGAGAACATGTGGTTAGCTGCTGAGGGCTTTGTGGAGAAGGTTCATGGGTGGTGATCCTCGTATCAATTCACAGGTACTCCAAGTTTCATCTTCGCTAGTAAGCTTAAGACTTTGAAAAAGGATCTTAAGGAGTAGAACATATAAGCCTTTGGTTGTCTTGCTAATCAAAAGGATATTTTAATGAGGGAACTTCAAGAGTTGGAGGGGCAGGTGCTGACGGGAATCTTTCTGAAGAGAGATTGAGTAGGAAGAATGCAGTGGTTACGGAGTTGGAGAGGGTTTTGTTGATGGAGGAGACCTTGTGGCATCAAAAATCTAGAGCCCTATGATTAAAAGAAGGAGATAAGTGTACCAAGTTTTTCCATAAAGTGGCCAACTCTCACAGGAGAAACAACACAATTGAGACACTCACATCAGGTAACCAAGTCCTGTCCTCTCCCCTTGAATTAGAAAATCACTTTGTATCATTTTATGAGAACCTTCTCACGGAGCCGACCTCTTGGAGGCCAAAGCTCGATGGTTTGTTTTTTGAGTCTATTGATGCGCAGAGTGCAAGTTGGATGGAAAGACCCTTCGAGGAGGAGGTCCACAAGGTCATAAGCGGTATGACAAAAGACAAAACACCCAAGCCAGATGGTTTCTCCATGGGCTTCTTTCAACACTGTTGGGAGGTGGTGAAAATGGATATTATGCAGGTATTTATGGAGTTTCACACTTTCAAAAAGTTTGAAAGAAGCCTCAATGCGACATTCTTGGCACTCATACCAAAGAAACAGGGTGCAATGGTGATTGAGGATTTCTGCCCTATTAGCTTGGTAAGTGGGATGTATAAGATTATTTCAAAAGTGCTTGCTAACCGACTGAGCTTGGTCATGGGGCAAATCATTTCAAAACCACAGAATGCCTTTGTTCGGGGGAGACAGATCCTTGATTCAGTATTCATTGCCAATGAATGTGTGGATCATAGGCTTAAGGAGGGCTTACCGGGTATTCTTTGTAAGCTCGATATGGAGAAAGCTTATGATCACGTGAACTGAGAATTTCTTCTCTACATGCTTAAGAGATGTGGTTTTGGAGATAGGTGGATCTCATGGATTCGACACTGTGTTAGTACAGCCCATTTCTCAGTGTTAATTAATGGCACCCCAGCAGGTTTTTTTAGCAGTTCTTGTGGGTTGCAACAAGGGGACTCACTATCACCTTTCCTTTTCGTCATTGTGATGGAAGCGTTTAGACGGATGTTGAAGACAGTTGTGGAAAGATATCTCCTAGCTGGATTCTTAGTGGGTAATGGGGTTAATGGTTCTATTATGATCTCACATCTTTTGTTTGCAGATGATACACTACTTTTTTGTGAAGCAAATAAGGGTCATCTTCAAGTTTTACGTGCCCTCCTAGCATGCTTTGAAGTTGCTTTGAGACTCAAAGTCAACCTTGGCAAATCTGAGATGGTGGTAGTGGCGGTGGTGCCACACATTGATAGCCTGGCAGTCGTTCTGGGATGCAAAGTGTCTTCTCTGCCAATGCAATATTTGGGACTTCCGTTAGGTGCCACTGGTAAAGCTAAAGCAATATGGGATGGGGTCATTGAGAAGGTAGAAAAGAGGTTGGCGGGGTGGAAAAGACTGTACCTTTCTAGGGGGGGAGGGTCATTTTGATCAAGAGCACTCTATCGAACATTCCGACTTATTTCCTGTCTCTATTTCCTTTGCTTGTGGGGGTGGCAAACAAAATGGAGAAACTTTTTCGAATGTTCATATGGGGCAGATTGGGAGAGGAAACTAAATTTCATCTTGTAAACTGGAATAAAGTTTGCTCTCCAATCACCGGGGGAGGGTTGGGGGTGCATAATTTGAAGACTTTCAACAAAGCGTTATTGGGGAAATGGTTATGGAGATACCATAATGAGGGGGAGTCTTTATGGAAGGAAGTTATTGATGCTAGGCATGACAGTGCATGGGGGGGTTGGTGCACTAACGTGGTAAGGGGGAGGCATGGTATGGGTCTATGGAAATATATTAGGGGGGGATGGTAGTGTTTTGTGAATCATACCCGCTTTGTGATTGGAGAGGGCAGTAGAGTTAGATTCTGGAAAGACGTTTGGTGTGGAGTTAACTCCTTGGAGAGATCTTTTCTAGTACTTTATACCATTGCAGCAAACAAGGAGGCTTCGGTGGCAGACTTGTTGTCTTTTGATCATGGGGTCCCACAGTGGAACATTGTTTTCACAAGGGATAACCATGACTGAGAGCTGCCACTTATTTCTGTTTTTTTCAGTTTGCTACATTCCACAGGACATAAGACGATGCATGGGGATAAGCTCTAGTGGAGGACCATAGCCAGCAAAAAGTTCACAGTAAAATCCTATTACACAACTCTGGTTTCTCAAGGACATGTAGTATTCCCATGGAAAAGTATTTGGTGGTTTGGTGCACCCACCAAAGTGGCTTTTTTTGTATGGACTGCTACTCTTGGAAAAATTCTTACCACAGATAACTTGAAGAAGAGGGGCATTATCGTGATGGATTGATGTTGTTTGTGTAAGGGTCACGGTGAATCAGTGGATCATCTATTATTGCATTGTAAGGTGACAATGGCTTTGTGGAATGTTGTTTTCAGTCATGTGCATGTTGGGTGGGTGATGCCGGAAAAGGTAATTGATTTGCTTGCTTGCTGGAAAGGGATCAAAGGTTGTCCACAGGTGAAAGCTGCATGGAAGATGATTCCATTATGTATTATGTGGTGCATTTGGTTGGAGAGAAATGAGCATTGTTTTGAAGACAGAGCGAACTATGGAGGAGCTCCAAGAGTTTTTTCTGCATACTCTTTTATTATGGTTCTCAGCTATTGTACCCTCTGGTAGCAATGTGCATGATTTCTTGTCTTTTAGTTCAAACTTATAGAATGTAACTAGGTGCTTTCTTTGCATACTTCCCGTGTACTCAGGCTATGCCATGTTATATTCTCATTAATAAAAAGAGGTTCATTACTTATAAAAAAAAAAGAATGTTTTCTGCTTGCTACACAAATGTGGACATGCGGTAGGCTTTATATAATTGTTTAGGACTGTTCCTGGCTTGGGGTTGTACCTGGTTCATTATAAGCATATATTGAAATATATATTTCTTATATATATTATTTGCTATCAATGGTCTTGAACATATTGCTATTTTATATAGTTCATTGAAGGAGGGATTGAAAAGGATGCGGATTTGAGCGATGAAGAAAGTGAGGATGGTGGATGCAATTCTGACTCTCAGTTAAATAAATCTTATATCAATGGTGTTGATTCTCTGCACTTGCTAGATCAGGTATTTTTTAAAAGAGGTGGAGCAATTATTCTTTTTTTTAGCAGTTATATTATTCATGTTTCACTCTAGTATAGCAATTTATGTTTCCAACTCAAAAGATTTGCTGGGGTTTGAGGCCTTAAGGTAACTCCCAATAGATGGAATCAGAAGTGTTCCTTGGAGAGAAAGCATCATTAATGCAAATTGCCGCAACCTATGCATTTGCATTGAATAAACTAAATTTAAAGTAGTTCTGTTTGTTATAGGGTAAGTGGAACAATATTTACTGATTGAGTTGTAAAAAGTTGAGTTATAACTTAGAATCTTATGATATCTGGGTTGGCCAGAAATCTCTCTCTCTCTCTCTCTCTCTCTCTAATAGTATGCTTCAATATTGTGCTTCTTTTTTTGGGCACTGAACATTGTAAGTGCTAACGCAATATAATTCAGCAAGAGCAGACAATTCACTGTGATGAAGAAGCCAGAGTAGGGGAGAACCAAGAAAATTCTGAAACAGGTCAAAGTCAAACCAGTATACCTGAATGTCCAGATGTGAGTGACAAGGTATGCTGTCATTCTTTTGTTTCTGATTCTGTGGTTGCAAATGCTGTGACGTTTGGAGTATAAGTTGATGTTTTCTTTTTAAGATGTTGGAGTACAGTCTCACTCATGATGTTGCAGGTATATCATTCATGTGATAGTCCCTGTTAATATTGATGTGTTTAGATATGGTTCCTACAATTAAAACAAAAATACACCACTAACACCTAATTCTTCATGATTTTGCTTATTACTTACTGACACTGCTGATTCTTCTCCTTTTACTTGTATCTTTGGAGTTTGGGTACTTTAAGAGCTCATGTGTACTAGGAGAACTAATTGATTAGATTCAAAATACTTGGACCAAGTTAGCACGTCGTTCATCCTCTTCCATTGTTGATACTGTGGATGGGATGCGCAAATCATACTTACAGTTAACAACTGCATAGAAAATATTGAGAATAGCAAATAAGATTTGAAAATACATATTAGGGGCTGCACTTTGCGTCTAAAATTTTGTAAATTTAGAGCCATTGTTTATCTGAGATGTCTAAAACATATCTATTATGTATTAGAAGCTATTGATGGTATGTATGAGGCGTTACAGTAATTTTTTAACCTCCAGGAGGAAGAGAATGGGACTACGAATAATAATGATGCTGAATTGACAAAGCGTTTGAGAAAGCAGAATCGACGTGTCATAGCATCAGTGCGTGGAGGACGTAAGAGTCTCGCCTCCAGAAACAGCTACAAAGACAAGGGTGGCAGTTCTTCTCAAAATTCCAAAATCCAGAAACAAATGAGCGGCTGGTGAAATTTTGTGAAAGAAACATCATGTATGTGGTTTATGGTGAAGAAGCTATGTATGACCTTTTGCTGCATGGCTCTGACCATTAAACAAGCATGGTGATGGAAAATTAGAAAACAAACCCAAGTCGTTTTGTAAACTACCATAGAGGTTTATAATATAGCAGGGGATATGGCTTTTGCCTTTGCTTCAAAATTTTGTATTACAAAAATTATTATTTACATGTGGTAATATAAAAGTAAGTCTTGGTAAATTATATATTTTATTTAAATGGGCTCCCTTATTAATGTCAAGCGTTCTCAGCTTGCCGTAGCTTGGCCAAGGTATTTGTTCTCAGCTCGTCTAATTTTTGCCATAATAGCAAATCTTATAGATTGGAACCTTCCTTCGCAAGAAGGCATGTCGCCCCCATTCCAAAACTTCTACCAAGTGAACGCCTTTATTTCGTGGGTGCAATTTCTTGATATGTTTGTATATTCTTGGAAGATATTTCTTTCAATTGCTGTTCTTATTGATTGCCAATGACCTTTATACATGTATTCAGTAAATTTTAAAAATGGTAAATCCTAACTTCAGTAAGAAAGAGCTTAGAATGACTATAGGGCCTCAATTTCATTTGTGTTCATGGGAGACATTCGCATGTTCAATCTCTCTTACATTGCTTTCTTCCATTGCAGTTTCTGTTTTGCCTGCCTCTGTCAACTCAACTGCCAACCCAGTAGTCTCTTCGTCAATCACGTGGCTCGATCCATGAGTAGTGGTCGAGCCGTAAAGCCTAGTGTCATTGGCAACTTTCCTCAAACCTGTGATCTTTTTGGCATGTTGAGCCCAGTCAACTAGTCCTTCTTGTATATGTTCTGTAAATATTTCCTTTTTCAATGAACTTCCCATCTACGTTTCAGGGAACCATAAAAACAACTTTCATCAACCAAGAATCCTAACATAAAGATGGTGAAACAAGAAGGCAAGTTTTCTACGATGATCCAACTAACCTGTGTGACAATCGCATAGAGTGGTAGGGTGCTGTAGCTGCAGACGAACTGAATGAATGCCCTGGGAATGCAAAAAATCATAATATTTTGTGTCTCAGTATAGAGATATGGTTCCAAGAATAGAACATATGTAAATCATTGTTTTGCATACCCTATCACCAGTCTCGGGATGACAAAATCGACTTTTCCCATTATGCAGGAGTCAAAACCATATTGAACCTGCAATAGATTGCATAAGATAAGATCCATATGTAGTTCACATTTCAAATTTTATGGATTTTCATAAATAGGTAATGAGCGTTGAGTAATGTTTTACCCATATCCAAAAGAAAAATGCCAGTTCAAAAGCATTCTGAAACATGATGATATGAATCAGTAAGAGAACAAGCTTGGGCCTACGGAACCAGAAGTACTCATCTGAAGGTTTAACTACCAACTCCCCTTCAATTGCCACATGTTTCTCTGCAACCTCCTGGGCCAACTGGCAAATCACATGCTCCAACTTGGTGCCAACAGCCAAAAGAAGCTGTGAAAAGAAATCACTAAAATGTTATGGTCCTTATTCTCAAATGTTCTCTTGGACTTTCATGAATCAGGCACTCATTAGTAACAACTAAACCATGGTCAATAGAATAGAAAAAAATCAGATACATCTATGTCTACACTTTGACCCTGAAAGGAAGATTGTTAAAGGCACTCTCAACATAGAAGAATGTGAGCAACTGAACAATGTGAGGCTTCTGATACAATCTGTTATGCAAGCTAGTGGACATCAAAGGTTAAATTCGAGGAAGGAGAAGTGTGAATAGAAACTTTGCTGAACTTTCCTTTCTGCCTATAATTTTTGTTTTTGTTTTTGTTTTTTAAAACCAAATGTTCATTATGGTCTAGTTTTCACACATTGAGATTAATCAAAGTGCATATATCAAGGGAGATTTGAAAGGAAAACTAAGATGGACAACTTACGATGAAGGGAATGAATGCAATCCAAAAATATGCATGCAAACCTGCAAGAAAAATTAAAGCACGTGATGCTTTGGAAGTGATGATCTTGACGCAGAAGAGCTTAAAATAGAGATGCAGGACCATGGCCTTTTCTTCATTAGAATCTTCTAAACTCAGAAGTTAGAACACCATCCAGGAGTTCTTGTAAATAATTATATGATAGAGCAATGTGTGCCAGAGAAATGTGTAAATCAAAAGGGGACAATAACAAACATCTATATCTAAACTTTGCACTCCACTTTCCAAGCCAATGATAGGACCATATTATGAGTGAGAATAAGCATGTCATATACTGTTCCATAGTCAGTTCTGTATAAAATAAGAATTTTGACTTATAGTTTGCCATAAAATTCAAGTTCTAGCCAGAAAACTTTGTTGCTTAGTATGGCCCGAGGCCATACCTCACATGATGTGCCCAAAACCAATTATAGCGTCACTAACAAAATACTGCAGTCATCTTTGTGTGGGGGGGGGTGGGGGGTGGGGAAAGAGAGCACTTACCAGAAACGTTCAGCAACAAGAAGATGACAACAAACAACCAAAGATACCAACTGCAATTGATGAAGATAGAAAATTAATTAGATCTATCCACTTCGAGGTATCATATTAGCAGTTACTACAGTCAAGAAGAGATAGCACATGCATGATAAAAGGACTCACAGAAAAAAAAAACAAGAAAAAAAAACAAAAACAAAATACAGGGTTTCAAGCTTCCACAGAATCTTTTCAAAAAAAAGGAGGTTGAGCCTAGGGCAAAACCATCCATGACAACACTTCAGTATTGGTTATCCGTAGAAGATGTACTCCACATAAGGCTTAGTATAACTAAACCTAGAAAAGAAACCAATAAGCTATGCACTTCCCCTATCTTTCCTTATCACAACTAACCTTACTCCAACAACTTTTTTGAAATCAGCTTCAAGGGCACGTATCATGTACTTGTAGAAATTGAACTGTAGGTTTCCCTTGCAATGAGTCTACAAATATAGATGTACATATAAGTGTATACACACACACACATAAATATATAAGAACTCAGGAAGAGTATCTTAGAGTTAAGTAAAAAAGGGATAAATAATGAGCTTTATATCACTTACCATAATGAAGCCCAGTCGCATTGTCACATATTCTGTTTTGGTCATAGACCTATAAAATTGCTTGAAAAAAGAGTTCTGAAATGAATGAGGACATTAAAAAGGAAATCAATTGTTGGCAATGGCAGGAAAAAGAAGGAAACAATAGTACATTTTATTTACTGGTAGAAGATGTGATAACAATTGGTATTGGTAGTAGCGTTCACTTGATGATGAAGGATTCGAAAGCTTACCACCCATCCTAACAAAGCTGAATCCTTGCCAATTCCCCGAAAGTGTCTTCGGATGAAATCATGATCTTGGACATGCGTAAATTTTGTTTTCAGAACTGCACGCACAGTATTTTCATGCGGGAAAAAAAATTTGTAAACAGAGGCAACTAGTTGTTTGATATTGAAGAAAATCCACACATTTCAGGGTAAAAGTTCGTTTTAGTCCATCTATAGTGAAGAATTTTCAGATTTCTATGTTATTCGGCCCAAAAGAGTGCAGGTGAAGAATAAATGAGTTCGTTTTAGTCCATCTATAGTGAAGAATTTTAAGATTTCTATGTTATTCAGCCCAAAAGAGTGCAGGTGAAGAATAAATGGCATTAATAAGGAACACCATTCAAAAGTTAAATATCAGCTTAATGAGCATTACCTCTCTCTGGATCATATTCCTTTCGTAAGATAGAATCCTCCCACTGTTTCCATTGACGTATCTATGCCAGTGAAAACGTAAAACAGAACAATTGACAATAAGGTTTTAGAATACAAAATCTAGGTTATGAAGCGAAATTAGAGAGACAAGAACAAGAATAGGGACAACTTACCTTTGCTCCTCCGAAAAGGATGGTTAGAGCACAGAAAGTCACATGAACAACAGCTAACACAAAGATTAATATGTGAAGGTGATGAAGCGCTTCAAGAGATAACATTGGAACCTTTCCCTGGAAAAACGATGTAAAGAAAAAGCAAAAACTAATCAGATATTTCAGTTCCAAAACAAGTGTCCAACCATGGTTAACAAATGGGACTTCAGTATATGCCTGAAAAGTATATAATATATATGGTATTTTTGGTCCAGTACAGAGTAAATATATCATTTTTATGGCTGACATTGGCGTGTAGGAAATTAGAAAGACGAGAAGAAGAAGAAAAGAAGGGAAACAGCTAACCAGAAGGGACAGTGGGACACCAATAAACTTCCATAGCT
Source organism: Platycarya strobilacea (assembly GCA_036898215.1). NCBI lineage: Eukaryota > Viridiplantae > Streptophyta > Magnoliopsida > Fagales > Juglandaceae > Platycarya > Platycarya strobilacea. Next base: position 47,604,238 of record CM072545.1, read on the forward strand.
TTTAAAAGGGGTATGAAATTGAACCCTCTACAATTCTTTTGCAGTCACCAATGACGGGAAAGCATATTACTCTGGAACTACGAGTTATATCCCAATTGTCATAAGACGAGGATACATTACTTAAATAGCAACACTTGATGATAGAGGACCAAGTTATTTTCGGAGCTTTGGAATATAAACCCCAGAAATTCTTCCATGTGAATATCTGAGGTTATTGAGGAAATAGAGGTGGAAATAGAGGATCCCTCGAAAAGTCAAGGATTAGTAATCATTTTAAAAATTGAATGGATTCGATCTACACGGGGAAGGTAATAAAAAAAGTAAACAAAAACACAAACTGCTGCCGGAGTGAGTCGGAGTCAAAAAAGAGAATTTCTCACTTTTTTTCTCTTAATCAAAATCAGTGTAATTATTTTTATGTATTATTTTTATATTTTATTAATATAATTAATCAAAATAATTATTATATATTAAAAAAAAATAACACAATCAATCTTATTAATAGAATGCATAAAAAATAAATAAAAATATCTACACGTATAATTTTTTAATAAAAAACACTCAATACTTGAAATATTTAATTTTATGATAACGAGTGTACGGTAAATCTAAAGACTCTTCAAAACTCAACTCTAATATTATATTGCATGGTTTGCTTATAGAGATAATATCAAAAATTCATCTCAAATCCATCATTACATTTTTTTAAATTCTCATATAAAATATAATACAAAAATCAATTTTTTTAAATTTCAAAATACATTTTTCAAATCCTAAAACAAAACTAATATTAAAAAAATATATTACAATAATATTTTTTTTAACTTTTATCTCATTTGATCTCATGTCTAAAAACAAATCTAACATAAATTATCATTTATCCTACAAATTTAAATTGATAAGAATAAATAAATTTAATTGTTTAATTATATTATAATAGAATAAGAAGCTAAGATCAATTTATCCAAGTGCTTGTTATCTCCCTCTTAGACAAGAGTATGAACAAAATGCAAGCAAAGAGAAAATTCTCTCCTTTTTAGCAATGGTGTACGTCAGATGCCTTCTTTACAAATGAACAATTGCTCTAGTGTCACCCAAGAGCAAGGAACCTTCATTTGAATACACATGCTTAAACCTTTTACAGTCTTTTTTTTGGGTACCCGAAAAGTTTACAGTGGGAACTCGCTTGATTTCGTAATAGCGGAAATTACAGGGGCATCTTACATGCTTTAACTGCACCTAGTTTCAAGATCATTGATAGAAAATATGAAATATTGTATTTTTTTTAAAACAAAAATTCTATGTATAAATATTTTTGCTTATTAATTTTTGTGTATTTCACTAATGTAATTGAGTGTATCACATTTTTAATATAAAATAACTGTTTTAGTCAATTATATCAATAAAATGTACAAAAGATATATACATAAAAATAATTGAATGTAGCAGCACTCGTTAAATTGAACTAAGATGATAGGATATATCCGATATAAGAGCGAACTGTTTGACTCCATCGTCTAGAACTAGAAGGCCTTCAAGTCAAATTTAATTAGGAGCGCCCCTCCAAGTTGATCAATTACTAATTATGCTTATAATTCTAATCTGAAAACTTCGCCATTTATTTTAAAATTCCTATATCTAGAATTCTACGTGTTTAATTAATATATGTAAAACACATCATATGGGATTTTTTTTTGTTCAGAGAAGAAGATCAACTCAAATTATCGAATATGAACTGAATTGGTGCATTGTAACGATCAATTTAAAGCAACTCCATGAAAATTATTTCACCTAGAATATTGCCATGGACTTCGATGCAAGGACAACTCAATAGAAATTCAATGATATTTTTTTAAAATTAATGTTTTGTACAAATCCTAAATATATAAATTTTGCATAGTCCTTTTATAGAAAAGTGGAGTACCACATCATAAAAATTAAAACAATGTTATATACATACTGTTCTGAAATAGGTAAACATGGCACAATTATTTTGAGAAAAAGTGAGAATCATTATTAAATATTTTTTTAACCTAGACTGTATATTTACTCATTTATTTTAAAATGACTACATAGAATACAAACTATTGCAAATGTGACCTTTCAAAAAGTCTGCGCAAGACTTGCACGGTCTAGAATTAGCATTTCTAACTAATCAATGTGACCTTTCTTAATCATGATAGTCATTAATCACAAGTGGCTTCTTGTTATAATGAAAATTTTGGAAAGCTTTGGTCATTGATAGGACAAGGGGCAAAGACATTTAAGAAGTAAGTAATTTTTTTGTTATCAACTATAGATAATTAATTAAAGATAATATTTTTAACGTTAATATAATTTTCAAAGATATTAATTTATCCATGCCATTTTCACATAACGACCTAAGAGTGGGAAGAACAAATTTATAAGGAAAGAATAAGTGAAGCTGGTACGTACCACCTTTGCACAATTCTCATTGGAAGCAGAGGCCTCGGCAAGGAGACGGCGGCCATTCCCCGGAAGAACAAAGCTCGGATATTTGAACAAGGTTTGCAAATGGGCAGTGGAAGAAGATGAATGATCATCTTTCTCTTTCTTACAGGGTAACCATTTATTTGCCAACACCTCCGAAATACAAATATTGGCAATCCGATCTTGGAACACTGTCAGCATCAGTGACATAAAACCCAAAAGCATCAACTCTGCATTAATTCACCTTCAAAATAACATCAGATATACGGTAAAAAAAAAAAAAAAAATCCCCAAAATCCACTAAAAAGGTGCATTTTTCTGTAGAGAGAGAGATCGAGGAATGAAGATACGGCGGCCGTGACCTTCTTTGATCTTCTGTAATGCTTCAAAGAGAGGCTTCTGGTTATTTTTCTTGAGATACTGCAAAAATAAAAATAAAAACATCAATTTGAAGAATAAAGATCGGGCTACACCTACATACAAGAAAATGAGAACTAGAAGATAAATATATATATATATATATATATATATATATATATATGCATGCCTTGCCAACGGCATGGAGGGTTCTTTCGACAACGAGAGAGATGAGGACGATGATACTGCAGACAACAGCCACAACCCAGGTTGGGGTATACTCCAAAATTGTTCCCTCTCCTCCCCCTGCCATCTTTCTCTGTTATAAAGATATATCTCTCCCGGCTTTTAACCAAAACCAGATTAATGAATATATATATGGTGTCTTCTGTTTCAAGTTATTGTCTTAGAGAACTCCATATCCATAAAAGAAGAAAAAAGGACGAAGAGAATAGAATCGATGACAAAAATGGGAGGAGGATAACCCGAGATTAATACGTTAGTATCGCAGCTGGTTGCGAAAAGAAGAAATACCGTGAAAAAATAAGAGACAGGATTTGTTAACTTGAACAAAAACGTATAAACGACGGACAACCAGAAAGAACTGCTCAAGTCAAACATACCACTTACTGTAGGACTTATTTAAATCAAGAGACCTGGAAGCCCATTCAAATAAGAGCTCATATAAGAGAAAAATAACACAGTGGGTTCAATTACTTATCCAAAAGGACGAATAGGGATAAAGTCCAACAGAATCAATCTTCATCACATTCTGTGAGATTTCATACAGATACGTGATCATGTCAGTTACGAAAAGATAACTTATAAATAGAAATCACTGCAAATGATAAGCATGACCGTTAGACCTATATAAACTAGGTAACCCTCCATGGAAGGGGGGACTTCTCTCTCTGGCTCTCAAACTACTTTTCAAATAACCAGCGAGATTACTAATTTAGGTATTAGAGCTTTTTCAGGCGAAAATCGCCGTATCTTTTCAATTTCTTGCAGGTGAACGGTTGCAGGAGGGGAGCGAGATACGTCCTTAACATTGGCGCCGTCTGTGGGATTCGTTTACAGACTATTAACGTGGTTCTTGCATGCCAACTGTAATTCGTTTTGTAGCAAGTCGAGCAACAGGAGCATCTATGGAAGCACGATTAGCAACAACAAAGAAAAGCTGAAGAAGGCGTTAGACATCCTGGAAGTGTTGCAAAAAAAAAAAAAGAGGATTTACGGTGGAGGAATGTTGAAACCAAAGATACCATCATACCTGCTCATAGTGACCAAGGTGGAGAAGAAGCCGATAGTAACCTTGAAGCCAAACTAGAACGCATAGAGAAACAAAACATGCATGACGAATTGAAGGATCTTGTGGGAAAATATGAAGAAATAACAAGAAAAATGGGAGGATCTTCTTCAGTCGACTGCCTGCTGAACTAGATTGACCTGCCATATAGCGAGCAAATTATGGGGGTTCCACTCCCGCCGAAATTTAAAGTTCCCTAGATAGACCTATACGATAGGTTTAAGGATCCAGTCGACCATCTAGAGAACTTTAAAGCCCACATCACACTCCATGATTTCCCGGGCGAGATTGCTTGCCAAGCCTTTCCTCTGACCCTAAAGGGGACAGCGAGAGGATGGTTTGAGACTCTCAAACCAAGGTTGATCGATAGCTTTGAAAACCTGGCCAAACAATTCATAACCCAGTTCATGCCCAGCAGGAGGTGCCAGTGCCCAGCCGCCTACCTGCTCATTATCAAACAGAAAGAAGATGAAGACCTTAAGAACTACCTCACTCGCTTCAACAAGGAGCGGTTGACGACAGATGATCAAGACGAGAAGATCATACTGGCTGCTCTCCTAGGTGGAATCTGGCCGCAAAGCCCATTCATGATTGAGCTAGTTAAGAAGACCCCTTCCGCCCTTAGGGAATTCATAGATCAGGCAGACACTTTTGTCAACATCGAGGATATATTACAGGCCTTCATAGAACCACGGAAGGAAAACAGAAGGGGTGAACGAAGAGGCGAACGGGATGATAAAAGGGTTGAAGTGATTTAGCGAGAAAGAAGGCAAGAAAGACATCCAGATCAAAACACCAGATTGATACATAACAACCTGAGTGTCAGAGAGGAGGACAAAAACAGGGGCGAAGGGCGTCTGCCTCAAACAAGCGGTCAGTATTGCAAATACCACTAGACGGGTTCACATTGGACAGAGGATTTCATGACCATGAAAAAAAGGATCACTGATTTGGCGAGAACTGGGGAGTTAGAGCGGATGGTGGCAGAATGGTCAAAACTCAGAAGGCGACAAAAGTATGGGCGGGGAGTTAAAAGAAGCACCGGCCTCGAAAGAAGGCGCCGAGGTACCAGCCGCCAGGGCAATAACAACTGGGCGACATCAAAAAGAGACGGGAACAGAAACAGGGCGCCCAAGAGAGACAACAGGAGCAGATCGCTTCAAAGAAGTGACAGGAACAAATCACCCCTAAAAGATGACAAGAATAGAGCGCCTATTGGGGAAATCCGAATAATTGCAGGGGGCTTTGCCGGAGGCGAGATGTCCACGTCCGATCAAAAGGCGCATGTACGAAAGGCGAGGTATGAGAAAGTCTATGTGACAGACAAGACGTCCAAACAGCAAAAACTAAACCATGACCAGATAGTGATATCCTTTGAAGAGGCGGACAGAGAAGGGTGTTGTACCCATACGACGATGCTCTAGTAGTCACTCCTATCATAGCTAATTATGTGACCAGGTAGGTGCTAATTGTTAATGGAAGCTCAACCGACATACTATTTTGGGAAGCATTCAACAAAATGGGGATTGACGCTGACCAATTACGACCTTCTCCGACGCAGTTGAAGGCCTTCTCTGGTGAAGCAATCTAACCTATTGGGGCTATCATACCTCCAGTAACCGCCAGAACTGGAACGCAAATGGCGACTACCATGACCGACTTCTTGGTGGTTAAAACTCCATCCTCCTATAATGTTATACTGGAGAGGCCAACACTCAACCATCTCAGGGCAGTAACCTCAACATATTACCTAAAAATGAAGTTCCCAACCGACAGTAGGGTAGGAGAGTTAAGAGGCGAGCAGGCATTGGCTCGAGAGTGTTATGTGCAAGAACTGAAGGAGAACATGAATGAAGTTTATACCGTGGAAGAGATGAAAAAGACATCCACGCCACCTCTTCCACCACCCATAGTGGAAGCCCAGGAAAAAGACGTAGAGACCAGAGACAAACAGAGTCAGCAGCACGCCGAGGTCAATGAATCTTGTTGCCCAGATGACTAACACAAGAGGGGGGGTGAATTGAGATATATTATAAAAATTAGCACTTATTAATCAAATACACAATATAAAATATAAACAGAATGTAAAGCAGTAAGAAATGTAAAGAGTAGGATAAGAGAAAGCAAACTCAGTATTTTTACGAGATTCAGCCCCACTGCCTACGTTCTCGCCTCAAGCTACCCCTTGAGGATCCCGAATTCACTAATCAATCTCCTTTAGGTGGTGATAGAAACCTATTACACTTTTGAGCAGCACCGCTCTAAAGAATCCGTGTAGAACACCCTCTACACTTCCAATCACCTTACACTTGGTGATTTAACTATTCCCCGTGTAGAACACCTTCTACACACACAAGGGTTATATGCACCCTCTTACAAATACAAGAGTTGATAGTGGGTAGATTATCAAAGTACACTTCTCAACGAGTGAGATAGAAATAATACAGCGCAACCTATATCTCTCTCAACAAGAATAAGAATTAAGGCTCAAAACTTTAGAAAAGAGAGAATGAGAGCTTTGAAAAAATGATGCAAAACTTAACAGTAGATGTGTAAGCTCTTGTTGTGATTTTTGTAAAACTCAAGTGAGCTATTTATAGGCAAATGAGTCTTCAATTTTAAATTTGAAAAGATTCCCATATCAAAGACATCATCATTCACTTTTTAAAATTTCAAACCTAATCTTTTTACTTTTTGCATGTGACAAAAGGAGCACACTTTACTTTTCAAAAATTTCAAATATAATCTTTTACTTTTTGCATATGACAAAAGGAGCACACTTTGTTTTTCAAAATTTTCAAACAAAGACATCTACCTTTTGCATAAGTCAAGAAAAACATCCATCACTTTTGAAAATATTCAAATAAAACATGCACATGTGAAAGATGACAATCAATCATCTTAATATTTTCAAAATTCAAACATTTAATCATGTCATGCACATGTGAAATATGGCAATCAATCATCTTTCAAAATTTTCAAATTTAATTTTAAAAATATTCATGCACATGTGGAAAATGTAATTTAATGCTTTATGATAAAATATAAATTTTGAACCTTAATCCTAATTTCGAATTTTTAAGAGATTTACAATATTACTCTATAATTTTAATGGGAATTTGTTCTCTTCTTGCTCATGCTTAGTTCCTTGATGTGCTTGATTCTATTGTGTGGATAACTTGAACTTGAGACTCCTTTATTCTTTGAATTCATTTGTTATCATCAAAATCCATGTGTAGATTTATAATTACATGAAACTTGAAATTTTGGGTTCAACAAATCTTTAGAACTCATAATTTTATTCCCTAGCCGCCCGGAAACAACCTTACGGATCGGCACGAATGCTCCCCTAGTGGTAGGGGAGAGCTCGGTCCGGTTCGGTCGGTCCTGGGAAAGCTCAGTCCGGTTCGGTCGGTCCATAGTTTTCCCACCCTGGACCGGACTGAGAACCCCTATGACCGGACCAGACCGGTCCATTTCGGTCTGGTCGGTCTATTCGATCCATTCCAAAATACATTATACTATTATAAATATATACATATATAATATACTATAAATTTATAACTATTAACTCTTATAATATGTTAATAAATTAAATTAATACAATATATACTAAATTATTAATATGATATATTTAGTAAATTAGTTTTAATGTATTATTATTATTCTTAATGTATAGGTTAATTAAATAATATATAATATATTTAAAATATATATAAGGTAGGTCCGGTTCAGTCTAGTCCGGTCTGGGGTGGAAAAGACCCAGACTGGGACCGAACCTACCCGGTCCAGGAATTTTGGACTGGGACCGACCAAGACTAGTCTTGGTTCGGTCCGGTCCGGTCCAAAATGACCGGTTTGGTCGATTTGGCCGGTCTGGACTGACCAATGCTCTCCCCTACCTAGCGGATAGAGAAAGTTTGAAGTAACTATTAGTGGAACACAGAGACGTGTTTGCAAGGAGCCATGAAGAGATGTCTGGTGTGGACAACGCCATCATTGAGTATCGCTTAGGGGTAAACCCTACACACAAACTAGTACGCCAGAAAAGGACATCATTCAGTGCGGAAATACGCCGCCATCAGTTTAGAGGTCAAAAGACTACTTACCACCGGCTTTATCAAGGAAGCCCACTACCCAGAGTGGCTGTCTAATATAGTTCTGGTAAAGATGGCGAACGGGAAGTGGAGGATGTGCATAGACTTCACCGACCTCAACAAAGCTTTCCCAAAGGATAGCTTCTCTCTGCCACGCATTGATCTTATCGTGGACGCAACGACGGGACACCAAACACTAAGTTTCATGAATGCCTATTCAAGATACAACTAGATATGGATGCATGAGGCAGATAGGAAAAAAAACTACGTTCATAACAGATCGTGGTCTGTATTGTTACCAAGTAATGCTGTTTGGGTTAAAGAATGCAGGGGCGACCTACCAAAAACCAGTCAACCGAATGTGGATGATCTCTTGGTAAAAAGCAAGGAACCCACCCAGCACATTAATGACTTGAGAGAAGCATTTGATGTACTACGTCAGTACAAGATGAAGTTGAATCCTGCCAAGTGCGCTTTTGGAGTCGAGTTAGGAAAGTTCTTGAGGTTTATCATGTCTAAGAGAAGAATCGAAGCCTCCCTAGAAAAGATAGAGGCCATAATTAATATGAAGCCGCCAAAAAACTTACATGAGACATAGCAGTTAGCAGGAAAAGTAACCGCCCTAGGCATATTGATAGCAAGATCTACAGATAAGTGTATACTTTTCTTCCATGTACTACGCAAGACACACCCATGGAATGAAGAGTGTACGTAGGCGTTCAAAAGGTTAAAGCAATACCTAGTCAATCCGCCCCTCTTAAAGCAACCCAAAAAGGCGATGAACTCTGTGCGTATCTAGCCGTTTCCCCACATGCAATATCAGCCGTCTTGGTAAGGGAAGAAGGGGCCATCCAGCATCCCGTATACTACATAAGCTAAGCCTTCAGAGGAGCGAAAACGAGATATCCCAAAATTGAATTGCTAGCTTTTGCTTTGGTAACGGCGGCCAGGAAGCTTCGCTCATACTTTCAGGCCCATACAGTAAGGGTGCTTACAAAAGTACCGCTAGCGAAAATCTTGAGGATGCCAGATTGCACAGGAAGGTTGATATGATGATCAATTGAGTTGAGTGAATTTGACTTAAGGTACGAGCCAAGGAAGACGATAAAAGGGCATGCTTTAACAGATTTTGTGGCATCATTTTCAGATTTTCTTCGAGGGGCCACAACAGCACCAACGGACAAGCCGTGGGTAATGCACATAGATGGTTCGTCCTGTAAAGCGGGAGGTGGCCTAGGGATATATATACTAGGTCCCAATAACGACGAGAGGCATTATGTGGCCATGCTGACGTTTAAAGTAACAAATAACGAGGCCAAATGCGAAGCGCTAGTAACAGGGCTTTCTATAGCTGCCCAGATCGTGGTAACTAAGATAGAAGCCAAGTCAGATTCACAGATCATTGTTAACCAAGTATTAGGCCTGTACACCACCAAAAGTGAGAAATTAAAGAAATATCTGGAACGAGCCTGAGAAGTACGTGATTTCTTCTCGTATTTTACTATAACCCAGATATCGTGGGTGAATAATGAAGTGGTGGACAGGCTGGCTCGGAAGATGTCTGGAATGGAAGAAACACCTCTTCCTTGGCAAGTTGAAAAAAGAATTATTGAAGCACTAGCCGTTGGCGCGGAGGTCGTAACGCTGAGTTCCAATACCCCTGAATGGGCAAGCGAGGTAATAGAATACCTGGCGGAAGGTAGACTACCAGAGAGGCGAGAAGAAGCACGAAAAGTAAGAAGGAAAGCGACAAGATTCTTGCTCCTCAACGGGATTCTTTATAAAAGAGGTTTCTTTATCCCTTTGTTGCAGTGTATTTCGCCTCAAGAAGCACAATACGTCCTAGCAGAAATACATGAAAGAATATGTGGGAATCACTCGGGAGGAAGGACCTTGGCCAGAAAGACAGTCAGAGCAGACTATTATTGGCCCAATACAATAAGGGATGCACGAGAGTTCACTAAGAGGTGCGTCAAATGTCAAGATATGCGTCCGTGCAACATGCCCCACCATAAGAACTATCGTCTATGATGGCACCGTAGCCTTTTGCCCAATAGGGCGTGGACCTAGTAGGACCTTTCCCACTGGGGAAAAACAAAGTGAAATTCATGATAACAGCTGTGGACTATTTCACCAAATGGGTAAAAGCGGAACTATTGGCGACCATAACCAACAAAGTGGTTTTAAGATTCTTATGGAAAAATGTTGTGTGCAGGTTCGGGATCCCCCACAACATAGTGATCGACAACGGGCGACAGTTTGACTCCAACCAGTACCGAGAATGGTGTGCCGAACTGAAAATCAAGGCCAAGTATTCCTCACCAAGTCACCTCCAGACTAACGGGCAAGCTGAATCAACTAATAAAACTTTGCCCTCAATCTTAAATAAGAAGGTCACGGAGAAGAAATGAGATTAGACGGACGAGCACCTAGGAGTACTTTAGGCTTACAGGACAACAATCAAGATACCAACCAGGGAGTCCCCGTTCACGCTAGCATACGGGACTGCGGCGATACCACCAGTTGAGGTAAGGTTGCCTAATTATAGAGTAAGCCATTACTCAACCCGCCAAAATGATAACAAGTTGGAGGAAAATTTGGATCTGCTAGAAGAGGAGAGAGAAATTACGGAAGCCAAAATATTATAAGAGAAAACTAAAACTGAACGATATTTCAACAAGAGGGTGAAGTCTAGGACCTTCAAAATCGGGGATCTAGTTTTAAAAAGAAACGGGGCAACAACCTAAAACCAGGGGAAGATAGGGCCTTAATGAGAAGGGCCTTACCTAGTAGTGGAAAACAATAGGCCTGGGTCATACCGGCTAAAAGACAGTCAAGGAAATGAACTGTCTCATCCACGAAATGCAGAGCACTTAAAAAAGTTTTACCAGTAGCGTTCTCAATACTTTCACATCAGCTATGTCTTTTATGTTCCCGTAGCAGTAGTATTGTTAGTTTCTCATTACAGTAATTTTTGTTTTAGTATCCTCATTTCAGTTGAATTCTTGAATAATCATAATTATCACATTCATATTTATTATTTTGGGAATCCCAGTATTCGCTTATTTTCAACTCCACTAATTCTCATGCCCTGTTTAAAGTATTCGTAATTACTTATGGCGTCATGTACAAAAAGAGGGGGCACGCAGAGGTTAATAGACCACGCCACCCTTGAACACCGACACCGAGTTATCACATTCGAGGAATGCCTTGCTAATAAAGACCCATAACGAGCTATCCAGCTCGCGGGATTAGGGGAAAGGTCGAGGACCGCTTTGCTAATAAAGACTCGCGACGAACTATCTAGCTTGTGGGGTTAAGGGAGAGGTCACGGACCACCCAAACTACAAAACACCAACGACGAGTAATGACATTCGTATGTGCCACATTAAATAGGGGCGCAGAAGCAAATGACCCCGCCAATCTTAAACACTAACAACGAGTAATGACACTCGCATGTGCCACATTAAAAAGAGACGCAGAGACAAATGACCCCGCCAACCTTAAACACCAACGACGAGCAATGTCATTCGCATATGCCACGTTAAACACCAATGACGAGTAATGACAATCGCAGGTGCCACGTCAAAAAGGGGCGTAGAGGCAAATAACCTCGCCAACCTTAAACACCAATGACGAGTAATGACACTTGCATGTGCCATATAAAAAAGGGGCTCAAAGGCAAATAACCTCACAAACCTTAAAAACCAACGACGAGTAATGACACTCGCAGGTGTCACATTAAAAAGAGGCACAAAGGCAAATGACCCTACCAACTTTAAACCCCAATGACTACCCACGACTAAAAATGTAAAAAGGAACATGCTGCGTCTAGTTCCCCACACCCTAGGGCGAAGAGAATTAGCGAGGTAGCTAATTGGAGGGGGGTACCTGAGCCCCACGAGTTTGGCTAAGAGATAAAGTGTGATGACTCAGACTCCTATAAAGGAGTAATTGCACAATGAAAATTAGACTCCATTACCCCAAAGAAATAACCTCTATAGATTGCCTACAAGAGAGCAACAGACACCACTTCTTCATTCGTTGCAGATGGTCCGTATGGTTGGCAATGAGCAAAACAAAAGAGAAGAAGAGAAGGACGATTCAAACAAAAGCAATGGTGAAAGTAAAAATAGACGGCAACAGAAATTGAGACAAATACTTGAGATTATTGAACTATGAGCCAAGGGTACAATATTGACGCAAGTACTTGATATTATTTACAAGAAAAAGAATTTGGTTACAAATTAAGATTACAATGTGCAATTACAAAAAGAATAAAATAAAATAAAGAATAGAAAATCAAGGGGCATCGCCTTCACTAGATGGTGGCAATGGAGGCATGTCCACAAAGGTGTCAGGAATTTCTTCACGCCTGAAATTAACAGCATGGCGGCAGGCGACCACCTCAGGGGAAAACAAGCTCACATCAAGAGCTTGGAGGTCTGTAGTAGGATCAACCAAGAGACCGCTCCTAAGGCGTGCAATGCTAGCACCATGACCATAAGTGAAGGCAGTGTCTCTGATCTGACCAACCACAGCCAATTGAGCCCGAAGACCAGCAGTCTCTGCCTGGGCAACAGCCAACTGGTCTGCTTTCCTGGCTAGTTGTTCGACCTTGGCCAGAGCAACCAAGTTGTTAGCCCTGTACTTAATAAAAAAAAAAGAAGGAATCGAGGGACGGGGGAGCATCCTCCCTTATCGAGCTACAAGCGCACACGCTTATTCAACAAATCCAAAAACGAACTCAAGAGGGAAGACATTCTAGCCTAGCTTGAGACAAACCTAAAGGCGGGGTTAAGAATTCCTGCAAGAGCTTTCAAGAAAGGAGGTACGTACCTCTCGGACTACAAGCACACTAAAGGTATACCCGTCCTTCTTGCCTTAAACAAAGTGGATCCAATGCTAATATATTAAATGTTCATAAGATTAGGAGATTTCGTAGCATGGGTCTGCATTTCATCCATTTCGGCATGTTGCAAGTAGGCATTAGACCTCTCACTAGGAAAGATCTTAATACATCTGCATTGGTTTGTGCATTAGACACTCGTCATCACAGTTTCAAGGATGCTCTTCTAGGGGCCGTGCAAGCACCCTTGCATGATGGTCCGATTTACTTCAATGTCTATCCCAACTTCACTTGTTCCTTATCCGACCCCCATTTAAACCGTTCATTAAGATTGAAGATCAAAACCCATGGTTTCAACATGTTGGAACTTCCTGAGTTCCTCGTCCGTGTTCACACGGCTTGCCTTATACCTCTAGTGACGCTCTTAAAGCTCAATCAGAGAACCTTGCGCTTCGGAAAGGTCTTGAGCTGTAAGACGCGCCTTCTCTAGGGCGTCCAACAAATCCTTGGTCAGATCACTGCACCTTTCCTGCGAACTGGCAAACTCCTCCCGGACCGAGTTTAACTCTTCGCTGCGGGCAAGGAGCTCGGATTCCAATCTGGCGAACTCAGCCTTATAGGTCAATTGAAGTTTGGAAAGTTGTGCCTTCTCCAGGTCCCTTTCAAACTGCAAGACTCGGTGGGAAAAATGGTCCCGAAGTTTTGCCTCTTGAGCAAGGCGAATAGCATCCCAAAACTCAATGATCTTGTCGTCACGTAGCTCTAGTTCTCTCTGAAGAGAATTGACAAAACCTTCCGCCTGGTCCAAGCGAAGTTCGAGCTCTTTATTTTTCTCGACCAGGGCTTCCAACTCAGCCTTGTCCACCTGCCACTTCCCTTTAATCCCTTCCTCCCGCTGAATGAAATCAGCCACTATCCGTGCCACCAAGTTGTCAACGCCCTACGAAGAAGACAAAAGTATACCGCAGAAAGCCAATCCTTCAAGTGGTTGGTTATCTCAGTGACAATCTCGGCCTGAGCAAGAATGGGCGAGGAAGAGGCACCCCTGCTACCGTCACCCCCAGTGTTCTCGCTGAAATAATTGATCTCCTTAGCTACCAAAGTTCTCACAGGCTTGGGAGCCACATTCGCCACTTGACCCGACAAGTGGCCTGAGTCTGGTAGTAACTTAGAGCAAGTGGTTTCCTCACATGTTACATGGGCGCCCTCTCGAAGCAAGTTACTCAACTCCTCTTCAATAAGGGAGTCAGGGTCTCCACCAAAAGAAGACGCGGGAAGGGGGATTGAGGAGAGACACTCGCCACTACCAACTAGAGATTGAGTGTTACCTCCGGATATGGTAGTTGTGGGAGTTTTCAAGTTAGGCTGGCCAACAACCATGTACTGGTAAGCACCCTCAGGAGCAGGAGTCTGGGAGTCTTCTTGACTAGAAAACTGGGTGCCAACCAAACTTCCCTCCACTTCCCTAGGAGCGGCTTCTAATGGCGATGACAGGCGCACACCAAAACTAGTAACTATATCCAACTGGAGGGCGGCCGCCACACCAGTGGGTAGGTCACCACCTCTCACTTGGCCTTCGGTGGCAGGAGGTACAAACACAGGAGAAGACGCCAGAGGACTAGTCTGGAAGGGTGCCTGGACTTGAAAAGTGGCAGCTAGCTCAAAAAGAGCTATGCTGGCTAGGCATTCCTTATTCCCTAAACTAACGGAGCCTGGCCTCACGAAGGAGCCACCAGAGGCGGTAGGCGCAGAAACTGCCGGTGAGGTAGGCGTCCTGACCCGACTGCCCCCAAAAATAGCTTCAGTCTCCTGGGGCGGTTGCTTAGAGGCGTCCACCAAGGTTGTCAAGTTTCCAGTTGAAGTTGGGAGCGTGGGCGACTACTCTCGATCTTCTTCAGTGGGTGCCAAGGGCTTCTTTGGAAAAGGAAGTTGAGAAGGATCCTCAATACAAGCCATTTTCCTCTGACTCTCATCTTTTTTCTTCTTGGATCTCCTCTCTTTTTTGCTCTTGCTTGCGTTGATCTCTGACCGCCTCTTCTCTTTTAGTTCTTCCTTCTTCTCTCGCACAACTAGAGCGCTTTTCATGGCCTTCTCAGAGAGAACTGGTAAAGGAGCAGGAATGACGTCGATAATCATAAAGTCACGCCCCTAAACGAAGGAGCGGTTGGGATACGTCAAGAAGCGATCAATATGAGCAGGGGATAGCAGCTTATCGGTCCAAAGGTCGTCCGAGTGGTTTGCAGCCCAGACATGGACAACATCGATCTGAACCAGCTCTTGGCGGGACAGTGGAGGCATGAAGGTCCACAAACGTCGACCTTCAGGGATGGGGCGCTAGATTGCCTTAACTGGAAAATTCTGAAGACCTCTTCTTGGGCAGGTTCCTCCCACTCGTGGCCGCTGATAAAAAAGAACATTGTGGTCCACACTTTGGCATTGGAGTACCGACCTTCAAACAGAGCCAAGGATTGCCCTTTCTCCTTTTTGGAAAAGCCGGCCACACAACCTTTGGCAGCTGCCCTCACATCGTAAAAAACTAAAAACTCTCGAGCAGTCATGTCGGGGTAAAGATCATGGAGGGACTCCAAGACCATCCGAAAGACAATGCAGGGACATAGATAAGCCCTCAAGGCAAAATGATGAAGTTGAATCGGAGCCAGTTCCAAGAGATCCAAAATGTCGCGAAGAGGGCGACAAAAAAGAAGTTTCAGCCCATGAGATAAGAGGGTAACAAAAATGGCCACCCAACCAGAGAACCCTTCGTCGTCACAACATCCTGATTCAGGAGGTTTCATCACAACAAAATCCGGGATGTTAAACTCCTTCGAATCCCAGCCAAATGTTTTTATCGGACACTCGAGCGCCACCCGTATCCATCAAATGATGTGTCCTCAGGAATGTTATAAGGTTGAACCAATCCACTACCTTGGTCAGCCATGGAGTGATAGGAGGAAAGACGGGACAAACAAGAAGCAAAAGCAAGAAAGAGACAAGAACGAAAGAACACAGGGAGCAGAGAAAATAGTAGGAAACAAAATGAACAAAAAGAAGGGGGAAGAGAGAGAGAGAGTATTTAAAGGAAAAGTGATTATGGAACGCCAACAAATGGGGGGTATTATGACCCGAAGCGAAAGCAGAAGAACAACTGTCAGATGGAAAGCAACGGTCATATGATAGCTTTCCCCCACTGCCACGTCATCTGATAAGAAGATGGAAGGGCGGCAGATACTTGATGGTTCACAGAAAAGAACAAGTTTCCAGGCATCACATGACGGGAACCTAAAACACTTAAAAAGTCAAAACAAATTGAATTCCTTACGCCTTGAAGCGAAGAGAATTTGCGGGGTAGGTATAGGGCCTATTTAAATCAAGAGGTCTGGAAACCTATCCGAATGAGAGCCCATATAAGAGAAAATAACACGGTGGACCCAATTACTTACCTAAGAGGATGAATAAGGATAGAGTCCAACAGAATCACGTACACAAACTGATACTCAATATTCACCATATTCTGCGAGATTTCATACAAATACGTAATCACGTTAGTTACGAGAAAATAACTTATAAACGGAAATCACTGCAAAGGATAAGTATTACCGCAAAGCCTACATAAACCAGGTAACCTTCCATGAAAGGGGGACTTCTCTCTCTGGCTCTCAAACTACTTTTCAAATAATTAATAAGATTATTAACTTAGGTATCGGAGCTTTCCCAGGAGAAGATCGTCGGATTTTTTCAATTTCTTGCAAGTGAACAGTTGTAGGAGGGGAGTAAGATACATCCTTAACATTTTAAGCAAAACAAAGAAGAGGTCTGATTTATATATGGACAGTGCTACAGTCCATGGAGGCAGATAATGCACGCTTGACCAGTAAGTGCAAATGTATGTTTAATTTTGTTTTTTTCTTTTATTTTAGTCATTTTTATATGTTTGTAAATATTTTGAATATTTGAAAAATATCAATATATTAATAATCACTTAATTAATTATTTATAAATAAAAAATAAAAATAAAAATAAAAAATTGAATGGATCACTTTTACCGATTCAAAGTATAACATTTTTCTATATATATATATATAATTAGATTTTCTGAAGCTAATACTATTCAAATAAACTTAAAGTGTATATAAAAAATTTGTACACATTAAGTACGTACAACATTATATATCTAGCTATTACTATTTATATAGGTTTTCAGAATAACATTTAATATTGTGTCATAAATATTATAGGCCGATTCATTCAAATATATATCTAGTTTCTCCAATAAATTCAACCCATAAAAAGTTAAAACATTTTTGTCTCAGAAAATGATTTTTTTTTTTTTTTAAATTTGAAAACGTGTGTAGGAAATATTATAGTTATAAGATTCTGTCTAATTTATTAAGTGACGAAAATGTTTTGGGGCTTCAGCGTTGGTGCTCCTTTGAGCCCTTTTGAGACTTTTTAAATAGAAAAAAAATTAAAATAATAAAAAATATTTTATCTCCACATATTTTTTTATTATTATTATAAAAAAAATGAATTGCAAAAAAGTGCAAAAACATTTTACACTAAGGGGGTGCAAAGGGGCCCCAACGTCGAGGCCTAATATCATTACCCATTAAGTAATGTTATGAACAATCATGAAATATGTAAATACCATATAATTATTTTAAAAAAGATTAAATTTTATTATTAAAATATATATTTTTTTTATGTGAATTCCGTATTCATCACTTTCTTAAAGTGACCAGTACAAATTACAAATATTATTTCTTCTAAAATTATTGATCACATCAACTAGCTATCTCACTACAAGATATAAGGCAATATGCCAAGAGTGCCTTTTGTGGCTAAAAGCATGATGTTTACGGGAAATGAGTATTTGCCACAAAATTCATCCGTGGGAGGCTCCTGGTATATGCTCCGCGGCAAATACTATTTCTCCCCACGACTAGAAAATTTCGTGGTAATTGGCTACTTTTTGCCGCCATTATGTTTGTGATTAAAGGCTATCTTGGCAATGGCAAAAAAGCCTACATATGTTTTTCCTCTTGTGGGAAGTACCTATTGACCACAAAGTTAATAAGTGGCTATTAAGTTTTTCCCAGAATGAGCTTAGGGGAAAATCAATGTTTACTACCAATCCCATGGTTATAGTTTGCACCAATGAATTTTTTTACCACCAATTACATTCTGTATTTTACTTTTTCGACAAAAACATGTTCCTCTCTAAAAGTATATTTATCCATGGTTATAGTACATTATTTACCACGACTCCATCCTGAGGGAGATGCTCTTTGCCGAAGATTTCATACCTTGACTAAAAGCCTTGACAACAAATGCATATACAGTCCAAGCTTTAATTAGCTAGCTAACCAATACGATAATTTAGTGCAAATAGACATCCATATATTAATATATCCATGTATTGATCTTGAGCCTCGGCTAGGAGCATAAGTAGATCCTGGAATATGACTTTTAACTGATCTTTATCTTCATTGCATGTATCTACATAGGATTCAAGCTCTTTTTTTTTTTTTTATATTTAAACTACCTTGTCACCAAACTAGAGCTTCGAATCAAATTGCAATGTCCAGGAATTGGACACTTGGTTACACATGGACGGATTAGAGCAAAAAAGGTTGCAGACATGTAAAAGGAAGTTTGTTAAATGGTTGTTGGTAACAGTCCATGGACATGTATTTGCATATCTTACCATATAGGTCTAAATATTAAAAAAGCTCAGGTCAATTTCATGCAAAGGAATAAATAACATTGATTGAAGAACAAATGAGCAGGTTTGAAACCTACTTGTTGGCAAATAACATATAATCCAGTGTAGCAGTACTGTTTAGACAACTAGTCAGTGCACCATGACTATTTCTTCTTAATTAATGTTGTACAAAATAAGCAGCTAATAAGAAGCTACTTAGTCAATACCTAGCCTATATATAAGAAATCATTATCTTCTACATGTGCCAAGTAGCTAATACAAAAGCATTGTCATACCAGTAAAAGCTTTGGAAGTATCCTATGATAAAACTGCTATTTCACAACCTAAGCAGCGTATTACATTATACTTCTTCACCATAAAAACTAGGTTTGATCCTATTAATATGTATATGCCATAAGTATTGCAAACAACACCACTATCAGTTAGACATATTGTAAACATATAATTGAGTAACGTTTATGGATAACAGAAGCGTATAATAAGTACCAAAACATAAAAAAAGTAGTAATTCAACAACATGATTCTTTTATAATAAAAAAATGGTAGCAAGTTCTCCTGTGATAACTAGTATTTTTTTCCTCATAATAAAATAAATTGTTATGCAAAACTCGTGCACAACATGTAAAGATTACTCAAACTACAGTAAATAAATAGTAATTCAACAACATGATTATTTAACTTGCTTAAACTAAAATAAAATTCCCTAAAACCATTCATTTAAAATGTAAAGCTACTGAGCAATGGTTTCTCCACTGTCTATATACACAACATCCCCATCATTAACAACGGATAATCCTGTATGTTGTAAAGCCATAGACTACATGAGTATTATAGCACATTCTTTTCTAGTGTGCCGCACCTTTCTTAATTTTTATGTTAAAAACATTAGGCCCCAATTGGATTCAAAAATGAGATGAATTTAATTTATTTATTATTATTATTATTATTTTAGAATTTGAAAAATGTGTATTGAAATTTGAAAAATGTGTATTAGGATTTGAAAAAAGTGTATAAGAATTTATGTTTTGTATAAAAAATTAAAAAAGTGTAATGATGAAATGAAAATGAGTTGAGATGAGTCTTGAATACAAACGAGGCCTGAATCTATGATCAATTTATCAATTATGATTACCTATCAAAAAACAGAGTCAATAGATATGAACAAAGTACACCTAACGTACTTAATAGTCTTGAACTCATTAATTTCGTATACATATCATTCACTAAAATCCTGTGATAGTCATGCCATTGTGGCTATCAATATTTAAGAGCAAATAATTAAGTGTGAACAAAATATACAAATTTTGAAAAAAATGAAAATGCTTTTACCTTCAGAATAGAGTAAATAGGTAAGGTTGCTTCCTTATCAATGACAATGCTTTTAAGAAATGGAACCATGGCGTCGACCATAGGCAAGTAATATGTGTTCGGATGTGGGTGAGAACCGCCAAGTGAAACAAACAACTTAAAGATTTAAAAACAAAGCTTCGGATCTACTACAATTATCAATGGCTGTCTTCCCATATGAAACTAGCTCTAAATATCACATTTAATTGAGGAAAAAAGAAACAGAACATTATTGAAAAGATTATCTTCTTCTATGAGACCATGTTTCATTTTTTTTCCCCAAAAAGATACTGCTTTTAAAGAGATAAAAGCAGGAAACGAAATTACCAATCACAAGCCAAACCAGTTAACATGCTGCAATTAAAAAGTCAGTATGAAAAAGATTTATTGAAATTGAATTATGTGTCATATACTTACATGAGCAGTATGTAACCTGAGACTATTATAAGTCAGTCATAAGGTCCCACAAAATACATGACTTTCACAGCAAACCAGATGTTGAGATAGAATAGTGCCCATATATAGTTTATAATATGTAACATGTCAAAATCATATAACAGGGCAATATCATATAAAATTCACTCACTTAAAAAATTAAAACAAAGATTAAGTAAAGATACAAGATAACAAACTGTGATGAAGAACCAGCCAAACCTAATAAGGTCGGAGTGGTCCCTATGTCTGTAGTGCATATCTTCATATCTTCCTTCAGGCAATATCCCTCAACCTCTACTCTAAAATAAAATAAAAATCTTGTCCTAATTTTAGTAAGAAATAATAGATAATTGAAATTTTATACCATTACATAAATACCTTAAGCCATGCAGAAACAGAGCATGCAAATGCCCTTAAAGTTAGAGGAGGTGATCTCAAAGATCTCTCAACTTCATTGAGAGATGTTTCTACAAACAAAACCACAAAATTACAAACATAGTTAAGGGTCTATTTTACCGAAACCCACAATCTTTAAATTCCCTATTCCTCAAGGATCTATAACAGAGTCCATAAAACATAGTCTAGGAAACATATAACTTTTTTTGGACAGGTAAACCCCCTTGGGGCAGAAAATAAATAAATAAAACACAAAAAAGAAAAAGAAATTAAAAGGCATAGTTTTTATGAATTTTAAGTAAGGAAGTCCCCAAAACTGAAAATAGTTTATTCTCAGAAGATAATTACATACTAGCTTTGGATAATAGTTCTCCTATACATTTTGTTAGCATATTTGAAAGACTTTAGTCTATGATCGATCTAGAAAGACTATTATTAGGTTTCTATTTCAAGTTGACCAAATTAGTATTAAAAAGAACTATCAGACTAGGCTTAAAAAGAACTATTCTAGTAAAGGTAAAACATACTAGAAGCTTACCTAGGTTGGAACAAAGCAAAATTTTTAGAGCAAAACAATTATTGGAAGCTTACCCTAGGTTGGAACAGGTATAAAATTCCTAGGTTTTCATTTCGTGTAGATTCAAAATCTCGAAAAATGAAAACCAAAATTTGGAAGCTTACCTATGTTTATCAATCTCTTTTGAAGAGATTTAGACTAGGATTCCACCATTCGAAAATGAGAGAGCAGGAGAGTGAGAAACAAATGGATCGAGAGATTGAGCACGAGAGAGATCACCTGTAAGCGAGATGACGATAGCGTGAGAGATTTTTGTGTGTGTGCGAGAGAGAGAGAGAGAGAGAGAGAGAGAGAGAAGAGAGAGAGAGAGAGATTGATTGGGGGGAAAACGTAGGGTTATTGCGTGCTGAGAGAGGGAGAGATATATTGGGGATTTGGGGGAAAATCTGAGAGAATAGGTGTTATTGGGTTGGGTTAAATTTTTAAAAGACTATTTGTGATGCTTCCGTAACGCCGCAAATAGCCATAAAAATCACCACAAAAATCAAACTACCAGCTTTCGCCCGGTTAAACGTCTACCACTTATAGAGTGCCACTATAAGTAGTTTTTTCCGTCGTTTTTAATTATGGCAAAGTGAAAAATGCTGCTATAAGTGTTATTTCTTGTAGTGAGAGGACAATACATAACAATACATGTATGTGCTATTAGCAAGGCTACCTCTAATCAGAGGACACTTTTAGTGTATATATGATTGCAGGCACAACAGAATTCAATTTATAATAATCAAATTATAATTTGGACAGTACTTCAAATAATTAGTAACATTAACAGAAAATATTAGAGAGATTAAAAGCACACACCAAACCATAAAGGCACCACAGTTTTTACTCTATCCATCTTTCCTCTAATTGATTACACACCCAACTAAACAAGCATGAGAGATAAACAAATGAGGACTTGAATTTGGAAGCCATTACACATAGTCGGCCAACACATAATATATTTTTTTAATTTTTATTATTAGTTTCTTTTATCAAATATTTAATATATGAGTAATAAATAAAAATAATAATTATTTAAGAAGAATAAACTCAAAAAAAATATTTAATTTAAAAATATATATATTGTGTGTGGAAGATTGGAAAGTTGTGTAGGATGACTCTTAAGTTTATTTGTCGTGAAAAAAAATTGCTGCAAATAGTGTTTGCCCATGAAATTCTCCATGGCAAAATCAAGTTTATTTGCCACGACATAAAATCGGCACCAAAAATATTATTTTTTGCCATAAAACATTATTTCCACAAGGTTTTCTTTGCAGACATTGTATCGTGATAAAAAGTTTTTTCTTTTCCCATAATCAACTTACTATTGCTACGATTGTATATGCCAAAAAAAAATCCGTGTCAAAAACTCCTATTTTTTGTAGTGGATATGTATATAATAGGCAATAAGATGACAGTCGTCTCGGTTTAAACAAGTTTTCATCCGATTTAATGGCATGGAAACGCGTAAATGACGATGACGATAGGGATCTCAATGTCCACAGGCAATGATATATTTTCTTACACGCGAAGAAATTTGAATATGATCCCTACATTTAAATGACGATAATTACATTCATGGTGCAACTTTTTTATTTGTTTAGGTAAGTTGATTAGGTGCTTACATCACCTACTATATAATTTATCCATGCTAAAAATACTCTTAATTAGTTGGATATGAAAACTCATATATTCTTCAATATAATTTTAATTACCATATTATATATGAAATATACGTATAACCAGATTCACGCATGTATCCTCAGCACACATGCAACCTTATGAATGACGTAACAATATGCAAGAAGAATCTGAGCATCTATATTCTGATCTTGCTCAACCTGCTATATGTAAACTAAATGTGTTGAGAAAAGAATTAGTACTAATTGCAGCCAACTTGCAAAGATACACTTACTTTTGCCTTATTTAGGCTGAAAAAGGGGCCAAAAAGGCATTAAATATAAGCATTAACAACAAGTTAAGTATCAAAGATGTTTAATTAACAAGCAAGTATCCCATGGCATGCAATACAAGGTAGCCTCTTGCATGCTAGCTCTCATTAACTGATTGGGATCACTTTATATTGTTTGAGAGGGAAAAAAAAATATATAAAATAATAATAATAATAATAATAATACACTTTTGACATTGGGATTAAAAGGAGTTCGATCTAATTCACTCTATACCTTCAAAAATATTAATAATATTTGATGAAATACAGTCATTAAAAAGAATATTGGAATTATGTGAGAAGTTGGTATACGTTGGTAGCCCATATTAGAGGTTCTCCTCTCATTATAAATTGTAATCATTATTTTTTTTTATTTGATAAAAGCATTTTGAATTTATTAATAATAAATATTGCAATTGGACCTGAAACATATGTTACAAGCCTACTAAAATATTAATACCTCCCCGATACATAAAAATAACTGATATGATCTAGTCCTTGCTACAAACCTTTACAGACTATCATTTGAGAAATAATACAATTCTATCCAAAATAGAGTTGAAAACAAATCTCATACTCATTCTATGACGAAGTAGGGGACACTCTACGGATAAATATCGTAAAGATCCACTTTACAAATCAAAGGTCTAAGTGACATGGGGAAAAAAATGAAGAAAAACGAATTACATCCTAGAAAGACATAGAACCACATTTTCAATCTTGGAAAAAAATAAAAATCACCGACTAGCGACTGTGGCGGCACGTGAGGGACACGCACCGCCCTTGGGGTATGGCGGACAATTAGATCTAAAGGAAACAGTGGTCCTAGTCTCAGAAAACCCGAGCGTGGTGGCAAAAAAGCTCCCTAGCAATGGAGCATGAATGTCATGCTCTCGCTTCGGTCTACGCATGAGGATCAAGCGCTGCTTCGTTCAGCGAACTTCTTCTCCTATTTGAAAGATCGACATCTTGAAAAGCTTGTAGTGAGACGCGTGGATGCCATTAGACACCCAAGAACACCAGATTAGTCGTTTGCCATAAACCAACCAAAACCACAACCATCACTTCGTCAAGACCACAACAAAATTACCATAAAAAAAAAAAAGAAAGAGAAGATATGGAGAAGGGGGTAGGGGGTAAGGGATGAGGGGGGAGAAAGGGAGGAGGGAGGGAGCTCCTCCCCCTAGGTTTCGATCGTTTGTTTAGGGAGCTTTTAAAGAGAAGTTTGAGCCTTCCTCTAGGTTTTTCTTATGGGTTCAAAGTTCTCAAAAATAGGAAAACTTAATATTCCCCTTTTTTAAAAGTATGCATTAGATGTTTACCTTTTTTTTTTTGGTATGATATGTTTTTACTTTTTGGGTTATTTTTGTGGGATATTGAGAACGTAACTAGGGTTAAGCACCAACTTTGCCAAACTTGGCAACCAGAAAATTTGACTGAAAAATATTAGTTGGAGTTCAAATTCAAACTACAACTCTGTTAAAATAAATTAGAGTTGGTGCAGAATTGGATTTGAACTAGAAGAGTGCTGCCTTTTCACTAGCTAGCTAGCTAATATTTTCTAAGAATATATATATTTTTTAACATTTCATTTCATTCATTCCATTCATTATGAACTAACTCGACTCAATAGAGTCATTGCATGTCTTTTTCAGAATTTACAGTCTTCTATCTAACTAGGTAGATCCTCAATCCAAATACTCTCTTAATGCTTAGATAAAGCTAATTGTGCTAGTCTATGTGCAACAATATTCGCTTCTCTATAGACAAACTGGGCGTGCCATTGAGAGTTATGAGACATTAACTGTTGAATATCTTCTATTATCCTACCATAGCTAGTATTATCTGTATTTCTACTTTGGACATCATTTACAACAACTTGAATATCAGCTTTAAAAATTATTTGAGGCGTACCCAGATCTAGACAAAATTCACAAGCCTTCCTGAGTGTAAAAACTTCCACAACTTTTGATTGATTTGATCCCTGAGCAACCAAACACATTGCAGCCATATTTTCTTCTTCCCTGTTCCAGATGATAATCCCCATGCCAAGTTTGTAGTTGTGTTTATCTATTGCAACATCCCAATTAGCTTTACATATTGACCCTTCTGGTTTTTGCCATTTACTTTGAGCTCTAGTCCCTACCCAAGAATTATGTCGTATCCTTTGTGCTACCTCTACCGCTTTATACTCTTGGTAGAGATAGTGTGCTTGCTTCATAATGTCTTTGGGATGATCAAATTTGTTTTGAAACGCATATGAATTTCTTCTTAGCCAAATGAGTCTCATTGCATATGCCATAATGGCTCTGCTGTCTGCATCTAGTTTATTATTAATTTTATCTCAAAGTTGCATAAAATTCATTGCTCCATTTTTGCACTAGACTTCCTTGGACAGACCATACATTTGATGAAGCAAGGCAATTCCAAACCAAATGAATCACTGATTCCTCTTCTCTTCCACAAACTGGACATTGGCTCTTCATGGTGTGAAGCTTTTTTTCCAAATTTTTTCTTGTAGGAAGGATGTTTGTCCTAATTTCCACATAAATGTTTTCACTTTTCCATCAACTTGCAGGTTCTAAATCCTTTTCCATCTTTTGTTTTCCAATTCATTGGACTGTGATGTTTCTCCTTTTGCTGAGTTTTTTTCTAGATTGTTCCAAATGATATGCACTCTTAATAGTAAATTCTTCATTCTTTGTAAACAACCATATCTACTTATGTTTTGTATGTCTCCTGCTCAGAGGGATTTTGGTAATGTTTTCAGCATCTTCTTGACAAAAAAGATTAGTAATCATAATGATTTTCCATTCCCTTATGATCAATCAACTCACTAACTTTAGCATTATCTTCAAGTTGTATATTATATGATTGTATCTTGTAGAGCTAGGGAAAGGTATCCACTTGTCTATCCTAATGTTCATTTGATTGCCCCTTTCTACATTCCAGATTAGTCTTGCTTTTAGTAATTCCATTGCTGAAAGTAGACTTCTCCATATATAGGAAGGTCCATATCCAAGTTGAGCATTCAATAAGTCTCCATTTTTGAAATATTTGTCTCTTAAAACTTGTGACACTAGAGGTTGAGTTAAAACCCTCCAACTCTGTTTTGAAAGCATAATAGTGTTAAATGATTCTAAATCTCTAAATCTTAACCTTCCTTGTTGCTTTGCTTCTCCCATCTGAGACTAGCTTCTCCATGATATTTTTTGTAGATTTTCCTGATGTCTCCACCATAATTTAGACATAATGGAGGTGATCTCTATGCATAGCTTCCTTGGCAATTTCAATAAAGACATGAGAAATGTTGGTATAGCTTGAAGAACAGCCTTAATTAATATCTCCTTTCATGCTTCAATAAGAAACTTGGTTTTCAATTTTGGACCATTTTCCAATTTTTTTCTTTAATATATCTAAAAGCTATGTACTTTGATCTTCCAATTATTGGGGGAAGGCCCAAGTATTGCTCATATGAAATACATTCTTTTATGCTTGCTTCTTGTGTGATCTGCTTTCTCAAATCTGAACTGGTATGAGAGCTAAAACAAATTGTTGCCTTCCTCTTGTTCAAAAATTGACCTGATGCCTTTTCATAGTTCTTGAGAATAGCTTGAATCATTTTCCATTCTGGTATTGAAGCTCTTTCGAAAATAATGCAATCATTTGTAAATAGAAGATGACTTACCCTTATCCCTCCTCTTGAGATGGCCACTCCCTTAATACTAGCCCTTCTTTCAGCTGATAGTAAAAGTGTGGACAATCCTTGTGCACATAAGAGGAATAGGTAAGGGGATATAGGATCCCCTTGCCGAATTCCCCTTGATGGTTTGAAACTTTTTCCTAGTTGTCCATTGACAAAGATGGCATATGAGACAGATGAGACACATTGCATCACAAGTTTTATCCATTTCTCATCAAAATCAAGTCTCCTCATAATTGCTTCCAAGTAATTCCATTTCAGTCGTTCATATGTTTTGGTCATGTCTAATCTTAAAGTCATGCTTGCTATTTTTCCTCTTTCTCTGGTCTTTATTGTGTGTAAAGTTTCATGTGCAATTAATACATTGTCTGTCAAGAGGCGCCTAGGTATTAAAGCACTTTGATCGTGTAAAATAACTTGATCCAGAATGTTTTTCAATATGTTTGCTAGTACTTTTGACACTAGTTTATAGATTATATTATATAAACTGAAGGGTCTAAATTTTATAACTGTAGAGGGTGAATGCACTTTAGGGATTAAAGCTATATATGTATGATTCATATGAGGATCCATATTACCTCCATTAAGGAAACTAAGTACTGCACAACTTACCTCTTCTCCAACTATTGGCCAGTATGTTTGATAGAATTGAGCTCCAAATCCGTCTAGACCAGGGGACTTAAGAGGTGCCATTTGTTGTAAAGCGTGATAAACCTCTTCCTTAATAAATTCTCAGACCAATGTTGCATTCATATCTTCTGTAATTCTGGGTTGAAGATCCTGCAAACAGGCCTCTATGTCTACCTGAGATGGTTGTGTGGAAGTGAAGAGATCAGTGAAATAATTGTAGAAAGCCTCCTTGATATCTATAGGTTCAGTACAAAGATGATAATGTGTATCCTTAATTCTAGCAACTCGAATTCTTCGTCTCTGACTAGCACAAGCAAGGAAGTATTTTGAATTTTTGTCTCCTTTCTGAAGCCAGTTTAACTTTGCCCTCTGTTGCCATTCCAGATTCTCTTTGTTCATCAAGTCACTAATTTCACCTTGCAATTGTTTAATTGTATTCGTACACATTTGTAAATGCTAAAGTTCTACCATTTTCTCCTTAATACATTTGCCTTCATCTCTAACTGTTGTGGAAGACCATAAAAGCAATCTATCTTTGCATACATTCAATTTACTTTGTACTGTTTTAATAGGATCTCCCATTTGTTGTTCCCTCTCCTATGTTTCTTTAATTATTTTTGTACCTTCATTTTCTAAAATCCATTTTGCCTCAAATCTAAAAACTTTTCTAGTTTTTCTCCATTCTTTCTTAATGTTCTTGATGTCTAAGAGAAACGGCCTGTGATCTGAATTAGCTATTGGTAGCACCTGTAGGTCATAATTTTTGTGTATTTCAAACCATTTTATGTTAGCTACTTCTCTATCTAATCTCTCTTTAATAAAGGTACCATCCAAATGTTTATTGCTCCATACAAATTTATTCACTTTCCAACCTATATCATATAAGTCATTTACTTCTAGGGCATTTCTAAAAGTTTGCATTTGTTGTTCAGGTCATGCTCTGCCTCTTTCTTTTTCAGATTGGTTTAACACTTTA
Source organism: Platycarya strobilacea (assembly GCA_036898215.1). Classification (NCBI taxonomy): domain Eukaryota; kingdom Viridiplantae; phylum Streptophyta; class Magnoliopsida; order Fagales; family Juglandaceae; genus Platycarya; species Platycarya strobilacea. The sequence goes on from CM072545.1 coordinate 47,633,020, forward strand.
TTGAATCTCCAATGACACACCAAGATTAATTATTGGCAGGTCTTAACAAAGAGAGTAGGTTCCATGTTTCTTTTCTCCTTTCCACTTTAGATTTACCATAAATATCAGTAAAAAGATACCTGCTAGTAGCAATTTTTGTTTTTATTCTTGCATGTATATGTTGTTGTTAGTAGTTTACCATCTCTAAATCCACATCATCATTCCATATCAATGCTAATCCACATTTTCTCCCCACTGGTTCCACAACTAAACAGCTAGTAAAATGAAGTTTAAATTTCAATCTCTCAACTTTTGTTGCAAGTAGTTCAATTTCAATTAAAAAAACTACTTGGAGTTTCTTATCCTTTACCAAATGTTAAAGTTCCTGAAATGTCTCAGGGATTCCCAAACTCCTGACAATTCCAACTCAATGCTTTTATGGCACTTGGTGGGACTGCCAAGTAGTCTCTACCATTGATTGAGTTGTGTCCCCACTTCCATTTTCCATATATATTTTGCATCTTTTAAAAATATCTTCCCTATCACCATCATTCTCAATAATAGACAACTCTCTCTTAGTTCCTATTCTTAAAAATATTATTATATCTTTACCCCTTAATCTAATTCTTCTCTTTCATGTTCCTTGGGGCATTTTCGTAGGATTACCTGTTTGAGACTCAAGGGAATTTATATCAACATCCAAAAGTTGCCTCTCATTTCTATTATGATTTTCTTCTTGCTGCTCTTGTGCTTCCCTTACTGGCTTTTCCTCTACTTTACACTTTAATTTATTTCTATTCAATAATTCACCTTGAACATCCTTGATAATAACCCCATTTTCCTTCTCTGTTTTTCATGCTTTATTTTCATTTTCCTTATTCTCTTCCTCTTTACCTCCATATATTTTTTTTGTTTTAAAAAGCTTAGAATTTCTCGGTTGAACTCTCTACCAAGCTCTAAATTGATTAGAAATTTCATCATTACTTTGTTCCATATTTCTTAGTCTCGGATAGTTTCTACCTCTATGAGCTAGGATAACACATCTAAAATAAAAACCTTGTAATCTTTCATAGTTTACTGACTTCCAGAATTTCTTATTGTCTAATTGCACCCATTTACCTTTGAGAAGTGGTTTTATCACATCAATGACTACTTTAACCCTTAAACAGTTTTCCTATGCCATGCCATCGAAATTAGCCTCAACTCTTATCACATAACCTATCGTAGAGGCTAAATCGGTTTCCATCATCATTCATCGTTAATGGGAGTGTTGCCCAGATGACTAACACAAAAGGGGGGGTGAATTGAGTTGTATTAAAAAATTAACAATTATAAATCAAGTATACAATATAAAATTTAAACAAATATGAAACAGTAATAAATATAAAGAGTAAAGGTAAGAGAGAAGCAAACTCAGCATGTTAACGATGTTCGGCCTCACTGCCTACGTCCTCGCCTCAAGCTACCCTTTGAGGATCCTCAAATCCACTATTCAATCTCCTTTAGGTGGAGATAGAAACCTATTACACCTTTGAGCAGCACCGCTCCAAAGAATCCGTGTAGAACACCCTCTACACTTCCAATCACCTCACACTTGGTGATTTAACTATTTCCCGTGTAGAACACCTTCTACACTTCCAATCACCTCACACTTGGTGATTTAACTATTTCCCGTGTAGAACACCTTCTACACACACAAGGGTTATACACACCCTTTTACTGATACAAGAATTGATAGTGGGTAGGCTATCAGAAAACACTCCTCAATGAGTGAAATAAAAACAATACAGTACAAACTATATTTCTCAAAATAAACAAGAGTTAAGGCTCAATGCTTAAAGAAGAGAGAATGAAAAATTTGAATAAATGTTGTATGTTCTTGGTGTTGTGAATGTGAAGCTCTCAAATGATCTATTTATAGGCATATGAGACTTCATATTCAAATTTAAAAAGATTCACATGTCAACGACATCATCATTCACTTTTCAAAAATTTCAAATCAAATCTTTTTACTTTTTGCATGTGACAAAAGGAGCACACTTTACTTTTCAAAAATTTCAAATATAATCTTTTACTTTTTGCATATGACAAAAGGAGTACACTTTACTTTTCAAAATTTTCAAACAAAGACATCTACCTTTTGCATAAGTCAAGAAAAGCATCTATCACTTTTGAAAATATTCAAATAAAATATGCACATGTGAAAGATGACAATCAATCATCTTAATATTTTCAAAATTCAAACATTTAATCATGTCATGCACATGTGAAAGATGACAATCAATCATCTTAATATTTTCAAAGTTCAAACCTTTAATCATGTCATGCACATGTGAAAGATGACAATCAATCATCTTTCAAAATTTTCAAATTTAATTTTCAAAATATTCATACACATGTGGAAAATGTATTTTAATACTTTATGATAAAATATTAATTTTGAGTCTTAATCCTAATTTCAAATTTTTAAGAGATTTACAATATTATTTTATGACTATAATGTGAACTTGTTTCCTTCTTACTCATGCTTGGTTCCTTGATGTGCTTGATTGTATTGTGTGGACAACTTTAGATTGAGACTCCTTTATTCTTTGAATTTATTTGTTATCATCAAAATCCATGTGTAGATTTACATGAAACTTGAAACCTTGAGTTCAACAGGGAATCCATGTAATTGAATCCAAAATGGTTCATATTGAAAACATATTTCCTTAATGGAAACAAACTCATCAGTATCTTGCAAAGATATCAAATTTCTATCAAAGAACCACGGCCTACCACTCATAACTCTATCCTTATCAACAATAAATTGAAATTCTATAAGAAATTTTTGTTCACCCAAATATAAAATTTACTCAACCAGCTAATTGCCATACCTGATTCATCGTGGTTTGAAATGCCTCACCATTGATTCCTTTGCCAGACATCACTTCTGTGATTACACAGGAATTTGCTTGCAATCCCCTGTTCATAGGATCACGCCTTTTGATCACGAACACTTCATTTTCTTCCGTTGTCAGCTTCAATTTCTCCCATCTTCTTGTTAAATCATCTTCCATCTTGTATTTTTGTGTATTTTCAATTAAGATTATGCTGTTTTGATTAAGATTATGCTGTGATTTAGGAAACTAGGGTTCCTTTGCTAGAAAGGAAAGTGAGACCTCTCTCACACTCTACGAGCCAGAAAAAAGATTAAAAACTCTTCCGTTTAGATTTTGAATTTGTTGAAGTGGCCTAGATCATTTTCTACAAATATATATGGGTATATCCATTCATTATATTGTACAAAACTTGAATCATGATGATGATCACCTTCACCTTTAACCAGCAATTATATATTAATCTTATTTTTCACTTGTGGCCTTGTCGTGTAAACACCATAAAACACCCTAAAATGTATATATTAACATACATTTGATCATAGGGAGATTTGGCCCGACTTCTTATAACCTCTCTCTCTCTCTCTCTCTCTCATTATTCTATATCCTATTATATCTCAGGAATATATGGTTGATTACTGTACAGTTTTTACCTAAACTCTACTATGTGTTTCAAACTGTTTCAGGAAAAAAAAAGTATGTCTCTCCTCGAGGTCGACCTGGTAAAAATGCTTATAAAAATATAGTAAAAATGTAGGATACACATAAAAAAAAAATTTAAAATTTTATGCGATTACTTTATCTTTCATAAAAATGAATGTGCAATATCTATATATTCTATGACTATATATGATATGTTATGAATTAACGAATGAAACGGCGCCGCCCCCTATCCCACCACTAAATTATGTGAATGACCCCACCACTATTATTTTAAAATCTGCATAGTAACTTGTATAGTGACTTGCATAGTAACTTGCATAGTAACTTCAACGCCTATAAATATGGGCTTCAGTTGTAATGAAATTCATAAGAAAATATAGAGAGAGAAAGAAAGTTTCAGTTCTTAAGAGTTTCTTTTCTCTTGCAATAGTGGTAGTTTTATTTTTAGTTTTATAACACGTTATCAGCACGAGGTTCTACCGATACTAAAGCTAGCGGTCTTCTACTTCAAATCTTTGATGAGATCTATTTGGATATGATGATGAACTTGAAAGATACAATCATAGAAGAAAACCATGTGTCCCTGAATGACCGTGCTGTGTATCTCATGATAAAAAATCATCTTACTGTGTGAAATGAATTAAGAGAGTGATATAAGCACCAGAAGATGTAATCCTCTCAAAAGATCATTATGATTTATTGTACTTGAAATTGCAAGATTTTAAGAGCAGTATTGAATATTCTGCACTCTTTAAAATCAGCTCAATATTAAAATTATACAGTGAAAATGTCACTGATGATGATATATAAAAGAAGACATTATTTTTCATACCTCGAATGTGCTCCTGCAGTAGCAATATCGAGAGTGAAAGTTCAATAAATATTCTGAACTTTTGTTTTGTCTTCCAGTGATTGAGCTAAATAATGAGTTTTTGTTACACCAGTTACGTCCTATTAATGATATCGAATTTACACAATTCCCAGAAGTGAATGGAAACTAAGGGCGTAGACGTGGTAGAAAAAATTATAGAAGTGTTGGTCCCAAAAGCGACAACACTAAAGATGATAAAAATATATCGTATCACCAGAAGTGATCAAACTCAGAGAAGGGTAAAGGCCCTCAGAATAATTCTTCATAAAAAGATGAAGATGTTTGTCATAGATGTAATATGACTAAACAGTAGTCACGTACCTGTTGTACGGCCAAGCACTTGATTTATTTATACTAAGTTTTTATATATAAACTTATTAATATTTCATCATGTTTTGAAATAATGAAATATCGGTGCCTGAAGCACGACAAGAAATTACTTGGGATAATAAAGTCCTGTTTAAATTTAATCCTCTTACAAATAAATGTGAACCAGAAGTTCAGAGGATTATTTATCTGCAAAGTGTTGCAAATCAATTACATGATGTATTTACTGACACTAAAGGTGTTGTAAAATCATATATTACTGCTGTTAATACTTAAGCAAGAATTGAAGTCCCTGAAGGACGAGTTGTTAAAATAGCAATAAATGAGTCTAAAATACACCTGAAGCGTTGAAGACCTATTGGTGCACAAGAAAAATAAAAATCGGTACTCATGAAAAGACCGTATTTTCTATATAAAATATAATCCTCCTGAAGAGGAAACCTCCTGAAGAGGTAACTCCTGAAGAGGTAACTCCTGAAGAGTGTAACTCCTGAAGAGTATAACTCCTGAAGAGAAAACTCCTGAAGAGTATAAATCCTGAAGAGAAAACTCCTGAAGAGTATAAACCTCCTGAAGAGGAACCTCCTGTAGAGGTGTTTCATGAAATGTTTTCCCCTGAAGAGGAACAATGAGATCTCAATACATTTCATGAGTACTGGAAAATTTATGGATAGAAATAAAACTGTTGTCGACAACATATATGATAATACTTGATATTACCAGAAGTAATGAAAAAAGTGAGCAAAAAATCGTCGAAAAATGTCAACGTAGAAATGATTGGCCAAAATGGAAAGCAGTTATTAAAACTGAATTAAACTCGCTAGTGAAGCGAGATGCATTTGGACCTGTTGTCCAAACACCAAAGGGTGTAATATTTGTCAGATATAAGTGAGTATTTATACGAAAGCGTAATGCGAAATAAAATTATGCGATATAATTTGTCGCACAAGGTTTCCAGTAGAAACCCAAGCAATTATGAGGAAACATATTTCCTTGGTATGAATGCAATCACATTCATATTTTTAATTGATTTGGTTATTACAAAAGGATTAGATATGCAGTTAATGAATGTGGTCACTGCATATTTATAAGCATCATTAGATTATTACGATATTTGAAGCATCTAATCCAAGTACATTTAGGAGTATGTACTTTATAAAGCTTCAAAGATCTTTATATGGGTTAAAGCAATCCGGACACATGTTGTATAATTGAATCAACAAGTATCTATTGAAAGAAGGATTTAAGAATAATCCTATATGTTCATGTGTTTTATCAGAATCCGGATTCGTCATTATTACAGTTTACGTTGATGATTTACTTTGTTAGAACTCTTGAAAAGATTACAAGGGTTGCTATAAATTCAAGGAATGCATTTGAAAAGGAAAGATCTTATTATTCAATTCATAGATGAGTTACAAGAATTTGAGACTTCTAGCCTCATCTCTCAAATGCATTTGCTCTTCATAAAGCAACATACCATCCTTATCTAAAGGATTAGGCAGTCGAAATGAAGAGGCAAGTAAGGATTTTAAATCCTTATTCTCCTGCTTTAAGTCTGCAATTTTTTTGTCAGACTCTTGAACGAGTCGTTGAAGTACAGAAACCTTCTCGTTAAGCTCCTCAATCTCACGATTTTTGGATTGTAATCGGTTGGAAAATCCAACAATAGAGGAGGAGTATCGGGTGCCGAGAGTCACCAACTCATAAACAGCTTCACGATCTGACTTATTAGCCAGATCATTTGCTTGCTGCAACATGGCACCTGCGGAAGATGCAGGATCAACTTGTAATTGAGGTGAAGGATACCTCATATGTTGATTGTGAGAAATAGTAAAAGGAAATTGATGAGCCATTGAAAATTTGTAGACTAAAAATACAAATACAGATGAATTATAGATATGAGAAGAAGATTTGATGCGTACTAAATGAAACTAAAGACGGTTCTTATAGAAATGGAAATAAGAACAAGACAAACCATCATCTCTTCAAATCTCACTTTACAAGATATGCTGGATGCATAATTTCAAAAGCCAGCGAGATTAATTACAGCTATCCCTATTTTCTTGTAAACGTTGAACCTCTGCCGTTAGCTGCTGTTGTTGACTTTGTATCTGAGCTCTCTCTCGTTCCAACTCTTCTACTCGTGTTTTCAGGTCACGAGAATACCAATCTACAAGTTTCTTCAGCTCTTTGTTATCTTGTTTTAAATCTTTATTTTTTCTATCTTTAGTTGCAAGCGTTTGATGCAACTCAGATATTTGATTTTTAAGATGATCAACCTCACTCGTTCTCACCAATAGCCTCTATGACATGGTTGTAAGAGAAGCAGCATATTGAGCACTGAGGGTTCTTGATGCTGCAACAATTTCAGGATCAGATTTACTAGATAGATATATCTCTGCTCCTATCATGGTGTTTACAGTCTCAGGAGAAAATATAAGTGGTTGAGGTATAAAAGGTTCGTGGTTTAAATCTAGGACATTAGAATTTCTATCAGACATAATATCGTTCTGGATGAACAACAACTGAATCTATGAGGAATGCGAGATCTTTTTACTGGAGTAAACCAATGGTAAAATTGGTTATATTTAAACAAAAACCCAAAGCCTTCAAATCTCTTCAAGATCTCGTTTGTCCACAATGTCAAGCGGATTTGATTTTCCGCCGAATTGATAATATTAAATCTCAAAGCTTTTACAGCTTTTATCATACATAGATGGTTTCCAATATTATTTCCGCCGTATATAAACAAGTTCTTCCTAATAACGCCGAATGAGGGGGAGAAAATTTTAGATGAAAATATTATCATACTCTCTCTAATGCATTATTTAGTTGGAGATCGTGTTTGAATTCTTAACTTGTTATATATACTGAAATCATATTTGCTTATTACTTGAAACACTAACGCATATTATCAGGGGGAGTTTAAGTATTATTGCAGGTATCAGATTTCTATTAAGTTTGTCAACCAGATATTATTTTTCATCTTCAAATCACTCAGAGATTATTGCAATTCATGAAACAAGTCGAGAGTATATTTGGCTGAGATCAATGACTCAACAATTTTATACGAAGATAATGCTGCTTGTATCATTCAAATCAAATGAGGATATATCAAATATACGATCAAGTGATAATCTGGCAGATTTATTCACGAAGATATCACCAACTGCGACATTCAAGAAAATTGTGCAGAATATTAAAATGTGAAGACTCAAAAACTATTGTCATGCACTTTTGAGGGGGAGTAAAAATCCTGAAGACTTGTGCTGATTGTACTCTTTTTCCTTCGCTAAGGTTTTATCCCATTGGGTTTTCCTTTGCAAGGTTTTAATGAGGCAATCTTAAAGCACTTGTGGATACATAAAGAGACTGTACTATTTTTCCTTCGCCATTGGTTTTTCTTCCCACTGGGTTTTTCCTTGGCAAGGTTTTAACGAGGCAGATTCTTTATGGGTGGTCATTCAAGGGGGAGTGTTATGAATTAACGAACGAAACGGCGCCGCCCCCTGTCCCACCACTAAATTATGTGAATGACCCCACCACTATTATTTTAAAATCTGCATAGTAACTTGTATAGTGACTTGCATAGTAACTTGCATAGTAACTTCAACGCCTATAAATATGGGTTTCAGTTGTAATGAAATTCATAAGAAAATATAGAGAGAGAAAGAAAGTTTTAGTTCTTAAGAGTTTCTTTTCTCTTGCAATAGTAGTAGTTTTATTTTTAGTTTTATAACATGATATTATTTATTGACTGATGGCCAATGTCTAAACTTTTTTCAAATGTTGGGCATAGTGCTACATTTTTATACAGCATTCATCTCATTTGAGTGACCTTGTCTTTGAGACTAAGTCAATTATTATAATCATTCAACAAATTACCAAAAAAAAAAAAAAGACTCAAACTTGTAAGTTTTGATTACTAATAAACTAATAATTGTTATGAAACTTAAAGAAAGGAACTACTATTGTAAAAGAGAAATAAGAAATTCTCTCTGAAACTCTTAAGAACTGAAACTTTATTTCTCTCTCTATTTTTTTCTTATGAATTTCATTACAACTGAAGCCTCTATTTATACGCTTTAAAATTACTATGTAAGTTACTATGCAAGTCACTATGCAGAATTTAAAATAATAGTGGTGGGGTCATTCACATAATTTAGTGGTGGGACAGGGGGCGGCTGATAATTTCGTTCGTTCATTTCACTCTCCCTTGAATGACCGCCAATAAAAAGTCTGCCTCGTTAAAACCTTGCCAAGTAAAAACCCAGTGGGAAGAAAAACCAATGGCGAAAGAAAAAGAGTACAGTCTTCTTATGTATCCACAAGTGCTTTAAGATTGCCTCATTAAAACCTTGCAGAGGAAAACCCAGTGGGACAAAATCGCAGCGAAAGAAAAAGAGTACAATCAGCACATTTACTCCCCTTGAAAAGTGCATGACAAAAGATCTTTGAGTCTTCGCATTCCAATGTTATGCACAATCTTCTTGAATGTGGAAGTTGGTAACGCCTTTGTGAATAAATCTGCCAGATTATCACTAGATCGTATCTGCTTGACATCAATTTCACATTTTTCTTGAAGTTCATGAGTATAAAAGAATTTCGGTGAAATATGTTTGGTTCTGTCACCTTTGATATATCCTCCTCTGATTTGAGTGATACAAGCAGTATTATCTTCATATAAGATTGTTGGGCTATTATCGATCATAGGAAGTCCACACTTTTCCTGGATATGTTGAATAACTGATCTCAACCAAATACACTCTCGACTTGCTTCATGAATAGCAATGATTTCTGAGTGATTTGAAGAAGTAGCAGATAGTGTCTGCTTAACAAATCTCCATGATATGACAGTATCTCCATAAGTAAATAAATATCCAGTTTGAGATCTACCTCTGTGTGGGTCTGAAAGATAACCTGCATCTGCATACCCAATCAATTCTGGACTTGAACCACGTTGATAAAATAATCCCATATCAACCGTACCATGAAGGTAACGAAGGACATGTTTAATGCCATTCCAATGCCTTCGAGTTGGTGCAGAACTATATCTTGCAAGTAGATTAACTGAGAATGTAATATCTGGTCGAGTGCAATTTGCAAGATACATCAAAGCTCCAATTGCACTGAGATATGGTACTTCAGGATCAAGAATTTCTTCATCGTCATCACAAGGACGGAATGAATCTTTCTTCACATCAAGTGTTCGAACAATCATTGGAGTACTCAGGGGATGAGATTTGTCCATATAAAAATGCTTTAGGACTTTCTCAGTATACATGGACTGATGAATAAAAATTCCATTTGGCAAGTGCTCAAGCTACAGGCCGAGACAAAGTTTTGTTTTGCCAAGATCTTTCATTTCAAATTCATTCTTTAAATATATAGCGGTTTTTGAGATCTCTTCAGGAGTTCCCACAATATTTAAATCATCAACATAAACCGCAATAATGACAAATCCGGATTCTGATTTCTTAATAAAAACACATGGGCATATAAGATTATTCTCAAATCCTTCTTTCAATAGATATTCGCTTAAGCGATTATACCACATGCGTCCGGATTGCTTCAACCCATATAAAGATCTTTGTAGTCTGATTGAGTACATATTTCTAGATGTACTTGTAGATGCTTCAGGCATCTTATATCCTTCAGGGATTTTCATATATATGTCATGGTCTAAGGATCCATATAAATATGCAGTGACCACATCCATCAACCGCATTTCTAATCCTTTTGTAACAACCAGACTAATCAAAAATCTAAATGTGATTGTATCCATAACGGGAGAGTATGTTTCTTCATAATCAATCCCGGGTTTCTACAGGAAACCTTGTGCAACAAGCCGTGCTTGGTATCGCACAATTTCATTTTTCTCATTACATTTTCGTACAAATACCCACTTATATCCAACAGGCATTACACCCTTTGGTGTTTGGACAACAGGTCCAAATACTTCTCGTTTTGCTAGCGAATTTAATTCAGCTTCAATAGCTGTTTTCCATTTTGGCCAATCATTTCTACGTCGACATTCTTCGACGCTTTTTGGCTCACTTTCTTCATTAATTCTGGTAATGTCAAGGGCCATTTTATATGAAAATATGTTGTCGACAACAGTTTTATTTCTATCCAGAATTTCTCCAGTTTTCATGAAATGTATTGAGATCTCATTATTTTCAGGTACCTGTTCTTCTTCAGGGGAAAACATTTCATGACACACCTCTTCAAGAGGTCCCTTTTTAGGAGATTTATACTCTTCAAGAGTTTCCTCTTCAGGAGGTTCTGGAATAGAAGATTTAAGCTCTTTAGGAGCACCAATTATATTTGTGGCCTGTATTGTGGGTACGTGTTCTTCAGGAACACCAAATTCATTTTGTATTCTTTTCCTTTTGGAAATTTTGTCTTTTGCACCAATAGGTCTTCCACGCTTCAGGCGTATTTTAGATTCACCTATTACTGCTTTGACAATTTGTCCTTCAGGGACTTCAATCCTTGCTGGAGTATTAACAGCAGGAATATAAGATTTTACTACACCTTTAGTGTCAGTAAATACATCCGGTAACTGATTTGCAACATTTTGCAAATGAATAATCTTTTGAACTTCCCGTTTACATTCATTTGTAGGAGGATCAAAATGAGACAGGGTCTTATTATCCCAAGTAATATCTTGTCGTGCTTCAGGCACCGACTTTTCTTTACCCATTAACGGAAAATTTGATTCGTCAAAATGACAATCCTCAAAACGTGCTTTAAACATATCCCCTGTAAGGGGTTCAAGGTATCTAATAATAGATGGAGAATCAAAACCAACATATATCCCAAGTCTACGTTGAGGGCCCATTTTTGTACGTTGTGGAGGTGCAATTGGAACATATACAGCACATCCAAAAGTACGAAGATGAGAAATATTTGGTTGTTGACCATATGCAAGCTGTAATGGAGAATATTTATGATATGCAGATGGTCTAATGCGAATTAGAGATGCTGCATGAAGTATAGCATGTCCCCAAACAGAAATAGGTAGTCTTGATTTCATAAGTAAAGGTATAGCGATTAGTTGAAACCTTTTGATCAAAGACTCAGCTAAACCGTTTTGTGTGTGTATATGGGCAACAGGATGTTCAATATCTATTCCTATTGACATGCAATAATCATCAAAAACTTGAGATGAAAATTCACCTGCATTATCCAATCGAATGGTCTTAATTGGATACTCAGGAAATTGTGCTCATAGTTTAATTATCTGAACAAGAAGTCTAGCAAATGCAACATTTCTAGTGGAAAGAAGACAAACATGTGACCATCGACTAGATGCATCAATTAGAACCATAAAATATCTAAATGGTCCACTTGATGGATGAATAGGCCCACATATATCTCCGTGAATCCTTTGTAAAAATGATGGAGATTCAACAATGATTTTTGAGGGAGATGGTCTAGTAATTAACTTACCTTGAGAACATGCAGAGCACGGAGATTCATTGGGTAGAAATATCTTTTGATTCTTTAAGGGATGCCCATGCGAATTTTCAATAATTCGTCTCATCATTATAGAACCCGGATGTCCAAGGCGATCATGCCAAGTCATAAATACTTTAGGGTCAATGTACTTCTGGTGCATTACCACATATGATTCAATTGTTCTCATTTTTGTATAATACAATCCAGAACATAGAGCAGGCAGTTTTTCTAATACGAGCTTCTGGCCCGATACTGTTTTAGTAATAAGAAGATGCTCTTTACTGCCTTCATTGGTCGTTTCAATATGGTAATCATTACGACGTATATCTTTGAAACTCAATAAATTTCTTCTAGATTGTGAAGAGAATAGAGCATCATCAATACAAAATTTGGTGCCATTAGGCAACACAATATAAGCTCTTCCGGAGCCCTCAACTAAATCCGATGAACCTGATATGGTATGGACATAGGCTTTACTTAGTGTTAGATTTTGAAAATATTTCTTTTCTTTGAGAATTGTGTGAGTTGTAGCACTGTCAGCCAGACATATATCTTTATCATTCAACTCAGAGATAAAAAGCTCATCAATGTGATCCATGATTCTACAAAATATACAAAATTTTTATTATTGATAGAAAGAAAATACATTAATTGAGTGGAACACTTCCATCTCCAATTAAGTGTTCAATACTACCATCAGGATGATTAAAGAAATCAGATACATCAAGATGAGTAACGTCTACATCTACTGAATCTAATAAATCATCTGATGGTTCTACTAAATTTGTTTCATGCACTTTATTCTTTCCTTTAATAGAAGCTTGATATAAATCAGCTAAGTGCCTGGCCGTACGACAGGTACGTGACCAATGTCCAGTCATTCCACATCTATGGCACACCTCTTCACTTTTCTTTGAAGAATTATTCTGAGGATTTTTACCCCTCTCTAAATTGTACCACTTCTGGTGATATGGTATATTATAATCCCTTTTAATGTTGTCACTCCTGGGACTAACATTTCTATAATTTCTCCTACCACGTCCACGTCTCCGATTTCTTCTAAAGGATGCACCATTCACTTCTGGGAATGATGCAAACCTATTACCATTCACTTCAGGGAATGATATTGAGCCAGTAGGGCGTGACTGGTGGCTTTCTAATAAGAGCTCATTATTCTGCTCAGCTACTAGAAGACATGATATAAGTTCAGAATATTTCTTGAACTTTCTCTCTCGATACTGCTGCTGCAGGAGCACATTCGAGGCATGAAATGTAGTAAAAGTCTTCTATAGCATATCTTCATCGGTGATTTTCTCACCGCATAATTTTAATACTGAGCTTATTTTAAAAAGTGCGGAATTATACTCACTAACACTTTTATAATCTTGCAACCTCAGGTGCATCCATTGAGAACGAGCTCTTGGGAGGATGACAGTCTTCTGGTGTTCATACCTCTCCCTTAAATTGTTCCACAAAATATAGGGATCTTTTACAGTGAGATATTCAGTTTTCAATTCTTCATGAAGATGGCGGCGAAGGAAAATCATTGCTTTAGCACGTTCCTGCAGGGATGCTTGATTTCCTTCTTTAATAGTTTCTCCCAGGTTCATTGCATCAAGATGTATTTCAGCATCAAGTATCCAGGATAAATAATTTTTCTCAGATATATCAAGAGCAACAAATTCCAATTTTGTAAGATTTGCCATTTTCTACACATATAAATAATAAATATGCGTATCTCAGAAAATATATTTATAAATTCACACAGATAATCATCAATAAAATATATCAAATATTTCAAATAATATATTGAAAAACTTACAGAGGAATAAGGTCACTAGCTTCAAAATTGGCAGAACCGTCATGCTGATAACGTGTTATGAAACTTAAAGAAAGGAACTACTATTGCAAAAGAGAAATAAGAAATTCTCTCTGAAACTCTTAAGAACTGAAACTTTTTTTCTCTCTCTATTTTTTTCTTATGAATTTCATTACAACTGAAGTTTCTATTTATAGGTTTTAAAATTACTATGCAAGTTACTATGCAAGTCACTATGCATAATTTAAAATAATAATGATGAGGTCATTCATATAATTTAGTGGTGGAACAGGAGGTGGCTGATGATTTCGTTCGTTCATTTCAATAATTAAGATTTTAATGAGTGGTTTTTACATAGATAGATTAGAAATAGAAATGTGATTAGCAGACCGTGAAAGGACAAGGCCGTGACATCTCTCTCCATCTGCGATAATTTTCCACGGTTGGTATCAAACAATAGGACACGAATTCCGTCACTCTTTGCGAGGCCCTTTCCTAATATATTACATATATTATATGGAAAAGGTAAAATAGATCCAAATTTCACAATTCATTCTTTTTTTTTTTTAATTAAATTGAATTGAATATATAGTGAATGGAATTGTGACAATCCACGAAGAGCGAGTAATACAAAATAGATCGAAATTTCACAATTCCACGAAGAGCGAGTAATCTAGTGAATGGAATTGTGACAATCATTTTTTACTATCATTAATAAAAGTTGTTTCGTTTCATTTTTCTATTTTTTATTTTAATCATATTCGATAAACATGAATAAAAAGTCATTTTCATTTAAGTAAAATGTAAAAAAAGGAAAAAAAAAGAATATTTATTCATAGTTGTCAAATGAAATAGTGAGTGTTATTTTTCTATAAATAAAGGTTCTAATATACTTAATAGAATTCAAAAAAATACTTAACAACTGTTATATTCTCTCTTATATTCCTTTGATAAAATATCTCTCTGAGTTCTTGCTTGAACTCGAGAGCCCCAAATTTTCTTTATTCTCTGTTCAATAGTAAATACTGATCAACAAGGGTTATAGAATACATTTCGTAATTCATTTTTCAAATTAAGGTAAGAAATTGAACATATCTTAATCCTATTCCTTCTTCTGGTATATTTTTATAAATATGATAAGATAAGTTCAGATAAAAATTAAAAATTAAATAAAATTTTATTATAATATTAATTTTATTTTAAAATTTGAAAAAAATGATTTATTTTATTTTATTTTATATAAAAATGTTAAAAAATAATAATAATAAAATAAAATAAAAAAGTATTTATAAAAACAAACCAAATTACTTCTCTTTCTTATGAACTAGTTGTTGCAAGAAAAAGTGAAAGAAGGCACTGGTGTCTGACTCGTGAGGATAAGAAAGAATATAATGATTTCTAACGAACATGTTGGTGTCGATATTTTGGATTTACTTTAAGGGATCAATGAAGAACATATGATGCTGGTGTCCTAATAGAGAAAAAGATCCAGACTAGTCGATTGACTTTGAGTACTCATTGCTGGGTTTTTTCTCTTTCAAGAGTTTTAAATTGTCAATTTCTTGCAACTTATATCCTAGGTTTTGGCCCCAAAAACATAGGATTTTCCTCATTCACTTCTTGCAACTTAACCTAGGTTTTGACCCCGAAAATCATAGGTTTTTCCTTATTAATTTTAACTTGTTTAGATTAAGAGTCACTTCAACACATTCCATTTCATTATCATAATTTTTTAAAATTTTTATATAAAATATAATAAATAATTTAATTCTTTCAAATTTTAAAATAATAATAATAATATTAAAAAATAATATTTTATTCAATTTTTATTTCAATTCATTTTATCTTAACTTACTATTCATCTCATTTAGTCTGGATTTATGCAGAACATGCTTGACTATGAGTTGGGTTGTGGCCGTGGGGGGGGGTGTGGACGGTAAGGCATCCAATGATTCTTTGTAGCACTCGGCAGCATCCAGAGTGTAAAGAATTTGCAAAAAATGAAGACATGGATATGAGTAATGTTAGGGAGCATCCAATATTTATTATACACACTCATATGAATAGTGTATATAAACAGTATATATATACTATTTATGTGAATGTGTATAATGAGTGTTAGATATTCTTAATATTTTCTCTATAGATATATAGTTCTATGCAGAGAGAGGAGGACTGAGATAAAGATATGGATATATAGTTCTATGTGATTATAGCTTAGTAAATAATTGAGAATAATAGCTCAGAAAAATGATAGATGGGACAGTTTCAGTACAAGGCTTATTGCCCATAAAAAAAAATAATAATAATACATCAACATCAACATCAACATGTTTACAAAGTCAAGGAAGGAGGTATTTCTTTATTAAATTGAAACAAAAGGATCATGACCGGCAAAATAAAGACTCCTAATTGGCGGCCTGTATCTTATCTCTATCTCACCATGTTTGCTGGCCTTTTACAGTGATAAAGATCTTCCTCTCCTATGATGCTGTTTGGATTTCTAGATTATGGTTTGGTTTGTGTTCTCTTTATGTCTGTTTGTTTGGTTTGCTTCGTTTGTAATGACTTTGATTGATCTTTAATATTATAATGGATGTCAGAGAGAAAAAAAAAAGACTCCTAATTATGACCATTTTTATAAGAAAGAAGGAAAAAAAAGCTTTTTTCTCTGAAGAAAAACCAGCATGCTTAATCACGCAATAAAATGTATAATTGGATAAGAACTTATAATTGGCTAAGAACTTTGTAATTTTTTTTATTGGTATTGGATGTCTAGGAACGACATCCTAATTAATCTTGAAGATACCTAATCCTAAATAAAGAATTTTTTGAAAAATATCTCGGATGAGAGTAGTGTATAATTTGAATAGTGAATTGAGATAAGATGAGTTTTAAAAATTGAATAAAATATTATTTTGTAATATTATTATTATTTTAAAATGTAAAAAAAAAAATTAAATTATTTATTATATTATATATAAAAATTTGAAAAAATTATAATAATAAAAGAAAATGGAACTAAACGAAGTGAACTCAACTTTCTAATAAATAAAAGCTAGAAGAATTTTGTAATCTGATCTAAGATGTTTGGAAGAAAAGAAAACCAATACTAGGCTGGAAATTTGCCTAGCTAGCTAGTAGTTACTAGGAAAGAAATTATGGGTCTCTCACATGCAAAATGGCAATATTGATCATCACTCATCTTGGCTGTCGTGTCTTCTTGTTGGAGAAAATCCTCCACATAGATTTATTAATTACTGTATTATATAGATGACTCTTCCAATCCTATCGCCACTTTTGTTCTTTTTAGTTGACTTGTTGACTGGTTGTTCTGTGAGGTCTCTCTCTCTCTCCACTAGTATTCCAAAGCATTCATTGAATTATAACTTCTTTTGTTTTCTTTTCAATCAAAGCATGCCTTCAGACCATTTCAATCCTATCTCTCCCGCTGCCTCTTGTTTTCTTTGCTGCACTACTTGTCATGAAAGCACTAGTTTTTATTTTTTCTATTTGTTTTTTTCCTGATGTTTATTGTTCATTTGCGGCCATTGGAAGATCTTTCTTCTTTATAGAGAGAGAGAGAGAGAGAAGGGGGGTGGTGTTTAAGATGTGCATAAGGATGATCAATTTCAATAGGATTTGATATTTTCTAGCAATGGAAGTTGGTCATCAATGAAAGACCATATAATTCCAAAAAAGAAGCCATTTTGCTGTGAAATGTATAATATGCGCTAAGTATACAGAAGAAGTAACTGATTAGCAGCTAGCCAGGGTTCGTGTTCTTGTCCCTCACCATCACCTTCAACTACTGACACAAGTGGATATATTGGTTCTTACCCACTAGTCTATACTTCCTTTTTTTTTTCTTTTTTTTGAAAGTCTTTTAAAAAAGATGTTCCTCTACTTCGGAGCTGAACACTTAATATAAAAATACTCTAATTATAAAAATAATTATAAAAATTAATATATTTTGATATAATCTGTAATTTTCTTTATTATAATACAAATTTAATAGTTAATCACGTTAGTATATAAAATTATTTTTATATAATTAGCCGTCCTCTAACATGATTATAATTTATATCGATAACACTAGCTTCCAAGTTCCAGGGTTGTCCTACTGCTTTTTGCCGACATTCGGGGGGGGCTCAGTCCCCACAAATGGGATGGGCGGCCATGTTTATAGGTAACTTTTATGCATGAAAAGAAAAGAAATTGAGTTCATAATTTTATTTTGTTTTTAAAAAAAAAAGGATTTAGGAGTAGAGATATCCCGTAAAGAAATATTTTAAAAATAAAATAAAATAAAATAAGATAAAAATTAAAAAATATTATTATAAATTTATTATTATTATTAATTTTATTTAAAAATTTAAAAAGATTATTTTAAAATTTGAAAAAATTAAATTATTTATTTATTTTATATATAAATTAAAAAAAAATTTAAAATAAAATAAGATGGACTAATTTTTAAAAACACAGGCCTTAAATTTCTCTTGGACACTCACCATTCAAACTCTTGCGGATCTAGAAGCACCTCTCCTCACCTAGGGATAGTTCCCATTACTGTTTTGCCTTCTAGAAGACCCCTTATTGTTTTGGCCATTTCTATTTATCTTTTCTTTGCTGCCATTGCCTTCTAGAAGATCCAATATATATTATATATAATTTCTTTCCTTGTTTTGTTGGCACTGCCTTCTAGAAAATGCAACGTGCATTTGTGAGTTGGATCAGCTTTACGTGTCTATAAAGCCCCCATCGGCCCACCCTCTTTTTTTGTTTGTTTGTTTTTATATGTTCTTTTTCTGACCTCTCAAAGGGATGGGTGCTCATGCATGCTGCTAATATAATCATATTATTTCAGAAATAGAGAAGAATTCTGCTAAAAAAAAAAATTAAGCTTGATTTGTTTTGAGATGAGATTAAAAATTTAAATTATATCTTAAATTTATTATTATATTTTTTTAAATTTTTATACATAATATAATAAAAAATTTAATATTTTTAAATTTTCTTAGAAAATTAATATTAAAAAAATATCTTATAATAATATATTTTTTTTTTAAACTTTCATAGCTTGATTGATTAGTAAAGATGTCCCCACCCTGTGATGCTAATATTCCTCTTTGATCTCTCACTTGATATTTCACAAAATAAAAATAAAAATAAAAATAAAAATAAAAATTCCCGGAGATAGAACATAATTGAAAGGTAGTTAGGGGATGAAACAATTTGATCTATATATGTATATTTATATTTTTCAGAACAGCAAGCTATTGTCTGTACATAATAATTAAAAAAACATATCTCTATCCTCAAAAACTCTTATCACACATATGCACACACTCGACGGAGAGCCTATCTTGTAAACCATATATGCCAATGTCCCATCCCTACGCAAAGGTCGGTCATGCTTGTCTCTTCCCCATCTCTCTCTCTCTCTCTCATTACTTGTCAAATATATCTTTTCTTCTCCTCTAAGAGCCATAGCCTCGATACTCTTGAACTGTTTTATGTCGATCCCTTGTATACACGAGAAAACAAAATCCATCCTTCAATTTCAAGAGGAGTTGCCGAATATCCTTCTGTTTCCTCCTCCACTTCCTATTTCTTGTCTTTGAATCGTTTTTAAAAGGAGTTTCTTGTATTCTTGGAAGAGATAATACTAGTATAGTATAGGATTTCCAGAAACAGAGATGGGACAAACAGAGAGCAGTACCGAGAATTTCCAGAAACAGCAACAGCAGCAAAATCCACAAAAGCAGTTGATTCCAGGCCTGCCGGATGAGATAGCCATGGAATGTTTGATTAGAGTACCCCACCAATTCCATCCCACCATGAAATTAGTGTGCCAGAGTTGGCGATTCTTGATCACGAATCCTGCATTCTACCAAGAGAGACGCCGATCTGGCATGGCTGAGCATATGGTTTGCCTTATTCAACCTGTTCCATGCTCTCCGCCATCACTAACAGATTTCCCTGACTCTGATATGATGACAGAGTTATCCAATCGCAACACCACCGCCAAGGAAGAGGAGGTTGATGCAAAGAGCTCTACCGCTCGTCTAATTCAGTATGGGTTGAGCATCTACAACGCCACGCACCAGACTTGGCATCGGATGATGATGAGGCCTTGGGGCGGACATGTTCGAATTCCCATGTTTTGCCAGTGCGTGGCACTTCCCGCACCTGGGAAACTCCTACTCTTGGGCGGTTGGGACCCTGATACCTTAGAACCGGTGCCTGATGTGTATGTCCTGGATTTGGTCGGCGGTGTCCGGTGGAGACGCGCAGCACCCATGTCAGTGGCGCGCTCTTTCTTTGCCTGTGGAGTCGTAGGCCAATCGATGGTTTATGTGGCGGGGGGGCACGACAACCATAAGAATGCTCTGCGATCGGCAGAGGTGTACGACGCAGACGCAGACGAGTGGAGGACGCTGCCGCCCATGGCAGAGGAGAGGGACGAGTGCCAAGGTCTCTCGTGGGAAGGGAATTATCGGTTCTGGGTCGTCAGCGGGTACAGTACGGACAGCCAAGGACGATTCCGGTCGGACGCAGAGTGCTATGACCCTGTTTCTGGGTCTTGGTCCAGAATTGAAGGTGTTTGGCCATATCCGAGTGTCAGTCCTAGAGGCGTCACCACCACTGTTACCATTTCTGACAAGAGTAACCACAATCAGAACCAATACCAATGGTGGTGGTTTCTGGGTAGCCCACAACAGCATCAAGACAACGGAGGAGTGAAGGAATTAGACAACGGCAATAACATTATCTGGAAAGTGGTGGATCATGTTCAGCTTCCCGGCGGAACTACCGGGTCGACATCACTCTGTGTCAACACTCTTGGGCAGAGAATGTTCTTGATGAGCAGCGGCGGCGGCGGTGGCGGCGGCAGAGGAACATATTCCTCGGCAGTGACTTGTGGCGAATGCGAGTGCGAATGTGCAGAAGGAACATACATTTTGTCCACCAAGTGGAATCATGTCCACACGCCTCCCGCATTTTCTGGTTTCCCCTTCTCGGCTTCATGCCTCATGGTCTGAAAATTTCTCTTCGACGTCGGGGGCGGCTTTTTCAGTTGAACAGTTGCGCCACCACGTTCTAGGGGCTTCTCTTGGTACTCTATCTTTGCTGGGTCAAACTTGAAAATTATAATCTTCTCCAGCGCCACACACACGTTGTCGACTTTTTGTGTTTTCTTATTTTTCATGAGCTGCACAACATGTTGACTTTGGTTAAGTCTTGGTTAGTTTATCCTTTGAATCAAGGGCTGTATGACGACTTTATCTATAAAAATATAGCTGCAAATGCTTTGTAATTTAAGTTTCTGGACCCCATATTTGGGTGTTATAGGGTGAAGTACATGGCTAGCACCGTCCATTAACCTTGTGTGCGTGTCTTTTTTATGGTTCCGATTCCGAAGTCAAAAACCAAGAAGGATGAAGGTTTAGAAGGGAAGGAAAGGCTCTTAATTTTTATCAAACATTAGAACCCGTTTTAGATAATAAAATGTGATGAGATGAGTAGACATAATTTATAAATAATAATAAAATTGTTACTAAAATAAGTTAAAATAATTTAATCTCACCTCTATGTCTAAACGACACTAAATAAGTGGGGTCACAACTTCATCTAAAAACCTTAAAATCCTTTAGAAACGGATTAGCTACAGGGACGAAGTTACAACCACCCTTGGGAAGCTACCGCCCTCCAAAATCTTACATTTTATTTTAGATATAGTTTTTTTAAAAGTGTCCTCATATAATATAAAGATAATTTACTTCTCAAATTTTTTAATAAAATTTATTATGTAAATAATTAAAAAACATTATATAATTAAAATTGTCCTTTTAATACTCATATTTTCAAAATTTTCTGAAATTATCTTTCCAAACACCAAATCTTAATATTATTTATACTCATACATATAACATATTTTATCAGTCGTTCTTCTAAATAGTGGTGTAAGAATTTCTGTTTAGATCGGACCGACTGTTCTAGACCAAACTGGACTTGAGTGTGATATGGTCCGGTCCGGTCCAATTCTTTTAAGGATTGAATGTTTTCGGTTCGGTCCGATCTTGATCCAAATAATTTCTTCCCCTAAACTGGACCAAATACTGCTATTAAAAAAAATTATATATTATATATATGATATATCCTATAAGTAATAGTATATAATATTAATATTAATATATATTAAGATTTGTAGTATAACTTATTAATATATAATACAAATTTTTATAGTATTAACATATTATAATAATTATAGTATAAAAATATAAATTATAATATATTTATATAGAGTATTAATATTGAGCTAATAACTTATAAGTAATAAGTGTATTATTATTATTTAATATTTTATTCTGATATAAACTTTTAAGAGTAAGTTTTTTTAAAATCTTTTTAAATTAAATATGTGATAAATACGTAAAGTGAGTTGAAATAATTAGATTTAGATAATAAAAAATTAATTATTGCAGAATTTTGAATTAAATTTAGCCAATTAAATTATATTAGGCGCCCCTAAATTGAATTTGAACTGAATCTAGACCGAATTGGTTGGATCGAAGAGGAATGCGCTCCTATTTGATCTGGTTTAGAGTTAAAAATTCTTTAGGTCAAATGGAACTAGTCCATAGTTTTTGGACAAAACTAAATCGTTTATACTCCTACCTTTAAACACCCAATCTTAACTCCGCTCCTAAATAGTTACATCCTCTCCTCCCCGCAAATAAACTCGAGTACAATTCAGCA
This sequence comes from Platycarya strobilacea, assembly GCA_036898215.1. Taxonomy (NCBI): domain Eukaryota; kingdom Viridiplantae; phylum Streptophyta; class Magnoliopsida; order Fagales; family Juglandaceae; genus Platycarya; species Platycarya strobilacea. The sequence continues at coordinate 47,655,788 of CM072545.1, forward strand.
GAAGAGTATAATAAACCCGTAGTTGAAGTGGGTGAGGATGAGAAGCATGTGGAGTTGGGATGAAGGTGTTGCCCATGGGCACCACACCAAAGAAATCATCCTCTTGAAAGTTAAAACCATCCGGTTGAAAACAGAGCAGTAATGGTAGATTATCCTTAGGCCTTTTTAGTATTTGAAACTCATCTTAATTTATTTTTATTTTATTATTATATTTTTTTAATTTTTTATATAAAATATAAATTTTTATATAAATTTTTTAAATCTTAATATATATATATTTTTAAATTCTAATACATATTTTTTTAATTTTAAAATAATAATAATATTAAAAAATAAATTAAACTAATCTCTTCTTTTAATCCAAACGAAATCTTACTTGCAGTTGCAGTGCTGTGGTAAAGATGAAGGACCAGCCTCGATGCCGTTGCCGAGGACGGAGGCTACCTAATAACAACTAGCATTAAAACGCTGCCATCATCAGCCGTAAATGCATCCACGTTCGGATATAGATGATCAGCACGTTATTCGTGCATGGAGATGATGGCAAAGTTCGTTCACGAATCAGTATGCCGGGACCGATTAATCTTGGCTAATTTGTTTTTCAAAGCGAGATTGATTTTGTTGAAATTAAACAGAGTAATGTAAGTGGCGCAAATATGTTGGGATCATTTGCCGGCAAGGTTGAAACCAAATCTTAAAAGATAAAAATAGTAACGTCACTTTTCATACTATTTTACACAATTGTATTTAAAAATGAATTATATTTTTCTATCATTTTAAAATATGTATTCTTAAATATTTTGTGTGGATATTATTATTTTAAAAATATACGGAGAGAAGGAACTCCCTCGTTGCACTTTCTGACTTTCACTTTAGATTTTGAATATCGACTTTGAGCAAGCATCATGATTCATGGCATCTCACTTTGCAACCTTATTTAATTGTAACCACGAACGATGAATGAAAAATAAATGCTTCGGCACAGCTTTTCTGGTAATCTTGAAAAAAGAGAAAAAAAAAAATGCTACATGTACACAATTTTACATATTTTTTTATAAAATTTGTGATGTGGTATCATTGTCATATTAATTAAAATATTAAAAAAATACAGAAAAAAATAAAAATATAATAAGAGAGAAATAAAAATAAAAAATACGAATAATTAAATTAAAAAATGCATAAAAATAACATTTTTATTTTTATAATATGTACGTAAAAAATAAACAAATCGTATATAAATAATATTTTTATAATAAAAATTATAGTATATAAGTTTTAAAGAATACACGGCCTTGCATACTTTTTGTGATGTGGTAATAATATTACATCAGTTAAAATATTTAAAAAGTAGAGAAAAACATAATGAAAAGGATACAAAAGACAAAGAATACGAATAATTAAATTAAGAGAATGTTAGAGATATATGGCTCCGTATACATTTTGCAAAATAGGTGACGGGACACAAACACAGCATTTGTTGAAATATTAAAAAAATATATCAAAAGAAAAAGAAAAATATAATAAGAGATAAATAAAAATAAAAAATACGAATAATTAAATTAAAAAATGCATAAAAATAACATTTTTATTTTTATAATATGTACGTAAAAAATAAACAAATCGTATATAAATAATATTTTTATAATAAAAATTATAGTATATAAGTTTTAAAGAATACACGGCCTTGCATACTTTTTGTGATGTGGTAATAATATTACATCAGTTAAAATATTTAAAAAGTAGAGAAAAACATAATGAAAAGGATACAAAAGACAAAGAATACGAATAATTAAATTAAGAGAATGTTAGAGATATATGGCTCCGTATACATTTTGCAAAATAGGTGACGGGACACAAACACAGCATTTGTTGAAATATTAAAAAAATATATCAAAAGAAAAAGAAAAATATAATAAGAGAAAAACAAAACTAAAAAATATAAATAATTAGATTTTATTACACGTAAAAATAATATTTATATATGATATATACGTAAAAGATATACAAATTGTGTATAAATATTATTTCTTTTAAATTAAAAGATATATAAAAATTATATTATATATGACTGTATGTAAAAAATACACAAAATATATACAAATAACACATTTCATAAATTTTTAGCAGCTTTGAAAACTAACATAGAAATTTGAACATTCAAAATGCATCTTTAAGTGAAATCTATATATATTACTATATATTAATATATGAGTAATGTTATATATAATTTGAACGTGGAATTTGCGCATATTCTGATTGAAGAAAAGTGCTTTTATTATTAATAATTAATAATTTCATACAGATTCCAACTTAAAAAAAAAATCATAAAAGTATAAATAACATTTACTAATATATTCGCAGAGATTGAAATTTTCGGAACCGTATTGCCGCGAAAAGAAATTAAAGATTCTCTGGGAAAAAAGAATTGCAGAAATCTTCTTTGCACGATATGCAATTGGATCTCATAGCTAGTTTGAACCGCAATTATTTGCTTTTCCTCACTTTTTTTAGGTTTTTCGATCATGGGAGCAGTAGATTTTGTGTGGGATGAGGTTTGGCGGTAGTAGAGACTACTAGTTCCACTGGCCGCCGTTAGCGCGCTTCATTCTCTCCGGTAAGCTTCAAGCACTCCCTCCCTTCTACTTACCATTTCTCGTCCTTGTCTCTATATGCCTCTTCTTCCACTACTTCTTCTTCTGATGCTGCTACTATGGTTGAATATGTAAAAATATTTTTAACCAACTCCCTCCCGCACTTGAGATTTACTACTTTTTAACGGCTCGTTTCCTTCGTATTTCAATTTTCGGGCTTCAGTGCCGTGAAATTAGATCGTGTTTATGCTCCTACTCCGTCTTGTTTATTTTCCTATCGTTATTTCTCTGGATGGACAGCCCCGCCCTGAATTTCCCTCCCGCACTTGAGATTTATTCTTTTTACCTGGTAAAATATACAACTGTTTGGTTGTTTTGCTGAGTGGGGTGAGATCTGCCTGGGAATTGTAAGTTTTTCATTTTCTTCCTTTTCTCATGCTGTTTCGTGACTTTATCCCGCTTTCAGACATTTAGGCTCTGTTAAGATTGAGAAGCCAATTACTTTTATCATCCATGTCTAGCATGCTCAATTACTTTACAAGCCAATTAATTAATGCTGCTTCTGTATATGCAGTTATTGATGACAAAACATGTGAGGAAAGGCTTTGGAACATGAAACACCGTGGAGAGACAAACTTTTACTTGTGTGAAATTAATCGAGATATGGTAATTGATGCAACTTACAAGGGAAACAGGTCAAGATATATAAACCATAGTTGTTATCCGAATACCGAGACACAAAAATGGTTCTCTACTAATCTTAATGCCATTTTTGTGGTTCATTGTTGTATTCAATCTTATATGCACTAGTTTTTTTTTTCTTTTTGTTTTCAAGGATAATAGATGGGGGGGGGAAACAAGAATTGACATATTTGCGACGTGATATAAAAAAGGGTGAGCATCTGACCTATGATTATCAGTATGAGCCCTCACATAACTTCTTTATTGCATCGATTCACTTGCAATACATATGTCATAACTTCATGACATTTTGTATTCTTGTAGTCCAGTCTAACAAATTTAGCAGGTTTGTTCAGTTTGGTGCAGATCAAGATTGCCATTGTAGTGCTGTTGGTTGCAGGAGGAAGCTGGGAGTCAAACCTACCAAGCCTAAGATGTCTTCAGATGCTGCATTTAAAATTTGAAACTAGTAGCATACCAGGTGGCTGTGTCGTCTCCCAAACCGAAAGCAATTCTGTCTGGAAAAGCATAGGCTGGCTGTTCTATAAGAAACTCCAATTCCATTTTCTGATTTATGTTGTCTTCATAGTTTTATTTATTTTTTGCTTATTAAAAATTGAGATATATGCACATAAGTATAAAATGTTTGCAAGTACTTTAACATCCTAAATACTTATAAAAAATACTGATTAGGAAATTGGTTTGCTTGCTTGGGGGAATGTTTAGGGTTGCATGAAACATCAAAATGCTTTTAAGATCTCCAATAATTAGGTTGTGAGTATCTAGCTTAGAGTAGTGATTCAGACTAGGTTTTGATAAGATCCTCCTGAAAAGGTAAAATATGAGTACAAGTGAGATAGCGTTTCCTTCCCCTCTGGTTTTCCTACGTCATATCACTTCCTCCTCCTAGCATTCCCTTTAGATGGTGGGCTTGAGCAGGGCTGGAGCTGACTTGTATGGTGTATGACCATCAGAACAGCCAATTGTTGGATCTGTGAATATTAACGTGATTATAATTGCCCCTTCTTTTCGTAAATGCCTTGCTTCATCAATGCTGCTTACGTTATTCTTGCGTCTTAAATGCTTAAATTTGATGTTCTGAATAAAATGAACTACTTATTGGGTGTTTATCTCAAAGGTTTATCAGAATGGAGGATTGCATGTAGGTAAGTTTTTTTTTTCCCTCTCTTCCCATGTTCATATGTTAAATGCCGTTTCTTCTATTAGATCAAATGCTTTAAATTGTCATGATTTCTATGATTTTTCTCGTTGAAGCTTTGTCTCCTTTTATCTAATTTTTTCTTTTTTGTTTAGGGAGTACAAGTGTTTCTACCCTGTGAAGAACATTCTCTTATGATTGCATTGGTGAAGTTATTAGGATAATCCGCCCTATGAATGAGAGGTATTTTCGGAATGTCTTAGTATTCTGCATTTACTCAGTGTTGTTTCTAGGGCAATATTTTGAAAACAATCTCAGACCATGTGCAATAGCCATGTTTCTGTTATCGTTTGTTTATTTTTTCTTGTAGTGGCCTTTATTAAGATGACTATAAAAGATTCATTAATTTGTGTATAGGCTGCATACACATGCTTGTTTGGATTTTCTTGTGGATCTGCTCTCTTAATTCTTGGACCTACATCCCGCAGCATAGCACTTATTAATGTGGACCAACCGAACTGTACTAATGACTCACTTGAGGCCATTTATGGCCAGCAGTTTGTGTGGTGCTTTCTTATCTTTGGGTTTGGCCATGCACTACTTTCTAAATGATCGGATGTAATTGCTGCTCTATAGGTATGACATTTTATGTTACTATATCTACCCTACTATATATTTCATGTTCCAGGTCCTTGGAGTTATTAAACATTTTGATAATTTTCCCAAAAATGCTCGGTAAGAGACTGCTCTCTGTTGGTTTATGTTGGTTAGATGTGCATATACGGATAGATGTATGTGATTGCAGATTATGCTTGAAGATGGTGCTGTCGAATTTCTTGACATGACAAAAGAAGATTGGGGATTTGTGACATTGTGACTTTATTTTGGGGTAAGTATAATTTTTGTTTAACACGGCTTGCCTGTTAGATAATCCCATCTATATCTTCTGATCATTTTTCCTAATTCTCTGCAATTATGTCTAGCAAATTTGAGAAATAAAATAAGAAAAAAAGCTTTTGTATTCCAGTAATCTGGAGGGAAGAATATTTAAGAGGGGAATGACTTGTCAACTGAATGCGGATTGGGTATAACTGTGAAGCGCTGGTGGTCTATGTTTTGACTAAGGGTGATAGAAGCAGCCACTCAGGTGGGCGCTGTCCATGATGTTTAAGGGTAATGCATGGATTGGGCACACTATGAAGTATATTTCAGGTGATGAGGAGGCTTTTACTGTTGAATTTGAGAGGTTTTCTGTGCGTGTTAATCTATGTCACGGTCCAGGAATAGAATGGCTGGGCCTGGGCTTTGGGTCAAGTCCAAGAGTAATTTACTTAGTTGTTTTGCTTCTTTTGTTATGTTTAGTAGTCGTGGGCCATGTTGGGCAAGACTGAGGTCTTTTTATCCATTTTAGCATATAAGGATATTGTAATCACTAAAAGGAAAAATCCAAGACCTTAATATGAATTTGATACTTTTCTCTCTTTCTTTTTGGGAGGCTAGATCAACCTTGAAGTGACTTTTTTTCTTGCACTTTCTTGCCTATTTTCTAGTTATCCAAACATCCTTCCATTAGGTGTGTTACAAGTGGTATCTAGAGCCAAAATTTTCTTGGCATCGATTTCATCAATTAGGGCATAAAAAATGGACGAAATTATATCATCGTTATACAACCTCAAGAACCAATTTGAACAATCACAACAACGTTTTGAGGTTATTTTGCAAACATTTCAAGATCTCAAGGACAACTTTACAACTTTTCACAACAATTTCAGTGAAAGGCTCTTGAATTTGGAAAATCAACTCAACGTTCTGCAGGAAGAAGAAGAACTCAGTGCGTTATATAAAGAAGAACTAACTAAAGAAGCTGATCCAAACGAGATCTCTCTTTTCCCTGTTCTCATAAATTTCTTTGAAAATCTAGTAATCGATTTAAAAGCAAAAGTGAAGCAACCAACTGCTGGAATACTATCACCTTTCGTTTTCCTCCGTTAGACGTTTCTAGCGAGGTCTATACCATGATCGGAAAAGAAGAAACCAGTGGGATAATTCTCAATACTAGATGGAAGTTTGATTCGGGTGGATTCGAATTCACCTCTTTCATTCGTCGAGTTGTGACTCGTGAGCAACGTAGAGCACATTTATCGGGTGTTGATTTGGTGCCCTTTGTTCTGTCCAAGAGCATTACAAGCAATTTCTTAGGGTTTCTTTATTATGAATTCTCTCGTGCTTCATTTTTTATCCACCAAATCGAGCCATTATCGTCATTGTTCTCCACCGGATTTGAGCACCTAGGCGTCTTAATCAAGTACAATGAAGGGACAACTCCCCAACTTTTACCTCTGCAGATCTCTCTCAAGGCAATTGCTCGTCAATAAGCAATACATCGCTGTAATCTCTGCTTGTTGGATGCAGGGAAGGGTGATGAAAATATTCTTGATGATTGTGATGAAGTACAGAGGAGAAACTTCATGAATATGTTGGTACCTGTTTATATCTCAAAACTCAGTTGGTATCCCCATGAATATTATAGTGGTAAAGAATGAAGAAATTTGAGTGCTTAGAACCTGTTTGATAAAATGTTTTATAGAGTTTTAATTCTTGATAATGACACGTTCTCAATATTACCTAGATTATTAAAGTTGTTCATGAATGGAGTAGAAGCTCTTGTAGTTGTTATCCTTCAGAGGAGATCGTGTTTATTGTGTGGTATATGTTGCAAAGTCATGTCAATGGGTTACCCAGTTTTGATTTTGGCTTATATAGGGCAAAGATCATCTCTGTCTAAGGATCCTTTAATTGAGAAGGTTGGGTATTGGGATCGACTTTGAATTTTCCTTGCTTTGACTACTTGCTATTTGTTAAAGAGGTTGGGTGTAAATGATACTATCATAGTTACGTATTTCTTGAATGCCATGTAACATCCCGTTTCGACACCAAACTTCCTTATAAAATTTTTTGTTTTAAATGTGCAAAAATCCTTTTGAGATTTTCGAGTATTTTGATTACATGCCAAATTTAATTTTTTAAGAATGCAATTCTATTTATCTCAAATGGTTGTTATCTATTCAAACGGACTCTAGAGTTCCTTTTTCATTAAATTTATAAAAATGCACGTTCGTTTTTGTTTGATGTATAACTTCATTATTTTTCCCGCATTAAGGTTTTTTAAAAGTGGCTATGTCTATCACCACGTTGCCCAAACAACCATGTATACATCTTATCTCGATTTTCCTCTTCTTTTGAATTTTAACTTCCCACAATTTTTGCAGTTTCCTTTCGAGTTCTCGCATAGAATTCTTCCTCTCAATGGATTCAAACACTTAGACGCTCCCTCTTATTTTCTCTAGGGTTTCCAATTGACTATAAGCCTATTTGGGATTGTGTTTCGAGACTTAAAAAATACTTTTAAATAGTTAAAAGCACTTTTAAAGAAAAAATGACATGTTTGGTAATTTTATTAAAAGTGCTTTAGTCGGTTAAAAAAATTAAAAATCAGCTTTTTTTTAAAAAGTACTAAATTGGAGTTTTTTATCAAAAAGCTATTGCAGATAATTATATGTTTTTAAAAAACTACTGTAACTAACTCTATAAGCACTTTAGACATATGGATTCCAAACAGTAAATGACTTTTTAGTAGTAGAGCTTATTACATTAAATTTTAGGGTATAAATCTTAAGTTAAAAGTATATTTTCCACCACAACCCCAAACATGCACTATCTATATATAGAGAGCCTCACCATAGCACATATAATCACCCAAAGCATTTTTTTCCCGCCATTGCACTTAATCGAGAGAAGCAAAGCCACAACATGTCCTAGCACTGCACCACTGCTCCATTGTTGCAAATGAGCCCAGCTCGAGACGCAACTTGGCATCATGTACATCACTTTAACCACAGCCCCAACCGTGTGCCACCACCTACATTACCTTATGAAAACCACTTACCAAGCACTCCGTCCACCTTAAATTGCCATCATCGAAGCCAAAGCCCCACCATGCTCCACACAAATCTGTCCAACAATGTGCACCCCTGTAGGAAAACGTGAACCAGCCACTTGATCACTACCTTATCCCCACCGCAAACCACCACGCGAGTTTCATTAGCTCCTCCGTAGCACAACACTACACCACCAAACCCACTGCACGTGAGGCCTCTTCTGGTGGCAATGCCACCCCCTCTCGTAGCACAACAGCCTTAACGAAAAACCACCTAAAATCTCCATGCACCATCGCGCCCAGCTATCAAAAAGGTCAGGAAGTAGGTGGTCTTTCTCACACCCAAAACAAAGGAATATTCTTCCTCCACCATGAGACACCAACCAAGCCACCCCACGGCACCATCCCCCCCTCCCCCCCCCCCCTTCGTCGCCACTTACACAAACAATGGTTGAGAACCTCCCGCCACCCCACGTATATTGTTTGTTTGATCTCTCGGTAAGCCACTCTAACCCTCCCCACGGTTCATGTTCATCCCTCTCTTTATCTCTCTCATCAGTTGGTATATCTCTCTCTCAGTCTTTTTGTACATTGCCGACCACCCAAGGCCACGACCTTGACCCCAGTTCCTCTGCTTGCTTCCTCTCCCTCTCAATGAGTTCTCCATCCGCTACAACATATGCGGATATTTGCTGCATTTTATTCGGCGTTTGTTATTGGTAGGTGTTTGCAACTCTTTCATTTCATTCGCGTGCGAATCCATGACTCTTGGACGACTAATGGGTCCGCTGTTAATTAAAGTGAAATTTGCAGTGAACATCGGCAGAAGCGCCATCTTAGAAATATTGATATCCTGTTAAATGAGTGCGTGTGGCGTTTACTCTTCTATAATGGCGACTTTTATCGTCGTTAAAGCATCTCGGAATCCGGCATTAATAAACTGCAGTTAATAGGCAATTTTAATGGCGTTTTGTGCTACCGTCATAACAAGTAAAGACTTAAAAACTTAAAAACTTTACCTTTTCGCAGTTCACATTTTAGACCTTCGTATCTCGATCTGAAGCCCCTTCGCTCCCGAGAGAAAACCCCATTCAATCTCTCGATTTTTCGCCAGCCTGGCCCTTCGCTCTCGAGAGAACCCTCGATTTGTCGCCTCTTTTCTCAATCTATCGCCCCCTCCTTCGATTTTCATTAATTGCAGTTTTTCTTTTTCAGGTTTCGCTAGGATGTGGTTGGGGTTGTGTTTTTCCAGTGACTTGTGGCCTACACGCGCATCATAGATGAGATCCTTAGGCGCTGATCTACCAACACCCCTAAGGGCTCCTCGTCAGGCTCAGCGCATAGCTCCCTACGCGTCGTTAGCGGGATTCATGCGCCATCTCCAAATGTGCGGGGTTCGCCGGTCCAACTACCATTTTTGAAATCTTTGATTGTTGTATGTATGAAATGATGTATATTTAATCAATAAAATTGAGGAAGAGAACCATCATTTTCTTTATGATCTCTGTGTCTCCCTACGTCAGTACAACTATGAATGCTTACTTTCTTCAAATATATGGGAGAAGTGAACATTATTAAGCTTGCGGTGAATATGATCCATTAACGGCGCTTAGATGCGATTGGGTGGACAGCAATAGCGGTGGTCAACTTGGATGTTTATCGGCGTGAAGATCGTCGAGAAGGGCATCAATTTTTTGGCGGATTCCTAGCGGCGAGATAAAGAGCGGATGTCACGCTTGTTTACCAGCGTTTCATCTAAGAGCTAAAAAACGCGGCTGATCACTTTTAGCTGCATTATTCTAAGTTCTTGTTGCACTTTTAGCTCACAGCAAAAACTAGCAAATGTTGTAGTAATCTCTTGGTCTAGGTATCTCTCTCGTTAGTGGGCTCGCTTTTTGTAAACTAAAACATGCTTTGCATTTTTTACGTAAAGCTTTGTATGCGTTTTATTTTTATATTATGATCTTACGATCTTGCTCTTTTACTTAATATTACATATGTTTTGTCTCTAAAGTTATCAGTGCAATGGTTTTAAATTATATATTTGAAATCTCGCAAAGAAAGCTTGCATTTTATGGTTAATTTTCTAATATACCAGTGGTTTTAGGTTTAGGGATTTACTTAGGCCTGTTTTTTTTTTTTTCAGAGATGAGATGAGATGAGATAAAAGTTAAAAAAGAATAAAATATTATTGTAATATATTTTTTTAATATTAGTTTTGTTTTGAGATTTAAAAAATATGTTTTGGAATTTGAAAAAGTTGAATTTTTTATTATATTTTGTATGAGAATTTGAAAAAGTATAATGATGAGTTTGAGATGTGTTTTGGATGTTTGATTTCATCCCCGTAAGCAAACCAGACCTTAATTTATGTGGTTTGTTCCCTCTTTATATTAAACCCATGTTTTGTAGACTTTGCTCTTAATACATAGTTTTATAAAGAAAATAAATTAGTTTCAAATTATATTATGAAATTATTTTTGAAAGTCTGCACGTGTATTTTCTTGTCATTTTGTAACAAGGGGTCTGTTTTCAATAAAAATAGTAAAATATTTTTATAAGAGGGTTGGGTTTTGGCTTCTTAATTAAACTGATATTTGGGTTGGAATTAGGTTAAATATGTTAAGTGGATATGAATGGATTTAGAAGGATGATAATATTTTTCGGGTTACAAGAATTTTTAATTTTTGAGGAACTATAAGGAGGTTGATTTTAGTATTTTAGACCTGAATATCGAAATGCATAGTTGATTTGAGATTTATGAAAAACTATGTGATCATTTTATAGGTGACGAGCATTTCAGTTTGGTATCGTTAAGGAATGTTTTTGTAAAATTAAGAAATCTAGGTAAGTGGGATTTATATACTAGTTTTGTATAAAAAGAAATGAAATAAGGTTGATTTTGAAAATCTGCATCTTATTTTTTGATAAGAAAGTTAAAAACAACATCAAATGTTTCAACTGCACGTGCATAAAAAGTTGTAAAAGAGAGTATATTTTTTGACATGGCTAGTGTAGACATGAACTTAATTTTGTGCATTATTTTTGGATTGAAAAAGAGTGAATATGAGTGTTGAAAAAGTGTGTTGGTGAAATAAAAATGTTCTAATTTATGACATCTAAAAGTTTTTTGTGAATAAATGAAGAATGTTTGATTTTAATTTCGAATGTGTGAATTGATATAAAGTTGTTCAGTACTTTATTTTGCTAAGATGTGGCATCTGAAAACTTTAGCATAAGACTTTGAATATGTATTCTGAAGAAAATATGATGTTGATGCTCTGTTTTGTTTTTTATATGCCCTACATGGATAAGAATAGTGGGTACAACCCTACCATAGGTAAGAATAGTGGGTATGGTCTCACCACGGGTAAGAATAATGGATATATGGCTTGACTACAAGTTATAAATGTGGTATAACCCTACCAAGAAAGTTAAACATGGTATATTGTTTTAATGAAATGTTCTAGATTTTATATGCCAAATGATTTTTTTTATAAGAATGATTTGTGAAAGCTTCGCTCTTATGTTTTGTAAAAGTTTGTTTTCTGCATTCTGAAAGTAAAAGTCTGGTTTCCTTACTCTAGAAATAAATGTTTTGTTATGCATGGTGTAGTTATAAATGCTCGTATTTACATACTAGCATATGCTCACTGCTTACTGAATTGATAGTTCACTCCTTATCTCTGAATATTTTTCAAATAAGTTTAGATATTTTAGCCAAGGATCAAATTATGAAATATTGGGTGAGATGACTTAAGAATGATAGATTAAGTATAGAGAGTTTCTTTATAAATATTGGCGGAGCTTATTAAGAAATTTATGGTATTGTGATAACTTAGCATTTTGGGAATTGTTTATATTGAGAAAATTAGTTTGAATCAAGATTTTTTTATGATTTTGGAAATTTGGAGTCTATAATTATACTGTTAAAATATGAGTTTAAATGATAAGAAATAACTCTCCAATCCTTGCGAGATTGGGGCATTACATTTCCAAGAGAAGCATCATTTTAAAGAATGGAAAGAATTACCGGGAAAATACTTATATGGGTTGGATGTTTTCAGTTGATGGCTTCCTGTACAAGTACTGTTTTTCTTGTATGAAACATGTGAAAATGGAGTTAGGTTATGGGACGATGCCTAAGTGCCTTCACAAAGTCTGTAAATTGGTGCTTGTAGTTGAAAGATGCAGCCTGTTTATTCCCCATAGTAAGTTTTACCATGTTCCAGATGACAATCTGGGGTTCTAGCATGCCACAAATTTTGTCATTGGTAAATTGACAGATGAGATTGGTTGCATTGGAGTTGTTCCTATTGAAAACTGCAAATCTTTCATGGGGAAATTTCAAGAAGTTGAAACCCACGACAGGATAGAGAAAACCAAGGATGCATCTATAGTTGCTAAGCTTCTTGAGAAGTTGAGCACTTTGGACCTAACTTCCATTAGAGTTCCTGAATGCATTGGCAATCTTGCCATGTCATGTGCAAACTCAGAAGCATTGGCTTTGAGCATTGATGCGAAGTCACTCACTTGTGTTTTAGTATCATCAGTGATCCAATCAAAAGTTTCATTTGCAGGGCCCATGCAAATAGCTTTGAGGGAAACAACATATGGAGAGGAAGCTTGGTCAAAAACCCCTTTAGCAGGTTCATTATTGCTATCTTTCTCAAACCTGGCATCTTTATCTGCTTCTTGAAGCTTGCTAACATCATTTGCTCCATCACCAATTGCCAAAATTGTCTTGCTTGCTTTATTTTAATTTGTTTGGGAGAAAAACGACAATGGATAATTAAGGCACAACCAAGAACAAGCTCCAAAATTTATGGCGTGCCAGACCCTGAGCTTGTTATCTAGAACATAGTAAAATTTACTATGAGGAATAAACAGGTTGCAGCTTTCAACTACAAGCTCTAATTTATGGCCTTCTTGCGGGCACTTAGGCATCGTCCCATGACCCAACTCCATTTTCACATGTTGTTTCATGCAAGAAAAATAATACTTGTACAGGAAGCCATCAACTGAAAACATCCAACCCATATCAATATTTTTCCGACAATTCTTTCGATTCTTCAAAATGATACTACTCTAGGTAATTGCATTCAAGAAATACATAGCAATCATAATGCCATCATTTACACCCAATCTCTTTAACAAAAGCAGTCAAAGCAAGGAAAATTTTAAATCTATCCTAATACCCAACCTTCTCAATTAAAGGATCATTAGACAGAGATGCGCTCTGCCCTATATAAGCCAAAATCAAAGTTGAGCAACCCATTTATATGACTTTGCAATATATACCACACGGTCTCCTCCAAAGGTTAACAACTCAAAAGCATCTAGTTCATTCATGAACAACTTTAATAATTCAAATAATATTGAGAATGTGTCATTATGAAGAATTAAAACTCCATAAAGCATTTCATCGAACAGGTTTTGAGTGCACCCAAAGCAACAAAGGGCACCGAGGAAACACCCGATAAATGTGCTATGTGTTGCTCACGAGTCATGACTCGACGAATGAGGTGAATTTGGATCCACTCGGATCAAACTTCGATCTAGTATTGAGAATGATCTCTATGGTTTCTTCTTTTTCGATCAAGGTCTAGACCTTGCTAGGAACGTCTAATGGAGGGAAAAGAAAGGTGATATTATCCCAGCAATTAGTTGCTTCACTTTTACTTAGAAAATCGATTACCAGATTTTCGGAAGAATTATGAGAACAGAGAAAAGAGAGATCTCATTTGGGTTAGCCTCTTTAGTCAGTTCTTCTTCTTTGTACAACGTACCAAGTTCTTCTTGCAAAATGTTGAATTGGCTTTTCAGATTCGAGAGCCCTTCATTGAAATTGTTGTGAGAAGTTGTTTTTGAGATCTTGAAATGTCTGTAGAATAACCTCTAAATGTTGTTGTGATTGTTTGAATAGGTTCTTGAGGTTGAGTAATAATGATATAATTTCGTCCATTTTTCATGCCCTAATTGATGAAATTGATATAAGAGAAGATTGGCTCTGGATATCACTTGACCTAGCCTCTAAGGAAAAGAGAGAGAGAAAAGTATCAAATTCATAATAAGATTTTGGATGATTCCTTTCAATGATTACAATAAGCTAAAATGGATAAAAGGCCCCAACCATGGCCCATGACTACTAAACATAACAAAGAAGCAAACCAACTAAATAAATCACTTTGGGACTTGACCCAAAGCCCAGGCCCAACCATTCTATCCCTGGACCGTGACAAACTAGCCATTATTCCCACTCTTCCGTTTTCCCCGTCAATTCTGGGTAGCATATATTACTTATGGAAGAAAACACACTGCTTTTGGATATGAAATTTTCCCCACTTTCATTCTATCATTCGAAGGTGTTATATACAAATATTACAGACTGAGTAACGGAAGTTTACAATAATTAAGGCTATAATTGTACAGCTGTTACATAAAACATTTATGACAGAAATTACAAAAAATATAAACTGATCTGACAGATTATTTGCAGCAGGATTTTTGGCTTGAGTCTTGCATTTGACTTTTATCTTGCTCTTGACAATAATCCGTTATATTACTTTCTTTCATTTGCCAAAAGTTCCATAATCTGGATGTTCGTGCTTGTGACATTAGTTTTATTTATATACTATTGTCTTCTAGGTTTAGCTATTCACAACGTTTGATGATCTATCTTCTTATTTGCTTGTATTTTTCATGGTTGAAGGATTTTGTGGAAGGAAAGATCACAAGCAATTGCAATATGATGTTTCACTGTATGTGCATTCCTGTTTTACAGCTTGGTCAAATGGCAGTGCAATGAAAATGAATGGCTGAACTCAGATAAATTGGGTTTGTTGAAATTCAGGTATCAACTGGCAACTGCTACTTGATTTGAGTGTTGCTCTCATAAATCAAAGATCCATCTGCTGTACATTTGGACTCGCAGGAATGTTATACCAGACACGAACAATGGTTGTGTTCTCTAGCAAAATTAGGATTCGTCATTCCGTGCACAGAGAGCTCACAAGAATATTTTATCAATTTTTTTTTTTTAACCTCAGATGATGAGTTTGTAAAAGAATAGAGTTTATTATTAAAAAATTAATTTTATTTTTTATTTTTTATGTATCTTATATATATATATATATTTAAGAAATTGCATTGTATTTATGCAATTGTAAATATTACTTTTTTTAAACCACTATTATTTTACACGTTCCACGGTTCTCAAGAAACTAATTTCTTTCGATTCATACTAATCTACGTAGTTACTTTGGGTTCTGCCGTTCTTCAATATATATATATATATATATATATATAATATACCCATTATCCTTGTACATGAGAACACAACTGTTGTTAAATATTTTTATATTATTTTATTATTATTATTTGTAGATCATCTAAAATATTTTTCACAGATTCACGAAATTAATTTCTCTTTGTACGAAAATGCTCTTCCACTCGGATAAGATGTTCAGATTTAGTATTTTTTTCCCTTTTTTTTAAAGTTGTTGTGCATCTTAGAAATGACATTCTCTAGGAATTAGACAGCATTCTACTCTTCCATTTGGATAAGATGTTCAGATTTAGGGACTGTTTGGATCGGGAAGTTGGTTGAACTCATCTCAACTCACTTTCATTTCATTATTATATTTTTATAATTTTTTATACAAAATACAAATTTCTATACACCTTTTTCAAATCTCAATACACTTTTTTCAAATCTCAATACATATTTTTTAAATTTCAACACACCTTTTTCAAATCTCAAAATAATAATAATATTAAAAAATAAATCAAACTCATCTCAACTCATCTCATTTTTAAATTCAAGCGGAACCTAGTGGTCTTTTCTTTGAAAAAAAAAAAAACAATTGTTATGCATCTTAGCAATGACGTGCTCGAGGAATTAGATAACAATCTCTACTCTCTCTCTCTTTCTCTCTCTCAATTATAAAAAAATATATATATTTAAAAACACAAGTATAAAACTGTCAGCCCTCAAGATACTTGGCGACCGATGTTCCAAAGTAGGATGGAAAAATTCTGTCACTGCGATTACAAATAATCCTTTATTTTTTCGATTTTTATTTATTTATATGAAGAGATCTCATTTAAGAGAAAGAAAATAATACATACAATATATTTTATAATATTTATACAATACAAATTATAAAATAAAAATAATTTTATATCACTTTATAAAAATATTTTTATTTTATAATATATATTATGTAATATATTGTGCTAGTTTATGTGAGTTTATCATTTTCTTAAAAAAAAACAAATAAAAACGAAAGAGGAAAGCTGATCGAGCGGTGACGTAGTGAAGTTGACAGTTGCAGTTATTTTCATTCATAGGCTCCTAATTGGCAGGCCAGACTTCGAGGCGGGGTCAGTTGGTGCTACCAACTATTTTTGTACTGTACTCTTTTGTATACAAATATGCGTGCGCCTCTCTCGATCGAGTCTCTTGTCTCAAAATCTGAATCCTATTCTTTAATTAAATAATCTACATAATTTTATTTAATTCCAACTATACCCTAATAAAGTTGAAGCTGAACCTGAAGCTAAAAAGGTGTCGGTGGAGATTAGAAGCGGACGAAGATGAAGGTCGTAGACAAGATCCGGGCTGCTACGCTTGGGGATGGAGGCAATGTCGTCTTCTCCTTCGAGTTCTTCCCCCCCAAGACCGATGATGGAGTCGACAACCTCTTCGACAGGATGGACCGAATGGTCGCCCACAACCCCTCTTTCTGCGACATCACCTGGGGCGCTGGTGGTTCCACCGCCGATGTCACCCTCGACATCGCCAATCGTATGCAGAACATCGTCTGCGTCGAGACCATGATGCATCTCACCTGCACCAACATGCCCGTCGACAAGATCGACCACGCCCTCTCCACCATCAAGTCCAACGGCCTCCAGAACGTCCTCGCTCTCCGTGGTGACCCCCCTCATGGCCAGGGCAAGTTCGTCCAGGTCGAAGGTGGCTTTGCCTGCGCTCTCGACCTTGTACCTTTCTTTCTCTCTCACTCTCTTTTCAGTTTATCTTATTTGTGGTTTTCTCTACTGCTCTGTTCATCGATCTACCTCTAGCTTAATCGTTTAGACGCTTTCATCTTCAATGGCGTAATAGTGTCTCTCTGTTTTCCACATTTTAGGTGAAACATATCAGAGCTAACTATGGCGACTACTTCGGCATTACTGTTGCTGGTTATCCAGGTTTCCTTATCTTTCCTGTTGTCTTTTTAGATTTGCTATATAGCTAAAGACTGACAAAAAAAAGAAAAAGATTTGCTATAGCTAAAGATTTATTGATTCCCTTGAATCTTGTTTTGGTGTATTGCTTTGTATTATTCACCGCCATACCACAGTCTTATAATCCTTGTACTTCTGCTTATCTACTCAGAGGCACATCCCGATGTAATAGGAAGTAATGGCGTTGCTACATTGGAAGCTTATCACAATGATCTCGCTTATCTCAAGAGAAAGGTCTTGCTACTGTTCTACATAACTCCTCTTTTAATTCTTCCAAATATGATTTGTGCTTCATATGCTTCCTACCACTAACTTGTGCTCAGGAACACGGCTTTTGCCAATGTATTAGAGCATATTTAATGATTTATGCCGAATAAAAAAACAGACATTTTTATGCAGCATAAGGGCGCACTCAACGGCAAACGTAGTGATTGAGTACCGCTTTCCTTTATGGATATTGCTCTTTCTTTTTTTTTTCCGTTTCTATTTGAAAATACCGAGTATTTTTTTATCATACCAGAGTGACCATAAAGTGTAGTTCTGTTAGATATTTACGGATGCCCTAAAAAAGGAGATTAACTGCCCTCTGGTCTCCTACCCTCTATGGTCAAACTGGTCCTCCTATATTGATGTCATGTTTTCTTTTATAGGTTGATGCTGGAGCAGATCTAATCATTACTCAACTGTTCTATGATACTGATGTTTTTCTCAAATTCGTGAATGATTGTCACCAAATTGGAATAACTTGCCCCATTGTTCCTGGAATTATGCCCATTAATAACTACAAGGGATTTCTTCGCATGACTGGTTTTTGCAAAACAAAGGTATGCAATCCTTTTGGAACATATCTTTGCAGCAGTATATTGCTCTGTTTATGTGCATCTGTGCCTGAAAGGATGAAATGTCATATGCATTGGATTGATCTGATGGTTTGTACCTCTTTGAGTCAATTGCGCCTTTTATAATTATGCAAAAAAGTCGGGTGTTATTATTTTATAGATGTATAAAAATGCTACCCTTGACTGTACTTCATTTCTCCCAATATTCTTCCAAGGGAAAGGAGGGCCGTGTTGTGGTGAAATAGCTTCCATTCCTCTAGCTATCTAGATTTTATCGAATTTTGTTCTTTTTCTCCATTCCCAAGTTGGATGTTTCCTATGGTATAATTCCTTAAATTTGGGTTGTGCTCTTTGTGCTTTGAATAGAATTAAATTTAGAAAAATGATAGAAAGATGACACATCATGGACTCATTGGTATGGTAGGTCTAGGAAAAAAAAATAGGACTGTGTGTTTTTAGGGGGAATTGCCGTTTGTGTCATTCCACAGGTGAAAATTCTTGGGCTGCTTGGTTTGTTCCTCCTTGATGATTGAGTAAATTATATGTAACAATATTAAGGTGGTGAGGTAAAAGCTCTGTCATCGGACACGTTTGCTATGTATACTCTTTATTGTTATGGCGTGGTGTTATGCTGATAAGATTACTTCTTTCTTTTGATAAGCATGTTGATAAGATGTGATGTATGGTGGTTATGCTATTTATATCAACCCAATATGATGTCTACTTATATTGTCAAGTCATATTGTAGATACCTGCTGAAATTACTGCTGCCTTGGAGCCTATTAAGGACAATGAAGAAGCTGTCAAATCATATGGAGTTCATCTTGCGACTGAAATGTGCAAGAAGATTTTAGCTCATGGGATTAAGACATTGCATCTTTATACGCTAAACATGGAGAAGTCAGCATTAGCTATATTAATGGTTGTTTCTCATATCCTAGTCTGTTGTTCTAGCTTGAGATCTGGATGATATTGTTCGCCCAATAATACTATCAAAAGGCATAGGCCCTAATAAGAAGCATTCTTGGCAGAATCTTGGTTTGATTGAAGAGACCAAAATATCAAGGTCCCTGCCCTGGAGACCCCCAACAAATGTTTTCCGTGTCAAGGAAGATGTTCGGCCAATTTTTTGGTATGCAACATATGGACTATAAGTTGGACTAAACTTCAGTAATTAATTGGGTTTGCTCATTAAAATGTGGTATAATTTTCAAGACATCTTATCTTCCTATCAATTTATGGTAGGGCTAATCGTCCAAAAAGCTACATATCAAGGACTAAAGGCTGGGACCAGTACCCACATGGGCGATGGGGTGATTCTCGTAATCCATCATATGGAGCATTAGCTGACTATCAGGTAGGAATAATCTTACAAGTTGCTTTTATTGTTTTCTCTGAACGTACAATATAAAAGTTCACCAGTTGAACCTTTCACTAGATCTAGTGGATCCTCTACTTTTATCATATATATATATATATATGCCTACCATCTTTTATGGTATGATAACAAGGTTACTGTTTTTAAAAAATGTCTGCTGTCTGTCTCCTATAATTTTTCTAGTAAGTTACTTCTCCTGATTGTAGCTATTTAATTCTTCTAATGTTTCTTTATGCAACTCCAGGAAATTTTTTTCCTTGTATCTAGCAATTTTACAACTGCCTGTTTGTGTGCATGGCATTCTTTGATTAAATAAAATTTTGCTGAGTGGAAGTAAAATCAACTTGATAAGATATATGTTCTTGTAAATATCTTCTCTTTACTATCGGCCATCAATCATAATTTTTTGAACAGTTCATGCGGCCACGTGCACGTGACAAGAAACTTCATGAAGAATGGGCAACACCTTTGAGCAACTTTGAAGATATTCATGAGGTACGGTTTTTCATTTTGAGCGTATTAGTGTATTAGTCTCATCTTGTTGTGAGAAAGTCGATTATTATAACTTTATGTTGGATTTTTTTTACATCAGAAATTTAAGAAATTCTGCCTTGGAAAATTGAGAAGCAGTCCTTGGTCGGAATTAGACGGGCTTCAGCCAGAAACACGAATCATAAATGAACAGCTGGGGAAGATTAACATGAAGGGTTTCCTTACCATCAATAGCCAACCAGCAGTCAATGGCGAGAAATCTTCTTCTCCATCTGTGGGTGAGTAAAAAGGTTGCATTCTGTTATCATAAAAAGTTCCAAACTTTGTCTTTTGTGGGTGAGACTGACATTGTTAGATTGATTTGTTTTCCCTTTGAATTCTACCCGCAAGAATCTTAGTTGAGTGCATAAATTGCCAAGGAATTAAAATTTCATGGGACAGGCTGGTGCTATAAGCTCATAGACTTGGATTTGTGTGAAATTTCAAAAGCCATTTGGTATTGATCCCCATTTATGGTTAAGAAGTGATTATGTTATATTGGGGGTTTCATTCCAATTAGTATAGAGATGGAACGTGGGATTCTAAATTTAGGCATTCATCCATTTGCCATCAGTACATCACTGAGAGCATATTCTTGTAGTTTGTTCTGGTCGTGGAGCTTGACCCTCTGACTTTGTTTGTAGTTTGACCAGCATTCACCAATTTATGGTATGTGGTTAATAAATAGATGAAGTGTATAATAATTGGCAGTGTTATATATACTAAATCCTATTACTATGTTGCATAATATTATTTTTCCCACAAATAGTGCAAAATTAATTAAAATGGAAGAATAGTACTTGTTTTGGGTTTTTACTTTATACTCGGAGATTGTCATTGCCAAGTTATCAGTTTTACTGTATGGGAAATTGTCTGTATTTTATTATTTGAAAATATATCTTATCAAACTCTGTCATCTTTCTCAAGATAATGTTTATCCATGCAAACCACATGTGATGCCACTGATTGATTTATTTCGGCACGATTGATGCATTCAGGATGGGGAGGGCCTGGAGGTTATGTTTATCAAAAGGCCTATATAGAGTTTTTCTGCTCTAGGGAGAAGTTGGATGGGCTCTTTGACAAGTGCAAGGCTTTCCCATCTCTAACTTACATGGCTGTAAACAAAGAAGGAAGTTGGATATCAAATGTTGGCCAAACTGATGTAAATGCTGTAACATGGGGAGTCTTCCCAGCCAAGGAGATCATCCAACCGACCGTTGTGGATCCTTCCAGCTTCCTGGTATGGAAGGACGAGGCGTTTGAAATCTGGTCAAGGGGATGGGCTTCCTTGTACCCAGAGGGTGACGCATCCAGAAAATTGCTTGAAGAGGTTGGGTTTATTCATAAATATCAAATTGATGTGTTTTTCAGATGCATGTACCCGGCCGCCTTCCCCCCCCCCCCACCAAAGATACAAATAGACTTGATAAGGATTCAGTTCTGTAATGTGCTACTATAACATTTTTTCTCAACTTTTGCAGGTCCAGAGAAGCTATTTCTTGGTAAGCTTGGTGGATAATGATTACATCCATGGTGATCTTTTCGCAGTTTTTGCAGATATATGAGTCGAGCTGCATTTATTCCCTTTCTCAAAGCCCACACAAGCCATTCAAAGTAGTGCTAGCTATCCTCGAGTTGGATTGTGTCAAATTACAATCTCATTGCGTTGTGGTAATAATTCATTGAGGTTCTGGTGCCTCCGCTTCATATTGGAGCAAGTAGCAATTCAGTAGTGGACAGGAGACTAAAAGAGAAAGGAAAATACTATTTATCCCTATTTGAAATTCGTAGTAAGAATTCCAATTTTTATTTTAGTGTTTTTTCTCATATGATTTTTTAATAAGTATTTTTAAAAAATGTTTTATTATGTTAAAAAAATGATGAGAAAATTTTTATATTATTTTTTAATATCTTAAAATATTTTTTAAAAATATAAAAAAATCATAATATTATTTAAAAATATTTACTAAAAAATTATGTAAAAAATAAAATGAAAATCGAGATCCTCAGTAGGGATTCCAAGTAGGGACAAGTAGCATTATTTTAAGAGATACTTTAATCACAAATAGATTATACAAATAATTTCACAAATTGATGTAGTTTTATGTGGTTTATAAGATTGTAAAATCTTTTTTATTGTAAAATAGATCTAATCGATTATATAAAATCATGTTAAATTGTGAAATTAATTTTATAAAAAAAAATTATGACTATAGTTGTCCTCTTATAAATACTATTTGTAAACGAGGAAAATATTAAAGGTAGGAAAAACCACTCTTATGAATGATTCCTCAATGCATGGTTAATGTTTTGGGTAATGTTACATATAATTAAATACATAAATGTCGTACAAATTACAATCACTTAAAAAAAATGTAAAATTTATTATTAAAAAATTATTTTTTTCATGAAAATCTCATATTTATTTATTTTTTTTAAATTAATTGCACAGCACTTATATACTCAACACTCCAATTATAATTTCTCTAATGTTTTGGGGCATTGCTTCCTTAAAGCATTCAACTGCAACCTCTGACTGTATATTATTTTTATTGTACAATTTCTGAATAAAAATACGCATTTCCTCAATTTAATCTACAATCTCGCTAAAAGGATGTCTACAAAAAAGAAAAGAAGCTTCATCTCCGGTAATGAATATTCACAACTGGTGGCTGCAAGAACAAAGTCTGCTGAATGGAGAGAACGAGAGGTAAAATTGGATGGAACAAGAATGAAGATATCTTCTTTGTCCGACCATCCGTATTACCAGCTTCAGGACCTAAACAAAAAGCCACGGCATCTCATTATTGTTTGCATGATCCAAAACTCAACTCACAGGTAATTACAGAAATTATGAATTTACACCAACTCTCATGATGGTCTAAGTGAACAAGGATGATGAAAAAATAAATAATAGGAAAAGGAAAAACCTTTTGACTGTTGATTCAAATACTACTCCCTAAAATATCAACTGTGGATCGTCCAGAGCATTTTGTTTTATGAAGCACTGCAAAGCAAAGACATACCTGTTTTGATCTTAAATTAGGGGGAAAATTGTTTGCCTTCTTAAAATAAACTTCATTGGATGGTCTGTTGACTGCCTATGCCGGTTCGTAGCAGAATTCAGCTGCAACAGCAGATCAGTTAAAATGGAGAAAACACCAGCAGATTTTTAATTGCATTGTAACAACTGAAGGAGAGAAAAATTGCTAATCAAGTTCGATAAGCTTCATCTTCAGCTTTCGCAACATACTATTACCAGACAAAGGACTTGTTTGGGGTTGCATTAAGGGTCATAAAAAGTGCTTAAATAGCCTCAAATGCTTTAAAAGTACTTTGTTTAACCAAAAAATAACTAAAAAGTACATTGTGTATTAAAGTGTTTTTCCTCCACTTTTTCGATAATGCGGAAAGTAGTTCTAATTTTAAAGAAGATTTTCAATGGAAAAATACCCATACAATTTTAAGATAATTATAGCTTTGACCATTGATCTTATCGCACGCATGACACTACCTCAAATGACCTTTCATATCATTTCTACCTCAAAAATAACTTTTTTATATTGCTTCCAAACAAATAAAATATGTTTGAAAGTGTAGTAGAGATATGGTTATCAAACAGTAAATCACATTTTAATAATAGAGCTTCTGTACAACTAAAAGCGATAAACTTAAAAAGTTATATTACCCAACCAATCCCAAACATGTACAAATACTGGGTACCTAGTAGCACAAAATGAAAAAGTTGCAATACGTTTTTGATCGAACCTTTTCATCAAACCCGAAAGAGAGATTGGTCAAAATAGGGAGGACTCTGTGACTGGCAACTATAAGGCAAAGAAGAGCCCAGCATCTTCTTCACAAAGTGCAGAATTCCTTAAATGATGAGATATGAAGTTATGTGACAAAGCTACAGACTATGTGGCCAAAAGAGCCACGGATCAGACTTGTTCTCATGCCCTATAGACAGAAAAAAGGTCCCCGAAGTATACTGTGTAAAATATGATGCTAAAGAGAAACTTCACCTGTGAAGAGCTGCTTGCTTTATTTTTTACACATCTTAGTTGTTCCAGGGCATGAACGTCATTCGAGTGAGATGAAACAAAATTCATAGACAAAGAATTTCTTGATGTCGCATGGAAGTGATCACAGAACTGCTCAAACAAGAGATAGAGCTCCTCCAGAGAATTCTTTCAAGATAGAAATATTCCAGTTAAAAAATATGATATCTTCCAGAGAAAAACAGAAAACACGTTCTATTTGATAAACACAAGACTCTGCAATAAAATTACCTGATAAAATGCAACGATGTCAGTTGTCTCCATGTTATATACAGCAAAAAAAGCTGGGTGGTGATCAGCACTTCGCGACACCTGAAGTTTTAAACATGGACAACCACCAGAAATTAACAGTTTCCAATAAATAGCACATTGCTCATTCTTAGAAAGACTTCAATAACCTTGATTCTTAGGACTCTACAAGACAATAAGCTTCACCACTGTGAACTTTGGGTATCACGTGAAAGCTCCCAGAGCTACCATGAACTTTATAAACTTTTTATCCTCTTAAACAAGCTTAACCAACGAGTGATTAGGCTAAAGTCTAGATGTCTGAGAGCCTAAAAGATCTTCCATTTGCCCAGCATGCAGGCATTGATACATATATGTCAACATCCATTAGTTTATCTTCAAATACATAACTCAGATTGTAGAAAAAATTCAATCAACATTCAATTATTACATTGAATGGGAATTGTGAACAGATCTATGATCACATTGGATTGGGAGTTGCGAATTTAACAAAATAATGTTATGTTATTGAAGTTACGAATTTTCCCTAAAGTGGAATTAAATGAGCCACATCATTTTTAACATAACACTCGACTCTTAAAAAGTTAGATTGATTTTCCTCTCTTTCCTCTCTTCTTTTTCCTCCGTACTATTGGGCAAAAACAATGTGTTCTTTCATTGGTGTGGATCTCCTGTTAATGTTTGCTGATTTCTTTGGGATTTAGATCAGTTTTATTTAGATTGCTTGAGTAGGTGGGCTGTGATGGGGTCGAATAGGAATGTCATTATCAATTTCAAGTGCTTTGAGTTTAAGAAGGAGAATAGAAGGCAGTGGAGGATCACAGAGAATAGTTGTTGGCTAGTGAAACACATCCTCATTAACCAAGAAGATATTGTGTGGCTGGCTGCCATGGTGAAGGAAGGCGAAGCCTATGGTGGGTCCTCTGAGTTCTTAAGATCTCGAAGAAGAGGGTCAAACATGCTAGTGGTCCAAAGATAGCATAATGTTCATGGGAAGTTTTTATCCTTATCGCAATACGGCCCTAAGAGACGACAAGGTCTCTTAGTAATCCCAGAAGGTAGGATGGGATGGGATGGAATGAGATGGAAAAATTTCGGAAATACCGTGAGGGAGCTTTCTGCAATCATGGCTGCCTCCTTTGTTTTTGGGGGGGAAGGACAGATGTCGTGAACCATGACTGCCTCCTCCTTTGTCGCCTAGTAACTTGCCTCCCTCGAGGTCGTACATATCGTACATGGAGGCTTTGCAGCACAACAGAGAAGTGGGTGGAGATTGAAAGGAGTTTGCTGGCATGAGTAAGGCCATCGATGCAAGGGGCTCGTATGAAGGAGAGGATTGCAGGAACCTTGTTGGTCTTAATAAGGAAATTGTGTTGCAGGTGTTGAGTAAAATGGAAAAGTAAATGTCAGTTTTACATCAAAATATTATTGAATGGATTAAACAGTGCATTGAGGTTAGTTTTTTTTTCTTTTGGGGGGGGGGGGGGGGGGAAGGGCTGGGGCTTACGGGAGTTTAATTCTAGGCCCGTGGTTTCTAATGGCTTGGAAGAATCCCACCAAAACTTGGCTTAGTCACTCACTGTCATAGGCTCATCTATGGGCCATTTGGAGAAGCCCAGGGCCCTTACTCCTACGGGAAGCAGGCCTCTTGGCTCACTTTCAGGTCAAAGCCCAACCCTGCGGTAAACATACAGTTAGCTCTTAGTCAGCCCACAATGCCAATGGTGGCCCAACAGTCGGAGGTGGTGCCAAAGTCCAACATCATCTACGGTCAGAAAATGCCAGCGATGGGGGAGATATTGTCGAAGTCATTGCTAGGGGTGTAAAAAATTTGATCCAAACCGATGAACTGGACCAAATTTTGATATGGTCCAGTCTGGTCCGAAAAATGTAGAATCGAACACTATTTGGTCTGATCCAGGTCCATGGGATTTCTCTCCCTCTAGACCAAACCAGATAGGATCGAATAAGACTCCTTAATTATAATAAATATATATTCTTTAATGTATAACTATATTATATGGTATATAAGTACTAACATATAAATTATTAATACTAATGTATAACTATAATATATATAAATTTATTATTCTAATATATAAGTATTAATATATTAGTATTATAAATTTATATTATAAGAGTGTAGTATAAATAAATTATAATATATAAGAGTGGCCAGAAAACGCCAACTCACTTGTCAAAACCTCCTTCAGCTCTGGCCAAGGTTTCTCCTCCCTTCGAAGATCATTTAAATTCAGTTTTGGAGGGAGAACTCGAGAAGAAGGGTATCTTTGTCAAATGGCGTGGCAAAGAAAGTTTGGGAGAGAGGAAAATGGGCATATGCCGAATGACAGTAAACCATACCCTTTCAACTGTAAATTACCAGTGGACTTTAACATGTCTAAATGGGTTCTCTGCAAGATAAAAGGTATTCAACATATTATTAGTTTGAAGTGTGTGGGTATGAAGATCAGTTTATGACCTTTCTTACTGCCACTGACTCGGGACATGCTCAGTCCAAGAGATCAGAGTCGAAGAAACAAAAGGAGCTCAAGAGGTTAACTTGGTCTTTGAATGAGGGTACTCTGCAAGAGGTTAAAAGTTGCGATCAATCAAAAGGGAAAGAAATTTTATTGTCTTTATGAAACCAAAAATAGTGTCTTGGAACATTTGTGGATTAAATGAGACAAATAAATGGTGTCGCATTAATAATTTGCTTAGGGTGTGGAAAGCGGATATTGTATGCCTTCAAGAAACAAAGTTAAAATTGATCTCTAGACAAATAGTGCTAAGTATATAGAGTTGTCCTTATGTAGATTTGGTGTATTTGGCTTCAGACAAGGCTTCGGGTGGAATTATTGTGATGTGGGATAAAAAGATGGTGGAGAAAATTGAGGATTTTATAGGGGAACTTTTAGTAGCCGTTTCTTTTAAATTGGTAAAGGACAATTTTTTGTGGGTTTTTGCAGGTGTGTATAGATCGACTCTTGATAGTAATTGAAGCTTATTATGGGGATGAACTTGCTGCACTACACAGTTGGTAGGACCTTCCTTAGTGCATAGGTGGAGATTTTAATATAATAAGATTCCCTAGTGAAAGATCTAGTTAAAATCGGTTGCATCCAGCTATGGCGGAGTTTTTAGCATACATCTTTGATTTGAATTTGGTGGATCTCCCTCTATTAGGTGACTCTTTCACTTGGTCCAATAATTAGACATGGTCTCGGCTGGACATATTCATAATTTCACCGGAGTGGAAAGTACATTTCGCAAAGGTGTCTCAAAAAAAATGCATCGCCTTTGTTCGGATCACTTTCCTATCTTATTGGATGGTAGTGGCATCCAAGGCAGACTTCATTCTTTCAAATTCGAAAATATATGACTTAAGAGTGAAGGCTTTGTAGACAGGGTAAGAAATTGGTGGTCGTCTTATCATTTTTATGGTAAGCCTTCTTTTATTCTTGCAAGGAAATTAAAAGCTTTAAAGTTTGATTTAAATTTTTGAAATTCTCGATCTTTTGGTAACATCGAAGAGCGCAAAAAAGTTTTGATGGAGGACGTTCAAGGTTTTGAAAGGATATTTGAGACTAGAGCACTATCCCAAATTAAATAGATCGAAAATCAGAATTAGCATCAGAGTTAGAGAGAGTACTTTCCTTAGAGAAGATATCTTGGTACCAAAAGTCAAGAGCTTTACAGCTCAAAAAAGGGAACCGCTATACAAAGTTCTTTCACAAGGTAGCTAACTCTCACTGTCTCACAGAAGACATAATACCATTAAGATGCTAAAAATCAATGGTGTGGATTGAACGAAGGCTCTGATGATAAAGCACCATGTGGTGGACTTCCATGAACAATCGTTTACTGAACGACAAGGGTGGAAGCCAAAACTTGATGGCTTTGTTTTTTACTCTATTGAACCACAAACCGCGTCATGGTTGGAGAGGCCATTTGAGGAGATAGAGGTGTATGACATCGTAAAAATAATGGCGAGTGAAAAAGCTCCAGACCCTGATGGTTTCGCGATGGGTTTCTTCCAAGCCTGTTGGGAGATAGTGAAAAAGGACATAATGAAGGTGTTTCACGAATTATTCTTGGCAGGAAAGTTTGAGAAATGTTTTAACACTACTTTCATTACTTTAATTCCTAAGAAAAAGCGGTGCATCCGAGAGACAATATTTCAGACCCATCATCCTTATAAACGGGGTATACAGAATTATTTCCCAAGTGCTTTCAAACTGGCTTGGAGAGGTCTTAGGTAAAATCAACACAAAGTCGCAAAATGCCTTTATAAAGGATCAGCAAATCTTGGATTCTGTTCTTATAACCAATGAATGCTTGGATAGCAGATTAAAGACAAAGGTTGCAGGGATCATTTGTAAGTTTTACAATGAAAATTCATATGACCATATAAACTGGGACTTCCTGATTTATTTGTTAGAGAGATATGGAATTGAGGCGAGATGGTGTAAGTGGATTAGATAGTGCATTTCAACAGCAAAATTTTCAGTTTTGATCAAAGGCAGCCCTACTAGTTTCTTCAGTAGCTCTCATAGACTGAGACAAGGAGATCATATATATCCACTTTTTTTTGTGGTTATTATGGAGGCTCTTAGTAGGATGCTCTCGGATATGATCCGAAATGACTTTATAGCAGGATTTCCATTGGTAACTTCAACATGTGCCTTATTTCTATCTCTCACCTTTATTTGTAGATGACACGTTAATTTCCTGTGAGGCAGATCAAGACCAACTCGAGGTTCTGAGGGCCCTCATATTGTGTTTCGAGAAAGCATCAGGCTTGAGAATCAACTTTGATAAATCTGAGCTAGTACCAATCAGGAATGTCCACAATCTTCAGCTTTTGGCCACCACTCTTGATTGTAAGATTGCCTCTATTCCTATGAAATACTTGGGTTTACTTCTGAGGGTAACTTCTTGGGCTCTACCAATTTGGGATACAGTAATAGAGAAGATAGAACGAAGATTAGCAGAATGGAAGAAATTGTATTTATTGAAAGGAGGTCAGCTGACTCTGATTGAGAGTACCATTTCCAACCTTCCAACATAATTTATGTCTCTTTTTCTTATTCCAGCCTCAGTGGCAAAAAGAATTGAAAAACTTTATCGCGATTTCCTTTGGAGCGGGTTGCAGGAAGAGTTCAAATACCACTTAGTCAAGTGGGATAAGGTCTGCAGGCCATTGTCCTTGAATGGCTTGGGTATAAAGAATATGAAACTCTTTAACCGGACTCTACTTGAAAAATGGCTATGGAGATATAATATGAAACTGGACGCTCTTTGAAAATTGGTGGTAGATTTCAAATATAGAGATAAGTGGGGGAATGGTGTACTAAAGAAGTGAATGGAGTGAATGAAATGGCATTTTGAAAACAAATTAGATAAGATTGGAGGGTTTTCACTCGCCTCTCCAAATTTGTGGTGGGTGAGGGCACGTAGATAAAATTTTAGAGAGATATATGGTGTGAAGAGGTCGCATTAATGGACTCATTTCCATATGTTTTCTGGATGGCATGTGATCAAGAAATTTCTGTGGCGGACCTTATGATTCAATCGGGTGACCAAGTTCAATAGAATGTCACCTTTAGTGGAGCGGCTCAAGATTGGGAAGTAGGCAATATTGAGGCATTCTTTAGTCTCGTTTATTCCACAAAACTGATTAGAGTGTGGGCCGACAAGCTTTGGTGGACTCAGGCGGCTAAGGGTATCTTCTTAGTTCGATTATACTATAAATCCCTTACTTTTTCATTGAGTACTCACTTTCCTTGGAGAAATTTTTGAGGAATGAGGTTCCTCCAAAGCACTTTTTTCACTTGGACAGCTGCCTTGGCCAAGATTTTGACCACTAATAATTTGAGAAAACGCCGGGTCATTGTCACAGATTGGTATTGTATGTGCAAGAAATGTGAATAGTCTGTGGATCATCTCTTGCTACATTGTGAGACAGCTAGATATTTGTGGTTCGAAGTTTTCTGCCATGTAGACCTGAACTAGGTAATGCCTGCCACAATGGTTTGAGTTATTAGCTAGCTAGACATCTCTTGGAGATGCATCACCTATCAAAGCAGTGTGAAAAATGATCTCTATCTGTATTATGTGGTGCATTTGGCGAAAGCGCAATGAACAAACTTTTGAAAATAAGGAGGGGACTTTGGAAGAGCTTCATTCTTTCTTTTTTCATAATTTATTTTTTTGGGCCATAATCATAGATTTCAATGGTCTTTCTTTTCATGATTTTCTTGTTTCGTACTTACCACCTTTGGCCTAGATAGGTCTTGTCTTTTGTATATTATCTCGTGTACTTGGGTTATGCCTATTCTATCAATACAATTGTTTACTTATATTTAAAAAAAAAACACTTGACTCTGGTAGAAATTAAAGATTCTTGAATCAGTTTATTGACCCCACTTATGATTTGTTATACAAAATAGGGAAAATTCTTATTGGAACTACGGACCCTTCCCACATGCCTTTCTTGCGTGGACGCAAGAAAGGAAGGCTTTCCCAGCAAAAAGCGAAGAATGATGTAAACGTCCATCATAGCCATACATATATAAAGAATATATGACGTGATTGTATCTAGTGAATCACAAAAATGTTCGACTGAAAGGCTCATTACCCAGAGCAGTCCGATTTTATCTTCCAAAGAGAGTAGTCACCAGAGTATTTGGAGCCCCTTGAAAAAGGCAAGGGTTTAAGTGATATAACCTTAATAATAGAAAGAAGAAAGCCTCACCCCTCCATCCACACTACCATACTTGATTAGCAGGTGGTGCCGGTCCAAGAATTGTACCTGTCAAAGAGTTGTGTATAAACAACTTTTTACATTATATCTTTAATATCAATGTGCAATTGATATTCACATTTAATTAATGTCCGCCCAAAAGAACAGCATGGACATGTGCACTTAAGAACCTACCTTCCAGATAATCAAGTCTGCATAATCTTGAAAATGGTAATTAAATTTCTTCTTCAAGCACTGGACCCTGTGGAAGCTAAGGACAATGAAATAAAGCAATGAAATAGACATACAAATATTCACAAAAATTTTAAAGCACATAACATGGACCATTCAGTCAAGTTTTTTGATCTTGCATAAAACTACCAATACTAAAAACGATAGGGCGTTAAACTATAGATTCATGAAAAAATAGCCAAAAGTCTCAGCTCCCCGACCTGTATGAGATCTATTCTCACCTTTCATAATCATATGCCTGCGCTGGAATTCCAGTGAACCTAACTGCTATAAATGGATGGAAGAGAACCACTAGGAAGAAACGAATTCTTCGAACCCGGAGTTACAAAGGAAACTTCTACCATGGTAAGTAAGGAGGGAAACAAGCACCGGAGAAGATGGTTATTTTTCCTTCTTAAAGGTGACTTTTCAATCACATAGTGGGCTCCTAGTAAAAGTATCAACCATTTAGTTCACGTCAAATGAATTTTCTTTATATATTTCCTAAATTTGATCATGACTTTCTACATCAAACACCTTTCCTCATGTGAGAAGTTGGTGGAGACTCACCTTCAAGTTTCAGCACTAGTCTGCCCATTATATGCACTACTGGTTATTGCTCCTTTGGAAACCATTACAGTTGATTTAATAAAACCTTTGAACCTTTATCTTCTTGGACTTGTCAATTGTCATGCTAATTTTTGACAATTGAGGACTCCACCAAACATTTATAGGACTCTTTATACGGATCATTGACAAGTCAGCCCATATGGTAAGAATGCATAATAGACTCAAAGTTAGTGATTAGCTGTTAAGAAACGACAAAACCACTACTTCCAAATCAATGTTGATGAAGGAAATGGTTGAATTTGCCAGTGGGATAAAGCTTGATTAGTTTACACTAAATGGTAAAATGAAAGAAAGTAGATATAATGATTTGAAAACAGCCTATCTTGTTCACAGATGACTGAAACAATGCTTACAATAAGATAATCTGCAAAAGACAATCCTTTTTTCTTATAGGTTAATCCGCGTAAGATATACTCAAAAAAAAAAAAGAACAGAAAGCAAGAAAACCGACCAAGCTATGGTCCTTTTCTTCATTCCATGTTCCTTGAAATATGAATGAAAGAAGGCGTTGTTTGATGCCAGTCAGAAAAGAATCTTCAAGATTAGGCTGGCCATGCTGTAAACCATTCTGAATATTGTTCCCAGGCACCTGATGCAGTTTACTTTTGTCAGGAAATGCCAAGCACTGCCATTAATAGCTGAACTGCCAATTCAAAGCTCCACACATGATGCATGAGAAAAAGTAATTATTCCCCATGTTGATTGAAACGACAATGATATAGGGGAAAGAACACCTAGTTGATGAAACCAACGAACCAAGAACTTAACCATAACAGCAAGCATGTTGATGAAACCAACGAACCAAGACATAAAAAACATCACTAAGAACTGGAGGGCGTAATAAGCAAATAATAATTATTGTGCAAGGGTAGTGTTCTATCTCTCAAATAATAATTCCCGTGACAAGGGTAGATTTCTATCTCTCCTTCCACCACCCTATTATATTTTATATGCTCCCCAAAACATAAATGACAACTCATATGAGTATAAAATTAATGATTGAATAAACGGATAACCATCTTTTATGAAGAACACACAATTGTAAAAGTTTCTAGACATTTGGCAGACAACCTTGTTTTCCCTCCTACTTCTATACCCAAAGATAGCAAAAAGACTTTTGTGTATGTGTTGATCTCCCTATGAGACGAAAACCTTAAAAAATACCTTAAAAAATATTCTTTTTTCCCCATCAAAACAGACAAACTTCTAAACTGAAGTAATAATTTGTCCCTTTCTACCCTACCGAAGGTTATGCTTTTTCAATAATTCTAAGTCGTCTGAAGTGTAAAGCCAAAGCCAACCTCTAGAATGCTTGTTGAAGCTTAGTGAAGTCACATTAAAAGCTTCAAAATAAATGCCACTTGCCTGAGCATTTGTATTGAGAAAAAGTTCATCATCTTCATTACTATAATTTCCCAATAGTTCGTACATCTATGAGGTTCCCCGAGTCTCTAATTTGGAGAATGTGTATTGTTTGATTGCGAAGCGACACAATTGCCAATAAATCATCGTACAAGAAGACACCCATGTTATGGGTCAGATTAACAAAATCATTGTGAAAGATTTTCTCGTCCAATACGAATCCATCTTCCAATCTAATTATATCAGAGAATATATATTAAGAAATGCATAAACTCTACAAATGAATTAGCACTTCTACATATTAGTCTCTTGGAAATATATAGAACCAATGATGTAACCTTATTAGAAGAAAGGTTATCTTTTCTATATACGGAATACCCTGAATAGCTCCACCGGTAGCAGGCGGCTCATGAATTGGTGCGGTAGAAGTAGCAAATATTCCATAATGGTTACCCTCCATGTAAAGGAAGAAGTCTTTGCATATTGGCACATTGGAGGAAGCAAGCGATACACTATATAACTGCGTGAAGAAACTTTCAAATACTTTCCTTTTGGAGGGAGATCAAAAGCATCACAATCTTCTTCTTTGCATGAAAATGAAAGCCATGTTGGTCTGTTAACACTCAGATCCTGTTGGTTTCTGCTGAGACTTATTAGGTATTGGCCATCATCAGTAAATTTGCAGAATGATTGGTCTGGGCATTCGACATCAAATATGGTACAACTTCGGACTAAATTCTCATAAAATTGCCTAGCTCAATGGACCTACAAGCAGCAAAGTATGATTTGGGTTTTGCATCATATAATTGAAACAATTTTTGGCAAGCTATTTGCAAATAGAAAAGAGGTTTTAATAAACAACACAACAGATAAGTGTCTTTCCTAATATTCAGGACTATAAGAATATTTTGTCTTCTCCAGTAATATTTTAGATTTGCAGAAATCATATTGATTTTGTGTTATAATTAGAACATGTACTCCATAATAATCTCTTGTATTCCTGTCTGTTGGAGGTAACATCCTCTTTCATCACTAATATAATCTTTATTTTACTCATTATAAAATGTAATCCATGATAAGATGGAAAACACAAGAAATGAGAAGGGTGTTCCTTCTTCATTTTTCTGATAGGTAAAAAGAGAAGGGTGTTCTTCAAGAAGGAAAAACAAACGTTAACGTTTAATGTCTCTGTGAGATTGATATAAATTTCTGGCCCATTTCCTAATAGCTTAAGGTTTTGATAGGATGCTTAATATGGTATAAAGCGCTTTTTTTTTCCTCATACCTCAAGTGCTGGACAAATTTTCCTCTGTAATTGGTTAAATTAATTGGGCCAGTTTGCTGCGGTTTGTCTCCGTTCCCACTGGGCTCTAATTCTGTTTAGCTTGGATGTGAGAGGATGGTATCAAAGCTTTCTTTATGTGCAAGGTTCTTAGTTCAAACCTTCATATATCCTATTCAATAGTTTTTATGTTATGTACGTGCAAGTCCTCTACAGTTGGATCATCACTACCGTATGGTCCTAAACATGAGGGGTAGTGTCAATGTTACTATGTCTATGACATTGGCCCACTTCGTAGCAGCTTAAGCTTTTGTTTGTTACCATCAATAACAACAGAGGTCCAATTCCCAAAATTCAAGATAAGAAAAACATTAAACATAAATAGACTCAAGGAAAACCTAATTGTATAACACATCCAATCCAAAGGAAAATATGACTCCAAGCTCAAAGAAGATCATCTTCAATCCTTCATTGTACATCCAAATCATTAACTAGTGACTACAACTAGTCAATAGAAGTAAGAACTATTAAGGATCAAGATAACCAAAGTGGCGAAAGTCCACAAATGGAATTATACAAAATAACAAATAGCTAGGGTAAGCAGAAAATACACTAGTTCCAGGAGCAGGAGTGTAGATTTGGCGCTGAAAAATCCTTGCAGCGATGTTGCTTCTCCTAAACATTACTACTGATGCACAAATTCCATCAACATCACCTCTGGAAGCCAGGATATAAAAGTTCCTATAGGTTAACCATTTATTGGAGCATTACTTTGGGAGTAGCTATTGGATAACCAAGACCCATTGTAGATATGAATTTCCTTACTAAGGACTGATATCAAATTTGCAGTCCAATTACTGTATTAACTAGGAACCGATAATACTAGAAAATTCTCCCAGGATGTATCATAATATGGATTATGAAACCAACATTGGTTGATACATCCATGGAAGAAATATACCCTCACTAACAAAAAGATCTTTTAAGCCACTTAACGGCATCCTTCCAAAAGATACAATAGAATTGGTTGTAAAATGAATGAGCTAAGGTCATTCGAAGGAATCAAATTCCAACAAGTACACACAGATGCACATTTATATATATATATATATATAGAGATAGAGAGAGAGAGAGAGAGAGAGAGAGAGTTATTCTATTCTCAATTCAGTGTGCAGAGCACACCATCTACATGACTTCAATATTAAATTTTGATTTTTAAAATTTAAATTTTAAAATTTACCTTCCAAATCAAATTATGCCTCTGCAAGCAGTGTGTGTTGTAGAGGCTTTAGAATAGCATTACTAATATATATGCATGTGTGTGCACGCGCGCGCATGTATTTATGAGTATATACCAGATACTAGATTCAAAGCAGTAGCCTCACAAACGGCAATCTAATGGCTCCATGGTACTTAAACATACCAGACGTTTTGAGTTTTATTTCTTTTCAAACCACAAGAGAACCGTGTGATTGTTGCTGCCAGTAGTAGAGTTAAAAATTTGCGTTAGAGAGATTAGGTAAAATTAAAATAAAATATATAAATATATTTTTTTATTTATATATAATTTTTTATACAATATAAAATAATTTGATAGTAAGATCTACAATAAGAATAAAAAACGTTTAATATAACTTATGTATTAAAAATATATATAATTTGATAAGAACATGTCATCATAATAAAAATATGTTAAAAATACATTAGAAATCATCAAACTTCTTTTTTTATTTTTATTTTTATCTATAATAAAAACATGTCATCATGTTATTATATCATTTTATTTTATATGAGATGTATTTTATTTTTAAATTAAGTTAATTTTGTAGAGGGTAATCAAAATAATTTTTAGAGAATGGGCCAACACAAAATAAAATTAATATTATCTTACAAAATTATAAAAAATAAATGAAGATATTTTTTAATTTTTCTTTTAAAATAAAAAGATATATTATATTTTTTTTAATTTTTTTTTTTGGAATAAGGGTAAAGCTCGTGGGAGGGGGGCCATGGCCTCCCCTGCTCCAACGTAGCTCCGTCACCGATTGCTGTCTGGATCAAAACAAATAATATATCAAACAAAGGGAAGTCAGTAGAAGCCGCTGTGATTCAATGCTAACATCATTAACCAACCGTCCACCCCCACCAAATGATCGATTAAAAAAAAGCGGGCGACAAGAATTAAAAACAAAAGAGTACAGAGATAAAAAGAACCCTTTTATCACCAGAAAATTACGACATCTACAAGAATGCCGCTGGTTCTTTTCTTTTCTTTTCTTTTCTTTTCTTTTCTTTTCGTTCAGTTTCTAAATGAAAATAAAAAAGAGACAAGACAAAAATTTGATCTCTTTTTCTTTTTCTACTTTCAAATTCTTCCAAGCGGCCCAAACCCAGTACGGAAACCAAACTATACCGAGCAAGTAAATGTGGCACTCTCAATTTACATTCAGAATAAATAAATTTAACACAAATTAAAGTGTCAGGATAAGTAATTTTAGCTACTCATTTTCGTACTTATCAAAATTTAATATAAATTGCAACAGAAAAAATTTAAATGAAATTAATTTCTAATGATCATATGATAGTATAAAAAACTACAATATCCACATCATCCATTTTTAAAATAATATTTTATCCTTACATACATAACTCTGTTAATTTTCTCAGCCAATATACATATACAAACTTATCAAAATTTCGATTTAGGGCTACCTAGGTTCCTTCTTCACTTCGGGAATCTTTTTCTCCGTACTGATACCGGTCTCTACTACTATCAACTAGTTAAAACTTCTAGGGATAGAGAGTATTCCGAGAGCCCTTCAGGATTTCTCTAAGTCTCTCGAGTAACTAAAGTCTTGCTCATACTCGACATCGAACTCTGTGGTGAAGTTAAAAATAAAATAAATATACAAAAATGAGATTTTCTTGAAAATCTCAATAAGTACACACGTAATTTAATAAAAGCATAGATAATATAAAATAATCATATACAAGTCAGATAACCAGAATATGCATTTATGACATACTTCATGTAACTTATGCATGACTTAGGCTTATCTCATATGTGGGCTTACACTGAGGGACACTGAAACCTTTAAAACCATTGTAAGTCTCAAAATTTTATTTTTAACTTACAAACTCATTTATCAAAACCCGCATACTCATTTCTTTTCCTTATAGACTTAATCTTATCTTTCCATGTATTTATCTTATTCATAGGACGACAACAGTTATATATCGTCTTCATCGTCACACTTATTTTTTAACTTTGACGGTAGTTAGGTATCGCCTTCACCGTCAAATTTTCCATTATTATTATCTGTGGTGGGGTCATATCCAGTATTGTTATCTCTGGTTGGACTATATCCAGTATTGTTACCCCTAGTTGGGCCATATCCAATTTCTGAACCTTGACAGGTGTTACGTGTCGTCGTCCCTGCCAGATTCTTATTCTCGTCAGTCATCCGAGCGTTACGTATCGTCGTTCCCGTCGTGACGTGACATTAGTTTTATTATGTTCACTTAAAGTTTTTTTTAACGCATTTTCTTAAAACAAATATCATGATTTATGACGACATATACATGTGACGTAATGCAATATACGTGTAACTTTAGACTTATGACATGCATATTTCATGTCCATATGAACCTTATAACATGTGAATTCATATCACAGTAAGACACATCACGTGTACAATTATTTACGTCCTATCAATTCATAACGTCAATATATAACCAAAAATGTTTAAATAACAAAATAAACTATTAAAATATCATTAAATCATGGCTGGCCGAAACTCCTAAAAAATTAAACCTTATTTTCTTCTCATTCAAATCAAACCAAAATTCATATATACAACCTCTCAAATTTTCCTTAATTTTCAATAATCAATTTAAGCATATTTACCATGTTTTATTGAATATTTCCTTAATAATTTCTAGAATAAGAATTTGTGAAATTTTTCAAGTAAATTAGAGTTTCTAAACTTACCATAATTATAAAAATATTATTCAAATAATTAAAAACAAGTTACTAAGAATTTAGAATAAAAGAAATTCATCAATGAAGTCAATGCCTATTTTGATAAACTCAATTCTGCCACTTTAATTCCAATTTCATCATTTATTGAGTCATTAACTCTTAAAACTTATAACATAGAAGTTATAGATCTTTCTCTTATATTTCCATAACCTCTTGAATTATTCAAATCCGATATCAAACAAACGAATTATGTCTGATTTACCAAAAAGTGTCAAATCTGCCAATAATAACCCTATTAAGAACGAAATTTAGTAGAATTAGTTTATCACTTTTTTTTTTCCAAATCAAGACATCACATTTTCACTTAATCTCCTTCATATATTAACATAGAACATATTTCTATGACCCAAAAAAATTTCCTAGCATTTTTCCATAATAAAAACTAATCCAGAATTTAATAGGTTTTATTTCAACACATAAGCAAGTTTTAATATCAAATAAATATCAAACATGAATTAATCATCTAATCACTTATTTTATGTCAAAATTAAGTTAATATATGCACTTAAAAATTTTATCGAAGTTTGAATTGATGATAGAACCAATCTCTTGCAATAATTCCTCAAGATCACATAATTAGCTCGCTTAGGAATTGTTTTGAGGTTAATGGGTTAAGAAGCTATTTTCTTTTCTTTTTCCTTGTATTGGGCATGGATTTCCTCATTCAAAAGAGGCCTTAGGAACTGGAGGTGACTATTTATAGGAAGAGGGACGACACTTGCATGCAATGGGAAGGTAAACAATCAAGGGTGAAACCAGTTCAACCCTTTGCCGATAGGTGATGTAGTGTCTAGCTTACTTAGCCTAATGATCACTCTAAATCATAGATGTGGCTGTAAAAATCTTCATCTAAGGGTCCATATTGAGTTACTTGGCAACCTTACATGATCCATGACTGAAAAATAGATCACATGGGAGGAATCAGTTGGCATGGGCTGGCTATCTACCCAGCCATGCATAATCTGATCTCTTGACTTCTTCAAAGGCCAGCCACGTTCCAACTCCTTCTTACCCTCAATTGACTATGTGTATACCTCTCGAAGACACCATATGTAATGTTATAGAAGGCCATTTCGAGATTTGGTTAGGATAATTCTGGTGTTAAATTACTTAGTTAGATTTGGGCAGATTTTTCTTCCCCACGTTCCTTCATATTTTTGAACTTTCTAGAGCTTCTAGATCACTTCATCTCCACATGCCACATACTCCTACACATGTCAAAATCTCAGAAAATTTGATAGTCAATCATAATTTTCATCACATGATTTTCATCACATGGCCGAACATGAGATAATTCATCTAAGTTGGTTACCAATTAAACCCAATCTAAGACCGTCTACTTTATGCCCAATTAAGTCATTGATACAGTCCGAATATTCAAAAACCCAAAACATAAAAGTTTTAGATCTATCTCTTAAGGTTCCATAAGAATTAGAATAATTTCATTCGAATCTCATATGAAAAAGTTATGCTTATTACACAAAAACTCGACAGATCAGCCCGAGAACACTTAATCAGGCACTAAGTGTTTGATTTTTGATTTTATTAATTCCTCTTGAATTTCTCCCCTAAATTTTGAAAATTTATCTCTTTTTAGGTTCAAATTGAATTTCTCTCATTAATACTTTGTTAAAATTCTCAAAAGTCCATCCAAAATTTATCCTAGAATGCATAATTTCACCTTTTCATAACTCATAATTATCATCTAAATCTCAATTTCTATTTTCATGGAAATATATATATTTTCAATAAATTGTTTTAAAATATTCTCAAGTGCATATCCACCATTTGAGTCTCCAACAATTATTCCAATAATTACATATCCGATTTGACCTATGGACAAATACGCAAGCATACGTTTCATGCTTGTTTGAGTAATAGCAATGAGATTCCCAAATATCGTGCTAAGAATAATTAGGATTTCCCGAAGAAGATGCCGTTCGTTTGATGAGAAATAAAAAGGAATATCAAAAATTCGAGTGGCTGAAGCTGAAGCAGCTACTTTCGAAGAGATTGATATTTAAATATTTCTTCTTAGAACGTATTGATTTGACCCCATAAGCGGGACTACCACCCCATAGCATGTTGCCGCCAGAAGCATAACCCCGTATTTCTTCTATAGAATCTCCTAATTGTTCCAGATCCCTCTTACCTAACTAGAATAAAAGAATTAGTAGATTCGTTCCGCCCAAAATGGGAATGGGCTAGGGTTATGAACTTAATTGGCAGCAATATCTAAACCTGTCATCCGACAAGGAAGAAGATTCCGCCCCTGATCCCTCCGCTGCCCGGGCCCCCAACCAGGGGCAACAGCAAGGGGAAGAAGCTGGTCCTATTAACAGCTACTCTAGGAGGAATGTTTTTATGCGGTGCTAACGATTTAATAACTATCATTGTAGCTCCAGAATGTTTCAGTTTATGCTCCTACCTATTATCTGGATATACCAAGAAAGATGTCCAAGCTATTATTGCAAAAATCGGTGAATACAACCAACTATCATTAAGAATTTCATCTTTGGACCAAAAACAGGGAAGGGGTGGAATACCACAAAGGGAAAGTATACCTAATAAAAAAGCAGTTTTTGTAATTGACACATGTTTTATTAAACCACCCATAAGAACCATATTTTGACTTTTATCTGGAGAATATACAACAATAGCTTCCATTGAATAAATGATTGATCCGGACCCTAAAAACAACAATGCTTTTGAATAAGCATGAGTAATCAAATGAAATAAAGCAGCTCAATCAGACCCAATACCTAGAGCTAACATCATATAACCCAATTGAGACATTGTAGAATAGGCTAAACTTCTCTTAATATCTTTTTGAGTAAGAGCTAAAGTAGCTCCTAATAGTAATGTTATTATACCTATTAAGGCTATTATATTAATTATGTAAGGTATAATCATAAAAAGAGGAAGAAGCCGAGCAAGCTATAGCGCTTACTCCAGGTAATTATATTGAAGCACAGAATTGGTTGAAGATCACAAGGCGTTCCGAATAACAGCACTATGTTTATTTCTTATTTTATTTAGTATTATTTAGAATCTTTTCTATTTATTATTTAGAATAAATTCTATTTGTTATAATTATAAAAATGTTGTCGTCTATAACGACAACATTTTGTGGTAGTAATAATAAATGGGTAGGAATAGAACAAAAGAGGGGGAGTAATATAAAAAAGTTTATACAAAGTTATATACAAGTCATCCCCCTCCCCTTTTTTTTATTTCATTAATTTAATTTCATCTGTTGATTAAAGGAAAGTTTCATAAAAACTCCCGCCTTCTTTGAAATATCATGAACAGTTCCCGTAGGTTGAGCGCCCTTTTCAAGGAAATATAGAATAGCGGGAACATTTAAATAGGTTTGATTCTTTATCGGATCATAAAAACCCACTTTCCGAAGATCTCTTCCTTCTCTTCGGGATCGAACATCAATTGCAACGATTCGATAAGCCACCCATTGGGATAGATGTAGATGAATAATACTCCCCCCTTAGAAACGTATAAGAAGTTTTTGCCTCGTACGGCTCAAGAAAGTTTTAAATTATGTCTATTTATTGAATTTTTAATTAATATTAAATAGATCCATCAAATCATCAAATCAATTAAACTATGATTTAAGTACTTTTCCTTATTCTTATTATTGTCTGAAAAAGGAAAAAAAATCATTCATATTCACATCCTCATAACTCAAGTTGAATAATTTTCAAATAACCCAAAAGAAAACCTTTAGGCATTTCGTTTATTGAGCGGTCTCTAACCACGCATTTTTTGTCTGTCCATAAAGCGTTGCAACCACATGCCATTGCCATTTATCGCATATATTAGTAATTTAATCATGAGTCATAAGATATACACAAGGATAATATGGTATAATCCTCAGCCGACCCAAGTGCCATGAGCATTACATTATGTTGTTTGAGAGAGAGAGAGAGAGAGTTGCTTACCCGTCGGAAGCAGGGAGGAAGTGTTAGAGAATGAGAGAGCAAGCAGAGAAGGAGGTGGAGGTGGAGGTAGTGCCATAGTGCACATAGACCACAAGGCAGGCGTCTGACGTGGGACAGTGGGAGCCATCTCCTTGTACTTCTCAAAACAATAATAGAAAAATCATCATATTAGACGTTATTGTTATAAAATTAAAAAAAAATGCAAGAGAAAATATTTAGAACTATTTTTTTACTAAGTTCTGAATTCTCATTCTTCCTTACTCTCTTACAAAATGATATGAAACTCTCATATATATAGAGAGTCCTAGCGTCAATCATAGCTTAAATGAAGAGGATGGTCATTCACAAAAATGAAGAGAAGGGAAACATACATTGCCAATAATGGAGAGAGAGGGGGGGTCACACCCCTTTTGTTGACTTTTCATAACACTCTCCCTTAAATGATCATCCATCAAAAATATGCCTCATTAAAATCTTTGCAAAGAAAAATTCAATAGGAAGAAAAATCAATGGTGAAGGAAAAAGAGTATAATATTCATATATACCGCAAAGTGCTTTAGGATTACCTCATTAAAATTTTGCAAAGGAAAACTCAATAGGACAAAACCTTATCAAAGAAAAAAGAGTACAATCAGCACACAAGTTTTCAAGACATTTACTCCATCTGAAAAATGTATTACAATAGATCTTTAAGTCTTCACATTTCAATGTTTTGTACAATTTTCTTAAATGTCGAAGTTGGTAATGCATTCGTGAATAATCTGTCAGATTATCACTTGATCGTATATTTGATATATCCTCATCGGATTTGAGTAATACAAGCAGCATTATTTTCATATAAAATTGTTAGGCTATCGTTGATCCTGAGAAGACCACACTTTTCTTGAATATATTGAATCGCTGATCTCAGCCAAATACACTCTCTACTTGCTTCATAAATTACAATAATCTCTGAGTGATTTGAAAATGTGGAAAGTAATATTTGCTTGACAAACCTCCATGATATAATAGAATCTCCATAAGTAAACATTGTTGAATCCAATGTTTCAAATTTCGTATCTACATATATACTTTGATGATGAAAAATATTTAGTAAAAATCTGAGACATGTAGTAATATTTAAACTCCTCCTGATAATATGCATTAATTTTTCAAACAATAAATGAACATAATTCTAGCATATATATAACAAGATTAGGAATTCAAACATGATTTTTATCTAAAAAAAGCATTTGAGAGAATATACTAATATTATAGTATAAGACTTCTCCTTACAGTAATCAATAGACAAATAAAACGGTGTGTTAGTAGAAACTGTAGAAAACTGAATAATTGGAGGCACCCATGTTCAACAAAAACTGCAAAGGCATGAGGCCTAGCTATGTCGACTCAATGCGAAAGAAAATTCAAATCCGTTTGATATTGTTGACAAACGAAATTTTGTAAAGATTTGAAGTTTTTGATTTATGTTTAAATGACCATTTTTACCCATCGGATAC
Organism: Platycarya strobilacea; assembly: GCA_036898215.1. Lineage (NCBI taxonomy): Eukaryota > Viridiplantae > Streptophyta > Magnoliopsida > Fagales > Juglandaceae > Platycarya > Platycarya strobilacea. Next base: position 47,700,216 of record CM072545.1, read on the forward strand.
TCACAAAAAAAAATATTACATTGCTCATTGATCTAGTTTTTGTTTATCCAAAAAGATAGAATAGTTATGAAAGTTTCTTTTGGCAATCTTCCCGATTTGAATCAAGAGCATTTTACACCTCAACCCATCATTTTGTCTCTAGAGGCTGTCAATATCATAATAGAAGCAGAGATACAATTTTATAATATGACTGATTTTGCGGTTATTATAGGATCAAGAATTCTCAGTATTCAATATGCTGCATTTGTTACGACTATGTTTTGGAAGTTACTGGCGAGGGTGAGTGAGGTTAATTGGCTTAATAGTCAAATATCTAAACTGCGTGAAAAGCTTGCAACTAAAAATAGAAAGAATAAAAGATTAAGACAAGAAATTAAGGAGCTGAGGAAATTAGTTCGTATTTTAAAACCATGAATAGAAGAGTTGGAACGAGAGAGAACTCAAATACAGAGTCAATATCAACAGATAATAGCAGCGTTTCAGCGTTTACGAGGAAAAAAAAAGACAACTATAATTAATCTCGCTCAATTAGCTAAATAACTTTTGAAAATATGCATCCAGCATATCTTGTAATTTTGACTAAATTAGATTTGAAGAGATGATAGTTTGTCTTATTTTTATTTCCATCTCTATAAGAGTAGTTCTCAGTTTTATCTAATTCGTATAAAATCTTCTTCTCATCTCTGTAATTCATCTGCATTCTCATTTTATAAATTTTAAATGGATCATCAGTTTCCTTTCAATATTTTTCGTTATCAAAATATGAGGTGTTCTTCACCTCAGTCTCAAATTGTTTCTGCATCTATCGTAGGTGACATGATGCAACACGAAAATGATCTGGCTAATAAGTCAGATCACGATGTCATATATGAATTTGTGAGTCTCAGAACTTGATACTCATCATCCATTGTCTCATTTTCGCTCGGTTGCAGTCCAAAATTCGCGAGATTGAAAAGCTTAATGAGAAGATCGATATATTTCAATGACTTGTTCATGAGTCTAACAGAAAAATTATAAATTTAAAACAACAGAATAAAAATTTAAAATCATTGATTGCCTCTTCATTTCAACTATCTAATCCTTTAGACAATGATGATATGTTGATTTTTGAAGAGCAAATGTATTTGAAAGATGAAGCTAAAAGTCTCAAATTTTGTAAATCATCTAGCATTGAATAATAAGATTTTTCATTTTCAAATTCATCATTTAAATATATAACAATTTATGTGATCTATTTAAAAGTTCCAACAATATTTAAATTATCAATATAAACCACAATAATAGTAAATTTTGATTTTGATTTCTTAATAAAAATACATGAGTATATAGAATTATTCTCAAATCATTCTATTAATAGATATTCACTGAGACGATTATACAACAGGCATCTGGATTACTTTAACCTAATAAAGATATTTGAAACTTGATAGAGTACATACTTCTATATGTACTTGTAGATGCTTCAGACATTTTATATTTTTTAGGAATTTTCATATATATATATATATGTTGTGATCTAATTATCTATATAAATATGCAATGACCACATCCATAAACCGCATATATAATTATTTTGTAACTACCAAATTAATCAAAAATCTGAATGAGATTGTATCTATAACAAGGAAATATGTTTCCTCATAATCAATCCAGAATTTCTACAGGAAACCTTATGCGACAAGTCGTGTTTTGTACCACATAATTTTATTTTTTTCATTATGTTTTCGTACAAATACCCACTTATATCCGAGAGGTATTACACCATTTGGTGTTTGGACAACAGGTCCAAATACCTCTTGCTTTTCTAGCAAGTGTAATTCAGTTTCAATAGCTTCTTTCCATTTTGGCCAATCATTTCTATATCGACATTTTTCGATGATTTTTTACTCACTTTTTTCATTACTTCTGGTAATTTCAATGACTATTTTATATAAAAATATGTTGTTGATAACAGTTCTATCCAAAATTACTCCAATGCTTATGAAATGAATCGAGATCTCATTATTTTCAAGTATCTGTTTCTTTTTAGGGGAAAACATTTTATGAAACACCTCTTCAGGAGATCCATTTTCAAAAGATTTTAGAATATAAGATTTGATCTCTTCAGGAGCATCAACTATGTTTGTGGTCTGTAATGTGAGTATGGATTTTTTTGAAACAACATATTCATTTTGTATCTTTTTCTTTTGAGAAACTTTGTCTTTTACACCAATAAATCTTCCACGTTTCAGGCGTGTTTTAAACTCATTTATTGCTGTCTCGACAATTTGTTCCTCAAGGACTACAATTCTTGTTGAAGTATTAATAGTATGAATATGTGATTTTACTACACTTTTAGTGTCAGTAAATACATCCGGTAATTGATTTGTAACACTTTGCAAATGTATAATCCTCTAAACTTCTAGTTTACATTCATTTATACGAGGATTAAATTGAGGCAGAGTTTTATTATCCCAAATAATTTCTTGTCGTACTTCAAGTACTGACTTTTCATTATTTCAAAACATGATAAAATATTTAAAAAAATTACTATAATATATAAAAGCATACTATAAGTGAATTAAGTGATAGATTGTACAACAAGTACGTGACCAATGTCCAATCATACCACATCTATGACATACATATTCATTTTTATATGAAAAATTATTCTGAGAGTTTTTATCATTTTCTGAGTTGAATCATTTTTGGTGATACGGTGTATTTCTATTATAATCTTCTTTGGTTTTGTCGCTTTTGGGACCAATATTTTTTTAGTTTTTCTTATCACGTCCACGTCCTTGATTTCTTCAAAATGATGTACTATTCACTTCTGGAAATGATATAAATATAATATTATTCACTTCAAAAAATGATGTTGAACCAGTAGAATGTGATTTGTGATTTATTAATAAAGGCTCATTATTTAGCTCAATTATTAGAATACTAAATAAAAATTCAGAATATTTGTTGAACTTTTGTTATCAATACAGCTGTTGTAGGAGCACATTCGAGATATGAAAAATAGTATATGTCTTGTTTAACATATCAGCATTAATGACTTTCTCACTAGATAATTTTAGTATTGAGCTGATTTTAAAAAGTACAGAATTATAGTCACTACCACTTTTAAAATCTTGCAACTTTAGGTGTAATAAGTTATAATGAGTTTTTTGGATAATTATATTTTCTAGTATTCATATATCTCCCTTAAATCATTTCACAAAGTAAGAAAATTTTTCATTGTGAAATACACAACACGGTCCTACAGGGACACGCGATTTTCTTCTTTGATTATTGTATCTCCTAAGTTCATCATATCTAAATGGATCTCATCAAAGATCCAAGATAAATTACTTTTTCCAAAAATTTTAATAGTAACAAATTTTAATTTTATAAAATTTGATATTTCTTACATATATGAATCACAAAAATAAATATGTGGATTTAAAAAATATATTTACATAATTATGAAAATAAAAACAGAATTTTATCAAGTAATATTCAATAATATTACATTTTATATTCATTTCGAGAATTACAAATAACATATTAAAAAACTTACTTGAAATAGAAGGTCACTAACTTTAGAATTAGCAGAACTTCATATTAATAATATGTTATTAAACTAAAAAAATAATAATATTACAAGAGAAAATATTTAGAACTCTTTTTTTACTGAGTCTGAAATTCTCATTCTTTCTTACTCTCTTACAAAATGACTTGAAACTCTCATATATATATATATATATATATATATATATATATATATATATATATAAATTCCAGCATCAATCACGGCTTAAACGAAAGGAATGGTCATTTACAAAAATAAAGGGGAGGGGGACATACATCGCCAACGGAGAGAGAGGTGGGGTCAAGCCCCCCTTTGTTGCCTTTTCATAATAGTTTTATTTTTTTTTTAAATTAAAAATTGATATATAAATAAGGACGATATTACGGAAATTGAAGGCTTACGATTATAGACTAACAGTTAGTATTAATGCATTTTTTTAATTTTTTTTCTCTTATTTTAAATATTTTTTGAATATTTTTGAGAAATATATAAAAAATAGTAATACACTAATAATAATTTTTTTAATTATTAAATTAAAAAATAAAAATAAAATCAATTATTTTTTATTAGTTCAAATAACATTTTCCTATATATAATGAATAGGAGAATTCAATTAATTTAAAAAAAAAAAACTCAAAAAATAAAAATAAAGAACATAATATATAACGTAAAAGATGATATATAGAGTTGCTCAAAATAATAATAATAATAATACATTTACAAATTCTATAATTAGTAATGATTAAATCTAAATTGAAAAAGGGAAATGCCTCCAGCGTCGCTATCAAGGACTCTTGCCGATTGGGTTTTTTTCTTTAATAATTAAGAAATTATTTTTTAATAATTTTATAAAAAATTTATATATTTAACAAATTTAGGGAAAAAATGGAAAAAGAAACACCACCACAAATTTACTGTTTAATTAGAATTCTCCTTAGGTATAGCATCACAACATAAATAGTGTGTACTTGTAGTGTATATGTAAACACGACATAGACATTAAGTATTTGTAGCGTTTTATATGCTTTTTATCAATTAGCATTAAAAAAAAAACAAAAGGAATTTATTTTGAGCAAAAAATCAACACTATAAAATACTAGCATTAGCAATAATACGTGCCGCTTTATGTTGAAAATGTCCGTTTCGCAACAAGACAATTATTCTTATATATTCTAGACATTTTCAGATATTTCATTTTAAAACATCACTCAAAATCTCAAATACAAAGAATAAGCATCAGACGCATCAAGAATTTTACAAACTTTTGTAATGTTCAACAATTTAAAATTCAATAAATGGTTTGAGTCTGTGTTCTCTATCATTAATTATACGTGTTTTTATAAAAGTAAAAATTATAAATTATAAATTATAAATCGATTATTGTTTGCTCGATAAGATAATAGAAGTTAAGGGTGGGAATTTTCAATCAAGGAGATTTTTTTTAAGGTTCAGGCAATCCAACAGTTTCTTGGAGTACTACGCTGCTGCTATCGAATATGCGCTTTTGGGCTGCTGCTGCTTTTTTTTTTTTTTATGAGTTTTGGGCTTCTTTTAAAACCAGTGAATGGAAATTTCTATCACAAGTAACATATTCTACATCCAGACTCCTTAACAGTAATTACCCAACATCCAAAAAAGGATATTACAACAACAAAAAGTCATAAAAGCAAGCTTCGAACGATTTCTCAAGAATATGCAAGGTCGAAGGAACTTCGGGTTTCCAGAAAGCTGTTTCAAAATGCGATTAAAGATCGACTCGCTTGATCTTCGTAATAACTCTTTCTGTGCACCACTTCTCATGTCCTAAAATCAACCTAGAATGACAGGAAGAGAACACATTTATCTTGTTTACTTATCAAGATTAAAAATAATAATAATAAGTCTTGATCAAATTTCATCATGTACGGTCTCTGGAAATTTTTCCAAAAGAAGCTCACCAAGGCATCGTGCCTACTCATCGGCAAACTTTATCTTCTTTGGAGCAGGCTGGATGCTACCCACCTGCAAAATATCACGATACAGAGCAAACACAAAATCAACCTCAAATCAGCGGAGAGACTGGATGATACTTGTTCTCGTGTTCTATTTGTTTTAATTGCTAAATTAGAATTTCTGCCTCAGCAGGTTAAGATAAAGGTGTAGTTCTTACAATTTCTGGGCATTCATATTCAATACCAGCAGCCTCTATTCTCTTTTGCCGTTTCAGATCTCGCTTGATTATATTTTCTACCAACTTGTTCTGTTCTTCCAATGTTCTTTCCTGAGTAATCAACACGGAACAGTGAAAAGTTCAATAGCCATTTTTAGGAATAAAAACCAATAAACTTCCCGAGATTATCCCCTTATAGTTGACTACCTTATTTTGCAGCTTTCGTTCAATTTGAACCCGGTCGACTGGCTTATATCGGTAATTAAAACCCCTCCATCTATCAGAATAATAGAATTAGAAAAAAAAAAAATGATCCGTACTGCATTGGCAAAAGGCAAAAGTAGTGACTTGCGAAGTAAGAAATATAAAGGCCAATATTTCCAACATGCACATACATGTATCAAGTTAGCAACTAAACTCATCAGTAAAGTACACAATAAAAACAAGCTCCACAACATAGAAATTACTTCAAGACACTTCCACTCGTATCCCTTATTTCCAGCTCCCCACAGCTTTACCCAGATTGGTTGCCATAAAGAAGTGAATTTTACCACATCCAGAAAAATTACAACAGAAACACAGCCTGGTGCTTGTTTTTATCCTTAACACCAGCACCTTTGGCGTTTTTTAATTAGGAGGATTATAACTTATCACTAATTATCTGACTATATGTCTTCTAACTTTTCTCAAATCATTTCAACTGAAGAAAATGTCCCAGCAAGTATTTGTGACCTCAGTTTGTGCTTACTGCTTATGCTTTTTTTTTTTTTTTTTGAAAAGGGAAGGGGGGTGGGGGGGAAGTAATCAGGAGGATGATAAGAAGGAAACCATAAAATGTACCTCAACCTCACTAGCTCATTACATGGGTATGAAAATGAAAGTAGGTAAATATGGACATAAGTAATCCTACAGAATCCTATGATAAGACCACGGCAAATTATTTTCCCAAAATAGATAAGCTTCTAAGAAAAAATCTACAATGAGAAGTCAAGAAAAAACTTCTCCACAAGGATGAAGAATAATTTCCTTTGGCTTTAATTGCATGAATAAGAACAAAGTTAAGCAAGTGGTTCAACCCTTCCGCAATCTTTCCATCCTTTCTCTTTCAATGTAATGTAAACCATTGAGAAAGCTTGTATCAGGCTCAAATCGATATTCTACAATAGTTATTTTAACTTAGAGATGCGAACAACTGGCCATATAAAAAGACTGTTACAAAATCATTGCATATTAACTAGCTGCTTACAATTTTGGATGAACGTGCTGCGGAGGAATAGGGTAGACCTGCAAAAGGTGCTCAAACAATAGCTGATTATGCATACAATCAGCAACAATTTTGGCCACCTGCATACCAAAAAAGAATCTTAGGATAGACAGAATAAAAAGAAATGATGATGATAGAGGTAGTAAAAAGGTGATCATTACAACCTCAGGAGACTCAAACTCAATGAAGCCAAAATGCTTTGATTTTCCTGTCTATGAAACATAAATCAAGAGAAACAGAAAAGTTAATGCCAAAAACATAGAACCAAAATTTTAATTGAGCAAATAAACATAAAAAACCATTTTTTTAAGTGAAAAAAATACATTAAATAGCCCGCAAATATTCAATGTGCAAATGTTCAAGGTGTTATATCTGAAACTTAATCACAGGACAGACCTCTACGTTTCAACAATTTCCTATCATGATCTTGTTCTTATTGTAACAAACACATCATAGTTACTTGGTCCTTTTCATCTCTTCCTTACACATACAAAACTTAAGAACATTGCCATACGGGGATCTCACCTACTCAATAACTGTCAGTCCAAGCAGCAGAAAAAACTGGCAGACCTCGCTAGATACTCAAGAATCTTTGGAATGACAACAGAAAATCTGTTCTCAGCAACTGACTTATTTCTTGGAACAACTTTAATTACAAGAAATGTATCATCTGGAAATTTTGAAATTCACAATTTGAAGTGCCTAAAACCAAAGTCAACCTGGCATGTTGCATTCTAAGTGGCTGCAGTGCAGTGAAATGATCTTCCATATGGACAAACAAAATCCCTCTAACTACAGCTTAAACCGGGACCTATAATCAAATCATTAACTTCGTGGCAACAACATGTGACCCTGGGGACCCAATAGAGCTTACCACCCGCCAGGGCCCCTATGCACTCCTACCCTATTCTCCATCCTTCACAATTCAGCATCCAGAATCAAAATCTACCTTCTCAAGCAAGGCATATGCAAGACAAAATTTATCTATCCTAGCCATATTACTTACCAACTCCTTATGCTCTAGCTCAGATTAAATGCCATGAGCTGGCACAGAAATGCCTAAGAGAGGGAAACAACAACATAACAATCTTACAAACAAATGAACTCAAAAGCCCCAACAGCAATCATCCCTAATTGCCAACCACAGGAAGGAAGGAACAAAAGGCCACTCCAACTTCTTAGAAAGGTCCATTCACATAAATTCAAGAAAAGAAAAAGGTCACCTCAACTTCTATGAAATGTCTACCAAAAACTAAGTTAATCCCCAACCCCCCTCCCCCAAAAAACACAAATACCTTAAATATTTGTTTCAATTAATCACAACTAAGAGTAATAATTAACAAGACAAAATTGGATGCGAGATGCCATGAACAAAATAAAAATGAAAACAATAAAAGAACATCCACTTTAATATATTTGATAAAAAAATGAATGCATAAACGCAGTGTGAGTTGTTTGGAAAGACCTTTTGGGGAAGATGAGATTTATTAGGTGATTTCAGTGATGGTAAGGACAAAGCGCCAGGCCTAGAAGGCTTTTCCCTGGATCTTTTCCAAACTTGTTGAGATATAGTGAAAGGTGATGTGATGCAGGTATTTAATGTATTTCACCCTTTTCAAAAGTTTAAAAAATCCCTTAATGCAACATTTATTGCTCTAATCCCAAAAAAACCTAGGGCTTCGGTTATTGAGGAGTTTCGTCCCATAAACTTGGTTAGTAGCATTTACAAAATCATTTCCAAGGTTCTTGCTAACCGTTTAAGCCCATTATTAGAACAAATTATCTCCAAGCCATAGAATGCCTTCATTTGAGGAAGACATATTGATTCCCATAAATTCATGGCTTTCATATTGGGAGGCATGGGAGAAGAGAAAAAGTTCCACTTGGTTCACTGAAAGACAGTTTGTACCCCAATTTCATATGGGGGTTTGGGTGTGTGTAACTTGAGGACCTTTAATAAAGCCTTATTGGGGAAATGGTTATGAAGATATCATCTGAAGAGGGGGTCTTTGTGGAGGAAGATTATTGACGCAAGATATGGAGTGGCCTGGGGGGTTGGTGTTCAACCAATGTAAGGGGAGGATATGGGGTGGTCTATGGAAGTTTATTAGGAGGGGTTGGAAAAGTTTTGAACATCACATTCGCTTTGTGGCCAGATAAGGCAATCAAATCTGGTTTTGGAAGGATGTATAGTGTGAAGTTGCTTTGGATAGAGCCCTTCCAACTCTCTATCGCATTGCAGCTAATAGGGAGACTTCTCTTGCAAATGTGAGGTTATTCTCTTATGGTGCTCATCTATGGAATATCCTCTTTAATAGGGATCTCCATGATTGGGAATTATCTATTGTAGCAGATTTTTTCTAGCTTATTACACTCCATGGGGACCTTTTCGGCACGGAGAGATAGATTGAAGTGGAGATCCAATGCTCACAAGAAATATACAATGAAAGCATACTACAAAATTTTAGCATCTCAAGAGCATGTTTCTTTCCCTTGGAAGAACATTTGGAAGTCTCGGACACCTTCTAAAGTAGTTTTTTTTTTTTTGTGGACTGCCACTCTTGGGAAGATTTTGACTATGGACAATTTGAGGAAAAGGGGATGTGTTGTATTGGATTGGTGTTACATGTGCAAAAAACATAGAGAATCAATGAATCATCTCCTATTGCATTGTAAGGTTGCAAAGATGTTATGGGATGAGATCTTTCGAAAGGTGGATGTTGCGTGGGTTATGCTAACAAGGGTGGTAGACTTGTTGGGATGTTGGAGGAAATTGCAAGGTTGTCCTCAAATAGCAGTAGTATGGAAGATGATTCTGTTGTGTATTATGCAGTGCATCTTGTCGGAAAGGAATGAATGCTGTTTTGAAAATAAAGAGAGCACAATGGCAGAGCTACAGAGCTTCTTTATTCACACATTATTGTTGTGGTTTTCAACTATTGTACTAAATGAAAACAATGTGCAGCTCTTAGAATGTATTTTCAGCTATTAGAATGTATTTAGAGGCTCTTGTATACTTCCTGTGTACGGGAGCCAATCTTTTTTGCACTTATATCAGTACTACTCATCTTTTACTGATAAAATATATATATAATCTTATAGCTACAAGAAAACCTTTTACATATAAGCCGGGTGCCTAACCTTTTTATTTCGTGCAATTCTTAGTCTCTTGATTTTACCGAATTGTGAAAAGAAACCTGAAAGTAATCACCAGATCAGTGAAGAGAAAAATGGACAATTCCAAGGACATGACTGCTAATATGTAAATGCTTCATTTTTCTTTATCTAAAATTACATAACAATCTAATCACACCTTCCATTTCCTTCTCGTAGAACCCATGCGGTATCCGACCAATGTAGAGAACTGTAAATTTATCCTCTGGTGGTTTCTGTTCAGGAATTTTACGCCCAGGACCACCTTCTAGGGGCTTTGATATGTCAATAAAAACAATATGGTAAATTAATACGTTAACAGTGAGTATAGAATGTAAAACTTATAAACAGCATACCAAGAAGTCAGGAGCTTCATTTTTGCGCGCAGAAACTAAGTGCGAAGAAGCCTTCTTCAACTTCTTCTTCATGGCTTTTTTTGCCTTGATCCCCATCTCACTAACAAAACCAGACACTAAACGTTATGTTCTACCTTCTTTTTCATTTTAAGCAAACACAACTTATCTCTCACACACAACAAATGATTTCAGAGCCAATAATCGATTTGGAAGATGAGAGAATTTAACACATCCCATAATGTCAATCGCCGAATAAAGTGTTGAGCGCGTGCGTAAACAGCCATATCGGAGTTTTCTCAAACTGATAATATGCCAAGAAAGCAGAGCAAGAGAAAGGAATATAGCGTTTTTCATGTCTAGAGAGCATACCTCAGTAGAAAGCCGGCTAGGGTTTAGATTCCTCAACGTCTACGAATGGTTTCCGGCTAGGGTTTAGGACTTGCACTTTATTTTTAGAGCGAGAGAAATCGAACGGCTGTGGGCTTTTGGAGAAAGATTTGGACTCGGGATTGACTCACTGGATTCCGGAATTGGGCTGTTTTTCTAAATTGAGCTACAGACCCGATATTTATTTACATCTCATGTGAGACGAAGAACGAGTTGGGTCCAAAACAAGCTCACAACTATGACATGAACTGGGCATGACGTGTTTCTTTTGTGCCATGTAAGATTTTTTTTTTTTATCAAGAAAAATTATTAAATGGTAAGGAGATCTAGATTAACCGATAGTATAAAAAACTAAAATTATTATTTAAATTAATTACTAATTAGTTTTAAAAATATAAATGACGTGGTAATGTTATTACTTACCTATGCACTGACTTGTCATCTTACAATGGGACTCTTCACTTTACTTAACAAATAACTTTATTATATGGTTCTGGACTTTATTTTTTCCAATACAAAATAAACTTTTGTTATTATATATTACTTAATGTTAAAGAAACGTGAATGACCCCACTTTAGATGCCATATTCATTTTGACTTTGTCTTTATACCTCAATATATATGGATATATATTTAGTATTTGTATGTACGAATTCAGTTGAGTTTCGATTCTTGAATAATAAGATTTTGAATATATTCTATCTTCTTTTAAATTTTATAATACGTTATCAATATGATTTATTACACAAAATTTTTTATAAAAAATTGAAATTGATTATGAGAAAACATATTCTTCTATTATGAATATAATCACATTCAGATTTTTATTATCTTGGTAATAATAAAAATGATTAGATATGCAGTTGATTGATGTAGTTATTGTTTATTTATATGAATCATTAGATCATGATATATATATATATATATGAAAATTTCTGAAAAATACAAAATGTTTGAAGCATCCAATCTAAGTATATTCAGAAATATGTACGCTATCAAGTTTCAAAAATATTTATATAGATTAAAACAATCCAAACCCATGTGGTATAATCGTCTCAACAAATATCTATTGAAAGAATTATTGATAATAAATTTATATATCCATGTGTTTTTATTAAGAAATTAAAATTCGGATTTGCTATTATTGCGATTTACGTTAATGAATTAAATTTTGTTAGAATTTCTGAAAAGATTTCAAGAACTACTATATATTTAAAAAAATAAATTTGAAATAAAAGTGATTGACAAAGCAAAACTTTGTTTTGACCTGCAGCTCGAGTATTTGTCAAATGGAATCCATATTCATTAGTCAATATATACAGAAAAAGTCTTAAAGCTCTTTTATATGGATAAAGCTCTTCTCCTAAGTATTCTAATGATTGTTCGATCACTTGATGTGCAAAAATATATATTTCGTCCTTGTGAAGACGATGAAGAAACCATTGGTCCTGAAATATCAGATCTTAGAGTTTTGATATTCTTGCAAATTGGATTTGGCCCGATATTATATTTTCAGTTAATCTACTTGCAAGATTTAGTTTTGCACTAACTTAAAAACATTGGAACGGTATTAAACATATCATTCATTATTTCCAAAATACAATTGATATGAGATTATTTTATCAACATATATAAAGTCTACAATTAGTTGCATATGCAGATGTAGGTTATCTTTTAAATCCACATAGAAGTAGATATCAAACTAGATACATATTTATTTATATAAACTATGTCATATCATGGATGTCTGTCAAGCAAACATTATATCCACATTTTCAAATCACTCAGAAATCATTACAAGTCATTAAACAAGACGAGAGTGTATTTGGCTGAAATCAATGATTCAACATATTCAAGAAAAATGTGGTCATTCCATGATCAATGATAGCTCAACAATTTTATATGAAGATAATACAGCTTGTATCACTCAAATTAAAAGAAGATATATCAAATGTGACAAAATTAAATATATTTACTATAAATTCTTTTATATTTATGAACTTTAAGAGAAATGTGAAATTGATGTCAAGCAGATACGGTCAAGTGATAATCTGACAAAATTTATTCACGAAAACATTACTAATTGTGACATTCAAAAAAATTGTGCAAAACATTGGAATGCTTAAAAATCTATCGTTATGCACTTTTCAAGAAGATTAAATGTTTTAAAAACTTGTGCTGATTATATTATTTTTCATTCGCTAAGATTTTATTTTATTGGATTTTACCTTGACAAGATTTTTGAAAGGCAATTCTAAAATACTTGGTGGTATTCATGAATATTATATATTTTTTCTTTTGTTATTGATTTTTCTTTCTACTAATTTTTTTTAATAAAATTTTAACGAGATATATTTTTTTATGAGTAATCATTTAAAGATAAGTGTTATATATTACTTAATGTTAAAGAAATGTGAATGATCCCCCTTTAGATGCCAAATTCATCATTATTTTGTCTTTGTACCTCTATATATATGGGCATATATTTAGTATTTGTACATACGAATTCTATTGGGTTTCGATGCTTGAATAATAAAATTCTGAATATATTCTATCTTCTTTTAAAATTTATAACATTTGTCTCATACTTTGGATTAATTGAGTTTTGAGACAGGCCGAGTCGATTGAATTAGATATAGACTAAATTAGATTTGTTTACAGAAAGCCTTAAAGACAAGCTTGGCCCAATCATGGCCCATTTGCATCTTCCCCAATAACCTTCTTCAAAAACAAGTACAGTTAGCGTACAACGGTTCCAATGTTCCATGCAGCTTGTGCCTTTTGGACGTTTTTCTTTTTTCTTCTTTTTTTTTTTTTTTTTTTTTTGCTGGTATCAAACTTAGGTTTTGTGCTTGCTTTTGTTACACGGTTTATGCCCCAATAAAAAAAAAATGGTGTTATTCTACTGCTTAAATAACATCACTCTTTTTGACTGCTAGGCAAAATTTGTATTTTATTTTTTTTTAATTTCTTTATTCATATATTTTTTATTATTTTAAAATATGTTTAAGAAATAGAAAAAAATTATTAATACATTAATAATCATTTTTTTAACAATTAAGTAAAAAAAAATTATTGTATAAGGTATTGAGGTATTAAAGTTGGTGAACGTACTATCATTTTTTTTTTAAATAGAAAAGTCCGATTGCCTGGGGTGTATATATATATATCCTATTTGCTAGCATATCGGAAATATTATTGTTAAATCGTTACTTGTTTTAAAAATTTAAATTCATAAAAAAATTGATTTAATTATTTATGTTAGATTTAATTGTACCAGGTAAAAAAGAGTTCAGCTTGCAGATATGAAAAAATCAACAAAATCCAAGAGCGAAATCTCATAATTGTTAAGATATAAAATAAAATTTTTAATTTTTAATTGTTTAAAATTTTGAGATAAATAATAATTTTATATAATATCAAAATAGAAAATTTTTAATTCGAATATTAACTCTACATTATATTCTATTAATTATTTATTTCACATGTTAAGTCCTTTCATTAAAAAAAATCTAAATTACATATGAGTAAAAATATTAAGATATAAAATAAAATCAATTTTTGATAAATTGAGATTAAATATCTTATGATTTATTATATGAGAGTGTTTAGAAGTTAAGATAATGTGCATAACAAATTTTATTTATGTATAAAAGTGCTCAAATCATCAAATTAATTTGATTGTAATTTAAATTTTTTTCATAATTCAATCACAATTATAATTTCGTCTAATAGAATCCAAGAAAGTTTTTCCTTTCAAAAAAATAAAATCAACCTCCTTTGAAATAGTGATTTCACAAAAACGAGGTAGTCCAGCTCCCTCTTCAATCTTCATAACCTTCCTCAGTATTGGTGGTATTACTTTTCAAAAGGCAAGTGATCAGGTAGGGGTGGATGTGACTCTGAAAGCACTGAGCAAGAGTGTTTTCAGGCTAGGCTTCTTCTGAGGCAACGACAGAAACAAAACGTGGATAGATTCCATTTGGAGCTTCCCAAGGTCACGACCCTTAAAACAGGGGATAAATCTGTCAACTAGCAGCAGCACCGCCGCTTGCTTAATCACCTTTTGTTTTTATTTTTTGGCCGTTTATGGTCCCAAAGCAGCGGTTCTGGGAAACTTTAAGGTCCTATATTGAATATTATATGCCTTAATTACCATTATTATACTAATATATCCATATAGATCGACAAGTTGTAGAACATGCTATTTGTTTATGGAAGAGGGTTTGGTTTGGTCATCCTCCTAATTTTTGTATTACTAATGATTCCCACGTGAAGGTGCCTCAAAATCAGGGATGTGCTGTATGTATGTTAATGGTAAAGCTAAGCTAGCTAGCTACCACTCCACTCAGACCTATTTGGAACTTGTAGCGTGATTAATTTAATTTATAATTATTTAATTTAATCTAATTATAAATTTAATTTAATATTTACTTATTTAATTATCAAGTTATTAAATATGTTTTAATTCAAGATTTTTTATATATGAGATTTACATTTTTTTTTAACTAAACATTTTTTTATGTACTAGACTCACATTTTTTTTTTAAATTTTTATAAATATATCTAAATTTATTTTAATATTTAAATACATATAAATCATCTTTAATGAGCACTACAAAATTCAATTCATCTTAATATTTAAAAGTGACAAACGTGGCCATTTTAACCCAAAACACACAGAGAAAAGAGAGAGAGAGAGAGAGAGATCAGAAAGAGCAGTTGATTATTTGTTTTCCGAACTTAATAGTCATGAGGTCTAAGTCATAGCTACATGGCAAGATGCCTTGTTTGTTTCATTCGCTTTCTTTTCTCTCTCTTTTTCTTCTTTTCATGACTATGGAATGTAGGATCTAAATCATCGGTAAGAGGGTCCAGTAATCGGAAGAGCTAAATTCCTAATCCTAGCCTTGTTTGCTTGACTGTCAACCACCTTTTGCTCGTGATCGACATTTGTCAAAATATTATCTCCCCGAATATCATTAATATTACCTTTTTACGTTATTTTATGCACCATATATAATTACTCACCGTTCATTGCGAATCCTGCCTCATAATTACATACATTATGGTTTTTTTTATAATATTTGTTTTAACGATCACCAATATTATAAAGAGAGAGAGAGAGAGAGGCCGGTTTTCTTCGATCATTAGCAAGTCTGAGAAAATTACAATAATATATGTATATATACATATATTATATATATAAATCTTGGAGTAAACAATATATGTGTGTATATATTTATATACATATATATACAATAATACACGATCTTCAACTATTTTTGTAGCTCCATTATTGTGATTGCGGCAATAATACTTTATAATGGATTAAGCAATCTAGAACTTCATTATGATTTGAATATTGATCATAGCCTCAAGAGAATTAGTAGCGACAATAATTTAGAATGGAGAAAGATCACGCATGTTGACCGAGAGATCAAAATTGACCGATCAATTTAAGATGGACCCATTAAATTGAATGCGTAATGCTTTTTTCTTTTTTCTTTTTTCTTTTATCTTATCTATCTGAGTAGAGGTTTAAATTTTGACTCTAAATTAAGAGTCAGATCTATATATATATATATATATATATATGAGGGAGAGTATTAAAAATATAATATAAAAAATAATTTTTTTATTAATTTAAGCTTTTAAAATAATAGATGAATTCTCAATATCTTTTTACAATGAAATTGAAGGGGTTAGATCATTAATATTGAATTCATCATTGAATTTATTAAATGTAAATTTAATGGTTATAATCAAAATAAGTTTATATTAGACTTATCAAAATTCACAAATTCAAATTTTGAATTAGAGTATTTGAGCATCATCTTTCATATTTGAAAGTTATTATTCATTCATTTAAATATTTTTTTATAATTTTTTTAATATGTTTGTTAGATAAATAAATTATAAATATATTTAATAATTTTATAAATAATATATTATATTATTATTTTGATAAATTTAATATAAATTTAATGTAGAGTTAAGAATACGAATGTATTGACTGTTTATCGAATTTATTTATTTTTTTATCAAATTAAAAAAAAATTGAAGTAACCAATACTAATTTTCTTAACATAGTATAATCTAGACTTTTGGGGGATATAGTACTTTATCGAAGAAGCCAGAGCTAGCATTACTTTACGTTATAATTTTTTATAAGCCGCTACTTTATGCTACATTTCAAAATGCGCGCAGATGGTCGCCTCAAAAGTCTTCAATATTCTTCAGAAATATAACTATATATTTAAATTTCATACATAGAGAAATTTGGACGTTTTGGAATAAAGGGAGAAAAAAAAACCACATAAATGCCATTGGATCTCCACGTACGGTATTTTTGGAGTTAGCAGCTTCCATTCATCTGTTCTATCCTTTTGATTTTTCTCCCAGCGTGATGCTTGCTCCTCACACTTCGTCACAGTCGACTATCGTCCTTTTTCAATATATCAGTTCTTCTTTGGATTGTTATTTTTCGCTTTTCTTAATATGAGATTTAGGCAATGTAAACGTATGTATCTCTTTCAAACAGCCCAATTCAATATAATGCAGTATATCTTTTCTCGTTGTGATTTTTTGTCGCAATTCAATAATTTGTTTTTCAAATTATTTCAAAATCACTTTAGACAGCATCTCTTCATTAGAATTGGTAGGAGTCGCATTTACGGCTTTGAAATCATTTTATTTTTATTTTTAGTGTCTATTGTATCTTTGTTAAAATAAGATTAAAATAAGATGATTATTAGGGACTACCACTTTACTGAACTTTATATCTTTATAACTGCTTAGATTTTATATAATACTTGCTGTCAAAAAAAAATGCCATTGAATCTGATGGCAATTTGAGCCTAATATCTTCCTATGCCCTCTCTCTCTCTAAAAAGCCATGCATGCTTAAGGCGCATGGGCTTGCATGCTATGGTGCAGGCAATTGCTTGCGGAATTAGCAATCAACCATCATCTTGTGCACATTCTTTTGTTTCGTTTCTTAGAGTTTAAGAAATATATATAAGATGATTATTATTAGTTTAACACATAGAGGGTCAGACCAGGGAATGTTACATTACTCCCGTGGATCAGACTTCCAATTATAGTTACAATTAGATCCTTGTATATAATCCGGGGATCTAACTAGTAGTAAGAGATCTCGATCAAAACAAGTACTCTGGATTGTACAATGCGTGTCTGATTATCAATACGCGATAGTTAAATATTTACGATTGTATGTAAAATTAAAATATATATATATATAATTGTGAATTGGGATACCAACATCTAAACGTTTTGAAAAATAGTGCAACTATTATTAAAAAAATAATTTTTTTCACGTCGAATTCATGTTTTGTTCATGATTCGATACTTACCATTATATATAAAATTATTTTTGTATAAAAATAAAATTTATAAATTAAAATGATTTGATGTCGTTCATTAAATTGTAATATTAATTTAATTATAAAGTAAATCTAACTTATATAGTAAATTTATTTTTATACACTTCTCATGTGCACGTGTATTGGAGTTTAGTTTTGCAGCCATTTTCACGGCCATTATCGGTTAACTATAGGGAGACAGGACGGTAACAACTCGAACGCTAGCTTTCAGAAGATAGTCATTGGTTTCCCAGTTTTATACAAAACAATATTAGCATTTGTACATCAGCTAACTTCATGTATATATATTCCAATATTATTACTATGGAAACGAGCTTTTGATTGGGTGATAGAGATGGCTCATCAATGAATTTGCTGAAGCCCATAAAGCTAGCTTTTCCCATGAGCCAAAATAATTATAGATAATGGAAGCGAACAACACTGACTTGAAGTTGGAGCTAACTACTCTACTCTCTCACTACAGTAGTGGGAGTCAATCAGAGCAATCACCTCTAAAGAAAGATTTGAAGTCATGGGGGTCGTCTTTCTCCTCATTTAAAAATGGTGTCTTTCCTCTATCTGCGTGAACCCAGCTAGCATTTCTTCGATTATTCTAATCACCTTAGTGGATAGAGAGAGACATCCAAGTTGTGGTGCGGTGGTAGTGCAGTTTTGCCGATCTCTAGGCATTAATTTTCATTTCTTTATTTTAATATACTTTGTCTCGATGTATTCGGGGTTCTCTGCTTTGCTTTGCACATAATCGTAGAAAAACCAAATACTGCTTCTTTGAGCTTGAGTTCAAAGCAAGAAAGCAGAAACAGCGAGTGCTTGTAAGTGTGCGCGCGAGAGAGAAAGAGAAGCTGCAAAACCCGATGATGCAAACCCGAGACGAAAGTTTTGGAAATTGAGGCAAATGTCGTCGATGCCCAGCTCGAGGCAATCTTTCTTCTCCTCCTTCTACAATCCCTCTCCTTCTTCTTCGTCATTCTTTTTCTTCTTCTTCCTCATTGCTCTTCTCTACACCCCTACTTCCACAGCAAACCATGAAGCCTCCATTCTCTTCTCTTGGCTCCACAGTTCCACTTCCCCACCGCCGTCGTCTTTCTCCGATTGGAACATACTTGACACCAACCCATGTAAATGGACGTCCATAACATGCTCTCCACAAGGATTAGTCACCGAAATTAGTATACAATCTGTCCAACTCGAGCTTCCATTTCCTTCCAATCTCTCTTCCTTTCGCGCTCTTCACACACTGGTTATATCTGATGCCAATCTCACCGGAACCATCCCAGCTGAGATTGGTGATTGCATTGGACTTAAAACCGTAGACCTTAGATCAAATAGTCTTTTTGGCTCAATCCCCCGAAGCATAGGCAATCTCCAAAACCTCGAGGACTTGATATTGAACTCCAACAAACTCACTGGGAAAATCCCAGTTGAGCTATGCAGCTGCACAATGCTAAAAAGCCTCCTGCTTTTCGATAATCTGTTAAGTGGGTCAATCCCCTCCGAGATTGGCAGATTGTCGAGCCTTGAAATTCTTCGAACAGGCGGAAACAAGGACGTTATTGGGAAAATCCCTGATGAGCTTGGAGATTGCAGCAATTTGACAGTGTTGGGGCTGGCTGATACCAGAATTTCAGGCTCTTTACCGGCCTCATTGGGTAGGCTGAGCAAGCTTCAGACTTTATCAATCTACACTACAATGGTCTCCGGCGAAATACCTTCTGAAATAGGTAACTGCTCTGAGCTTGTAAACTTGTTTCTTTATGAAAATAGCTTCTCCGGTTCAATACCGCCGGAGCTGGGTAAGCTTAAAAAACTAGAGCAATTGATGCTGTGGCAGAATAGTCTTGTTGGGGTGATCCCAGAAGAGATTGGCAATTGCAGTAGCTTGAAAATGATTGATATATCATTGAATTCTCTGTCCGGAACCATACCTTTTACTTTAGGTGGGCTTTCTGAGCTTCAAGATTTCATGATTAGTAATAACAACGTGTCCGGATTCATACCGTCAAATCTTTCAAATGCTACAAATCTCTTACAGTTACAGTTTGATACAAATCAGATCTCCGGTTTGATCCCACCGGAGCTTGGGATGTTGTCAAATCTAACGGTGTTCTTTGCTTGGGATAACCAGCTTGAAGGAAGCATTCCTTCCACTTTGGAAAGTTGTAGAAATCTCGAGGCACTAGATTTATCTCACAATGCACTCACAGGTAGTATTCCTCCGGGCCTGTTTCAGCTCCAAAACCTCACAAAGTTGCTCTTGATTTCCAATGATATTTCGGGTTCAATACCCCCAGAAATTGGCAATTGCAGTTCTCTCGTGAGGCTACGGCTTGGAAACAACAGGATTGCTGGTAGGATACCTAACACAATAGGTAATCTCGGAAGATTAAATTTTCTTGATCTGGCTGGAAATCGTCTTTCTGAGTCGGTGCCAGATGAGATTGGAAGTTGTACAGAATTGCAAATGATAGACCTGAGCAACAACATTTTAGAAGGTTCTGCACCCAATTCATTTTCATCTCTATCCGGGCTCCAGGTCTTGGATGTTTCGTCCAACAAAATTTCCGGTCAGATTCCGGCAAGCTTCGGTCGTCTTGTTTCCTTAAACAAGCTCATTCTAAGTAGAAATTCATTCTCTGGATTGATTCCTCCATCTCTCGGTCTTTGTTCAAGTCTCCAATTGCTTGATCTCAGCAGCAATGAGCTTACAGGCGGAATCCCGACGGAACTGGGTCGGATTGAAGCTCTCGAAATCGCTCTGAATCTCAGTTACAATGGACTTTCTGGGCCAATCCCCGCTCAGATATCTGCTCTCAATAAGCTTTCCATCCTCGACCTTTCTCATAACAAACTAGAGGGGGATTTGAATCCACTTTCTGGGCTTGTGAATCTTGTTTCGCTGAATGTCTCCTACAATAACTTCACCGGTTATCTTCCTGACAACAAGCTTTTTCGGCAATTATCACCAATGGATCTAGCTGGAAACCAAGGACTCTGTTCTTCGAACCACGACTCCTGTTTCTTGGACGATGTTGGCAGGACAGGACTATCAAGAAATGAGGATGACTTAAGGCGGTCGCGGAAACTTAAACTAGCAATTGCCTTGCTCATCACCCTGACAGTGGCAATGCTGGTTATGGGGATGACTGCAGTCATAAGGGCACGAAGAAGCATCAGAAATGATGATGACTCAGAATTGGGAGACTTATGGCCATGGCAATTCACTCCATTCCAGAAACTAAGTTTCTCTGTGGATCAAGTTCTGAGATGCTTAATAGATGCCAACGTGATTGGAAAAGGGTGTTCTGGGGTCGTTTATCGAGCCGACATGGACAACGGTGAAGTGATTGCAGTGAAAAAGCTCTGGCCTTCGACAACTGCCGGAGCCGATCAATGTAATGACGAGAAATGTGGAGTTCGTGATTCCTTCTCTGCAGAGGTGAAAACCCTTGGCTCAATCCGTCATAAGAACATTGTCCGCTTTCTGGGCTGCTGTTGGAATCGAAATACAAGGTTGCTCATGTATGATTATATGCCTAATGGAAGCCTGGGAAGTCTACTCCATGAGAGGACCGGAAATGCCTTGGAATGGGAACTTAGGTACCAAATTTTGTTGGGGGCAGCACAAGGCCTCGCTTATTTACACCATGATTGTGCCCCTCCAATTGTTCACAGGGACATCAAGGCCAACAACATCCTAATTGGTCTTGAATTTGAGCCATATATTGCTGATTTTGGCCTAGCCAAGCTTGTTGAGGATGGAGACTTTGCTCGGTCTTCCAATACTGTTGCTGGCTCTTATGGATACATTGCTCCTGGTGAGTTACTATTTCTATCTAATTTGCAACATGGTTGTAGATATGTTTGTTCCATGTTTATTATAGTCTCTGAAAACAGCAATATAAGATTTCCAGCAATTTACACAATGGCTAGTTTAGCAAGCCCTCTAAACACAAGAATTTAATAACATATTGGCCATCTTCAAATAACTTAAATGTTTCTTTTTCAGAATATGGATACATGATGAAGATCACCGAAAAGAGTGACGTTTACAGCTTCGGCGTGGTGGTCTTGGAGGTCTTGACAGGAAAGCAACCAATCGATCCGACAATACCGGATGGGATCCATCTAGTGGATTGGGTTAGACAAAAGAGAGGAGGAATTGAGGTCCTTGATCCAAGCCTCCTATCTAGACCAGAATCAGATATAGAGGAAATGATGCAAGCATTGGGCATAGCCATATTATGTGTAAACTCCTCCCCTGATGAAAGACCAACCATGAAAGATGTGGCGGCAATGCTCAAGGAAATTAAACATGAAAGAGAGGAGTATGCAAAGGTGGACGCCCTCCTCAAAGGCTCTCCAGTAAACAATGTTCAAGAAAATAAGAACTCTAGTGGTGTTCCAGCCACTTCATCATCAAGACCTGCCATGCAAAGCTTGCTGTCTAAAAGCAATAACACTAGCTTTTCTGCCTCCTCACTACTTTACTCATCTTCCTGATCCAGTGCCAAAATTTTAATTTCAAGGATGAACTAATATAGTTTGTAGCTAAACCGAGGGGTGCTTGTGGCTTGTGAATTTCTTCAGTTCCAAAACTCTTTGTATTTTTATCAATGTAAAGAGAAAATGATTGATATTTATTAATGAGATAGAGCCAAGGATTGCAAATTCGCTTTCTCAGGCCAGTATTCTTAAATTCATGCAGAACAACTCCTTTCTTCAAATTTCCAGGTTCCAATTATATATCCACCACACACAAAAAACCTACATTACTCGAGTTGGGTTCATAGACTGGGGGCATTAACGAAGACTAGTGTTTGGTAGAATGACGGAGAAATGAT
The DNA here is from genome assembly GCA_036898215.1 of Platycarya strobilacea. Lineage (NCBI taxonomy): Eukaryota > Viridiplantae > Streptophyta > Magnoliopsida > Fagales > Juglandaceae > Platycarya > Platycarya strobilacea. The sequence continues at coordinate 47,723,328 of CM072545.1, forward strand.
AAGACAATACATTTTCCAACATATTTCACAACACACGTTGTAGAATAAGGGTATTTTTGTAAAATGTAACTTTATAAGTTAAATTACAAAAATACTTCTTTTTTTTTTTTTAAACATTGTTGTGTACAGTATTGAAAAAAAAAAAGTGTTTATCATTTTTCTTTTATGTATTGGAAAAACAGAGAAAGGGGAAGCACAGAAATATCTACAAATAAAGGAAGCCAATATCTGCAAATGTTTTTCTTCTTTTTTCTAGCTTTTCTGAGCTGATATCAGGACATCCAGGGTCTGAATATGTTTGGTCATTTCGTTGCGGCTGATGACTGACTAAACTAGACGACTCCTTTTTCTGCACAAAATTGATCGAATAATTGCCTCTGAAGCATTCTCTAGCATGGAAAGAATCTAGTAAAGAAGTTGTTAAGGAAAAGTCGTTATCTAGGAAAGACTGAAGGATCTCATCAATAATGATTTAAACCTGTATAAATTTCCGTTGGGTGGCCTGCATGTGTGTTTCACTATAATGGGTGTCTGTCTGTCGACTGAGTTTCCACTTTCTCATTGCCCAGTTTGTAGCCAGCATGAAAGAATTGATTCCGAGTTTGCTCACTTGGTGTCCTTTCCATAGGTCTTAGACTGCTGTGCAGTGTGCTGCTTTGTCTGTACTATAATGGCAGAGCCTATTAGGACTGCATTTTCAGTAATAAAAGTTAAAAGAGATCAGAAAAAGCTTTGTTGTTGGTATTGATCAAATAATTGAGTTTATGGATCTGGAGAAAGGAAATGAGATTTAAAAGTTTCCTTCTTTCTTTTTAGGATAATATTATAATGTCTATTTTATTTGACGTTTTTATTTGATATCTCTTGTATTTTAATTTTTTAAAATTTTTAAATTTACTTAATACTTAAGGAAGTGATTATTAATATATTAATATTTTTTTTTATAAATTTTAAAAATATTTAAATACATTAAAAAAATATGAAAAAAATAACAAAAAAAATCTTTTTTTATTATTTTAAAATATTTGTAAAAAATATTAAAAAAAATTATCAATACACTAATAATCACTTTCTTAATCATGAAGTAATATTAAAATTTTAAAAAAAAATTAAAAATATAAAAAATGTTATATAAAAGTGTCAAATAGGATAAGTATAGTATCATTTTCCTTTTTTTTATAAGGTAGTATCGGAAGTTTCAAAGTTAATGGCATGAATAGTTGCTTGTCATTGATGATGATAATCGTGTAGCTTGGTCTATTTTACTTGTCCACACCCGTTTGTTTTCTTAGTGATATAATCTTTAGATATGCAACTTCTGCATAATTTAAAAAAAAAAGTAAAATCTATCATAAGATTAACTTCTTTTTTTTTTTCTAAAGGAACGAGAAATTTACACACTCTGTAACCACAAATATGGTTATATAAAAATGTGATGTTAGCCCAGAATTCCATTTTGATCCATTTACTCCTTTTTTTTATATATAAGAAAATATTTCTTTTTCAAAGGTGAGTTGAGTGGCTGATGGGTGATACATGGATGGAATTATTGGTTTGGGATGGTCAAAATCTAAGAAGATCCGAAATCCAATCATACATGCGTGCATCACATAAAATTTTGAACAGATTCGGATTTGGATCGATCTGCTAAAGTTTGGACTGAGCTCGGCCCAAATGGTACATCGATCCACACCTTGGCAACAACAGTATTATAATTGTTGAAAGGCAACTAACCATAGCCTCTCCTGCACTATATATGAGTAATTATTATTTCCTGATATATACATCACGATGCAAAATGGCTCAGGCTTGAGTACGTACTAAGGTATATATTGTGACTATAAAAAAGTTATTTATTTATGATCAATTACTTTTGACAAAATAACTATTTTCAGCCAATCAATGGTGAAACTAGAGATTTGATTTAGGAAGGGTCAAGCAAAATTAAAATAAAATACATAAAATATTTTTGTTAATTTCTTCTATCTGCATCCCCATTTATGTCCCGATCCGATATGATCCATCCATCCAATTATTAATTTACTATATGTCTTTGGTCAAAACTCAAAAGCATCATTCTTCAAGTTTCTAGCCATTATTAAACTTTAATAATGTTAGGTTTGGATTAAGATACCCAAAAATCTCTCTCCAAGTTTTAGAATTTAAGATTAAATGCTCTATAAATATCGTATATAGAGTCTGTTAATTTTAAGTATCTTTTAAAATTAGAACTTTAAAATCTTGTGATCTCACACTTGATGATCAGGACTTAAAGTTTGAACAAAAAATATATAAGATGTTCGATTTTATTCTTTATCCGTGCATGATGCAGAGTACTTATTAATCCCTTTACATATACCTATATATATAGAGAAATCCTGAGATTCGGTCCGACTGAACCTCCCTCGTTTGTAGCCCACCGTCGGGTTCGAGTCTGAAAAGGATTTAAGGCCGCCGGGAGCACACCGGAAGTCGTCGGAACTTGCCGTCACAAGGATGGGGTTGCCAGCTCCCTCCGATCTCGATGGGTTGGGCGGTGTTGCCCATCGGCGGTAACGGTAGCGAGGGCTGGGTGAAACCGAATTTACTATAAAAATTCATCTTCATTTTATTTTTTATTATATTTTTTATTATGTTTTTTATTATTTTATTGTATTTTTTATTGTATTTTTTAAATTCTATTATTTTTTTTTATATTTTTAATATTTTTTATTGTGTTTTTATAAAAAAATTAAAAGAAGAATTGAAGGAGTTTTACGCTGGGTGCAGTCCGCACCCCAGCGGCACCCATATATATAATGGCATGCAGCATCGAGACAACTTGAAAATTGCAAAAATGATTCAACAATAGGAATCATATTGCATGCATGCATGCCCGTCCACCATATATATGTCTAGCGCGTATTTCAGTCACCATGAATGTACACGAGTTGCAGACAGACACAAATTATATGGTCGATATATGATCAGTTCCTTCAAATTTCTCTTCTTTGGATTCTAACTCTGTACAGATCCGGAATTCAAAGATTTTCTCTTATCGAGATTACTAGACTGCAATGGTATGGTTCTCATTTACTGCCACCCTTTATTACTCTCAACTGTCCCCCACCGTATTCTCCTATTTAAAGGCCCCCATGCAACACTAGGTCTCCCACACACACACACATGTACACACAGATCAGATCAAAAATGCCTAAGTGGTGCGTTATTTTCGTGCTTGTTTCAGTTGTAGTTCATGCAAATGCACGCGAGATGCCTAGCAATGGTGGTGATCATCATGCTCATGACGACCACACACTAGTAGTGCATGATGCCGGTGCACCGGAGGCAGAGTCACCTAACGCCGAGGGCCTTGACGACAAGAAGAATCTTGTATACGGAGGTTCTGTTGGAGGATTTGCAGGGATGGGTGGTTTTGCGAGCATTAATGGGGGTGTGCTGCCAATCCTTGGTGGCGTCGGTGCAGGAATCGGCAAGCTTGGTGGAATAGGTGGGGTTGGGGGGATAGGTGGCTCCAGTGGCATTGGGGGCCTCGGTAGTGCAGGCGGTCTGGGTGGTGGAGTTGGTACTGGCGGCGGCATAGGTGGTGGAATTGGCGGCCTAGGACATGGCGGAATTGGCGGCCTAGGTGGTGGAAATATTGGTGGTACCGGTGGCGGAATTGGTGGTGCTGGTGGGCTTGCTGGCGGCCATGGCGGCCTTTTCCCAAGTCCTTAAGTACTCATGTCATCGTTATTTTCATTTCCCAATAATTCGTTCACTTCGTAGGGTACTGGCCGTACGGACGTGGTCTTTGTTTCTGTGTTTTTATGCTATGTTTTTTGGGGTACTGTGGTCGTACGTTTAGCTGCCTCTTATGATCGGAGCTCCTGGTGATTGTGATCAGTTGTGACGTCTGTCGTTAATGCTAATTTGAATTTTCACGTTTTAGTTCTAATTATTGCATGTAATTGTCATTGAAATAATTTGGATTCAATGTAACTTGTCATGTGTGTTTCATCCCAGCTTCTGGCTTTTTTATAAAGTATTTTTTTTCAAAGTGTTTGAGAAAAGTTTTTTCAAGAAAATTTGACGTGACCTTCTTTACCAAGGTAAATGCTAACCTAATTAATCGATCGGATGCTGACTATCATGTATAATATATAACGATCGAGGTGCATGTAGATTGGATCCGGTTTATAAGAGTATTGATATTGATTTAATCAAAAATCTAATCAAATGTAAATTTTGACAAATTTCATTAAAATATAACTGTATTGGATTTATCTAAAGGCCGATTATTTTAAATTTTGAACTACATACTTTCACATCTTCTTTTAAATATGAAGGTATGCTATTCACTCATCAAAATAATACTTTATTCACATAATTACATTGAGAAATAATAATTTAAGTATCAAATTAAATTATTAATATATATAGTTAATGTGATTACAAAATATGAAGAAAAAAAATTAAAAAAATTATTATTTTAATATAATTAATCTAATGTAAGATTATGAATAAAAAATTTTAGATTTATAAAAATTAAAACATATATTCTTTTAATCAAGTTTAAAAAGATATATTGATAAAAATCAATATAGATGCTCTAATGTGTATCAAACTGAACGGCATAAGAAATTACGGTCAGCTGCCTTGTATGCATCGTGCATGGCTTGTGATAATTAGTTGATCTTTATCGATTACCAAAAATAAAACAAAGAAAATCTGAGAGAGAAGATGATAACCGAAAGAGTAGAGCGCGCGCATGCATGCAAGCATGTCAACGTGTTATTATACACCTGACAACTTGCTTGCGCCGGCACGCACACAGAAATGCACTATATTGATAATAGTAGTCGTTGGGCACTGAACTTCTCTTTTGCATGGCGACCACCTGTACAGCTAGCTTTCCCGGTGCTGCAGCTTTTCTTTGTTTTTGGTACTGATTATAATTTATATAAATTTATATCCCTGTAGTCAATTATTAATCCTGTAATTGTCAAACACAAATGCTAAACCCAGGATCTCGAACGGAGATCTCGACAGTCGATTTAGGTCTGATTTTTTTTTTAATTTATTTTATTTTATCTCATTTTATTTTAAATTTATTATTATATTTTTTTCAAATCTTCATATAAAATAAAATAATTAATTTTTTTTTTCAAATTTTAATACAACTTCTTTAAATTTCAAAACAAAATTAACATAAAAAAAAATATTATAATTTTTTTAAAATTTTTATCTCATCTTCTCCTATTTTTCAAATCAAATAAAGCTTTACTATTTTTTTAATTTTTAATTTAATAATTAATAACATATTTTTTAATAATATTGTAACTTTTAAAAAATATATATCCATGTTTTTTACATTGAATGGATCCACATCAAGTTTCCCATGATCGGAGGCTGAATTAAGTGAAGGGTTGGTGAGGTTATCTCCTCCCATTTTTTTAAAATAAAAAATACTTTAATTATAAATAAATTATACAAAGATAAACTCATAAATTGATGTAGTTGACGTGATACGTCAGATTACAAAATTACTTTTATTATAAAATAGATCTAATGAATGCTATAAAACCACATTAATTTGTAAATTTTTTTTTTGTATAATTTTTTTTGTATTTGTAGTAGTTCTAAAAAAATATATATACCATATAAATCATTATAATCTTTCTATATAGAATTGAAATCGTCTTCTCAATACTCAAGTCTCCAAAACTTTGAATGAAATTGTCTTTCCAAATCATAATACTCACTTAGCCTCAATTTAACTTACTAATTTATATTGAAAAGAAACGGTCAAAAGTTTCATTTTAGAGATGATAATAAATAAATTCAAGCTTAATTTAAAAGTAAAATATTAAGTTGATATTTTATTTTATTTTATTTTTTATAATGGTCTCTATCAAACTACAAAATTTTCAAGAAAAATCATTTTATAAAATAATTTATAGACATATATTTTTTGTATATAATTTTATTAAGTATGATTATTGTTTTTTTTATAATCACATGCAAAAAACACATATTTTTTATACTTACACATATCATCTACTTTATCAATTGTCTCTTAACACTAAATCCTAGTTTCGTCCCTGCCCATAATGTGTGGATGCAACGATGGATCAGAATGGTAACGAGGCCCAAATTCTTTTGCAAGAGGATTCAGTTGGCCTTTTATCCGCCTTACGCTCTTCGTATATTTTATTTTACAGATGCAATATAGATAGTAAGTTAAGATGAAATGAATTGAGATAAAATTTAAAATCTGAATAAAATATTATTTTTTTAATTTTTTAAAAAATAAATTTTTTATTATATTTTATATAAAAATTAAAAATATTATAATAATAAAATAAAATAAAATAGTCTTGGCTAAGAGTTCTACTTTTGACATAATCATCTATTATATGAGATTTATTAGAGGCAAATAATATTTTGGCACATAAGAAGAATACACATAACTACAACACATAAAAGCCAGTTTTGAATGAAATCCATTAGTTTTTTGTTGGTTTTAAGAGATGAGTAATGCTATATATAATCGTGGAGTTGCAAACAATTTGCAGTCGGCGAGTCGCTTTAAAAAAAAGTTAACTTTTTTTACGTGGGTCCTATATATATTCACTTTTTTCCAAAGTGACTACATGTCACTTGCAACTCCATGACTGTATCTATCATTTCTCTTAAGAGATAAGGTGAGATAAAAATTAAAATATATATATATATTATTGTAATATTTTTGTTAATATTAATTTTATTTTAAATTTTGAAAAATGTATTTTGGAATTTGTAAAAATTATTTTTTTATTATATTTTATATGAAACTTTTAAAAAAATATAATAATATATTTTTAATATATTTTAAATTTTAAATTTCATCTCATAAGCAAACCGAATCTAAAATACACGAAAACTCTCCCAAAAGTTCAGAACCCTAGCCGCACAACCTCATTGTACGACCTTCGGCACTCTTCAGTCTTCGTGTAGCTCCATATCACTAGACTGGCGCAAGTTTCGTAGCATTATTCCTTCAGGCAAATTGATTATACCTGTGAGGGGGGCAATTGCGACAGGGGATAAGTAGCGGGCGCCCTCCGGAATGGCGCCCGCCTATTACCTTTCTTCCAGAGATTTAGAAAGAATTACATTTGGTAAAATTCCTTAAGTTGAATCCTGAGTGTTTCCTGATCAAACTAAACTCCTCCCACATGGTTCCTTATTATACAAAGACGATAAATTTAGTTAACCTGTTATAGTTACCCCTGACATATTGATAGTATGGTAATCAGAGATCCTATAAATATTTAATGTCTGGCAGGGTGGCATGTCGCATTAAATGCGGATTGATGAGAATATCCCAATAAATCTATTGACCGATCGGAGGTAATCATGTTATAAGAGATATTATTGAGAAGAAACAAAATTAATAAATGATCTCAAGAAATTTAGGACGGGAATAGGAGTAAAATGTTCTCCGACATTCCCGGATGGTTACACGTGTATCTGATTAGTATTTCGACTCATATAAAAGAAAAAATAGATCACTGGAAACAGGTATGAACATCTATCTAAATACTTTGTGAATTATTGTCTGGTTTTGGTTTTTCATTTTCATTTTTAACTAAAGTTTCGGAGAGTCCTCAGGGTCGAGGAACCCAACCCCATATCTTTCTTGTTGCAGGTTAGGACTGAAAGTTGCAATCCAACTCAGGAGTGCAGAACACACATCAACAATACCCATTGCGAAAAACCCATTAATGAAATCAAGGATTTCGTCTTCACGTCCTGCAATGCCTTCCTGATTGAATACACAAATAATCCTCTCTCTCAACTTCTTAACATTCGCAATGTTTCTACCATCGAACACAAATGCAGGTTTCTTCGTATTATCAAAAATCCGAGCATTCTCTGAAAGAGTGCTACTCTTCTACATACTTGAGTAGCGCTGCTGCAAGGTACTGCTAGATTAAAATTAGTATTAACTTTTTTTTTCTAATTTTTTTATTCATATGTTTTATCATTTTAAAATATTTTTAAAAAATATAAAAAATATTAATATACTAATAATCATTTTATTGACTATTAAGTAAAGAAAAATTTTTTGAAAAAAATTAAAATACATAAGATGTAATCTATAGAAATAAGTCGTCAAAATAAGGTGTTAAAATAACATTTTCTTTCATGAAAATCTAGGTCTCCACTTTCGCCTCGTTGAAAACCAAAGCTACTTGTTAGTGCTCTTCTTTCTCTCATGGTATTTTTGGCAATGTTTTGAATATCGTATCAGCAGTCGTATCAATGGTCAAGATACTATAATGAAATATTTCGATATCAATACTGTTTTGTGTACCATTTTAAAATAATCTATACATAATAGTCAATATATAAATAAATATATATATGTAAATAGTATAGTCTAAACATGTAAAGAGCTAAAATTTAGTACGGTCTAAACATAAGTTGAAATATCGGCCGATATGTATTAGACAACTGGCCGATACAACATATTTTAATTGTACCAACCATACAATATAAAATTAAAAACTATAATTTTTAGAGTCAAGCCATCTTCTTTACTCCTAGAGTGTGGATATGTTTTTTGGAGTGGCTCAGCTATTGTGTGAGACCCCTCACTCGGATTGTGGGTTTTTTAGTTTCAAATTCTCTAGATTTCCTATACAAAAAGGCATTGTCAGTGTTGAGAAAGAAAGAGCTTTTTGTACTTTCTTTTAGAACGTATTTTAGAAGCAATCTTGTGTTGAGCCAACAACGTGATCAAATTTATTGTCCATAAAGTTGCTAGATCTTCATTTGTAAAACTTTTTAGATGGTTTGGTAGGGGAAGATTGTGGTTTTTTGGCTATGAATAACTTTCAAGATTTAGCATTTTGAAAAAATTTAAGTGCAATCCTAGCTTGTACAAGCCTCACTTATATGAACAGTTTTTTTTTTTACTGTTCATGTAAGTGGGGCTTGTACCCAGCACTGCTCTAACATTTTACTATGTTAGATTTTATTGTTTGTACTATTTCTAAGGAATTATAAGTAATGGAGGATATACGACTAGTAAAGCAAGGTTGGAAATGGCTACGACTAGGATTCAGGCTCCGTTTGTATTTGAATACGAGATGACTTCGTCTCAATTCATTTTAAACTTATCATTACACATTTTCATATAAAATAAAAATCTCAATACAATATTTTCAAATTTCAATACAATTTTTTTTAATTTTCAAGTCAACTTTTTCAAATTCCAAAAAAATAATAATATTAAAAAATAAACTCAACTTAACTCATTTTGTTTCATTTCTGAATCCAAACAAAACCTAACTCGCTTGATGGTTTTGGTCAAATGAGAGACAGAGAGAGGGGGGAGGAGGGAAATTTGTTCTTTTATTCTTTTGTCTTGCAGTACATGTGTGCCTCTTTATAAGCTCTACCTGATAATAACTAATTGAAATATGTTATACAGAGCTTATTGAAAAGCCTTGTCTGAAGTTATTCTCTTTGGCTAAAAAATAGGTTAATTCACATTAAACTAGTCATCTCAAAATCAAAATAATAATATAATATTATATATTTAATAATAATTTTTTAATTTTTATTTATATTTTACAAATATACTCCATATACTAATTAATAATTCAAGTTTTACTTAAAATTATTATTTTGCAACCATGGAGGATTATGGTACTTACATGTTTAAATGAATAAATACTGAGTAGTCAAATTTGGAAAAAAAATACAAATTTATTGTAATTTAAAAGTAGAGTTTTGAATATTTGTCTAATCTAATGACTTCAACACATCATGAAAAGATGGAAAAGAACGAATAATGGTAAGGAAGATTTGGATATAGGCTTCGCGCCTTGGAGATCATCCTGATTCCTCAAGCACACATGAGGAAGAAAGACATGGTCTATGCTGGGAAGTGCTTCGAGAATGCGGATCATGGCTTTTGATGGAGATCAAGTATGGGAAATGATGCATGTGACTCCAGAAATCATGTTGCATTGCTAACAAATTTGGGGAGAAGGGATATGTGGAGGAAGAGGAAAGAGAGAAAAGATTGAGGAGTTTACCTGAATGTAACTACATTATAACTTTTATAAATTGTATACGTATTTGTATTTCATTGGATGGTATAAAAAGAAAACTTAGACTCGTCCGACTGTAAGTTTTCTCAATTACAAAAGTAAAATGAAAAGTAGGTCTGATCATTCAGGTTGGGTTGTACTCGATCTGATTTGAAATTTTAATATATTTCTTAATATTTTTTTTTCAAAAAATTTGAAGAAAATTTTAAATCTGAGTTTCGGATTTGAGAATCCGGAACCCAGATGAACACTCATAAGTGAAAATACAAATTACATACTTATCAATTATTTTATTTAGCAAGGACTGCAATACAAAAATTATATAAAAATAATTTCTTAAATTAACATAATTTTATATGATTTTAAATTAACATAATTTTATATAATTTATTTTTTAATAAAAATAATTTTACAATCTAACGAATTATATAAAATTATATCAATTTGTAGAAATATTTTTATATAATCAATTTGTAATTAAAATATTTATCTTATAGAAAATTATACTCTCACCACTCATTTTCACCACTCATTCTTATCACTATAATATTTTATTTTTTAGTTAATGATTAAGAAAGTATGTTTTAATAATATTGTAAAATTTTTATTTTTTTATAAATACTTAAAAGTATTAAAAAAATACATGTAAAAAAAAATGGAAAAGAAATAATCTAACGCTGACTCCTAACTCGAGTTGGAGGCGATGTCCCTAGCACCACCCCTATTTTTCTCAAAAAATGAAAAGGTGCCTGTTGGGAGGTCTCGTTTTGGTGCTTGATTCCACTTTTTATTTTTTATTTTTTATTTTTTATTTTTTATTTTTAACTTAATAATTAAGAAAATAGTGTTTAATAATATTATGAATTTTTTTTTTATTTTTAAAATATTTAAGAGTGTTTAAAAAATAATATAAAAGAAAAAAAAAATACATTAAGTGACACAAAAAAGGGACCCCACGGGCTCCCTAGCACTCTCCATCTTATTGAAAAATACTATTTGAACCTATAAAAGTGATCATAAAGTTGATTGATTGTATTTTTTGTTTTATTTTATTTAGTTATTAAGAAAGTGGTTATAAATGTATTAGTATTTTTTTTTTATATTTTTTAAAAAAATGTTTAAAAGAATATAAAAAATGATTGAAATGAAAGGGGAAAAAAAATGGAATTACACCTATCGGTCAGAAATTATCGGTCTGCTATCGGTACACGTAGCAGCGTCCCGACTCCCATCTTATTTTGCTGTTTGGACGCGGAAAAGCGAGCCATTAGAAAATCGAAGAGATGGAGAATTAGCGGGAAAATCAGAGAAGAAGAAACAGAGATGGAGACGGACTACTCAAGCAGCGACTTGCAGCTGTTACTAGAAGCCATTAAATCCTCGGATGTAAGCTTCTTCCAAAGCTTCCACATTCAGCTCGCACCTTCATATTCTTTCTCATTTTATTTTTGTTGGAAAATTACTTCTATTAGCTCCTCAGAATTTTTGCATATATGATCCTCACAATACCATCAGTTCTCTTCAATCTTCAACCATTTATACATCACGAGTATCAATTTCGCAACTTGTGTTAGGTTTTTAAACACTTGCTTCATCAAATTAGGAACTTACGCTATTTTTCCTTCGTGTTTTCCTCATTGTTAGCTTATTTGGGCACAGATTTCCTCATTTTTTGAGCAATAACTTGTGTTTTCCTTATTGTTAGCTTCTTTGAGCACTTTCAATTCCAGATCCCTGATTTGGCCAAAAGCTGTCACTATTGGTTTCCGAGAAAAGGTAGCCAAACAAAATAAACTGAAACGTCTGATTTAAAAACATTTAAATATAGAGGACACGAGGATATAAGCATTTACTAGCTGACAGTATAGGTGCACGAGGCCACAAAAATTCCAATCTGTTTTGTTCCTCCGTGTTATTTCAGGGAATCTAGAGGGAATTTAATTTTGTTGTTTTTTTTTTTTTGTTTCGATCGTTGAATTTGCGAAAGATCAGGAAGACCTTTCTTTTAAAACTTTGCTGTCAAATTGCTTTGTACTCAAGAAGTTCGAGTCATATAACATAATTAATTGGAAATAAGTTGATTCTATGCATCGATAACTTGGACATGTTTTGTTACAGGTTGTGGAGAATCGTGTTCAACTACTTAATAAGCTCCGGGACTTGGAAATATCTGATCGATCTGACTTGCATTTGCTTATGGAACGCCTCACAGTATCCATTCCAATGTCCATTCGTTTATAACTTGTCTTAGTTGCTCCATTTATTTTATTGCATAAATACTAGAAAGAGTTTGGTGCACCTTTCCTTGATCAGCATAGAGAAAACAAACTATATATGATCTTTAAATGTGCCATTGGCTAAATTTGAATATTTGAATAGGCATAACATATTCATGCTCTCAGCATAACTTCGAGGATATTCTTGTTTATATCTCCATGGGCAGGTTGGCAGAAGCTGCTTGCATTTCACTGGTGATCCTATTAGTCATGATGCCTTCCTTCCCTCCGGCATAAGCCAATGTCCATCCCTCTCTGATAACTCACTAAGACAAGCAAAGAGAGCGGAGGCACGGGTGGAGATAGAACCCGCTGCATAAGCTGTGGAGTACATATATTTATAATGTGAATAGATACTTTATGTGAGCTACTCATTCTAATTCTTTCTGCTATTTTGACAATATAAAAACAGCTGTTTCTTAGCATTTCTAATTTTGCATATGGACACTTAAGGTTTATGAAAAACAAACCACAACTGCTTTCAGATAGCAAATAGTCGCAATGTAAGTGCTCTTCACGAGGTGCATTGTTTTTTTACCTTGACAAGAAGCTTGACATATTGGGAAGGCTTCACTTGTTTGGATGCATCCCAGTGCCTGTTAAACAAATCTATCTTACATGTTGCTGTAAAACACCTAGAGTCAGATATATCTGGCTGCTTATCACAATTTCTTTCCCTAGGGACAATGGTATGTATGTTCTATCCACCTTCATTCTATTGGTATATGTTTGTGAGCTAGTACAGATGTACATATCAGTTTCTTAACCTATTGGAAGGATATGTTATTTAATATGTTGAGAACTGTATATTAGGCCAGTATATGGTGTGGAAAGCATCTGAAGATGATTCTTATGTCAAGTGAGGGATCTCAAGAAGAGGAGCATGATGACCTATTTTTTCAGGTAAGTGATACTTGAAACAGGCTTCGATCACATGGAAAGTGATTAATTTAGATTCATTTGATTGCTCATCCATAGTATTCTGCTTAAATGCTAACTTTATGGGTCCTTGAGTGGGGGTTTGTCGTCATCAGTGACTCTGGACAAACCTTCTCTCTGAAAACGAGCTAGGACGGTTAAGGGTAATATTAAATACTCATCATCACCTATTGTTCTTTAAACTGATAATTACTTAAATACTTCCCTTCCATTTTGAAGTAACTTATTCTGCTGTGCTTGCACTCTCATAGATGGAGATTATGTCTGCTGTTTGAAACCTGTCATGGCCCATTAATTTGATCATCTCTCTGTTGACATCTTGAACTTAATTTTGCAGCTGCTTTTGGATTTGTTGAGCTTCTCTGCTGCTAGCTTTTCAGCTTTGGCCACATACCATGTTTCAGATGATGAACCGTTGATGGATAGTGTAGAGAATTATATTTCAGAACAGTTAAATTTAACAAAAGACTCTATAGCAGAGGTTAAGGTACTGAATTTCTGCACCATGATCTCGACACCAACTGTTAAGAAGCATTTAATTTAGAGAACTGCTAATTCCCCTGCAAAACGTGTGCTGCAAAATATAGACCCTAATGAGGATATCAGGATTTAGGGGAATTAAGATCCAAGTGTTGACAGTGTTTGGAAGGGAGAGAGCACATGTCAGAAATTAATTAAATGGTTAGATCACTATGGATGACATGGAGCAATGAGAGTATTAAGGACAAAAGCAGAGAAAATTGACAGGAAAATTTCTGGTTGTGTGCAGTGGAGACGTGTCCTTGCAGCTGAAATAAATGTAATGTTTTCATTATAAAATCTCTAAAAGAAGGCAAGTGGCAAATAAAGTGAATTATACTTTTAGTTACATACCATAGGCTGGTCTTTAAAAATTAGAATTAAACTTCATGGAGAGAGAGAGAGAGACAGAGAAAGTGAAGGTTTATTTAAGTGAGCAGGAGGAGAGTCAAGTGTCTGCATTTTCTTTTCCTTTTTCGATGTCACATAGTGGTGCGTGATTTGTTTTAGGTTTTCAAGAAGTTCTCTTGATAAGTAGGGTCTTATAAATTACATGCCATTATTAATATTTGTTCATTCAAGGATCATCCAGAATTGTTTAGAGACTTGCAAAAGCCTTCTCGTTGCCTGAACATGAATTTTATCATGATAGAGATTTCGCATAGATCTCAGTGTATTTTTATTATTGTCTTTTTTTTTTCCCTCTCCCATTCCCTCCATCTTTAACAGATGCCTTTTGCTTCTTTGAACTTAAATAATACTTTAAACTGAGTTTATTTATATGTTTTATATTTACCTCAAGAACCTCATTGATACATTTTTGCTAAGGGCATCCTTTAATCATATTTAAACAGAGATTTGGGTCACTTGGCTCAGAAGTAGTAAAGGCTACTCAAATTGTCATAGATGCTGTGATAAGACTTTGTAGAGTGTATTCCCTTGCTGTAAATCGGGAGTTATGTGATGAACATCCTGAGAAAGATGAAAGCAGCATGGATTTTGAAGTAGCCAATAGTGCGAATCATGTTAGTAAAATAGCAAAATGTACAATAGAAAAGCTGTGTGAATTGGGAATTCTTGCAGCTAATGATGGCGGGAGTTTGGTTACCCTTCTTAATGTGTCATGGAAAGGTGTGGTTACCTTGCTTCAACTTGGCAAGGGGGCTTTATCTGTAAAGGTGAATGTGGCGGATATTATTCTTGCACTTCTTTCACTCATTAACAAGTCTCTCAGATGTGCAGCTAAAGCTTGGTCCTCTTCTATGAAGGAAGCCATTTCTGTAACTGAAGCTAGAAGAATATTTGTTCCAGTAAAGTTCTACCTGATTAATGCTGTAAAAATATCCTTCCTATATCCAAGCCAAGCATACCTGGTATACAGGGAGATAACACTCTGCATCCTGATAATCTCAACCTTAAAAATTTCCTTAAGTGATGAAGAACTTATGAAAACTGCTGGTGAAGTAATAACAGAGCTTCTAGAACAAACATCCATGGATCTTCTCAAGTCTTTGCTAAATTCTGCTCAATTGAAACAGGAGCTGAAGTTGAGAATTATGGACTGGTTGTTCATCAATGAAAGCAACTCAAATCCTGCCAATGGAGATTTAAGTAGTAATAGTGGAATAACTTCAATGGAAGAAATCTTTTCGGTAGGTTGTGAAGACATGATTGGGGCAAAAACATTGTTGCTTGGTCGGGTTGTAGTGTTTCTCAATTTACTGAAATATTCTCTTGATCTTGACGAAGATGTAAAACTTGGAATGATCGGTAAGCTTGGATGGTTTTTTGACATATTAGTTGATGACGAGGTATATTCTTCCCTTCTGGCACTCCAAGTTCCTGAACAATTTGGTTCACAAAACACAGTTGAAATTATTTGGCAGCCTATGTTTTCTTCTCTTTTACATGCACTGGAAACATTCATGGTTGTACTCTCTTCAAGCCTTGCATGGGGGGAATTTGAGTCTTTTTTGCTCGAGAATTTCTTTCATCCTCACTTCCTTTGCCAGGATATTGTAATTGAGCTTTGGCGTTTTATGGTGCGTTATGCTGAGATAAGTGTGGCGAATGGTGTTACAGATAAACTTTCCTCATTATTGAGGTTGGTGGCATCCTCGGAATCAGTTTTTATTCCTGGTTCTGCCATGAGAAAAGTGGCAAGATCACTTTGCAAGATACTTGGTTATGGTACACAATCTATGGTAGACCATGTTTACAACTCCATTATTGGTGACAACAGGTCTCAATTGTCAGCGGTTATGCATGTAGCCTTGTTCATGGAAGGCTTTCCGTTGAATTTGCTCTCTGAGAGGATGAGAAAGATTGCTACTCAGAGAATCTTTGCTGATTACTTTGGCTTCCTAGAGAGTTTTGATGACAAATCGATGGGAGCTTGCAGTTCTAGTGTTTATGGAGTTCCAGTCTTTGCTCTGTCTGCCTCATTGCAGTCTCTGTAAGTAATCCGGTTCCTAGAAGCATGAGAATTGAACTGTTTCTGTTAATGATGATCAACTAAGTTCCATTAGGGAGTTTTGACTTTATTGATGGGCTCTTGAAGAAGGCCCAAAAAGTTTATGATAGAACCATCTTAAGCGTTTCAATTCATGAATACTGTGTGCATTCTGAATTGATTTTTGGGAAGATTTTAAGATAATATGAATACGATCCTGTCAACAGAACCATTTATTTCTCCTCCGTATGTTACTTTCCCATTAGTATGTTTTTTGGCTCGGGGCAGGGTGCTTTTAATATCTCTCCCAATTCAGAAATATTGAAATTTTATTGCTTACCGCTGTGTCAACTTCTTGCCATGGTTTTAGAAAAAAATTCTGAGTTCCAAATCATGCTCTATATAATTAGTTTTTCATGCATGTTGCCACTTTCACTCGTTGATACTATTATCTAATGAAACTTCACATATCTATAGGCAGCTCAACATCTCTGATAGTAATGCGAAGACCCTGAAGTTTATAGTTGAAATCGCTCATAACTACAGAAACTCAGGGGACCAACTAACAAAGGACCATTACCGGAAGCTTTTGAGTGAAACATTAGGAATCATTGCAAATAACAAGCATCTATATGCAGCAGCTGAGATGGAAGAAGTCATCTTAGAGCTTGAAAACCTATTTATCTCAGGGCCAGCAGCCTCTGATACTCGATTGCATGAATGCAAACCACATCTGTCTCTTTTCATGGCCGGACTTGGTCATATGGAAATGACCGAAGATGATACAAGTGCCAAGTGTTTTGCCATCTGGGAACTCTATCGCATGCTACTGAGAGAGCAGCATTGGGCATTAATTCATTTGGCAATCACGGCGTTTGGATATTTTGCTGCCCGCACTTCTTGTAATCAACTATGGAGATTCGTGCCCCAGAATGCTGCTCTATCATACGATCTACTGTCGGGAAATGAGGCAAATGAGGAGAGATTTATGTCTGAATTGAAGGCATTTCTTGAGAAAGAAAGGGCTCTTCTTACAATTAAACCAGGCTCCGACCAGCGTAAGCAGCTCGTAGGGGAAGGTCTGATGCTGAAAAGAATTGTTCAAAATATTCGTGGAATTGATATAACAGGGGTAGTGGGGTGTGAAAGCATGGAGACTGACGAGAATAATCAATCCAAGAAGAAAAGGAAACTTCCCGATGAAATTAGTGAGGGCGTGGAATTACTGCAGAATGGGTTAAAAGTTATTGGTGACGGTTTTTCCCGGTGGCAGCAAGATCATGATGCGACAGAACTTCGTGAGAATTTCATGGTTCACATTTCTCGACTTGAAGATGAAATTGCTCAATTAGTGGGTCTGGCCGGCGGTGGCTAGGTTCTTTCTCATTACAGCTCGCTCTTCAAGAATGTCATCGTCAATGACTAAATAGCGAAAGGTACGAATTTCAGTTCAAATGTGTAGATTTAGATGCAACCGAGTTGATGAATCAGAGATATCGCAAGTAAGTGCCTCACTACATGAAAATTTATCTACTTATTGACGTGACTTGTCCCGGCTGAAAATTGATCGATTAGCAGTACCTGAATGTGCAATTTCAAAAAAATGATTTCCAACTAGAATCCGCGGAGAAAGAGAGCTTCCCGCCGTAACATCCGGCCGAAGCAAAAGTTTCCCGTTACTAACTGAACTGTGACGATGCCATTTTGTTCTTTTAGCCTTCGGGGATAAACCAAGCGCGGCAATTCTCGTTGCCAACACAGAAAAGTTTCCGCCCGAGAACTTTTTAGCAACCACATTTGATTTTTTAGTAAATAAAACATCTATTCATCATACTCATATATTACATACCATATTTTTATTTTTATTTTTATTTTTATTTTCTTCTCTTACTAAATATATGATATATCGAAAATGAGTACAAGAATTTAATTAGTTTAAAGAGAATAAACTTAAAAATCTATGTGTATATATATATATATATAATGTGCTGTATTAAGATGATGAATAATTTTTAGTAAATAAAACATCTATTCATCATACTCATATATTACATACCATATTTTTATTTTTATTTTTATTTTCTTCTCTTACTAAATATATGATATATCGAAAATGAGTACAAGAATTTAATTAGTTTAAAGAGAATAAACTTAAAAATATGTGTATATATATATATATATAATGTGCTGTATTAAGATGATGAATAATAAATCTCGCTTATTTAGCAGAGCAGAAAAATGATAATGGTAAATATGGGAGCCCGTGGTTGGAGTCTTTTTGCGCCTTCATGGGGTTTTTTAATCAAAAAAATTAAAAAATTAGAGAAATCAAATATATTTTATCTATATTTATTCTTTTATTATTTTTATAAAAAAAATGAATTGTAAAAAAGTACAATTTTTTTTTTTCAGCGCAAAGATGCTCCAATCACGGGACCATAGCATAGCATTGCCCAAATAATAATGCGGATGACCCGGTCCAAACCCCAGCATGGTCCCTTGTGGACAAGTGTCCCTGTCTGGATGTTGAGAGTGGATTGACCTTCAATCCATCCGCCATTCCATCCAACAATACATTTTCTTACAAATAATTTCAATAAAAATGCACAAAGCAAAGTTACCACTTATAGATTTTTTTAAATCTAAAAAAAAAAAATCAAATTAAACTTACATATCAAATAAGCAAATATATAGATTAAAAAAATCTCACAAATTTAACAAAATATCAAAACAAGCTTACAAAATTGCAAATCAAATCAAAGAAATAAATAAAATCTAGGAATCGGCGAATTGCATGTAGACCATCTTTGGTTGGCGTTGAAGCGAGAAAGCCCGAAAGAAGGAAAGAAGAGAACAGGAGATGTTGGAGAGAGAGAGAGAGAGAGAGAGAGAGAGAGTCATATTTCAAACATCTCGCAGTTCTTTGCAATCACCTTTTCCAACCAATCTTCAAAACGAGTGATCTTTAATTTTTTTTAATTTTTTAAAAAAGGCTTTCATGGTGCAATTAGTGATCTATGTTTTGACTCGGAGCTTTTTATTCATCATTTTCACACATTATACATCATATATATTTTTATTTATTTTATTTTTCTTAAATAAATATAATTCTTTTACTCATCATTCATATACTACACACATTTGATAAGAACGCAAAAAGAGAAAAAGAAAAAGTGATAGAAAAAGAAAAAGTGATGTGTGAAGTTGATAAATTACATTTTTAGTAAAGCATAACTTATTCATATGCTTTATGTCATATATGAAATATTCTTCAATAATTACTACGTTTAAATATCGAAATGAGTTAAGTTAAATTATATATAGTAATATTTTGTCATATTGAGATGAGTTCAATTTTTTAAATTAAAATATATAAATTAGATTGATATGAATTTAATTTTTTATAAAAAATTGAAAAAGTAGTAAATCTAACCAAACACAATCAAATCAATTTGCATGTTGCTCTTATTGATTTCAATATTGTTGAGTAAAGCAATCTTAAATATCATTGAAAGTATAAATTTGCTTCTTTTTATGAATCTCAAAACCAAATCCTTTCTGCGTACTTTCTGCCCCCTTTGCAATTGCATTGATATTTTTAAGATTTTCCAGATCGGCATAATGAATGTACGAAATCTGGGAGGATTTTACCGACCTTTCCTTTTCTAACAGTTGCGTGGTTTTTTAATTAAAGAAATCAATGTGTGAACTGTCATGTGACGTTCCTCCTGCACTATTTCCACGAGAATTGATTCACACAAGTTACACAATATATTTTGCAATATTTTATATAATATATGTAATAAAATAAAATTATTTTATAAAGTAATATTAATTTTATTAGATAATTTATAAAAATATCTCTTATTTCCAATGTGTTATGTAAAGTATTATGAAGTAGAATTATGTTAAAGATATACGACTTCACTTACATTTTACGAAATTAATGATGTGATAATAATATTACGTCAAAAGATTAAAATATGTATAAAAATAATATTTTTGTATAATGTATATGCAAAAATACACCACCTATGTATAAATAACATTTTTATATAAAATATGTTGTGAAATAGGTAATTTGATTTTTCTTTCCACAGTAGGACAAAAAAATAAAAAATAATAAAAAAACAAAAACAAAAACAAAAATCTGCATGGCTCTCTCTCTTCCCATACCACAATTGTACCTTAATATTTTTTATGGCCACACAAATAAAGAGTACCTTGCCTGTTGCCACGAAATGGAGGAATAATGCCACCCACCCCTAAAAAAAAAAAAAAAAAAAAGTTTCATTCGGAATCAAGATGGACCCAAATATTCGAGGATTAGATTGGATGTAATCTCTGTTTACTGAAAAAATAGCCGGAATATGATATAATCAAGGGGATTTTATAAAGAAATGTAGAGATTCCACATACTTGATGGATTTGTCAAGAGTGCCGACGTCATTGTTTTCATAATTATTTTCATTTTATTTTTTTTAATTATTATAATTTTTTAAAAGTTTATATATAAAACAAAATAATTTATTTAAAATTCTCAAATTCTAAAATAAAATATAATAATATAATATTATTTTATTCAATTTCTAATTTTTATCTCAATTTATTATATTTGATCTCATTTCATTTTATCTACAAATACAAACTAGGCAAATCTTATCTTAATATGGCATGGACAAATGTGTCGTCTAGTATCCATTATGATCACAACTTGATCTTGAGAATCTGTTGCTTTTTATAAAAATCTCAGGTTGATGGTCAGTTCTAGACAAGTGTTCCTGGAATTTTTGCAATTGGAGACGTTGTAGCTTTCCCATTAAAGGTATGTTTTTCTCAAATTTTGCTATAATAACCTTACTTAATTTGAAAAATACGTGGTTTGCACCTTATAGATTTATGACCGTATAGCACGAGTTGAAAATGTGGATCATCATGATCATCCTCGTCGATCGATCAGCACAACATTACATTAAAGCGTTTATACTAAGTGCCTTAGCTCACTTGATTTGTTTTTTATTATCGATAGTGAAAAATTATGAGTATTACAATTTTACCAATATTTTTTTAAATTTTATAAAAGATTATTTTTGATGATCATATAATGTCATAATAAATAATTTCTTGTAATTTTATTACTAGAATTTGTTTTCCATGATGCGGTGATGCTATAAATATTAATATTTCTAGCAATTTTAAGAATGGTAAGTAAAAAAGACTTCTTGAATCAGTTATTTTTTGAGCCTTCCTGCAACTGAATAATATCGAAATAAACTATTATCGGCAGTAAAAATAAATATTTTGGATAAATTATTTTTCGAAAAAAAAAAAGGTTTATGTTGTAGTGTTAAGAGCCAACGTGATTAATGGGCTTGCTGCCAAGATTTGTCTCATGCAATAATATAATACATACATTAATGACGTAAGTAAACGGTTTTGTATTTGGCTAGATTTCACTGTTTGCTTTATACATCTTAGTCACTCACTAAATTAACTTCATTCTTTTAATTGAGTTTATAATTGAAGATTATCGGAAATTCACTATTTATATGTCGGGGTGTTAACAGAACAATAATTATTACGAGACTCATTACAATTTTAAAAAATAAAATAAAATATTTTTTAGCATAACTCATGTGCACATATATATTAGGTGTATTAAAAATCAGACATGCAAATATAATTATTTTTTTCTTCTGATCACTAGATTTTAAGGAGGCTAGCTATTTTTATGGACATTTGATCAGGGAAAAGCTTACCTAGTAGTTGGGCTAAAATCTGAAGAAACAAAAATGATTAATGCATGTCTTAGATATAAAATCATATACGTATGAAAAAATTATTTATTTACGATAAATTATTTCTAATAAAATAATTATTTTTAATTAAAATGTGTCAATTTTCATAATAAATAATCTTTTCGTCATAAATAATTAATCATAAATATATTTTTACTTGTAATTATATTTTTTATGAAAAAAATTGAATACATCTTAAATTCGCACGAAAAATTAGTATACTGTCAAGTTTCTTTCGAAAGAAAAAACGAACAAATAGTATCCTGTCAAGTTTTAATCGTTACGACATACAAAAAATATTGTAGTATCTAGCAGTACTGTGTGGTTTGGACTTTGAAAAAAATACATGAGTGTATTCAATATTCCTATTAGGAAATCCATGAAAATTCAGATATATATATATATATATATATATATGTTAGGGAAAAGATCACGAGATTAGATCGTATGATCCCAATCTTTTATGGGTGATTTATTGTGCTTGCACATGCAACGCGGCTTGCGTTTGAGCTGAGAAATATTTTAACTATAAAGAAATTTATACATAAAGATAATGAAAATTTTTATTTGAGTTCTGAGTGGGGGATTACATGTTCAGTCTTATTGATGTATGGGATCATAAAGGAAAAAAAAAATACCATTTTGAAAAAGATATTATTATAATTTAAAAATAAATAAATAAATAAACGGACTTGCATAAATCGTCTGTATTTGAAAACTGTAAATAAATTAACTTAAAGATAATTTCACAAACGGACGTAGTTTGATGTGATTCATCAAATTAAAAAATTATTTTAATTATAAGATATATCTAACAGATTAAGTAGAATTACATAGTTAATTTATAAAATTACTTTTATATAATTCCTTTATTAATATATCAGTGCTCTACATAAAATATACTTGGCAGGTTAATTTGCATAAAAGTAGCATGTTTTGGAAATTAATGTGGTTTGAGTTGTATTGCAATTATAACGCATTGATATCATTAAATACAAATATGTAAAAACAGGAATATAAACCAATACCAACGGCAGTACCAAAACCAGATCAAGAACATGATGAAGTCTCATATCCGCGGTCTTTTGCTCACTCTCACTCTCTCCATTGGAATTGCATTATTTGTTGTGTTCACTCTAATATCACAACCACAGCACCTAAACGGCATGGAATATGAGGTGCGGGTGGTGAATGGATTCACAGACAACTCCTCTCTCCCTTTGGTAATTTGGTGTACATCAGAAGACGGTGACATGGGTGGACGTGCACTTCAAGAGCACGACGATTTCAGCTGGGTTGTCAAGACCAACTTCTGGGGCTCTACTCATTTCCTCTGCACCATGAAATGGGACCAAAAGAGGAAGAGTTTCGATGCGTTTAAGGTTCCCAGGGATAGTTATCGCTGCGGCCTTCTTAGGAAGTGCTACTGGTTGGTGAAAGAGGATGGGTTTTATTTCAGCAATGATGATGTTAATTGGAAAAAGGACTTTTCTTGGTATTAGTTTTAATTTGCTGTTTTTGGAGAGGGAGAAAAATGAGACAGACAGGCTAATTGCTTTCATATTGTGCTATATATAATATTCTCCATCTGAGGTCAAATTTTCTGTATCTAGATTTCTTCTTCTTCTTCTTCTTCTTCTTCTTCTTTTAAAAAAATAGACATTCCTCTTTTCTTTTAGTTGTTTGGCATGGCTATATATATATATATATATATATATCCAGTTATTAAAGCTTTACATCCGGCCACGTTTCCTCATTGCTGCTGCTAATTATTGCCATCATCATGTGTTGAACTATATAGCCTGATCAGCTGCTTTCATTTTTATTTTATTTTCTCGAGAAAGGAACAGCATTAAGGTTAATTAGTTGAAACTTTTCAATATTGAAATTGAATTAATTAATGGCTCTTTCATATTAATTTATTATATATCATATTAATCATACTACCTGCCAATTAAAGCCAGAGATTTTCCATGCTAGCTTTAATTTCTAGTTGGATGAGTACCGATGCAATATATATAGAGCTTTATCATGCATTGCAACCTTAAAGCTAGCTAGGCACAAAACGTCAATCTTTATGTGCTAGCTAGAAGTAGAAGTACATAAGGAGTACTCATGGATTCAATCGTGGTTGATAGAAAACACAAAAGACAAGATCATCAAAAAGTATCATGTAAAGATATCGGAGTATTAGGAAAATTTATATATATATATGTTTGTTCAAGTACTACATATGATCATATATGTCTCCACCTTAAGAGTTCAAAACAATGATCTCCTAATTTCAAGGATTATATTTTTTTCTTATTAATAATTTTCTTAACCAACAATTGATATATAGATAGGCGTGAGATAAATTATAGGAGGTGGGAGCCTCTTGAGTTATTAATGAGACTGGCCTTTGACAAAGACGTGGGAGTACTACTACTCCTGTTATTTGAAAGCGCATGATACAAAGCTATCTGTAATGGTGGTGATGCAATACTACCCAAATGGTCAAGTCATTTTCAGAAAGCCATGTGATCATCACAATGCCTCAATCATGAAATATAACATACTAATGCATGTCATCATGTGTCACGCACGCATGTCATCATGTGTCACGCACGCATCAGATGATCAGGACAAGTTTTTTTTTTTTTTTTTTATGTGATCTCTGCTATAAGCTGATGATCATCAAGTTGCAGGCAGGCATTTTCAATATAATCTGAAAAAGGCACCTTGCACTAGGGGTATATATGCAGCAGTCTCTTTCTTATAATAGAATCCAGAGACTTCTTTCCTATCTTTGCACTGTTTCCTTCAACACTTTTCTACCTTCTTCTTCTATTCGATAGGGCCAGGACAACACCATTCCAATGGGGTTAAATTACGTATAGTGCATGTATGCCAATTTGAAGCATGATGCCTTTTTTGAGCCTCGATCGATCGATCTCTCAAATTGATCTATTGGCATTGCTTCAATATTTGAATCTGCAGAGGCGTTAGTACTGTTCTTATGACAAGTGATGATGATCATCATGTGTGCCCTCTAGTTAATATGGCAGTACTACTGAATTTTGTAGAGCCTTATATTCATAAATATTATTATTTTTTACATAAATATTCATCACTTGCAAAGTAATTCCATACAACATTAAAATAATTATTATAATTGTAATATTAATGTAAATTATAAATATCATGCTAACATTAATTTAAGGAGAAATTAATGGTGAAGATTTAAGCAATAAATTGTGAAGATGATCATCCGAATCCAGACATGCATGTAAATATATTGTATTAATAATTAAGGAAATTCTAAATTTATGTTCTTTTGACCTGCTCAATAACTCCTAGTAATTACAAGGTTAAATTAATAAGATCAGTAATTTGCTTACCCATTAATCTGTCAACAACAGTTCCGGAATTTCGGTACCTTATAAATATATATATATATATACACATGACCTTGCCATCTAGAGAGGAAGCTATACTTAGAAGTACTGCAAGAAAACTAAGCTACCTAGAAAGTCATATATATACATATATATATATATATATCGGTTTTCATGCACGCATGCATTTATATTCGTTAACAGACATTTGGACATGGCAGCTAATTGCTTGAAAAGCTACAATACCATATTGCTATATATATATTTGATAGGATATATATAAATATAATTTAATACATATATAAATTATATTTTAAAATAATACTCAATATATTAATAAATTATATATTATATATATAATTAGTCTAGTCTGAATTGAGATAAAAAAATAATAAAAAATTAAAAAAAATGAAAAGGCCAAAATCCGATACAATTGAAATACAAGTCAAAATATCTACCGATACGATCAAAATATTAGTCGATACAAAACTATTGTGTGTTCAATACCGGACAATAGTCGGTACGACATATTTCAACCATACCAGCTAATGGCCAATACAATACAAAATTTAAAATTATGAGAATAACCAAAGAATTTTTTACCCAAAGTTGATCTGGCCCTTGATCTGGGTTTCCTAGGAGTTTTTTCCGAAGTTGATGCATGAGTACTACGAGTAAACCGATAAAAATAGGAGTAGCCCAACAGAATTTTAATTTCAGTACAAGATCAGCTGTTTTATATTTATTTATTTATAATATTAACCGACAATCCATAAGTTTCTCCAAAAGTTCTCTAATAATATTAATTAATCACAACTCAAGGATATATAAAGGGAATGATTAGCAAGATCTCAGGAAACTAACATGCAAAGTAGTACGTACGTCGTACTCCCAAGGCGGCCACCATCGATATTTTACTATAATTAGTCGAAGATCTGGGCATTTATAAATATTATAAATGACTGTCGTCTTCATAAAAATGACAACTCGGAGCGGCTTTGTTTTCCTTGTTCTTGCATTAATATGCACTACAACAACTACTGCTTTATTGGTAATAGCATCTACAGTGAAAGACAATAACATGACCGTTAATGTTCATGTCATGAGTGGCTTGCCAAAGAACTCATCATATCCGTTGAAGATCCAATGCGAGTCGAAAAATAGGGATGCGAGGCTTGGGGAGGAGGAGCTCAAAGTCGGGGACGAGTACAGTTGGAAGGTTGAAAATAAAGACATATACTACTGTCAAGCTCTATGGTTCAGATTCTTTGCTTCCTGGCATGCGTTTCAGCCCCAAAGAGATCATCTGAATAATGAGTCGAATGTGTATTGGATGGTAAAGGATAATGGCTTCTTTCATAGCTGGGATAACTCTACTTGGGTCAGAAAAGAAACGTGGCAAACTGAGTGATTTCTCTTCAGTCACGGAGGTTTTCATGAGATGGTCATCATCATGGCCGATTTCGATCTCTTTATCTATTTGCAGATCATCATCTTCATCATGTTTACGTTGCATGCCATGATGATCGACTATATATTGATATATCTCAAGAATTTAGTTTTTTTTTTCCTGTTTTCTTGCCACGGCATGTTTGATGTCAGGGAAAGTACAGACAAGAATTTGGCCGGGCAGGAAATTGAGAAATGGGAATTCGGGTTCATATGCATGATCGATCACTATTGTTTGATTACATTGGAAGAAAGGTGAACTAAGATTTCTGATCAACCAAATGAATTAAGAATGCATCCTGCAGCTTCTTTCTTACTGTTAAATCAATAGAAATTAAATCACCCGGCCTGCATATGCATACAACATATATATTTCCTTGATCTCCTAATTCCATTGCCTTCGGACGTAACATTCATATTATGATATCATATATCAAGCTGCATACTTTAGTAAAAGCATATAAATGATCATGATGATCATCCACTAGTCATGCTATGGATTAATGTTGATCATGCGTCCAATAATCAAAAGAGAAATCAAGAGAAAAATAATGTATAGATTTACGTAATTTGATAGTGTACGGCCAATATCCACGGGAACGAACGGCAGTAAATTATCTATTATTCAAAATAGGATTACATCATATGTATTTATATTAATCCTAATTGTACGGACATACTTAAGAAAATTTATAAAAATACTCCCGTCGTTCACCCTCTCACTCTGCCATCTTGTCACTGTATACTTATTAGATATGAGCCACATACTTCGATAATGTTATAAATCTTTAAATTAAACCAAAGCAATTAGCATAAACCTCTTTATTTTTTATTTTTTGGTATCTAGAGAAAGGGTTGTCTACATATGAATACTGGAATAGAGCTGCTGCTTTTTTCTTTCTCTGAAGCTGGAATAGAGCTAATTAAACACCAAAAGTATATATGAATAACAACATTAATGGGATCCGCACGAAAGGTACACGTACGGAGCCGGAGGTTAAAAGTACATGAGAAAATCGCTACAAGATGTGTAGTATAAAAAAGTCTTGAATTTTGTTAGGGTGATCAATATTCCTATTTAGATAATATTAGAATATAATTTTTGTATACAGCTCAAACCCACGAGAAACAAACCATAACGACGACTAAGTATAAATAACCACAACAGAACGCATAATGGTGAAACAAAATTTGAAAATTCCTACAACATATATGTTAAACAAAATGAAAATTAAAGGAAAAAAAACACCCGTTAAGAGCTAAGAATTAAAGCAAGGAGAAAATGAGGGAACATATTCAAAATTACATAAATGTAATCCAAATTCAAAATTACAAAAATATCATTCATACTGAAAATTACAACAATGCTACCACGAAAACAAAGGTTACATATATACCATTTAAGTTTAAACAAAATCAAATTCCATTCTACAATGCAAATTCTAGTCGGTATGGTCAGAATTTAGAGCGAAAAGGAAAAATGGGGTAAAATGTACTGATTAATACCAAGCATTTTGATTAGAAGGAGACGAAATGTAAAACTACTTGTACAAGCAGCACTATCGATAGCTGTGTACAAAATCAACAGTTGATCTTGTACAGAGGTTGATTAGCAAATCCGGTCATACATCTGCAGTCAAAAGTAATCATTAATTATTGTTTCAATGAAGCATATTTTTATTTTATTTTCCTCCACTATTTTGTATTTCCTACCTAAACTTTTGACTGACAGAGATTGGATAAAGTACACAAATAACATGCCTCAAAGACTGGTTTAAGAATATGAACGATGTCTATGGCGATCCTTCTCCCTCGAAGAATAAGAGGAACTGTAGTGGTCACGATCTGAGATGAAAAATCGGTTCAGATAACGAAACTATGGGTCTAACGACAACCCATACTACAATATACCAAAACAGGGGAAACCAGCACATACCTCGTGATGAGTGATGTCTCGAGCGTCCTCCTGCATCCACAAGACAAATATGACATCATTACAAAATGTTAAGAGAACAAATGAAAAGGGCCACGCTACATTCAGATTTCAAGGATACACCTGTAACCCATATTAAAGATAGCATCAGGTTCATGAACAAAAATGGTTGTAAACATACCTGAATCCTTTCCTCTGTCCCTAGAAAGATGACTGCGATCCTTGACTTTATCTCTGTCCCTCTCACTTTCCTCTCGGTCCCATTCCCGGTCAGAATCTCTGCCCCTATCACGATCACGAGCCTTTATTCTGTCCTCCCTCTCCCTGTCCCTTTCCCTTTCCCTCTCTTTCTCTCTCTCCCTGTTTCGTTCCCTACTTGCTTCTGTCCTGTGCTCAAGATAGGATTTTAGAATGGGCTCTTCTCTTGCATCTCCTTCAATAGGTGCGTTCGTGGGCTCATCATCACTTTTCTTAGTATCCTTCATCTTGTCAATGGCTACTCTTATCAATATATCTTTGGATCCACCAGATCCTGGATTTGCTGCTGCTGCTGAAGTTGGCTTGGCATTAGCTGTAGGGCTAGTCTGCTGAACCTCCTACAGAAAAGCAATGATATAAAAACCCAGCCTTAATAATGTGATTCTAGTCTCCTTGGGAGATAATAGTTTCAATACGTGCCATCATCTGGTGAAACAAGTTTTCTGCAGTCGTCACAATGGCCATTCTTTATCTAGAAAGAGCATCAGTGATGCTGTAACAAAACCAAAAATCAAGTGGTCTAACAAGCCAACTCCACAGTTAGAATTTTTTGAAAAAATCCGTAAGGGATTGGCAATTGAAAATTTGTAAAAAGCACATTAGTTTATGTCAATGTTTCCAATGAAAGTTATAAGAGTGCAAGAAAAGACATAATACCTTGGGAACAGGCTGGGATTGCAAATCCTTTGACTTGTTAGAAAATGTAAAAGAATCTCCATCCTTACAGACAGGAATGTACAGTGCCTTAGGAAGGCTGTACAGGTGAGCCAGAACCCTACAAACTTCATCAATCCCAGACTTGTCTGCATCGAATGCCTTCCACCATGGAGGATTCTCAGGAAGGGGTACCTGGAACCGTCGTGCAGCAACATAGACAACCCCACAAGCCACAACCTCGCTCTTGAATCGAACACACAAGGTCGTACGCAAACTGATAAAATTTTGATATTAGAAACAGAGGTAAACATAAATAAAGCCTAATAATGGAAACATAAGCCATAGTGTAAAACAGGAAAAAAATATATCAGAATCAGAAGTCAAAATGCTACAAACAATTGGGGTAAGGCAGAATATGCTTTTGGAGTTCTAACCATCATTTTAAATTATAAAATAGTGTAGAATGCAATTCCATCCAGTGCACCAAATTCAAGCAGTGGGGTTACAAATAAACAACTTTCAAGAAATTACTCGTGGTGGGTTGATTGTTAGTAACTTGGAAAGTTCTTATACCATGCAACAGAAGTATTGCTACATCAATCTAGTATTGGTCGATCTTAATTTTGTAGATTCTGTTCCGGTGACTGAAAATTAGGAACATGCAGGAATTAGTAGTATGGAACAAAACAAAATAATTATTATGATTCTATAGCTATTTCTACATAAATAACAACCAGAAGAACAGGTGGAAAGATTCAAATAAAATTGAATCTACACTTGGAGCATCACCTGATTGGCAACAACAATAAATCAACAGCTCATGACATCTTGAGAAAACCAAAGGGGACAATTTAATCACGTGATGTCAGCAATTTTGACAAGTGTCGTTTCTACTGTTGGCCCATTTATCTTCAAATAAGCAATATTGAGCCTGCCATAGTTCTATGTAAACAAAACTTTACAAGAGCCAATGGGGTCAATGTAGAGTCATTTGTTGGAAGTTATTGTTACAACTTATTTTATATTGTGTACCAATGCCAAATTGTGCATGGAAAGTAGATTCAAGTCTACCACAATTTGTGTAAACATATTCTAGAGACGCAAAGCTTTTGTGTTAAACTGATGTTAAATTGAGAGTCTCATCAAAAGTACTCTCTCAAATCTCCCTGCATACTTTCTCTCCTTATTCCCTTTACCGGTGGGTGTGATTAATCTGATTGAAAAATTGTTTAGGGCCTTCTTGTGGGGTGGTATGGGTGAGGAACACAAATTCCGTTTAGTGAGTTGGCAAAAAGTGTGCTGTCCAAAGTAGTTGAGTGGCTTGGGGGTGCATAACTTGATCTCTTTTATTTTTATTTTTATTTTTTATGTTGAGGAACCTCTCCAAGGAATGGCTCTTCGAACCCACCCCTACAAAGTAAACCCTGGTCCTGTGCACTGCACCCTCAAAAGTTTGCCTACACGGACATAGTTAAATCGCTGGCTTTTTACTAGGGGTGTGGTCCCAAAGGATTGTTTGCACTTATGAGGTATTGAATCTTAGACTTTGAAGTGAGTGATATCCCAAGATCAAGGCCTTCACCACTTAGGCCAACCCTTTATGTAACTTGATCTTTTTTAACAAAGCCCTACTAGGAAAGGGGTTGTGGAGATACCAATTGGAGCGGGACTCGTTGCAGAGAGTGATTGTTGATAGGAAGTATGGTTGGAGGACTTACGGTGTGAGCCTATGGAGATTTATTAGAAATGGGTGGAAGGTGTTTGTAAAGCACATTAATTTTGAGGTGGGAGAGGGCACAAGAATCAGCTTTTGGTTTGATGTATGGTGTGGTGAGAGAGCACTGTCATCTGTTTTTCCAGGTGTTTTCAGGTTGGGTGACAATAAACAGACGCAATTTCAGATGTGATGTGCCGAGCCAATGGTAATGTGCATTGGAATATGATCTTTTCCAGGAATGTACAGGACTGGGAAGTAGAAGAATTAACAGATTTTTACAGCTTGCTTTACTCTAAGAAGATAGGTGGAAATGGAAGAGATAGAATGATGTGGAAGCATTAAGGAAACAAAAAATTCACAGTCAAATCCTTCTACAAAGTGCTGGCAGCACACCAGCCCACTTTATTTCCTTGGAAGGGGATTTGGAGAGTTCCCGTGCCCTCAAAGGTTGTATTCTTTACTTGGACTGCAGCCTTAGAAAAGACTTTGATGGCCGACAACCTAAGGAAATGCAGGATGATCGTCATAGAGTGGTGTAACATGTGCAAAAACAGCGGGGAATCGATTGAGCACCTTTTCTTGCACTGAGCAGTGGCAAGGGAGTTATGGGCAGGTATTTTGAGTAGAGCTGGGTTGTCTTGGGTCATGCCTAAGAGTGTGGGGGATCTTCTAGCATGTTGGATTTGACAACATCAAAGCACTCAACTGGCTGCAATGTGGAGGATGGTTCTTTTGTACTTGTGGTGTATATGGATGGAACGCAATGAGAGGTGCTTCAACAAGAAGGAGAGAACTATGGAGGAATTGTGGAATTTTTTTGTATTCTCTTTAGTTCAATGCTTTGCAGCAATTGTATTAAAGGGAGGGAATGTTCATAAGTTCCTGCTTTCTTTTCAGCTTTCTAGAGTGTAATTAGGTGTCTCTTTTGTATACTTCATGTGGACATAGGTTTTGCCTAGTGTCATTCGATCAATAGAATTTCTTACTTATAAAAAAAATAATAATAAGAGCACAAATCATAGAAGTTATGTATTAACTACTGGAAGATATATCTACAAGTACTTTATTTGCAGAAGGTACCTATCATTTGCAAGATTCCAAGCTTCTTGCGTCAGTTCTGGAGGTGTTTCAAGGGTGGCAAGGTAGTTAGATATGAATTTATGAGGATGTTCAACATGACAAATGAATCCCATCTCTTTCAATATATGTCTTTCTGTTCGACTCAAGTCTGTCTTGAGTTCATGATATTTCTGTTATAAAGAAACCCAAAGAATTAGGAAACCATGAAAATGGACTTTAAGAGAGAAATAAAAACAAAACTTGAACAGCTAAAATCAACCACTTGTGCAGACAAAATGTCAGCATACTACAAAGATGCCAGAAAGGAAACAATGCATACAAAAGAAGAAAACAATAAAAAATAACAAACGTAATTCCAAACATAAAGAAGGAGGATGTCTAACCAGCGATCCAATTTCCAAATGCTCTATGGGCAAGTTCTCCCTCCTACATTCCATTCTATGGAAAACAATGAGGATTTGTCTTGCTTTCCTAGGGCTTTCCTCGAGCTTTGATGCAAGCCACACACAGCCTGCAGCAACTTTCTGCAACACATTATTGCATAGCAGATAAGTTTAAGATGAAGAACATGGGCATAAAGGTATTGGGCTGTTTCAAGTCAATAAAACAAGCATTGGTGGTCAATAAAATGTAGGAAGAAAAAACCATTCTAGAAAACTAGGACTTTAATTCAATGATGTTCAATAAAACTATTTGGCCTAGCAAAGGTGTGAAATCAATCAGAAACTAGAACATTAATAATGTATTTTAAAAGTCCTTTTCCTCCTTATTTTCTATGTCTCAGCAAAGAATGAGAGAATGATTTGCGGGGGGCGTTCTAAACCTTCACATTGAAGCGTGCAAATGATTTCTTGCAGTAGAAACGATGGAATACAACCTGGCCAGTGGCCATTATAGCTTGAGGCCTGTGAGTAAGAAGACTTAAGGAAACAAAGCTGAACCAAAAAAATGTAGGAAAAGGAAGAAATTCCATAAACGAATATGTACTGGATCAAGAAACAACACAGGATACAACTTAAGCAAGATGCCACTTTCTTGTATGAGATCACAGCCATAGATTCGTAGGGCAGTTTCTGTCGCTTCATCTATACCATCTTTCCTAGAAGGTGAGTTCTCTAGCTGCTCATCGGTCAAGTAGAAATTGTCAATTGCTGTATATATCATTTTCAAGCAAAGGGCTCAACAAGCTCCAATCCTGCCACAAAATAACAAACGCATTCTTAGAATTAACATTTAAAAACCAATCGAGGTCCTTGGAAGGAGGAGTTGGGGGGGGGGGGGGGGGGGGCAGACAAAATAAGAAATTTAGGGAAGAAGGGCGAAGGATAGATTTTTACACGAATTCAGAACTAGCGTAAAACCCAAAAGAAAGTTTCTAAAGAACCCATTAGATACAGCCAGGAATTCAACATTTAAGGGAAAGAAATTCCATTAAAAGTACCTTGAGTATTGTACGGATTGCCGAGCCTAAAGGGGGGAAGTTCCTGGCTCCGAAAGTGAGCTCTAGCGCTATGAAATTGGGTCGATGGAAGGGAGTTGTCGGGGCCGGTAGTAGCGGTGGCTGTGATGGGCTATCCAAGGGTATGGAGTCTATGGACTATGGCGTTAGCGTATTGTGCAGGAAGAAATTTGAAAAGGAAAAGGGTAGAAAACCTCAACGAAGGAATATGCCATTTAGGGTCGGTATGGATTTATAGACCAGACGTATTTATTTTAATTTATTTTAAAATTATTATTATTATATTTTTTTTAAATTTTATATAAATTATAAATTTTAATATAATTTTTTTAAATTATAATATATATTTTTTAAATATTAATTTAAAAATATTAAATCTCAAAATAATAATAATATTAAAATTAAATTAAATATTTAAAATATAAAAAAAATAATTAAAATAAAATAGGAAAAAATAGAACAAGTGCAAATGCACTTATCGAGTCAGCTATCGGTTCACGTAGTCAAAAATGTTATTTGTATATAATTTGTTTATCTTTTCTGTACACACCATATAATAATATAATTTTTAAATATCGTCTAATCTAATTATTTGTATTTTTTAGTTTTGTTTTTCTCTTAACTAATGTTTATCTTTTACTTATATTTTTTTAATATTTTGACTTGATGTAATAATAATATCTCATCATCAATTAAATAAAAGGTATACGAGATCATGTATTTATCTATGGGATGGGTACCTCCTCCTCCTTTTCCTTTATTCTTTTTATTTTTTATTTTTATTTAGCCTAATGGAAGCATAATTAAATTAGTTAAAAAAAAAGTTATATATACATCGTTCGAGAATAAAATAACTTTGTTAAAAATATATTATAAATAATTTAATCTATTTATTTTTATATGCTTAAGCTTTTGAGATATATAATAATTTTATATAATATCAAATCAAAACTCTTGGATTTAAATAGCTTAAGTTTTTTGAATAAGTGATGTTTTCATTTATTCACTAACAAGAAATTTCGAATTCGCGTGTTTTTTTTTTCTCATAGTAATATTTGATGGGGTTTAGAGTTTATGTAATGGCAAAGAGTAATGCTTACATATGGTACTTTCATGCAGGAATTTGTGCAATAAGTAAATGTGGAGGTTTTTTTGGACTATTTTTATAACTGTATATATAGTGATTTTAATATTAATTTGTCAATAAACCTTAATCTATACACCCATTAAAGTAATCGCATATATATTTTAATTTTCTCAAACAATCATCAATTTAATATGGTATCAAAATCTGAATCCTAGCTCTATTCCTTAATTAAATGTATAAAATTATATATTTTCTTCATTAGCCTACTCATTAAAGGGTGTATGACTCACAAGTCACACCAGTACTTAACGAGGAGTATTATGATATAATAAATGATATTAAAACTCTAGAAACATTAATATATTGTCATTCATATAATATCAACGTTATTTTCCACATTACCCATACTTGAGGTCGACTTTTGCTACTTGAAACTTGGGTGTTTCAAAATACTATATATATTTTGAGATTCGTTATATAATTATTAAAAAGTTTAAAGATCAATACTTTTTTTTTTTAAGACATCATGCAGAATGTTAAGTTGTAATTAATCACCTCAAATTGGACAGAAAACCATGAAACTGATTCTCCCCAATAAATAAGGTTTGGGAGTCTTCATAATTTCCACTCCACCAGAAACAACAAGACAGAAGAAGATAGAGAGAACATTATCAACAGCTCTTTTTTTTTTTTTTTGAGCAAAGGATGAACATACATAGATTAATAAGTTTCAATACAGGAAAATCTACCAAACTATTACAACAAGAACAATTTAAAACAAACTAATATTAAGCTAATTAAGCTAACTATTACACAAATTCCTAGGCGAGTCTTTCTTGCTGAGAAAGTCCAATAAGCATGGAGGAATTTGGATTAGAAGATGTTGCCAATAGCTTGAGTGGAGGCCGCCCAATGAGCCAAATTGTTCGCACATCAATTATGAAATTAATGGATTTTCTTTACATGCCAACACTTTAAATCCTTGAGCAAAAGTCTAATGTCTTTGATGATAAAATTCAGAATCCAATCTTAAATAAGAAAGGGCACAGTGATAATTTAAATTATCACTTCGAAATCAACAGCTAGTTAATAGTTATAGACTTCGTACTTATAGTACATATTTGGGGTTACGGTAGAAGATCTTGTTTTTAGCATAAGCCTTATAATTTAAAATTTAATGTAATAAACTTTACTACTAAAAAGACATTTACTGTTTTGATTTATATGTCTATAGTAATTTTAAAGTTAGTTAAGATAATTTTTTAAAAATTCAAAAAAAGTTATTTTTTAATTTTTTTAACCTACTAAAGAATTTTTATAAAGTTATCAAACATATCATTTTTCTTTTAAAAATATTTTTAACTACTTAAAAACACTTTTTAAGTCTTAAAATGCTACGCCAAACAGACTCAAACTATAACTAATAACTATGCTAGTAGTATTTCTAATATGCTATATATTAGTAATATATTGGTAAATGGTAATACTATATTAAGTAATACTTTATGTAGTTATAGTGATCTATATATATTTAGATGAGATCAATGTATTATGATATTATTTAATGATTAACTATAATATATAGTGCTAATATATATAAATATATTAACATATTATAAGAGTTGTAGTCTATGTATAAATCTATAATATTATATAAATTAATAATGTAATTTTCATCCAATTTATTAATATTGACTATATAATCTTTTTTTTTATTGAGGTAGTTACATAATCACATTAATAAGTCATTTAATTTTAAGTTAATATTTTAAATATAAATTATTATTAATTGATTATTAGAAAAAATAAAAAATAAATTGTCGAACCGAATGGACTAGTCTGGTCAGTAAGGATGTTCTGTTTGAGAAAAATGATGGACCAAAATCCTCCCACAAACCGGACTGTTTACACCCCAAATAATATATAGGGGTGTAAACGGTCTAGTCCGGTTCGAGAAAAATATGGACTGATTCCATTCGGTCCAAAAATTTTCTCACCCTAGACTGGACCGAACTCTTATTTAGTTCATACTGGTCCGGTCTAATTCGGTTCAAAGGCAGTCCAATCTAGTCCAGGGACACCTGATATTATTTAATGCGTTAAATTTAATCTAAAATCTTGTAATGATGAAAAATAATTTTAAACCCAAATTTAATTATATTCAACCTAATTTATGTATTTATCACAGATTTAAGTTAAATAATATTAAAAAATCTTACTCTTAAAACAATTAGCAAAAGAAAAAATAATCTAAATAAAAAATTAAAAAGAAAATTATAAATTATAATTTTTATACTAAAACTAGTCAAATACTATAAATTATAATATGTTAATATTATAAGAATATATATTATATATTAATATATTATACTACCACTCTTAATCTATATTAATATTAGTATTATAATTTATATCATATTATTTATATATACATATATACATATATATAAAAAGTCATTCGGTCCGATCTAGAGGGGAAATGCCATAAATCGAGATTAGACCGAAAATGTTCGGTCCATGCAAAAAATGGACCGATCCGGTTTGGTCTTCTTACAGTCCTAATTAATATATAAATATATATATATATATATCTTCCTACCCTTTTTAGCCCTAATTAAGACACACACTCATATAATATATATATTAGGAAGGAGTAACGTGCAAAGTACATTTTCCTAATTTAGTAAAGCGGCTAATTTTAAGAAATGATATACTTTTTATAAAGAAATAAATTCGATTAATAATTTAATTCATAGAGGAAATAAAATATGTAAGTTCTAATAAATATTTAATGGATAATAAAAAAAATATTAACAACAAAAGAATTATATAAAAATAAATCATAAACTGATGTGAAGTAATGAAATATAACTGTTTAATAATTATTATAATTTTATTTATAAATAATATTTTGTTCAAATAATTGTATTCATAAATGTAATTGACAAATATATTTAAACTTAATTATTTTTCATTTCTCTTTTATATATATATATAACGAATAGAAATAATATTGTATTATAATTTGTAACATAAAATAGATTTACGAATATTATAATGTTATATTACTATTTGCATGTTATATAATTTATTACTAGTAAAATATTAGTAATTTATAATTTGCATGTTATAATATAAATATATATAATTTGTGTTATTTATGTGAGTCATGAGTGAGTTTTATAAATAATAGGGAAGTAGGGTAATACTGATCACTAGGAGATTGAACTGGGTTGGAAATTGAGTGTTGGTTCCAATTTAAAAATCCATTAAAACTATAATTAAGAAATAATCTAAATGAATTTGAATTTAGGGAGAGTTTGAGATAATAATTTTTAGGAAGATAAGAATTTTAAATTTAGTTAGATTTAAATTTAAAATATTTGATTTAAGAATTTGAATCGAGAGAATAAATTTTATAAGTTTAAAATGACAAAAATATTTTTAGTCGAATAAATTAATCACCTGACCAATTTCCTCCTCACTTCCTTTAATTTGGCATCACCCGTAATTACTCATTAATAGCCCTCCCTTTCCAAAATGTCATTAAATCGTTTCTATAACCGGTGAGATCATATTACCCTGGAGAAAGATATTCATGACCAATTAAGGGCATAAAATACTATAAATAATTAATGAAGGACAATAAACATCGATTAACTTCTTCTCCTTCACACTGCGAAGGAATTATAAATTATCGGGTTTTAGATCACTTAATAAGTTCAATATATAATACTGTGATATTTGCATCATTTATAGATAGCTATCAGCCTATCATGACTAAATTTCTTGGATATAATATTAAACGACGTGTAATAATTGTTATAAATAATTATTCGAGATTGGATATATAATAATATTTGCAGCATTTAGTATTAAGGCTGTACAGGTGAGCCAGAACCCTACAAACTTCGTCAATCCCAGATTTGTTTGCATCGAATGCCTTCCACCATGGAGGATTCTCAGGGGGGGGTACCTGGAACCGAGGAGCAGCAACATAGACAACCCCACAAGCCACAACCTCACTCTTGAATCGAACACACAAGGCGGTATGCAAACTGATCAAGTTAAATTTGATGTTAGAAACAGAAGAAAACAATAAATAAAACCTAATAATGGAAGTAAAATCCATAGTGTAAAACAGAAAAAAGAAATGTCAGAATCAGAGGTCAAAATGCTACAAACAATTGGATAAGGCACGCAGAATAAGCTTTTGGAGTTCTAACCATGCATCATTTTAAATTATAAATATTGTAGCATGCAATTCCATCCAGTGCACCAAATTCAAGCGGTGGGGTTACAAATAAACAACTTTCAAGAAATTACTCGTGGTGGGTTGATTGTTAGTATCTTTGAAAGTTCTTCTACCAAGCAACAGAAGTAACTGCTGCATCATTCTAGTATCGGTCGATCTTAATTTTGTAGATTCCATTCCAAGGAACATGCAGGAATTAAAAGTATATATGGAACAAAATAAAATAATTACCATGATTCTATAGCTATTTCTATATAAATAACAACCAGAAGAAGGATAGGTGAAAAGATTCAAATCAAATCGAATCTACACTTGGAGCATGACCTGATTGGCAGCAACTGTTAGATTATTTCAAATTATATTTCAAATTTAATTTTCAAATATTATTTCAAATTTTAAATTATATATTTTTTTGAAAATTTCTCTAATGTATTTTTTTTAATCCCACATTGATTAGACAGTGAAATATTTAATAGTTTATAAGTGAATGTATTTCACTATACATAAAATAAATAAAATGGTAGACAGTCTAGAAGCGTCATCCAATGTAAAGCACTGATCGCACGCACGCGCACGTGCGTCGCACACGCAACGCATAGACGCATTGAAGCTTTAGACGCACTTAGCACGTACGCATCGTTGCAAGTGACGGAATTCTTTTGCTAAGCGAAATAATGTATCTAATCACTATTTT
This sequence comes from Platycarya strobilacea, assembly GCA_036898215.1. Taxonomy (NCBI): domain Eukaryota; kingdom Viridiplantae; phylum Streptophyta; class Magnoliopsida; order Fagales; family Juglandaceae; genus Platycarya; species Platycarya strobilacea. Next base: position 47,763,366 of record CM072545.1, read on the forward strand.
GACAGTTGTGATTAACTGTCAATTACAATTATTTTTGTAACTGTTTAGATAATAACTGTCATAATTTTATTTTAACTGAAACGTTATGTCTGCTGCTATTGTATCTTTTCGTTCAAAAGGTTAGCGTTCAGAATTTGCAATCTGCATACTATATAAACAGTGTTTTATCTTAAAAACATAATTGCTAATAATTTCCTTTTGCAGAATTCTATACGAGTGGGAGGCAATATTTGTCTGAGAAACAGATTAACAATCGTCTCATTATTCTTTTCTTTCAATCTCTATACGTATATAAATTTTCTAACAGCAACAATAATTCAATAGCTCGTGACATCTTGAGAAAACCAAAAGGAGACAATTTAATCGAGTGATGTCAGCAAGTTTGACAAGTGCCACTGGCCCACTTCTAGTACTGTTGGCCCATTTATCTTCGAATAAAGCAATATTTGAGTCTACCATGGATGTATGCAGGGCGGAACTGCCCCTGCTCTAGCCCCCCAAACTTTTTAAAAAATGATATATAGGATATAAATATATATAGTTTTTTTTATATAATTAAAATTTCCACACTAATTTATTAAAAAATAAAAAATTTGCCCCCCCAAATTCTTAGACCTCTAAAAATTTTACTAAAATTATTTTTTCAAATTTTAATACTTACCTAATCTTACTCTAAATTTTTATTTACACCCAAATTATCTTTCCCACTTTAGCTTAATGTGCTAATGCAACTAAATTTTTAAGATATGTTTAGTGTTGCCCAGATGACTAACACAAGAGGGGGGTGAATTGGGTTATATTAAAAAATTAATACTTATAAACTAAATATACAATATAAAATATAACCAAAATATAAAGCAGTAGGAAATATAAAGAGTAGGGTAAGAGAAAGCAAACTCAGTATTTTTACGAGGTTCAGCCCCACTGCCTACGTCCTCGCCTCAAGCTACCCCTTGAGGATTCCCAAATCCACTATTCAATCTCCTTTAGGTGGAGATAGAAACCTATTACACCTTTGAGCAGCACCGCTCCAAAGAATCCGTGTAGAACACCCTCTACACTTCCAATCACCTCACACTTGGTGATTTAACTATTCCACGTGTAGAACACCTTCTACACTTCCAATCACCTTACACTTGGTGATTTAACTATTCCCCGTGTAGAACACCTTCTACACACACAAGGGTTATACACACCCTTTTACTGATACAAGAATTGATAGTAGGTAGACTATCAAAGTACACTCCTCAATGAGTGAGATAGAAACAATACAGCGCAACTTATATCTCTCTCAACAAGAACAAGAATTAAGGCTCAAAACTTTAGAAAAGAGAGAATGAGAGCTTTGAAAAAATGATGCAAAACTTAGCAATAGATGTGTAAGCTCTTGTTGTGTTTTTTGCAAAACTCAAGTGAGCTATTTATAGGTAAATGAGTCTTCAATTTCAAATTTGAAAAGATTCCCATGTCAAATAAGAGCACTATTCACTTTTCAAAAAATTCAAATAAAAACATTTCCTTTTTGCATTTGTCAAAGACAACTCCATTCATTTTTCAAAGAAATCAAACCTAATCTTTTGCTTTTCATACAAGACAAAATGAGCATGATTTATTTTTCAAACCAAATCATCTTCTTTTTGCATATGTCAAAAAAACACACAACCACCCTTTAAGATTTTCAAACAAATCATCTATCTTTTATATTTGTCAAAAAAAACACACAACCACCCTTTAAGATTCTCAAACAAAATCATCTACCTTTTGCATTAGTCAAAAAAACACACCACCTCCCTTCAAGACTTTCAAACAAAATATGCACATGTCAAATATGATAATCAATCATCTTATAAAATCAAGTTTTTATAAAAAAAAATATAATTTTCGAAATTATTTTGTTTGATGGTGTTATGCACATGTGAAAAACATAATTTTCAAAACTAAGACATTTAAAAATGTCTTGCATATGTGGAAAAAGTAATTTGATGTTTTATGAGAAAAAAGAGTAATTTGGAGCCTTAATCCAATTTCTAATTTTATCAAGAGATGTACAAAAATAATCTATGAGCTTCATTTGTAGACTTGATATCTTTCTTGCTCATGCTTGATTTCTTGATGTGCTTAGCTCCCTTCATGCATAGACAACTTGAGCTTGAGTTTTCAATATTATTTGTTATCATCAAAATTTATACGTAAATACGAGACTTGAAACCTTGGGTTCAACAATCTCCCCCTTTTTGATGATGACAAATACTTAGTAGAAATCTGCGACCTGCAGTAATACTTAAGCTCCCCCTGAAAATATGCGTTAGTATTTCAAGAAAAATATAAACATGATTCTAGCATATATAACAGGGTAGTATAATACTAGTATAAGACTTCTCCCCCTTTTGGCATCATTAAAAAGGAATCATAATTAGATCAATAAGATATATTCCTGCAATAACCAATAGACAAATAAAACGCTGCGTTAGCAGAGACTGTAGAAATTAGAACCACCCGTGTCCGACAAAAGTTGCAAACGTTGAAGCCGAATTTTATCATCTCGGTGCGGAAGAAGATTTAAATCCGCTTGATGTTATTGACGAATTAGATGTTTCGGAGATTTGAAGATGAATAATTAAAATTATTCGTGTCCGACAAAGACAGCAAAAGCTGCAGGCCTAGCTTTGGCAATGCGGTGCGGAGCCATGCATGTCCGACAAAACCTGCAAATGTTGGAAGTCTAACTCTGGCAATTCGGTGCGGAGCCACGCGTATTTGACAAAACCTGTAAAGGTTGGAGGCTTAGCTCTAACAGTCGGTGCGAAAGCAGATCAATCGCCTGATGTTGTTGACAAACGGGTTTGAAGGCTCTGAGTTTCTATAAAAAAAATCATTTTCACCAATCGAATACCAAAAAAAAAACATTGCTTCTTGACCTAAGTTCTGTTTCTCCATAACGATAGAATGGCCGAACAATTCTCTTCCACTAATGTTCCAGACTTGAATCAGGAACCCTTGACGCATCAACCATCAATCTTCTCTCCTAAGGCTGTCAATGCCATGATAGGAGCAGAGAACCGTTTTTCTAGTAAGAAAACTTTTGACAATGTGTGTCCAGCATATCTTATATTTCTTTTGACTAATAAGATTTGAAGAGACAATAGTTTGTCTTGTTCTTTATGCTATCTCTATAAAATCAGTTTTAAAGTTTATCCGATTTGCATCAAATCTTATTCTCATCTCTATAACTCATCTGCATTCCTTCAATATTCTCGCTTTAAGTTTTCAATTCTTTTCTCAATGGCTTATTCTTCTAACATTCCTCTAGATGCATCCATGAGGTATTCTACATCTCAATCTCATGTCCTTTCTGCAGCTACCATTGGCGCTATGTTGCAGCAAGAGAACAACAGTTTGGCTAATAAGCCAGACTCCGATGCTATCTACGACTTGGTGAATCTCGGGACTCGCTACTCATCCTCTATTGTCGCTTTTTCCCAGCGGCTACAAGTCAAAAATCATGAGGTTGAAAAGCTTAAAGAACAAATTGTTGTACTTCAACGAATTGTTCAAGAGTCTCACACAAGGGAAGGAATCCTTCGGCAGAAGAATAAAAAGTTGAAATCTCTATTGGATTCTTCATTCCGCTTGCCAGTTCCCATGGATAGGGATGACATGATATTGTATGAAGAGAATGAGCGTCTCAAACATGAGGCTAAGAACCTCAAGTTTATGTAAAAGTATTTAAAAAATATCTCTCTATTTTTATGAACTCTGATCTATCTTTCAAGAGATATTCATAACATGCATCATACCTATTTCTCTTCTAATCATAAATAATCTATCTTCTGGTAAGGGTTTTGTGAATATATTTGCTAACTGATCGTGTGTGTTTGTGAACTCCAGTACTATATCGCCTTTTCTGCACATGATCTCAAAAAAATGATATCTTATTTCAAAGAACCAGTATAATCAGTACCTGAATAACTAATAAGATCGAAATAATGTGTTTAGGATACCATAACTCTAAGTCAATGGTACTGGTAAAATATCTAAAAATCCGCTTGACTGCAATCAAATGAGATTGTTTTGGAAATGATTGAAAACGTGCACATAAACATACATTGAACATAATATCAAGTCTACTAGTTATCAAATATAATAAACTACAAATCATACCTCAATATACCTTTGAGTCAACTGGCTTACCGCTTTCATCTTTATCAAGTTTAGTGGTTGGACTCATTGATGTTCCAATTACTTGATTTGCAATCCGAGAAAGAAATTAAGTTCTCCCATTATGCTCATTTCAAATTCTTTCTGCATATTCTTAGCAAAATCTTGACACATATTTTCATTAGTAGCACCAAATATTATATCATCAACATAAATCTGAATCAAAAGAATATCATCATTTTTGTATTTAATGAAAAGAGTTGTATCAATTTTTTTCTCTTGAAAAGCATTTTTTAATCAAGAAACCACTAAGTCTCTCGTACCACGCTCTAGGAGCTTGTTTGAGTCCATATAGTGCTTTTGTGAGTTTGAAAACATGATTTGGAGAAATATGATTTTCAAAACCTGGAGGTTGCTCAACATATACCTCTTCATTTATAAAACCGTTTAAGAAAGCACTTTTAACATCCATTTGAAAAAGTTTGAAATCTTTATAACAAGCATATGCAAGTAGCATTCGAATAGCTTCTAATCTTGCGATTGGTGCATATGTCTCATCATAATCGATTCCTTCTTCTTGATTGAAACCTTGGGCTACAAGTCGAGCCTTATTTCTAGTAATGACTCCGGACTCATCTTTCTTGTTTCTAAAAACCCATTTTGTTCCAATAATAGTATGATTTTTTGGTCTAGGAACAAGTGTCCAAACATCATTTCTTTCAAATTGATTAAGCTCTTCTTGCATAGCTAGTATCTAAGATTCATCAAGAAGTGCTTCATCAATATTTTTAGGTTCAATCTGAGATAGAAAAGCAGTATAATTGCAAATATTTCTAAAAGATGATCGAGTACTTACACCTCGTGAAGGTTCTCCTAGAATTTATTCCGCTAGATGATCTTTCACATGTTTCCACTATTTGGTTGCATCTTGTACTAAGTCTTGATGATCTTTCCTTCTATTTCCATGATCTTCCCTTTTGAATTGTCTCCAAATATCACACATCCTTTTTCTTTAGAAGTGAAGTCAATGAATTTAGTTTTGTCTTCTGTCACGTATCTTGAGCATCCGTTATCTAAAAATCATTTATTTTTACCTGTAGAATACTTCATGCATACCTACAAAAATAATTAAAAACAATTCCTGGTACCCAAGTTCTTTGGGTCCTTTATTTATTAGTATTAGAAGAAATAAGATTTTTAGGTACCCATATGGCCCTAATAGTCATTGTATGTTTTCTTCTAATAGGACAAGCAAAATAATTATAACCATTTCTATTACAAAAATTGCAAATAGCATGTGACATATATGAAGAACTTGAGTGATTATAATAGTATCTTTTTTTAACAAAATTATTTTTATGAAAAGAATTTTGAATATTGGACTTTGATGTAGAAGGATTATCAAAGAAGTTTTTATAAGGTTTGTATTTTTGTTTTGGCATATATCCCAAGCCTGCCTTATCAAAAACACATCTTTGACTACCAAGAAGTTTTTCAAAATTTCTTTTTCCATTCGTAAAATTTTCAATAATATTTTCTAAATCAGTTTTCTTTTTCTTCAACTCAAGATTTTCATCTTTCAAAACAATACTTTCTTTTCTTAAAATATCAATTTCGTTTGTTAAAGAAGAATTTTTCTTTTTCAAAACAGTATACTTGATACCCAATTTTTCAAATTCCTCATATACCTCTTCTAAAACATTTTGCAATTCTTCATATGAAGGATCTTCAATATTATCAAGATTTGTTACCTCAATGTCATCTTTAGCCATAAGACAAAGATTTGCTGATTCTCCATTGCTTGCTTCACTATCTGAGCTACTTGAATCATCATCCCACGTAGCTTTCATTGCTTTTTTGCCTTTGTTTCGATCTTTCTTTAGCAGAGGACAATCTGGTTTGATATGACCAGGTTTATTGCATTTATAACAAATTAAAGTGTCATTTTTACCTGAATCTTTCTTGGAAAACTTATTGAAGGATTTCCTTGGAGGAGTTTTATTTTTCTTTAAAAACCTCTGAATTCTTCTTGTTATCATCGCAACTTCTTCATCTTTGTCGTCATTTTCCTCATCTTCATCACTTTCATTTTCATGTGGAACAGCTTTAAGTGCCAAGCTCTTCTTTGACTTTCCTTCTTCTTCTCCTCTTTTCAATGTGTACTCATGGGTGATAAGTGATCCGATGAGTTCATTCACTTCGAGCTTCTTGAGGTCTCTAGCTTCAAGAATCGCTGTCACTTTTGATTCCCAACGTTTTGGTAGAGAGTTGAGAATTTTTCTTACTATCTCCACTTTGGAATAAACTTTGCCAAGAGCTGTCAAGCTATTTATGATGTTAGTAAAACGAGTGTACATACTAGAAATAGATTCATCATCATTCATCTTAAACATTTCATATTCATGAGTAAGAATATAAATTTTTGATTCCTTGACTTGAGAAGTTCCTTCATAAGTAACTTCCAAGTTATCCCAAATTTCCTTTGCTGTAGCACAAGTCATTACTCTATTAAATTCATTACCATTGAGAGCATTATATAATAAATTCATAGCAGTTAAATTCAAAGTATAAAGTCTATCGTCTTCACGATTAAACTCTTCTTCTTCCTTTTTGACCTTTACTCCATCAACTAATTTTGTTGGAATATAAGGTCCATTTACAATACATTTCCAGATTTCTCGACCTTGAGCCTGAAGGAATATTCTCATTCTAACTTTCCAGAATGAGTAATTGTCTCCACAAAAGAGTGGAGGCCGACTGCTAGATTGACCTTCACCAAATGAAGCTGCAATGTTAGCCATAAGATCTTAACTCAAAAGATAGTTAATCTTATAATAGAGCTCTAGCTCTGATACCACTTGTTGCCCAGATGACTAACACAAGAGGGGGGTGAATTGGGTTATATTAAAAAATTAATACTTATAAACTAAATATACAATATAAAATATAACCAAAATATAAAGCAGTAGGAAATATAAAGAGTAGGGTAAGAGAAAGCAAACTCAGTATTTTTACGAGGTTCAGCCCCACTGCCTACGTCCTCGCCTCAAGCTACCCCTTGAGGATTCCCAAATCCACTATTCAATCTCCTTTAGGTGGAGATAGAAACCTATTACACCTTTGAGCAGCACCGCTCCAAAGAATCCGTGTAGAACACCCTCTACACTTCCAATCACCTCACACTTGGTGATTTAACTATTCCACGTGTAGAACACCTTCTACACTTCCAATCACCTTACACTTGGTGATTTAACTATTCCCCGTGTAGAACACCTTCTACACACACAAGGGTTATACACACCCTTTTACTGATACAAGAATTGATAGTAGGTAGACTATCAAAGTACACTCCTCAATGAGTGAGATAGAAACAATACAGCGCAACTTATATCTCTCTCAACAAGAACAAGAATTAAGGCTCAAAACTTTAGAAAAGAGAGAATGAGAGCTTTGAAAAAATGATGCAAAACTTAGCAATAGATGTGTAAGCTCTTGTTGTGTTTTTTGCAAAACTCAAGTGAGCTATTTATAGGTAAATGAGTCTTCAATTTCAAATTTGAAAAGATTCCCATGTCAAATAAGAGCACTATTCACTTTTCAAAAAATTCAAATAAAAACATTTCCTTTTTGCATTTGTCAAAGACAACTCCATTCATTTTTCAAAGAAATCAAACCTAATCTTTTGCTTTTCATACAAGACAAAATGAGCATGATTTATTTTTCAAACCAAATCATCTTCTTTTTGCATATGTCAAAAAAACACACAACCACCCTTTAAGATTTTCAAACAAATCATCTATCTTTTATATTTGTCAAAAAAACACACAACCACCCTTTAAGATTCTCAAACAAAATCATCTACCTTTTGCATTAGTCAAAAAAAACACACCACCTCCCTTCAAGACTTTCAAACAAAATATGCACATGTCAAATATGATAATCAATCATCTTATAAAATCAAGTTTTTATAAAAAAAAATATAATTTTCGAAATTATTTTGTTTGATGGTGTTATGCACATGTGAAAAACATAATTTTCAAAACTAAGACATTTAAAAATGTCTTGCATATGTGGAAAAAGTAATTTGATGTTTTATGAGAAAAAAGAGTAATTTGGAGCCTTAATCCAATTTCTAATTTTATCAAGAGATGTACAAAAATAATCTATGAGCTTCATTTGTAGACTTGATATCTTTCTTGCTCATGCTTGATTTCTTGATGTGTTTAGCTCCCTTCATGCATAGACAACTTGAACTTGAGTTTTCAATATTATTTGTTATCATCAAAATTTATACGTAAATACGAGACTTGAAACCTTGGGTTCAACATTTAGATTATCTAAATTATGTAGATGACTAGAAATATGAATTTTTTACATATCATTTACTAATTTATATTGAAAAATTATTGTCAATAATTTCATTTTAGAAATGATAATAGATAAATTTTATTTCATGAAAAATCATTATCGAGTTTAATTTGTAAGAGAAATCTTAAGTTCATTTTTTTTTTTTGTAATGGGCTCTAACAAATTGAAAAAATTAAAAAAAAAAGATTTATAAACATGTATTTTTATATATAATTTTATAATCGTGTGCAAATAAAAAACTTATATTCACATATACTACATATTTTGTCAATCGCCCCCCCAAATAACAAATTCTAGTTTCGCCCCTGGTTGTATGTAAACAAAACTTCACAAGAACCAATGGGGTGAATGTACAGTTCTTCATTGGAAGTTATTGTTACTACTTATTTTCTATTGTGCTGTTGCCAATTTGTGCATGAGAAGTAGATTCAAGTCTACCACAATTTGTGTAAGCATATTCTAGAGACGCAAAGCTTTTGCGTTAAATGGATGTCAAAATGATAGAACATAAAGCACATAAGTTATGTATTAAGTACTCGAAGATATATCTACAAGTACTTTATTTGCAGAAGGTACCTATCATTTGCGAGATTCCAGCTTCTTGCGTCAGATCTGGAGGCGTTTCAAGGGTGGCGAGGTAGTTAAATATGAATTTATGAGGATGTTCAACATGACAAATGAATCCCATCTCTTTCAATATATGTCTTTCTGCTTACTCAAGTCTGTCTTGAGTTCATGATATTTCTGTTAGAAAGAAACCCAAAGAAATAGGAAACCATGAAAATGGACTTTACGAAAAAAATAAAAACAAAACTTGAACGGCTAAAATCAACCACTTGTGCAGACAAAATGTCAGCATACTAGAAAGACGCCAGAAAGGAAACAATACATACAAAAGAAGAAAACAATAAAAAATAACAAATATAATACCAAACATAAAGAAGGTGGATGTCTAACCAGCGATCCAATTTCCAAATGCTGATCTATGGGCAAGTTCTCTCTCCTACTGAATCTAATAAATCATCTGATGATTTTACTAAATTTATTTTATGCATTTTATTCTTTCATTTAATAGATGCTTGATATAAATCAGCTAAATGTCTGGCCGTACGACAAGTACGTGACCAATGTCTAATCATTCCATATCTATGGCACACATCTTCACTTCTCTTTAAAAAATTATTCTGTGAGCTTTTACTCATTTTTAAGTTGTACTACTTCTGGTGATACGGTATCTTATTATCCCTTTTAATGTTATCACTTCTGGAACCAACATTTCTATAATTTCTCTTACCACGTCCACGCCACTGATTTATTCTAAAGGATGTACCATTCACTTATGGGAATTATGCAAACCTATTACCATTCATTTCAGGGAATGATATTAAGTTAGTAGGGCGTAACTAGTGGTTTTTTAATAAGAGCTCATTGATCTGCTCAGCTACTAGAAGAAATGATATAAGTTCAGAATATTTTTTGAACTTTCTCTCACGATACTGCTGCTGCAAGAACACATTTGAAGTATGAAATGTAGTATAAATCTTATCTAGCATATCATCATCAGTGATTTTCTCACTGCATAATTTTAGTACTGAACTTAATTTAAAAAGTACGAAATTATACTCACTAACACTTTTATAATTTTACAACTTCAGGTGCAACCATTCATAACGAGTTTTTAGGAAGATGACAGTTTTTTGGTATTCATATTTTTCCCTTAAACTATTACACAAAATATAGGGATATTTTATTATAAGATATTTAGTTTTTAAGTCTTCGTAAAGATGGTAACGAAGGAAAATCATTACTTTAGCACGGTCCTGCATGGACACTTGATTTCCTTCTTTAATTGTTTCACCCAAATTCATCACATCAAAATGAATTTCAGCATTAAATATTCAGGATAAATAATTTTTTTTTCCAGATATGTCAAAAGCAACAAATTCTAATTTTGTAAAGTTTGTCATTTTCTACACATATAAATAATGAAATAAATATATGTATCTCAGAAAATATATTTATAAATTCACACAGATTTTAAATAATAATCATCAATAAAATATATCAAAGACTACAAATAATATATTGAAAAAACTTACAGAGGAATAAGACTACTAGCTTCAGAATTAGTAAAATCGTCGTACTAATAACGTGTTATAAAATTAAGAAGGAAACTACTACTATTGCAAGATAGAAATCTAAAGAAATTTCTCAAGAACTCTCAAGAACTGAAACTTTTTTCTCTCCTTATATTTTCTTATAAATTTTATAACAACTGAAATCCATATTTATAGATTTTGAAATTACTATACAAATTACTATGCAAGTCACCATGCAAGATTTAAAATAATAATGATGAGGTCATTCACATAATTTTAGTAGTGGGACAGGGGACGACAACCGTCCCTCCAATCGATCTTCATTTCATTACAAAAAATATTTTTAATTAGTCGATCTTGTAATTACTAATTAATAGCTCTTCCTTTCTAAAATATTGCCATTAAATCGTTTCTATAACCGGCGAGACCATATTAATCTGTAGATAGATCAGGACCAATTAAGGGCATAAAATACTAATAATTAATGAAAAAATCTATATATAAGTCTATCCACCACATATCATATATATATTTTTTCTTTTATAAAATATCTAGTATATAAATAATCAGGAGAGAATTCAATTAGTTTAAAAAGAAGAAATTCAAAAAAAAATGTAAAAAGAACAAAATTGTTTAGTATGTAGTATGTGAGCTTATATATAATAAAACTCATAATTAATTAAGGACAATAAACATCGATTAACTTCTTCTCTCCTTCACATTGCAGAGGAATAAATCGGGTTTTACATCACTTAATAAGTTCAATATATAATATTGTGATATTTGCATCAATATTTATAGATAGCTATCATGAGTAAATTTTCTTGGATATATAATATTATACGACGTCTAGCTAATAATTGTTATAATGTGTTTTCTTACGGGTTTATCTCTCACTCACTTTTAAGTAATCAATTCCAATAATCGATCATGATCGTGTACGTACTAATTAAAAACTTGTCTGGAATCCCTTCGATAAATAATAATTTATTATTATTTAGCTAATATATACATATATAATAGCGCCAATATTAATGGAATATATATAATCTAAATGTTCAATTCACCTACTTTAAAATGTACAACCCAGATTAAAAATATATATATTAACTGCATTTATTGACTTAAATTTTCCAGACAATCATAACAAAATTTGAATACCGACTGATATTACAATATGCATTCTATACATATTAGAATTCATATATGATAATATAAATGATATATACATATCAGAATTCTAGAAACATTAATATTATATTATTAACATTGATCAACATTACTATCTTACGCATTGTCATAATACACTTAAGATCATTGCAAGTATTAATTAGACAAGCTTTGTAAAGTTTTAAACCCCATTAAATTGGACAGAAAACAATGATAATTATACTGATCATCCTCTCCTTTAAATAGGGTTTATGAGTACTCCTCTTGATTTTCACCCCACCAAAAGGCCGCGAAAACAACAAATTAAGAGAAAGAGATCAAGAGAAGAAGACAGAGATCGAGATCAACATCATCGATCGTCAACATGGTTTCATACAATATAATAAAAAATGATGTAGTAGTAGTTTTGGTGCTCATGATGATCCTGATAGCTGCAAGTAGTAGTACTGTGTCGGCGGCCATGAACGAGGATGGGTTTCTGCAACACAAAGCAACCGTACGCATAAGTAACGAGTTGGGTGAAGGTATGGATCTTTCAGTGCACTGTTTGTCAGCAGATGATGACCTCGGCACTCACCTTATTCACTATCATTCTGGTTACTATGAATTCACATTCAGGCCCGACTTTCTGGGGACGACGCTTTTCCACTGCGGCTTTCAGTGGAATAATGTATTCCATCGTTTTGATATATACGTCGCCAGTAGGGATCAAAGGCATTGCACCCTTTGTTTGTGGAACATTAAGGCTGATAAACCTTGTATGTTTAATGAAGAGACTAAAAAGTATGATCTCTGCTATGACTGGTCTTCATGATCATGATCCTGATCAACAGTCCTAGCTAGCTAGACCCTGATCAATCCACAGTTCATGTCATGTTAATTTGCTTCTAATTTAAGATCAAATAATAAAGAATATTCTGGTCTGGCTTGCCTTTATAATTTGTTTTTATTGGAATTCTTTCCTTTTGGGTTTTTTTTTTCCTTTTATTTTTTTTTCTTATTTGAATTTGCATAATATCTGATTAATTCGAGAGTCATGATCTCAAGATTAGTTAATTTGGAGAGTCGTGTTGATCTTGAACATCCAAAATCAATTAAAAAAAATGCTTGACAAAAACAAATGAAGGAGAACAGATGGAAACTTCTGGTTAAACCAACTAAAGATTATATTAATTATAAAAAGCTTCCATATATTTCACGATCTTAGATTGTTTTCTAAATGAGCAGTATGTATGAGCGTATGTACGTAGTAGGTTTCTCAATTCTCTTAGACAACCTTGAATGAATTTAGGAGTGTAATCATTAATAAGGAATCGTGGGTGGTTAAGTTTTATTGGTTTAATTTTTATTCGAACACAAATACGATCAATATATATCTTATATAGATAATTACATACGAATATGTTTAACTTTATTCAAACACGAACCCGAAGAAGTTATATATTAATATAAAAATAAGTTCAAACTTGTTCCATAAAGCTACTTGTTCTTAACAAAATAGGTTATTTTTGTCCTATCTTACTATTTTATTGTTGAGTTTTTTCAAACATATTTATTTAGTTAATATACACGTATTTATTAGTACCATTCCATTCATAAGGGCCCAAGCAACACATGATATATATAGTATTAAGAGCATAATTCCATCCTATCCTTTTAAGATCACTTTAGATGTTCTCGTTATTATCAAGTTAAAGATGGTATCAAAGTTATCGGGTTTATATGTACATATTCAAATCAAGTCGAAATTTATTATATACAAGTCATATCATTTGATTATCAATCATGATTTTTTATATATGAATCGAGCCAAACTCATGTTTGATTAAATCAATCTTGAGTAGCTTCTTGATCACTAATCTTGTTTATTAAGAGCTTCTTAAATAAGTATTTTGTTGAGCCAACATATTCAATCTCAGCTCGCCCCATTTGGAACCTAAACTCCTATCAACTTGTCTCATTTTATCATTATAACTTTTTCAAATTCTCATACATATTTTTCAAGTTCTCGTACAAAATATAATAAATAATTCAACTTTTTCAAATTCTAAAACACTCATAATATTAAAAAGTAATATTGTAATAATATTTTATTCAACTCAACTCAAATCAGTTTAGCTCAGCTCAACATCTAAACACAGCCTTAACTTTTTTAAGAAAAAGAAAAGGGTGGATCGACTCAGTTGTTTTTCAGGCTTGGCTCTTTCAAAGCTGAGTAGCGAGTCATTTGGAACCTGATTACGTGCACTGTGCACAGATGGGGTTGGAAGCAACCATATTGCAGACTAGAGCACTATAAATGTAGGAAGAAAAAAGCATTCAAGAAAACTAGGACCTTAATTCAATGATGTTCAATACAACTATTTGGCCTAGCAAAGCATCTGAAAGCCAAGCTTACAAGTATTTGATATGACATGTCCACTAATTTCAACCTAGACTAATCCAAACAGAAGCAATTTCAACCTTGGCATTGAGAGAACATTCATGTGTGCCATGTAAAGCGTTCAATGCCATATATAATCAGCAATAAATTAAAATTATTCACATCCTTTGAGGTATTATATACATGAAGATAAATATCATCCTTCAACTAATTCCATTAACTTGAGGACCTTTAAGATACATAAGGAAAAGTACTACAGCAGTACACCAGAGTGATCAAACTGCAGTAATTGCAGAGGAAAATACGGTATTTCAGAGAATTATAAGTTCTCCATAAACTAACAGCAGAAGCCCAATAATGATATTCTTTTGATGAAAACATGTACAAGAGACTGTCATTTTTTCCATTGTGAAAAATACTAGGAAGAATCAGCCCCCAAGAAATCACCTCAGTTAATAGATATTTGAAACCGTCACATACTTATTAGAGATAGTAAAGTTACCTTCTCACTCATTAGACTCAATAAGCATCAAGACAACTTCTCGCATTGATGGTCGGTCCAAATGCGACATACTTGTGCACATCAAAGCAATCTTTAAAACGGCAAGCATGTGTTCAACTGTACTTTTGTCTTCAAGATTCAGTCTAGGGTCAAGAATCACAGGTGTCAATGAATGGTCTCGGACGTACTTTCTCACCCATGTGACAAGATCACCCCCTTGATCTAGTGGTTGCACAGGAGTTTTTCCAGTTAGCAACTCTAATAAAACCACTCCATAGCTATAGATGTCACATTTTTCTGTAACCTTCATGGTGTATGCATATTCTGCACAACAAGAGTAAAATGTTTTAATCATTTCTATGTAACACTGAATTATAATTTTCAAAAGGCATGACTTAGCTAAGCAATGCAGAGAGAGAGATTTTCCACTGAGCCAAAGTTAAAATTTGTATCTGTATTGCTATCTGTCAGTATGAAAGGATCATTTTGACGAATCAAAGTGCCCTATACTAGGACTCCATCAATCATAATAAGAATTTCCTTAGAACAGACTCTGTAATAGAAATAATCTTATAGACTAATAATAAGAAAGTGTCTTTAGTGAGTCTAAATGGGAATCTGAAAAGGATGCAGCGTGCTTAACCTGGAGCAATGTAGCCATATGATCCTGCAACCGCTGACATTGATTTAGATTGAGGCATGTCGATTACTTTTGCCAAACCAAAATCACCAACATGGGCTTCAAAGCCATCATCTAGTAGAATATTATTGGACTTTATATCGCGGTGAATAATCTTTGGTTTGCAATCATGATGTAGATAAGAAAGACCTTCAGCAGCTCCAAGAGCTATTGTGAACCGAGTTGGCCAGTCCAGACTACAAGAGGCCCCATGAAGCATTTCACCCAAGCTACCCTTGGCCATGTACTCATACAGAAGCAGATTGGAACCATGATGATAGCAGAAACCATATAGCTTCACAATGTTACGATGCCTAATCTTCCCAAGAGTTGAAATCTCAGCCCGAAAACTGTTCTCAATGTTGTTCCCCTCCCTGTTAGATGCTAGCTTCTTAGCGGCAATGGTCTTTCCAGAATGCATGACTGCTTTATAAACTGTTCCACAAGCTCCCCTGCCAATAACATAGCTGTCATGAAAATTGTTTGTGGCCTCAACCAGATCTTGGAAAGTGAACCCATCTTTTGGTGGAAAATAGATGTCTGAATCTGGCGTTGGAATGTCCTTATCTTGCAAGGAAGGAACTGTCTCAGCTGGACGTCTCATGAAATACAGAAGAATCATAATTAGAATGAGAGAAACCCCACCCACGGCAGCCGAAATTGCTGTGATGATTTTACCCTGAGGAGCACCAACTCTTTTTAAAGATGATTTTTCATTGCAACTTTGAAGGCGGCCACCACAAAGCCCTTTGTTCCCAGTGAAGGTGTTGACAGCCATGTTCTGAAACAGTGATACAGAAGGTAAAGGTCCAGTAAGGTCATTGTATGAGAAATTGCAGCCCAATAAACTTGACAGATTTTCAAATGTGCTGGGAATTTGACCAGTCAATTGATTATTATTGAGGTAGAGGTATTCCAGTATTTTAAGATTGCCAAGCTCTTTTGGTATATTCCCAGTGAGATTATTATTGCTCAAATTCAATGCAATCTGCAAGCTTGAAAGAGAACCCAACTCAAGAGGTATTTGACCAGAAAATGAATTGCCACCCATCTGCAACTCTGTCAAGTGGGAGAGGTTTCCCAATGCTGAAGGTATTTCTCCAGAGAAGTTATTTTCTGATAGTCTGAGAAGCTCCAGCTGCAAAAGGATCCCGAGCTCATTTGGTAACGCATCTATAAACCTATTTTGGCTTAGATCAAGCCGTTGAAGCGTCTTACAATTAACAATTTCTGGCGGAATCCTTCCCGTAAGCAAGTTCAAAGAAACATTAAAAGTCACCAATTGAGATAGATTTCCTATTTCCTTAGGCAACTCTGATGTAAAGTAATTTTCTGCAATATGAAGTCTCTGCAACTTTTGGCAGTTCCCAATAACTGGAGGAATTGGACCACTGAACCCGTTTTGATCCAATTCAACAGCAGAAAGGTTCACTAATTTGCACAAGTCTGACGGGAAGCTCCCAGTGAGCCTGTTTCCAACCAGACGAAGTTGCACCAATGATTGGCAGCTGACGACCCCAGCTGGGATATTTCCATGCAGCTTATTAGACTCCAGGTTCAATAAAATCAGTTTGGATTGTTGGCAAAGATGAGGTGGTATTCTTCCTGTTAGTTGGTTGCTTGATAAATCAAGTACCCAAAGTTTGCTGTGAAGACCAAGCTCCCAAGGAATGCTGCCAATCAGAGAGTTATTGAAAAGCTGTAACATGATCATGTTAGTCAAATACTGAAACCCAGATGGAATAGGACCTATGAGCTGATTAATTGAGAGGTCAACTTTTGTCAGGTTCCTCAAGCTACTGAGCTCATTTGGTATCACACCTTTAAGCTGGTTCTGGAAAAGGTGTAGTAAGCTTAAGTTTGTGATCTTACTGAACTCAGAGGGTATCTCACCTGTCAAATAGTTCTCCGAGAAATCAATTTCGCTGGCCAAAGAAAGATTCCCGATCTCCCTCGGAATCGTTCCATTCAGCTTATTCCTATAGAGGTACAACCTCCTCAACGATTTGAGGTTCCCAATCTCCTTAGGTATAGATCCCCCGAGACCATTATCATACAAAGCAAGGGTCACAAGGCTTGTACAGTTCCCAAGTTCCTTTGGGATAAACCCCGAAAGCTGGTTTGAATATAGAATCAGATCTTTCAACTTGCCAAGCATCCCAATTTCCTTGGGTATTTTCCCTCCTATATGATTTTGGGTAAGACCAAGTAATCTCAAGCTCTCACATCCACCAATTTCGGCTGGTATGCTACCAGAAATAGCATTTTGCCCAGCTCTAAATGACGTTAGCTGCTTGAGATTCCCAATAGAACGAGGTAATGGACCAGTGATGTTGTTGGTAAATACCACAAAATCAACCAATAAAGACAAGTTTCCAAACTCCTCTGGAATATGGCCAGATATTCTATTGTTGCATACATTCAAGCTTTTTAAAAAAGACAGATTCCCCAACTCAGCAGGAAGTTGCCCATCAAATTGATTATTATTCAAATAAAGATACTCCAACATGGAACAGTTTGCAATCTCCCTAGGTATGTTTCCAGTGAGCCTATTATCAGAGAGATCAAGCCCAGTAAGATGGACCAAACCACCAATGCTAGAGCTCAGGGTTCCAGAAAGATTCCTTGAATTCAAGTGAAGCGAATAGACTACAGGATCGTTATCGGAGGTGCAATCCACACCAACCCATCCACATGGTGTTTGATCAGTGGGTTTCCAATTTTTTAAAAAGTTCAAATGATCGCGAAGACCCTTTCTCAGCTCCAGGAGGTAAAACCCCTCCGAATTCAACCCCTCTGAAATACAAAAAAGTAAGGTAGCAACAAGCAAGAACAAGATAAACCTCAATCCCTGAATGCTCCTCCAATTCATATTCCCCGACATTTTAGTGGCGCTCTGATTGGTAAGAATTACGAAATAATTAGATATAGTAATACCTGCACGCGCATAACTACTTCAGATTGCAAATTATAGTAACATCACATTTCATAACTGCAAGAAGGTAATTGGACTTATATAATGACAACAAAATTTCAAAAAGTGAGATGAAACAACCAAAATGAAGCGTATCCAAAATCAGTTTTTCAATTAACTAAACAAACTAAAATAAGTGATTGAGAGATTAATCTTCAAATTCAATTCAATCATCTAAATGAATAAAAAGAACTACTTCATAGAAATTGAAAGACAGATGAAAACAGTGATAAAGCCATCACCTGAACAACTATAAATATTTACGACTTGTAAACCAAGTAACGACCACCACCCAGAAATTCAATGATCAAAAGAAGTCTAGCTTGTTACCAAACCAATGACATATAGTCCAAAAAAGCCAACAATACATAAAATTGAAAAGTTTCAAAAAAGATCATAGTGACTATTACAAGTTAAAACGCACCTTGCAAAGCCCGTGATTACTCATCAAGAAAGACATGATGAAAGCAGCGAGACCACCTCTTTCAACAGAGTACTGCTTGCCATGACAAAATGAAAACCGTGTAATTCATGAATCGAAGGGTGAAAACAAGCAAACCCAGTTCGCCTTTTCCTCATAATTGGTGGGATCCTCGATCCACGGGCCAAGATTTTGTACCAAAAGGATGAGAGAAAAGAGGGGAGAAAAAAAAACAGTAAAAAGAATCAGAAAAATCTACCCTCCTTTCTGCGGCTTTTCAACCTGGAAACTCAAAGTGCAATGAATCCGAAAAAATTATTTTCTCTACAATATTTTATTGAAAACGATTGCAAAGCCCAATCTCTATGCTACAGTTATGGTTGCTGTTGTGACTCGTGAAGGTTCTTTTGGGTAGGTTCAAAGGAACGGGCGAGAGCTCTTCGTCGAAGCTTTAATGGCCGACAACGCATGCCCTCATTTCCTCATCGCCTTAATGGCTACGGCTGATGGCCTCTCTGGAGTGGGGCTATCAGCTATGTATAAGTTTCTCTCAGAAAAAAGTGAAGAGATCAGGAGAGAATTTCGGGATCTTTCTGATTAGGACGGCTGCTTGGCTTTGGTAGGTAACCACTGCAGTTTGCTTCTCTGGTTTTGCGGCCGCCTCTAATCTAATCTTGCTTCCAAATCCTCCATGAATAAATATTCATGTCAGCCTGCCAACTTTTTAGCGCTTGAAAATGGCTATAAAGTTCTTATCAACTGCAGAGTGGAGTTCATTGTTCACATTGCATAGCCAGTATTAAAAAAATAAATATCCTTAAAAAATTCTTTTTTTTTTAACGCAAAAAATTTATAATAGAAATGATAAAACAGTCCTAAAATAGGGCAGTCGCATATTTTAAAAATAAATAAACAATTACAAAATTTATATGAAAAAAATCTTAAAAATACTCACTCTCCTTCATAACAATTATACAATTCTTTTATATTCTTTTTTTTTGGACTGAATTATTATATATTCTAAGACTACATATAATTAATTCTTTATATATAATTTTTTTGGACTGATCATTTTGTTAATTAATTCTTTAAACGTATGTCTAGGATATAGAAGATCGAGCCATAAGGTTGTTTACATGAACAAATACATAAGACTACATGAATATGTACAGTTTCTTGAGAGAAAATTAATTCTATAATGTTGTTTTATATATATTCTAAGAAAAATGATTAATCTAATTCAACATAAGTAGTAACTCATAATTTAGTTATGGATAAATCTATTTATCATTTATTTGATTATTATTTATTTAATCTTGTTTTAATGTGATATTAAATGATAAATTATAAATATAATATAATAGATAATTTTTAATTATTTAATATGATATATAACAAAACAATGAAAAGATTATTAGTAACTTTAGCATTATTAAGCTGTCAAAAGAAATTTAAAACACGAAAGCCTTTTTATTTTTGGAAAGCCTTTTCATAGCCTCATAACCTCCTTACTTCAGTAGGTAGATGGGGGTAGGAGCTTTAACTACACTCACCTCCTCCCTCACCTTGCAAACCATGACATTTGTTTTGTTTTAGTTTTTTTCCTCTTAATTTTCACCTTTTAAGCTTCAAAATATGTTGATTTGTTATCTTTTAACAATGTAGGATCATCACATGCCCATCATCAGTCTCTTCATATGTAAGTCTACAAGAATAAATTTGTTAAAAAAGTATGGTGCGTATATATATCACGTGTTGTCATGTCTTTGAGAGTTTATTGTCGCCACGTGTAGCACCCTCTACACTAAAAGCATTGTATCTTTTAGATCCAGCTTTCCATTCCACTTCAAGTGCGTGACTTGCATGTGCCGCCAACACCTGTGACGACCTTTCACCAACAATTCAATAAATTTTTAGTTGTTATCCTATATTTTTGTTTTTTTAATCAAAAATCAAGTGACAATAGACGTAAAAGTCTATTTCAACCAATCCAAACCAATAAAATGCAGCATTACACACTACCCTTCAATGTGGTTTCTAGTTACAATATTATAATCTATTTATCAGACTATATTAAATTACTTCAAGAGATTTCCTTGGTGGAAAATTGATTTGAGTTAAACTTTTAATTTCAAATCTCTTTTTTTCTATTTTTGTAATGTATCTATTAGTTTAGGAAGATTGTAGAGGACTTTCAGCTTATTGGGAATTATATTATGTAATCTACTAATTTATCAATAAATATTTTACTTACTAAAAAAACCTTAGTTATTATAGCATAGTGGATCATTAATTTTTTTTAATTTTTTTGAATGGGAATTAAAAATTATTTATAATTAATGTAAAGGATATATGAAAATAGTATATAGTTAGTTGAGTTTTGCTGCACATGTTCACACACCACAATTTAAATTTAAAAAAAATTGAATTTTTTTCCTTAAATTAATTGAATTTTTTTACTTGTTATTTATATATCAACTATTTTATATATAAAAAAAAGTATTGTGTAATGTGTAAATTTAGACATGATTTATTTTCAAAGATAAAATTAAAAATTAAAAATTATTATTATATATTTTTTTAATTTTTATATAAAAAATATAATAAAAAGATTCAATTTTTTAAATTTTAAATATTTATTTCAACCAATTTTAAAATAATATTAATATTAAAAAATATTTTATAATAATAATTTAATTTTTTTCGTCTTATTTTTTTTTTTAAATCCGATCTTAATTTAAAATTTTTCTAATTAGAAAGGTTGGAAAGAGGAGATGTGCACGAGGAGAGGATGGTGGAGGCTGTCCCTACCAATCTCAAGAATTTGGACGCGTCCAACCACTTGGCTATATGTCCCTATCGGACGGTCCACGCTAGTGGTCTAATCAGTCAGTCTGTCGGCAAATGATGCAATCTTGAAAGGCGAGAACTAGTATGGGACCCACTTGAAATTGTGGAAATTGAGGATAACTGTTGGGACGGGCCCCCGGGGTAACATGTTCCTCTCCTTGTACAGACCGTTGCTTCTTCACTTTACGTTCTTCTCCTTTCCTTCTTTTCTTCGTTTTTTTTGCCCTTTTCTATGTTGGCTCATCTCCACTCAAGATCACTCTCATTAAATTAATTAAAAATTATCTTTTAAAAAATATATTTTTATATAAATATCAAAAAATAAATATTATATTTAATCAATTATAATATTAAAATATGTGAAAAAAAAAGTACAAAAAGAATTTTTTTTAATTTTTTAGTTATATTATTTTTTTAATATTTCTCTACACATTTTAATATCATAATTGATTAAATATGACATTTTTTTTAATATTTATATAAAAATATCCTTTTTAAAAAATAATTTTTAGTTAACAATTATTTTAATTTTTTAGTTATTATCTTAATTTTACTATTTACAAAAATATTTAACAATTATTTTAATTTTTTGGTTATTATCTTAATTTTACTATTTACAAAAAATATTTTTTATATATTTCTCTACACGTTTTAATATCATAATTGATTAAATATGACTTTTTTTTTAATATTTATATAAAAATATCTTTTTTAAAAAATAATTTTTAGTCAATGAGAATGTTCTAACCAAAATCCATCCAATGGTCAGTATGTGTTGTGGGTTGACATTTTTCTGTGCCCAAGAGGACTTCCAAATTCAGAATTCCCAACTTTTTTTATCCCAAAAATATCTTTATTGTGATTTTTTTTTTAAGTTTTATCTTTTAGTTCTTGGTTGTAACGTAACGTTAATTATTTTTATTTTAAAATTTATTATTTTTTCGATTGTATTAAATGTTTAACACGTGGAAAGCTGTGAGTTTTTTTATCATATTTTGTCTAGGATGAAATCCTAATGATAATATAACAGAGTTCTTATCAATATTCTAAATGAATAAGGTTGAGAATATATTCTATCACTGAATAATAAAACTTATCAATTTTGATTCATCCCTATTAAGTTTTTAGAGTTTATTTTTTATTTTATTTTTTTATTTTGCTTGTAAGTCAACGTGGGTGACACACTATCCCAATTATTTATATTATAAGATTTTATTTTTTAAAAAAATTAAATTTTTTAAAAATTAAATTATGCAATATTAATAATTTGCAATATATGTTTTTCACATTAGTTTCTAGATAATAATTTATATAGACGAGCTAAATAACGCTCATATGGCTGACCTATTTGCTCAATTTATTTGCATTTAAAATTAAATATATATTTTTCCAAATATTCTTAGATTCCTGATTTACCCATAATTTTCACATCGATTTCCTTTTTTCCCATCAATCGTACATGCACATACTCACAATCACATTATATTAAGAGAAATACTAAATGGTCCATCATTTTATCCTTTTATTTTGACCATTATTTTATTTTATTTTATTTATTACTGTTTTTCTTAATAGTTGAAAATTTTATTACTAGTAAAATTGTGCTTTTTTATTTTATTTTTAAATGTTTGATTTGTATAAAAATATTAAAATAGATACAATTATATTAGTGATAATTTGAAGAGACAAAAGACGGCCTTAGTAGCATTGACCTTATACTAATGGGGCTGAATCTAAGAGAGAAGGCATTTTGACTACCCACAAGTAAATATTTCTTTGAAAATTGCTAATGGCCTTATCTTTTATGTTATTTGTTTAGTTATACTATTTATTATTTCACACCACATGTCATACCATTTCTATTAAACTAATTGAGTTGTTATATTTATTATTCATACATTACGTATTTGTTATGAGCTAGAAAATATATTAAAAAAGAGTGTAGAATGTTTAGTAAATAATTATTATTTTCCCTATTTTTGGATTTTACAAAGTCCCAATTTCCAGACACTTTATTTATTGGGGTAAATAAATTTTTTAATATATAAAAAAATAATATTTATAATAGTAGAATATGAAAATACTGCACAATTATTTTAAAAAAATAAGTAAATATAAACCTCATATAAAAAAACTAATTTTTTAACAATAAATTCGTTCTTTTGTGAAATAATAATGATAGACATACAACTCTTTTTACACTTATATATACCATTGTGTATTAAAATAAGGATATTTATATAAATTGAAGTTACTTTTATAACTTATTTTATAAAAATATTCTTCATTTAACATATAATTATAGTAAAAATTGTAAAAAAATTATATATGTATCACTATTCTTTTTAAAATATTTATATATTATATAATTATATGTAATGTTATTAAAAAAAATGATATGTTAGTCTGGTAGTATACTTTAGGGCCTTAATTAGGCCCCAGCCATGATTGCCAACCCAGACTGCCCAGTGCCAACTCCAAGGTGGGGCCCTGAGCTTTTCACGTGTTTAGTAAAGTGGTAATAGGCACTCGGTTATTAAAAAAGAGAAATATTACATATAAAAATAATTATATAAATTCTTTTTATATATTAATATTATTTTATTATATTTATTTTATAATAAAAATAATTATATAATTCAATATAACACGTCAAATTATATTAATTTATAAATTTTTTTAAATATTCTCTTTATGACTAAATACTAAAGTATTTCTTTTATTAAAAAAAAAAGCTAAGCAAGAACTATTCCCAATGTAGATTTTCAAGCACAAAAAGATCACACTAGAATTTTAAGCACTTTTATTAGATAGATCAATTTTTTTTAAAAGTTAAATATATATATATATTTTAAAAATATATATTTAATTAAAAATCAGGAAAAGAAAGTGAAAGAAATAAAATAAAAATACTTTTTATCTTAAAAAATAAATAATAACTTTTTAAATTCGAACAAATTCTAAATATTATTATTCATTTTTAAAAAAATATATATTTTTATTTCCTTCTTCTCATTTTTTTCTTAATTTTTAATCAAATATAATAAAAAAAAATATACGTATATAAATTTATATTTAAAAAAAAATTAATTAATTTAATGAGAGTAGTCTTAGTGCATTCCTTACCCATATCAAGATGGCATGCAAGATGTACAGCCCTTTCCCTTCCGAGATCACACTTCTTAGCTTTGAAACAACAAATCAGGAAATTAGGAAGGTGATTCAAAACAAAAAAGGAAATTAGGAAGGTCGTGTGGGTCGTGTGGCAAGATAATTGTTCTCAAATATATATATATATATATATATATATATTAAATATCATTTAAAATTTAAAAGATTTTTAATTTTAAATCTTTGATGTTTTTTTATTATCTTTAGAATTTTTTCAAAATTTCAAACAAAACATAAAAGATAATATTTTTTTTCTAATTTTAAAATAAAAATAATACTAAAAATAATATTTAAACAAATTTAAATTTATAATTTTTTTTTCAATTTCTTCTCTCTCATTTCTCAAAATCCAATAAAGTAATTTTCACTCATATAATGTCACTATTTTTTACAGATATATTGAGATATTTCATCCAAATAAATCTTAAGATTGGATAATGAGATAAAATTAAATAATTTTAAATAAAAGTTAAAAATTGAATAAGATATTATTAGAATATTATTTTAATATTATTATTATTTTAAGATTTAAAATAATTTATATAAATAATATGAGATAAAATCGTTTATCTATCTAAATATCTTGGCATCATGCCCAACATTTGTACATGAGACCTTCATCATTGTATTTTGTCGGCACATAAGTAAATTGAAACAAATAAGAACATGTAAAAACATTCATAAAAACGTAAATCTGAATCAACTAAACACAAATTAAAGAAACAAATTTCATCCATCAACCAAATATAAAGTCACCAAGCCTATACCTAGGAGCCCTGTTGGAAGTCAACGCCATGGTTGCCATTTTGCCAACTCCACCAAGTCTCTCAGATTTTTTAGCTAATCCATACCTTTTCCTTAGGTCAATTAGTGATGATGACTAAACAATAAAAAAACATCAATTTTCAGCTCATAGCTTTAAGGCCCTATGGCAAAGATATCTCCTTGAACAATTGTTCCTAACTTTTAAAGATCCATGTTAGATCTTCAATTCTTTCCAACTCATAGTTTAATTAGGTCCAGTTTGGAATTTGGATTAAAGAAAGACTAATTCAGTTTACTCTAATTTTAAATTGTAATTAATATTTAAATACTCAATTTTCA
Organism: Platycarya strobilacea; assembly: GCA_036898215.1. NCBI lineage: Eukaryota > Viridiplantae > Streptophyta > Magnoliopsida > Fagales > Juglandaceae > Platycarya > Platycarya strobilacea. Next base: position 47,789,245 of record CM072545.1, read on the forward strand.
AATTACTATGTATATTTTAACTTAAAACTTTTTTTATATGTAGAATTCAATTTTTTTAACTCAACAGTTCTTTATATATAGAATTTAATTTTTTTTTAAATTTTTTATAAATATATCTAAATTTATTTTAACATTTAAATATACCTAAACTTATCTTAAGTAGACTTTATAAAAATTACTATATTATTTTAATTTACTATTATTTATATAAAATTTAAATTATTTTAATTCAGTTTAACATCCAAATGAAACGTAAGTCCTAGGAGAACCGGAGAAAACCAAGGATAAAAAGTCCTTGATTTCAGATCCTAATACAGATCATTCCTACATGTGCATTATAATGCATTTTTTTGGGAATTATGGAGAGCCCGAGCCATCAAAAGTGGCATAAACCATCGGCATAATTTGATCCAAATAGTTGTTGACAAAATATATTATCTAGAAGGTTTTATTGGTTGACTATATTGGGAAGCAGACAAATAATATGACTACTACAGTCATAAAGAAATTTTACAAAATTAATTTTATAAATTAATGTAGTTTTATATGATCTGTTATATCTATTTTATAATAAAAATAATTTTATAACGAATCATATAAAACTATATCAATTTATAAAACTTATTTTATAAGATTTTTCTGTAGTTAAAGTATTTCTCGGCAAATAATAGAGCTTTTTTAGTTGTCGTTGTTTTGCAAAAAAGTTTTTCCGCACAAACAAAGAGAAGCCTTAGTGGAATTGTACAAAATGGCACTACGTATGTGAAATGAATGAAGATGAACCACAAACATGTGAATTTGGGGTTCATATTATCCTCCACTCGGATGCAATAATGCAAAGTCTTTATTTGAAATGAGGATGAAAGCCCAATGAACCACAGGTTTTAGAAAATGCATATGCGATCATTTTTTAGAGTGCTAGTGTGGTAACCAAATGTCCAAACCAACAAGAAGAGTCCCTTGTTACTACGAATAAGAAATGCTTTAGTTATTAAAAATTAACGTATTTTGATATGATACATTAAATTATAAGATAAAGATATAAATTTATGAGGTTATTTTTGTAAAATTAGTTTATGAGTATAGCACTTTTCTTCATAAATAAAGGCGAAAATGCAAGCCAATCCAATTGCATTCGATAACAGAGAACATGGATATCACGAGGAGGGCAGGCTGGAGAACCTTTCCAGTTTCCTCAAAGCTGTACCTTGTTCCAACACACATGCACGAAGGAAAGTGGAATATTACATGTAATGCTGAGATAGCATTGGACGAACCTGTCCAGAAAGGAACCCAACTTTTTATCCGACACAGGGAATTGGAAAGTAGTAGGCAACATGAGTCATTCCGCTTACCCCTTAAAAAAATGTTATAATCATGAAGATATTTTATAAATATAATTTTATAATCTTATATAATGTCATATAATTTATTAAATTTATTTTATAATAAAAATAATTTTATTTTTTAATAAATTATATAAAATCATATCAATTTATAAAATTATATTTTATATAATTTATTTGTGATTAAATTTTTCAAAAAGAAAATCAACTTGAAAGTAAAAGCAGCTCTTGTGCCCTTTTACTTTAGGCCTTTACCACTCATTTAACCAGCCAAATCTAAATTCTAATGATCTAGATCCGTGATACCCTTGGTTATTCTCTCTACTAAGGAACAGACAATTAATGGTGGCCAAAAAAGCTGAGAGAGAGAGAGAGAGAGAGAGAGAGAGAGAGAGTTGATTTTCTCTTCCATGGAGAAACCCATGCTGCGTGACTTTATCTACCTCGTGAATAGAGCCAAATAAAGATTACAAAAAAGAAAAAAGGAGAGATAGGTTGATTGGCCCATGGCCCCATCGGCGTCTCTCTCTCTCTCTCTCTTCCAGGCTTCCATTCCAGGCTCCAGTTGCTGAAACGGCTATTATCCTCATTCCTCACGTAATTGAAGGTCACTGACTCACTGCTTCGGAAACAGCTATTCAAAACATGCACGTTACATTTGTCCTCCCTATATTTTTATCTGGAAAGATCCTTTCTCAATTATATATATATACATGTACATTTAAGTGGGGGAAGATCGTATTATTGGTCCGTAGGCCCTTTGGATAACCAGTGTGTACCATCAGGCCCACCATCTTCGATAGTTTTTGATTGATACCGGTGTTCAGAAACAGCGTCTTACTAATTTAAGGATACACACGCCTTCGATAAAGAATTTTCTGCAAGTATATCTCAAAAGAATTCAAAAACAAAATTTAAAATCCGATGATTTTTGGAGATTATTTACGCTCAAAGAAATGTCAACCTTAACCATAGATTGTTTGATTACCATATAACTTGTCCACCGCAAATCGTAATGAGTAGATTGGCAAAGGGTTTCTCTTTTAAGGTTTGACAATTCCACTTGGAATAACCACTCCCCTTTTATTCAGCCTCGCCTGAACCGTGTTTTGACTTTTGAGCCAGGGAATCACGTGTAGGTATTGAAGATTGTGAGAGTGATTATCACTATCAGGTGTGTCACACCGTCCCGTTTGATGCTTCAAATTTGCATTGGTCCACGTAGTGTCTATATCTCTTCCAATTATTTCAAACTGTTTCAATTTAGGAAATTCTATCTTGTTCGTTCCCTTCTCCTCTTCTCTACAACCAAACAGAATTTAGGATGTTCGATATTGAAAATACTCTTAAACATAAAAAAGATTATATAAAGACAATTTCACAAATTAAAAATACGTCAATTTGTCAAATTTTTTTGTGTGTAATTCCTTTAAAAATATAGCATACTCATTAGAAAATATGTGAGAGGAACAAAAAACCGCCCCACCATTTGACCATCTCCAGTTTGACGATTTCCCATTCCTTTCTTTGCCTCTCATTCTTCCTGTGATCCGTTGAAAAGTTCCCACCACCTCGAATTACCCAATGAGATTCACTTGCTATTTGCCCATTATTTGGAGCCGATGTCCCATTGATGGACAGGATACTGGTAGAAAAATGGGGTTGGTTTAATAAAAGATTGTAACTCTGATTCTGATCACCATCTAAGCTGCAGGAGCTCCAGAATCCAGATAAAGCAGACTTGCCTTACTGGGCAATCAAATTTCTGCAAACCAGAACAAAGTTTGCCTCTTTACGTGTTACTTCGAGTGACCAAAATTCAAACCATCGACTATTCCAATCCATTCAACACGGGGGGCAAAAGATTAGAGAACTCACCTTAGGTTCAAAACGAACTCTTTATAGACATGCATAGACGCCTTGTTTATTCGCCATCAACACGTACATGCTGCTACCTAGAACTTGAAATTCAACGATGTTTTGGCAACACATGAACAGAAAATGCGAGCCATGATTATGAAACAATAAAAATCATTTTGTGGATTTGGGAACAGCCAAACTTATATTACATTGTCTTTAGCAAAAAAAGATTCAGAAATCGGCTTAATAAACTAAGAGCAAAACTACCACTTCTCTCAAGTCTCAACCAAGCAAATCACCAAAGCCCCACAACGCAGCATTCCACAATTTTTTTTTCTTTCACCTTAATCTCCCATATCTCGATTCTTCAATCCAAACAGCAATAAAACAAAGAATTAAATTGGGCGAAACCAAAGAACCTTATCCTCTGTTTCTAGTCTATGGCATAACCAAACAAACTAAAGTCAAAAATTCCTCTACCAGACGTTGATTAAAACAAATGAACTTTCACTAACCACCCTAACCTGCCATTACAACAAACCCCTAACTCCTAAAACTACGCTAAAATGTAAATTTTTTTAAATATTCTAGTCTACCCTTTATCCACAGACGTCACCACCATTCCAATTCCCATTCCCATTCCCATTCCCGTATGTTTCTGTCTCCTCATCTCCAGTATCTTTCTGTGAGAATTGGAATGCAACTCGGCGGAGAACGAGGGGCTACTCGCCGGTCGGTACTCCGGCACAAGCCTACCGGACTTGTATCGCACCCCACAAGCATTACACAGGGTTTTGGGCCCGAAAGGACCTGCCCGCCATTGCGGCGTCTTTTCAGACCCACAATGCTGACATTTCCTCCCGATCGTCGCCATAGACGCTACTGGTTTGACATTCTTGGTACTCGCTTGTTGTCGGCTCCACAATAGCTGCAGCTGGCTCGGCACGTAACGGCGGCGCTTTCGGCGGCGCTTGCTGCGAGCTCGGACGGGGAACTTGAGGCTGCCGCAGCACCTCACAAGTGTACTACTACTATTGGTGGTGCTGTTGGTGAGGCTGCTTGTGGTACTGCTTTCGAGCAACGAGACTGGGCTGTGATGCTTGGATATGCTACCCGGGTGCTCCGAGAGTATCTCTGCGAATGTTTCCACCGCCGGGAACGCGTCTTTGTTCGATATCCATTCCAGTTCCTCCTCAGCAAGCTCCTCCTGTACGTGCCAGAGAGCTTAGCTTAGAATCGTTTTCGGAAGCAAAAACTGAAAAATAGTACATAGCTTAACTCGACCGGTTGAGAGTCACTCGACCGAGTCGATTTGAGAAAAGAAAGCGCCGGTTTTTTTTAATAATTTTGACGTAGACAGCAAGGGGCATAACAGAAGGGTAATATCGTATTTTCGATAGCTTTCTGTTAAGCGCACACGTCAAAGTGATAATTAACTAGGATGTGAGAATATCTCTCTCCCCATTCATTGGTGCAACTAGGACCTCGTGAGTAACAGCTCACGATAATTAAGACCCCCCAGATTGAAACATCGAATTGCCAATAACACCCTCAGTTTATGCCGACAACTACATAATATCTAGTATTTTGCACTAGGGTTTACAGGGGTTAGATTGTCCTCGCGCTTAGAATAGTACCACATTTTCATTAAGCCACGAGCACTGACTCGACCGACTCACGGATAAACATGGTCGACTCGGAAATGAAACCGAAGACAATCGGTCAAACTCCCCCGAGTCGAGTGGGCCCCGGTCTTAACCCTAACCAAAACATCGAATACAACCCCCCGGAGTCCTACGAAACCGCCGGCGTCGGCGGCGAACTCGTCCTGCTTTGATAGACGAAAGAAAAAAGGACCGGTAGAACAACTTACAGAGGATGGAAGGCCAGGATCGTCCGAGTGCAAAAGGTTGAACGACAAGGATCCATGCCCGCGAGGGTTAAGTGGAGGAAGAGCTTTTCTAGGTTTGTCTTCGTCGTCGTCTTCCTCGCCTATATCCGACGCGAAATCCAGAAGGTCGTCGACAAAGCAAGTCGCCGTGTCAGGAGCTTCCATTACGAACAGAGAGACAGAGAAAAGAACCCAACCCACGAAAAGAACTTTCCTTATTTTTTCACCCAGAGAGAGAGAGATTTTTCCCGTTCTTTCTTTTGGCTATATTTGTTTGCGGAGGGTTTTCGGGTAGGAACGAGGGGACGTTGATTTTTCATTTTTCTGGTAGTTTTCTTTTCGGCTTTAATTTTTCAATTAATTCCCGTAACGTACACTAGGGAGAATAATTTCCTGCGATGACCCCACCGGTTTTGCTAAGGACCTCCATCATGAACACTACAGAGACTCAAAAGGGTCCACCCTGAAAAGTAACATTAGCCGTGCGATGACTGGGACGTGGGGTCCATCCCCAGTAAGGAAGAATGAGCGGACGAGATTGAATTTTAGAAATTGGATTTATGAGAGGCAGTTCTCTGGACCTTTGGACTTAAAAAAGTGGGTGTGCTTAAAAAATGAAATCTGAAGATGAAGGTCGAGTGGTGGGACCCGGAGGCTGCATGCTCTATTTTGCATGTGTGGGTGGGGACCACCCACGTTGCAAATTGAGTAGCGTTAGGTGGGAATGGATGGATAGATAGACAGATACCCTCCTCCCGGATAATAACGCCATTCCCACGTTCTCTTAAGAACGTGCATCTCACATGCTACCAGCAACGCCTTCACGTAGACACGTATTCCTTGTTGAGTGACGCTGGGGTCTTCGGCCTGGCTCCCTCTAATTCCTTATAAAAATATAATAAAAATAAAAAAATATAATATAATAAAAAAATATAATAAAAAATACAAAAAAAAAAATTTTTATAGTAAATTCGATCACATCTAACTCTCACTGCCATCCTCGGCGATGGGCGATACTGTCCAGCCCATCGAGACCGGAGGAAGCTGACGATCCCACCTCTGTCACGACAAGTCCCGACGACTTCTGGTATGCTCTCCGACAGCTTTAAACCCGTTTCAGACTCAGAAGTCACCGGGACTCGCCATCGTAGTAGTAGGGTCGCCGGCTCCCTCCGATCCCAATAAATTGGATGATGTCGTCCACTACCATTGGGAACGACGGAGACTATAAACGAGAAAATTCGGTCCGACCAAATCCTAAGATTTCTCTTACTTATTACTAGTTATTAGTTATTTCCTTTCACAAGAAATACGTAGGAGATTTCTATAAAATAATAATAATTTCTTATAATAAATTCTATTTTATTTTTTCAACAAAATGTATGGAATTTATTATTATACGATCATTATATTTAGCATTATTACTATTTTTAAGTAGAATTATAAAAAGGTTGTCATTTAAAGGTTTTTTTTTTTAATAAACGGAATAATTCATTCTTGATAAGAATAAGTTACAGTGACATGTACCCTGACAAACTAATATATACCAAGCATGCTTTCAAAATAAAATAAAAATATACCAAGCATACGTGTATCGTTTAAATATGAGTTGCAAAAAGGGATTTGAAGAATGTTACGTATATCATTTTCATTTTTCCTTTAATATATGCGATAAACTTCTATACAGTGTCGTATTTTTCTTTAATTAGTCTATACAGTGTTGCATTACGTTCTCAAATACGTTGAATGTAATACTACTCATGACTCGAGTTTCTCTCCTCCTCTATGAGAGGTTGTTTTATTTGTGTTTTATGAGTTCCTTAATCCAAACTCACCCCTCCATCTTTTACATTCCCTCTATAATATAACTCCTCAATTTTATCTAAACTCTTGCAGTCGTAGGTTTTTTTTTTCTTGCCTGCTTATTTCGTCCTTCCAGATCTCAGCACTTATGAAAATATGTAGTTTCATTTTCATCATCTCTTATTCCTTCGTCTCAGATTTGCATTCTTGTATCTCAAGCCTTTTTCTCCCTAGACCCAAGTTCTTTTACTAGACTTCACAAATTACCTTTCTTTTCTCTGATCAACTTTTGTTTATGGAGCATACACCGGATCTCAACATTCCTTACCCTAATTCGGACGCCTTGAAGTGCACTAGTTTTCACCTGGTACCATCTCTCCCTTTTGAAGATGACCAGTGTTGAAATATGTTATAATATATTTAAAATTTGAAGGAAGAAAAGTTGTGAAAAATAGTTGAGAGTTGTGTGCAGGCCGAGATCTCGCTCGACAGTCGCTTGACATGTCGCTCGAGCGAAGTCAAGGTCGAGATCTCGCTTAACTTTCGCTCGACGTTTCGCTCGAACGAGAGATCAGGCAATGATCTCACTCGATCTTCGCTCGATGTGTTTCTCAAGCACGATACCATTGGAATTTGAACCTGTACAACGTCTGAAGAAGAGACGCGTCTCAACCGAAATGTTGTAATCGTTACTCGTTCGACTCTCACTTAACTTGTCGCTCGAGCGAGATACCAAACAGTGATCTCACTTAATCATTGCTCGATGTTTACTTCGAGCGAGGGCTCAAGTAGTGATCTTGCTCGATACTTGCTCAACATCCCGCTCGAGCGAGAAACGATTAAATTGAAAATGACGTGATTTTTCCCAGATACATTTTCAAACTTTATAAATAGTGACGTGACATATCTGTTAAGTCACGAAAATTCCTTCAATTTTTTTGATTTCTTTCATTCTCAATAGAAACTCTAGAAACTCTCCAAAATTGCTATTTGAAAAATTCAAAAGTTTTATTGTATCTTATAGATAATTTGCTAGAAACCCTTTAACAAACTTTTAGTGAGTGGGGGTAAATATCGTCTTAAAGATAGTATTTTCATATACCTCAAAACTTTGTTTCATTTTCAGATTCTTTTTCTCAACTTCAAAATTCTCCAATAATTTTAGGACAATATTTATGCAATGGGAGGAAAGTCTAAATCCACTATTTTCAAAGTCATGGGTCAAGGTTTTGTAAAGTTGGACATGTTCAATGGAACTAACTTCACTCGCTAGTAAGATAAGATGAAGTTTCTAATCACAACATTGAAGATTTTTATGTTCTGGATCTTCAACTCTTGAAGATTTGGAGACTGTCAATGTGTTATGGAAGAAGCACGAAGAGGATGAACTAGTCTGTAGATGTCACATTCTTAATTAGGGCTATAAAAAGACCGAACCGGACCGGCGGACCGGTTGTCCCGGACCGAGACCGGACCGGATCGGTTGGAGTCCGGTCCGGTCCGGTCCAAAAAATATATGGACCGGAAAATTCCGGTCCGGTCCCGGTCCAAGGAGTTCATCCCCCTGGACCGGACCGGACCGGACCGAACCCCTAGAAATTTTTTTTTAATTTTAATTTTTAAATATATGTATATGTAAATAATAATATATAAATTTTAATATTAATATTAATATATATTAATATATAATATATACTCTTATAATATTAACATATAAATAATAAGTGTATTATCATTATTTAATATATTATTACTAATTTATCATTATTTACTAACATATAAATATATAATTACTAATATAAATTATAATAGCATTATTATTTATTAGTTATAGTTTATTAACATATACTAATATAATAGTATTATTATATTATTAAATTATTAGTTATAGTTTACTAACATACTTAATATTTAATATTAACTAACATATTAATATATAATATATACTCTTATATATTAACATATAAATAATAAGTGTATTATTATTATTTAATATATTATTATTAATTTATCAATATTTATTAACATATAAATATATAATATACTAATGTAAATTGTAATAGTGTTATTACTTATTAGTTATAGTTTATTAACATGTACTAATGTGAAAGTGTTATTAGACTATTAGACTATTAGTTATAATTTACTAACATACTTAATATATAATATATACTAACATATTAATATATAATATATACTTTTATATATTAACATATTATAATTTATAGTAGTCAAATTTGGACCAAAAAAATATTTGATTATTGTAGAATTTTATATTAAATTTAGCCCATTAAATCATATGGGGCACCCCTGGACCGGACCGGACCGCCCCTGGACCGAATTGGACCGGACCGGTATGGACCGAACTCCTGTTCGGTCCGGTCCAGGGTGAGAGAATTCTTGGACCGAATGAAATCGGTCCACAAATTTCTCGGACCGGACCGGACCATTTACACCCATATTCTTAATACTCTTTCTAATCGTTTATATGATCTGTTTACTGCTATGAAATCTCTCATGAAAATCTGGATTGCCCTTGAAGCAAAATATAAGACAGAAAATTGAGTACTGATAAATTTATAATTTTGAAGTACTTTGAGTTTAAAATTGTGCAAAATTTTCTGTGTTAGAGCAAGTGTATGAGTTGCAAATCTTGATCAACAAACTCTGTGATCAGTCTATTACCATTCCTGAGTCATTCCAAATGGGAGTAATTATTGCAAAAATTCCATCGAGTTGGAATAATTATAGGAAGAAACTTCTGCATATGGCAAAAGACCTAACTTTAGAATAAATTAAAAGACATCTACGAATTGAGATGAGAGTATAATTTGTGATGATAATCATTTTGATTCTAAAGTGAACGTTAATAATGTTCAAAATGGAGATGACAAAAAAAAAAGGAATCTTTTTAAGTCTAAGAAGGGAAACACCTTTAAGAAAAATGTCTCCATTATATTGCCTCTACTTGAGTCCATTTTATTCGTGAGTGCAAATTCTTGAAAAACAAGAAGAAAAGAGATGACAACAGTTCAAACTTGCAAGTGTAGTTGAGGAAATAATTGCAATGGTGGAAGAAATGAAAATTTACATGATAAGTGAACTGCATATTGCCTCTACAGCAAATTCCTCTAATTGGTGGTTTGACTCCAGTACTACTGTACATGTGTGCAATGATAAGGCACAATTCAAGAACTATGTTGTGCTTATTGATGGTCAACAAGTTCTTGTAGGAACCACAATGCTGTCCAAGACCATGGAAGAGGAGATGTAGAGATGCAACTGATTTCTGGGAAGAAATTAATTTTAACTAATGTTCTTCATGTTCTAGAAATTAAGAAAAAAAATTTATCTACCAATCTGTTATGCAAAAAGGGCAATAAGGTTGTCATTGAGTCTGATAAATTAATTTTATCTAAGAATAGGGTGTTTGTAGGCAAAGGGTGTTCCTGTGATCGGATGTTCAAACTGAGTATTGTTATTAATAAAGATGTTGCACATTCTGTTAATCTGTTTGATTCATTTACTTTATGTTTGCACATTTGAACTTTAAATACTTGAAACACATATCTAAGCATGGCTTAATTTCTTATGACAATGTAATTGATTCAAAATGTAAAATATACATTCAAGCAAAAATGTCTAAGAAAGCATTCCTTATGGCTGACAAAAATTCACAAATATTAGAACTTATATATTCTGATATTTGTGAATTAAATGACATTTTGACTAGAAGAGGAATAAGATATTTTATAATATTTATAGATAACTATTCTAGATATACTGTTAGGTATTTGTTGAGAAGTAAAGATGAAGCTTATAACATGTTTATTCGATATAAATCATAAGTTGAAAATCAAAAGGAAAAGAAAATTAAAATTCTTAGAACTGATAGAGGTAGAGAATATTTCTCATATGAATTTTCTAATTTCTGTGAAAAACGTATGATTATACATTTGAAAAAGCGGTAGCTAATTACCTTACACACCTAGAGGGGGGGTGAATAGGTGTTTAACAAAAACAATAGCAGTTTTAAAAAATTAATCAACATAAACAAGCAATCAATGGAAGAATCAACACAAGGATTTTGGTTACGAAGTGGAAACTCATTTGAAGAACCTCTTCAAAATCTAAAACCACTCCGGGTGTAAGACACCACCTCTAATCCACTATAGAAATTTTAGTTTGTTACAACAAATTTAGAAACACTCACAGACCCACTGTAGCAACTAAACTTGGCTTGCAACACCACGAGTGACCCACTCGATCTCTACACGCATGTAGTGCCGGAACTCCGACCTTTCTATAGCTTCTCACACGAACAACTTGATTTCTTCATCCAAGCTCCTTGAAGAACTCTTCCAGCTTGATGACCACGTCCACTCCAATGGACTCACTAAAAGTTTGAATGTGTGTTGTGAGGGAGTAATATAATCCAAGAGAGAATGATCTTTGAAACAATGGAGAAGTTTCTCTCAAGGGATGAAATGTGGCTCCTTGGTTTTTCCTCTGTATTTTTTCCCCATTTGCAGCAGAAGACTTAAGAGTCTATTTATAGGCCACCTCTTGAAACGGCGCTCAAACCCTAGAGAAATTCGTGAAACCTTAACTTCGCTCGAGCGAGGTGTCGAGCGAGTGTCGAGCGAAGTCTCTGCCTGGACTTCGCTCGAGCGCCATGTCGAGCGAGGGTCGAGCGAAGTCTCTGCCTGGACTTCGCTCGAGCGCCATGTCGAGCGAGGGTCGAGCGAGATCACTGTGTTCGGTATTTCTCGAGCCAATTTGATCCTCTTCAAGTGTACTCTGTCCACCATTAGTTACAACTCAATTTTATTAGGTTTTTCACTAGAAAATTGCCAACTACTAAATTTTACATCAACAACATTAAAACCTCATCTTACACATCACAACAAATGATTTGGCTGAGAGAAAAAATAGGATATGTGTAGATATGGTCAATGATATGCTTTTAAGTGCAAAATTCCCTTTCAATTTGTGAGGAGAGACATTACTTACAGCATGCCATGTGCATAATAAAATACCATCCAAAAATTTACAAGTGTCTCCTTATGAATTCTGGAATGGAAGAAAATCAAATTTAAATTATCTTAAAGTATGTGGGTGTTTGCCATTTTACAGAATTTTAGATCTAAAGAGGACTAAATTAGGACCAAGAGTTGTAAAAAGTGTATTTGTTGATTATGCTGAAAATTTCAAAATTTATCGATTATTAGACTTGAGTTCTAATATCATAGTTGAATAAAGAGAAGTTGAGTTTATTGAAAATAAATTTAATAGTGATTCTGAATATATTTTATAACTAAGTCAAACATAAGGTTCTAATCTTGAATTAAATAACTCTCTTGTTAAAAATAATAAAAAGTCTATAGATTTGCCGGTAGAGCAAAAGAAAAGTCAGAGAGTTAGAAATAAAAGAATTTTAGTCCTAATTTTGTTTCAATTTTTGCTTTAGTCTTCATTGTGGAAAAAGACTTAAACACAATTCTTAATAAAATACTCATTGTTCTAAACATGGAGAATGATCCAAAAAGTTTTAAAAAAGTTTTGTCTTCTAGAGATATAGCCTTTTGGAAGGAAACAATAAATGATGAGATTGACTCAATATTATCTAATAATACTTGGGTACTAGTAGACTTACCTCTAAATTCTAAGGCTATTGGTTGTAAATGGGTATTAAAAAAGAAGTATAATACTGATGGTTCAATTCATACATTCAAGGCTAGATTGGTAGCAAAATGTTTTAGTTAAAAGCAATTGATAGATTATTTTGATATCTATACTACAGTGGCAATGATCAAATCAATTCATGTACATATTGCTCTTCCATCATTATATGATTTACTTGTGCATCAAATTGATGTAAAAAATGTCTTCTTAAATGGTGAATTTGATGAGAAAGTTTACATGGAATAACCTGAAGAATTTATTCTATCAAAAAATGAAAAGAAAGTATGTAAATTAGTCAAGTCATTATATGAACTAAAAGAACCATCAAAACAATGGTATGAAAAATTGATTATGTTATTTTGGCTAATAATTTCAAATACAATAGTACTGACAAGTGCATTTACTCAAAATTTACTGAAAATTATGGTGTTATTGTTTGTCTTTACGTTGATGACATGCTAATTTTTTATATTAATATGAAAGACATTTGTGAAACTAAAAAATATTTAACTTCAAAGTTCAAAATGAAATATCTCAATGAAGCAAATACAATTTTGGATATTAAAGTGAAAAAACATAATGACGGTTATACACTATGTCACTCTCACTATATTGAGAAAGTATTTCTTAAATTCAAATATTTAAGAACAAAATAAGCGAATATACCATTTGATTATAGTGTCAAATTAGATAAAAATTCTGAAAGAGCAGTAGCACAACTGGAGTATGTTAGTGCAATTGGTAGCATGATGTATAATATGTATTGTACTAGATCTGATATTGTTTTTGTTGTGAGTAAATTTTCAAGATATATTAGTTGTCCTAGTGTAGATCACTGAAAAACAATTGGTAGAGTTCTTGGATATTTAAAAAAAAATGGTTTAGGATTCTTTTATTCAAAATTTCCAGCAGTACTTGAAGGATACTCATATGCTAGTTGGATCATTACCATAAGTGACAATAAATCCACGACAGGTTGGATATTTACCCTTGGTGGGGGTGCCATTTTTAGGCGTCAAAGAAACAAACATATATTTCTTATTCCATCATGAAATTGGAGTTTATAACTCTAGCAGCAACAGGAAAAGAAGCCGAATGACTTATGAATATGTTATTGAATCTAGAGTTGTGACCACAACATATGCCTGCTATTTATCTGCATTGTGATAGTAAAACTACTATGTCTAAAGCGTACAATAAAGTGTATAATGGAAAGTATAGACACATAAGTCTAAGACATGATTATGTTAGACAGTTAGTAGTTGATGGAATTATAGCGATTATTTATGTGAGATTAAGTTATAACTTGGCAGATCCTTTTATCAAAAGTTTATCGCGAGAACTGGTAAGGGTCACATCTATTAGAATGAGACTGAAACTCTTTCAAGAGAATCACCAGTAATGATAACCCAACTCATAAGATTTATTTAAAATAGTTTAATGGATAATAACGAGTTACTGATTTGTGATTAGTAGATCACTACAATAACAATGTCTTATTTATTTTATTTTTAAATTAGATTAAATTTTGTGGAGGAAACCAAGATAATTTTTAGAGTAAGGGCCAACACAAAATCAAATTTATATTATTTTACTAAATCACAAAAAATAAATATATTTTATTATTATTTTTAAAAGAACATATTTTTTTTAATTTTATTTAGAAAAGGGGTGGGGCTGCGGGTGAGGGGGGCCATGGCCTCCACACCCCTAACGTGACTCTGCCACTAACTCAAGTCAATTAATAAAAAAATCATCCACCAGCAATTATTGGCAGCAGGAGCTTTGCACCTGGATTACGTATTGAGGATCTACCCGATTAGATTCTTATTTCTTTTTTCCCAACTTGGAGGCCAAGAATCGAGTACTGGATCAACGTCCTTGGAATATTAAAGGTCATCTGCGGGTTTTCTCTTATTGGCCCCTAAGTATGAGTTTACACGAAATTCCTCTCAACGAATCTCCTTTTTGGGTACAAGTTCATGGACTACCTCGTGAGTATATGAGGAATGAAAATAACATAGAAAAAATTGGACAGATTTTGGGCATTTACAAACAAAGAGATCCAACTCTGCGTTATGGTGGTGTTCTTTAATGATTTTTAAGAATGCAAGTTGAAACTAAAACTGACCATCCATTATCAAATGGATTTATGTTACCTAGAAAAAATGCGCCTACCCTATGGATCTCTTTTAAGTACGAGCGCCTTTTGGAATTATGTTATGGCTTGGCTTGTTAGGCCACACTCAGTTCTTGTGTCCATCTTTTTCTATAGTTCCTATAACGTCTGCATATGGTCCTTGGATGAGGGGTGATTTATAGGGTAGTGGAAGGCTTTTGCTCAAAGAGGGTTCACATCATTTGGAGTCTAGTCAATACTCTACTTTGGCACCTCGAAATATTGAACTCAAGCAAAGGAATATGCATCTGCAACATTTCTTTCTGAATAAAGGGAAAGACTTCACTCCAATATCTTAAGAGGCCTGGATGAAGACAAAACTTTTAGTGGATCCTCATGATCAGGAAGGTGATCAATCTAATCCATTAGGAAAAAATGAAGTTCATTTCCACACAAGAAAGCTATAGTCTTTGCATGGATTATTCGGGACAATCAAGAGTATCATTTACGACACGTGTTGGTAATCATTACCTTTTTTGGGAAAGGATCGAATCTTACTAAAATTCGTAGCTGCCATATGAAACCAACTTCCTTTTGGAGTAACACACTTGCTAAACAAATTCATCCAATGGTTTTCTATGGAGATACTAATAGAGTTGATTCTCATTCTGTTCATCCAATGGCTACCTGTGCATCTTCGGCAATAAATTCTAAGCCGACATCGAATCTATCTTTGTCTCTTTACGTTATGCTCAAATTTCTGAACTTGATTGTAGTTGACTCATCTACCACCCATGGCCCTAACACTCCATCCGATGCCTCCTTTTATTAACTAGCTATTATTCTCTTCAATCAAACTATTAGGCCTGGTCCTTCGGGCCATAGACGAGTTGTTGACTTGCAATCCAAACCTAGCCCATTTCTTCCACTTGCTGAGTCCATTTCTAAGTTCAGAATCTATTTGGTACTCAAAATCGATAACTCTCCTATCTCTCAACGCCTAAATTGTCTGCCCTAACCCTAAATCCTTCTACCCCCACCATGAAACCAGTAGAACATAATGAAACTTCTCTTCTAGAGGCAACATTTGGGCAAACATCAAAGACTAACGCCAAAGGTAAGCATGTAGTGGATCATGTAGATGATGACAAGATGAAACCTAGAAACAAGGAGAAGTGGAAAAACACAGTCACAAAAAGCGGTAAGAAGGCTCGATTCTCTCCTTATTTGTGTTTAGGTGATGTCCTTATGGGTATATACCACCAGAACCAGACACTTAAATTCTTTTCATACCCTGAAAAGGCCGACGGGGCAGGGCCAAATCTACCACCACCTCAGGTATGAAACTTTTATTATGGAATTGCAGGGGCATTGCCCGTCCCCATCAATTAGAAGTTTGCAGGCAATTCTCAGGTTTAAAAAACCTGATACTTTGTTTCTCTTGGAGACTTTGTTACCTCCGAACAATGCTTCTAATTTGAGTACTAGATTAGGTTTTGATATGCATGTTTGTAAGTCTCCTACTACTAAATGGGGAGGCATTATGTTCTTATGGAAGTCAGACTTGGATTTGGAACTGCTTTATAGCGATATTAATATGATGGTTATGTTAGTGTATCTGTGTCCTACTCATGTTCCCTGGTTGCTATGTCTTACTTATTGCCCAGCTGCTATTCAGTTAAAGTGGAAGTTTAGGGACAATTTAGATAAATACATCAATCTGTTTGGGGGATCTACTTTGGTGATAAGAGATTTTAATGCTAACCATGCCCATATTCTGCTTGATAGTCTTGGAAACAATGATCACTTTAAAACCTTTACTTTTGAGGAGTTTTGGGTTCGTGATCCCACTTGCCAACTTGTTATTCAACGAGCTTGGAATATTTCCAAGTTTGGAACCCTTACTTTTGTCCTCACCCGTAAGTTCACAAAGGTTAAAAAGGCTATAAAGCATTTGAACAAAACCTGTTTTGGTCACATTCAGATGAAAATTAAAGATTGTCTCTTTCCCTCTTTCCCTCATTTCTATCCAATCTAATCCTCAAACCCCTTCAGATAGTGAATTGGAAATCTCCACCAAAACTCACCTTTTGGAGATACTCAAGAGAGAAGAAATGCTTTGGAAACAAAAGTCTAAAATGCAATGGCTTTCAACCACGGATCTCAATACTAAATTTTTTCATCTGAGTACCACTATGAGGAGGAGGAAAAAATATATTGAATGTCTTCGAACCAATCTTCATCAATGGACTACTAATCGAGATGAAATTGATTAGATAGTTCTGGATCATTTCTCCAATATTTATACCTCCACCCATTCAGGCATTTCTGAGGAGCTTCCTGACTTTTTTCCTAGGACTATTACTAATTAAGATAATCAATTTCTCTGTAGCATTCCTTAGGAAAAGGAAATTTGAAACACGATCAGAAGTACCCCTTCATCCAAAGCATCTAGGCTTGATGGTTTCACTGGTATGCTTTATAAGCATTATTGGGGTACTGTTAAGTTTGAGGTGATTGCAACTATTCAAAGTTTCTTTATTCATGGTAAACTATTCTAAGAGTTAAACTATACTAATATCACTTTCTTTCTAAAAATTTATAACCTTCGAACGTTGCACTAGTACAGGCCCACCAATCTTTCTAATGTTTGCTATAAATTTATCTCTAAAATTTTGGCAAACCGATTCAAAACTATTATAAGGAAAATTATTTTCCCGCATCAAACTGCATTTATTTCTGGTAGACAAATTCAGGAAAACTCCATCATTGTTGATGAGATCTTCTATCATCTCAAAAGGAAAAAAGGAAACAGCTATTCGATAGCTGTCAAAATTGATATGGAAAAAACTTTTGATTACATGGAATGAAATTTTCTCCTCATAATTCTTTCAAGCCTTGGTTTCTCTGCTTAATAGGTCAATTTGATTCAAGAGTTTATCACAACCCCAACATACTCCACTATATTAATGGGCAATCCAAGAGATATATTCATCCTTCTAGAGGATTGCGATAAGGGGACCCCGGCTCCCTTTTTCTTTTTATCCTTGCAACTAAATGCTTGTCTCGATTACTTACTTGCAGTGAGGCAATTGGGGATCTTAAAGGCATTAGTATCAGCAGAAGGGGGCCTAAA
Organism: Platycarya strobilacea; assembly: GCA_036898215.1. Taxonomy (NCBI): domain Eukaryota; kingdom Viridiplantae; phylum Streptophyta; class Magnoliopsida; order Fagales; family Juglandaceae; genus Platycarya; species Platycarya strobilacea. Next base: position 47,807,085 of record CM072545.1, read on the forward strand.
CTCACTCATTTACTCTTCCCCGATGACCTCATTTTTTTTGGATCCAATAATCATCAAATTATTAATGCCTTTTTGTCTTGCTTAATGAAATATTCAGCATGGTCTGGACAAAAAGTTCACCCTGACAGATCCTTGGTCCACTTTAGCCATAATACTCCACTTTCAGTGAAACAAAGGTTCGTGATCTGATGGGGTATACATTTGCCCCTGATAGACTTAAGTTTATTGGCCTACCCCTTTTCTTCAATCCACCAAAAAAATAAACTTTGAATATCTTCTCACCAACGTTTTTAGTTGAGCGGCTATGCGGAAAGCCAAACTCCTTTCTCAAGCAGGACGTACTGCTTTGATCAAATATGTTGTTAATGTAATCCCCTCTTATGTTATGTCCGCTCTGTAGATTCTTAAGATCGTTGGCAAACAGATGGATCAAATTCTGATGCGTTTTTTGTGGGACTTCAGTCCTACTAAGATGCATAATTTCACTTCGAAATTCTGGAAGTCTATATGTCAACCAAAGCATAAGGGTAGGCTTGGTATCCGTCTCACTTCTAATTTCAACCAAGCCTTGCTTAGTAAACTCACTTGGAATATGGCTAGTGAAAGTCATGATCTTTGGCATAAGGTTCTTAGTTTCAAATATCTTAAAGATGTTCCTTTTATGGTTGTTTCCCAAAAATTGACTAATTCCTGGCTTTGGAAAGGTATTCTAAATTAGAGGAATCTAGTTAGGGCAAACTCTTGTTTCCAGGTCAATAATGGAGCATCTTGTAGAGTTTGGTTTAACCCATGGATCCCTAATCATCCTAACTTACTTCCTTTATCCAAGCATCCAAATATCCCACAATCTCAGAATCTTCGAGTAGCAAAACTCACTATGAAAAATCTTAGAATTTGGATGTTCTTCTTCTACAAACCCTCTTTCATGATTCTACTGTCCAGGACATCCAAAGCATCCCATTGGTTGTTAGTAATTTCCATTCAGTAGAAGACAAGCTTGTTTGGAAGACTAGTCTTATTGGAAGTTCACGGTCAAAGCAGCTTACTCTGCATGTCTTAATAAGGATATCAATACACTTCCCTTCGAAAATTGTTTGCTTTGAAAGAAATTATGGAAACTTAGTGTTCAACACAAACTCAAATGTTTTTTTGGTAAATTCTCCAAAAGATCTTGCCTACCTGCTCCTTACTTAGGCATTTCCTCGATCCAAGCCAACTTCATTGTCCATTATGTGACTCAGAAGAAGAAAGTGACGTACATTTATTTTTAGAATGTTCCTTCTCCAGCATTTTTCAGAGACAATACCCTGGGGTTTTAAATATTCACACTTTTGTACAATGAGGCATTGCGAAATGAATCAAGTACATCATATCTCATGACAACATTTCTATTCCCCACAGAGAACATCGCTAGTTTTAGATTTACGTCATTGTAGCAATTGATAGCTTTTGGTTTCTTAGGAACAAAATTGTTCATGAGAAAGTATCCCCCAATATTGATGTATTTACAAAAAATGTTCACTAAGTCTTTCATGATCATATGGTAGCTTGGGGCAATGGTGAGTCTACTCAAGTTACCCCATCATCGGCTATCCGTGGAGGCCATCATTACCTAACATTTGATGTGGTGGTATAAAATACTACGAGCTCAACAACGACAGTTAGCTCTACTGATCGTGGAGAAATTCTCTTTGTTTGCACAAAATAAGTTCCACACGCTAACCCCAACAAAGGAGAAATTTTGGCGTTTCTCCACAGCATCCAAGAAGCACTTTCTAGATCAATTCAACACATTGTTATAACATGTGACTCACAACTCATCATTGATGCCGCTAAAGATCTGGATCAAACAATGGATTTGACCATTCAACCAATTGCTAGAGACATACACTATTTGCTGCAATCCTTTGAACATTGGCAACTCTGAAAAATATATCGAGATTTTAATCAATGTGCGTATTCAATCACTCAATGAGTAGCCTCTATCAAAATATATGGATGTCTTCCGCCCATTTTTATCTCACCATGCTTATTAAGGTTTTGTAGTGGTAATGACCCTCCAAAGAGCTAATGGCCTTGTGTTATTTGATAGTTTTTGATGTTTTTGTTTCTAGTTTTAGTGTGTGTTAGTTGGTGTGGCTTGTACCTTTAAACATTATGTTTTTTAATGCTTTACTAACTTTTAGAGGGGAAAGAAAAGTTCTCAAATACGTTCTATGAATCATTTACATTTTTTGCTCCAACATGATGCTTTGCAATAAAATTGAAGGGGTCCGATTTGGATGTAAGAATAATTTCAACTCATTTTATTTAATTATTAAAATTTTAATTTTTTTAATATAAAATATAATAAATAATTATTTTTTAAAAATATTAAAATAATAATTATATTAAAAATAATACTTTATTTAATTTTTAACTTTTATATTAAATCATCTCATCTAATTTTATCTTAATTTAATATCTAATAACAACTTAAATTTATCAAGAGGGCTCAATGGGTAGGCAATCAAGGTCCCCCACCTTGAGTAGGGCCCATAACTTAAAAAAATCCAAAAAAAAAAAATATAAGAAAAAATGTTTAACATAAACGATGGAGAAAATCTTGCCTAAAATAAAATCAACCTTAAACCGTAAAATTTGGTAAAATAACCAGTAATTGTAGAAGTTGTATTAAAAAAATTCTTACCCAAAATGTACAAGATTTTCAAACAACTGAAAAACTTAAATGTCGCAAGATGATGATGTATTACTCTAAAATATTTTCTAGGCTTCGTTATACCGATCAAATTATCTTATCTCAAACAATTAATATGATTTTTCTAAAACTCTCAACATAAAATATAATAAATAATTTAATTTTTTAAAATTTCAAAATAGAAAGTATATTAAAAAGTATATTTTAATAATATTTAATTTAACCTTTAACTTTTAAATTTTAATTTATTTTTTCTTTTCTCATCTATGTAATTAAATGAATATTAAAAAATATTATGAATAGGTAATAATATTCCAATTATATAAAAATTAGATTTTTATATGCTTATAAATATTATTAAGCTAACCAACAGTAATAGTTTTGCGTCTTAAAAAAAATTAGTTTAAATTATATTAAAGCTTTATCATTTTGTATTCAAATATTATTATTATATTTAGATTAAAAGCTCACAAAATATCACAAAATATCAAAATATATTGAGCCGCCTCCTGACCAACCTTTGGCCCGGACCAGACTTATCTTTGATCTTAAAAAGACTAGACACTTTGCTTGTGATTGGTTATTTGAGATAAGATACTAACATTCATGAACCCAATAATGCTTCTATCTTTAATTCTTTTTATTTTAGCTCATGTAAATATCATTTCTTTTAATAAATTTTATAATTTATAAAATACCCAATAGTTTTGGACTTCGCGTAAATATTTATTTTCCTTTAACTTCCATCTACCTTGCTAAGTATTTAGGTAGGTTGGTGCAGAAGAAGGATGCGATTATATAGAGTTATTAGATTTAAAATTGATGGAACTAAAATATCTTGATCCAACACCAGAATGTACTATAGTATTAAACTGGTGTATACAATACACTATTTACATTATTTAAATAGTAAAATTTAATTGTTACAATCTAAAAGTTAAAATTTATCGTCTAAATCAAATTATGTTACATTTGTATTTTATTAGGTGTGCTCCATGCACCGTCTTGAAAATATAAATTTTCTTTTGACCATATATTTGAATGGTGTAGTAAACTCCAATTCAAAAGGAGAATTATTTATCGTTCTTAATTATAGATGGCGCCATGCACAAATCTTATAACAAGATATCATATTTTCATTTTTATTTAAATACTTATTTTTAATGGTAGGGTGTATTATGATAAGATAAGAGTATCATATATCAACTACTAATTATTATATCCATAAAAAAAATTTTGACGCACGCATGATATCCAATAAGTTTGTTCATCCGAGTTTAAAGGATGAATAATTTTCTTACACCTCTTAAATAAAAATACTAAAACTATTAAAAATAAAGAAAAGTTCAGGGTTGGACTGGACTGGACAAAACTCAATCCGAATGAACAAACCTAATATTTAAGCAATCGTATATGTTTGTATTTAATCTTAATATATGTTTTGTCCCATCAGACTCTTGACAACATTTTTCTATTGAATAGCATTCCTCTATCTCAATGAGTTATCTTTAGAATTGCTATACCTTTATCATAAAATTAAGGCCTTGTTTACTTTGAGAGACAAAATAAAAAATTTCAAATTTTTTTTAAACTCATCATTACACTTGTTCAAATTTTTATATAAAATATAATAAAAAAAATTATTTTTTTCAAATCCTAAAATAAAACTAATATTAAAAACTAATATTATAATAATATATATTTTTTTAACTTTTATTTTATCTAATCTCTAAAAACAAATCAGGCTTAAATCAAACAATACAATAACTAAACCATCGAGCTTATAAGTCCAAGATTTACATGCCAGGCCCAGCTAGAAAACCAATACACAATCGATGGGCTCAAGCTGAGCAGAAGGCCTGGAGTATTGGGACAAAAGATGGGCCCAAACAACCCAAATAGCCAATCTGGAGCCGTGAAGAGGTAAAGATCCTAGTACGCTGTCGTTGCGTCATCCGTCCATTACACACGTGGCAGCCTGCAAGAACCCCCGTTACCTCGCACCCTGAAAAATCTACTAATCTCAGAACTTGCTGCTCAGCATCTCAACTGGGTAACGGGTTTTCATCAATTCATCTGCAGATTTCTTCTGAATTCCTGAACCGGCGGTACTAAGAAGAGACAGATAATTGTTGAGATGATGAAGTGTGTGGAGATGAAATTTTAAGAACAGTCTTTGAGGAAAAAGAAAGAGACAAAAAATGAAGGGGTTGGTGCTTCATACACCTTTCATTACCAGTGGGAAAAAGCTTCCTTTGTTAGCTCTGGTAGATACACTACCATGCTCTCCCATCATTTATAGAAAGAACATCTCACCCTCGTCCTCGTGTAAGTTTCCCGCGAATTTCACTTAAATTTTGGCTTTTAAAATTTCGTTTCGATGCGGATTTAGGTAGTTGACTTCAAGAATGGTTTAGTATGGAATCAATTTTGGATTGTATTCCCTTGATAAGTTTTAATGATAAGTACTTCCCGAAAAAGAATGGTAGATGGATTTGGGTGGATTTTGAGCTATCTGGCTTGGGAAGATTTTGGGTAAGTTTGGGCACGAATCACCTTGGTTATGGTAGGGTTTTAAATGTAACGGTTACGTGTAGTCAATGAACTTGGTCTGTATCTTGGTGGGAGATTTTGTGGTGCTGGTGGACATAAACTAGCAGCGGTGAAAGTTGTTTTTTGTTTAGATCAATAAATGCTCGGAATCAAATCCAATTATGTAACGAAATTGGATTTCATGGAGAGTAAGTTCAAATTTGTTAAACGTAATGCCTTTTTGCCCAGGTAGCAGGGATATTGCATATTTCTGTTCAGTTGAGTGTTATTCCTTTTTGCGACTGAAACTGATTCAGATGAATGGTTTCGTTTCGTTTCGATACAGATTTAGGTAGTTGACTTCAAGAATGGTTTAGTATGTAATCAATTTTGGATTGTATTCCCTTGATAAGTTTTAATGATAAGTACTTCCCGGAAAAGAATGGTAGATGGATTTGGGTGGATTTTTAGCTATCTGGCTTGGGAAGGTTTCGGGTAAGTTTGGGCACGAATCGCCTTGGTTGGTAGGGTTTTAAATGTAACGGTTACGTGTAGTCAATGAACTTGGTCTGTCTCTTGGTGGGAGATTTTGTGGTGCTGGTGGACATAAACTAGCAGCGGTGAAAGTTGTTTTTTGTTTAGATCAATAAATGCTCAGAATTAAATCCAATTATGTAACGAAATTGGATTTCATGGAGAGTAAGTTCAAATTTGTTAAACGTAATGCCTTTTTGCCCAGGTAGCAGGGATATTGCATATTTATGTTCAGTTGAGTATTATTCCTTTTTGCGATTGAAACTGATTCAGATGAATGCCTTTAATAAGTTAGTTCTAACATTTCTGGAGGTATGATCGTACCTTTCATCTATGAGTAACGTATTTCCTGACTGATTGATAGTGAGATGTAGAGGAATATCAAGGCTGAGCTTGGCACGTGGCATGGTCAGAGCCCAAGCATCAAATGTTAGCATCGGATCTGAGGGCTATGATGGCCGAGGGGAAGAGGACAACAAAAAGATATTCTCCAATGGTCCACCAAATGATAATTCATCTGAAATGTGAGCCATATGAGATTTAATATGGATGATGCTAAGATTGCTAACTTTTAGGTGTTTACTTTTAAAATGAATAATTTACTTGTCAAAAAATATATTTTGAGATGAATTTACTGTTAGTATTGGCAACAAAACTGGTGTTTGAGTTTTGATTGCAAAACCAATTACATGCTATAAAATTTCTTGTTTCTAAAATTTTGGGGCATCCTTTTCATCATATAAAATTGGTTGAATGATTTGCATGCTAGAAAAAAAGCATGGGTTTATTAATCTTCCTGGAATCAAAAGTCCAGAATGAGAAGCTAATTCTTCTTCTGTAATTGTAGTTGTTACTATAATGTGTTTTTTGAAATATATAAGTGGAGTTTGTTTTAAAAAGTAGAGCAATAGCTGTTACGTTGTGCTCCCTTCAATAGAATATTTCATATGCATGTTATTACTGGAAATATACAGCCTAGGTTTGGCCCCTACCTTTTCTTCTTTTCGTGGGTCACACATTTGCAAAGTGTCAATTGAACTTCCAAATGTCTCGCCACCTACTTTAGAATTGCTTATGCTGGAGGTCTGATTGTTTGTATGCCAAGATAAGATTAAAATTTGCATCTTGAATTTAAGAAACCAAACTTGCTCTGTGACTCTTGAAGATCCCCAGTGGTTCAGAACTCATGCACATATCTCTTCTTTTGCCCGTCTTGTCTGTTTTCCAATATAATGCATTTGAAATTTGTATGTTGAACTGCCGGTGGACCAAAATGCCCACCTTACCTTGAATCTGTACTCATGGGTACATGTATCTTGATTTGGCAGTGACAGGCATCAAAATCGAATACCTTATCCGCTCTCTATAGCTCTTGTGCTGTTTGGATGTGGTTTAGTGTTTTCACTGGTTGCATTTGTGAAAGGAGGACCTTCATCACTTTTAGCAGCATTTTCAAAGTCAGGATTCACTGCTGCATTCTTGTTGATATTTGTGTCTGAAATTGGAGACAAGGTAAATACAGTAGCATAGACTAGATGTCATTTCATGTCTTCTGTTTTAAATTTGTGGTATTGGGAAACTAGTTTAATTTATGTATGGCTAAAATGTTCTTTTCAGTTGTCCATGTCATTCTATTTCTTGTACGCTGCTGGGAACCCTCATCTGTCATTGTTGTCCTATACTTCCACTAGCTCTGATCTATTTGATAGATGATTCTTTCCATTTTCCTCTTTCCCAAACAAGTATTTCTCTTGATTTAATCCATTAGCCCATGAGTTGTATCGTTAAAAAAAAAAAAAACAAAGAAGTTGCAACAGTGTGGAATATGGTCACTATCTATCTAGTGTGGTGTATTTAGAGGAAAATGAATTTTAGAACTTTTGAGGGTCATAAAGAGCTACAAAAGAGCCTAAAAGTTTCTTTTGTCAATGTTCTGTTCCTTTGGGCAACCACTATAGATTTAGTGGTATAAATTTTCATGATTTTCTCGTATTTTTTTCTGTTTTTAATCAGTGTCGCTCTTGAGTAGATCTGTTGTACTTAGGATAATATACCATTTGTGTTTTCTAATAATAAAATTTTCTATTACTCATATAAAAAAAGCTGTGTGTTTTGGATGTATGCATTGGGCTACAATGGGGGAACAAACATTTTCAGCTTGGTCCTAGTCCCTGGTGAGTTGGTGAATAAGAATACATCTTTAGGTTAGAGATTCTGCTACCTTGAATGAGGAGATATAATTAATGACAGGAATGCCATAAACAAAAAGTGATTGCCCAAACATAAAATGAGGTGATAGTTACATCAGTCATTTTTACCGTGCATGTCTATATGCTTGCACTGAATATTGTTACCCTTTTGCATTCTAGTTTTTAAATGAGAAGTATGTTGGCCTTAATTTACTTTTTATCCGCTAATCAGACATTCTTCATTGCGGCACTCTTGGCAATGCAATACGAGAAAGGACTGGTATGATCTCTCCAAACCTTTCATCTCTCTCTCTCTCTCTCTCTCTCGCTCTCTCTCTGAGTGAGTGTTTGTGTATGTCTACACACCCTCTCAAGCAAATGTATTGAGCTACCACCCTTTTTTCCTCTTTTGTCATTCTTCACATCCTTCATCCTAATATTTATGTGTTTTTAAATTTTGTTTTATGTAGTTTAAAATTAAGAGAAATAGAAAGATTTGTAGATCGAAGTGGACAAGCATGCAAAGTTTTTTGAGTGGAATCTGAAATTTTTGCTATTGACCATTTGTTAGGATGTACGGGGAGCTCTTTCTTAAAAAAAAAAAAAAAAGATAAGAAAAAATTCTGAGAGAGGATTAGAAAGAAGAAACATGATGATGCTTGATCATTTATACATTTTAATTCTGAGCTTGTTTGTTGTGAATTTTGGCATTTCTTAGTCTGCTTATAAATGTTTTTCCTTGATAAATTTGTATCCACATTTTTCCTTGAAAAATCTGAAAATTTTCCTTCATAAAAGAGTAATATGATTCTCATCATTTAAAGTAATGTTGAACAGACTATTTTGCACTACCTGACTTATGTATATAATCATGGGACATAGTACTATATAAATTTATTTGATAAATCCAATTTAAGAGAGTATCCAACTCTGAACTTCTTGATGTCTAACTAATCTCTCACACTTAAAATCCTTAATTTTAAATCCCTCTCGTTTTTTTGCTCCGGTGATTTTGGGCAAAAAAAGCAACCATCTTCTTCAAGTGAAGCAACTGTCGCAGGGGGCTGGGAGTCTTGGCCCCTCCCTCCCTCCTTTCCCCTTTCCGCCATGTGTTTTGGTTTGTTTTCATTTCAGGCACAGGGGGTGAGTTTTGGTGTTTTCCGTTGGCCCACGTCAACCACGCGCCCCATGTGGGATTTCGTCTGCCGCCACTCTACCAACCAATTGAAGGGCTCGCCATAAGGAGCGGAGCCTGCCCTGCACGCGTGGGTCATTAAAGAATGCGTGTGATCTACGTTCCTCCTAAACGCTCATGTTGCCACCACGCACGACGTTTCTGGGCTCCGCGAGTTTGATGACTTCATGGTCTTCTGTTTGGCCTCTCCTAGCGTGGCGCGTGGCGTGTGTTTTACACACGCGACCACACCCGTGCCTTGTGTGGTGTTTCAGTATTTTTGTGTTTTGTTGTTTTTTTCATTTCGTGTTTGTTTGTGTTGTTGTTTGTTTTAAGTAGTAATAATAAATAAAAAAAAGATGATTTCCTTTGATTATCCTGCTCCTCCTTTGGAGAATGATGGTATTGATTATCATTCCTCATTTGGAGGATTGTGTTGTTGATTCCCTCTCCTTTTCTGGTGGGCGGGGGTTGTATTATCTCTGTTTACAGAGAGTCACTCTCAGATAAATCGAGATTGAATTCTCTGTAGTTTGACTTGTAATCTGTATCAGGTTACAGTTGTAACTTCAATTTTATTGGAATGAAATGATGTCTTTCCTATAAATAAAAAATAAAAAAACTCTGAACTTCTTGCAGCAATGTTTTGCTCAGCATCAAGTAACCTTTAAATAGTGGACTCCACATATCTCATGAAACACTGGCAGATAAATTTTCTGAAGTTGTGTGCTCATTTGGAATGCTCCAATGTGCAGAAGTGGATATTAGAAAGCAGGTCACCTTATATATTATTCTGTTCTTGTGGTTGAACTCTCGCTCCAAAAGTCATTTGAGCCAAGAGAAATGAATAGCAGACATGCATATGTTTGTCTCTGGGTGTGTGAATCTTTTGAAACATAGTGATTTGGAAATTTTCCTTGAAGCATATGGTAACTAGAGCACGCCTATTTATTCCCTTCCTGTTTTAACAAAGGCTTGCAATCATGCTGGATTGGCGCATCTTCTAATCAGTGAGATTAATTGATTTAGTAAATATAATCACACATACATGATACGTCCAAATAAATACAATAATTAAAGGTTTCCTCCATGTATTTAGAAACCACATTGCTTACATCATTTCCCCATCCAATAATATAAAAGGTTTGTCAATGTGACATGTTTGTAATTTTATATACTTACAAGTTGTAAGAGAATAAGGGCCTGTTTGGATACTTAGAATATCTTAATATATCTGTGAATGGTAGTGAAATTATTTGAGTTAAGATGTTTTATTGGATTTTGGAAAAGAAAAGAGAAAATTTTGAGTAAAAATATTATAAAAATTAAAATTTGTTTGAATATAATTTTTTAAATAAATATAATTAAAAATTGTAATGATTAGATGAAAAAGTTGAAAATTTGAAATTGAAAGCATTTTGCATTTGAGTGATGTTTGGGAAGAAAATATGTGAAAATATCTAAAAATACTTGAGAACAGTGGTGCTATAAAACGGACCCTAAGAGAGAGAACTCTAGGATCGCGACCACTTCACCCACTCAAATGCAAGCTAGGAAAGTCTTGTTACATTGGAAGAAATATATGGTTTGTTACCAAGCAAAATGCTACATACAGCCCTGGTGGCTTATATATAGCCTAGGATAAAAGACATGAAGTACCCAACTTCCAGAGGCTGTAAAGGATGTAACTGTATTATTGAATTAGCCAAATATTAATTAATTTTATAACACTAATATATCCAATGAAAAGGTCAAATCTCAAGCTTTCCCTTTACTTGGGAGAATTTCAAAGTGGTGCAGGTCATATTCATTCTCTTCATATTTATTCTAGCTTGTGTGCAAACAAAATAATCTTCATAATTTATACCGATGTCTACTGCTTGATTAGTACTTGAATTGTACTGCACTCTTGTCTACACAAAATGTTGCAAACTAGTACTGCACAGTGAATTCTCTATCTCTAAAATGGTGCTGAGATCAAATATCTTTTTAACACTGTGTACTAATGCCTGGAAAAGGGTTTTGCATCGAATTAGTAAAGTTATTTTGATAGTTAGTTGTTCTCACATTGTATTTAATAATTTGACAGGTTTTGTTGGGGTCAATGGGTGCTCTTGCACTTATGACAGTGCTATCAGTTGTAATTGGAATGGTATTCCATTCAGTGCCTGCTCAATTTAAGACCAGTAAGTTGTATCATCGGCATCTGTCATCTTGACCAAATTTGCTTATTTGCCTAACTACTCTACTATGCAGCCCAATCATCAATTGTTTTCCGAATACTTTTTATAATCAAAGCAAGATATTTTGTTGATTTTTTCATCAGACTACAATATTGACCTGTAGAAGTTGTTGACACAACTCCCCTTGGCAGACCAGAAAGTTTATATCAATATTTGAGCGTGAATTTTTCTAGATTTGTCACCCCTTTGGGCCGGTACAATTACTTCTTTTTTGCGCATTTGTTCCTGTCTTTTCCTCCAGTTGCACAATTGTGCGTCTATTAATGCATAGAAAGATCTCTTGTTCAAAATGATATTTCAAATGTTTGTGGAAAAAAAGGAACCGTATTACAATTAAATGTTATAGCATTTAGCTGGCATTGTTTGGCAGCAAAATGTGAAGTGGTATCTGTCTATGGCTGAGGTTGATTCAGAGATATCCTATAAACTTGGCTCATTTCTTGATTAAATCAGAAAATGTCCATTCACCATCCAAGATGGAGCTAGATATCTCTTGTTATGAGTTTTATGTTGTTTTGGTCCTGGATTCTTTGTCACTGAGATTGATATTGGACAACTCAGTTTCTGTATGATGCAAATGGTTAGTTTCCAGTTTCCATGCTGTTTAACTTTCTCTGAAGCTGGATCATCAATTCTCATTGGTGGAAGAGCTCATTGCATAACCTGCAACATGGAGTGCACGTGTTTTTTTGTTTTATGCTTATTTTATATCAAGTTGCATTGCTTCAAATTAGTTACTTTTGAATATAACATTTTTGTCTGCATAAACCATCCGTTGAACATTTTTCACATGAATTTTCTTCTGCCATTTAAACAGCATTGCCAATTGGAGAATATGCAGCGGTAGCTCTTTTGTTGTTCTTTGGCCTTAAATCTATTAAAGATGCATGGGACCTTCCTGCAAATGCAGTTGAAAGTGGTGACAAGAGCAGCCCTGAACTAGATGAATATGTCGAAGCTGAGGTGCTTGTGAAAAAAAAGGTAACCGTCTTATTTCGTAGCCTACCAGTAATGGGGCTCTACCTTGAGGTTCATTGCTTCCCCACGATTCTGGCAGGCTGTGTTGTGTCTGATTGTTCTATTAGACAATACCCGCAATGTTACAATGCATTTTTCCCCTTTAGGTGTCAAAACGGCTCTCCAATCCGTTTGAAATTGTCTGGAAGTCATTCAGCCTTGTATTCTTTGCTGTAAGTATTTTGTGTCCTTATTTGCAGTAGTTTTTTTTTTTTCTTAAAGAATTGAAGGTTAGGAGACATTTTCTTGGCTTTTAACCAATTTTGATCTTATCAATAAACAAAAAACTTAATTGATTACTTCAGACTTCATAACTTATGTGATTGCCTAATTTTTGGCATCACATTAGTGTAAAAGTAGTCATCATTTAACTTGGAACCTAGGGATAGGGTTTAAAAAAGAAACTTCGTCTGGGTATAAACTGTGACTAAGTTTTACATATTGAACCACGTTACGAAAGTCAGCTTATTGTTATTGCTTGTAGGAATGGGGAGACCGCTCTATGCTTGCAACAATTGCTCTTGGCGCTGCACAGGTACAAATTTCCAAATATCCAAACCAATGCATCGGAATCACATTTTACAATACACAGTCCATAATTTCTCCTCCCCCATCCCTCTTTTTTTCTATTTTTTTGTAGTCCCCATGGGGTGTGGCAGGTGGAGCCATCGCTGGACACCTAATTGCAACGTCTATGGCTGTTCTAGGAGGCGCCTTTCTTGCTAACTACATTTCTGAAAAGATGGTAAGAGCTAGAAACTGTTGCTTGTGACTTCGAAAACTGAAGCATTTTGATATTCTTGCAACTCACTCAATCCTCATTCAGGTTGGCTATTTGGGTGGAGCACTTTTCCTAGTTTTTGCTGTAGCCACACTTTTGGGTGTATTCTGATGAAGTATTTGGAAGCCAAGATAGAGGGAAATGGGAGAGACAGAGAGTTCTTAGCTCAACCACAGTGGAACGCTGCAATACGAAGAGACCATGCAAAACAAATCGCAAAAATAAAGAGAGGTAAATAGATAAGGAATCCGAGATTTCCCTTGTGTATGAGGAGAAGGATATAGTATTCGTAGCATGGCTCAACGTTGAGGGTTTGTAAGTTAGGCTTGTTAGAGAGGTGTTTGTAAGATGATCAGGATCTTGAGAATTCCGGGTGATGTTAGAAAGGCAAGATTTTGTACTGACTAGTGACATTCTTTTTCAGACCCCCAACATCAGTAAAATCCAACGTATGAGGAGCCTCTGGTCTTCTCTATCATTTTTCATTCTGTCTTGGTAGATATTGAGTAATATTATATATAATTGTATAGTATAAAAATATTGTATAATTATTTGGAAAAAGAGTGAAATTTTCTATTAAAAATTAATTTTTTAATTTAAAATTTATATTTATTGACTTTTTTTAAAAATAATTACATAGTGCTTGTATACTTACCATTGGAACTATCATTTCTTTAAAATAATTGAATCTATAAATCATATCGCAAAAAATATTATTTATTATCCATTTAATTATTGTTATTCAATTATTTATTATTTAATATTTAATTATTGATAATTATTATTATTTATTATTTACTCGATTTCAAGTCATAAAATGATAAGAATGACCGTGTTCACTTTTCCCAATGTATGGAACATCTTGGGTTGACTTCATGTGAGGTTGTGTTTGATTTGTGCAGTGCAATGCATTAAATTTGCAGTTAAAAGCACAAACATGATACGTAAACAACATAACCTCAACGTCAATAGAAAAATTCTAGGGGGCATCCATTCTTGAGAGTTATCTACTGTAGCCATGACATATAAACTAAATTCACTAAAACGTTGAACTGGTTTCATGTCTCTCCTCTCTTAACCCTCAGTCACACCCTCCAACACACGAGACCAACCCTCCCAAAATGAAATCGAGCCCTCGATTGTCTTCTTCGACAGCCATCAATTGAAATCATTCACGACCTCAGCCCTCTCGAGGAGATCAGACCCATCGCAACATCCCTCAATCCTCAAACCTCAATCCCCAAGCCCTCAGCCCGTTCAAACGAACCCCATTTCAAAAAAGAAAAACATATTCTATCAGAAGAATTGTGAAATATGCAAATGATTTCAACAGACACGCAAATAGGAGATCCATATCCACATCCAAGCAAATTGTACCTATAAATATCAATTCTCATAGTGCAATAAACACACTTGAAAAGCTAATAAAGAACCACCAATCGACACAAAAAAAATAACACGAAATAAAAATTCTCCTATACCAGAAGAAAGCCTCTGTGAAAGACTGAGATATTGAGTTATGAGGCGGCCCTTGAAGCCTACAAAAACCTTGAAGCCATAATTGAACCCAACGACTAAAAAAAAAAAAAAAAACCTATTTTCCTTTTCCCAATACAACAGTTGATTATTTCATTTTTCTTATATATTTTCTCGAGGTGAGCTAGTATATTTTTTTTGTTATTAGTATCTAAAAATGAGAGAAAAAACATGACAGGCACAAATTTAGGCTAAAGGAGGGAGGGCGAAAGTGTTGTAGGTGACGGGTGATTCCCATGAAATGAGGGTGCTGGGCGATGAGAGGTACGAAAGGGAGGGAGGAAAAGGGGCGCAAGAGCGAGATGGGTGGCGATGGACAAAGACAGGCCAACAAGCAAGAGGGAGGGAGGGGGGCGGGGGGACAGGATGAATTCAAAACATGAAATATGGTTGCTGTGTTTAAATGATTTCAGCACGAAAGAAAAAAATAAAAGGATAGTCACGTCATGAATAGACTATGTGCACTGCTACCGTGGCTGCCGAACTACGCAAACTACAATATTTCAAAAGGATTTGATGGGATAATAAAAAGCTTTCGCTTAGGAAAATTCAAAAGAAAAATGATGCTTTATATATGACGTGGGATGGGTTAAAAAATATATATATATATATATATATATTGGGATCCCCCTGTGTTAAAAAAAAATATATTGTTTTCTTTTTGTTTGATTATTATTTTTTAATTATTTTTAAATATTTAAAAAAGTCAAAAAATTATTTTAAAATACATTCTCAATCATTTAGTTAAAAAAAATTATAAAAAAAATCTTAAAATCACGGGATTCCCAATCGGAAATTTTAGTATGTGACTTTAGGATTTCTCATTTTATATACACATTTCAAATAGTTATTTTTCTACCAATTATTTAGATCATAGTTATTTCAAATGTACCACGTAACAAATATAATTAAAGATGAAAAAATTTAAGAACAATAAAAATTTGGTCAACATTGCATTTCTTAACAAGGCAACCTACTATTGAGGGTGGTGGCCTCCATGACTAATGAGTTCGGCAGTGGGCTGTAGGTCTTGGGATTGAATCCTACAACGAAAAGCAGAGGTTTATTTGTGATCCATTGGCTCATGGACCATTAATGCGCTCCTGGATGGGGTCAAGTTATGCTCAAGTCCAATTTGTAGAGAGCGCATGCGGTTCTCGCCATTGAGGCCCCTCCTGTTGGGCTTTCTAGCGGGTTAGGTACTATTATGATGACGTCCTTGGTAGGGGAGCCATCTTTGGTCACCCCCTTCAACCTTTTTTGTCGAGAAAAGTTATTATACTTATTTTACGATGAATCAAGGCCAGCATGGTGTAAAAAAGTTGCAGGTTGATTTGAGGTAGCTGCCACAAGAAGGTGACCGGATCTGATGATATCCTAGACATAGGCGTTGTGGCCATCGCTTCATATCACTAGATTGTGATAGGTTTTGCAAGGAGAAGATGAAGGAAAATAGTGGAGCGTGTTACATTGATACTGTAGCTAACGCATGTATCTTTATCTCCAACCAAAAGCCTTTGGCAGCGTTGTAGGCAGGAGATATCTGGGTTTTAACTTTGTTGTCTGTAGCAAAACTTGGATAATCCTCAGTTTGGTTGTTATGGTTTATTATATATTAACAATAATAAAAATCAAAATGTTGTCTTCTTCAGTGTTTAAGATGCTTGTAATCAAAATGCCCTAATGTGAACTATAAATCACATCAACACTCACCTGTGACTTGGAATCTACATTTGAAAGATTTCTTTTGGGTTAATGGCCAATTTGGATGTCAAAACTCCTCAAGAGTGAATTGCTTTCCTTACAAACACTACTTATAGTGGTTGTTTTAGGAATAAAGTACCATGAAAACAAAATTTCTTTTGCAGAAGGGCACTTCACTTGGGTCAGATCCAAAAGCAAAATCATTTGTTTAACACATTTTACAACAATCTCATATTTTGAATAAGCTAGAAACTCAGTTTTGTTAAAATAATCAGCAAATCGAGCTAAGATTTTTCCTAAAAAATCAGATCAGCTATTCATTCTTTCATGATTTGAATCTCTGTTTCTTTTCTCTTTTCCTTTTGGTGGGTTCTGGATTCTTCTATTGGGAACAAAGACTAGATCATTCAACTATACATTGACGAGACCGAAATGAAGCATTTGAGAGCAATTCAACAATTTTTTTTTCAAGTCTTCTTGCTCCAAGACCAGGCCTCAAAACATCAGCATCTCCCCAAACCGAACACGTATTATTTCTAGACTCACCTAAGCACCAGCCACCAGGGACTATGTTTCCACTACTTCGCCCCAAGATCTCTTGGTCAATGCGATCAAGAATTGGATCATCTAACCGGAATCCAGAGGCAAAGGCTGCTCCACTCTGAATCATTGCTTCATAATCATTGGAACTGTGCAGGTAGGCGTCACCCTCAGAAGGTTTGTCAAAGGTGGCATATAGTAAGTTGTGGTTTATGACTGTTTTGTTGAACTTCCGAGAATTACAAAGAATAGTAGAAAAATAATTGGAAAGGGATGATGGAGTATTTGCCAAATACATCAGTAGCGTCCTTGGGAGGTTGTCAGTAGCCAGGATGCAAAACTCAATAAAGTTACGACTTAGAATGGAGAAAGATGAACCTGCATTAAAAAAGGATCCCAAGTGTCAGGCATTTTGTTTATATTTTCCATTTGCTATGGGACAAATCAGTGCTCTAAAAATGTTCAATCTCTATGCCATAAGGGAAAAATAAACAAGTTCCGGATTATATTAAGCCTGTAAACAGCATAGGATATGCTTTGTTCTTAATAAGTAAAGGATATGCTATTTGGGTTAATGGTGTCCAGTGACACCGCTGCCACACCAGGGCATTTCTTTTATAAAAAATTTCCCAATAGTCCCTCTTCTTACCCTACATCGACCAGTTGCTAGTCTAACAATACCAAGTATTCTTGTGTTTATCATATAGGCAAAGTTAGCAAGGATCTGACATAAATATACAAGTGGGAGGCCAGAAAACTCAAAATGAAATGACATATAATTCATTCAAATGACACTATTCTAGAATGGCAACATGACACTATAACATTTGCAAGTAATTTAGGCAACAAAATATCTAAAGTTTGGTAAGGTACTATCGGTTAAGCGCTCACTGTGGAATCGGATTCTCTTCTTGTGGTTAACCAAATAAATACAGAATGGCAAACCGCTTGGTAATATTTTGATATCTGGGATGATATTTTATAGTTCATGCATCATTTTCCCTTTAGTCTCAAACATGTTTACAAGGAAGGTAATGCTTTAACGAATAGCCTTGCCTCTTTTGGAGCCATGGGAAATACGATAAGCTTCTCTTCTCTAGTTCAACTTCCTAAACACGTGTTTGGTCTAGGCAGATCAAAATCAGCTTGGGGAGTTTAAGGCTCTACTATTGTGCTTCAAGGCAGCTTCAAGCTTAACAGTCAACTTTGATAAATCAGAACTAGTGCCAGTCGGGAATGTTAACAATTCTCACATTTGGCCACCATTCTTGGGTGTAAAGTTGTCTCTCTCCCTATGAGATACTTGGGTTTACCTTTGGGAGCAGCTTCAAGGGCTCTATCAACCTGGGATACGGTCATTAAAAGAATTGATAGAAGATTGGTAGGATGGAAGAGATCATGTTTATCAAAAGGAGGCTTGGTGACTCTAATCAAGAGTACCATATCTAACTTACCAACTTATTTTCTCTCTCTTTTCCCTGTTCCCACCTCGGTGGTGACACGGATCGAAAAACTATATCGTGATTTTCTTTGAAGTGGGATGGGGGATGAATTCAAGCTCTACTTAATCAGATGGACAAGGTGTGCAAGCCATTGTCCTCAAGTGGCTTGGGTATAGAAAATGTAAGAATCTTCAACCGGATCCTACTTGAAAAATGGTTATGGAGGTACAATTTGGAACCAGATGCTCTAATAAAATTGGTGGTAGATTGCAACCATGGAAGTCAATGGAGGGGGGGTACTACAAAGGTTAATGGGGCATACGGAGTAGGGTTATAGAAACACATTAAACATGGTTGGGGAATTTTCACTTGCCACACCAAATTTGTGATGGGTGTGGATACCATGATAACATTTTGGAGTGAAATCTGGTGTGGGGAGGAAGCTTTAAAGGACTCATTTACATATGTCTTCCGTCTGGCATGTGATCAAGAAGCATCTATGGCAGACTTTTTGGTTTGATTGGGAGACCAGGCTGAATAGAACATTACCTTTAGTAGAGCATCTTAAGATTGAGATGTTGATAATATTCAGGATTTCTTTAAACTCATCCATTCCATGAAAATGAACGAAATGAAAGCCAATTTCCTTTGGTGGAATCTTGCGGGTAAAGGTGTTTTCTCTAATCAATCTTTCTATAAAGCCCTTGCATCTCTACCGACTACTCACTTTTCTTGGCAGAAAATTTGGAGAAATAAGAGCATGTTTGGGATTGCGTTTCAAGGCTTGAAAAGTGTTTTTAAGCAGTTAAAAGCACTTTTAAAGAAAAATGGCATGTTTGGATAACTTTATTAAAAACACTATAGTCAGTTAAAAAAATTAAAAATCAGCTTTTTCAAAAAGCATCAAATTGGAGTTTTTCAAAAAACTCTTGTAGATAACTATAAATTTTTAAAAAACTACCGTAACTAACTCTAAAAGTGTTTTAGACATATAAATCCCAAACGGTAAACTTTTTAGTAGTAGAGCTTATAACATAAAGTTTTAAACTATAAGTTTTAAGTTAAAAGCAATATTTTCCACCACCACATCAAATATGCACTATGCCCCCTTCCCAAAAAACACTTTTCTACACTTGGACAGCCGCCTTGGGTAAGTTTTTGACCATTGATAATCTGAGAAAGTGTCAAATTATTATCATAGATTGGTGCATGTACAAGAAATCTGGAGAGTCGGTAGATCACCTTTTGCTACATTATGAGATAGCTAGATACTTGTGGTTCAAAGTTTTCAGCCACGTAGAATTGAACTGGGTAATGCCTGCGACAGTGGTCGAGTTATTGGCTAATTGGTCATCTCTTGGAGGTGCACCACCAATCAATTCAGTCTGGAAGATGGTCCCTATCTGCATCATGTAGTACATTTGGTGAGAGCGCAACAAGCGAACCTTTGAAGATAAGGAGCGGACACTGGAAGGGCTTCAATCTTTCTTTTTCCATACTTTATCACTGTGGGCCATGGCTGTAGATTTCAATGGTTTTCATTTTCATGACTTTCTTGTATCTTACTTTCCAACTATGACCTAGATAAGTCCTATCTCTTGTACTATCTTGTGTACTTGAGTTTTGCCTATTCCAATAATACCATTCTTACTTATTAAAAAAAGGGTGTTTGGTTTGTTTTCTCTAGATCACAGAGGTGCTCCTACCTTCGTCATTAATACTAATCTCTTTATTTTCTTTATGAACCGAGCACTTGTAATCTTTTATTATAAATTTTCCACTTTTAATTTTCTTTAGGAGCTTATTTTGGGATTTTAATTGTAACTCCATGCTCCCTTTGTGTAAGATATTCATCTGCCATAAGTGAAGACTATCAATAAAATTGGGGTACTGTCATCTTCTTAAAAAAAAAAAGATATTCATTAAAAATAAGACACTCTTGCAGAATAGATATCTCTAAGAATGAATTGGAGATGCGGGCTATCAAACCCATACCTCTCACATCCAAAGCGAATTCATTCAAAACTTTAAATGCCTATAAATCAGACACTCTTGCAAAGCTTACATATGAGTTTACAATATACAAGTAAAGAATGGTTGTGATATTGCTAGAGCTATTTGGTCACTTCCATAGTCATTTTCAACAATGTAGATTGGATATTGTTCGTTGAAAGAGCACAAAACTGATTCTATCATGCTTCCATGTTTTATGTTTATCGTAAACACACCAAAGACTCATTTTATTCATCAGGTTCATTGGCATATTGATCCCAAGAACCTTTTTTTTTTATAAGTAATAAGATTTTATTGAAAAAAGTGGGCATAGCCTAGGTACACTGGAAGTATACATGTGCATATGCCTATTTAAGTACTAAGAACAGAAACAAGAACGAATTTCTAGTCCATCCATGACAGATATATTTTATACTCTTTTGAGAACAAAAGTAATTATGCTTATCACTTGTGATCTTCCCATCAACAGAAAGAGCATGAGATTAATAAATAAGAATCAATTTGTTGCAATGGAAATTTCTCCTTTTCATACAAAGTTCTAGGTTCTCCACACATCACCACCACCAAGCAACAACCTTCTATCACTTGGAACCACCACCCACTTTTGTGTTCTAAACTTTGTTTTTCCATTGCCTGTCATCTAAATTTCTCTTTGGCCTAAATTGCAAGATGCAACTACTGCTATGCTTTTTTGGCATTACTGCATATGCTGAAATTGAACTGAACGAACTATTTTCAACCTCCATTCTATGCAGGAAAAACCAGCACTGGCTTGATAATCAAATTTTGGGCTTAGTGGTAGTGGTTACTTTTGGGGTAATAGCTACTTCAAGAGCCCATGCTCAGAAACTGACATGGCTATAGGACCAATTAATAACAGGACCGACTCCACAAGGGATAGGTTTCTCTGTTCCTTATGTGAAACTCATCAAACACCATATTAGCACTGCTTTACCCACTCTAATTTCACAATTTACAATTCAACCTCAGACTATGTATTATAAACCAAACTCTCAATGTCCTACTATCTTACAACACATAATTTTCCAATCCATTTCACACCTAAATAGAAAGATATATTCCATGTTAATCAGGGAATTCCATAGTTCCATCAAGCAGAACTTAGATGCATTATTCACATTGCCAACATTATATAATGAGCAACAAAAAGCTGGATTGTGAAAATCTCTCGACAATAGTTATGCAAATTAATCTAGATATTGTTTTCTTTATACCGCCATATTTCTACCTATAATTTTTTGATATAATTATTATCAGCCATTGGCCACCCAAGTGCTTCCACCGAAGTCAACATTGCATATTTTAGTAAAATTAGCGGCTGGCTTTAGGCACTCAACATAGTGCAACGTAAGATAATCCCATACAATCATTGAACCAATAACTGGAACCACGCAAAGGCTTATTGAGAATATACATCAAGAGTCATACCTTCAAACAACCGGAAGGCATTCGGCAAGTCCCTCTTCTGAGTAGCATAAAACATCCCAGTTTTTTCCGAAAGATAAAGGCCCGGATCAACAATTATTGGTCGCAACCTCCTAGACCTATTAAACAAAAAACACAACTTTAGAATTTATACAAACCAATAAACTTCACAGCAGAAAAAATACACAAATCTGAGAAGTAAGGTATCATACTCTCTCCAGCCAATGTAGCTCGAATGATTCAAAAAGTTAAGATCTTTAGGCATAAAGGACAAAATATGAAGAAGATCTGAAAACCCACAAAAACCCACTTCAGAAAACCAATAAAAAGAGCTAAAAAACCCGTATCAGACCGTTATAAACTAATAAACCATGCCACCAAAAAGTTCAACCACACCATACCGTCTTGTGTGACAAGTGGGTAATCGGCGGCATTGAGACTGACAAACCAATCCCAATTCAACGACAGTCGCAGCAGTATGGAGGCACCGTGAAGCGTGGAGGAGATCGTAGACGAGCCCTTCGGGTACGAGTGATCGGCCTTGCCAATCACATTGACGTTCTGGGCAGCTTTGAAAATGGGCACGGACTGGACGGTGAGGGCGAGAGCGTCACGATCGGACTGGGGAGCGGCAAGGTCGAGGTGGAGAAGGTAGTGGTTCCTGGGGTGGTAGGTGGCGAAGAGGATGCGGAGGATTCGACCCGAATCGCCGGCGGATCCGGAGATGAGGTAGGCGATGGAGGGAGGCGTGGGGTCAGAGGAGACATCGGTGTTGGGGAAGAGGACGTGGTGGGTCTGGCGGTTCGGGAAGAGAAAAGGATCGGGTCTGCTTTGGGAGGAAGAGGAAGAGGAGGAGGAAAGGGAGAGGAGGAAGAAGAAGAATAAGGAGAAGAGGGAGGCGGCGAGAATGATGTAGAGTGTGGTTTTGTGGTCCTTGGGAGTGTTGCCTGTGGTGATGGAGCAAAGGAAGGGTAGCGGTCGCGGAGTTAAAGGTGGATTTTGCATTGTTTGTCTCTCTTCTCTTGGGTGGTTTGCGTTGCGGATCGAAAGAGGTTTTAGGATCAGTTTGGTTGTTGATTGTGTTCTTCTGTTTGTCCCGTGAGTGTATGGAGTGAAAAAATTCTCACTGCCCTTTTTGGCTTTAGAAATGCTAGGGACGGTCGTCTCATATAAACGCGTGCAAACGCGCCGGCTTACGTAGAATATTAAACGGTGCGTTCTAGGCAAATCACGCACAATCCCCCCTTTCGATTGCCTCTTTTCATCCCTAACTTTTTTTCCATCACTTTTTTAGGAAAGGTAATATTTTTCCATCACTTTTTCAAGAAAATATCAGCCCAATTCGAAAAATGCACAAAATCTGTCACTGATTCATGGTCCTCAAACCAAAAATGCTTCAAAAGAAAGTGATAATTTCTCACTACTACTAGTTCTGCTGCTTTTAGCTTGATTCTCCATCCTTCTCTCATCTCAAGTATTTGACACTTGGATTTAAATGCCCTGCTCCATAGTATTGATTTCGTCATGAGCCATTTTCTAATCCCAAGAACATTAAAAGTCAACATTTCACATAGATGATTTATTATGCTGAGATTTCTTGTTATTTTCAACAAAGATTTGTCTTTTAATTTCTGACCTTCACTCCAATTTGAATCTGGGATGACTCGATGGATAACTCGCCCACCCGTTTGCCATCTCTTCCATCATTCTCTAAAGCATCGTGTGGTATACGGATCATAAACCCAGTATTCAACAATATCATAGTTCAACCCAAAAAATTGAAAAAGATGAAATAAAGGGTTAAGCCCCGCTTGGATTCAGAGATGAGATGAGTTGAGATGAGTTTGGTTTATTTTTTAATATTATTATTATTTTGGAATTTGAAAAATGTGTGTTGGAATTTGAAAAATATGTATTAGGATTTGAAAAATGTGTATAGAAATTTGTGTTTTGTATAAAAAATTATAAAAATATAATGATGAAATGGAAGTGAGTTGAGATGAGCTCAACCCACTTTCGAATACAAGCAGGGCCTAAAACTCCTTGATTAACTTGACCGAGTCAAATTCACAGGGTACTTGGCGACAACTACCTTTACCTATTAGCTGTTTAATTGAATTTGTTTGTACATGATTAGAGTTGTGTGGAAGCTTGGAGAGAAGGAACAAGCAAAGACACAAAATGAATTTTTTGGAGAGGGGGAGGGAAGTGTTGTCCAAAATGCATCGTTTGATATTCCGCACAAGCAAGCGTTTGCACACCGTTGACCTAGGATGACTGTGTCTAGCATTTTTGTTTTGGCTTTTCCAACTTTTTTGTTGTCTATTCTTCGAGTCTACCAAGCTTTTTTATGGAGCAATTGTTAAGTAAAAGTTTTTAAATAGGTGAGTTTGGTAAGTTTTGTGCAAATTTTTTATGAAATATAAATATATATCATACTGATAACTATTAGGTTTTTTTTAATATTTAAGATGAAGTTTATTTTTTTATAAAAATTTATGTAAAAATTTACTATTTAAAGTTGTACAAAGCTTTCTTCAAATCTCTTATATATGTGAGTGATAGTTTGCTCACAAGTCACAAGTAAATTTTATGAAATCCATTATATTAAAATATATTATAAATAAAAAAATACAAAACATTCTTCATCTTTAAATTCATGAAAATTGTGACTATTTAATTTGTATTCTTATAAAATATTATATTTTTAAAATATAGAAATTGTGAATTAATCATTACAATGACAGACTTATTCTCTCTCAAATCAGGCGAACACCGTCTACTTCCTCTCTGATAACTTCCTCTCCTATGGGCAGAGGTGGGTTAGAGTTTTGGCTCCGACCACCTCGTCTTCTTTCTTTCCAGCCATTTCCTGTATAGTTTAGTCCATTTTCCATTGTTGTTTCCATTCCATTTAGTTTTGTTTTCGTCTACAAGCGCCAATAGTTGATCTTCTATGTTCTGGACACCTCCGACCACCACGCGCAGCTCCAGCATCCTCCCTTGTCACCAATCTTCATTTTCGTTGGAGGAGACAACCTCTCTGGTTGGCCCGTTTATTGTACACTCGGCTCTTGCCGTGCGCATTGGTGTAAGAACCCCTAGACAAATATCCTTCTTGACTACACTAAACACCACACTCGTGGCCCTGTTTGTGTGCCTTGATCTCAATGTTGACACGCAGGTGGACCCTAACGAGGTTAGTGGCATGCCATCCAGCACACGGCACCAGCCCATGTCTTGCAAGCAAGGTTAGTGGCATGCCCACAAAGTATGCCATTTAGCACGCGGCTCCAGCCTGCGCCTTGCAGGCTAAGCGAGTGGCATACACATTATGCATGTCATCCAGTGTGCAGCTCCAACCCAAACCTTGCAACACGCAGCGTCCAGACCGCCAACTTAGGCCATACATGACCATTGCCCTAGCCATCAGCCTAGGCTATGCAGGATCACCGCCCAAGCCCCTTGACTAAGCCACACCACAGCAGCACGGCATTACCATGTGCCCACCATCAGGCCTATGCATGACACCCTGCCATGCCCACCATCAGCTGACCCCGCATAGTGTCATGCCAGGCACACCATCAGACCCGCACACGGCACAAGGACATGGCCCACTCCTTGTCATGCCATGCAGCCACATACCACGCAGTCAAACGCAAATGTAGACTAGCTCAACCATAGACCACGACACGCCATAAGCCCACTAGGGGCCATGTAGGCCACGACCACACATCATAGGCGCCAACCATCATTTTTATTTTATATTATTTTATTTATTTTCTATTATTTGAATTAGTTTTTTATCATGGACTTTTTGAGAGTTTTCAAGTTGTAAGATTCTATAAATAGGACTTTAGGAATTTCATTTAGAATCTTTTGTACATTTGACATTTGAAAGAACTCTTGAGAGAAAGTGTAGCCGGCCACCTAGTGTGGTTTGGATTATCATCGGTGTTTTTACACGTGGGTTTCTTTGAGTGCAATTCATAAATCCCCCTGAAGAGGTTTGCTTCTTACAATTTGTGAATATAAGCAATACCACATATATCTTCTTATTAATAAAGTTATTTGAAATATTTCTCACTTTTGGTATTCTTGTGTTCTTTGGTATTCTTGGGATTGTTTAATTATTGTTAGAGTGATTATTATATGTGAGTGTCGAATTCACACAACTTGTAAATTTGAGAAGTGAGTGTGAGTGTGAGTGAGTGAGTGAGTGAGTGTGTGTTGGAGAAGTGTGTTAGTGCATTGTAGTGTGCTTGTCGAAATCCATCATTGGGTTTCTCGAATTGGTTCTTTGTGTTCTTCAAATCATCTTGTGATCATCTATTTCTTTGAGAGTTCATAGGATTGATTGAAACCCTCAATTGCCAACTCAAAGTTTCGGTCAGCCCTAGTCTCACCCAAATCTCGACCACATAAGCCATAAAATCTTAGTCGTCCATCACACAAAACCCTACCTTCTACAATCACTTATTTGGCTAACACAGCAACAAGCCCTAGCCGAAATTCTAATTGCCACATCACCCCAACCTTATCTTCCCACAAATATTTAGATTGATCAATCATTACTTGGTTGACTCAATCAAAACCAATCTAATTCCCACGAGATAAGGCATTCGGCCAAGACACACTTGGCATTGCTGAACCTCCACTTGCCATATCATCCACATATATTTCCTTATTTGATTTAATTAATCAAATATCTTTTAATTGCCTCAATTAAATTTTATCCAACCCAATCAAATCCTCATTCAAAATCTAAGCCTTATCCATCCAATACATAGCTAATCAACACCTTACCCATTTGAAATTAAAATTCCTAAAATTTAGGAATTTTATCTTGCATGCATGCCTTAGCTGAAACCAACCCCCTAAAACCTTAGCATTGCTTTCCAACTCACTTACCCTAAACCTAGTGTCTCCTACTCCAAACCATAGCCAACATTTATCTTCCAAACCCTAAACCCCATTACAAGTGGTGCCTACACCATCACATGCCCATAATCGAACTTAACAAGCTTTTCCACTAAAAATTGCTTTAGCCCAAAACACCACCATACCACTAATTTCATCTTACCCTAACCACTATCGTGTCACTTGTGATCCACACCAAACTAATGAGTCTACTCGGTCACCAAAGGAAGCAACAAGGCGAGGATAACCTTTTAGGTGATCAGTGACTTGACCGAGGTCCCCATCAGTTGGTCACGCGCAACTGCAGTTTGAGGCTGATTTTGGAGTCACGTGTGGCTTTGACAACATCGAAGGCTCTGACGGTGCATCACGCACACCACCATCGCCTTAAGCGTCATCGATGGACTCTTGCCGGTAACTCAGTTCTGGCTGCTTTTTCACTTTCAATAATTCGTGATTCTACTTGAGGAATTGTGGACCTATTCTTCAATTTATTCCAAACAAAAAGCAACAGTACTCCCGCCACCCACACTACTTCCTGCTGAGGATCCACCACCTCTAGCGAATGTTCCATTGTTCTTTTTTCAACGAATACTTTTAATCCATCTTATTATAAGATGACATCCTTCGAGACATGGGTAGAAACCATTAAATTTGTCTTAAATATACTTGTTTATTTTTTTCACTTTTTAAACATTGTTGTTTATTGTTTTAAGATAATTATAGGAGAATCCTACTCCTTCTCTTATACCATATTTTTTTTAGAGTAATGTTAGAGTGAAGTTAACATTAATTATACTCACACACATGAACGGTATATGTTTATACTATTTATGTGTGTGAGTTTTAACATATACCGTTTATGTGTGTGAGTCTTAGCTCTGATACCATAAACGCAGAAGTAAGTGTAAGAAAACAAAGGACCAGATAACTGGATAATCAAAAAAACAATAATTTGAAATATGATACAGATATGAGGCTGCAGAGTCGACCAAATGCATGTAATGATATGCAAAAATAATAAAGGTAAAATGATTAATGAAGATAGTTTTGAACAAAAAGATTCTTCATTTTCATAAACTTACACAATTTAAACAGAATTACAAGATTCGAAATTTTGAAAAAAAGTGAGCAAAACTTCTTATCAGAGAGAAGGAAAAAATGCCCTGCCTTCAAAAGAAAACTAAAGTCCCCTTTATAGATAAATGAGCCTTTACAAAAGTGAAACCCGGAGTAAATCACAGGCGAAATAGTAAAAGTAAAGAGCAAAAGAAACAAAAGTAACTCTGCACCAAACTCCAGAGCTGGACTTGTCATTTTGTGCTGTCACTTTTGAAAAAGTTATCTGCACCGAAAGTATTTTGTCTTCTTGTATCGACAGGTTATTTGAGTGGACTGCCATTAAGGTTCTCCGAGATCAGGCAGGGAATACTCTCTGTCATGTCCAAAAATATTGCTGTAATTATCAGAAGCGTATGATTCTTCAACTGAATTTTCACTATTGTTTAGATCCTCAATAGATTTTTTTAATATCATCATGCTATTATGTTGTCCTTCGATGGATTTTTTTAATAGTTTAATCATATCTTTGTTCTGCTTCTTCTTAGAATCTTTCTTTGAAGAAAATGAACTTTCTGTATCTGAGTCTTTCTTCTTTGATGAAATTGAAGTCTTCTTATTTGAGGAAGTTTTCTTCTTTTGCTTAGAAGATGAACTTGGTGTATCCTTTTCTTTAATTTCAGGAAAATGAAATGTTAACTCTGCTTGTGTTTTTGGTGAAGGAAACTTCTTCCGGTCCTTTAAATTAGGAACCAATGATGGAAAGTCTTTCAAAACCTCTGTCACAAGATCTAGAGAGTGTTGAAATTTATTCCAATATTTGAGAAAAAATCGACGAACAAGAATATCACCGTTTTTCTCGTAAGTCAATTTTAATATCCATGGAATTTTATATCTAGAGCAAAAATGGATTAATAATGATAATTTGGCATTCATAGGGTCCATCTTTGGTGAAGCAGTTGTTTTAAACTGGGTGAGAACTGGTTGCAAACTCTCAGGATAGATATCTGGAATGGGGCCAAATTGTTGCCACCATTGTTGAAACCATAATGGAAATTTGGTTTTGCATTTCTTGTCAAAATTAAAGAACCAAGAATGCTATAAATCTAGAGTTTGGTAAAAAAGAAAATGGAGCCAAGAATCAATATAATCATGATAATTATATTGAATTGACGTATTCGGTATACTTTTAAGAGTATTCGGATTGGTTCCCCATTCCTATTTCCATTTTAATATCCATGGGATTTTATATCTAGAGTAAAAATGGATTAAGAATGATAATTTGGCATTCATAGGGTCCATCTTTGGTGGAGCAGCTGTTTTAAAATGGGTGAGAACTGGTTGCAAACTCTCAGGATAGATATCTGGAATGGGGCCAAATTGTTTCCACCATTGTTGAAACCATAATGGAAATTTGGTTTTGCATTTCTTGTCAAAATTAAAGAACCAAGAATGCTATAAATCTAGAGTTTGGTAAAAAAGAAAATGGAGCCAAGAATCAATATAATCATGATAATTATATTGAATTGACGTATCCGGTATACTTTTAAGAGTATTCGAATTGGTTTCCCATTCCTGTTGGGTCAAAACACTGACCAGATAACAGTTGTAGGAAAAGATTTTTGAAGGATTTACTTTGTCGTAAATCGGTTTTAGGGATATTGATCTAGTGTAAGACAATATCGAAAGATAAAATTTCAGATCTTTAGTTGGATTCCTAAGAATCCAATGCCAACCTGGGAAAAAATAATGAAAAGATATTTTGAAAGGATATGTATCTATCGAATTTTCGATGTAAAACAGATTATGAAAATAATTTTTCTAGTAACTTTCTAGTTTGGAAGCAGAAGGCAATCTGGGTCTTGCTAATGCCAAAAGATTAGACAAGAGATCATGTAGCATGGTTAATGCTGAAGCAAAAGAACTGGGATTTTCTGGTCTAGGTATCATTCCTAGAGCTGTGTATCTATCTGTTAGCAACTTCCAATGGGAAAGCTACTATTGGAAGAAATAATGAAGATGGATGAGCAGGGAGAGGCGGGGGCCTCTCGGAACTCTCTGGCTTCTTTTTCTTACTCATTTTTTCTGCAAGAATTCATGGATAAGAAAATCATGGATCGAATTTTCAGATCCTTTAATATATTCAATATCAAAATCACAAACACTTAAGATAGCTTGCCATCATGCAAAAATATGTTTGGATGTAATATTTTGAACATCTTTTTCTAAAACATATTTAGCACTTTTGCAATCAATTCTTAAAAGAAATTTTTGATTGAGTAAATCACTCTGAAATTTAGAAATGCATAATACTATAGATAATATTTCTTTTTTAATAGTACTATAGTTATGTTGTGCATAATTCCAGGTTCCGTAATGGAAACGAACAATTTGTTCAGATGAACCTGGTGAAACAACTTGTTTCAGAATGCCACCATAACCTATGTCAGAGGCATCAGTTTCGACAATTTTAAAACAATCAGAATTAGGTATTCCAAGGCATGGAAGAGTTTTGACATATGCCTTGATTTGTCTAATCAAATTGGTGTGTATATCGGTCCACGGAGGGGGATTGAGTTGAAGTCTCTCAAAGAGAGGACGACACTGTTTTCTCATGTCCTTATAAAAATCTGCAATGTAATTCAGCGAGCTAAGAAATCTTTGGAGCTGAGTTTTATCTAGAATGGTATCAGGGAATTTGTCAACAAATTCAATAGCTCTTTAAATTGGCTTGATTTTTCTTTCAGAAATATCATAACCAGGGAATCTAATCTTGGTTTGGAATAATTTAATCTTTTTAGTAGAAACCACCAGACCATTATGTCGAATGATATCAAGAAAAGTCGACAAATGTTTCCAGTGATCATCAATGAATTTTGAAAAGATTAAAATATCATCAATATAGACAATAGTAAAATGGGTAAAACTATTGAAAATATCATTCATGATGTTTTGGAATTTACTATGAGCAATTTTTAGCCCAAATGGCATTACGTTACACTCATAGTGACCAAAAGGAATATTGAAAGCAGTCTTGTATCGGTCAAGTTCCCTAATTTGGATATGCCAAAATCCAGACTTAAGGTTAAATTTAGAAAAGATGACTGCATCATTAAGCCTATGAACTAAGTCCTTTTTGTTGGGAATAGAGTATCTAATCCATTCCAACACTTTGTTCAAAGGTTTGTAATTTATGACTAGATGGGGTGCCCACGCTCAATCTCAGCATTTTTATGGACATAAAATGCCGCACATGACCAATGTGACTTACTATGCCTGATAAGATTTTTCTGAAAAAGATCAGCAATTTCTTTTTTGCAAAATTTCAAAGTCTCACTATTCATTTGAATAGGTCGAGCCTTAGTTGGAATATTTTTTTCACAAAAATCTTTGACATAAGGTAAAGAAACTTCATGTTTTTTCCGATTCCAAAAATCATTTGGAAGGTCAGAGCAAATATCAAAAATCAATTTTTTTATGAAAATCATCAATTTTTGATTGAAGTAATGGATCAAACAAATGCTCAGAAATCTTTTTAAATCTCACTTCTTATTGAAGGAAATTCAAATGATTAGTCTTTACAGAAATTAAAGATATTTTCCTTTTTGACATATCGGCGTCAAATTTGGAAGCAAATTTAAACTTCACTTTCTGTACGAAGGGATCAATAGTAATCCCACCTTTTTCAGTCAGAAAGGGACAAATGGAATTTATAAAAGGCATTCCTAAAATAACATCTCAAGTCATGTTTTTAACCAAAACAAACGGAATTATGAAACAAACATTATCTTGACAAACATGGGCATTATTGATCTCATAATTGATTTTCATCTTAGAGCCATTTGTCGCTGAGAGTTTCTCAGAGGATTTTTCAAAGTACTTAGTAGGAACTAAGCCTTCACGGATGCAATTAAGATTCGAGCCCGAATCAATTAAAGCAATAACAGAA
Source organism: Platycarya strobilacea (assembly GCA_036898215.1). Lineage (NCBI taxonomy): Eukaryota > Viridiplantae > Streptophyta > Magnoliopsida > Fagales > Juglandaceae > Platycarya > Platycarya strobilacea. The sequence goes on from CM072545.1 coordinate 47,838,862, forward strand.
AAAGAGAATTCATGGTAAACAACAATTTCAACCTTAGAATACCATTTGGTAGGCATAGGTTGTTTAAGCGAACAATTGGTCTTGGGCAGTTCAGAGGATTCACCATGGTCTGGGACTTTTGTTTCCTCATTATCGGAAGGACATGCTTGATCAAAATGTTGTTCAAATTTTAAAGAAATCAAATCTTGTTTAAAACATGAATTTTCAAGTTTGAGAGAGTTAATCTCAGTGTTGAGTTCAACAATCTCTTTCTTGATTAAAGAAATTTCATGCTGTAAATCATTTATTGAAACATTTTTCGGTTTCTTATCGAAACACCTTAATATTTCTTAAAAACTGATTTTCTCTTGAGAAGTAGATGGCTCTCTACAAGTCATAGTCTTCTTGAGCTGGTTGAGATATTTATCTTTTAACTCAATATTCTCAACTTGAGAAATCAAAGTTAAAATGAGATTCTCTTATTCTTCCTCTTTAGTTAAAACATTAATTGTCTTAACTCTGGAGTTGTAACAAGAACCACTACAATTGCAGCCAAGTTTAATTATTGCTGAATTAAATGGTTCAGATTCTGAGTGATATTCTGAATCACTAGATATGAGTTCATCTTAGTTAGAAGATGAAGTACTGTTATCAAGGAGGTGAAATAGTTCTTGCTGGTCATCTTCACCAATATTCAAGGCATTAAGCTTGTTTTTAACTTACTAGGCTTTTTAGGATTATGACATTTATCAGCAAAGTGTCCATTTTTTCCGCAGTTAAAACATGTCCCTTTAGAAGGTTTTTTCAAAGATTTTTTATGCAAAATTTTTTTATGAAAATGTTTTTTATAAATTTCATCACGGGTTTTTCTCCTGTTTTTCCCATGAGGTTTTTTGAAAACCTTTTTAAACTGCTTTTTCTTTTCTCGAGATGGGGCGATAGGAGGGAGGCTAAATTGCTGACAAAAATTTCTCATCTCATATTTGGTTCTCTTTCTATCTTTCATTTGTTGATTGATAAGCTTTTGATTATTGCACATACTGATACCGAGTTTCTTTATTATGCTAGTAATATCCCCGTAGGTATAACTATCGTAATCAAGTCTGCCAGTAGAATCAAATAATAAGTCCTTAACCTTTAGAGCAAACAAATGAGGAAGACCATCAATAAATTTATCTTTCTAGTAAGGCTTATCAGAATCATCTTGTTGCAAAACACGAGATATAAAAACACTTTCATACCAATTATAATCTGACATATTAGGGCATCTCAAATTATTCAGATAATCAGAAACACGATTAGTAATATTGGAAGGGGTTCCAATAAAATACTTAATAATCATGTAAATTAAAGTATAAACACCATCAGAAATTCCTCGTCTTACGGTGGTATCAAAAACAGGCGTTCCATCATCATTTTGCTTAACAGCAAATTGAATCATTTGTCTTACTTCTTCAGTGAGATGTTTGTCCCACCAAGAGCGAAGCATGCCTGTAAAACCATATACTAACATCTTGACAATATCTGGTTGCAAGATATTATTATTAACATAAGCATCGGCGACCATGGACATGTTTTGCAGAGTATTGAGGACTTCTTGTTCAGACTGTCCATCAATATTTTACTCATATATCCTGTCAGCACTAGCTGAAAATTGATTTTCAAACATGCGTTCTTCAATCTATAAATCTGGTGGAGTAGGCCTGGTGAACCAGTTCTTCATAAAACCCATAGGTCTGGTAGAAGTAAGTCTGGCTATTTCAGGTTTCTTCCATGAACAAGTTTTAAAATCATCATTAATGACAGACTCATCTACCGAAAAATCATCTGTATAAATTTCAATAAAATCAGAATCAACCACTTGGCCACTTTTGTCGAGAGCATTAGTGGAGGGTTTTTCTAACTTAATTTGAACTAGCATTTGATCAATTTTATCTAGAGTACTGGCATTATCAGTTTTTTGCTTGTTTTCTAGTAAAATAATAAAAGGTTTTTCAAGAGATTTTGAAAAGCTAGCTGAAGTTTTTTCATAAGTGGGTTTTTCAACTTTGTCCTCAATACAGTCCAATTGTTGACCTATTGTATGAAGGGCGGTATTGACAAAATTATTTTACTCGATGATCTTTCTTGTTTCCAAGGAAATCTAAGGAAACTTAGAATCTTCGGCAGCTGGAACTTTAAAAGGTGAAACTTTAACATCAGCTCCCTATACTGAAATCAAAATAGTTTCAAGTGGGGGATGACTGCTTTTTACAACGGTTTTGTCTTAAGCTTTTGTAAACTAATCTTTAAAACATTTAAAGAATAATATTTTAAATCATAATGATTTTCAAGGAAATCAAAGAAAAGAATATGCTTATTTGAAGCATATATCAATTCTTTCCATTTTTGTCTGACCTATAGTTTTGAGTCAAACTAAAATTTGCATCATAAGCTTTTCGCTAGGACGGTTTTCTATGCTATTAAAATCATTAAACAAAGCTACCATATCAGGTTCAAAAGATTTACATATCATCATCAATTGTGGGTGTAATGGTGGTGTGTTTATAACTAAATCCGAAACTGTCGGTGACATAGGTGTCAGCGATGTAGAAGAATCATCTTCTACTTCAATTTCTTCATTTTTAGCCTTTCCCTTGGATGATGGAATGTCATCTTTGGTTGTGTAATAAGCTAAAGTAACTTGCGAATCAAAAGAAACACCTTTCAGCTTTAAATCAGAGGATTTTCCCTTGAAAATTTCCTGGATAAACACTGGACTTGTAGAATTTGCTATCTTGGCAGAATCCTCTAAAAATGTTTTGAGATTTGCATCTCTACTAATTCTCGGGTCTGAAGAACAAGATGATCTAGGGTCTGCAAAAGAATTTCTTCTTTCATTGGCTAGAGATTGTCTATCAAATGAAATTTTTACAGTGTCGTCAAGGTACTGTTGAATAAAGTCGAGATCTTTATCTTGAGATACGATCTCTACTGGTGGTAGTTCCTTTTGAAGGATCCACTCATCTGGAAGAGAAACATCTCTCCAGTATATCATTTTGGGTATTCTGATGTGAGCACTAGAAGTAGAACTCTGCATTAGAAGGGTATAGTCTCTAGCAGATTTTATCTTAGCCTTAGGGTTAAGGCTAGTTTTCATCAAACGATAATAAATGCGGTAAATCAAAGCAAGAGGTCTACTGCCTTCAATCATATCAAAACCAGAAGTCAAAATGTTAAGGGTTAACACATCCAAAACATTTTTATCATGTAAATCAACAGTTAAATCAGGATAACAATCAAAATGCACTGAACTTTCAGCCAGGGAAGTTTGAACAATCCCAAACTTACTGTCCTCAAAATTCTTAAATCTGCCATCACGCAGACAAAGAAGAACAGATGCATTAATGCCTCGCCTTATCAGAGGCTTGATGGCAACTTGAACAGATGCAATATGCATGAAAGTAAAACCTTTCTGTTTAATATCAGCGATGACATCATGCTGAAAGAGACGGCATTTTTCCTGGGTTTTTGAAATAGCGAAGGTGTGCTCAACAGTTTTCACCTTGAATTCTGTAGCAAAAACCTTCTCTTTCCAGGTTTTATTATAAATAGAATCAGAATCAATCTTTGGCATATGCTATCGATCAATATCTGGCAATTCATTTTGTTCAAAAACACAATCTTCTTCATTAATAATATCAAACGGCAATCCTGATCTGGAACTAACTGATAAACTGGATCTAAACATCCTGCTCATCTTGGTAAAACCCAAAAAAAAAACTCAGGTACTTCCTAAATCTAGGTCTTGAACCTTACTCTGCTGCATTTTCTAACACATACCGGTGGGTCACAACTAGAATCCTCTCATGCCCTAACATTGCCTACCCAACTTAAAAAAGGGACTTATTGTTTAGCCTTAGTATTCGACTGTGGTGGCGCCAACTGAATAAAGTAAAGAACAAGATAGGGAGATAGAGTGTCTCTGAAAATTATCAAGAGGAACAAGAGGCAAAGATAAAGTTAATCAATTAGTAGCAGAACCGAAAGTGGCTCTGATACCATAAACGCTACTAATTGATTAATTTTATCTTTGCCTCTTGTTCCTCTTGATAATTTTCAGAGACACTCTGTCACCCTATATTGTTCTTTATTTTAATCTGTTGGTGCCATTGCAGTCGAATACCAAGGCTAAACAGTAAGTCCTTTTTTTCAACCGGGTAGGCAGTGTTAGGGCATGAGAGGATTCTGGTTGTGACCCACCGATATGTGTTATGAAATGCAGGAGAGTAAGTTTCAAGACCTAAACTTATGAAGTGCCTGAGTTTTGTTTTGGGTTTTACCAAGATGAGCAGGATGTTTAGATCCAGTTTATCAGTTAGTTTCATATCAAAATTGCCGTCTGATGTTATTAATGAAGCAGATTGTATTTTTGAACAAAAAGAATTGCCAGATATTGATCGATGGCATATGCCAAAGATTGATTCTGATTCTCTTTATAATAAAACCTGGAAAGAGAAGGTTTTTGCTACGGAATTCAAGGTGAAAACCGTTGACGCACCTTCGCTATTTCAAAAACACAGGAAAAATGTTGTCTCTTTCAGCATGATGTAGTCACTGATATTAAACGAAAAGATTTTACTTTCATCCATATTGCATCTGTTCAAGTTGCCATCAAGCCTCTGATAAGGCGAGGCATTAATGCATCTGTTATTCTTTATCTGTGTGATGACAGATTTAGGAATTTTGAGGACAGAAAGCTTGGGATGGTTCAAACTTCCCTGGCTGAAGGACTAGTGCATTTTGATTGTTATCCTAATTTAACTGTTGATTTACATGATAGAAATGTTTTGGATGTGTTAACCCTTAACATTTTGACTTCTGGTTTTGATATGATTGAAGGCAATAGACCTCTTGCTTTGGTTTACCGCATTTATTATCGTTTGATGAAAACTAGCCTTAACCCTAAGGCTAAGATAAAATCTACTAGAGTCCAAACCCTTCTGATGCAGAGTTCTACTTCTAGTGCTCACATCAGGATACCCAAAATGATATACTGGAGAGATATTTCTCTTCCAGATGAGTGGATCCTTCAAAAGGAACCTACCACCAGTAGAGATCGTATCTCAAGATAAAGATTTCAACTTTATTCAGCAGTACATTGACAGCACTGTAAAGATTTCATTTGATAGACAATCTCTAGCCAATGAAAGAAGAAATTTTTTCACAGGCTCTAGATCATCCCGTTCTTCGGATCCAAGAATTAGTAGATATGCAAATCTCAAAACATTTTTGGAGGATTCTACCAAGATAGCAAATCCTACACGTCCAGTGTTTATCCAGAAAATTTCCAAGGGAAAATTCTCTGATTTAAAGCTGAAAGGTATTTCTTTTGATTCGCAAGTTACTTCAGCTTATTACACAACCAAAGATGACATTCCATCATCCAAGGGAAAGGATAAAAATGAAGAAATTGAAGTAGAAGATGATTCTTATACATCGCCGACACCTATGTCACCGACAGTTTCAGATTTAGCTATAAACACACCACCATTACACCCACAATTGAAGATGATGTGTAAATATTTTGAACCTGATATGATAGCTTTGTTTAATGATTTTAATAGTATGGAAAACCTTCCTAAGCGAAAAGCTTATGATGCGAATTTTAGTTTGACTGAAAAAATATAGGTCAGACAAAAATGGAAAAAATTGATGTATGCTTCAAATAAGCATATTCTTTTCTTTGATTTCCTTGAAAATCATTATGATTTAAAATATTATTCTTTAAATGTTTTAAAGATCAGTTTACAAAAGCTTAAGACAAAACCGTTGTAAAAAGCAGTCATCCCCCACTTGAAACTATTTTAATTTCAGTATAGGGAGCTGAGGTTAAAGCTTCACCTTTTAAAGTTCCAGCTGCCGAAGATTCTAAGTTTCCTTAGATTTCCTTGGAAACAAGAAAGATCATCGAGCAAAATAATTTTGTCAATACCGCCCTCCATACAATAGGTCAACAATTGGACCGTATTGAGGACAAAGTTGAAAAACCCACTTCTGAGAAAACTTCAGCTAGCTTTTCAAAATCTCTTGAAAAACCTTTGATTATTTTACTAGAAAACAGGCAAAAAATTGATAATGCCAGTATTCTAGATAAAATTGATCAAATGCTAGCTCAAATTAAGTTAGAAAAACCCTCCACTAATGCTCTCGATAAAAGTGGCCAAGGGATTGATTCTGATTTTATTAAAATTTATACAGATGATTTTTCGGTAGATGAGTCTATCATTAATGATGATTTTAAAACTTGTTCATTAGAGAAACATGAAATAGTCAGACTTACTTCTACCAGACCTACAGGTTTTATGAAGAACGCATGTTTGAAAATCAATTTTCAGCTAGTGCTGACAGGATATATGAGTGGAATATTGATGGACAATCTGAACAAGAAGTCCTCAATACTCTGCAAAAAATGTCCATGGTCGCCAATGCTTATGTTAATGATAATATCTTGCAACCAGATATTGTCAAGATGTTAGTATCTGGTTTTACAGGCATGCTTCGTTCTTGGTGGAACAAACATCTCATTGAAGAAGTAAGACAAATGATTCAATTTACTGTTAAGCAAAATGATGATGGAACGCCTGTTTTTTATACCACCATATGACGAGAAATCTCTGATGGTGTTAATACTTTGATTTACACGATTATTAAGCATTTTATTGAAACCCCTTCCAATATTACTAATCGTATTTCTAATTATTTGAATAATTTGAGATGTCCTAACATATCAGATTATAATTGGTATGAAAGTATTTTTATATCTCGTGTTTTGCAACGAGATGATTCTGATAAGCCTTACTGGAAAGAGAAATTTATTGATAGTCTTCCTCATTTGTTTGCTCTAAAGGTTAAAGACTCACTACTTGATTCTATCGGTAAGTGATTTTACTTTCATGCATATTGCATCTGTTCAAGTTGCCATCAAGCCTCTGATAAGGCGAGGCATTAATGCATCTATTTTTCTTTGTCTGCGTGATGGCAGATTTAAGAATTTTGAGGACAGTAAGTTTGGAATTGTTCAAACTTCCCTGGCTGAAAGTCCAGTGCATTTTGATTGTTATCCTGATTTACCTGTTGATTTACATGATAGAAATGTTTTGGATGTGTTAACCCTTAACATTTTAACTTATGGTTTTGATATGATTGAAGGCAGTATACCTCTTGTTTTGGTTTACCGCATTTATTATCGTTTGATGAAAACTAGCCTTAAATCTAAGGCTAAGATAAAATCTGCTAGAGACCAGACTCTTCTGATGCAGAGTTCTACTTCTAGTGCTCACATCAAGATACCTAAAATGATATACTGGAGAGATGTTTCTCTTCTAGATGAGTGGATCCTTCAAAATGAACTACCACGATTATTAAGCATTTTATTAGAACCCCTTCCAATATTACTAATCATATTTCTGATTATCTGAATAATTTGAGATGTCCTAATATGTCATATTATAATTGGTATGAAAGTGTTTTTATATCTCGTGTTTTGCAATGAGATGATTCTGATAAGCCTTATTGGAAAGAGAAATTTATTGATGGTCTTCCTCATTTGTTTGCTCTAAAGGTTAAGGACTCACTACTTGATTCTACCGGCAGACTTGATTACGATTGTTATACCTACGGGGATATTACTAGCATAATAAAAAAACTCTGTATCAGTATGTGCAATGATTAAAAGTTTATCAATCAACAGATAAAAGATAGAAATAGAGCCAACTATGAGATGAGAAATTTCTGTCAGCAATTTAGCCTCCCTATAGAAAACCGTCCTAAGCAAAAAGCTTATGATGCGAATTTTAGTTTGACTAAAAAAAGACAAGTCAGACAAAAATGAAAAGAATTGATGTATGCTTCAAATAAGCATATTCTTTTCTTTGATTTCCTTGAAAATCATTATGATTCAAAAGATTATTCTTTAAATATTTTAAAGACCAGTTTTACAAAAGCTGAAGACAAAACCGTTGTAAAAAGTAGTCATCTCCCACTTGAAACTATTTTGATTTTAGTACAGGAAGCTGATGTTAAAGTTTCACCTTTTAAAGTTCGAGTTGTCGAAAATCCTAAATTTCCTCAGATTTTCTTAGAAACAAGAAAGATCATCGAGTAAAATAATTTTGTCAACACCGCCCTCTATACAATAAGTCAACAATTAGACCGTATTGAGGACAAAGTTGAAAAACTCACTTCTGAGAAAACTTCAGCTAGCTTTTCAAAATCTCTTGAAAATCTTTGATTATTTTATCAGAAAACAAGCAAAAAATTGATAATACCAATATTCTGGATAAAATTGATCAAATACTAGCTCAAATTAAATTAGAAAAACCCTCCACTAATTTTTGAACAAGAGGCAAAGATATATATATATATATATATATATATATATTTTAATTTAATGAAATGCGCTTGTTAAAATAATAATAATAATAATAATAATAATCGTTACAATGACAGACATCGCAAACAGGGTGGGCACTGGGCAGAAAGGGGAGACGTCATGAGCCTGAGCCACATCGAACCCGAGTCCATGGAAAAACCAGAGCCAACCGGCTGGGCTTCCAAAGCGTGGGCTCTACTCTCGGCTGTACGGAGCCAGTCACCGCTCATCCAATGCATCACCAACTTCGTCTCCATGGATCTGGTGGCCAACACACTCCTATCCGCCGGGGCGTCGCCGGCGATGATCCACTCCATTGTTGAGATCCCGGACTTCACCCCTCACGCCAACGCGCTCTACATCAACGTGGGCACGCTCTCCCCCGACTGGCTACCCGCCATGAAGGCCGCAGCCGAGTTGGCCTGCAGGACCGGAAAGCCTTGGGTTCTCGACCCGGTCGCTGCCGGGGCTTCTGGTTTCCGCTTAAGGGCTTGTTTGGAGCTCGTGGAGCTTAAGCCTACTGTTATTCGAGGAAATGCGTCCGAGGTTATTGCGCTCTCCAAAGCCTCTGTTGGACCCGCGATGGTAATAAAGTTTATTCGTTTACTGATCACCAAGGTTTTTGAATACTACGACGATATTGTTTCTGGGAATCTGGTTTGGTTTTTTATTTAATCTCAACTCAACTTATTGCATTTCGTTTAATCATTATAAATTTTACGAATTCTAGCATAAAATACAATAAATAATTCAATTTTTTCAAAATTTAAAATGAAAATTAGGTTTATCGCAATCTTGGGTCATGAAGGCAGTCCTTAACTAACTTCATCGCGTAATTCATAGCAGTTTGATTCATTTTTTTGAAACTCTATAACCTAATTTTGGTTTTCAAAGGGTGTAGACAGCTCCCACGAGTCCACTGATGCAGTGGATGCAGCGAAGTCATTGTCTAAAGCAAGCGGTGGCATAGTTGCGGTGTCTGGAGCTGTTGACATTATTACAGATGGGGAGTTGGTTGTTGGTGCGCACAATGGAGTGGCTATGATGCAGAAAATTACAGCAACAGGATGTTCTGTCACTGCTCTCATTGCTGCCTTTGTTGCTGTTGATCCTTCACATGCTTTTGAAGCAACAGCATTGGCACTATCCGTATTTGGGGTTGCTGGTGAGATGGGAATGAAGATGGCCAATGGTCCAGCTTCATTGCGAATGCATTTGATCGATTCACTCCATGGGCTTGATGAGGCTGATGTGCTTTCTCGCGTTAACATAACCGGCTTCTCATGATACATGAGAGCTGTATGTATGGTATGTGTATGGAACTCCTATATAGAGCATGATAATAACATATCAATAGGTTGGCATTTGAAACTACACTTGCTGAGTTACTTTTATAGTATCTGCATTTTGTTACCCTTGCAACTACATTTTCCCTTTTTATTTCCCTTGTACAGTGGAAAAAGAGTTAAAAACCTTAATCGTTGAGCATTTATATGAATAGTTCGGTGTGCATTTGAGTTGTGACGCTTTTATAAATTACCTTATTTCCAATTATATGGTTGTCATTGATGGGTCTGTGCTTATATTCTGATCTAGGCGGAATAGTATGAAAATGTAACTTGTGGGTACCACTAGTTATGGTGTGATTAAAACCCAAGAAGAGGTTTTCTTCCCATGTGTCCCCTTAAGAAACATAAGATTTGATTGAAAATCAACTTATATCATCCTATAATCATGCTTTTGACCATCTCAGGTTCATGCTCTTACAATCCATAGAACAAAGAAACTTTCAAACTTTAGTAGAGTAAAAAGTTGTCGGTAACTGTCAATTTAAGCGATATATCTCATGGGAAGATCTATGTGTGATGTGGTTTAAAGCACAATGGGTGTAAATGATTTAAGATAGTGATTATAACTCTCACCCTAGCTTCTGAATGCAATTGCCATTAGGAAGTCATTCAAAAAACAATAGGAAAAAGTCTAATTAGAAAATCATATTTTTTGGAACAAATTGCTTATGCTTCAGGTTTTCATTGCATCCTTCTACTGATGTATCAGTTGTTGCCATGTTGGTAGCATTATTACATCTTGCATATGGAACCATCGAGATTCTACTTTAATGGTATCCCTTGTATGGGAATCCAAGTAACAAGACATCCCCTTTCATATGACATCACCATAAGCAGAACACTTAAGAAGACAATTACATGAGATATATAAAACTATCAACAATCTCGACTTTCAGTGGATACAATAAAAGATACTAAACAATTCCATATCCATTTCCACACAAACAAACTGACATATAGTTTAACAATACTTTCTCAATATTTCAGATGGACAGTGATCCTCAGCAATGTCTCGGCACCATCTGTGACATGTTGACCTGAAGGTATGAGTGATCGTACTTCTGCAACCCCATAAGCACTCTTAAACTTGCCTGTCCCTCCTGTCACTGACAAATATGATACAGTACTCCCGATTTTGTATACTCCATAGAAGTTGAGGTTGTCATTATATTCCCCTCCTTCAATCATAGCCGTAAATGCCATCATCTGGCTGGTCCCATCTGCAGAGCTTGCCACATAAACTCCTTGAGCTTTCCCCAATGTTTGTGACCCCAAATCTGGACTGGAGGTTAATATGTCATCGATGACGGTAATTGTTCCGAAGCCTAGCCCCAACCCATCAGGTCCAAGCTGGGTCTGAGGTAGATTTTGATTGTTCGTGCTTCCTGCAAAAGTGGTGCCACCTAAGCCGGTTCCTAGTGGGAGACCATTGACACCGTTAACGGTTGGAAGTGCACCATTTGCGTTGGGGATGGCAACCCCGCTTGGAGGTATAAACCCTATCTGCTTTGCAAATGGCACCTGACCATTGTAGATATTACCTAGCAAGCCAGTGATTGGCCTAGCTGTAGGGTTACTGCCCCCAAGAATGTCGTGCATGTATAACTCAAGGATTGGTTCTTCTTTGGTGGCTGCTGCAGGATCAACTGCATCAATGTTGCTTGCCATGTGCACAGTTGCAATTAGTATTAGGATGAAAATAGAAGGTGAAAACTGCTTGAACATCTTGAAGTGTGTATATCTGAGGGTTATCAGATTTGAGAGAATTGAAAGATGAAGATTGATGGGTGATAATGCAAGCAGCCTGTGCATCTTGCTTATTATATACAGAGGGCATAGCCAGCTTAAGATGGAGTTGGTGTAGATTGTGGTGAAGTTGTTGAATTGGTGTTAGTTAAGGGAGTCTATTTTTATTTAAGGTGTATTAGCTACTGATAAAAAAACAAAAAAAAAAAGGCTTTTTATTTAAGTAGTTTACTTAGCTTTATTTATTCACATTGTTATATTTAAGGTGTTCCAGGCTTTTGGGGGCTGTACTCATTTGAAATTTTGGATGGAATCTTCTTCGATTTTACGCCTGGAGACGGAAAAGGAGACGGAAAGGCAGCTGGTCTGGAACAATGCTACTGTACGCCTTTTTAATCTGAATTATAATTTATCACTTTGAGCCACTCCAAGCTCCTTTTTACTACAAGTTATTCCTTTTTTGAAGTATGATCATGCCTGACTTGTGTAGGCATGACAATCGACAATGCTGTACGCCTTTTTAATCTGAATTATAATTTACCATTTTTTTTTAAATTTTCATACAAAATTAATATTAAAAAAAATATTATAATAATATTTTTTTAAATTTTTTTTATCTCATCTAAAAATGGCCTAAATTACGAAATACGTCTACTTTTGGAACTGTTGAACTTTAAGTATTTTAAATTCATAATTTAATGGAATAAGTTGTCATGACAAAGAATAATTACCCAGCAAACCCTCTTAATAAAGTCAAACGCAGACAACAAACTGACGCAGGGTGCTGGGCGCATGGGGAAGCCTTCCTCCCTGAGTTTCCTGCCCTCTTCCTGCCAGATGTCCATTTTTGCTATTTATTTTTTTCAGTATTTAAAATACTAAAAAATTGAATTTAAAAAAAAAACTTTGCTCTGTATTGGGTCATCTCGAAAAATGGACATTATTAAAAAAAAATTATAGAGTGATTTAATATTTTTAATTTTAAACTGTTTTCTTTTAAACTGTTTTCATAGAGTGAGAAAAGATAAAATAATTTTAAAAAAAAGTTAAAAATTAAATAAAATATTATTATAATTTCTTTTAAATTTTTTATATTATTATTATTATTTTAAAACTTCAAAAAATATTGAGAATTTATGAAAGTAATAATAATGAAATGAGATAAGATGAATTAAAATAATTTTGATATTCAAACAAATCTTTTAATTATCTTTTTCTTTTCTTTCTTTTTACTTGATGATTGACTAAATATTTTTAATGATGTTTTGATTTTTTTTAAATATTTAAGGAGATTTAAAAATGCTTGTAAATTAAAAAAGGAATATTCTGGGGGGCAGACCGTCTGCCCCCCACACAAAGCAACCCCTGCCGCCTCCGGTGGTGGTGGGCGACACTGCCTACGCCATCGGGATCGGTGGACTTAGGCGACCTCACTCCTACGACGGCGAACTCCGGTGTGCCCTCGATACGGGTCCAAAACGGGTTTAAGGCTGCCGGGAGCACACCAGAGCTCGCCGTTGTAGGGGTGAGGTCGCCTAAATCAGCCAGTCCCGATGGCGTGGGCGGTGTTGCCCACCGCCACCGGCTGCGACTTCGTTCGCTCCATGGCCGAATTCCCTTCAATTTATCTTTATTTTATTTTATTATATTTTTATTTTTTTATTGTGTTTTTTATTATATTTTGTTCATTTTATTTTTTTATTATATTTTTAATTTTCATTTTTTTATGTAATCATATTTTTTATTTTATTTTAATGTGTTTTTCATCATAAAATAACCCAACTAATGTTGGACTGCTTTAGACGCTGGAAACAGCTGGACCGATCCCCAGCGTTTCCTTTTAAAAAAACAACAGCACCCATATGACCTTAACAGTGATCTCAGTGTGTTGGGTACAACCGTACAACTACACCAAAGCCATGTCATAACTAATATTATGGTCATTTACCATGAAAACTTAAGTACACGTAGGGTATCCAAATACATAGCATGACCTTATAATTCTTGTGCATTTGACAAGCTTCTGCTGAGTTCGTACCAAAAGGATGTTTAGGATGATGAGATTAACACTGGATATGACATCTCAATCTTATTCTCATCTAATGCCAATTATTTTTTGTTTTATTTTCAGAACTGTTTATCTGCCCTTTTATGTTAATTGAAGAATGAAATCTGCACAAAGAATGATTACAACAAGAAATGATAAAACCAAATCCAATCATGGCATAGCTGACTCATCTCTCTGTTGAACAGGCTCAACATGATCCGTGACTTTGTTCTGTATCACCACTGGAAAGATCAGAGTCCACACTGCGTAAAACTTGAGGATTAAAATATACACACTCAAGGAAAAGGAGAGAAAGATGATTCCAAACACTACAAGCAGGTTCCCAATCCTGAGTGTCTCAAATCCTTTCCCAAGCTAAAAAAAAAAAAAAAAAATACTACTATAATCCCAAAAAGATTATATAAATGTGATTTCACAAACTGACATAACTTTATATAATTTGTTAGATTTACTTTATAATAAAAAAAAATTTAAAATCTAACGAATCACATCAGTTTGTGAGATTATATTTATGTCATTCATTTGTGACTAGAACATTTCCACAAATAAAATAAATAAATAACAACCCGCATTTGAATAGTTGCCTAATTGCCTCATCCTTATTGCCTGATTCTAATGAATTGCATCAGAGACTTGAATAGTTGAACTTGACTGTGTTATTGCTATGAACTTGTCATGCTACCATATAATTGCAATGGGAAACAAATGCCTTGGATCTACCAAAATTTCTGTTTAAGCAATTAGAAGATGACAGGCAAGCATGGAAATACTTACAGTATATGGTGGCCGCAAACCACTCGTTGACTATTTTCACCCATGTACTTGCCCAACCAACATCAATGCTCCACCTGATTATTTTAACGTCCATAAGCACATATATGTTTGATATAAAAGATGCCAAATAGAAAGATTTAAGCCAAAAAAGAGGCATGACTTGTCAGATTCTTACTTTCTGGCTGAGTTATTTAGGTTCCAACTGATGAATAACATCGCAAAATACATGGCTCCCAAGGAGAATACCAGATGGAAAAATCCATACGTGTAAGGAATATCATCTTCCTGTTTAACTTCATCTTTGCGGAACTGGACAATGCAAAAAATCCTTACTAAATAAACAACGAAATCGTCCTCTTCACAAATTATTAACTTTGCCCCGAGTTCACCACAAAAATGTTTTACATCTATCATCTGTTAGAGCATTAAAATTGGACTCATCAAAATTTTCCTTCAAAATTTAATAGAAAGCACTAGTTTAAAGAAAGATAATACCTAAAATAATCATATATTGGACTCATCAAAAAATTTTCTATCATATTTGATGAAAAATGAGAAAAATAAAATAGAAGTACTTTTAATTTGACTTTTGAAGGATTAATGATTACTTTAGGTGTGGTCTTTCTATTAAACTTACTTTCTATCAAATTTTGAAGGAAAATTTTAATGAGTCCAATGCTAGTACTCTTAGTGGACAAAGACAAGAAGATATGCGGCAAGATATATAAGTCAACTTTGTTTTGTCTTCCTGTTGTTTAATTGATGAACTTTCATGAACTTGGAAACAATAAACGTTTTCCTGCCTTTTCTTGATCAAACAAAACTTTTGTCAAGAAAATCTCTTTGCATTGGCTCATGGAAGTTATGGAAAATGAGTTGCAGCCGTTTGACCACCTCTTTATTGACATTTCCAGTACACCTTAACTGAAAATGCCTTACAAAAGGGATGTAACTGTTGTCTGACCAGCAGTGAGTAATGATCGAAAATTTTCTAGCTTCTTGAAGACCCTGAGGAATTGTAACATCAAATGAAACATATTTCAACTCACCTGAAATGATTGTGAATCAATCCCGGTGGAAAAGGTTGCCATGACAATTGCACATATTGCTATCAGGAAGCCCTGGAAGGTCGAGATACATATGCGATGAAAAAAATATTGTTTAGTGGTTAATCCACATTCCAACTTCTTTGTGCAGCAGTTCAGACGATGTGTGTATCTTTTCTATTTTTCTCGGATAATTAATCAAAAGAGAGGAGTGATGGAACCCATCAAACGTAAATTCCAACAGCACTCCTTTAATATAGAATAGTGATTTTTTAGCAATGATTCAATCATCTGGTATTCTAAGCATATGTATAGTGATAGATTTTTTCTTCCAGAATCTACTTTTTCAAACTAAGAAAAAAAAAATTGCTTGTTTATGAAATCTGGAAAGATTAAAGATTCCAACAATCACAAAAGAAGACCAAAGAATGATCTTCCATAATGCATACTCAAAAATACAAACAGAGGGGACATTTCAATTTTCATTTATACAAAAAGTTGTTGACTCTTATGAGAAGGTTGGTCCAATCACTTACAACTATGGTGGTCCAATCACCATTTCCATTCACTGGCTTCTGTGTGTTGCATTTGGAAGAGGCAGGTTCACTGAAAGAGCACGGGTGAAAAAATGAGCATAAACAAGTATAAGATCAATAAACATGCTGGAATCATGACCAGAACAGGATTTATGGTCTGGAGCCAATGAAAGACCCGATATTTAATTCATAAAAGACTTAACAAAATGAAGATAATATTAATAATGACAACAATAATGATATGATAATAATGGAGTAACTTGTCATAGAATTCCAAAATAAACTCAGAGTAGCGAGCCATGGCAATAGCCACCCACCTTAATGAGAGCAGCAAGACCAATAGAACATGGAGGAAACAAATATGGAGAGAAACAGGCATGGCAACACCTTACGGTGTTGTTATTTCTAAAGTCTAACGTGATTGATTTACAATTAATTAGTTGATTTGTAAAAGAGTATTGAAAACAGCTAAACAATGCAATCTAGGCTTCCAGAATACTTCAAACTATCAAACTCAGTCCTAACCTTCTGATTGCTGACCAACAGAGGAAAACAATGTAAGACGCCATTATCCCTGAAGATAAAAGACCTCGGTTGACCTGTGAAAAGCATGTGGATGATGAA
This sequence comes from Platycarya strobilacea, assembly GCA_036898215.1. Taxonomy (NCBI): domain Eukaryota; kingdom Viridiplantae; phylum Streptophyta; class Magnoliopsida; order Fagales; family Juglandaceae; genus Platycarya; species Platycarya strobilacea. Next base: position 47,855,397 of record CM072545.1, read on the forward strand.
ACTTTGAATATCAAAAGGGAACCATTATAGCCATGATACGGTAATAAACTTTAACTGTTTTTTTTTTTTTTAAGTCTAAACTTTAACTGTTAATAGTAATATGGTTGGAATTGATGATAAATGAACACACAGAATCTCCTACCAAACCAGGCTCAAACTATACCACTAGGGTGATATATAAAATGAGATTGTGATATTGTAGGCCTTCTAATATTTAAGGAGTCCATTTCCTTCCAACAGGGTCGTCATGTTGTCATTCTACCAACACTGATAGTATTTAGAGAAATATGATTCAAAATATGTCTATGTAAAATAGCTCAACTAGCCAATAGGAATCCTATATTATAATCATGCTTATCTGAGGGTAAAGGAGCGTCTCCATCTAGCACGTTGGCATGTGAAATATGTTACAGGAAATGAACATCAAATAATTGAAGGCTAGTCACACCAACTAATGCTTGAGAGCAAAGAATGTTTCATAGTAAATATGAAAAACAGCCCGAACTTTCAGGGAATGAAACACAAACAACTTGCTAATCAACTACAAATGAGTACCCTTTCTGGTCTAATAATTTTAAATCCAGAGCATGATCTGACAGCTTTGGAGTTTGGACCACAACACTGGAAAGTTTTGAAGAGTACTTCAGAAAGAAATTCCTTGAAGGACATACCTTTGAATGCAAGGATACTACCATCATCACAATTAGCAGAATTGCAGTCCATGTGATGAAAAATATGTTGAGTGGGCACAACAGTCTTTGTGCATATATTGGGTACATTGACACAATTCCACATATGGAAGCAATGTAGAAAATCGTTGACATTAATAACCCAATGGAGCAGCTGTAAATTGTAAAAGAAATTATCAGAAATTTCAGTGATAATTTCAAGTACCCACAATTAAAAGGTCAACATCAATAGGTTAAGTTCATTAAAGTAGTATCTTATGTTTTTGGAAATCATTTGCCCTTTTACCAATACAAAGTATACTATTATATCTTATAGTTGAGATAAACATGTTACTGCAACAACATGTCATAGACAATCTGAGCACATACTAAAAGAGATTTGTATAATCTGAATGGTAAGTCCAAACAAACATATCAACGTTCGATTTACATTACTCCTAAGTTGTTTTATTTGATAAGTGAAATGGAACTCTGAAAAGCTTAGTAAGCATCTGAAAGTTTAAACTATATGAAATAATAATCAAACAAGGAACTGATAACTTGAAAATCCAATATATAAATAGTTACCACATAAGTTAGATTTTCAACCTTCCCTTAATTTCTTAAACTCGGTCTCAGAGAGCGACTCTTGCTTTATTGAACTAAATACCTATCTGGAATACAATATCACTCATCTGGGCAAGATGGATGTTCTGAAAACGCCTATGTAGTCTAGATGTTTGGATTAAGCATTTCAAGCTTTTGATATTAATGGATGGATACACAGTGCCTAACACTGATCCCTATGAGATGTAGGTTTTTTGTGGGGAGCAAGAGCTTATACCTTTGCTTCCTTTCCTTGTCAGGCATCCAGTAATTATTCCACCAATGGATGAACTGGATAACACTTACAAGTTGTAGGATGAGAAAAATCCTGTAACATGTAAAATCAGAATTAATGTTTGTAACTTATTTATAGCGTACACTCTATAAATCAAGAACATGGAGTATGCAAGCAATCTAACAGATCTTTGTCCTCCTATCTCCATCTATCTAATTATCAGATAGTACGAGGAAATGAAAACAGATCCAACAAATTCAATCTTTTTTTCGATGTTTGAATCACTGGCTTCTCTGAGATCTGTGGAGAAGCAAAAAAAGCCAGAAATTCTGTTCCCATATGGAAAATTCTAACCATGTTTTGTTCAATCATCTTATCAGGCATTTACCGATTAACTTTAAATTCCAGAAACCTTATCAATCACTGTATCCATCTATGCATTATTCTTTTAATTTCTATCAAGTTGGCATTGCCTTTTCTGGATCCCAGTTCCCAGAAACATCAAAATTTTAGAATTTGGTTACACTAAATGGGGTTTAACTGAGAAAAAGGTTGCATTTGCGCATTCCTTATCATAAAAACTAATGCTGTATTAAATGTAAGCCCACAAAGTTGCTTCAAGGTACATGATGGTGCAAATTATGTTAACTCTCGCACATTTGAGTTGTGCAAAGATGCCTGAAATTCTGGTTTTCCTGAGACTGCAGTAATGGATTAAGGAGAAGTACAACCATTTACAAAGAAATCTCACACAAGTGAAACTCACAAATTGACATGACTAAATGTGATACATTAAATCTACTTTGAAGTGAAAAAAAGCTTTGCAACCTGATGCAACACAACAAGCCACATCAGTTTGTGAATTTTACTTTTGTGAACCAAAACATTTCTCTGTATTCACTAACTGGTCAGTTCATTGAGATAACAGCCATAAACATTTGCAGCCCTATATTGATTTTTTTTTTTTTTTTATGGGAACAATATTTAGATTGCTTTAGATAGAAGCATTTAAGAAGAGTGAAGATTACCCTGCACCAACACGAGCAAATTCACCTGCAAAGAAACAGTGACAAGCTTATTAATTTCTGGATCCATTCTTCAAGATGGAAAGAGCAAAGAGCCTGAATAGCTTTTAACAAAAGCAAAAAAGGAATATTAAACTGCATTAGAGACGAATAGGGTCAACATTGGAAGCTTACATTCTTTACATGTATGACTAAAGTTAACTTTCCTTGACCATTGTTATTTTGAGGAAAGGAGATAGGATTACCATGAATCAGATGGAAATATTCATGACTCGCTACTGAACTCAAGATCAAGAAGGTTATTCCGCCCAAAACAAAATGTTCAACGTACCATACAATTGAATAAAATCTGAAGAGAAGAAGAATGGAACTGTCACTGATAGAACAAACAGGAAAAACTTAAACGCCCACCATCTTGAATGCCAGGTATTGCGAACTTCAAACAATTTCCTTGTTTTGGATGTAGTAAGAAACATTAGAAAGAAAAATATCTGATATTCAGTGTCAAGGATGCTAATTCATGAAGATTGAAAATGATACCAACAACTAATTACCCGTTACAAATCAGTAATAATACCAGATGGAACCGTTCAGTGTTTTATAGTATATGTGGAAGTACATTCGAGTGCTATACTATTTTATCTTTCTTCGGGTGAGTATATATGGATTCTGACATTAAGACAGGCAGTTACGGGAAAAACCTATCTGAATCTGAATTTCAAACAGATATCATATTCAAGAGAGCTCTAGGCCAAGCAATCATGATTGGCCAATGAATAAGAGGTTCAAGTACAGTATATATTTATATTGCCACAGTTCTGAATACTCAAATATAGAAAAAACCCTCCTCAAGCACCGTTGAAGAAAGATACAAAACATCCTAAACTCACGCGAAGAACTCCCAGTGTCCGAAAACAATCATGCCCCTCGGTTCCACAAGCTGTTGGGTCTGCAAAAACAAGTTTCATGACAAGCAAGAGCAGTGTTTGAATAATTTTTTTTGGAGAGAGAGAGAGAGAGCATGACTTACAGTGTAGCTGAGGCAAAAGCTTTTGCCCATAGTCGCGGACAAACCAAGCAATAAGATTTGTTATAAAGAAGATGGTACCATACGTATAACGGGCTTGCAGTGTCTGTTTCCGTTCTGCTGAGTAGTCAACGTTCTTTTGTTCCAAAGATACTTCTTCCTGAGAGACAACCTCCTCAGTGTTTTCATGCCTAATATCTACTGCAGTAGCTTCTTGTGCTCCACTCGACACTCTCATTCTGCCCACTCCATCGGTAAAGCAAAATCTTATCAACTTATCAATTTCACACCTTTTTCCATCCCATATATCTAATGCATCGAAAGATTTAAACTGAAAAATTACAAAAAAAGAAAAAAGGAATAAACAATGCATATTTTTTCCACGACAAAAAGTAACATTAAAGTCAAATGCTCCAGTTTACCTTCGATAAGTAGAAAATGCATCTCCAAATAGTGATGCGAGAAAGAAAAACAGACACATTTAGCCCAAGAGTTGGTACTCTGTATACCGTAAGCCTTCCAGAATTATATGGGAAAGAAAATATTGTCATTTTAGTATATTCTATTTTTTTTCGGATAAATATACTCAGACAGAACGGACTTCAAAACAATGCCCACTGCCCAGAAGAGGAACATGTCCAGTTGGTGGACAGAATCCCAGCAATAACTAGAAGAAGAAAACCAGATGTTGCGAATAGAATGATAATAGGATGATGATATACGTGATGAATTAACAGAAAATGAGCATTTATTGAGAGGGTGAGGTTAAAGTTCCAACCTTTCTTTCTCGTTTCTTCAGTGTGGTATGTAGCTTGAAGCACCTGAGCCTCTGAGCAGGAAAAATGAGTGTGTAAGAAACTCTTTGGCCACTTCTTATAAGAAGGAAGCTAGCAATTTCCAAAGCCATTTGTTTCTTGGATTTCTATAAAGCTCGGAGTATGATATTAAAGTTACAGCTGCGGTTCATAACCGTTGATTCCAAGAACCATTTGTCAATGTCTTCTTCTGCGAGCAAATGATTCCCCCTCGGAACGGCCGCATGGATACCATTTAAATTCTTTAATATAATTCTTTAATATACAACACGGATATTCGTGACACACCTCTGAGATTATTGCACCGTCACATTAGTTTCTCTCCCAATTCTTCCCAACCTTCTCTCTCTCTCTCTCTCTCTCTCTCTCTCGCTGAGTCTCAGAGACACGCTTTGACTTTTTCATGAAGCCATTACCCATGTCAATTAACCCCAACACCGTACAAAGTCCAAACAGCTCATTGTCTCTCACTTTTCCTTCTGTTTTCCAACATTTTCTAAACAAGTGCGTGCAAACGAGAGGTAATCATCTTTACTAAGTAAGAAAATAATAGAAGAAACCAGCTGTGAAGAGAGTATTGCCTAAAGAATTGGAGAAGCTATAGCTCTCGTTTGACTTCGAAAGTGAGTTGAGTTAGTCACTTCTATTTTATCATTATATTTTTATAATTTTTATATAAAATATAAATTTTTATACATATTTTTCAAATTTTAATATACATTTTTCAAATTTTAATACATATTTTTTATATTCTAAAATAATAATAATATTAAAAAATAAACTAAACTCCTCTCAACTCATCTCATTTTTGAATTTAAATAACCTCATTCTTATTTGGTCTCAAGTACAAACTTTAATTGTTGAACAACTTAAACAACAAAGCAACTTCATTTTTATCAGCCAAACAAATTTAGCAATGTTATTCAAGTTGAACAAGAACAGGCGACATGATAAGCAACATCATGCCTTTTGTGGTTTGAAATTTGAATCAAATAACTTTCACCTTCCCTTACTTCTAGGATTTTTATTACCACTTCTTTATTTCTTTGTTTGTTAAGGGACTTGGCCTGGCCTGATTGACATAATTTATAACCTTCAAAATGGAGGTCAAAACCCCTCCTCCAAATGTATAAAAAAAATCTAAAAAGAAAAAAAAATGCTAGGAGTTGAATTATCACTATTGTTGAAAGTAAAGTCTTGATTATTTTTAGAGATGGAAAGAGTTGAGATAAAAATTAAAAATAAAATAAAATATTTTTGTAAGATATTTTTGTAATATTAATTTTATATAGAAATTTAAAAAAATAGTATAAGAATTTGAAAAAGTTATATATTTTATTATATTTTATATAAAAAATTAAAAAAAATATAATGATGAATTTAAAATATATTTAAATTTTTATTTCATCTTTATAAGTAAATAAGGCCTAAATTAGAAGCGAGTGATGTTTTAATGAGAGTCGCAACTTTTGCACTTGATGTGAAAATTATATTGGCAAAGCAAGCTCTCTCACACTGTCACGCGGCAGATAGAGTAAGACCTTAATCAAATTGGGAAAAAGATGTGGGAGACGAAAGATGAGGAATGCCAGGACAGGGGTGGTAGGCCAGCCACATTGACCAAAACCAAATACCCTCCGGGTTTCAGGAGACAACGTGGGACCAATTCTAGGCCGCGTCTGTTTGACCGTTGCGGCACATGGCGGTGGCGCGTCACCGTGACCTTTTGAAAAGCTGTACACGATATACTACTCAACCCTGACAATCTTTTCAAAACAGTGCTTTCTAAGATTTTCATCCTCTCTTTTTTTTTTTAATCGGTACAGGTTGGTTTGAGGTTAAATTGAAGTTAATTTGTTTATTAATAGTAGTGAAATAACGTAATGGAATGGGTTTTATGAGATTTATTTAAAATGAGATTAGATGTATTTTAATTTTAAGATAAATTTATATTTATTTATAAAAAATAAAAATTATAAATTATAAATTTTGCGTGTAAAGTAGTGTTTAGTTAAAAAAGATTATAAATTTTACGTGTACATAAATTTTGAGTTGAGATGAAGTTAATAATTTGATAGTTAAATATTTAAATATTAGATTTAATTTAAAATTAATCATCTCCAACTCTCTGTTCAATCCAAATTTCAAACAAGATCTAAATAGATATTCGAGATCAACAAAGTTTTGATTAATTCTAAACGCATTGGCTTTGACAAGAAGTTTACTGTAAGAGCACATCAAATAATTTAATACAAATAATCTTCAAGAATATTAAAAAATCACTTGCTTATACTTTTAAATCATTCATGGAGCTGAAACTTCGAAGTTTCACGATTTTTCGAGTCTGATCACTAGTTTGATATGCAGCTGCTTGCCATCTTGATCCATCCATGTTGCGTTATGATTGATATATTAAAATGTACACATATAACATTATATTAATGTTATTTCTTACGTCTCAGTACTCTTTGTGCTTTCTTTGACTTCACGTTATAAAAACATGCATATTTTATATTAGTAGGTATATCATGATTGAGTTTAGGTGTGTGTCTTTCCGTGTGACAGAACTAGCAAATATTATTTATTCTTTGAATCGTCCAATTCTAACCAAACTAGTATATCTTGACCTTCTTTACGTCTAGCCAGGTAATTATGTAATTCAAAAAATTTTTGATAGTCCACAAGACTATCCAAAAGAAGAACATCCTAACTATTATCAATACGACAATCTTTTATCTTGAAAGAGGGTTGCTCTATCACTAGAACCTGGGCACACATCAAAAGAAAATATTCTCCTCTTTAACAATTCATTTAAAATTGTTTAAAATATCTAGAATATTCTTGACAATAGATTTTCAAAATTGAAAACCTTTATTCGTCTCAAGAAGAAAAAGATATTTTCTCCTAACATACTTACTGTGAAAAAAATTTGCCCAAAGAGAATCAAGCACCAAGCAAATTTCATATGAAGAGCACATTGAATCTCTAAAAAATCTCTAATATCCAGACCGCCCTCATCAGTGGGTTTATAAATATGCTTCTAGACAATTCATTTCCTCTTACCTTTGTCCTCAGACTCACTCTAAAAGAAAGAGCTCAGAAACTTATTCAACTCACGGAGCACCACTTTAAGGACAGGTAGAGCAAAAAGTAGATGAGTCGTCATGCTAAAAAGCACATGACATAAAAGAATAGTTATACCACCAGTAGAAAACAATTTTATCTTCCATCCCACAATCTTATTTTTAATTTTATTAAGGAGCGCACCAAAATCACTAATTTTAAGCCTATCAACCACAATTGGCACACCCAAGTACTTAAATGAAAAAGAGCCTTTGGAAAAACTAGTAATGCTAAATAGATCATTTTTCCTGAGTTGAGGAATTCTTTTCGAGAAAAATATAGCATTATTGTCCTTATAAGAACTTGACCCCGTCCACTTCTCTTAAGTGATCAAAACCTCCATCAACCCTCTGATAAGCCTCTTGCCACCATTAGCAAAAATAACAATATTGTCAGCATATATAAGATGAGAGATAATGAGAGTACCTCTAGCTTAAGAGAAATGACCAGTTTTACCCTTGATAATGTAACTTTTGAGAAGACGGAAAATAATCTCTTGTACAATAATGAATAAATAAGGAAAAAGATGGTCACCTTGAAGCAGACCCCTCTCCCTTTTAAAAAACCCCAAAGAGATACCATTTATCATGATAGAATACCAACAAGAGGATATGCAAAACTTTATCAGAGAACAAACGTGGGAATCAAACCCAAAATTGGACAAGACTTGTAACAGGAAATTCCAATCCACTCTATCATAGGCCATAGACATATTAAGCTTAACCAATACATTACCACCGTCAAAGTTCTGATGGATAGAGTGAACCATCTCTTGAGTAATAGTGATGTTTTCAAAAATATTACGGCCTGGGATAAAAAGCTCATTATTCTTGAGAAATAATTTTGGAAAGTAAGCTAATCATTTGACCTACCAAAATTGTAGAGTAGATATTATAAACCACAAAGCAAAGGCTAAAATGCCTGAATTTATCAAAACTAGTAGGACTATCCACTTTAGAAATTTGCACAATATAGAATGTAGTGAGGCATCTAGGAATCATGTGAATATGAAAAAAAAAAACAAAAATAGCTTTAAGAATATCGAATTTCACAAAGTCTCAACAAACTCTAAAGAAACTAGACTCAAAACCATCAAGCCCAAGACTATTATCAACGAAAATACTAAATAGAGCCTCCTTAACTTCTTTAAGAGATGGGGCGCGACTGATAGTCAAATTCTCCTCAATACTGATAATAAAAGAAATTAACTCATTTAATTTAGGCAACACACGGGTACTATTTTATCTCACAAATTGTGAGAATAAATAACTGTCGCTTGGTGAATCTCAAGAGGGTTATTTTATAAGGTCCCGTCATTCAGTCTCATCTCCTTAATCCTTTTATGAATTTTGGCGTTAAGATAAGCATGATAGAATTTAGAATTTTGGTCACCATCATTCAACCAGTTTTTCTTAGCCATATGAGAAAGTCTAGTATCATCCAAGTGACTAATTCTAACTTGGTAGTATGGAGATCATAATCATCCTCATCATTGAAAGAGACCTAAAGACGGTTATCCAAACTCTCAATACGGTTCTCAAAATCCTTAATGATAGTGTTAGTGTTGCCAAACACACGCTTATTCCACTCTTTAAGAGTTACCTTGACATTTTTCAATTTAGAAGATAACTTAATAAAACCATGACCAATACCCTCTTGATCCCACACGCCCTCGACAAATTAATAAAAATCAATATGATCAGTCCACATAAATTAAAAATGAAAAATGCTAGGATCGTACCTGAAAGGATCCCTCCATTTAAATAACCAATAGAGAATGATCTAAGGTGTTGCGAGGTAAGACCTGCGAAAAAATATTAGGAAAAAGATTGAGAAAATTAGAATCAATAAAATTTCTATCTAACATTGCCCAACTATGAGCCAATTTGCCTTGACCACTGCACCAAGTCATGCTCGGTCCTTTGAAATGCATTTCCATTAAACCACAACTTTAAATAAATTAATTGAACTCTATCATAACCGCAAAAGGACAGGGTAGGCCTCCTTTTCTTTATGAGTCGTCTTTAATGATGGTAAAATCACCATAGAGGACCCATGGGAGGTTGCCAATCCCCATGACTTCCAAATCCTCTCAGAGAGATCTCCTTTCAACTTGGGAATACGTTGCGTATACAATGGCGAGAAGGTGCACCGAAGTGGTAGACTTCCATAAAATCCGAATTTTACCACCAATCACCTCATTAGTAAGGAAGCAATTACAATTGAAACAATTTAATAAGCATGGAATTTTATCTTCCGTCAAGAAAGGCTTAGCCGGAGCTAAAATGTTGAGATTTTGAGTATTAATAATATTTTTTAACCTCAGATGAGAAGTGTCAACTCTCTTAATATTGCAAAATATAATCGGACTAATCATAAGTTAAGTTTGGAAGGATAAATTACCGCCTTGGTGGAGCTCATTTTTTGAATAATGCCAACAACCTTACAAGGATCCTTTGAATTAGTACAATAGTTCTTCCTTATATTATCTTATAAATTATCTCGTTCTTTTTCAGGTTCAGATAATGAACAATTTGTAACCACTTCAATTTCAGAGACTACATTTGGAGCTTCCTTGATGGGGCAAAGAAAACCCATTCTTAACTGAATTCGGTATTATAATGATCTCTTCATGGACTGATTCCATTTGTGACTCCACGATACTCGATCATTTCTACTTATCGGGAGGAATGAGAACATGATTAGATCCCATGTGCAACTGCCCAGTTTCTTTGGGCCCATGAATATGTGTAGATTGTAGCTCAATCAATTCCTCATCTTGAACCAACATCATCATCTTCAAGCCCAAATCCTTCTCATTCATGCACACATTCCTCTCTTTTAAATCCTTTTGCAATTCAATAGATTTCGACCCATTAAGTGGAATATCATCATCGACTTCATGAATCTCAGGAACGCTTACTTGCACTGGCATTTTTCCATCCGATTGGTTTGAACCTTGGGGATTTGATGTTCCTTCGCCACTATCCTGTTGAAGCCCTTTCTCCTTGTTCAGCTATTTTCCTTCAATAATCACACATTCTTCAATAATATCTTTTTAACCTAGACCTTCTCCTATTTACTTTTGGTGTTTTGATCCATACTTTTTTTACAAGTATGGACATTATGTCCTTAACATTTGCATGAGGAGCAATAAGCTGGAAGTGTTTCAAACACCACTATTTGCCGTCAACTTTCTGGAGCACTAAGTAAACCTAATTAAAAGAAATGAATAGGATTCTTAGCGGCATCTACCTCAATACATACTCTAGCACCATCCACTCTTGTTGCACAAGTTGTCGAATTGTCACGGAGAATAAATTTCCCAATCGGTGCCAATAACATCTTAAAAACTAACAATTGAAATAGATGAGGGGGAAGACCTGGTAAGTAAACCCATACCGAAACACAATAGGGCTAAAAATTCATCAAATCTGGTTTCCAAGTAAATAGACGGTATGGGCAACCATTGACATCACAAGATTTTTGTGAAAGAGCTTTGCTAAAATCGGACTCATTAGACATCCTGATGAAGACGTTGCTCGGCTGTTGTATGGAAGAAATCACAAGTATATTCGAGAGGCCCCATCTAGATTGTATGACTGCTCTAATATCATCAAGAGAAGGCCTCTGTCTTAAGAACTTTAGAGCGGTTGAAAATCTGAAGGATGCATCGATTTTTTCGATTTCCTCGACAGAAAACATAAACACAATTTCACCATCTATGATTTTCTGTGGTCTGAAAGCTACCTCCACTTTCGATAAAGGTTGAGGGACTGCGACAACCAGATCGATAAATGACCTTGCCGAAGGCGGCGGCCTCGGTGGCCGCCATGCAATTCAAGAGCCCTATAGCCGACACATACAAACCCTAGCAGGCGAGATGTAATTATTTTAGGAAACAAGAATTACTTTATTAGATGTTAGTTTAATTTGATTAGTTGGGAACATAGTTTTAAATTTGTATCGTACCAACCGGTATAAATTGTACTGGAGTAGTAATCGGTACAGAAATTATGTATGTTTCGTACCGGTCCAAATTTCGGCCGCACCAGCCTTGTGTACTGGCCTGTACCGGATTTCGAGATTTCATTTTTTGCTTTTTTTTTTATCTTAATTTAGACTAGATTATTTACATACATATTTATATATATAATTTATTCATATATTGACTATTATTTTGAAATATAATTTATATATGTATTTATATATATAATTTTTTTATATGTAGACTATTCCGAAACACGGTATACGAAATAATATCGGTATCGAAATATTTCGTTTCAGTGCCTTAACCAGTATACTCACCAGTACGATATTCAAAACATTGGTTGGGAATACTAATGCTACGTACAATATTAGAGTCATACATATTTTCTTTGTAAAAAATAATAAATATATATAGGACATCCATAAAAGAAAAATATTATTTCAACAGTAAGTCTTACTTTTATCCATTTTCTAAAACATAAAAAATACATGAAAGTTTACATACTTTAGCCTAATTTATTTTCACAAATAATTTCATTTTATTTCATCTCGTGTTATTATTATTACTTTTTCAAATTTTCATATAAAATAAAATAAACAATTCAACTTTTTAAAATTTGAAAACAAAATTAATATTAAAAATATATATTATAATAATTATTATTTAATTTTTAACTTTCATCTTATCGTATTTATGAAAACAAATCAAACCAAAATTGTAAGTATTATTTATCTTTAAAAACAAAATGTCACATTTGTTATCAAGTTTTTTCTCGACCAAAATATTAGTGCATGCTAGCTAGCTACTTGGATGGAAAGATAGCTTAAATCGAGATTAATGCCTAGTTTATTTTTATAAATGAAATGAAATGAGATAAAAATTAAAAAAAAAATATTTTTATAAAATATTGTTTAATATTAGCTTTATTTTAGAATTTGAAAATATTATTTTAGAATTTGAAAAAGTTGAATTATTTATTTTATTTTGTATGAAAATTTTAAAAAATATAATAATAAATTTTAAAAATAATAATAATTAAAAAAAAAAACTAGACAGATGGCTGCAAGTTTCGCACTAGATAAAGTGGACACAAGAAGGGAAATGGGTCTAATCGTTTGTAGATGAAATCAAATCAATGGGTTTCGGTAACTTTGGAGTTTAATTTTAATGGGCCAGGCCTGAATCCCGTGGGATAGTGTGGGCTGAGATTGTAAGATTTAACTAGGCTGAGTATCTACAGCCCACTTCACAAGTTTGAATTGTTTTTTTTTTCCCTTCTTTCGAGAGAGATTTTCTTTAATTATTGTGCACGATTTAAAATGTGTTGCATTAATAATTATAATTATAAACGATTAAATTTAGAATAATAAATATATACTGTAAAATATATAAATATTACATAATTATTTTTAAAAAATAAGATTTTATTATTAAAAAACAATTCTTAAAGTAAATCCTATATTTTACCTACTTTTTTTTTAAGAGAAACCCTATGGGACACCGGGGTAATAATCCCGGTGCTTCGGATCTACGTGGACAAAAACGACATCGTTTTTCATTTTCCCTATTTCCCCATGTGTTTTCTTTTTCTCTTTTCATTTTGAAAAAATATAAAGAGCATCCAACACTCATCACACTCACTCACATGAACAATACACATTATACTATTCATTTGAGACTCATATGAACAGTACACATTATACTATTCATGTGAGTGAGTGTGATGAGTATTGGATGCTCTATAGCATTACTCTTTCATTTTTCCCATCTCCCTGCAACGAAGCCCCCCCTCACACCCTCTCCCTCTGCTTTCCCGCTCTCAAGTTTCTTCTCCACCAATCTCCCCCTCACCCCCTATAGGGTCTTGAATTCACTAAAGAAGCCCCTCTCAATGGATTCACAGCGCACGAACCCTCAAGCCCCCTGGAACCCACGAACCCGCACAAATCCACTCGAATCCCCACGAACCCTAACCCAGGAATCGAGCTGAACCCAAACCCTGATCCACCCACATGAATCCATGTGTTATTCCGTCACGCCTTCGTCGTCCGGAGTCTTGTGGTCGCCGTTGTCACATACCCAAAAGGTGTGCAAAATCTGTAAGCCCTAAATCTCTCTTTGGTCTTTTTTTTTTTATGTTTTCGGTTTAGATTTTCATTGTTCAATCCTCACTTCACAAGCGTTTAATTTCTATGTTCGTGATTTTTATTCTTGATTTTGATTATTCATACCTAGATGAAAAGCCCTAAATCTCTTTGTATTTGAGATTTTTGTTGTTGTTTTCATTTTGGAACAATGATCTTGATTATTATTTTTGTTTTTTATTTTGATTTTGGTTTATCGACACGACATTAGTTATTTGAAAAAGACTCCGACCAACAGAGAGGGAAACATATTACAGTGTCTTAGGAAATTGTTTTCTTAACACCAGGTCTGCATTTTGATAAGTAGTATTTGATGTTTTCTCAGGTCTCTAAATTGTTTCAGGATAATTGGTTTTATTATCAGTTCATGAGCAATTAAAAATCAATATCACTGTATGGCCATATCTTTAATTCGATTTTTCAACCTTCTGACCCAATGATTCTGCTTTAGCATGATAAGTTTTCAATCTTTAATGCGAGTTTTCAATCTTAATGTTTTCAATCTTGTTGGTAATTAGAAGGCTTTAGCTTGATAAGTTTTATTTTCTTTGAGTTGGTAGATGATCAGCAATGGGAAGCTCAAAGTCTAAATGTTTTCAATCTTGTTGGTAATTAAAAGGCATTATCATGATAAGTTTTGCTATCTCTGACTTGGTAGATGATCAGCAATGGGAAGCTCAAAGCTGCTGAACATTGATTGGTCCCAAATTCAAGCATTTCTTGAACATCCACTGCCTTCTTCATTTATTCCAGTAAGGACAGAATTATAGAACCTACAAACGTCTTGAAATTTGAAGATTTTCAGAAAATCGTCTTGTCTAGAGCTGGCAATGCTGAAGCACTGGTGCAGTTTATAAGCTCTATGCATAACTAATAATGAAGCAAGCTAGAGTTAACTTCAAAATGTCACTGTAAATAATGTAACTTATTTGGACTTGTACATCTGTATCAGTTTGGAGTTGTTTTAGCATTGAGCATTTGTATTAGCCATTGAGCAGTTTGGAGTTGTTTTGTACTTGTACATTTATATTAGCTATTGAGCAGTTTGGAGTTTTGTGGAATATGCAAAGTTATTTTGTGGAATACGCAGTTTTTGAGTTATATATTTTGAAAGTGTTAGAATCTACATCTTGGATATGTACATTTGATGACTCAAGTTTGTTAAATCTAATCGAATCCCCTTGGTATCTTCTTGAGTGACAGCGAAGAAAACGGATTGCTCTTGTTTCAATTGGAAATATAAATTATACAGGCTATCAAATTGACCTGCTATATATTGGAACCCATTTATACATATTCATCTTCTATCTACAGACTGTAGTGGACTTTATGAAATTGGAATGGATGCCCAATGTATGTAATGTTATTTTGTGAAATATTTGTAGGACAATATGAAATTGGAATAGATGCCCAATGTATGTAAGTGTTATTTAAGTGGAAATATTACATACATTGATACTAGCCACGATAACAACTTGATAGAAATGCATTTTTAGACCCAGAAAGGTTTCTGAAGAAGTTGATAGCTATTCTCTAATTTATTGTTTTCGTTATAAGCACGATTGGGAGTATGGATGCATGCTGCTATCTAATTTATTGAGTTTTTTTTTCGTTGTTTTTGTTAATTGCTTCTTCATGTGTTACACGTTCAATGATATTTCTCAATTAACTATTAAAAATCAAAATCATTCACATAAGCGTTAGCCGGTCCCATGTAAGCAGTGATGCATTTCTCATGGGAGTATCCCCTGCACTTTTGCTACCTTTTTGAACTATATTAATACCAAAGGCACAACATCCATTGCACCTCAGAACTTAAGCAATACATGCTACATCTATCAACTTCTTCACTAAAACGGTTAAGCAATTACATCATACTTTTCAGAACAGTACCTGCGGTGGCCTTCAACAACTTTGGCCATGTTTCCATCATATGTACGAAGAAAAATACCACTCTCCAGTGAAACTAGATAATTCAACCATATTCCATTCACAAAAAGAACTTCCGTATTCCATTCCATATTCAATCCAACAAAAAAAAAAGTTCTATACACAACAAAATATATATTAAATACATTAAAGTGACAACAAAGTTGCCTCAAATACATTCATAAGGGTCTAAATACATTCACTACAAACACAAAATATCACTATGAACCCATCCTATATCCAATCCATAACAAAAAGAGCTTCAACCATATTCCATCGACAAAAAGAGCTTCCATATTCCATTCCATATGAAATCCACAACAATAGGAGATCCACATGGCAATTCAATTTCCTCGCCATCAAATTTTGTATCTTCTGAACCAACAACAATGGCCGTGAGGTAAGTACTTGAAAAACTAATAACCAAATTGAGAAATTCAGAGAAATTTTCTTATTGTTCTTTATCTAATTATTTTTGTTCTTTTCCTCTTTTTTCAAGATAACAACTTTATTCAACTTGTTATGAACAAGGAATAAAGGATAACAAAAACAAGGAATAAAGGGTGACAAAAAACAGCAAATACATTTTTTACTCCCCCCCTTTTAGATAAAACCAAAGTCACTTATAAACTTATATCTTACAACAAAGCTAAAATGAAGTAACATATTTTAGTCGTTAGTTTTTGGATTATTGCAATTTTACTCCTCATTTGGAGTTTTGGGTTGCAGCATGCAGTTGGGGTATGTGAGTGGAAATTAGTACTATGGAGCAAAATCAAGTATAAATGTGCGGGCACTCCGCGTGGCTAATCAAAATGAATTCAGCTTGTCTCAAATGTGGGTCATATCAGGTTCTTTTGGCGATGACCTTAACACCATTGAAGCCGGTTGGCGGGCATGTAACTTTATATTATATATTTCCTCAAATTCATTCTTCTCCCAAACAAGATTATTTTTAGCTTGACTGGTAGAAAATTTTAAAAGTATTATTTCAGAACGATTTAATTAATTTCATGATGCAGGATCATCAATTCGTTGAAACATATCGATCGACAACGACTAGAGAACATAAAACATAAAAACATTAAAAGCCTACCAGCACTAGACGGCAACGACTAGAGAAGGTGACCGGAGACGCCAACCGAAGATGGCGAGCAAAGACTGGGTTGGGGGGTCTAGGGCTCTGCTCCCGGGAGCTTCAAATGGAAGACAAAATGTTTCCCTCCCTCCCTCAATCGCCTTTCTATTTCACGATTTTTTCCTTTTTTTTTCTTTTTAATAATTAGGCTGTCGTAGTAAGCCACCTCAGTTGCGGAGCGGGGGTCCCCTTTCGGTGTCCATGGCACTACTCTTTTCTGAAATAATTATATAAAGGTTATTCAATTCACGATTAGATGTATTTTTTTTAAAAATTTTAAAATTATAAATAATAAAAAGAACTATAAATCCCAGAAATTAACATTAAAATTACAAATTTCGAATGAATACTCTCTCTTTTTCATATAAAAAATTAGGAGATTTCTATGCATTGACTTATACACCCCACATTTCATTTTTTTCAAGTTTATTTTAATTTTTTTTGTTGTTATAAAATATTTAAAATATAAATAATGAGTAGAAAAAAGAAATTATTTAAGAAAAAGAAATTTTAAAAAAATTGAAAAAAATTAAAATAAAAAATATTTAATTTTTTTAATTTATTTTTTTAATAAATAATTTTTTTATTTATTATTCATATTTTAAATATTTTATATAAAAAAATAAAAATAAAAATGTAGTATGTGATGTATAGATAAATGCTTAAAATTTCTATAAAAAAATATCCCCTTGTAATGAAATGGGACGAACGAATTGGTGCGAAGGCTGCCGCCCCCTGTCCCACCACTAAAATGATGTGAATGATCCCACTACTATTATTTTAAATCTTGCATAGTAACTTACATAGTAATTTCAAATGAAATTCATAAGAAAATATAGAAAGAGAAAAAAGTTTCAGTTCTTAAGAGTTCTAAAAAATTTCTTATTTCTCTCTTATAATAGTAGTTTCTTTTTTTAATTTTATAACACGTTATCAGCACGACGGTTCTATCAATTATGAAACTAGTGGTCTTATTGCTCTATAAGTTTTTCAATATATTATTTACAGTATTTAATATATTTTATTGACGATTATCTGTGTGAATTTATAAAAAATATTTTTTGAAATACACATATTTATTTCATTATTTATATGTGTAAAAAATGACAAATCTTATAAAATTGGAATTTGTTGCTCTTGACATATCTGAAAAAAACTATTTATCCTGGATACTTGATGCTGAAATTCATCTTGATGCGATGAATCTGGGTGAAACGATTAAATAAAGAAATTAAATATCCTTATATGACCATGCTAGAGTAATGATTTTCTTTCGCCACCATCTTCACAAAGAATTGAAAACTGAATATCTTACAGTAAAATATCTCTATATTTTGTGGAACAGTTTAAGGAAGATGTATGAATACTAGAATACTGTCATCCTCCTAAGAGCTCGTTTTAATTTATTGCATCTGAAGTTTCAATATTATAAAAGTGTTATTTAGTATAATTCCGCACTTTTTAAAATAAACCCAGTACTAAAATTATGTGGTGAGAAAATCACTGATGATGATATGCTAGAGAAGACTTATACTAAATTTTATGTCTCAAATGTGCTCCTGCAGCAACAGTATCGAGAGAGAAAGTTCAAGAAATATTCTGAACATATATCATATCTTCTAGTAGCTGAACAGAACAATGAGTTCTTATTAGCAAACCACCAGCTATGCCCTACTGGTTCAATATCATTCCCTGAAATGAATGGTAATAGGTTTGCATCATTCCTAGAAGTGAATGGTGCATCCTTTAGAAGAAATCGGGGGTGTGGACGTGGTAGGAGAAATTATAGAAATGTCGATCACAGAAATGATAACATTAAAATGGATAATAATATACCGTATCACCAGAAGTGGTACAATTCAGAAATGGGTAAAAATCTCCATAATAATTCTTCAAAAAACAGTGAAGAAGTGTGCCATAGATGTGGAATGACTGGACATTGGTCACATACATGTCGTACGACCAGATACTTAACTGATTTATATCAAGTATCTATTAAAGGAAATAATAAAATGCATGAAACAAATTTAGTAGAATCATCAGATGATTTACTAGATTCAATAGATGTAGATGTTACTCATCTTGATGTTTCTGATTTTTTTAATCATCTTGAATGCAGTATTGACCATTTAATTGGAAATAGAAGTGTTCCACTCAATTAATGTATTTTATTTCTATTAACTGTAATCAAAGTTTTATATATTTTGTAAAATCATGGATTACATTGATCAGTTTTTTTATCTCTAAGTCGAATGATAAAGATATATGTCTGGTTGACAGTGCTACAACTCACACAATTCTTAAAGAAAATAAATATTTTCAAAATCTAACACTAAGTAAAACCTGTGTCCATACTATATCAGACTCATCAGATTTAATTGAAAGTTTCGAAAGAGCTTATATTGTGTTGCCTAATGACACTAAATTTTGTATTGATGATACTCTATTCTCTTCACAATCTAGAAGAAATTTATTGAATTTCAAAAATATACGTCGTAATGATTATCATATTGAAACGACCAATGAATACAGTAAAGAATATCTTCTTATTACTAAAACAATATCGGGCCAGAACCTTGTATTAGAAAAACTGTCTGTTCTATGTTCTAAATTGTATTATACAAAGATGAGAACAATTGAATCATATGTGGTAATGCACCATAAGTGCATTAACCCTAAAGTATTTATGACTTGGCATGATCGCCTTGGACATCCGAGATTTATAATGATGAGACGAATTATTGAAAATTCGCATGAGCATCCCTTAAAGGATCAAAATATATTTCTACCAAATGAATTTTCGTGCTCTGCATGTTTTCAAGGTAAGTTGATTATCAGACCATCTCCCTCAAAAGTCACTGTTGAATCTCCATCTTTTTTACAAAAGATTCACGGAGATATATGTGAGCCTATTCATCCATCAAGTGGACCATTTAGATACTTTATGGTTTTGATTAATGCATCTAGTCAATGGTCACATGTTTGTCTGCTTTCCACTAGAAATGTTGCATTTGTTAGACTACTTGCTCAGATAATTAAACTACGAGTACAATTTCTTGAGTATCCAATTAAGACCATTCGATTGGATAATGCAGGTGAATTTTCATCTCAAACTTTTAATGATTATTGCATGTCAATAGGAATAGATGTTGAACATTCTGTTGCCCATACATACACAAAAAATGGTTTTGCTGAATTTTTGATTAAAAGATTTCAGCTAATCGCTAGACCTTTACTTATGAAATCAAGACTACTTGTTTCTGCTTGGGGACATGCTATATTTCATGCAGCATATTTAATTCACATTAGACCATCTGCATAGCATAAATATTCTCCATTACAGTTTGCATTTGGTCAACAACCAAATATTTATCTTCTTCGTACTTTTGGATGTGTTGTATATGTTCCAATTGCACCTCCACAACGTACAAAAATGGACCATCAATGTAGATTTTGGATATATGTTGGTTTTGATTCTCCATCTATTATTAGATACTTTGAATCCCTTACAGGGGATATGTTTAAAGCACGTTTTGAGAATTGTCATTTTGATGAATCCAATTTTCCATTAATGGGTAAAGAAAAGTCAGTGCCTGAAGCACGACAAGGTATTACTTGGGATAATAAAACCCTGTCTCAATTTGATCCTCCTACAAATAAATGTAAACGGGAAGTTCAGAGGATTATTCATTTACAAAATGTTGCAAATCAATTACTGGATGTATTTACTGACACCAAAAGGTGTAGTAAACTCTTATATTTCTGCTGTTAATGCTCCAGCAAGATTGAAGTCTCTGAAGGACAAATTGTCAAAACAGTAATAGGTGAGTTTAAAGCATGCCTGAAGCGTGGAAAACCTATTGGTGCAAAAGACAAAATTTCCAGAAGAAAAAGTATACAAAATGAATTTGGTGTTCCTGAAAAATACGTACCCACAATACAGGCTACAAATATAATTAGTGCTCCTAAAGAGCTCAAATCTTCTATTCCAAAATCTCCTGAAGAGTATAAATCTCCTGAAAATAGACCTCCTGAAGAGGTGTGTCATGAAATGTTTTCCCCTGAAGAGGAACAGGTACCCGAAAATAATGAGATTTCAATACATTTCATGAATACTGAAGAAATTCTGAATAGAAATAAAACTGTTGTCGACAACATATTTTCATATAAAATGGCATTTGACATTACCAGAAGTAATGAAGAAAGTGAGTTAAAAACCGTCGAAAAATGTTGACGTAGAAATGATTGGCCAAAATGGAAAGTAGTTATTGAACCTGAATTAAATTCGCCAGCAAAGCGAGAAGTATTTAGGCCTGTTGTTCAAACACCAAAGGGTGTAATGCCTGTTGGATATAAGTGGGTATTTGTACGAAAACGTAATGAGAAAAATGAAATTGTACGGTACAAAGTACGACTTTTCGCACAAGGTTTCCTGCAGAAACCCGGGATTGATTATGAAGAAACATATTATTCCGTTATGGATGCAATCACATTTAGATTTTTGATTAGTCTGGTTGTTATAAAAGGATTAGAAATGCGGTTGATAGATGTGGTCACTGCGTATTTATATGGGTCCTTAGACCATGACATATATATGAAAATCCCTAAAAGATATAAAATGCCTGAAGCATCTACAAGTATATCTAGAAATATGTACTCAATCAAATTACAAAGATTTTTATATGGGTTGAAGCAATTCGGACGCACGTGGTATAATCGCTTAAGTGAATATCTATTGAAATAAGGATTTGAGAATAATCCTATATGCCCATATGTTTTTATTAAGAAATCAGAATCCGAATTTTTCATTATTGCGGTTTATGTTGATGATTTAAATATTGTGGGAACTCCTGAAGAGATCTCAAAAATCGCTATATATTTAAAAAATAAATTTGAAATGAAAGATCTTAGCAAAACAAAATTTTGTCTCGGTCTGTAGCTCGAGCACTTGCCAAATGGAATTTTTATTCATTAGTTCATGTATACTGAGAAAGTCCTAAAATATTTTTATATAGACAAAACTCATCCCCTGAGTACTTTAATGATTGTTTGAACACTTGATGTGAAGAATGATCTATTCCGTCATTGTGATGACGATGAAGAAATTCTTGGTCCTGAAATACCTTATCTCAGTGCAATTGGAGATTTGATGTATCTTGCAAATTGCACTCGATCAGATATTACATTCTCAGTTAATCTGCTTGCAAGATATAGTTCTACACCAACTCGAATGCATTGGAATGGCATTAAATATGTCCTTCGTTACCTCCATGGTACGGTTGATATGAGATTATTTTATCAACGTGGATCAAGTCCACAATTGATTGGGTATGCAGATGCGGGTTATCTTTCAGGCCCACATAGAGGTAGATCTGAAACTGTATATTTATTTACTTATGGAGATACTGCCATATCATGGAGAACTGTTAAGCAGTCACTATCTGCTACTTCTTCAAATCACTCAGAAATCATTGTTATTCATTAAGCAAGTCGAGAGTGTATTTGGCTGAAATCAGTTATTCAATATATCCAGGAAAAGTGTAGACTTCTCATGATCAATAATAGTCTAACAATTTTATATGAAGATAATACTGCTTGTATCACTCAACTCAGATGAGGATATATCAAATGTGACAGATCCAAACATATTTCACCTAAATTCTTTTATACTCATGAACTTCAAAAGAAAAGTGAAATTGATGTCAAGTAGATACGATCTAATGATAATCTGATAGATTTATTCACAAAGACATTTTAACTTCCACATTCATGAAAATTGTGCATAATATTGGAATGCGAAAACTCAAAGATATATAGTCATGCACTTTTTAGGGGGAGTAAAAGACTTATGCTGATTGTACTATTTTTCCTTCGATGAGGTTTTGTCTCACTGAGTTTTCCTCTGCAAGGTTTTAATGAGACAATCTTAAAATATTTGTGGATACATGAAAATACTATATTCTTTTTTCTTCGCCATTGGTTTTTCTTTCCACTGGGTTTTTATTTGGCAAGATTTTAACGAATCAGATTTTTTATGGGTAGTCATTGAATGGGGAGTGTAATGAAATGGGACGAACGAATTGGTGCGACGGTTGCCGCTCTCTGTCCCATCAATAAAATTATGTGAATGACCACACCACTATTATTTTAAATCTTGTATAGTGACTTGTATAATAATTTCAAGACCTATAAATATGGATTTTAGTTGTAATAAAATTCATAAAAAATATAAAAAAAGAAAAAAATTTCAATTTTTTAGAATTCTCTTATTTCTCTTTTTGTTATGAATTAACGAACGAAACGGCGCCGCCCCCTATCCCACCACTAAATTATGTGAATGACCCCACCACTATTATTTTAAAATCTGTATAGTAACTTGCATAGTAACTTCAACGCCTATAAATATGGGTTTCAGTTGTAATGAAATTCATAAGAAAATATTGAGAGAGAAAGAAAATTTCAGTTCTTAAGAGTTTCTTTTTTCTTGTAATAGTAGTAGTTTTCTTTTTTAGTTTTATAACACGTTATCAGCACGAGATTCTACCGATACTGAAACTAGTGGTCTTCTACTTCAAGTAAGTTTTTCAATATATTATTTGCAGTATTTGAGATAAATATTAAAGGTAATATTTCTGAATATTACTTGATAAATTTTATTTTTATTCTCATGATAATGTGAATATATTTCTTAAAGTCACATATTTATTTTTGTAATATAATGTCAAATATTGAGATTTATTACTATTGACATTTCTGAAAAATGTTATTTATCCAGATCCTTGATGAGATCTATTTGGATATGATGATGAACTTGAAAGATACAATCATAGAAGAAAACCATGTGTCCCTGAAGGACCGTGCTGTGTATCTCATGATGAAAAATCATCTTACTGTGTGAAATAAATTAAGAGAGTGATATAAGCACCAGAAGATGTAATCCTCTCAAAAGATCATTATAATTTATTGCACCCGAAGTTGCAAGATTTTAAGAGTGGTATTTAATATTCTGCACTCTTTAAAATCAGCTCAATATTAAAATTATACAGTGAAAATGTCACTGATGATGATATATAAAAGAAGACATTATTTTTCATACCTCGAATGTGCTCCTGCAGTAGCAATATCGAGAGTGAAGTTCAACAAATATTCTGAACTTTTGTTTTGTCTTCCAGTGATTGAGCTAAATAATGATTTTTTGTTACACCAATTACATCCTATTAATGATATCGAATTTACACAATTCCCAGAAATGAATAGAAACTAAGGGCGCAGACGTGGTAGAAAAATTATAGAAGTGTTGGTCCTAAAAGCGACAACACTAAAGATGATATAAATATATCGTATCACCAGAAGTGATCAAACTCAGAGAAGGGTAAAAGCTCTCAGAATAATTCTTCATAAAAAGATGAAAATGTTTGTCATATATGTAATATGACTAAACAGTAGTCACGTACCTGTTGTACGGCCAAGCACTTGATTTATTTATACTAAGTTTTTATATATAAGCTTATTAATATTTCATCATGTTTTGAAATAATGAAATATCGGTGCCTGAAGCACGACAATAAATTACTTGGGATAATAAAGTCCTGTTTAAATTTGATCCTCTTACAAATAAATGTGAACCAGAAGTTCAGAAGATTATTTATCTGCAAAGTGTTGCAAATCAATTACATGATGTATTTACTGATACTAAAGGTGTTGTAAAATCATATATTACTGCTGTTAATGCTTAAGCAGGAATTGAAGTCCCTGAAGGACGAGTTGTTAAAACAGTAATAAATGAGTCTAAGATACACCTGAAGTGTTGAAAACCTATTGGTGCGCAAGAAAAATAAAAATCGGTGCTCATGAAGAGACCGTATTTTCTGTATAAAATATAATCCTCCTGAAGAGGAAACCTTCTGAAGAGGTAACTCCTGAAGAGAAAACTCCTGAAGAGTATAACTCCTGAAGAGAAAACTCCTGAAGAGTATAAACCTCCTGAAGAGGAACCTCCTGTAGAGGTGTTTCATGAAATGTTTTCCCCTGGAGAGGAACAAAGAGATCTCAATACATTTCATGAGTACTGGAAAATTTATGGATAGAAATAAAACTATTGTCAACAATATATATGATAACACTTGATATTACCAGAAGTAATGAAAAAAGTGAGTCAAAAATCATCGAAGAATGTCGACGTAGAAATGATTGGCCAAAATGGAAAGCAGTTATTAAAACTGAATTAAATTCGCTAGTGAAGCGAGATGCATTTGGACCTGTTGTCCAAACACCAAAGGGTGTAATATTTGTCAGATATAAGTGAGTATTTATACGAAAGCGTAATACGAAATGAAATTATGCGGTATAATTTGTCGCACAAGGTTTCCAGTAGAAACCCGAGCAATTATGAGGAAACATACTTCCTTGGTATGAATGCAATCACATTCATGTTTTTAATTGATTTGGTTATTACAAAAGGATTAGATATACAGTTAATGAATGTGGTCACTGCATATTTATAAGCATCATTAGATTATTACGATACTTGAAGCATCTAATCCAAGTACATTTAGGAGTATGTACTTTATAAAGCTTTAAAGATCTTTATATGGGTTAAAGCAATCCGGACACATGTTGTATAATTGAATCAACGAGTATCTATTGAAAAAAGGATTTAAGAATAATCCTATATGTTCATGTGTTTTATCAGAATCTGGATTCGTCATTATTACAGTTTACGTTGATGATTTACCTTGTTAGAACTCTTGAAAAGATTACAAGAGTTGCTATAAATTCAAGGAATGCATTTGAAAAGGAAAGATCTTATTATTCAATTCATAGATGAGTTACAAGAACTTGAGACTTCTAGCCTCATCTCTCAAATGCATTTGCTCTTCATAAAGCAACATATCATCCTTATCTAAAGGATTAGGCAGTCGAAATGAATAGGCAAGTAAGGATTTTAAATCCTTATTCTCCTGCTTTAAGTCTGCAATTTTTTTGTCAGACTCTTGAACGAGTCGTTGAAGTACAGAAACCTTCTCGTTAAGCTCATCAATCTCACGATTTTTGGATTGTAATCGGTTGGAAAATCCAACAATAGAGGAGGAGTATCGGGTGCCGAGAGTCACTAGCTCATAAACAGTTTCACGATCTGACTTATTAGCCAGATCATTTGCTTGCTGCAACATTGCACCTGCGGAAGATGCATGATCAACTTGTAATTGAGGTGAAGGATACCTCATATGTTGATTGTGAGAAATAGTAAAAGGAAATTGATGAGCCATTGAAAATTTATAGAATAAGAATACAAATACAGATGAATTATAGATATGAGAAGAAGATTTGATGCGTACTAAATGAAACTAAAGACGGTTCTTATAGAAATAGAAATAAGAACAAGACAAACCATCATCTCTTCAAATCTCACTTTACAAGATATGCTGGATGCATAATTTTAAAAGCCAGCGAGATTAATTACAGCTATCCCTATTTTCTTGTAAACGCTGAACCTCTGCCGTTAGCTGCTGTTGTTGACTTTGTATCTGAGCTCTCTCTCGTTCCAACTCTTCTACTCGTGTTTTCAGGTCACGAGAATACCAGTCTATAAGTTTCTTCAGCTCCTTGTTATCTTGTTTTAAATCTTTATTTTTTTTATCTTTAGTTGTAAGCGTTTGATGCAACTCAGATATTTGATTTTTAAGATGATCAACCTCACTCGTTCTCGCCAATAGCTTCTGAGACATGGTTGTAAGAGAAGCAGCATATTGAGCACTGAGGGTTCTTGATGCTGCAACAATTTCAGGATCAGATTTACTAGATAAATATATCTCTGCTCATATCATGGTATTTACAGCCTCATGAGAAAATATAAGTGGTTGAGGTATGAAAGGTTCGTGGTTTAAATCTGGGACATTAGAATTTCTATCAGACATGATATCGTTTTGGATGAACAACAACTGAATCTATGAGGAATGCGGGATCTTTTTGCTGGAGTAAACCAATGGTAAAATTGGTTATATTTAAACAACAACCCGAAACCTTCAAATCTCTTCAAGATCTCGTTTGTCCACAATGTCAAGCGAATTTGATCTTCCGCCGAACCGATAATATTAAATCTCAAAGCTTTTACAGCTTTTATCATACATAGATGGTTTCCAATATTATTTCCGCCGTATATAAACAAGTTCTTCCTAATAACGCCGAATGAGGGGGAGAAAATTTTAAATGAAAATATTATCATACTCTCTCTAATGCATTATTTAGTTGGAGATCGTGTTTGAATTTTTAACTTGTTATATATACTGAAATCATATTTGCTTATTACTTGAAACACTAACGCATATTATCAGGGGGAGTTTAAGTATTACTGCAGGTATCAGATTTCTATTAAGTTTGTCAACCAGATATTATTTTTCATCTTCAAATCACTCAGAGATTATTGAATTCATGAAATAAGTCGAGAGTATATTTGGCTGAGATCAATGACTCAACGTATCCAAGAAAAGTGTGGTATTTTGATAGCTCAACAATTTTATACGAAGATAATGCTACTTGTATCATTCAAATCAAAGGAGGATATATCAAAGATACGATCAAGTGATAATCTAGCAGATTTATTCACGAAGACATCACCAACTGCGACATTCAAGAAAATTGTGCAGAATATTAAAATGTGAAAACTCAAAAACTATTGTCATGCACTTTCCAGGGGGAGTAAAAGTCCTGAAGACTTGTGCTGATTGTACTCTTTTTCCTTCGCTAAGGTTTTATCCCATTGGGTTTTCCTTTGCAAGGTTTTAATGAGGCAATCTTAAAGCATTTGTGGATACATAAACAGACTGTACTCTTTTTCCTTCGCCATTAGTTTTTCTTCCCACTGAGTTTTTCCTTGGCAAGGTTTTAACGAGGCAGATTCTTTATGGATGGTCATTCAAGGGGGAGTGTTATGAATTAACGAACGAAATGGCGCCGCCCCCTGTCCCATCACTAAATTATGTGAATGACTCCACCACTATTATTATAAAATCTGTATAGTAACTTGCATAGTAACTTCAACGCCTATAAATATGAGTTTCAGTTGTAATGAAATTTATAAGAAAATATAGAGAGAGAAAGAAAATTTCAGTTCTTAAGAGTTTCTTTTCTCTTATAATAGTAGTAATTTTCTTTTTTAGTTTTATGGCAATTTTATAATAATAATTTTTTTTATTTAATTTATAACACTCCCTCAAGAAGTCCTATACCTTTTTATTCCCCAGTCCCTGCGCTGGCCTCTCGTACTGAGAACCAGAACCGGAACCGGCAGCAACGACGTCAAGAACCCCCACACTGTCTCTGTCAGGTGCTCAACTCTTCCTTTTCTTATTTTTCTCCTTTAGTTCTTTCTTCTACCCAACCCGCAATTCACTTCGCTTAACAAGGAATTCCCAGATCTTCGATCTTCCTCTGACATTTCTTTAGACTATACTATTGAATTCAAATATAACCGAATTTTTCATCCAAAATCTGACGATCATTCTTTTTTTTTTTTTTTTTCTCCCTTTAAGTCGATAGAAAGAAGAAGAAGCAATTTGGAATCCGCGAATTTATATTAGATTCTAATTTCTGAAAGTTAGTGCATATAAAATTTTCTTTCCTGAATTTCCCGCAATGTGTGTCTTCTTTGATAATTCATATAGATTTGGACCGTGGGTTGTTGAATTTTTTCCTTAATATACAGGGACTTGCTCGGAAAGAGGGGGGATCTGGGGTTTTGGGTTTTGATTTGATTGAGATCAATGGCAGCTTTCCTGCCTCCTGGGGCACCTAGGCCCAGGAGTGGTAACGATAACCCATCACAACCTCCACCCCCTAATTACAACCCCTTGAATCCCAATTCACTAGCAGATAATTTGAATAATCTGAATCTCAATCGGCCACCTTCGATGCCGAGTTCTGCCCCCAGGGCTTCCCCTTTTGGTCAACCACCTCATTTCCCTTCACCAACCTCTCTGCCCGGAGTTCCTGTTGGGTCCCCACCATTCTCTCGGCCTGGTCCTCCACCTGGTGCCCTTTCAAGACCTGCAGTTCCTCCAACAGGACCTCCACAGTCTACATTGCCTCCTAATGTGCTCCCGCCAGTAAGACCCACGGGGCCACCCACTGGCCAGCCATCATTTATTGGGTCCAGAACCCCTCCTGGGTCTTTGCCATCGTCGGGTGGCAATAACTTACCACCCACTTATGTGGCCCCGCCTCCTGGTGCTTTCCCATCTTCAGGTTTTCCAAGCCGTCCAGTTGGTTCAGCACCACCACCAGGTACTCGCCCAAGTACTGCCTCTCCTCCTTTGACTACCAGTCTGGCTTTGCCTCATGCAAGTGCACCGGGTGGTTATGTGACTAATGGACCTCTGGCATTCATGTCGGGGGCTTCACCTGGTGGGCCCCTCTTTCCTCCAGCTGGCAGTGCACCACAACCACCCATTGGTCCTCCACTGACATTGGGGTCGGCTGGGGCAGCTCCTCATGCTCAAAGCATGCGTTCTTTTATGGCAAGTCCAGCAGCTGTTGCTCCACCAGGTCCTCCTCCTGTACAACCTGCATCACCATTTTTTGCTCCGCCAGGTCCTCCTGCACAACCAGCATCGCCATTTTCAGCACCTCTGCAAGGTGTACCACCACCTCCAGGTTCTTATGGGCCACCAACATGGCCAGTGCAGCCTGGGCAAGTAAGGAATGCGTATTTTTCTCTGTACATTTTTTTTCCCATTTTCTAAAGCTTAATTACTAGAGATGTGGTATTGGTTGAAAATCGCATTGTTGTCAAGCTGACTGATATAAGCAATACGCCTTAGCATTTGTTTGTCTGAAAGTTTAAGTTCTCTGACCTTTTCCACCTATTTTATATATAGTTTTTTAAAAAAATTGCATTAATCATTTTTTTCTCTTTTGATAAGATGCAAAAACAGTTATTATAAAAAAATTCGAAGAAACATTGATGTATGTTGTCAAATTGTGGCAATGCTGATGATGTAACTTTCAAATCTAGATTATGATTGGATGTCTGGGAACTTGTGTGGCCACCTTGATTGGTCTAGTTTTTGTGGGCATTGTTTCCTTCTTTCCTTCCTCTGATGAAAGATTTTGAGATGAGTGACGAGCGATGTAAGAGAAGGGAATATCTGGAGTTGACCAAGCACGCGTTTAAAATTGTAGCTTATCTATATCCCAGACACCTTGTCAAAGATTCAGAGTACTTAAAGTGCATATAAATGCCACTCATACTTTAATTAGTAGAGGTGTTTGCACAAAGGAAAAGGGTGAGCTTTCATATGCATTTTCTCTTTGTATGATCTGCATTCTGATTTTTTGATTTGCGATAGGTGGGTCCATCTCAACCACTATCTGGCTCAGTACAACCACCTAGGATGTTTGGAATGCCACCACCACCTCTACCAAATCAATCTATGACTGCTATACCTGCACTGAGTCAAACTGGAGCCCCGGTGTCAGGGACATCGAAGATTGATCCCAATCAAATTCCACGGCCCATTCCAAGTTCGTCTTCTATCTTGTATGAAACTCGTCAGGGCAATCAGGCCAATCCTCCTCCGGTATTTCCTATTTCATGTGTATTTTTTACGCCGGTGAACACTAATTTGATTTTAATTATAATTTTCTACATTTATTTATATTGACTTGTTACAATTTACTCTTAACCTTTTTACCCTGCAATTTCACTTTTATTGTTTGTTATGTGGATGTTGTAAAGTGATTTAATTGACAGCTAAGGGACTAATTACTTTTTTTGCTTGTTAAATTCGTCCATGTTATTTTGTCTAGCCTGCTACAAGTGATTACATTGTCAGAGACACAGGAAATTGCAGTCCTCGCTACATGAGGTCCACCATTAGTCAGGTCATGATCAAGAATTTAACATGCAACATTCTTTTTGTAATAAATTCTGAAATTCTTGGATGTTAGTATCTCACAGGTTGTTGACATTTAGTGATTTCTTTTGATGATTTGACAGATTCCATGTACTGCTGACCTTTTGACAACATCAGGAATGCAGTTAGCCTTGTTGATCCAACCTTTGGCCCTTCCTCATCCATCTGAGGAGCCTATACAAGTATACTCGATTTCTTTATTCTAAAACTCATCGCAAACTACTCTTTGCATTCATTATAAATATATATTTTTTCACAATGTTTGTTTCTTTTCTCATTTGTGTCAAACAGTCAATTATATTGAATTTAGATCTCAAGGCTTTAGTTGTAGTAACTATTGTAGTAACTAAATGGCCTTGATTTATGTAAAGGCATAACCTTATCTAGCAGTTTGGCTCCTGGCTGTGTTAGCATGTTGGAATTTCATTTACTGATTCAGTATATTATAGGGAAAGTTTTGAGCATGTTTGCGGAAGAAACTCTTTTATTTTCTTTTGGGGTTGCTGGTGTATTGGGCGCTGCTCTGCTATGCACTATTTATGGTGCTACCGTAGAAAATACTTTATTTGAAGATGGTGATGGTGCAAATACATTCCGTGTTTTTAACCCAACTCAAGCTGAAGAAACTTATTCAATGGTCACCGCTAACCGCTTTTGGTCCCAAATCTTTGAGGTTGCTTTTTCCAATAAACGTTGGTTACATTTTTTTATGTTATTTGTACCAGTAACCGGTTTATGGATGAGTGCTCTTGGAGTGGTTGGTCTGGCTCTGAACCTATAACTTTCAATCCAAACATGTATAGCCCAAAACAATTTTCATGCCTGAAAAAAGAATCATCTAATCATTAGGACCCCGCCACCTTCATAGAAATCTAAAAAGAAAACAAAAATGTTTTCACAAAGGAAACAAACTTTTCTATTTCAAGTGGACCGGCTACTTTCATAAACATTAAATAAAAACACATCTAAAAATGTTTAACTTCTCAAACATCTTTTCAACTAGTCTCATAACTGTCTTTTTTTTGATAAATAGTCTCACAACTTTCATAGACAGAAAAAGCACACCTCAAAAAATTTTCTCAATTTTTCGTATGTAAACATGGTTTTTTTGGCTTACATAGCAATGCAACTTCCTCTTTGTGTCATCATTGCCAAAGTATTAGCCCATTTAATCCCAGATAAATTAGATATGCGGTATCTAAATGGTGCAGTCCAGGGAGAAAAGGGTTTCATTGCCTTTTTTTCTTCTTCTTATGAATGGGTGGACATGTTTGTTTGCTTTTAGTACGTGAATCATTTAAAATGGGAAAAAATAGTTTGAATGGTCATCAAATTAAGTTAACTTCTATAACTTTTTACTTAAGAACTTTGCGTTCTTTTGATTTCTTGGTTTCACTGAGGACTCATTAGGCCCTTCTGGATACCTGAATTATATGGATAATTGATGACCTTGCCAGCCGTTTCTTGATGTGCCTTGCTTTGGAATTGTAGATTAGTGAGTTTTGACACATGTTCAAAGATGAGCTTTTTTATTTTTATTTTTTAAAGAAACTACTCTAGTGTATTTTTTCCTGATGATTTCCTCTATGTGCTTGTGCCTTGTTCATGGTCTTGTTATGTTCTCTAACCTCTCTTTTTGATGAGGTTGAACAAATTGTTTTTTTCTGCTTTTTAATCAATAAAACAATCAAAACCTGCATCCATTTTTTATCGTAGTATGTTATATTTTGTTGTTCTTATAGGTTGTAGATTTTGCGGATATTGGTCCTGTACGATGTTCTCGATGCAAAGCCTACATCAATCCTTTCATGAAGTTCATTGATCAAGGAAGACGGTTCATCTGTAACATTTGTGGTTAGTAAAAACATTTGCTGGTCTTTTATAATTCTAAAAAATAACTAATATGTCTAAAGTAAGGTTTTTCTAGGCTGCATTTTTCTCTCTCCTCGTTTTCTCTCCGTACATTTGAGAAAATGAGGTTTTCTGGCTCGATGATGTATTCCTGTTAGCTTTCTTTGAGTTTTATGGTGTTCAATATGAGTTTTTTTCATCTTCGTTTCGAATTCTTGGTAATGGGGTTGAGTAGAAACGTATTTTTTGATAATAAATGTTTTGAGTTTCGGAAGGTGAGTGCAAGATGGTGGAGAGCTTTGGAGAGTAGTTCTCGTGCCGGGAATCAAATCTCTCTTAACTAAGATGCACTGGGGTGGCTGGCAGCCATGGTGAAAGAAGGGATAGCTGTTGGGAATGTTTCCGGGTTCTACAAATCAAGGAGAAGTGGGTCTAACGTGTTGGTGTTCTAGCGGCAATCCAACTCCCATGGGAGATTCTTCTCAATAACGGAGTTTGGTCAAAGGCGAGGTATGATTATGATTCCAGAGGGGAAGAAGGGGGAAGGTTGGAAGAACATCAATGATTTGTTGCAGGAGCTTGTGGAAAACTCTGCTTTTTGGGGGGGGGGGGAGGGGTGGGGGAACAGAGCACGTCGACCATGGATGCCGTCTCCTCTATCACAAGGGCACCTTGCTTGTTCATACAAGGAGGTGTTGTCTCAAGCGCCAAAATCTTCAGGAATGGCAGGCAAATCTTTTGTTTTGGCGAAGGCACAGTATAGTGAAGGGAGTGGCAGGGTGGTGTCGGGGCTTAATATGGAAACCTTGCTTCAGGTGTTGGCAGACATGGAGGTACAAGTTGGTGTTCTGAAGTCTGATATTGGGTTATTGAAATGATGTGTTGAGGAGGGGATGAAGAAAGCTTCAAGAATGGGCTAGGAAGAAGATTCTAGTAATGGGCTGGGCCCTGAAGTGGACTCACGGCCTGTGAGTAAGTTAAACGGCAAAGGGAAGTGGGTGGAAACGCAGGCCTAGTGGCCCATCCCGCAGGTCCAGTTTGACTTTCAAGCCCATTCGGAGATGAGATGGAAACGCAGAGCTCCGGGCTTCGATATTCCATCGTCATCATGCGGGCCTCAACCCCCGTCGTTGGTGATGGATTGGGGAATGTCGGTGATGGTTCTGGTCTCGCCGGCGAGATCTGGGCTATCGGAAGATGCGCACGCAAGGCCCGGTGACTCTGATCCGAGGAGTGTTACGACCGAGAACCTCATTTTGCCGCCGGAAACTGCATAGAAAAGGCCGCGAGAGGTGGATGGAGTTTTTGTTGGTCCTCTGATGTCGTTGGAGATGGCTATGGTCTCGCCGGAGAGACTTGGTTTTTGGAAGATGCGTAGGCAAGGCCGGGGGACTTTGATCTGAGGAGGGTTATCGCTAGGAACCTCGTTTTGTCGTCGGAAATTGCATAGAAAAGGCTGCAAGAGGTGACTGGTGATTCTGTTGGCCCTCTGATGTAGCTGGAGATGCCAGCTGAGCACAGTATGGAAAATCTTGCTTTACAGATGGTGGCTAGTGAGGAAGGGAGTGATTGGAATGAGCTGAGCAGTCCTATTCCTCTGTGTGTTGTTCCATCTACAGCTAATGTTTCGAATTAGATTTTGAAAAAGGTGGCAGAGATACAAGGGTTTGTGGGGATCTCATGTGTAGGCTTTGAAGAGCAATTTAAGGCTCTTGTAATAGCCATGGAAGCTGCTCATCCAACAAAAGGTAAGTCGGCTGTTAAAAGAGATCGAGAGTTGAAAAAATTGGTTTGTTCCATTAATTATGATAACAAGGAAGGTAGCGTGGGGAGGGGAAGATCGAAGGGGCGGGGGAATATTTGTTCTTATGAAGCCTAAAATCTTATTGTGGAATGTTAGGGAAATCAACGACATCAATAAGCGACATCGCATTCGATCCCTTTTTCGTAGTTGGAAAGTTGACATTGCTTGTTTACAAGAGACTAAGTTACGTTGTATTGATATGAAGATAATTCGGAGTTTGTGGGGTAACTCCTTTGCGGGGTGGTGCTATTTACCTTCGATGGGGGTTTCGGGAGGGGTGTTGGTGATGTGGGATAAGAGAGTGTTGGAAATGATAGAGGAATGCATTGGATATTTTATTGTGGCTGTAATTTTTAAGAATATAGAGGATGGATGGAGGTGGGCGTTTGCAGGTGTGTATGGCCCTAATGTTGATAGCGATAGAAGTTGTTTTTGGGAGGAATTGGCGGGTATTTACTTTCTATGGAACATACCGTGGGTTCTTGGTGGTGATTTTAACATTGTTTGTTTCCCTAGTGAGAGGGAGGTGGCATCTAAGCTAACAAGAGCCATTCAAGACTTTTTAGAACTAATCTTTGATTTGAATCTTGTGGACTTTCCGATGTTTTTTTTTGGGGGGGGGGCTTGTACTTGGTCCAACAGTCAATCGTGGTCAAGGTTGGACAGATTTGGTGTCTTCTTCTTGGGAGACATACTTTTCTGATTTAAGTCAAAAAAGGTTGGCAAGGGTATCTTCTGATCCTTTCCAGTTTTTCTTGATTGTGGTGGCATTCGAGGGGGTAGACGGTCTTTCAAGTTTGAGAACATGTGGCTGGAAGTTGAGGGTTTTGTGGAGAAGATAAGGAGTTGGTGGGATGGGTATTCTATTGAGGGTAACCCAAGTTTGATAGTGGTGGGTAAACTGAAAGCCTTGAAGTCCGACTTAAAGATATGGAATAAGGAAGTATTTAAACACACGAAAGTGCAGAAAAATATCCTTTGGGATGAGTTGCAAGCATTGGAGGAAGGGGTAGTTAATGAGGACTCATTGCTAAGGAAGAAGGTGGTGGTGACCGAAATTGAGAAAGTGTTGTTGATGGAAGAAATTTCTTGGAGGCAAAAATCAAAGACACTTTGGTTGAAGGAGGGGGATAAGAGTACGAAGTTCTTTCACAAGGTGACGAATTCACACAGGCGCAACAATACTATTGAAGTACTCCACTCCGGCTCTCATGTATTACAATCTACCGAAGAAATACAAAATCATATTGTGAACTATTATGAGGAGATCATTGTTGAAAAAGTAGAATGGCGGCCCAAGCTTGATGGTTTATTTTTTGATCAATTGGATTCGGATGTTGTAGGTTGGTTGGAGAGGCCGTTTGATGAAGAGGAGGTGCATCGAGTGGTGAAAGGTATGTGTAAGGATAAAGCCCTGGGTCCGGACGGTTTCTCCATGATATTCTTTCAAGAATGTTGGGATATAGTGAAGGAGGAAGTGATGCAGATTTTTAATGTTTTTCATTCTAGCCACAAGTTTGAGAAGTCACTTAACACTATTTTCATAACTCTTATTCCGAAGATAGCTGGTGCTAATGATTTGAAAGACTTTAGGCCTGTTAGTTTGGTGGGTGAGATCTACAAAATCATTTCTAAGGTGTTAGCTAATTGCTTGAGTTCAGTAATGGATAGACTTATCTCCAAACCTCATAATGCTTTTGTTCGGGGCCGACAAATCCTGAATTCAGTTTTGATAGTAAATGAGTGTTTGGATAGTCGGTTAAGAAAAGGCATCCCGGGGGTCCTTTGCAAGCTGGATATGGAAAAAGTTTATGATCATGTGAGTTTGGACTTTCTTTTATAGATGCTTAAAAGGTGTGGCTTCAGAGATAGGTGGTGTGAATGGATTAAATATTGTGTTTCAACCGCTCGGTTTTAGTAAATGGAAGATCATGTGGTTTTTTTCAATCTTCAAGGGGTTTGAGACAAGGGGATCATTTATCCCATTTCATTTTTGTTATTGTTATGGAGGCATTGAGTCGCATGGTGGAGGCGGCTGTTAGCGGGGGATTCCTTGCTGGTTTTTCAACGGGCAACAATGGCATTGGCAGGTCTATCTCACATTTGTTATTCGCGGATGATATTCTTTTTTTTGTGATGCTGATAGTGGACAGATTCAAGCTCTAAGGGCAGTTTTGTTGTGCTTTGAAGCTGTTTCGAGTCTCAAGGTGAACTTAGAAAAGTCCGAGTTGATTCCGGTGGGGGATGTGAGTAACATAGCCTCGTTAGCAGATTTATTGGGGTGTAAAATTGCCTCTCTACCTTTGGGGGCATCATTCAAAGTCGAGAGTATTTGGGAGGGAGTGGTAGAAAAGATCGAGAAAATATTATCGGGTTGGAAGCGGTTATATTTATCAAAAGGGGGGAGATTAACACTCATCAAAAGCTCCATTTCCAATCTTTCCACCTATTATCTCTCTTTCTTTCCATTACTGGTGAGTGTTGCAAACTGGATTGAAACTTTATTTAGAGCTTTCTTGTTGGGGGGGGGGTATAGGAGAGGAATTCAAGCAAAAGGTGAGCTGTCTAATTGTATGGTGGGTTGGGGGTACGAGATTTGTGTGTTTTCAATAAGGCATTGTTAGGAAAATGATTGTGGAGATACCATCAAGAAGGGAGTTCGTTGTGGAGGGAGGTGATTGATATCAAATATGATAGTGAGTTTGGGGGGGGGGGGATAGGTTTCCAAGGAGGGTAGGGGGTCTTATGGAGTGAGCCTTTGGAAATTCATAAGAAAAGGGTGGAGCACTTTTGCAAAATTTCTAAAATTTGAGGTGGGGGATGGGGCACGCATCCGTTTTTGGTCGGAGGTGTTTAGTGGGGACAGCCCTCTTTGCACCGTCTTTCCCACTATTTTTAATTTAGCTGGAAATCAGCAAGGGGCAATTTCAAAAGTGATTTGTCATGTAAATGGGACAGTAACGTGGAATGTGACCTTACATAAAAATTTTCAGGATTGGGAAATAGATGAGCTGATAGCCTTTTACAGTTTTTTGTATTCAACAAAGCTTGGAGGCAATGGGGGTGATCGTATAGTGTGGAACAATATGGGAAGACAGAAGTTCTCGGTTAAATCATTCTATAAGGCCTTAACTGTATAACAGCCCAGCTTTTTCCCATGGAAGAGCATATGGAAAGTCTCAGTGCCGCCTAAAGTCGCATTTTTTGTTTGGACAGCCGCACTTAGAAAGATTTTAACGATGGATAATCTAAAAAAGTGAGGCATGATAGTTATGGAGTGGTGATTTATGTGCAAAAGGAGTGGGGAATCGATAGATCACTTACTTCTACATTGTGAGGTGGCTGTGGAGATGTGGGTGGGCATCCTTAGTAGAGTCGGGCTGAGTTGGATTATGCCTAAGAGTGTGGTAGAGTTACTTGCATGCTAGAATAGGCCTAACTCTAGCACTCATCTGACAGCGGTGTGGCGGATGATACCTTTGTGCCTAATGTGGTGTCTATGGTCAAAAAGAAAC
Source organism: Platycarya strobilacea (assembly GCA_036898215.1). NCBI lineage: Eukaryota > Viridiplantae > Streptophyta > Magnoliopsida > Fagales > Juglandaceae > Platycarya > Platycarya strobilacea. The sequence continues at coordinate 47,893,181 of CM072545.1, forward strand.
GATAGGTGCTTCAACAACAAGAAGTGCACCATAGGGGAATTCTGGAATTTTTTTGTATTTTCCCTTTTACAATAGTTTTCAGCAATTGTATTGAAGGGCGGGAATGTACATGAGTTTTTAGCTTCTTTCCAACTTGCTAGTATGTAGTTAGAATGTAACTAGGTTTCTCACTTTGTATATTCCCTGTGTACTTAGGCTTTGCCTAGTTTCTTTCAATAAAATCAATTACTTATCAAAAAAACATTTGCTGTATATTTCTGTTGTTTATCTAGTGTTTAATAGCTTATTTGAATGTTGTAGAGATTGAACATCTCGCCCTTTTCCTCGCTTCCCAATTTTGTTATCGATAAACTCTGTGTAATGTGTATTACACATAGGTTTCAATCTTGTCGAGATTTTAGAATGACATACACCTGTGAGCTATTAATTACGTATTTTACTCATGGTCGTGGCTCTACAATATGCCATTTCTTTTGCAGGATATACTGATGAGACTCCTCGTGACTACCACTGCAACCTGGGTCCAGATGGTAGGCGTAGGGATGTTGATGAAAGGCCTGAGCTATGCAGAGGAACAGTTGAATTTGTTGCTACCAAGGAATACATGGTTGGTTAATTCATAAGATCTGCTATATGAATTGAAATTTATGTATGTGCTTTTCTTCTGACTAGAGTTTAGTTCTTTTTAATGACATCTAGGATTTTCCTTTCGCTTACTAGCTTATTGGGTGCTCACTATCATGGCACTTATCAATATCATGTCTATGTAAGACACTTACCTAAAAGTCAACCTTGTATCGCTTGTTGGACTTTTATGAACGGTGGGCTTTATTTCTAGATTGAAAACATCCTTTTGTGAATAATGAAATTTTGTTTTCTTTCTTTTTTCTTGTGTCAAAACAAGAAAAAAACAGTTGAATGCAAAAGATAAAATTTCTCTAATTTTTCATAATTGGTTGAGGGCCTGGAAGCAAATTTTTTTTTATTGGTCAATAAGGATTTTATTGATGAAAACTAGGCATAACCCAAGTACACGGGACATACAAGAGCAACTACCGGGGCTTGATTGACTAGCCTTGGAGTAATTTAGTATAATATAGTTGTTAAGGTGGTCCTTTGTTCTTGTAACAAAAAGAAGAAGATCACAAGATCCTACCCCATTTCCATGGAAGAACATATGGAAGTCTTGTGTGCCTTCCAAAGTCGCATTCTGTATATGGACTGCTACTCTTGAAAAGATTTTGACTACAAATAATTTAAGAAAGAGGGGATGTGTTGTGGTGGATTGGTGTTATATATGCAAAAAGAACAAGGAATCAGTGGATCATCTCTTATTACATTGTGAAGTTGCAAGGAGTCTATGTGATGAGGTATTTCAAAGGGTTGATGTTGCTTGGGTTATGCCAGCGAAGGTAGTGGACTTGTTGGGTTGTTGGAGGAAGATGCAAGGTTGTCCTTAAATGGCAGAAGTGTGAAAGATGGTTCTGTTATGCATTATGTGGTGTATTTGGACAGAAATGAATGAACGCTGCTTTGAAGATAAAGAACACACCATAGCGGAGCTGCAGATTTTTTTTAGTCATACCCTAATGTTGTGGTTTTCAGCTATTGTCTTAAATGAGAATAATGTTCATGATTTCTTGTCTTTAATTTCTAGTTCCTAGAATGTAATTAGATGTTCCTTCATATACTTCCTGTGTACTCGGACTTTGCCTATGATATTCACATTAATAATACTTATCTTTTACTTATAAAAAAAACAAAAAGAAGAAGAAAGAAAATAATTCCTCTGTTCTAAAGACTTTTTCCCCCCTTCTCTGGTTTGCTGGACCAAGTGATTTTTTGCTTCTATGGACTTAATTCAGGTGCGTGATCCCATGCCGGCTGTTTATTTCTTCCTCATCGATGTATCCATGAATGCGATACAAACTGGGGCAACTGCAGCAGCATGCAGTGCAATCAGTCAAGTTATTTCTGATCTTCCAGTAAGTTTGCCCAGTCTTAGTATTTGATCGTGACTGTTTATAGAAACACATTCTTTATTGTTTTTTCCCTGCATTAATTTACCCATCATCTAATCCCTGCTCCCGTCCGTTGAGATATTTAGTTGTACAAGGACCCACATCAATATTTGGTTTGTCATTTCTTGAGGCTGAGTCAATATATGCATTCATACAGTTAGTGAATTATATATTGATATTTTTTCTTGCAGGAAGGTCCTCGGACGATGGTTGGAATTGCTACATTTGACTCCACCATCCATTTTTACAATTTGAAACGTGCACTGCAACAGGTCACTACTAATTGTTAACACATTTTTTCATTCTCCAAAAGCTTAAGAACTGTACTCAGAATAAAAACTTGATTCTAGTTTAAGATATCAATTATTTTTGGGCTCTAGAAATGTGCATGAATTAACTTCTTTGGGATGAATGTGGGATAACTAGTGAAAGAGGAAAAGGCAAAATTCATACATATCCTGCCTCTAGTTTTGGTTACATCTGCAATGAGCAGTTAAAAGCATCATCATCTGTATGATTTTTGGTCTTGGTCTATGACATCGAGCCTCTAGTTGTATCCTGTTGCTAGGGAGTTCTGGTTGATAGTTCTCTTTGGTTGAAATTTCATTGTTTATGCCAGAGTTGGTAGTGGGTTTATTATGGTGTTGGAAGAATCATTTGTTGGGGATGTGAGTAGTATTATTCTGAATGCAATTTGACATTCTTTCATATGGTATATTTGGAGGGAGAGGAATGAATACTTGTTCATTTGAAACGCAATTTTACTATCAATAATTTGAAAATGTTCCACTGATTTCAGTTTCGCATATGTTTGCAGCCACTAATGCTCATTGTTCCTGATGTCCAAGATGTTTATACTCCTCTGCAGACTGATGTTGTTGTTCAGCTCTCTGAGGTTAGTTTAAGCTATAATATGTCTTCTTTTTGCATTGCTTCGTGGTTCTGCTAATAAGTAGATCTCTAGCACTTTCATTTAATGTTTATCAATATAATGGATTTCCAAATGCGTTAATTAGTTTTTGTGTGTTCTAGTGCCGTCAACATTTAGAGCTATTGCTGGAAAGCATTCCAAACATGTTTCAGAACAACAGAACTGCTGAATCAGCCTTTGGTGCTGCAGTCCAGGTGTGCCCTTTTATACGAGGAAATTATATCTACACATGCTGTCTATGCACTTTCAATTGGTAACTCCTAGGGGTTGGCTCAAGTGCTAAGGCCTTGGGCTTGACGGTATGCTCCCTTCAGGGCTTGACGGAAATTATATCTACACATGCTGTCTATGCACTTTCTTTGTGAAGCTTCCACAACGAGCATGCATGTTCCCTAGGGGTTGGCTCATATATTCTTTTTGGGTGCAAACAATCTCTAGGGGCCATTGGACTGGGGGATTTTTCTCTTGATTTACCCGAGATGCACTTGCGAGAAACTCCTTGAGGGTTTGTGCACCCTTGGGATTAGTAGGGACATTGTTCCTGGACACCCAGTGCCAATAAAAGAAATGCACCTTCAATTGGTACAATGAAACTATGTTGGCAGCGTGGTGGTTTATGAATGTGCTTATGAATTGTTTTGCAAGTGTGAAACTCAGTTTGGCTTTGAGTCACAATTATATATGCATTTCTTGTTTATGATTGGTCACCATATTAATACATAATGAGAAGATGCGGCAAAACGCATATCTATTGCAATTTGGAATTTTGTTTGGGTGTTCATGAAATAAATATTATCATATATCAGCAGATTGTGAGAACTTGATATTGTTAAATTAATGATGTGTATTTTCATGAACTGATGTTTGCTCATTGTACATTCTAGTGTTTATTAATACAATTTTCCTCATTCGCTGGAAGAAATATATTTGATTATTGCACATATTTTAAGTGTTTTGTTCCCATCAGGCTGCTTTTTTGGCAATAAAGAGTAGCGGAGGAAAACTGTTGGTATTTCAATCGGGTAAGCTCACAGTTTTCTATGCAATAAATACTCTTATTGGTAACATTTGCTACATTCTTGTTTATGGTTGGTGTATACAGTGAATATGTGGAGCTTTTTCTACAGTTTTCTTCTTGATTAAGTTTGTTGAAAATCTCAAAATAAAGAACAAAACAAACACCATGTCTATTTTGATTAATGTGCCTGCTTTGTCATTCTGATGTTGCAATTGCATGGTGCATAAAAGCAAACATTTCTAATAATGCTGGTTGTTTCTCTACAGCTGAGTCAAAAATGGGGAAATTTGATGATCAAGATATTAGGAAATTAACATATCGCTAGGGATTTTGTATGTGGGTTTGAACCTAAATGGAAAAAAATGGAAAGATGGATAATTTTAGGAATTTTTTTCGAAGCAGATAGTTATAGAATTGATTTTGTTAAGCATGCCTGAATTGGAGTTGCAGAAGGGAAGAGAGCCAAAAATTCAAATCTGGGATTTTTTATTAAACATTTGAAACTGGTTTTCAAAGCAAATGGTGAGTCTGGATGTGAGACTGAAGCAGCTTGAAGTCAGGAAAATGGGTGTGTTCTAATCAAATGGTTGAGTTGAGAAACTAAGGCCTTGTTTGCTTTTCCAACTTATCTCATTTCATCTTAAATTCATTATTACATTTTTTCAAATTTTTATATAAAAAAAAAACAATTCACTTTTTTCAAATCCCAACATAATTTTTTTTATTAAAAGAATATATTACTAATATTTTATTCTTTTTTAAAATTTTATCTCATCTCATCTCATCTCATCTCATCTCTGAAAATAAATGGGGCCTAAGTTATGTGGCTTGTTGAGCAAATTATAGGATCATATCTATTTTGTATTTTTCAGTGTGTTTTAAAAAAATTCTTCATGCAGGGGTTATAGTTGATGTCTGATATGGAAGTATCAAAATGGATATCACTTACTAAAGATTTTATTTTTCTTGTTTGATCAGTTGGCATCAAATTAATAAGTAGTAGCCCGCAAATTGCAACAATGTGAAAGATGGTCCTTATCTATCTAGTGTGGAGTTAATACTTTTTTTTGATAAGTAAAAGTGTATTAATAGTAAATGAATGGGCATAAGCTAATTACAAAGTATCCATGCCTATCAAGTCGGCATGTTAGAAATAAGGAAATCATGAAGGTCCATGCCATTAAAATCTATGGCAATAAACCAAGTACATAAAGTTCTATAAAAGAAAACAATGAGTTGCTCCCTTGATCTCTAATTGTCTTCAAAAGTCATCTTGTTACGCTTCTGTCATAGGCACCACATGATACAAAAGGGGATCATTTTCCACATGGGTTTAATTTGTCTTATACCTCGAAGAGATGTCCAACACGCCATAGTTGCTATTACGGTTTTTGGCATGACCCAAACTAAATTCATTCTTTTAAAAACATCGTTCCATAGAACCCTAGCTGTTTTGCAATGTAAGAGTAGATGATTCACCGATTCACCCCCTTTGCAGCACATGCAACACTAGTCCGCTATGATGATCCGTCTTTTTCTCAAATTATCCGTAGTGAGTGCCTAACACAGCTATCCACACAAAAAAGACTGCTTTTGGGGGTGCCTGATGGTGCCATAGTTTTCTCCAAGGGAACTGTATATCAGAAGTTTGTGAAAGAACCTTATAAAAGGACCGGACGGTGAAAGTTCCTCTCCCCACAGGAGTTCACCACAATCCGTCATCATTTTGGAAGTTTGGTCTTTGAGCATGTATGAGATTGTAAAAATCCAGGAAGCTATCTAGCTCCTAGTCATGCGCCGCTTTGATAAAACTAACATTCTAGTGAATCCATCCCCCTTCTAACCCCACTGCTTCTGCCACAGTGAGATTCTAATCACTCGCCATCTGATATGTTGTGGGGAACAAATCCTTAAGGCCCTGCCTCCACACCAAGCATCATTCTAAAGTCTGATTCTAGTACTAGCACCCAGGTGGATCCTTGTATATTGTTGGAAGACCCCCTCACCCTCTTCTAATGTTCTTCCAAACCCCCACCCCAAGCTCCCCTAACTTCATTTGTGCTCCAACCCCCCCAATCACCTCCATATTTATGTTCAATCGTCGTTTTCTACATAGCCTTTGGTTCTTGTTGATAACGCCACAACCACTTGCCAAGTAACGTTTGGTTGAACATTCTCAAGTTTTGAATACCCAACCCGTCACTAGAGATAGGACGACAAACTTTCTCCTATTTGACTATATGGTACTTGAATTCCTCTCTCAGACCACCCCACAGAAAGTCTCATTGCAGCAATTCCTTTTTATTTGTCTCCCTAAATAAATATAGGGCTGTTAAAAGTCGGACATGTCATTGTTTTTTTTTTTTAAGTAAGAGATAATTAGTATTGATATAAGTGAAGTAGGCATTGTCCGTGTACACATGGAGTATACAAAAGAACACCTAGGTACATTCTAAATGCGAGGAATTAAAAACAAGAAATCATGAGCATTATCCCCATTTAGTACAATTGCTGAAAGCCAAAGTAATAATGTGTGTAGAAAATAATGCTTCAGCTCTCCCATTGTGCGCTCCTTATCTTCAAAGCATCGAGCATTCCTTTCTGATCAAATGCATCACATGAGACACAACAAAATCATCTTCCACATGGTTGTCAGTTGAGGACAACCTTGCATCTTCCTCCAACAACCCAATAAATCCACCACCTTCGAAGGCATGACCCAAACATCATCAACCCTTTGAAAAACCTCATTCCACAATGCCCTTGTTACCTCACAATGTAATAAAAAGTGATCCACAAACTGTCTATTGTTTTTACATAAGTAGCACCAATCCATCATGACACAACTCCTCTTCCTCAAATTATCTGTAGTCAAAATCTTCCTAAGGGCGACACACCAAACAAAATAAAGCAACTTTAGAAGGAACACGGGACCTCCAAATGATCTTCCAGGGGAAAGGATTGGAGTGCCAAAGGTGGTCTTGTGTTGTCAGAATTTTGTAGTACTCCTTAACTGTACATATCCTGTGATTGTTAGATCGCCACTTCAATCTATCACGCCGTGTCAAAAGAGGTCCCATGATATAAAGTAGGTTGAGAAAATCAGAAACCATAGAAAGCTCCCAATCATGGAAATCTTTATTAAAGAGGATATTCCACTGATGAGTACCATGAGTAAATAACCACAAATTTGCCATTGATGCCTTCCTATTGGGAGCAATAAGATAGAGAACTAGAAAAGCTCTCTCCAATGCTTGCTTGCCACACCACACATTCTGCCAAAAGCTGATACAATTGCCCTCACCAACTTCAAAGCGAATTTGTTGGGAAAAACATGGCCACCCCCTCCTTATATACTTCCATAAACCTTCACCATATCCCTCCCACTTCATTAGCAACCCCCCCAAGCAACTCAATGTCTAGCATCGATAATATCTTTCCATAGTGCCCCCCTCCAAGTGATATCTCTATAGCCATCTTTCCAATAAAGTTTTATTGAAAGTTCTCAAATTACATAGTCCCAACCCCCCATACTTAACTGAAGCACATACTATCTTCCATCAGACTAAATGGTATTTTTTTTCCTCCCCCATGCCCCTCATAAGAACGCTCTAATGACTTTCTTCATCCTATTAACCACCCCCTGCAGTCATAGGAAATAGAGATTGAAAGTAAGTGGGTAGATTAGTAAGAGTGCTCTTGATAAGGGTAAGACAACCCCCTTTTGAGAGATACACCCGCTTCCAACCAACCAACCAACCTCATCTCTATCTTCTCCACCACCTCATCTCATATGGCTCTAGTCTTGAAAGTTGCTCCCAACAGGAGACCTAAATAAATTATTGGAAGAGAGGACACCTTACAATCCAACCAACTTGCTAAGCTGAGGATATTTGGGACCACATCAACTGGAACCATCTTTAATCTGCCAAGATTCATCTCGAGTCCTAATACTGCTTTGAAACATGGTAACAGTGCTCGTAGAGATTGTATCTGACCATTGTCTGTTACACAAAAGAGTGGAGTATCATCTGCAAGTAAAATGTGTGAGATGATAATAGGACTACTAGTGCCATTATCCACCTGGAAACTAGAAAGGAATCCTCCGTTCATAACGGCCTTTACCATTTGACTGAGCTCCTCCATCACTATAACAAACAAAATGGGAGATAAAGGATCCCCCTACTGTAAGCCTTGAGTGCTTTAGAAAAAGCTAGCAGAAGTACCATTCACTAGAATTGAGAACCGAGCGGTGGAGATACAATGGTGTATCCATGAGATCTAGCTGACACCAAATCCACATCTCCCAAGCATATAAAGAAGGAAATCTCAGTTTACATGGTCATAGGCCTTCTTCATACCAAGTTTGCATAGGATACTTGGCTTCCCTTACCACAATTGTGGTCTAAACACATGAGCAATGAGCACGAGTCTTGAATTTGTCTCTCATGAATGAAAGTGTTTTGTGGCTTGGAGATAATTGGCTCCAACACTGGACTTAGAAGGTTGGCAAGAACTTTCGAGATAATCTTGTAAATGTTGCTAACCAAGCTTATAGGACGAAAATCCTCAATAATCGAAACCCCATGTATTATGGGAATGAGAATAATGAAAGTTGCATTAAGGGATTTTTCAAACTTTTGAAAAGAATGAAATATGTGGAAGACCCGCATAACATCACCTTTCACAATGTCCCAACAAGATTGGAAGAAGCCCATCGAGAAACCATTGGGTCCCGATGCCTCATCCTTAGCCATACCAACGATGACCTTATAGATCTCATCATCATCAAAAGGTCATTCTAGAACACTTGCACTTTGAGAGTCAATTGCCTCACAAGGCAAGGCATCAAGCTTTGGCCTCTAGGAGGTCGGTTTCGAGGTCTCATAATATTGCACAATATGATCTTGAAGTTTAGAAGGGGAAGATAACACCTGCGTACCTGAATGTAGCAACTCAGTATTGTTACTTCATCGATGTGAGTTGGCCACTTTGTGAAAGAACTTCGTACACCTATCTCCTTCTTTCAATCAAAGGGCCCTGAATTTTTGTCGCTATGAGATCTACTCTGCCAAAAGGACCCTCTCTAGACTTGCCATAACTGTAACCGTGCCCTTCCTAGAGGCAACTTCGTTGCGACATCTCCCCTAAGTTCCTTACCCTTTAACTCCTGCAATTCCTCCAAAAGAGTAGATTTCTGATTATCAATGTGATCAAAAACCTCCAGGTTCCATTTCTTCAGGTCTTGTTTAAGGCCTTCAATTTACCTGCAAGAATAAAACTTGGGGTCCCAGAAAGGTGATACGATAACCACCAACCACGCACCATCTCTACAAAACCATCTGTTTTCAATCATATATTCTCAAACTTGAAGTAACATAGACCCCTGTGAATACCTCCACAATCCAAAAGAATGGGGAAATGATCTGAGCAGACACGATGTAGCCGCTTCTGGCGCACCTTCGGATAGTGAGCTTCCCACGTCGAAGAAATAAGGAACCTGTCTAGCTTTGACCAAACCCGACCGTTTGATCAAGTGTACTTTCCCCCAATTAGGGGAAGATCCATGATAAAAAGTATACTCTAAGAATTCTTCCATTGCTATGGAGTTGCGATAATGCCCTGAAAGTTCACTAGGAAAGCGGGTAATATTGAAATCAACCCCCATGCACCACGACACGTCCCATAAGGAGTATAAACCTGCCAACTCCTCCCACAACCATCTCCTCTTGATGATAAACCAGACATGTCACTGTTAGAGCTCATGAATATTTAACACATCTTGATGATTGACTAGGAGTTCCATCTTTATGATTAGGTCTTCAAGTTCAAAACCATTTATAAATTTATCTAAGATCGTTAATTTTTCACAGGAACTTTTGGTGTGCTTGAAAGCCATAATAATTTACCAAAAAGTTCTATTGCATCGGAGTATGCTGATGATTGTGCTATGTTTATGTGCAGTCTTGCCGTCAACTGGCATTGGATCACTTTCTGCTAGAGAGGCTGAAGGGCGAACTAATATATCTGCAGGGGAGAAGGTATAAATATCTTATATGTATGTGTCACCCACCGTCTCTGTGTTCTTCAGATAATTATATGTAAAAATTGTACGTACTAGTCAGTTTAAGTGCTGGTATTGATCAGTGGAAAAGAAAACTTAATGCTGTGGTTTTGAATTGAATAATTTTCCTTACTGGATTTCAGGAGGCCCACAAATTACTCCAACCGGTAGACAGAACTTTAAAGACAATGTCAATTGAATTTGCCGAGTATCAGGTTGACCTTAGTTTCATCTCACTCGACTCTAATGAAGATTTTGGTGATAAATGACACTTGTTAGCGGGTAGGACTAGGGAGCATAATTTATATGGGCTAATTGTTATTGTTGTGACTGTTCCAGGTGTGCGTTGATATTTTTGTTACCACCCAGACTTACATGGACATTGCTTCCATCTCTGTCATACCAAGAACTACTGGAGGACAGGTATCACTGACTTTCAGATTACTGATCACTGTGTGCTGTGAAATTTTACTTGTACTCAGTGCACAAACCCACAGGGACTTGTAAAAATGTAGGAAACGAATCAAATATGAACATAAATTCTAATCTTGTTCTGAAAAATGAGTTCTAAAATAAAACAAGAAATTAAGAACTAAATAATCAATGAATCAAAGTAAGAAATAATTAATTTAATAAACTAATTAAATAAAATAACTAATGAATTCTAAAGATTCAAATCAATCTAAACAATGAATAAATTACTAATGGAGAATGAATTAAGGTTTTGGAATCCACCTCATTAATTCAAAGTAATATATTTATAATAATCCATTCTTCCCGATCATCCACATGATAATCTAGAAATTGATTTTGTTATCATGGAAATATCATCTCGAAGTCACATTATGCTTTTATTAAAGGAAGACAAATTTTAGACTTTGTTCTTATTGCTAACGAATATTTGGAGTCTAGAGTTAGACATGACACCCCAGGTATCTTGTGTAAATTGGATATGGAGAAAACATTTGATCTTGTGAATTGGGATTTCTTGTTGTATATTCTTGGCAGGCACAGTTTCGGGGAAAGATGGTGTCCGTGGATAAAACATTATATCACAACTGTCGGGTTCTCCATTTTGATCAATGGCATTCCTGAAGGTTTCTTTAACAGTTCTTGATATTTGAGACAAGGAGACCCTTTATCCTCTTCGTTATTCATTTTAGTGATGGATGAATTGAGTAGAATGTTGGAGAGGGTGGTGGACAGGGGTTTCATCTCAGGCTTCTCGGTGGGTAGTTCCGTGAATGGTAGCAAAAAATTGTTCATCTCCTTTTCGCCGATTATGTTGATTTTTCATAACCTAGATCCCAATCAAATTTGCTCCTTGAGAGCTCTCATTCTTTGCTTTGAAGTTGCTTATGTTTCAAAACAAGTAACAAATATGGCGGAATGTGGGGGGGTTGGAGCACTAATGAAATAAGGGGGGCCGGTAGGGTGGGAGTGTGGCAAAGCATTAGAAGAGGGTGGTGGGCCTTTTAGCGGCACACAAGGCTTCTTTTGGGCGATGAGAACATAATTAGATTCTGGAAGGACATCTGGGGTGGCGACATGGCACTTAAGGATTTGTTTCCCTCTATCTATCAGATTGCAAGAGACAAGGATGCTATAGTGGCGGAGTCTGTGGGGCTTGAAGGGGGGCAGATTCTATGGAACATTTATTTCATCAGAGCGGCGCAAAACTGGGAAGTAAACAGTTTGGTAGATTTATATAGCCACATCTATTCTCAAAGACCTAACCTTCAGATCACAGATGAATTGTGGTGGACCCCTGAGAGGAGAGGGTCTTTCACTATCTGCTCATTTTACAAGGCTTTATCGAATACACCTGAAACTCATTTTCCTTAGAGGAGGATATGGCGTCATCAGGCACCCCCGAAAGCGGCTTTTTTGTGTGTGGACAGTTACATTAAGTAAGATCCTCACAACGGAAAATCTAAGGAAAATGGAGATCGTCATAGTGGACTACTGTTGTATGTGCCGTAGGGGGGGTTTGAATCGGCGAACCATTTACTTCTTCACTGTGAGATTGCTAGGGTGCTTTGGAATGAGGTATTTGGTAGAGTGAATCTTTCGTGGGTCATGCCGGCAACCGTGGAGGCAACAATGGCAAGTTGGACATCTATATGAGGCACAAGACAGATCAAAGTTATTTGGAAAATGATTCCCATTTGCATTATGTGGTGCCTTTGGCAGGAGAGCAACGATTGGACTTTTGAAGACAAGGAAAGATTACAGGAGGAGCTGATTGAGTTAATTTTTAGAACTTTATGTACATGGTCCATTGCTGTATTTGATGGCATGGACCTTCACGCTTTTCTAGCTTCAAATGTACCGAGTGAATAGACAGTTTTTTGTAATTGGCTTTTGCCCATTCTTTTATATTAATACAAATTTACTTATAAAAAAAAAATTAAGTGAAATGGTTGCTATCTTGGATTGCAAGGTGTCATTCTTCCCTATGAAGTACTTGGGACTTTTTTCATAAATCTAAGGCAATGTGGGATGAGATTATTGAGAAAATCGAATGCAAGCTAGAGGGTTGGAAGAGAATTTACTTGTCTAATGGTGGTCGAATCACGCTTATTAAGAGCACACTATTTAATCTTCCAATGTACTTTTTATCTTTATTCCCTTTGCCTATAGGGGTGGCAAATAGACAGGAAAAGATTTTCCGTGACTTCTTGTGGGGAGGGTTAGAAGATGAGAAAAAATTCCATTTGATTAAATGGGATAAAATCTGCATCCCTTTGTCTTGTGGTGGATTGGGGATTAGAAAATTGAGAACCTTTAACAAGGCTCTACTTGAAAATTGGCTATGGCGATGCTATCAGGAAGGGGATCCTCTTTGGAAAAGCATCATCAATAATAAATACTGGAGCAATTGGGGAGACTGATGCTCTAATGCACTAAGAGGGGCTTATGGGGTGGGTGTTTGGAATTTGATTCAGAATGGATGGGAAGACATACTTGGTAATTTCAGACTTGAGGTGGGAAGGGGCACACAGTTTAGGTTTTGGCATGAGATTTGGTATGGCGATGTAGCCTTGAAAAACTCTTTTCCCTCTCTTTATAGGATTGCGTCAGATAAGAATGTTTCCGTGGCTAATAATATGAGCATTTCCACTGATTCTCTTCATTCGTCTGTGAGTCTTTCTAGAGCTGTACATGATTGGGAGGTAGATGACATTGCTGATTTCACAATGTTTTATATGCCCTGAAAGTGCAAGCAAGAAGGGAGGACAAAGTACTATGGACACACACAAGGAACAATAAATTTTCAGTCCGTTCTTATTACAAGGTATTGACGGTTCACCCCTTCAATGCCTTCCCTTGGAAGAGCATTGAAGGAGCATTGCTCCCCTCAAAGTTGCTTTTTTTGGCTGGTTGGCATCCTATAGAAAAATATTGACTATCAATAAGCTGAGAAAGCATGACCTTTACTTAACACATTGGGGAATCAGCGAACTACCTACTTCTCCATTGCAAAATAGTCAAGGCTTTATGGCATGACATCTTTACTAGGCTTCGTATTGCATGGGTTATGCCTAGGAGGGTATTGAACTTATTGTCATGTTGGAGAGGGATAAGGGGCCACTGTCACATTGTAGCTATTTGGAAGATAGTGCCTCTATGATTAATGTGTTGTGTGTGGATCGAAAGAAATGATCAATGTTTTGAAAATAGGGGACACTCTCCAGATAGTTTTAGGGCCATTTTCTATCACATTTTGTTGCTTTGGGCTTCTTCTATTGTATTGAATGTAGCAAGCTTTAATGACTTTTATGTTACTTTTCATAGTGAGTAGTTTGTAACTAAACTCTTTCTTTTATACTTCCTGTGTACTTGGACATTGTCTATTTACATGGATTAATAAAACTTCTTATAAAAAAGAAAATATGTGCATGTCTTAAGAAAGCCTTGCATCATTTTTTAATATGTTTCCACAAACCCACACCATATAGTTCACATACCTCATTTGAGCATCATCCTTCTCAAGACTCCCCTAAACTATGAATCTATAACTAACTTCCATTGGGCCCCCATTTCTTGTTGGTACCACTACAACCATTTACCCAAAAGAGGTTTGTGACGCCCCGGTCCCGGAGGGGTCTGAGAATTACTATCTATCATATATACTCACATTCAACACTATAATTATAGACTCCAAATTTCCAAATATTATATAAAACTTGGTTTGAAAATCACTTTCCTTAATATCACCAATTGCAGAAATGCTAAATCATCAGATTACAATAATATTTTCTTACTAAACCTTATCAATGTTCATATAAATTCTCTATACTTAATCAATTATCCTTGAGTCATCTCACCCAATGCTTCGTAATCTAATCATTGGTTGAAATATCCAAGCTCATATGAAAAATATTCAGAGATAAGGGGTAAGTTTAACCACAACTCAGTAAGCAGATGACATATACAAGAGTGCAAACATGAGCATTTTCAAAAGAAACTTCATATGCATGAACCATAAATCTTTTTATTTTCATATATAGATTTCCAAAATATTATCAATAAAATAGAGCGACTTTTCAATTTTTTTACATTCAGAAAATCACTATTCATTATTAAAAACTCTTTGGCATAAGTAATTGTACAATTTCATCTTATCCTCATATCTGAACATGTACTATGTTTAACCCCCGTAGTAGGGTTGTGCTATTCCCGGTGGCCAAATCAGGCAGTATCATATTGTGAGAATTTTCCTTATTCGTTTTCGGAGTCCTGAGTGTACACACAGGAAAAAAACACATACAGGACCACTTTGTTTCTAAAGTGGTTGCACTCCTATCATATCATATCATGATGGTACCAACTATATCACGTGAATCCATATCATCATATCAGAACCATATTTCAAAGCAGATCAAACAGATAAGAAGGCCAAAGGTTTTTATATACATATCATATCATGTCATGTCATATCAAATCATGTACCGAACTTGTTCATATCATTTTTAAATACTTTAAACATTTCACATCACATAAATAAAACATCATTTTTCATATTCGCTCTTTTATGTATTTTAGAAACATGTCAATATTGCTCATGTCTACACTATGCATGAAATAAACATTTTTTCTCTTTTTCATATAGATTTCATGAGTAATGCAAATAATTGACCGAGGTTGTTTTTCCCAAATTTTCATTTATAACAAAATCATGCAAAATTTTCAGAAAGTCAACCTCAGTTTCAGAGTTGGTGTAAAGCCAAGTATAGGAATCCCGCTTATCTGGACTTCTTAACCTTTCTTAATTTTTTCTTAAGAATGCTGAATCAAATCATCCGTCACCTATAAAATATTCATTTAGTTCATTAAATCCAGCTGAACATATACTTCGCATTTAAACTTGAGATATGAAAAATTCGTTATCTTCCCTTAACATCTAAACGTCATCTTGAAAACCAAACCTCCCAAAATGTTTTAGATTTACTAAATTCTTCCGAAGTCCTAAAATATTATAAATTCTCTAAAACCTCAATTTTTACTTAATCCAAACCCCTTAATATCCCAAAAATTTCCGGCTAAAACATTAAAAGTCCCACTTATAAGCAATTGAAATCCGACTATAAATTATAAAGCTATAACATAATTATTTCAAATCTATTAAAAATAAGAAAGCATTATTTTGTTTAATAGAAGAAAAGTAAATTTAACTAGTTCCTTTTAAAGGGTTTCGAAAACATAAATTTGCATTTATTATTCACTACCAGAGCTCATTTTTTTAAAACAATATATTATTACTAAAATAATATAGTTCAAATCTCTCTTTATTTTCTTTATATGGTATACATAAATAAAATAAAATACTTACCAAAATAAAACTTAATTTAACAGAGACCCACGTAGAGGGTGTTTTAGTAACAAAAAGGAACATAAATGCATGGCCCTAGAAGACACACGAAAATAAAAAGGGACAACGGAAACTTAAAAGGTTTCAGATCAAACCATGCGGCATGGGTGTATATACTCACCAAGAGAAGGAGCGGCACGAAGGGCTGGGAGGTGGCGGGGGTTACGTCAATGACATCGCACTACGGTCAGAGAGAAAATAAAATAAAACAAAATAAAATAAAATGAGGGAGGCATACAAAGAGAGAGAGACCGAGGGGGTAAGAGCAAGAGGGAGAGACAGAGATGAAAGCAGTTGGGAGGGAGCTCTTCGTGGGCTTACCGAGGGGGTTGCGGCGGCAGGGGTGGTACAGTCAGAGGCTCCTAGGTAGTTTCTGCTTGTTCCATCATGTGGGGGGTGCGGCTGAGTGGAGTGTGAACGGAGGCAGGAGTATGAGACTACTCTGTTTTCCGTTGCTAAGAACAGAGGCTCCCAATTTCGGTAATGGACAGTGGTGGTTCTGTGAAGGTGCTGGGAGGGTGCAAGGAGGATGCTCATGGCGGCTGCTCTGTTTCTGGGTGTCAAAAACGGGGGTGTTACGTGCAAGTCGTTGGGTAAAAGGTTGCCGTGGTTGGGTTTCTCTCGGTCTACGGCTTGGAGTGGTGAGTTTTCTGGCCAAGGGTGGCAGTGTCAAGATTGGGGTGGTAGAAAACGCGGCTTTCCATAGGCTGGTCTCGGTGGCATAGGGCTGAGGTTTACGCTGTGGGTTCGGTTTCTTTCATTCGAGGTGGTCTCGGCACGTTTGAGTGGGCGACATTGCTTGTTTAGGGAAGGGAAACAAAGTGGTAGCATTTTCTCGAGGGCTGGAAGGTTGTGGTCTACGCTTGCAGGGGCACAACGGCAGTGGCTTTTGGGTAGTTTTCGAAATGCTAAGCCGAGGATCTCACATATGTGTATATATATATATATACATATATATATATATCTATATATGCATCTGGATCCCTAGAAACCGTAGAGAAAAAGAGAGGGAGAGTCTGAGTATCTAAATCTGTTGAGAGGAAGATTTTACGTGAGAAAGGAAAGGATAAATGGCAAAATCGTGGGTGGTTAAATGCCAAATGGAGAGAAAATCGGGTTAAAAGATATGTGGTAGTTTGATCAAGGTAGTGGTAGATATGGCCGCTGTTGAAAATTCAAGATAAAATCTAGAGAGACAAATCACATGAAAGGTGTGCATTGTAGAGAATTTGTAACTAAACGAATTTTGAACCACGATACAGAGACGTTGAAGGGTGTGTGCATGGTATGTCAAGTTGGGAAGGGCAACGACTAATTGACTAAGGTTTTTAAGAAAATATTTTTCCACAATACGGAGCTGTAGATATATTTAAATAAATAAAAAAATTATAATAATAGTAATAAATCAATAAAACATGGGTTTTAGAATTAAAAGAAAGGACTCTCGAATTGTAACCTAGCCATTTGAAATGGATAACAATTAATTAAGATAAAAAAAGATAAGTTTGATCCTCGTGATAAAAAGAAAAGAAAAGAAAAGAAAATAGAACGAAAGCATGCGTGATATGTGACTTGAAATAAAATCTTTAAATTCATATATATATATATATATACACACACGAGTAAATAAAATAATAATAATAATAATAAAATAAATTTGTCTAAAAAGAATTTCTCTATCCATAAAAATAATATATATATATTTTATAATCATCATATCAAATGAAAAAAAGACAAAATTTACTAAAACATCAATTTTGCACCATGGTCAATTTTAAAAACAAATTTTTGAATATCGGAAATGGGTCTTTTACTTAAAACAAAATTAATTAAAGAAAACATTTTATAAAAAAAAGGTGGTGCTGGAGCCGGGTGTTACAAGCTTGATTGAGCTTTCATCAAATTACAAATTCCCAATCCACCCCCAAATAGTGGTGTGCAAACAATCGACCAGTTCATCAGATAAAATTTGAACTCATCCCCCATCCCACTTCACAAGAAATTCTGTTGTAGGGTCTCAATACGTTTGGCTAGCTTTGTAGGGAGCAGGAACAAGGATACCTTGATCTTAGTAAGTTGGCCTAGCTTATTGCAATCTATGTTCCATATTTCAATCATGTCATTCCAAATCCCCTTTGATTTGAAAGAAGCATCCAAAGGTAGGCTAAGATACTTCGTAGGTAGAGAAGATACCTTAGATCTCAAGAGACCAACTAGATTCACTGCATTAGGGACAACCCTCACAAGCACTAATTCAGACTTTGAAAGATTTGCCACTCTCTGGCTGGAGGCAACTTCAAAACTAAGGAGGAGAGCGCTCAAAGGTCGAATGTGCCCATGATTTGCTCCACAAAAGATGAGAGTATCATTGCAAAAAGCAAATGAGAAATATCAATAGAGCCTTAATCACCATTCCTCACTGAGAAGCCATAGAGAAAGCCACCTTCCACAAGTCCCAAAATCATCTTACTAAGAGCTTCCATGACAATAATAAAAAGTAATGGAGAGAGTCGATCCCCCTGTCTCAAACCATAGGGGTTAAAAAAAATCCCTTTGCTGAATCATACACTAAGATAGAAAAGTGAGTTGTAGAAATGCAATGTGCTTCTCAAGTACACCATTTCACCCCAAAATGCTAATAAATAGAGCAACGAGTTCTAGTTGACATGAGCGTAAGCTTTCTCCATGTCTAGTTTGCAAAGTTATGCAGGTTCTTTAGATTGGAGTTGTCTGTCCAAGACTTCATTTGCAATTAATGTTGAGTCCACTTTTGATGAATGTATTTTGAGGCTTCAAAATTAACTTCTCCTTAACTGTACTCAATCTCTTTGCCAAAACTGTAGAAAGGATCTTGTACATCTCATCCAGAAGGCAAATAGGGTTGTAGTCTCTAAAATCCAGGGAGCCCATTTTTTTGGGAATGAGAGTTAAAAGAGCATTGAGACTATTTTTCAAACCTTTGATTAGCATGAAACTCTTGAAACGCCCTCATGAGATCATCCTTGATCATTGATCACTTCCCAACAAACTTGGGAGAAACCCATAGTAAAACCATCAAGGCCTAGAGCCTTCTCACTCTTCAAGCATATCAAGAAATATTCTCTCTTTTAGTTGCAAAAAGCTCAATGAAATCTAGGTGGTCGTGGATATCCAGATTCTCACCGGATCTCACATTTGTGGGAATTTGGATTCCCTTTATAACAAATGGTGGCCTAATTCTCGTTTTGTGAAAGTTCATTCTCTCTTAAAATGATGTATTTGCCCTTGATATCAATATCTTTTACCTTACCGAACAACCTTTCATCTCTTCATCTAACAACAAATCACAGTGTTTATGCAATATATTCGATCTCATTTGTTAGATTCCTTGTCAAGCCAAACATAAGATTCATTACATTCTCGGACATATAGATTCCTATGCATCACATTCTTGGGAATTTAGATGCCTTAGATATGCTCTATTCCCCAGCCAATCATCATCTGGTCACCATCTACATCATAAAAAGCCTTTATGTTGTAGGCATTAATAGCTTTAGCCTTTAAATGTACTGTCAGCTAAAGTTGCAATCATAAGGGAGCTTATTCAAATGTCTGCTGAACCTACCATAAGTGCTCCATGCCACGCTGAATGGTAAATGCACCGTGATATGAATCGTTTTCTTGAATTTACAAAGGGCAAAAGTTATCAATAATGGTTGTATTCTTGTAAACCACCCATTATATGGTTTTTGAAGGATTTATAAATCTTTCCCCAGTAAAATGAATTAGCGAAGCAGATAATAAAATTATGCAAATGATGTAATTTTGACATTTTATGCATATTCAGGTCCTCAGTTTTTGTTTTCTTGTGAATTCGCTGTTTCAAGATACAACTTTTAAATGCTGCCCAATATCTTCCAGGTTTATTATTATTACCCGTTCTCTGCTCTTTCTGATCCTGCAAAGCTCTACAACGATCTTCGATGGAATATAACTAGGCCTCAAGGCTTTGAGGCAGTGATGCGTGTGAGATGCAGTCAGGTATGCTTTTTGGTATGCTGAAGTTCTTGTATGTAACAATAGTTTTCATGTTCTTAATAGTTGCTCTGTTCTAGGCAGTTGATAGTGTTTTGTCATCATAGGGTATCCAAGTTCAAGACTACCATGGAAACTTCTGCAAACGCATACCAACAGATGTTGACTTACCTGGGGTTTGTATATCTGCATGATGCTTGATTAACATTGTATCATTATTTTTTCATAAGTAATTGATTGTGTTATTATTATATAACATTTATTTCTATTGTCTATGAAACTTTAATGTCCTGGAAACACAGACTAAGTTGACCAGCAGTAACTCCGAAATTTTGAAGTTTTCATAATGTGAGAATAATCTGAAAGTTATTTTGGTGTTGTATCTTCAAACTATAATAGCAAGATTTACCCCTAGAGGCGATTTATAATTTGAATTCAAGCATAGGCCGAATAAACAATCATATCAACAGCACAACTTTCTGCTCTAAAGAATGAAAAAAAAAAAAAAACTAAAGTTTTGAAAATTCTTTTATTCTTTTGAGAAGTTTGAATTAATTCTTTTTCTCATTACAAGCTTCGTATTATTCTTCTTACTCCATCTTTTGGTGTATTGGTCTTGCTGAAGGTAATCATGTTCATTCTTCTTACTTTGCCCACAGTCTGTTCTATATTCTGGTTTTCTTTCTCCTTTTTTTATTTTATTTTTTTGTTTGGCAATTCTGTGCTTGCTTTTTACTGTGTTTTCATACCTCTAACACATCTTTCTGCTCCACAGATTGACTGTGACAAAACTATAATGGCAACCTTAAAACATGATGATAAGTTGCAGGATGGCTCAGAATGCTCTTTCCAGGTACCGGAAAATTTCTTGTAGTTTTGTCTGGAGTTTGTAGTGATCATATTGATCATTTATGAAGGTTTTGTTTTTAAAATCGTTAAGCCATTATTGTCACTATATTTGTATTTTTATGTGCAGTGCGCCCTTCTTTACACTACTGTGTATGGCCAAAGAAGAATTCGGGTTACAACTCTATCCCTCCCTTGCACCAGTATGCTAAGTAATCTTTTCCGCTCAGCTGACTTGGACACTCAATTTGCATGTTTTTTGAAACAAGGTATTTGATTTTGTTTTACTGCAATATATATTTTTCAGTGTTTTGGTCAGTATTTTTGTCAGTCTGTAACAATTCTTTTGGTATCCAGCAGCTTATATGTATTTAGAATTATCATTATTCAATTTATTTGTAACTCATCATCATATCTTTAAAATGTGAATATAAATAGTGCATGGGTTGTGCCTTTTATGCTCTTTGATAAAATTTAGTGATGTTATGTATCAAAAAAATGAAAAATGAAAAATGAAAAATGAAAAATGAAAAATGAAAAATGAAAAATGAAAAATGAAAATAAAAACCTCTTCCCACTCGAGGGGATTCTTACTTTGACTGCCTCATTGTTGGTACTTTTGTTTTAAATTATCCAAAAGTGTTATGATTCATGACTTTTTTTGAATTTATTTATTGTATGTGAAAGAATACTATTAATTGTTATGCTAATTTTGATCTTGTAGCGGCAAATAAAATTCCTTCCACTCCACTCTTGCAAGTCCGGGAACAAGTGACAAATCTTTGCATCAACGTTCTTCTTTCTTATCGTAAATTTTGTGCAACAGTAACATCGTCCGGGCAGCTTATCCTTCCTGAGGCACTTAAGCTCCTGCCTCTATACACTCTTGGTATATTCCTGTCTGCTAATATATATGTGCTGAGTTACACGAATGCATGGATTTTAAACTGCCAACTTTTAATAGAACTTTGTACAGCTAACATTTATGTGCCATAGTGCTTATGTTATCACCTTTTTTTTTTCCTATGTGAGCCATACTTCCTCCTTGTGGTTTAATGCTGAAAGCCTTGTGGGAGATCAGAGGTCCATAGGGTTTGGCATGGAATCAGAAAATATTTAGCAGCTTGGTGGATTTAAAGCCTGCAGCAAAGCACATCCATTTCCTAGGGTGATGAGAAGAATAGAGGGAAACTGAGAAAATTAAAAATTCTAGTCTGTCACAATTGTTTTGAGAGGCTAATAAATCACAATTGGGCATTCTAAGCAACTACACCTAGAAAGAGAGCAATTAAACCTATCGAAATTGGACATGGGTTTGTGTAAGCTGATTCTGAGGTCTTAATGTTGATTTTAATTAACTTATGAATCCAAATTGGACACCATAAAGATTCAAGGAAAGACCACACAAATCTCAATCACACAAGTTATCCCAAAATAAGACCCATTGACCACTAGCAAAATAACTCGAACTACTGAATTTTAATCTTAACTTTAATAACTTTCTCAGCATCATGCTAGCTTAGAAAAATAAAAAAGACTTCAGTTAGTGCCCCCATCAATTTTCACCTGGAGAAACTTTTCAGCATCTAAATATTTCTGTACTTCAGCCAGTAATTATCTGCTTCTTAAGATGACAAGTTACTGCAAGAGTTGTATTGCTTGTACATACCCAGCCTTTGCATAGGTAAATTAGTAAATTTCTGTGAAGCTTCACCTTTGTTTGAGAAGTACATTTGTGTTTTCTTACTAGTTAATGGTAATTCCACATCTTACTTATGCCAAAACATGGCTGTCATAAAACATATCACTTCTACTGGGAAAATACCATTCCACATCTTACTTATGCCAAAACATGGCTGTCATAAAACATATCACTTCTACTGGGAAAATCTGGTGCCACAAATAATGTTGATTAGCAAACTTTATGAGTTAACTATTTGACATTAGTTGATATATCTTGTTCTTTCATTTCTTTTCAGCATTAATGAAAAGCGTAGGACTGCGAAATGATGGGAGAATAGATGATCGGTCTATTTGGATCGAGTGCGTTTCCTACATTTCTACTCCTTTGGCAATTCCACTGGTATATCCCAGGATGGTGGCAATCCACGACCTTAAGCAAAAGGTGCGAGTAATGCCACATAAAGTTGGGTCATGCTTTTTGTAATATGCTTTTAGAACTACCAGGTAATTCTCTTAATCTACAGGATGAAAATGAAACTCTTGTTTCTCCGGTGATTCCACTTTCAAGTGAGCATGTTACTGATGATGGAATTTATCTTCTTGAGAATGGCGTAGACTGTTTGATATATATTGGGAACTCAGTGGATTCAAATATCTTGCAATTACTGTTTGGCATCTCCTCGGCTGAAGAAATTCCCACTCAGGTAGTTTTCTGTGTTCCTTTCCAGAATACATAATCTCTACTTTACCTATAAAAAAATACATAATGTCTACCTTACACACACAAACTTGTGTCTGAGTCACCCAAACCCAAAGTGTTAAAACACCCAAACTCAATTCTTCTTGCATAATTAGGCTTATTAATCTGCTAAATAGGCTCATTCAAGACATTGTTCACAAAAAAATCTGAAAGGCTGGAAGACTTCAAACTACTTGATCTTGAAAGATCATTGGCCTTTTTCTTTTTTGATAAATAAATTGGGAGTCTGGACCTAGCGAGCAAGCTCTTGATGATGAAGGGAACACAAATCTAAAAGTGTACGTTATATGCTGCAAGATATCCATTACTATATTTAAAAGCCAAGTTTTAAATCCACTTGACAGCCAATCCATAAAATAAGGTAATCCAACCAATCATTTTCCTGTAAATACTCTCTCTCTCTCTCTCTCTCTCTCTCTCTCTATTAATGCAATACCGAAATTTCCCGGCAAGACTGAAGAATACAAAATTAAACACTGCTGCTACTGAAAAGACTGACTAATACAAAACTACTGAGGTTGAGATATATAAACTGTGGAGGTCTCTCTATTAATAAATTATCTTATTTAGGTGCATAATATTTCGTAAGGGCTACAGCCATTGGTGTTTGATATGAACATAATAAAATTTATTTCATATTAAACACCAGTATAATTTTTTATGGGTGCTGTTTTAAATTTCTCGGAATTATTATAATAAAATTTACTTTATATTGAACAACAGTATGATTTTTCTATATAGATATATATTTTTTTATCCATTTTAAAGGTATTTATATTTTGATCAATTATTATTAATTATCAATTTTAAGTAGTTATAATTACAGTGAGTATATATTTTATATGTCCAAATATAGATCTATAAAATTCAGAATAAATAACAATCTGCACATTCGCGTGGGGTTATAGGCTCGTATTTATAATTAAGGCAATGTAGACAAAGGGGTGCTTATAAAACTATTGAGTTATGGTTCCCTTGGTAATTTTTTTTTTTTTTAAAAATGGCATTCTAGCTCCAATATGTTAAGGGGTGTAAAGTGTCGTAGGTGCATGAATGTATTTACCTACAAGAAGAAAAGTCCCTTGTTTTTGGGGTGATATAGTGTTGCGTTGTGAAAATGGGTATTTATTAATGGTACATCTCAGGAAATCCGTTTGGGTTACATTTCCACCGTAACTAGGCATCTTGTAACTTATTGACTTTGTGCGCTCAGTTTGTGCTGCAGCAATTTGACAATCCACTTTCACAGAAGGTAAATGATTTAGTAAACGAGATACGGCGACAAAGATGTTCCTACCTCCGGTAAGAATTGTTACAACATCTTCGGTGCATTTACCTAATTCATCAATTGATATCTTTATTCAAATGCAATTTCCGATAATCTTTGTGATTCTTTTTGCAGCATAAAATTGTGCAAGAAAGGAGATCCATCAGGTCAGTGCAGTTGAAAACTAGAGTCAAATGGAATCTTAATCTTTGTATTGCTAGCTAATTAACTATGATATATACTAAGTTAAACAGCGTCTGATTTTTCCCATATACTTACATTGGCCAATGGTCTCATTCAGCCGATCCGTTGATTCTTTCCTTTTTATATTGGGATGGGAGATTAAGTGGTATTTGGATATCCTCATCATGGGAGCTGGTCCTTTTTTATGAGTTCAAATCTGACTGTCATGCATATCACTTGTCGTAGCAGCAGCCCGTAGCCAAATTTATGTCATAACCCTTAAATAAGACTAGGTCAAATAAATTGTGGAAGAAAGGAGCTGTCATTGCATCAAAACGCCCCCTTTATGCACAAGAAAAAGTAACTACAATATAGTGCTACCTGGTCCACAGAGAAAATTTTATGACCTTTTCATTCAAAAGGAAAAATATATTCTCTGGCAGTCTTAAAGTGAAGGCTCATTAGTTCCCATTTTATTTGGGCCAACTCTCTCCATCATCTTAGGCAATTCTATTCCAAGCGATAACCAACAAGGTTACATTCTTGCTGATAGCATTCTTGTACCAATTGTATTTTTTCCTTACAGATTTGTGTGTACTAGTAATAATTTCAGAACTGGATTCCTATTGTCGGCTTAAATAGTTGGGTCTGGGCATCTGTAGAGACTGTAAGATCTCATCAACTAGGAGAGCCGATGGTTGTGTGTTAATATGCATAATTGCACGTTGCATGGCCATTTATGGTATCCACTGTTCGTAGCTATCCTTCTTCTGTTGCAGCATTGGAATTTTGCACAGTATGGATAAATATATTATCTGAACTTATTGTCCATTGTTTTTGTCACGCTTATCAATCAACCAACGCGTTCTCATTTGTTTGAGTATGTTGAGATTTGTTGCATGGGATCAAACACTGTTTTAGTACTTTTAATATTAGGGTTATGCCACGACACAGAAAGTGGATGCTATATTATCTTTGTCTGATCTTCTGGACATTTTATTGTCCCTTGGACTATATTTATTAGATGCAATGAAGGAATTTCTTTAAATTGTTTCACGACATTGCTTTTGTTTACTTGAAAGCGTTTTCTGTTTCTTGTTCGCAGGAGCATTGTTCTTGTCTCATTTGGTAGAAGACAAGAATCCAAGTGGCCCCTCCTACGTTGAGTTTCTAGTCTATGTCCACCGGGAAATCCAAATGAAAATGTCATCTTGATCATGTCCATGCTTATTCGGTCCGAGAAAGATTTAGTGACCTCCAGCCATGGCGCTCTTGAAATTCGAAGAAAACAGGAACTCAGATTTTGTTATTTGTGTGCAGTCATCAGCCAGTCCTGCGTGTTGTCAATTTTTTAAAAAGTAAGCTGAGCTGAGTTTTGGTAGAGGAGGTTTGGTGGTAATAATGGTATAGGTACTATTGTTGAGTGGACATTTACAAAGCTTACAGTTCTTTTATGTATTATGAATCTATGATGGTTGCTGCCCATCTGCGGACTCCGACACCCCTTCCCAACGCCGGGAAGGAGAATAGAGAATGTATGAACAATTTTGTTACTTCCATTGATAGCTTGTATATTTGTGATCAAAGAAAGAACATGTCTCGTCCGATACATAAATTTTGGGGTCATTTGAAGTTTAAACTCTCTCTCTCCCCCCCACCCCAAAACCACAAATTGTTGGCTTTAATTTTATTTTTTATGAACTTGCATGAAATGCCAACGAGCATTGTTAGGTACACATGCCGTTGTGTACACTGTGCGAACCCGCTGATCAGCAGGAATATTATTAAAAAAAACAAAAGTTGAAAATAAAATTGAGAGAAAATCTGGAGAAAAGAGAGAATCGACAGGAGGGATTCATCGGCGAGAGCTTGCTGGAATCGGAGGAAACATTGAGGAGGTAACACTGGCGAAGGCATTTTCTTACACTTACAGATTCAAATGCATTTACTAAAATTTAATATGCATTTTATTTCTCTTCATCATTTTCCCAAGCGTCAAACAAAATATCGATCGATGAATTTTTAGGCAATGACTTGAACACTCTCCCCCAAAGCAGAAAATAAAGGGAAAAAAAGAGTTCAGACTCGTATAACCATCTGGGCATCGAGCTGAAAAAAGAGGAGAGTGCACTAAGATAAAAACAAAAAAAGTTAAAAGACTGTAAACGGTTGCAATGTGAAAGTAATGAGGAAGAAAAGAACATTTCTACTTTTTTTACGGTCTCTAAAATACAGGAAGACTAAGTTTTATTTTTTCTTTTTCTTTTGCCATCTTTTCTTACTTTTCTCTATTTCGATTTCTTTGCACTTGTAAATAAAGTAGGAAGTAAAACATAACCGCATAAAAAAAGAAACCAAATTTATCCAAATTTGCTAAAAAGATTGAGCCACATCAGGACAGCAAGTAACTCCATCTCCAATATTTGCAGGGATGAAAACCACTGTGGGCGTCGACTCATACACAAGCACCCACTGAGGTTGTAGGGCGCCAGTAATCAGTATATGACGCCATAGATGTTACTCCAAAGAAAAAAGATGAGGAATTTAACCCTTAACCCTAGCTCTCTAACCATCTGCTGCAAGCACGAACTCACAGTCACAACGATCTGGTTATCAGGAAGACATGTTGTTTGGAAAAAAACGTAATGCGAGTTGAAAAACCTAACCAAGCGATGCGAGTTGAAAATGCTCCATTTTACTATTTTTTTTTTGATAAGTAAAATTTTATTAAAAATATAATAAAAAGGCAAAAGCGGGTTACAAAAGAAAACAAGGCCTATCAGTTAGGAAAACATGTTGGATACGAGGAAATCATGAAGGTTCCTGCCTTTAAAATCTACGACAATGGCCCATGTACAGAGAGTTCTATAAAAGAAAAATATTAGCTCCTCGTGAGATCTCTCATTGTCTTCGAAAGTTTTCTCGTTGCGCTCATACCAAAGGCACTACATGATGCATATAGGAATTATCTTCCAAACGGCTATAATTTGACGCTCGCCCTTGATAGAGATCCAACACATCATAGTTGCCACTACAGACTCTGACATAACCTAAGCCAAGTCCAATCTTCTGAAAACCTCGTTCCAAAGAATTTTGATAGTTTTGTAGTGTAAGAGTAGATGATTTACAGACAACATCAATTTGCAATGATGACTCTCATTTTCTTCAAATTATCCATAGTAAGAATCTTTCTTAACGCAGCTGTCCACACAAAAAAGGCTGCTTGGATGAGAGTTTTATAAAAAGAGCGAACTATGAAGATTCATCTCCCTGCTAGGATCTACTATAGGCCGTCTTGAATCTAGATGTTCGGTCTTGGAGAATAAAGGAGACTATAAAAATTCACAAAAGAATTTATTTCCCAATCTTGCGCTGCCCAGATAAAGTTGATGTTCCAGTGGCGACCTCCCCTGGCTGACTCCAATGCCTCTGCCACCGTGGTATTTTTATCCATTGCAACCTGCGTTTTACTAATTGGGCCATGTGAACGTTTTGTTCGCAAATGTACACAATCAAGTGTATAGAAAGCATTTCTCAATGTGAATACAAAGCAGATTTTTATTACTGCTCGCTCATGTCATGTGACGCACAATACAATTTTTCAACATTTTCAGAAAAGAAATGTTTTCGTTTTAAAGAGATTTAAAAAAAAAAAATTACAAACTAACATGTTTTTGATATGTTACATTAGTTGGATTACAAAATTATTTTATTATAAATAAATCTAACATATTAAATGAAATTAACGGCACAAACTATTCTTCTATAATCGAATCGGAGAAAGATCATAATTTATTATTTTAGCACAGATAAAGATCATAATTGTGAGATGTTATAATTGTTATGACGTCCAAGCGAAGTGGACGGAAACCGGGTCCGCTCCGCAGTCATCGTTGGAAATACGGGAGGACACATCTGTCTTTTCACTTAAAGAAGTCCTCAATCATGAACTTTTAGGGCACGAAAACGTCCGTTGTCTCAGTGGCGGGAAGAGAACTCCAAGAAATACCACCTGAATCACCCCGCAGTCGACAAACTGAAATCCCCAAAAAAACCGCTAAATCCTTTCCCTGGAATGTCTTTCCTCGAAGATTTTCAAGGCCAGTAAGCCTCCGACCCCTCTCTAGCCTTCCTCTTCTTTTCATTGTTGTATGATCCTACTAAAGCTAATCCCATCTCGTACCTATGGGAAATCTTGATGTTGATCTTTCAGTATATCTTCTCGTCTTTGAGGTTCTTTTTCCAATTTAAAATTTCAATACGAACACATACACACGTCTGTTTGTATATCTATGTTTAATATACCAGACCGATGCATAAATACATTTAACGTTTGTCATGTTTTAATTCTAGGAATTCTATTTTATTATGCGAAATAGTCGGTTTAGATTCTTGTAAAAATTTGGAGAGAAATAATAACGTTTCTCTGTGTTAGCATATCTTTTGATAACTTCGTCATAGATTGATGTAATAAGCCTCTATTTATGAGTTGGTTACTGGAGTTGTCTATTTGTATGTGATAGATTGGAGTATTTGCTGTTTCCTACGATAATTTTTACTCTTTTTGCAAGCTATTGAAGTATTAGATTATACGATGTGCTTGATGATTTAGGTACTGTTCTACAAGTAACATTTTTTTTTTCATTTGCCATTTTACACAGATTTGGATTCACTGCCCAGCATTTTGCAAAAGAAGTATGCGTTATTGCGTGACCTTGATAAAAGTTTACAAGGTTTGACTCAACTACAATAGCAACAATATCATTTTCATTGTTGATATTATTATCTATAACTCTATCATACTTATGTAGCATCTTTTACTATTGGTGTGCTAAGGCTAAATATGACTTGATTTTCAAGGATCAATGGGTGGAAAATAATAGTAACCATCAATTTGGTGCTATATATCCTTACAAGATTCAAATGATGTCAGAATCATTATCTTACATATCCAGTATGCACAGTGGGTTCAACCTCAGATAATATTTATGCTGATAAAAATAGCACTAGGCTACTGCACCAGTGTTGTGATAACCACGTTTTATTATGTTCTTATTTTTAGAAGTTGTAAGAAAGACATCAATTCTCTGTATCAAACTACTTGTTACTGCTCAAAAAGTGGAGATGGAAATGACTTAGTAATCAGCATGACTTAATGCTGGAATTGTAATTTGATCAGTAATGACATTACTATTGGTTTTATGATTATACAATAAGCAAATTCTTTTGCTCTCTTGGTTTCCCCCTTCATGTTACTTTTGGTTTTTGACTTGTGCAAGAACCTGTAGGCTCAAGTCATTATAGATATGAACTAGAATTATATTGACCAAATTAGCTAAATCTTATATATATATATATTTTTAATTTTCAATATTTAGTACATAAGTTCATTTTCTTGCTTTAAGAGAAATTTGGACTTAATTTTTATGTACATGCTAATTGTTCGCTATGCCATGTTCTTATTATGAATTTGAACAGATATTCAGAGACAAAATGAACATCGTTGTGAACAAGAAATAGAGGAGATTAAGAAAAGAGTCAGGTCTGGAAATATTACGAGCAATGCTTCACTTATCAGATTCTCAGATGATGCACTTGATGAGCAAAAGCATAGCATCAGGATTGCAGATGAAAAGGTTGCCTTGGCTGTTCAGGCATATGATTTGGTATGCGGAATCTCCATCTTTCTTTCTATTCTGGTACCGTGATTGTTGCTTGTTTTGAGTTTTATGATTATTAGAAAAGGTAATAACCACCACGACTTGCCAATTTTAGTTAATAAAGCTAAAGCTTTTTTAACCTAAAGCTTTTTTAACCTTAGGGGGTTGGCTCAAGTGGTAAGGGTCTTGGTCTTAAGGTTCACTTCAAGGTCCAAGGTTCAATACCTCATGGGTGCAAACAATCTTTTGGGGCCACACCCCCTAGTGAAAAGCTAGCGAATTAACCAGTTCCGTGTAGGGAAACTTCCGAGGGTGTGGTGCACGGGACCGGGGTTTACTCTGTAGGAGTGGGTCCGAAGGGCTCTACCTTGGAGAGGTTTCCTGACATAAAAAAAAAAAAAAACAAATAAATAAATAAAGCTAAAACTTTTTTTTACTTATCGAAAGAAGTTTTACCTTTATTAACTGTTATTGGCAATTCTGGTGGTTATGTCATTCTGGCTTTTCTGTTGTTGAATTTGTTGGCGTTAAATATTCTATTTGTGAATTTGAGATCTTTCTTTTCTAGGAATTGAATCTGATGCTAAAATATCTTCTATCTGTGTACTTATCATATTGCTTTCTTAGGAAATACTTTAGTAGGCTGAATCATTGGCATGAAGATGCTCCTAGTTTGTTTTTTTTTATAAGTAATAATCTTTATTGATTGAATGCAACTAGTCAAAGCCCATGTACACATGGGTTATTCAAAAGAGACTCTTTGTTACACTCTAGTAAGCTGAAAAGAACTCAAAAACTCTTGAACATTCCCTTCCTTTAATACAATGGCAGAAAACCATTGCACCAAAGAAGATACAAAAAAATTCCATATTTCCCCCATGGTTCTCTTTATTGTTGAAGCATCTCTCGTTTCTTTCCATCCATAGGCACCATAATAAACATAGTAGGATCATTCACCATGTCGTAGCCATCTTGGTGCATTGATGGTACCTGTTCCAACAAGCTAGGAGCTCTGCAACACTCTTGGGCATAACCCAAGACAATCCAGCCCTCCTAAGAAGACCATCCCATAGCTCCCTTGCCACATCACAATGCAGAAAAATATGATCAACCATTTTTCCACTTTTCTTACACAGGCAATACCATTCCACAACAATCAAACCTCTTTTTCTTAAGTTGTCGGCTATCAAGATGGTACCTAGAGCTGCTGTCCTTGCAAAAAAAGCGACTTTAGGTGGCATTGGGGCTCTCCATATTGCCTTTTAGGGGAACACAACCGGTTGATGGTCTTGCAATACCTTGTAGAAGGACTTTACTGAAAATTTGTTGTTTCCAGAGTGGGTCCACAACATCCTATCCCTTCCATTTCCTCCAACCTTCCTAGAGTAAATGAAGCTGTAAAAATCTGTTATCTCATCCACTTCCCAATCCTGAATATTTCGGAAAAATGTTAGATTCCAACACATTGTGCCATTGTTGTGACACAACACATCGGAAATAACAAGTCGATGATTTTCCACAAGGCTGAAAACTCTAGGAAATGCTGCAGCTAGAGTTCTTTCTCCACACCACTTATTGAACCAGAAATTGATTCTTGTACCATCACCAACATCAAAATTGATGTATGTTGAAAACACCTTCCACCCCTTCCGAATAAATTTTCCAAGACTCACACCATACATCCCTTGACCTTTCTTAGAACTCCAACATTCCCATTCACATCCATACTTTCGACCACAACCATTCTTCACAATGAATCATCTTCCGAGTGAAATCTCTACAACCACTTTCCTAGAAGTGCTTTATTAAAAGTGATCAAATTACGTATCCCCAAACCACCCATCTCCTTTGGGCTACACACTTTTGGCCAACCTACTAGATGAAATTTGTGCTCCTCTCCCATGCCCCCCCCCCCTCACCACAAAAACTCTCTAAAAAGTTTTTCTATTCGATTAGCCACCCCCACTGGTAAAGGGAAAAGAGAGAGGTAGTAGGTAGAGAGATTGGAAAGGGTACTTTTGATGAGGGTTAATTTCCCGCCCTTGGAGATGTAAAGCTGCTTCCATCCCAACAAACGTTTTTCCACTTTCTCAACTACACCATCCTAAATAGAAGTTGCTTTAAAAAAAGCTCCCAGAGGGAGTCCAAGGTGCCTCATTGGTAGAGTAGCTACCTTGCACCCCAATAACTCAGCGAGATGATTGATATTCGCCACCTCTCCTATTGGAACCAATTCCGACTTTCCCAAGTTTACCTTAAGACCCGAAACTGTCTCAAAACACAAAAGTACAGCCCGTAGAGATTGAATTTGACTGCTGTCCGCATCACAGAATAATTAGGTATCATCTGCATACAATAAATGAGATATGGGTCATATGTTGCGGTTATTTCCCACGGCAAAAGCAGCAAGAAAGCCTCCCCGGACAACAGCATCCACCATTCTACTCAATGCCTCCATGACTATGACAAATAGAAAAGGAGAAAATGGGTCCCCTTGTCTCAATCCCCTCGAACCTGGAAAAAAACCACACGGTTTGCCATTCACAAACACGGAGAAACGAGCAATCAAAATACAATGGGAAATCCAATTACACCATTTATCTCCAAAGCCCCATCGTTTCAACATATAAAGCAAAAAGTCCCAACTCACGTGGTCATAAACTTTCTCCATATCCAACTTGCATAGTACTCCCGGGGTACCATCTCTCTGCCAACTGTCTAAGCACTCATTTGCTATTAAAACTGCATCCAATATTTGGCGACCTCACACAGGCATTTTGTGGTTTGGAAATTATTTTTTCCATCACTAGCTTCATCTGACTAGCAAGCACCTTCGAGACTATTTTATACATGCCTCCAACCAAACTTATTGGACGAAAATCCTTTAGCTCCAATGCTCCCGCCAATTTAGGAATTAGGGGGATAAAGGTGGCATTAAGGGATCTTTCAAATTTGTGACTAGGATGGAATTCGTGAAAGACCTGCATCACCTCTTCCTTCACTACATCCCAACTCTCTTGGAAGAAAGTCATAGTAAAACCATTGGGGCCTAGGGCTTTGTCTTTACCCATTGTATGCACCACTTGATGCACTTCAGCTTCCTCAAACGATCTCTCTAGCCAACTTGTGACAACATCATCCAACTGATCAATAGCCAAGCCATCCAACTTCGGCCGCCATTCTGCCGTCTCTTTGAGAAGTTCTTCATAATAACTCACAATATGATCTTGAATCTCCTCTTAGGTATTATACACCGTCTTATCTAATTGGAGAACCTCAATAGCATTGTTTTGCCTATGTGAGTTAGCCATTTTGTGGAAAAACTTGGTACATCAATCGCCCTCCTTTAACCATGTCATCCTGGATTTTTGTCTCCATTATATTTCTTCCAATAGCAAGACCCGCTCTAACTCCGCCACCACCTTGACCTTCCTCAAGGAGGGAGCTAAATTACCCCTGCCATCATCAAGAGAATTCAGCTCCTCCTGAAGAATACGCTTTTGCTTATCCGTGTGCCGAAACACCTCATTATTCCACCTCTTTAGGTCTAGTTTTATGGCTTTAAATTTTTTAGCCGTAATGAAACTAGAAGATCCTTGAAAAGAGTAGGAGTTTTACCAATTCCTCACCCTTTCCTCAAAATCAGCCGCTTGAAACCACATGTTCTCAAATTTGAAATAGCTTTTCCCCCCATGGATACCTCCATAATCTAACAAAACCGGGAAGTGATCTAAGCAAACCCACGGTAGGCTTTTCTGACATAACTTTGGAATTGTGTCTCCCGCGAAGAGGAGATTAGAAATATGTCCAACCTTGACCCCCCACGACTATTAGACCACGTATAGAGCCCCCTTACCAAGGGAGGATCGATCAAATTAAGATCAAAAATAAATTCTGAGTCCTCCATTGCCCTTATCAACGAGGAAGCTCTTTCCCTCACACTTGGGAAACGTACCACATTAAAGTCCCCACATAAGACCTAGGGGATTTCTCATAAAGAATACACACCTACCAACTCCTCCCACAATGACCTTCGATCTCTAATAGCGTTAGGCCCATACACTCCTGCAAGAGCACACTCCCACCCATCCTCTATGTTTCTGAAGTACACAACAATGGAGAAAAGCCCAATGCACACCTCTACTCCATCAACCACTCTATTGTCCCGCATCAACAACACACCACCTGAAGCCCCCAACGATGCTAAATAACTCCACCCCACGAACGCATTACCCCATAGACTACGGATGATACTTCTATCCACAATAGGCATTTTGGTCTCTTGAAGGCACACTATATCGACTTTCCAACTTGAAGAAGGGATCGGATGCGAAGTCGCTTATTAACATCATTGATCCCCCTCACATTCCACGATAGAATCCTAGGCTTCATTAAATAAACAAATCCCCTGTCCTTTTACTCTTTCCCACCCAACATTGCCCTCCTTATCATAATTGATGTTGCAAGTCAACCTTTTCAGCTCCCAATCTTTTTTATTTTTGACTTAACTGCCGTTGGTCTGTTTGCTTCAATCGCCACCAAGAAAGCCTTAAATTGCTCCTCATACCCTACGACAGAAATCCCTAGCCACGGTTGTAGCTCTACTACTTTATCCAACACCTAGTCTAATGGTTTTGGCACTGAGAGAGGAAGTAGGGCACATAAAGGAGTGGGGCTTCCCGAGTCCACTATGGCCTTTTCCCCCTGAAATTTCCCCCTCAGTTTCAACCACCTAAATAGGAGTTCCTGGTGCACAGACCGGTCTAACTTCCCCATTGACCCCCTTGAACAATCTCCCCAAGTTAGCCGCATCCCTACAATCATTCCACAAAACCAGCTCTCTCTAGGGAGACTCTTTCCACTGGTAAGCTAGTTTGCACCTCTGGTAGGCCAGACTCGCTATCCGGCACATCTCTGGATACCTCCGACATGTTACAAAAATCAAAATAGTTGACAAGCTCACCGTCTTCTACCTCCTCCCATTTGGGTGGTTGTTCCAGCCTCTTTTGCTGATCGCCAGTGACCGGCGAAACTTTCTTCGCCGGAGCGGCACTCATCTGAATAGTTACCGGAGACGAGGGAGGATGAATCGGACCCTGTGCCGAAACCGAAATTTTGGTATGGGACCTCTGTTTTTTCCTCCAGACCTGTTGCTGGCCTTCGCTTGGCCCCGATTACTTCAATGGCCCAAGTTCCTTCAACAAGCTTACATTAGTTTGCGTTGGGCCTAAGCTTAGACCCAGC
Organism: Platycarya strobilacea; assembly: GCA_036898215.1. Classification (NCBI taxonomy): domain Eukaryota; kingdom Viridiplantae; phylum Streptophyta; class Magnoliopsida; order Fagales; family Juglandaceae; genus Platycarya; species Platycarya strobilacea. Next base: position 47,928,747 of record CM072545.1, read on the forward strand.
CCAGACCTTGAGCCCTTCTGTGCCGCCGAACCACCCTTCTCACCCATAGGGCCAGGCTCGTGGCCCAAGCCCATAACTTGGCCCTTCCCCTTAACACACCGTTTTAAGCTTATAATATCCTCCATTAAAGCCCCCACCCTCTCCTCCATCTCTGCTATCACCTACAACACATTTTCCTCTTTTAGGCCAATTAACCCACTGCCAGACTTCTCGTGCAACGCTACCATCACAGAAGTGGTCGCGTCTAGTAGCCCATCTGTACCACTTTTCAAGGCTCGAGAGCCTCTTTGTACCACCTTGCTGTACGATCTCTGACCACCATCGTCTCCCACCTTTCTTCCGCCCTGCTGTAACGGACCCAAGGTCACCAAAGTTCCTTCAAGGTTTCCCCAAAGTTCCTCCACTTCTCTCCCCTGCTCCCCTTCGGCACTACCAATAACCCCCCTTCTCTTCACAGGACCGAACTCAGACAGAGAGAAAAAACTCCCATTAGGGTTACGGTCCCTTCTTACCACTAGCACTAGGTTTCCTTTGCGATGAGTTCAAAGAAACTCAAACTGACCCGAAGAGACTGCACATTCCTTCACAACTGAACACAGCCAGTCCAGAGCTTCTCGATCAATCGCAATGAAGTTCACCACCCTTTGACTTTTTTCAGCGATTCTCTACCACCTCTCACTGTCTTTCATAAATGTGAAAAGTTTCTGATCAATATAAACCTCTCGACGCATCCCCATCGTAATAACCAGCACAATAATCACGTTAACACCATTAGCAACCAACTCCAGTAACCAGTAAGCAGGAAGACGATGACTAAAAGGAAGTTGTACGGAGAGAAAAAGTTTTAGGAGAGAACATCTTTTTTATTACTTGATTCCCTATACCACTACGAAGCCAATATGTTTGGAGAACTCTTCCCAACACCCTTCTCACAATGATGAGAATTTACTTATCAAAAAAAAAAAAAACAATGATGAGAATGCAATCTAGTGTTATGGAACTTAATTTTATTACTCCTAGTTTGTTTTAATAAATACATTCTGAATGGATTCCAATCATTATGCATGTGTGTACTGCGCTAAAAAATGAAGCTGTAGATGCTTTAATGGAGAAATGTCGTGCATTTATGATATTGTTATCTTTTGTTTTTATGGGTCCGTATTGGATCTCACTGAGCTTAGATGAAAATGTCTCCTTGTTGTTGCAGTAGAAGACATGCTTTCCATGCCCTTGTGGGACTGAAACCGGATCTATCAAGATTGAAGTAGACCTTATTGGAATTATTTTTGGATTATAAAGTTTATTGGACATATGCTTTTGTGATATTTTTGTCTAGTAATAGAAACTTTATGCTTCCGCTTCGCTGCTTGCTATTTTCTCTCCATATTTCTTACCAATGGTATATGGTATAATTGTTTATTCAGAAAATTGTTATTTGCATGAAAGGTCAGCTTGTTTCTTGTAGAATGAGATTTAGTATCAGAATTCTCTTTAATGAACGACTTTAGATTTTTGAGCAAAATATTATATGCTTTCTACAGTGTTTTGTCTTAGAACAATGCACTGGAAGCCTCAAATTTTTGGACTTTTCTAATTGATTTATCAGCCACTTGAACTAGGTTCAGGAAATGATACCATCTGACAAAATTAGTAGTTTTTCCTTAGTAAATTAGCTATTAGTTAATAATGGGGTAGTGTTTGGAGTTTTTTTTATATTCTGATTTTATGACCTCATTGATGAGGCTAAGATTTGCATGCCTTAATTTAAGGTAATTCCTATTACTGTACTTACTGTGAGGGATAACTTTTTAAAAAAATTGTAAGGAATTAAATTGGTGTTCTTGTCGTTGATTTGTTTTGCTAACTGTGGCTATTCATAACAATTCAGGTAGATACACACATACAGCAACTTGATCAATATTTGAAAAGATTTGATGAAGAGCTTCGACGCGGTACTCTACTGTTTTTTCCATTTTTTCTGATTAGATAATATGTTTGCATGGCTTAACATTAATTCCAGTTGGGTTCCTTAACTCTCTTCAACTCACTTCATCTCATCATTACAACTTTCCCAAATTCCCATACAAAATATAATAAATAATTCAACTTTTTCAAATCCCAACACACTCATAATATTAAAAATTAATATTCTAACAATAATTTATTTAACTCAACTCAACTCAGTTCAGCTCAGCTTAACATCCAAACGCAGCTAAAGGTTTAATGTGTGAGAATACTATTTACCTTTGCTACTTAGGTTTTCACTCATAAAAAAATAATGATAACAATAATAAAGGAACCGTGGCTACTTAGATTTCTAATTATGTGCAAATGTGCGTGACAGAAAAAGAAAGCGCTACCGCAAGTGGCATCACACCTCCAAGTCTCGATGGTAATGTGAAAGCTGGAAGGGGGGGCGTAAGTGGCAGACCCGGCCGTAAGAAGTATCTATCTTGCCTATTAATTCATTTTTTTTTTATAAGTAATAATTTTTATTGATTGAATGCAACTAGGCAAAGTCTGTGTACAAAAGTAGTATACAAAAGAGAGACCTAGTTACACTCTAACAAGCTGAGAATTAGTAAAGCATTCCTTCCCTTTATGCTTATTTGATAGGTTTATTCTGCTTTTTGCTTTCTTGTAGAAGCTTTTGTTGAATGCTTAGTAAGTTATTTCTTATTTAATGGCTCCATCATAGATTCCTTACCTCCTAAAGATAAATAGAACTTTGGATTTGAAAATGTTCTATATGAAAAAGTTATTCTATATGAAAAAGTATTTTGGAGTGATGGAGGGGATTTCCTCCAGCAATCAGAGGTCAACAAGAAGGGAAAAGGGTGCAAGGACCCTGAAATAAAAGCAAGAACGAGAGCTGAGAGGGAACAGTAATATCCACGGTGACCCTTCATTAAACAAGTCCATAATTTTTAAACAATAGTAGCTTTGTTGCATCAAATTTGAGAATGTGAGGTATATTTTTTTCTTAATTGATAAAACATAATTTTATTGATGATAGAAAGTAGGTACAGTCAGAATCTGAGTCTAGCACATATATTCAACATAGTTGGCATAAGGCATGATATACCGACCTATTTCTGTCAGGACACGCAAGGCAACAGCAGCAGTGGTGGCAACCACAGAAGCAGCAACTGTTGCAAACTCTTGTGGTATGGATTTAGATCTACCCGTGGATCCAAATGAACCCACATACTGTTTATGTAACCAAGTTAGCTATGGTGAGATGGTTGCTTGTGATAATCCCGATGTATGTAACTCTTCCTACTCTTTATCTTTACCTTTTCATCTAAATTTGTTTTCTACATTCTCGACCTAGTTTGTTGATGGCCATTTCTCTTTCAACAGTGCAAAATAGAGTGGTTCCATTTTGGTTGTGTTGGTCTGAAAGAACAACCGAAGGGGAAATGGTACTGTTCAGATTGTGCCGTGATGAAAAATCGTCGCAAAGGTAGATGATGCTGGAGGGCACTTCTAGAGCATAATAGTGTTATGGTTTTTACTGCCGTATCGTGAAATATAATTCTGTCTTTATGTATGCTCAACTTTATGTTTACTTTATTGTTGCAATTTATTGCATATTTTATGTGTGTCGATGCTTTGAGCCTTAGTTAATGAAATGATTCTTTGTAATATATTTTTTTAAAAGGGAACTCATGCGGGGGGAAGAGGGGCTATTGTTCTTTTTAGTGAAGCAAGGATTCTGTCCAAGGATGTTTCAATGGTTCGACCGTTTAGATTATTTTGAGAAATTGTTAAAGCTTGATGACACGCGCACATTTGACGCCTGACGGTGGCTTTTGACAATTGGGGGTGGATATTAGGATCCTCACTTCAGATGAGATATTTTGACTAGTAATAAGATTTTTTTGAGATAAAACAAAATGAAATAATTTATAAAAAAAATGCTTAAATAGTAAAATAATATGAGTGTAATGAATTTAGTGGAGGGACGGCAGCCGCCCCCTGTCCCACCATTAAATAATGTGAATGACCCCACCATTATTATATTAAATTTGCATAGTAACTTGTATAGTGACTTGCATAGTAACTTGCATAGTAATTTCAAAGCCTATAAATAGGAGCTTCAGTTGTAATGAAATTCATAAGAAAATATAGAGAGAAAGAAAGTTTCAGTTTTTAAGAGTTTCAGAGAGAGTTTCTTATTTCTCTTTTACAATAGTAGTTCCTTTCTTTAAGTTTCATAACACGTTATCAGCACGAAGGTTCTACCAATTCTGAAGCTAGTGGCCTTATTCCTCTGTAAGTTTTTCAATATATTATTTGAAGTCTTTAATATATTTTATTGATAATTATCTGTGTGAATTTATAAATATATTTTTTGAGATACACATATTTATTTCATTATTTATATATGTAGAAAATGGCAAATCTTACAAAATTGGAATTTGTTGCTCTTGATATATCTGGGAAAAATTATTTATCCTGGATACTTGATGCTGAAATACATCTTGATGCAATGAACCTGGGAGAAACTATTAAAGAAGGAAATCAAGCATCCCTGCAGGAACGTGCTAAAGCAATGATTTTCCTTCGCCACCATCTTCATGAAGAATTGAAAACTGAATATCTCACGGTAAAAGATCCCTATATTTTGTGGAACAGTTTAAGGGAGAGGTATGAACACCAGAAGACTGTTATCCTCCCAAGAGCTCGCTCTGAATGGATGCACCTGAGGTTGCAAGATTATAAAAGTGTTAGTGAGTATAATTCCGCACTTTTTAAAATAAGCTCAGTATTAAAATTATGCGGTGAGAAAATCACCGATGAAGATATGCTAGAGAAGACTTTTACTACATTTCATGCCTCGAATGTGCTCCTGCAGCAGCAGTATCGAGAGAGAAAGTTCAAGAAATATTCTGAACTTATATCATGTCTTCTAGTAGCTGAGCAAAATAATGAGCTCTTATTAGAAAGCCACCAGTCACGCCCTACTGGCTCAATATCATTCCCTGAAGTGAATGGTAATAGGTTTGCATCATTCCCAGAAGTGAATGGTGCATCTTTTAGAAGAAATCGGGGGCGTGGACGTGGACGTGGTAGAAGAAATTATAGAAATGTTGGTCATAGAAATGACAACATTAAAAGGGATATACCATATCACCAGAAGTGGTACAATTCAGAAAGGGGTAAAAATCTCCAGAATAATTCTTCAAAGAAAAGTGAAGAGGTGTGCCATAGATGTGGAATGATTGGACATTGGTCACGTACCTGTCGTACGGCCAGTCACTTAGCTGATTTATATCAAGCTTCTATTAAAGGAAAGAATAAAGTGCATGAAACAAATTTAGTAGAACCATCAGATGATTTATTAGATTCAGTAAATGTAGACGTTACTCATCTTGATGTATCTGATTTCTTTAATCATTCTGATGGTAGTATTGAATACTTAATTGGAGATGGAAGTGTTCCACTCAATTAATGTATTTTCTTTCTATCTGTAATAAAAGTTTTTATATATTTTGTAGAACCATGGATCACATTGATGAGCATTTTATCTCTGAGTTGAATGATAAAGATATATGTCTGGCTGATAGTGCTACAACTCACACAATTCTCAAAGAAAAGAAATATTTTCAAAATCTAACACTGAGTAAAGCCTATGTCCATACCATATCAGGTTCATCGGATTTAATTGAGGGCTCCGGAAGAGCTTATATTGTGTTGCCTAATGGCACCAAATTTTGTATTGATGATGCTCTATTCTCTTCACAATCCAGAAGAAATTTATTAAGTTTCAAAGATATACGTCGTAATGATTACCATATTGAAACGACCAATGAAGGCAGTAAAGAGCATCTTCTTATTACTAAAACAATATCGGGCCAGAAGTTCGTTTTAGAAAAACTGCCTGCTCTATGTTCTGGATTGTATTATACAAAAATGAGAACAATTGAATCATATGTGGTAATGCACCAGAAGTGCATTGACCCTAAAGTATTTATGAATTGGCATGATCGCCTTGGACATCCGGGTTCTATAATGATGAGACGAATTATTGAAAATTCACATGGACATCCCTTAAGGAATCAAAAGATATTTCTACCCAATGAATCTCCGTGCTCTGCATGTTCACAAGGAAAGTTGATTATCAGACCATCTCCCTCAAAAGTCATTGTTGAATCTCCATCATTTTTACAAAGGATTCACGGAGATATATGTGGGCCTATTCATCCATCAAGTGGACCATTTAGATATTTTATGGTTCTAATTGATGCATCTAGTCGATGGTCACATGTTTGTCTTCTTTCCACTAGAAATGTTGCATTTGCTAGATTTATTGCTCAGATAATTAAACTACGAGCACAATTTCCTGAGCATCCAATTAAGACCATTCGATTGGATAATGCAGGTGAATTTTCATCTCAAGTTTTTGATGATTATTGCATGTCAATAGGAATAGATGTTGAACATCCTGTTGCCCATACACACACACAAAACGGTTTAGCTGAATCTCTGATCAAAAGGCTTCAATTAATCGCTAGACCTTTACTTATGAAATCAAGACTACCTATTTCTGTTTGGGGACATGCTATACTTCATGCAGCATCTCTAATTCGCATTAGACCATCTGCATATCATAAATATTCTCCATTACAGCTTGCATTTGGTCAACAACCAAATATTTCTCATCTTCGTACTTTTGGATGTGCTGTATATGTTCCAATTGCACCTCCGCAACGTACAAAAATAGGTCCTCAACGTAGACTTGGGATATATGTTGGTTTTGATTTTCCATCCATTATTAGATACCTTGAACCCCTTACAGGGGATATGTTTAAAGCACGTTTTGAAGATTGTCATTTTGACGAATCAAATTTTCCGTTAATGGGTAAAGAAAAATCGGTGCCTGAAGCACGACAAGATATTACTTGGGATAATAAGACCCTGTCTCATTTTGATCCTCCTACAAATGAATGTAAAAGGGAAGTTCAGAGGATTATTCATTTGCAAAATGTTGCAAATCAATTACCGGATGTATTTACTGACACTAAAGGTGTAGTAAAATCTTATATTCCTGCTGTTAATGCTCCAGCAAGGATTGAAGTCCCTGAAGGACAAATTGTCAAAACAGCAATAGGTGAATCTAAAATACGCCTGAAGCGTGGAAGACCTATTGGGGCAAAAGACAAAATTCCCAGAAGAAAAAGAATACAAAATGAATTTGGTGTTCCTGAAGAACACGTACCCACAATACAGGCTACAAATATAATTGGTGCTCTTAAAGAGTTTAAATCTTCTATTCCAAGACCTCCTGAAGAGGAAACTCCTGAAGAGTATAAATCTCCTAAAAAGGGACCTCCTGAAGAGGTGTGTCATGAAATGTTTTCTCCTGAAGAGGAACAGGTACCTGAAAATAATGAGATCTCAATACATTTCATGAAAACTGGAGAAATTCTGGATAGAAATAAAACTGTTGTCGACAACATATTTTCATATAAAATGGCCCTTGACATTACCAGAAGTAATGAAGAAAGTGAGCCAAAAAGCGTCGAAGAATGTCGACGTAGAAATGATTGGCCAAAATGGAAAATAGCTATTGAAACTGAACTAAATTCGCTAGCAAAGCGAGAAGTATTTGGACCTGTTGTCCAAACACCGAAGGGTGTAATGCCTGTTGGATATAAGTGGGTATTTGTACGAAAACGTAATGAGAAAAATGAAATTGTGCGGTACAAAGCACGGCTTGTCGCACAAGGTTTCCTGCAGAAACCCGGGATTGATTATGAAGAAACATACTCTCCCGTTATGGATGCAATCACATTTAGATTTTTGATTAGTCTGGTTGTTACAAAAAGATTAGAAATGCGGTTGATGGATGTGGTCACTGCATATTTATATGGATCCTTAGACCATAATATATATATGAAAATCCCTGAAGGATATAAGATGCCTGAAGCATCTACAAGTACATCTAGAAATATGTACTCAATCAGACTACAAAGATCTTTATATGGGTTGAAGCAATCCGGGCGCATGTGGTATAATCGCTTAAGCGAATATCTATTGAAAGAAGGATTTGAGAATAGTCTTATATGCCCATGTGTTTTTATTAAGAAATCAGAATCCGGATTTGTTATTATTGCGGTTTATGTTGATGATTTAAATATTGTGGGAACTCCTGAAGAGATCTCAAAAACCGCTATATATTTAAAGAATGAATTTGAAATGAAAGATCTTGGCAAAACAAAACTTTGTCTCGGCCTGCAGCTTGAGCACTTGCCAAATGGAATTTTTATTCATCAGTCCATGTATACTGAGAAAGTCCTAAAGCATTTTTATATGGACAAATCTCATCCTCTGAGTACTCCAATGATTGTTCAAACACTTGATGTGAAGAAAGATCCATTCCGTCCTTGTGATGACGATGAAGAAATTATTGGTCCTGAAGTACCATATCTCAGTGCAATTGGAGCTTTGATGTATCTTGCAAATTGCACTCGACCAGATATTACATTCTCAGTTAATCTGCTTGCAAGATATAGTTCTGCACCAACTCGAAGGCATTGGAATGGCATTAAACATGTCCTTCGTTACCTTCATGGTACGGTTGATATGGGATTATTTTATCAACGTGGTTCAAGTCCAGAATTGATTGGGTATGCAGATGCGGGTTATCTTTCAGATCCACACAGAGGTAGATCTCAAACTGGATATTTATTTACTTATGGAGATACTGCCATATCATGGAGATCTGTTAAGCAGACACTATCTGCTACTTCTTCAAATCACTCAGAAATCATTGCTATTCATGAAGCAAGTCGAGAGTGTATTTGGTTGAGATCAGTTATTCAACATATCCAGGAAAAGTGTGGACTTACTATGATCAATAATAGCCCAACAATCTTATATGAAGATAATACTGCTTGTATCACTCAAATCAGAGGAGGATACATCAAAGGTGATAGAACTAAACATATTTCACCTAAATTCTTTTATACTCATGAACTTCAAGAGAAAGGTGAAATTGATGTCAAGCAGATACGATCTAGTGATAATCTGGCAGATTTATTCACAAAGGCGTTACCAACTTCCACATTCAAGAAGATTGTGCATAACATTGGAATACGAAGACTCAAAGATCTTTTGTCATGCACTTTTCAGGGGGAGTAAATGTGCTGATTGTACTCTTTTTCCTTCGCTGAGGTTTTGTCCCACTGGGTTTTCCTCTGCAAGGTTTTAATGAGGCAATCTTAAAGCACTTGTGGATACATAAGAAGACTGTACTCTTTTTCCTTCGCCATTGGTTTTTCTTCCCACTGGGTTTTTACTTGGCAAGGTTTTAACGAGGCAGATTCCTTATGAGTGGTCATTCGAGGGGGAGTGTAATGAATTTAGTAGAGGGACGGCAGCCGCCCCCTGTCCCACCACTAAATAATGTGAATGACCCCACCACTATTATATTAAATTTGCATAGTAACTTGTATAGTAACTTGCATAGTGACTTGCATAGTAACTTGCATAGTAATTTCAAAGCCTATAAATAGGGGATTCAGTTGTAATGAAATTCATAAGAAAATATAGAGAGAAAGAAAGTTTCAGTTTTTAAGAGTTTCAGAGAGAGTTTCTTATTTCTCTTTTATAATAGTAGTTCCTTTCTTTAAGTTTCATAACAATGAGATAATTTTTATTTTTTGAAATTTGATGAATAGTGAATCTCACTTGATTTTTTTGGCACTTGAGTTACATGTGTTTTATTGTTTATTACTGTTATGTTTGAAATTATTTGAGATGAATTTAAAAATTTATAAATGAAATGACTCGACTTTTTGAGATAATGAGTAGATGGGTTTCACGATTTTATGGCGCCTGAGTTTTTTACTTCTTTTTATTTTTTCATGTCAGAAGTTGTTTGAGATGAGTTTAAAAATGTATGGATGAGATAAATAAAATAATAATTATTTTGATGCCCAAAACACCTCATCCTACAAATTTAGATGAAATAATTTTCTCTCATCTGGTTAACCAAATGAGAACCTGCGATCCGGATGAGTTTAAAATCCAATTTTGCACTCATCTAATAATATACTGTCACGTAGGCATTCTATGACTAAAGAGTGTACGACCCTACATCTATCGAATCCTGAATCCTAAGTGAACAATCCTCCCCCCTGGATTCTCCCCTCCCCCGTGAGAAAATATTTTCTTGGAATCTCTCTCCTGTGATGGTACTGATTCATCCACCAAACCTTCCGACTTTGAGCGTTGTTCTTTTGCTTATTAGTTATTTATCCGTCGTGAATGGTTACTTTCTTCAATAGGCTTGGTAGGGCCTCTCCGATCGCATTGAACGAAGTACATCTCCCAAGCATTTTCTTCCCAAGCTAACATAGGATTTTCTCGCAGGAGAGAGATTCCAAGAAAATATTCCTCCCCTCCCCTTGTTAAAGCAAGCATTCTCTTCCCAAGTAAACACAAGAAAATAAAAATAGGGGAAGTCGCACAATAGACCAAATATAATTATGAAAGACAGAAGGATGATTTGCCAAACACAAGAAAATAAACGAAAGGGGATGTCGAGGGACGTGCTCGTTGATGCCCGTCTACTTCATCATGATCTGTTTATGGATGATTTGCTAGCAAGGATGATTTGCCATTGGGAGATTCTCACCCCGCCGGGCGCGCCGGGAGAGGGAGGGGGGGGGGGAGGCCTATTATATAGTGCACTAGGAGACAAATATGAAGGCTATATGAAAGCTAATATGTGCATAGGAAAGTGTGCCAACAAAATAAAGTAAACGGTAGAGAACAGAGACCAACTGACACACATAAAGAAGAAAATCCAACTACTATAGATTAAATGGTCTATAAAAAGGCAGCAATCAGATGAAGACGCTATCGGACTACGACTGGTTCTGGAATCTCTCTCTGACTAGTTGGCTCTTCTCATAATCGTTTCCTTCAACATTCTTAGAGGGATTCGAGTTCCATATGATTTATGTATATTATTCATGTACAGTGTAAGCTTTGAGAGACTGTAAAAATACTCATTATAATGGGTTTCTTTTCCCAAACTCCCGTAGACGTAGGCCTTACGCCGAACCATATAAATACTGTGTCTCCATCTATTTATTTATCTGTTATCCGAATACGTTTGGCTGCACCAAAGTCTTACCGGAGGTCTCAAACGACACTCATCAAAGCCCAATTCCCTTAAGTGGGCCGGAAATGACTCATTTTCTTACTTTGACTTGTTGATTGATTTTTATGACATCAACACTTAGGATTCAAGATTCAAATTTGCCAGTAAAGATGATTCGCCGGCAAAGATGAGCTGACCAAAATTTCAGCGCACCTGGAGATTTTCTCAACAAAATATTTTCTCAATGGATAATGATACTTATGACTTGCCACTACCCATCTACTACCTAGTTTTTTTTTTATTCTTTCTTTTTAAAGTATTCTTATTGAATTGTTTAAATTATCTTCAAAAAATATAAATTTACATATATATCAAAAAAATTTAATCATATTTAATAAAATAAATAAGGATATAAAAAGTGAAAATAAATAAATAAAAGTACTTTTTTTTGTAAAAAGTAAAGGTAAAATTTTGTCAACAAGTTTTTGTTGGATAAAATCTTAGTTTTATATTTACAAAAAGTTTTTTTTTTTATCTTCTCTCTTTTAATCAAATATAACTAATTTTTTTTGATAAATTTATAAATTTATATTTAAAAAAATTAATTTTAGACAATTCAAATAAGAATGTTCTAATTTTTAGATTATTATTTTTATTTTTTTGTCTCTGTGCTTCTTTGGTCGAGTTGCCGCTTGCAGATTTTGACAGATTCGTCAGGCTTCCTTCTGAAGCTTTCGAAGTTCAAAAGCTTGGACGTTAAAAACCTATCAGTCTTCCTGTCAAAGTTTTCTTTTAAACATTTTTCTAGACCTCACATTCTCAGATCTCTGGTCCTCTCTCTCAAGATCAAAACCCTAACATTTTCGGCCGTCCCCTCCTCTTAAACCCTTACATCGCACCTCTCCTCTCCATCGCTAACCAGGCTGGACAAAGTAACCTCCGAGTTGCCCTCGCGGGAGGCACAAATTCACATATCAAACTAGAACACTTTTTACAAATTTTAAATCAACTATGGCACCTTATCTTCATATCTGGAAACATCCACTACTCAAAAACTAAGACACAATTGTCTTCACAAATCAGGACACCAAGGTTGAATTTCTCTAGAGCTACAATACCAAGACAAAGACTGGGTTTTTTTTTTTTTGCCCCTTTTCCTCCTAAAATTCAATCGTCGCGGCTTCCAACTAACAATACTTCTTTTTATACTCCAAATTCACAACATTTGCAAACACAAATTAGAAAACTTCGCGCAATGACAGATATTTCTACCTAAGCCCAGATATGATAAGATTTCAAGATATAACTCAACTTTTTACAACTCAATCAACAAATATTGTTCCAAAAGCGGCACAAAATTAAGACAAATTAAAATGATTAACAATTCGAACACAAAAATCAGTCCAAAAATATTGTTCTAACTTTCACACCTCCGGCTCGATGGCTGAGCTCGATGGCTGAAATTGAAGAAAAATACCGAGTGCTTGTCCCGCAAGTTACCTTCGTGCAGCTAATTGAGACCTACGCGCTTTCCCATGGAAGAGCAATCCCACCTGCTACTTGGATATGCCTAACACTCATATATAAGGTTGGACTGGTGCCCTTCGTCAAGCTCCACTAACCCCCCCCCCCCCCCCCCCCCCCCCCCCCCCCGCGGGCGGGCCAAAATAAGTTATTTACCAGTAAAACGCTAGGGCCAAAATAAGTTATTTACACATTTCAGCTTGTGCCTTAGGATTGTTTTTTTATAAATAGAGCGACAGAACTTTGAAACAAATACCCAGCCTAACACCACTAGCGTAGTAGTATCAACCTTTTGATTTGATTGCAAAGTAGACGGCAAAAATTCTAGTTCCGGTACATACTGATTCCTCACTGCAGCAACAATCACAGGTTTACTCCTAGGTTACCCAAAACTAACTGCATGGTTCTCTTGCTATGGTTACATGGATACCTTGTGACCAAACCATTCAAGATTTAAAACAAAAAATCCCTAAAGGTATACATCTTGGAGATAAAACATTAAGGCTGTTCGGATGACTGTGCTCCCCAGTTACCCATGCTGACAGGATCCTCAATAATCCATGCCGCCCATGCCACCACCCATAGCCGGAACCTCTTTATCCTCTTTGGGTATTTCGGTTACAATGGCTTCGGTGGTTGTCATCAAAGATGACACACTGTTACATCAGAAGGCAACAAACAAAAGATTTAACGCAATATCCGGTAATAACAGATCCTTACTGGAAACCCAAAAACAGAATGATAATTCAGCTTACCTTGCAGCATCAACCAAAGCAGTCCTAATTACTTTCACTGGGTCAATTATGCCGGATTTGACCATATCAACATATTCACCTGGTGATGCAATTGAAAAGCAGAACAAAAAAAAAAATGGTCAAAATAAGCATACAATTTTGTTGGGGTAAATGAGAACCTGTGGATAAAGGAATTGTAAAGATTGACTGACCTTTGGCCGCATCATATCCTTTATTTGGGTCACTTTCTTCCAACAACTTACCAACAACAACAGCCCCCTCAACTCCAGCATTAGAAGCAATTGTGTATACAGGTGTCTGTGCATTATTAACAAATGAGAAATTCGGTATTAGGCACAAATTTATGTGATCCATGAAAGGGGAAAAGAGAAGGCTGAGATCTCATTATACAGAAAAAGAATGTCATTAGTAGGAGATTTTGTTCAAGTTGGTCCAATCCAATTGCCCTAAAATAGGAAAAATTGTAAGAGAGAAACCTTGAGTGCATTCTGAATAATCTGAACACCAATCTTCTGATCAAAGTTGGCAGTTTCCAGTTTTTCCAACTCTTTTGATGCATAAAGAAGGGCGACACCACCACCTGCAAATGGAAAACTCTTGTAAGTTTACCTCTGCAGATTCAAATTTCAACCAGACAGCTCCAACATTATAGCGATGTGATTTACCTGGTACTATACCCTCCTCTACAGCTGCCTTTGTGGCATTTAAGGCATCTGTCACTCTATCCTTCTTCTCACTAACTTCAGCTTCACTAGCTCCTCCAATCTGGGGGAAGGAAGAGAGGGATGGGGGGGGGGGGGGGGGGGGGGATATCAAGATTTAACCAATGTTTGCCATCATCATTTCCCGAGAATATGCAAAAATAAAAAATGTAAAAACAGATGCCCAAATCAGAAAGAATTTTGCATTACTTAGTTGCCAGTAGAAAAAATGTTAGGATACCTTCAACACAGCAACCCCACCAGAAAGCTTGGCCAATCTCTCTTGTAACTTTTCTTTGTCATAATCAGATGTGCTATTTTCAATTGCTGCTCTGATCTGTTATAAAAATATTGTCAACATCAATCAATTTGGGATCTAAAATATCTAATTGGGTTTTTTTTATGTACCTTGTAAACATGAGGTTAAGATTAATCAATTGTCAACAGTTCAAATACCAAGTAATACCAAAGGGATAGAATCATAGGAGAACACAGGCAAGGAGATAGCAAGACAAACCTGTTCACATCTTTCCTCAATGGCCTTCTTGTCCCCAGCACCGTCAAGAACAACAGTATCATCTTTCGAAATTGTGGCCTAAATAAAAACCAGTAGTCATATTTTGAAGATCATTACAAATGGAATTAGTCGTGAAATCTATATCTCAAGGATAGAAAACCTTTTGATAGGATTTTTTCTTTTTTGATAGGATCAAGGATAGAAACCTAATCTTCAAATTTGCCAATCATAATTTTACACATTAACAAATTACCCCTAAAGAATCCCATAGCCAAACTGCTGGGTACGGTGATATTCGAGTGTACCTTTCTTCTATAAGGTAAGCTTAATTGATAATAAAAATGATGCCATCGAGATATACAGGGAGTAAGATTACCTTTTTGCAACTTCCAAGCATATCAAGATCCACTTTTTCAAGATTCAAGCCGAGCTCTTCAGTTATCAGCTAAATATAAAAGCAACATACATAAGCGCCATGCAGTATCATAAAATTCAGAAGGTTTAGAAGGATACAGGACAACAGACTTACTTCTCCTCCAGTAAGAATGGCAAGATCCTGCAGATTGGCTTTCCTATTCTCACCAAAACCAGGGGCTTTGATGGCACAAACCTGTAGCAATCCATAATTACATGAGATTGGCAAATAAGGAACCCCGCATTGAGAGTTAAGAAACAAGAAATACTGCCCCTGCCACCATAAAATCAAGTCAACCTTGATTCCAGCACGAAGTTTGTTCAGAATAAGAGTTGCCAAGGCCTCACTTTCCACATCTTCGGCAACAATTAGCAAGGGCCTTTGTCTCTGACAAAAAGAAGTGTGAGATGACCATTGATAAAATGTGAAATACACCCATCATTGATCTACCAAAATTTACTCACCTTCAAAGCCAGCTCTAATAATTTGATGACAGCATTTAAACTTGAGATTTTCTTCTCATAAATTAAAATGAGAGGATCTTCCAATTCCTGTCAGAACATAGACATCAGTCACTGAAGTGAACCAGAACCAAGTTTTGTTTTTTGTTTTGGTTCTTTATTTAATTAATAAAGGACTTGGAACATCACTCGTGACTGACATAAGTTGTTTGGACATCCATCCCTCAAGTGAATAGTGAATACCACCAGAACTTTCAAGTTATACAGACCAGGCAGCTGTGTCACGAGAAAAGAATAAACTTACACACATCTGGTTTTTCTGGTTAGTAATGAAGTAAGGAGATATGTAACCCCTGTCTAGCTTCATGCCCTCGACAACTTCCAACTCATTATACAATGTTTTCCCATCCTGTGACAGCAAAAGATAGTAAGACCTGCTTCTTTGGAAGCTTCAGAATCAGAAGGGAGAGGAAGGAGAGAGAGGACCCCCCCCCCCAAAAAAAAAGAAAAAAAAGGCAGGTGATAGATATAAAACAGCAAGAAAACCCTATGGATAGATATAAATAACGAGTTATTACTTGTATTGTGATCACTCCCTCTTTGCCAACTCTCTCCATAGCCCTAGCAATCAACTCGCCAATTTCTCTCTCTCCATTTGCAGATATTGTCCCAACCTGTTGTATTGACATAGAACCTTAGATTTACAACCTTCACAATCACAAAGCCAAGCACTATGGTACTCGAGTGAGTATCTAGAAAGCATCAAACAGACCTGTGCAATTTCTTCAGATGTGCTGATCATCCGTGCACTGCTTTTCAAATGTGTAACAACAGCGTCAACTGCCATGGAAATACCACGTCTTAAGTCCATTGCATTCATCCCAGCTGCAACTGACTTGCACCCTTCGGCAAAAATTGCTCGAGTAAGTACTGTAGCACAAGTGGTCCCTGCACACATTGAAAAGTCCTTAATGCTCAACTGAACAATGTAACAGATTTAATTACTCAGCTCACTATGAAAAATCCAAATATTCTACTGTGCATAGTAATGCAAGTCAAGCCATTCTCAATAACAATTAAAACAATACAAATTCAGTTTTTGGGTGATAAATCTTGTAAGGGAAGGGATTTCTTGTAATCTTTTGTTTTAACTTTCTCTTCATCTAGCTTGTATCTAGGTTTTCATCTTGTACACTCCCTGTGTACTTGATTTTTACCTGTTTACTGGAATAAAACTTCTTATTACCTATCAAAAAATAAATAAATAAATGAAACAATACAAATTGCATCACAAAATTATCATTGTAAAATTTTTCAGCTCCATTAAACCAACTCGTGGAAGAAGACCTCACCGTCCCCTGCTTCATCATTGGTGGCATTTGCAACTTGTTTCACAAGACTGGCTCCAACATTTTTTATTTTGTCCTTGAATTCAATGTTTTTTGCAACAGTTACACCATCTTTAGTCACCTTTGGAGCACCCCAACTTTGTTCAATTACAACATTACGTCCCTTCAACAGCAAAAGACTAGCGTCAACAACCGTTAACCATATCAACTGATCCAACATTAGTGTGTAGGAATAAACTATATTCAAGACGCACTTTAAAGAATGTGGATATAGAGAACTTCAAACAACATTCATTTTTAATTCCTGACTTCCTGGTCAGTAGGAAAAAAAAGGGGCAGAAGATTCAGGCGACAAAGTACAGAAGTGAGCTTCAAGAAATCTCTCCAAAATGCCCCTTCCTTTCAGCAAAGTGAGGTGAGATTTTGCCGCTTCACAACCAATAATTTAATGCATTTTTATGTTTCTGTTCATTGTAAAAGAATTATATATTTTCAATCATAATCATTAAAAAAACCACAATGAGACTAGTCCAAACATACAATAAAATCAGACAGACTCCAATGCCAAACACATTCATAATAAACTATTCATTTTTGGGCCCAAAACAAGCAGAAACACCGAGGTTAGGCAACCTCCTTATCTACAAATGGTATAAAGGTACGAGTTTCACGGCAAAAGCAAAAGATAAGAAATGATGCGATAGCTAGTTATGAAGTACCTTAGGACCCATGGTGACTTTGACAGCATCAGCCAGGTCTTCTACACCCTTAAGCATAAGAGCCCTGGCCTCCACCCCGAATTTGATGTCTTTGGCCGCATAGTTCCTGCTCCAACTTAATCTACTACCAATCTAAATCACACGCATACACGATATGGAAAGGCCAACACAATCAATAACACGGATAATCATATAGGAGTTTTACCGTACTAAGGAATCCAACAACTATGCTCTCACCTGCTGGGTACTTTTCCTAGCGACCCTGCAAAACCCAGAAGAAAAAAAGAAAGAAACCAATGAATCCACGTTCTTTTTGCTGGGTAGTTCAAGCAAGCAATATGTTTCATAGGGTCTCAACTGTAAACATATGAAAAGAATCTCAATCCCAGAAACTAGTTTCTCTTTGTCTCTCTCTTCTGCAATCTCTTTTCACACATTTTCTCGGGATCCAAACAGAATAATAGAAAAAAGAGAGAAACCCAGTGGGGAAATACAGAGAGGAAACAGAACGTGAGGGGGATGGGGACGTACCGAACTTTGGAGGCGAAGCCGGTGGAGAAGCGGTACATAATGTGTATGTGAATACAGAAACTGAACAGTAGCAAAGGCCCCCAGAAAGAGAGTTTGAGAATGGGAGAAAGTGGGGTAGAGAACTGGTGATTTTAAATGGAAATGAAGGGTCTAGAAGCGATAGCAAGCAGCTTCTAGGGTTTAAGGGGTTTTTCTACGTTTTTTCCTTCGCTTTTTTTTTTTTTTTTGGAAGGGTTTTTTCCTTCGTGATTTTTGAAGGGGGCCGAATTTTACCACCATTAACTTAACGTGTTCTAAGGTTTCTCGACAACTTTTTAAACCCTTTTATTTCAGTGGATCCCAACAAATAAATAAATAAAATATAAATACAACATGGATCATCATCAACATTATTCAACAGACTACAGGGCATCCTCAAAACCCCTGGATTTTTTGTTTTTGTTTTTGCCTATAATAAAACAATGCACTAACATGTTGTTCAGTTCAATTTTTCCATAATACATGAAGAGATCAATGAGCACCAAATGCACAAGATTTGACATAACGTCATCCTTATATATAGCTTTGAATCCAACAGTTGTCACATCGATTCGTCTTTTTTCTTTTTTTATCTCACGCGTCAATGGGTTGATTGTGCTAGCATGTGTGTAGCAATACCGAAAATATAGTTGGAGATGCTCTTCAAATTTATCAAAGTAATCATTGAATACATATCATAAAATGTTCAGAACATAATAATAAACAGCGTTTAGCGCAATTAGCAATTTTTAAGCAAAGTCCTTGATTTTTATAATAGTAAAAGATCCTCCTTGTAATTTATATTGTAATTATAATTGATATTCTAGATATTTCTATTAGATTTTCATTTTATTAATATCAATATCATTTTCTCAAAAATAAATAAATCACGTTTGGTATTGCACTTAGGTATAATTTGGTCCTCTATGACATATGGTGTTAAAAATTAAATAAAATATTATTAGATTATAATTTTTTTAATATTTTTTTATTTTTTTATTTTAAAATTAAATTTTTTATTAAATTTTATTTAAAAATATAAAAAAATATAAAAATTAAATAAAATAAAATAAGATAATTTGCATTAATGCCTTTGAGGTGAATTGAAAATATATAATTTGTCTTGGAAAAAATTGTAATTTTTGGGTGCACGTGCATTAAAAAACTAAATAATAATTTATGGATGAAATTGATAGAGTATATGAACAATCGGTTTTAATAAAAAATTAGATGGCAAATTTGACATAGATTGCATAAAATATGCTTATAATCTCATTTAATCCAATATAAATATCAGCATAAATTTTAACGTCTATTTTAAAAAATATATATATATATATATAGTTATAGTTATAGTTATAGTTATAGGTTTTTTTCTTGATATCATTTGACATTTTCCTCTTCTTCTCCGAAGTCCGATCCCCAAACACACACTCTTAAAGCTCCTCTTCACTTCCGTATTCCTGTTCAACCAAATTCCAACAGAGACAGCGAGAGATAGAGAACAAAGATGACGGAGGCAGCGATAAGGAAGAAGCCTGGGATGGCGAGCGTGAAGGACATGCCGATCCTCCAAGACGGGCCGCCTCCGGGTGGGTTCCCGCCGGTCCGATACGCCCGTCGGATACCCAACAAGGGGCCCAGCGCCGTGGCCATTTTCTTCGCCACTTTCGGTGCTTTCTCCTGGGGCATGTACCAGGTCGGCAAGGGAAACAAGATCCGTAGGTCAGTACTTCTCAACAATCGTCTCAGCTTCTTCCATGTCAATACCACAAAGTTGATTGTTTTCCCTTTTTGGCATTTCTGTTTAGTCTGTTTAATGGTTCGGTTAATTGGGTTTTGGCTATTTAGTGAAAAAAGCCGATTGGGGATGTGGAGGTGGTAGTTAGTGACGGATAGATCTCTTTTGGTAGATAATTTAATTAGTCTTCGTGATTAAGGATTTCTGGTTTGTGGCTGTTCTTTGATACGAGCTCTAGAAATGAGGTGGGTCTGATGGGTTTTTCTGTTGTGGCTTGACATCTTTTGCAATTCTTGGAGACTTATACCTTTATTAATATTATTTTTCAATTGAAGTCAGCTATCTATCTGGTGTGAGCTTTGGTGTGTGGTGGTTTTGGTGAAGAATTACATGTGTTTATAATTAGCAATGTGGCGTGGAATCATTCAAATTAGGGAGCTGATTGTCGAAATAGCCAGACTTTGCTTTGGAATATCAATTTAGTCGATAGCTTGCTATTGTCAAGGCTTTTTCTTGGCAGTGAGGTTGAAAACACTGATCGGAGTTGACACCCCTCATCCCTTGAGTCGTCTCACCTCAGGCCTCATTGGCCCTCATGAATCTTGGATGGCGTTTTTAACTTATTCCAACAAAAGGAAAGCTATTTTCTTAACATATTGAAAAAAAAAAGTGCCTTTCATACCCTTTGGGGAGGTGACGATAACAATTCCCATATGGATATTCCTTCAGTTTCATAAAAGAGTGGTTGTACATATTTTATATTATAATAAAATCCTCTGAATCTGAGTGAAGTGGTCTGATCTTTTGTGGGTGATTGAATAGAGATTAGGTTTTTTGAGGGAAAATATGGGAATTGTGTATTTGAGTAATTTATGTGTTATATCAAGAAAAAAGTTTATAGTTTTCATGTGCAAGAGAAGGTGATTGAGGAATTTATTGTCCAAAAGAAGGATCAGATATGGTAGTATTATTATAAGTTTTGTGGCTATAAACCGGATAACAAATGAGAAAATAATCTGGAATTCAAAAATAAGTAGTGGTTTCTTTCCCACCTGGAATTGAGACTATTATATCGTGTAATTTAAGAAGTGGGTGGATAGATTAACATAGAAGATACAAGTTATGTGTCCATGCATGTGTCTCTGAGAGTGAGAGAGAGAGAGAGAGAGGGACGGAGGGAGGGAGGGAGTAATATTTGTATCCATATGATGGTTCAGGGTATTGGAGAATGCAGCTTCAGTCCAGTTAGTAACATGAACTCCTTGGATCTGATGAAGCTGCTTTCTCCAATAGCTTCAACTTTGGTGATTACTTTTAAGAAATCTTTTTTTTTTTCTAAAGACAGGGGAACCACCCCACTTCAGAGCCCTTAGGACTCACCATGAAACCTAAACCCTTGGGGAGACTAGCACAACAACCCACCGTCATGGCCTTCCACTTGAATCACAGTTTGATCCCATGGGGAATCGAATCTGTGGCATAGGGCTCATGCACAAGTTCGCCTTTTCCACTTGATCGATCTGTCTAAAGAAGGAAGCATATGAAGCTCTCCATCTCAACAAGGTATAAGCAAATAGCCTGTCATTGTTATGTACTTATATAATGTTCAATTGTGGGGATTGCGGCTATTGCTAGTTGCAAGAATTAATTAAATATATAAAGTAGGTGATCATGGTTTCCTAACATTTAGTGTGGTTCTAACTTTTATTGGTAGAGAGGAAGAAGTTGTAACGACCTGATCTAGTATTATTAGATGTGAACTATAAATAATTTTATTGGGCCTAAATACGTTTAATGGGCCATATTGGATAAGCCCACAAGCTATCAATTTATTGAGGTTGTCTAGAAATTTTAATTAGGCTCATAGGCCCAAAAGTTTATTTTGGTGTATTACAAAATTTTCTTTGGCCGATAATTGAATTTAAAGCCCATTTAATATCTATGGACGAAGTAGATCCTAATTTAATTGGAATTAAACCCAAGAATCTAGTTATAAGGCCAAAGATATTTATTGTACCAGTTGGACTCATTTTAGAATTTAAGATCATTGGCCATTAGAGTTTTTCCTATTTTAAAATCATCAATGATTGAGGTTCCCTATACAGTCTGAGTCACTCCCAGTCCTAGGTTAAATGAATTGCTAAAGTGTGTTTTTAAAATTCAATAGCCATTGATCAATATTGAGTCCGAACTCACCACGTCTGTCACCCTTCCTCTCTTCTCGGTGATCATGATTCATGACCGACTCTTCATCCTACAGAAGTCAATGATTGACTTCAAGTTGAACATGTTGGAAGGATTCCTTCCTGTCTATATATATCATCTTCCCATGCAAAATTCAAAACACAACAACCCACTCTCACAGCACTGTAGCATTCCCTTCCTCAAACTGAGATTTCAAAATGATGTTCTTAACCTTGGGGGAGCGTACGCATTCTTATTGGCCTATGCATGCAGTCCTGGAGTTCCAACTACTTTTAAGACATAAGAAACAATGATAAATGAATACAATAGATTTGCTTTATTGAACCCTAGGAATGCATATAATCTAATGGTATGCCATCTCTGATGACAATTGCCATTGCTGTACTCCGTAAAATCTGTCTTTTAATCCATCCACCAGAATTATGTTTCTAAATACAATTCCCATAACAGAAATTTCAGTTTATGGATATATGTACTTCTAAATTTTGAGTATATAGATAGATAGATACATGCATGCATACATACATATTGGGACAAGGTTTGGGTTGCAAAAAATGAAACTTTTGTTGCTGAGCTTACCGAAATTCTGAGGGGCCAAGACTTTTTTCCATGACATTTCCTAAAAAATGACCTATTTTATGCATAGGAAAATAATAAATTTACAACTATTTTATAACCCTATTTGAAGTTATGTAAAATTGAAATTATTTTTAACGAAGTGGTACAGTAAAATTGGTTCATTGCAATATAAGTTGTTAAAGAGGTTTTATTTTTATTTTTATATAGGTTATAAGTTGTAAAAGAGTTGGTGTATCATTACTCGCGTATAATATTTTCATTTTGCAGGGCGCTCAAGGAAGAGAAATATGCTGCCCGAAGAGCAATACTTCCTGTTCTTCAAGCTGAAGAAGACGAAAGGTAAACAAGGAACATATCAGATGGTCCTCTAATTTCAGAATGCTAACTCTCTGTTGGTGCCATTGCCATCTGTAGATTTGTCAAAGAGTGGAAGAAGTATCTTGAGTACGAGGCTGAAGTAATGAAGGACGTGCCCGGTTGGAAAGTTGGTGAAAATGTATACAACTCTGGAAAATGGGTGCCTCCAGCAACTGGCGAACTCCGACCTGAAGTCTGGTGATATACTCTTCTGACTGCAGTTTGAACATCAAGCACAAAAATAACTGCAGTCCCACTTTTGCTTGTGTTGTATTCAAGAATTTTCTTATGTTGCTCATTGTCGGCTCTGGTGAAATAAAAATGTATTTGGAACTTTGTTTTACATGCAATCGCATGCGAGAGTTAATTATTATCACATGTTGCTGTCTACGCTTTATTTGTATTGAGCACTCCCAAATTCCCAACGGATTCTTCATCCTATTCTTTAAAATAAATTATCAAAATTCATTTTTTCTATTTTGTATATTAACTTTTATAATATGTCATCTATCAATTTATTTATTTATTTTTATATTATTTATTCTTTTTAAATATTTATAATATATCTCCATCTTCAATATTTTCATCACCCCAAAACTGATAATGAAACAAAAAATATCAATGGCAATGGACTCTAAAAATAAATTTAATAAAAAGAATCCTTTCTTTTTTTTTATTTTCTCAACAACTGAACAAAGTCTATGTAAACTGTCAGACTAGCAAAGCAAACATATACCAATTTATTCCAATCACAAAACTCAAGGAAAAAAATGGAAAAAAGAAAGAGAGAAAATTAGAGCAACACCCAAAAAGAGCAAACCCAACTCAGCAATGAACATTGCGTGTGTAGGTACAACAGTAGCGCAAGGAAAAGCTTGTGCCAAAGAAGAAAATAAGGGATAAATGAAATTTCTCTAAAGTTCAGTAGGGGAGGAGAGAGAAACGAATTAAAAATGTTTTACACGTGTAAACAATGTCTTCTAGATGTAGGAGGATCATTATAGTAAAATAGAAAAAATATAGATAAAATACAAAATCTATTGTAGGTTTTTTTAAACAAATTTCTTTATATTTTAAAGAAGAATGTATTTTATAAAAGCAATTGGGAGTGCTTTATCTGTCTACACTTTTACCTTAATCAGGACTGTAAGGAGTAATGTGAAAGTGTCATCTTTTTTTCTTTTCTTTTTTTTTTTCTCCAAAGGCAAGAATTTATAGATAAATTATAAAGATACAATAACACAAAAGTCAGTGGGGGTGAGAATCTCTAATAGTCATCTCAAAGTAAACAAAAGCAGCACACAAAAATAAGGAGAAAAGAAAAAAGGTGACTATCTCGCCAATAAATTAGCTCCAGTCCAATTTCCATAAAAGGAAGTCGCTCAAAAGTGGTTTTGACAGAGTCTGAAAGATAGACTATAATTTGTTAATTTGTTTCGGCTAAAGGGGATTATCACATCCACATCATTTTGATCGTTGGTTATTAAAATTAGAAAACAAGAAAAACCAATACACCGAATGACCGCCAACAATGATGGCGGTGGCGGTGTGTGAGGAGCATACGTTGCATTGCAAGGAAAGCCGAACTGACAAACTAGAAGATTTGAGGCCACTGATTCCAAAGATGTCGTGCGTGGTGGCGGAGGAGCACTGTAGATGCAGTGGCGCGTGGTGAGGTCGAGATTTTCGTCAAGTGTGTGAGAGCAACATGCCATTCTTCTGGTCGCATTCTTCCTCCCCTCTCATGGATTGGCAGTTGTAGAGTCCAGCTGTCCGGCGCGTAGTGATCGTAGAAGTCTAGCAAGCAATATATTGGCTTCTCCATGTACAGTAGACAAAACACCAAACAACATAGAAAATAACTAGGAAAACCAAGTAATAAATACACTAAAAAAGCTCTAGAGGGCTGGAAGGGAAAGTTCCGCCCTCCCTCAAAAACGGCCTTTAACGGCTAGAAAAAACATTACTGACATTATTGTGGACATTAAACTCTTACATGTTTTAGTGCTGCAGTGGTGGCACTATGAATAAAATACCAAAGTTGGAATTGGGATTTATGAATAAAATACCAGCTAAATGTAATACTTAAGCGGTGAATATGTATATATTAACTTGGTGGCAAAGCTCACATTGACCTGTAAATCAAAGTTTTGCCCTTTTTCAATGTCAACATCACCGTAAAGTTAGAGATAGCTTGATGATGTTGGAAAATCTGTTTGAACTTTTGGTGGCCACAGACGGATCCTAGAGATGGTTGATGGAAGTCAAATGAATGGCTCCCAAAAAAATTGGTAGAGCCATAGCGATGAAATGTGTGCTGCATCATATTAGTTTAGGCTAACTCTAAGAAACTTTCATGCCCGTTTTTACTTTATTCTTGGTTATGAAAATAAGAAAGATAGTAAAATAATAGTCTAATCCGAGTCGCCAACAAGTGGCCCTCGAAGGCAGTGGTGTTGCATGTGGCACACTTGCCGCCTGGAGCGGTGGAAGGCGGGCCCTAGCGAAGGATCCAAGGCCTCTGAAGCCATTTGAGTCGCATGTGACTTCACAACCACCTTTATACTGCGTCTGCACG
Source organism: Platycarya strobilacea (assembly GCA_036898215.1). Classification (NCBI taxonomy): domain Eukaryota; kingdom Viridiplantae; phylum Streptophyta; class Magnoliopsida; order Fagales; family Juglandaceae; genus Platycarya; species Platycarya strobilacea. The sequence continues at coordinate 47,954,316 of CM072545.1, forward strand.
TGACCAACACGTGCGTCTTAGGTCCTCTTCCGCAGACTCAACGATCGATAGCTAGAAAGGGTGTTGAAGTCACGCGTGGTAGTCGAAGGTTGTCGATTTTCAGTAGATCGGGTTTCGATGCTAGTGGATGAAAAAATACAAGAATAAACGAAAATACACCAAAAAATCTATAAAAATAAACAAGAAAGGGACGGAAATGAAGGAGAGAATCAGAGCCAAGGATCCGACCCTCCTCCGCCCATAAGGAGAGCAAAAATGCGAGTTTTCACTACAATAAAAAGTATTTTTTTCCCAAGAAATAATTTATCTAAAATACTTCCTTTTACAGCGGATAAAAGTTTATTCCGGCATTTTTCATTCGCAAGAAGGTATCAAGAAATAACTGATCCAAGAAGCCTATTTTCCCGTCATTTTTTGAATTGCCAGAAACATTAATATTTCTGGCGTTACTGCATCGTGAAAAATAACAAATTCTGATAATAAAAATTGTAGAAAATAACTTTGTTGCCCAGATGACTAACACAAGAGGGGGGGTGAATTGAGTTGTATTTAGAAAAAATAACAATTATAAATCAAATATATAATATAAAATATAAACAAAATATGGAATAACAATAAATCTAAAGAGTAAGGGTAAGAGAGAAGCAAACTCAGTATGTTAACGAGATTCGGCCCCACTGCCTACGTCCTCGCCTCAAGCTACCTCTTGAGGATCCCCAAATCCACTATTCAATCTCCTTTAGGTGGAGATAGAAACCTATTACACCTTTGAGCAGCACCGCTCCAAAGAATCCATGTAGAACACCCTCTACACTTCCAATCACCTCACACTTGGTGATTTAACTATTCCCCGTGTAGAACACCTTCTACACTTCCAATCACCTCACACTTGGTGATTTAATTATTCTCCGTGTAGAACACCTTCTACACACACAAGGGTTATACACACTCTTTTACAAATACAAGAGTTGATAGTAGGTAGACTATCAAAGTACACTCCTCAATGTGTGAGATAGAAATAATACAGCGCAACCTATATCTCTCTCAACAAGAACAAGAATTAAGGCTCAAAATTTTAGAAAAGAGAGAATGAGAGTTTTGAAGAAATGATACAAAACTTAGCAATAGATGTGTAAGCTCTTATTGTGAATTTTGCAAAACTCAAGTGAGCTATTTATAAGCAAATGATTTTTCAATTTCAAATTTGAAAAGATTCCCATATCAAAAACATCATCATTTACTTTTCAACAATTTCAAATCTAATATTTTTACTTTTTGCATGTGACAAAAGGAACACACTTTACTTTTCAAAAATTTCAAACATAATCTTTTACTTTTTGCATATGACAAAAGGATCACACTTTACTTTTCAAAATTTTCAAATAAAGACATCTACCTTTTTCATAAGTCAAGAAAAGCATCCACCACTTTTGAAAATATTCAAATAAAACATGCACATGTGAAAGATGACAATCAATTATCTTAATATTTCCAAAGTTCAAACCTTTAATCATGTCATGCACATGTGAAAGATAACAATCAATCATCTTTCAAAATTTTTAAATTTAATTTTCAAAATATTCATGCATATGTGGAAAATGTATTTTAATGCTTTATGATAAAATATTAATTTTGAGCCTTAATCTTAATTTTGAATTTTTTAAGAGATTTACAACATTACTTTATGATTTTAATGTGAATTTGTTCCCTTCTTGCTCATCTTGCTTCCTTAATGTGCTTGATTCTATTGTGTGGACAACTTTGAGCTTGAGACTCCTTTATTCTTTGAATTCATTTGTTATCATCAAAATCCATTTGTAGATTTACATGAAACTTGAAACCTTGGGTTCAACAATCTCCCACTTTTTGATGATGACAAATGATTGATAGAACCTGGATCCTGTATTAATACTTAAGCTCTCCCTGAGAATGTGCGTTAGTTTTTCAAGCAAAAATATAAATATAATTCCAAACATATATAACAAGTTTAGCAATTTAAACAATGTTAATGTTCTAGTCTAAAACTTCTCCCCCTTTTGGCATCATTAAAAAGGAATCATAATTATCTCAATAAGATATATTCCTACAATAACTAACAGACAAATAAAACGCTGCGTTAGTAGAAACTGTAGAAGTTAGAATCACCCGTGTCCGACAAAACCTGCAAAGGTTGAAGCCAAATTTTATCATCTCGGTGCGGAAGAAGATTTAAATCCGCTTGATGTTATTGACGAATTAGATGTTCTAGAGATTTGAAGTTGAATAATTAAAATTATTCGTGTCCGATAAAAACAGCAAAAGTTGCAGGTCTAGCTCTGGCAATGCGGTGCGGAGCCATGCATGTCCGACAAAACCTGCAAATGTTGGAAGTCGAACTCTGGCAATTCGGTGTGGAGCCATACTTATCTGACAAAACCTGTAAAGGTTGGAGGCCTAGCTCTAGCAGTCGGTGCGAAAGCAGATCAATCGCCTGATGTTGTTGACAAACGGGTTTGAAAGCTCTGAGTTTCTATAAAAAAATCATTTTCACCTATCGGATACCCAAAAAAAAAACATTGCTTCTTGACCTAAGTTCTGTTTCTCCATAACGATAGAGTGGCCGAACAATTCTCTTCCACTAATGTTCCAGACTTGAATCAGGAACCCTTGACGCATCAACCATCAATCTTCTCTCCTAAGGCCGTCAATGCCATGATAGGAGCAGAAAACCGTTTTTCTAGTAAGAAAACTTTTGACAATGTGTGTCCAACATATCTTATATTTCTTTTGACTAATAAGATTTGAAGAGACAATAGTTTGTCTTGTTCTTTATGCTATCTCTATAAAATCAGTTTTAAAGTTCATCCGATTTGCATCAAATCTTATTCTCATCTCTATAACTCATCTGCTTTCCTTCAATATTCTCGCTTTAAGTTTTCAATTCTTTTCTCAATGGCTCATTCTTCTAACATTCCTCTAGATGCATCCATGAGGTATTCTACATCTCAATCTCATGTCCTTTCTGCAGCTACCATTGGCGCCATGTTGCAGCAAGAGAACAATAGTTTGACTAATAAGTCAGACTCCGATGCTATCTACGACTTGGTGAGTCTCGGGACTCGCTACTCATCCTCTATTGTCGCTTTTTCCCAGCGGCTACAAGTCAAAAATCATGAGGTTGAAAAGCTTAAAGAACAAATTGTTGTACTTCAACGAATTGTTCAAGAGTCTCACACAAGGGAATGAATCTTTCGACAGAAGAATAAAAAGTTGAAATCTCTATTGGATTCTTCATTCCGCTTGCCAGTTTCCATGGATAGGGATGACATGATATTGTATGAAGAGAATGAGCGTCTCAAACATGAGGCTAAGAACCTCAAGTTTATGTAAAAGTATTTAAAAAAATATCTCTCTATTTTTATGAACTCTGATCTATCTTTCAAGAAATATTCATAACATGCATCATACCTATTTTTCTTCTAATCATACATAATCTATCTTCTGGTAAGGGTTTTGTGAATATATCTGCTAACTGATCGTGTGTGTTTGTGAACTCCAGTACTATATCGCCTTTTTGCACATGATCTAAAAAAAAATGATATCTAATTTCAATATGTTTGGTCCGAGAATGTTGTATTGGATTCTTTGAAAGATTTATAGCACTTGTATTATCACATTTGATTGGAATGTGATTGTACATAAGTTTAAAATCCTCAAGTTATTGCTTCATGTAAAGAACTTGAGCACAACAACTACCCGCAGCAACATATTCTGTCTCAGCAGTAGATAGTGTAACAGAATTTTATTTTTTTTACTAAACCAGGAAACTAGTGCACGACCTAAAAAATGACATGTTCTACTAAAACTTTTTCGATCATTTTTGCAACCAGTATAATCGGTACCTGAATATCTAATAAGATCGAAAGAAGTGTGTTTAGGATACCATGACTCTAAGTCAATGGTACTGGCAAAATATCTAAAAATCCGCTTGACTGCAATCGAATGAGATTGTTTTGAAAATGATTGAAAACGTGCACATAAACATACACTGAACATAATATCAGGTCTACTAGTTATCAAATATAATAAACTACTAATCATACCTCGATATACATTTGAGTTAACTGGCTTACCGCTTTCATCTTTATCAAATTTAGTGGTCGGATTCATTGATGTTCCAATTACCTTCGCACGTTCCATCTCAAATTTTGAGTAACTCTTTGATATATTTTGACTGATTAATAAATGTTCCACTTTTTGCTCGCTTGATTTGCAATCCGAGAAAGAAATTAAGTTCTCCCATCATGCTCATTTCAAATTCTTCCTGCATATTCTTAACAAAATCTTGACACATATTCATTAGTAGCACCAAATATTATATCATCTACATAAATTTGAATTAAAAGAATATCATTCTATTTATACTTGATGAAAAGAGTTATATCGATCTTTCCTCTTGAAAACATTTTTCAATAAAAAAAAACTATTTAAGAAAACACTTTTAACATCCATTTGAAAAAGTTTGAAATCTTTATAACAATCATATGTAAGTAACATTCGAATAGCTTCTAATCTTGCGATTGGTGTATATGTCTCATCATAATCGATTCCTTCTTCTTGACTGAAACCTTGGGCCACAAGTCGAGCCTTATTTCTAGTAATGACTCCGGACTCATCTTTCTTGTTTCTAAAAACCCATTTTGTTCTAATAATAGTATGATTTTTGGGTTTAAGTGTTCAAACATTATTTCTTTCAAATTGATTAAGCTCTTCTTGCATAGTTAGAATCTAAGATTCATCAAGAAGTGCTTCATCAATATTTTTAGGTTCAATCTGAGATAGAAAAGCAGTATGATTGCAAATATTTCTAAGAGATGATCGAGTACTTACACCTCGTGAAGGTTCTCCTAGAATTTATTCCGTTGGATGATCTTTCACATGTTTCCACTATTTGGTTGCATCTTATACTAAGTCGTGATGATCTTTCCTTCTATTTCCATGATCTTTCATTTTGCATTATCTCCAAATATCACACATCTTTTTTCTTTAGAAGTGAAGTCAATGAATTTAGTTTTATCTTCTGTCACGTATCTTGAGCATCCGTTGTCTAAAAATCATTTATTTTTACCTGTAGAATATTTCATGCATACCTACAAAAATAATTAAAAAAAATTCTTGGTACCCAAATTCTTTGGGTCATTTATTTATTAGTATTAAAAGAAACAAAATTCTTAGGTACCCATATGGCCCTAATAGTCATTGTATGTTTTCTTCTAATAGGACAAGCAAAATAATTATGACCATTTCTATTACAAAAATTACAAATAGCATGTGACATATATGAAGAACTTGAGTGATTATAATAGTATCCTTTTTTAACAAAATTATTTTTATGAAAAGAATTTTGAATATTGGATTTTGATGTAGAAGGATTATCAAAGAAGTTTTTATAAGATTTGTATTTTTGTTTTGACTTATATCCCAAGCCTGCCTTATCAAAAACACATCTTTGACTACCAAGAAGTTTTTCAAAATTTCTTTTTCCATTCGTAAAGTTTTCAATAATATTTTCTAAATTAATATTCTTTTTCTTCAACTCAAGATTTTCATTTTTCAAAACAATACTTTTTTTTCTTAAAATATCAATTTCGTTTGTTAAAAAAAAAAAATTCTTTTTCAAAGCAGTATACTTGATACCCAATTTTTCAAATTCCTCATATACCTCTTCTAAAACATTTTGCAATTCTTCATATGAAGGATCTTCAATATTATCAAAATTTGTTACCTCAATGTTATCTTTAGCCATAAGACAAAGATTTGCTGATTCTCCATTACTTGCTTCACTATCTGAGCTACTTGAATCATCATCCCATGTAGCTTTCATTACTTTTTTGCCTTTGTTTCGATCTTTCTTTAGCAGAGGACAATCTGACTTGATATGACCAGGCTTATTCCATTTATAACAAATTAAAGTGTCATTTTTACCTGAATTTTTCTTGGAAAACTTTTTGAAAGATTTCCTTGGAGGAGTTTTATGTTTCTTTAAGAATCTCTGAATTCTTCTTGTTATCATCGCAACTTCTTCATCTTTGTCGTCATTTTCCTCATCTTCATCACTTTCATTTTCATGTGGAATAGCTTTAAGTACCAAACTCTTCTTTGAATTTCCTTCTTCTTCTCCTCTTTTCAATGTGTACTCATGGGTAATAAGTGACCCGATGAGTTCATTCACTTCGAGCTTCTTGAGATCTCTAGCTTCAAGAATCGCTGTCACTTTTGATTCCCAACGTTTTGATAGAGAGTTGAGAATTTTTCTTACTATCTCCACTTTGGAATAAATTTTGCCAAGAGCTGTCAAGCTGTTTATGATGTTAGTAAAACGAGTGTGCATACTAGAAATAGATTCATCATCATTCATCTTAAACATTTCATATTCATGAGTAAGAATATAAATTTTTGATTCCTTGACTTGAGAAGTTCCTTCATAAGTAACTTCCAAGTTATCCCAAATTTCCTTTGCTGTAGTACAAGTCATTACTCTATTAAATTCATTACCATTGAGAGCATTATATAATAAATTAATAGCAGTTAAATTCAAAGTATAAAGTCTATCGTCTTCACGATCAAACTCTTTTTCTTCCTTTTTGACGTTTACTCCATCAACTACTTTTGTTGGAATATAAGGTCCATTTACAATGCATTTTCAGATTTCTCGACCTTGAGCCTGAAGGAATATTTTCATTCTAACTTTCCAAAATGAGTAATTGTCTCCGCAAAAGAGTGGAGGCCGACTGCTAGATTGACCTTCACCAAATGAAGCTGCAATGTTAGCCATAAGATCTTAACTTAAAAGATAGTTAATCTTATAATAGAGCTTTAGCTCTGATACCAATTTGTTACTGATCATAGGCCGCACCTATATCACCTAACAACTGTACCTATCAGACTAGCCGGCCACCGTCTCTACCGGCGCACCGTCACCCATGGTCGGAGAGTCTTACTTCGGTGACACAGTCACAAGCGAGAGTTCCCATGAGTGATCTGCCTGTATGAACAGTACAGGTCAACTAGCTCTGATACCAATTGTTACCGATCATAGGCCGCACCTATGTCACCTAACAACTGTACCTACCAGACTACCCGGCCACCGTCTCTACCGGTGCACCGTCACCCATGGTCGGAGAGTCTTGTTTCGGTGACACAGTCACAAGCGAGAGTTCCCATGAGTGATCTGCCTGTATGAACAGTACAGGTCAACTAGGTCTGATACCAATTTTTTGCCCAGATGACTAACACAAGAGGGGGGGTGAATTGAGTTGTATTTAAAAAAAATAACAATTATAAATTAAATATATAATATAAAATATAAACAAAATATGAAACAACAATAAATATAAAGAGTAAGGGTAAGAGAGAAGCAAACTCAGTATGTTAACGAGATTCGGCCCCACTGCCTACGTTCTCGCCTCAAGCTACCTCTTGAGGATCCCCAAATCCACTATTCAATCTCCTTTAGGTGGAGATAGAAACCTATTACACCTTTGAGCAGCACCGCTCCAAAGAATCCGTGTAGAACACCCTCTACACTTCCAATCACCTCACACTTGGTGATTTAACTATTCCCCGTGTAGAACACCTTCTACACTTCCAATCACCTCACACTTGGTGATTTAATTATTCCCCGTGTAGAACACCTTCTACACACACAAGGGTTATACACACCCTTTTACAAATACAAGAGTTGATAGTAGGTAGACTATCAAAGTACACTCCTCAATGAGTGAGATAGAAACAATACAGCGCAACCTATATCTCTCTCAACAAGAACAAGAATTAAGGCTCAAAATTTTAGAAAAGAGAGAATGAGAGTTTTGAAGAAATGATACAAAATTTAGCAATAGATGTGTAAGCTCTTGTTGTGAATTTTGCAAAACTCAAGTGAGCTATTTATAGGCAAATGATTTTTCAATTTCAAATTTGAAAAGATTCCCATGTCAAAAACATCATCATTTACTTTTCAAAAATTTCAAATCTAATATTTTTACTTTTTGCATGTGACAAAAGGAGCACACTTTACTTTTCAAAAATTTCAAACATAATCTTTTACTTTTTGCATATGACAAAAGGAGCACACTTTACTTTTCAAAATTTTCAAATAAAGACATCTACCTTTTGCATAAGTCAAGAAAAGCATCCACCACTTTTGAAAATATTCAAATAAAACATGCACATGTGAAAGATGACAATCAATCATCTTAATATTTCCAAAGTTCAAACCTTTAATCATGTCATGCACATGTGAAAGATGACAATCAATCATCTTTCAAAATTTTCAAATTTAATTTTCAAAATATTCATGCATATGTGGAAAATGTATTTTAATGCTTTATGATAAAATATTAATTTTGAGCCTTAATCCTAATTTTGAATTTTTTAAGAGATTTACAACATTACTCTATGATTTTAATGTGAACTTGTTCCCTTCTTGCTCATACTTGCTTCCTTGATGTGCTTGATTCTATTGTGTGGATAACTTTGAGCTTGAGACTCCTTTATTCTTTGAATTCATTTGTTATCATCAAAATCCATTTGTAGATTTACATGAAACTTGAAACCTTGGGTTCAACAAACTTTTTACGACATTATATGATCATTAGAAATAGTATTTTATGAAAATTTTAAAACAAATAGTAGTAAAATAATCTCTCTCTTCTCATAGCTTTATTCCTAAAATACATAAAGAATGTGAACAATATATTACAAAAAAAATTATTGGAATATAAATAAGAATTTCTAGGTAGTTTGAAAAAAAATGAAAAAAATCAACACAAGTACTAAACAAAAAAACATGCACTAAATGAATAAACAAGAAAAAACAAATAGAGGAGAAATCTGCACTAATTATTACTTGATCATTAAAGTTAAACTTACTAAAATGAGTACAATTTGGGGCCATTTCAAAACCCGCCCAAAGAACTTATTGTTGTAAAGTCTAATTTTTTGGAACAACAAAATGAGTACAAAAAGGATAGGAAAAAAAGCTCACAGAATCTATTTCAGAATCTGCTCAAAGAAATTGTTCAACTTCCTTCAACACGGCGACATAAGCTTCACTTAAAAATAGATTTTGAGAAATCTTTGATGCTCGCAAAAACTATTTGGTTGCAAGCTAGCCACCCTCAAGGATAATTTAACACATCAAAACTCAAGTCAAAATAATTCATTTTGCTTCCAAAATTATATCAAAGCTTGATTTAACATTAAACAAGAGGCAAAGCAATTCAAGAGCCAAACTTGAGCTCTAATCACTCAACGGCAGCTCGTTATTCACCACAACTGTGATTAAAATTATGTTTAATATCAATAAGAATTAAGACTTAGTTAGAGAGACCAGATACCCTTGTTTATCTTAATTTGAGAGTATGGAAAAGAAATTTTTGGCTTCTCTACCTAGTAATAATGTAGCAAACAAAATATAAAGTGCAATTGTAGAAATTCAATGGCAATTATGGCCTTGGTAAACAAAACTGACAGAACAATAACGAAGGCAAGCAACAGGGCGGCCACTAATATAGTCTCAAGATTACATGAAAATTCATTTTAACAAAATCGAAAATAATCAATGCATAAATCTTTTTAACAAGCACAAAAAAAACTTCATCTAGCATGTTACTGAATATAAAAAAAAAAATAAAGAAAAGAAAACATTTTAGAACAATCATTACCTGAAATAGTTGAGAACCTCGATGATCTGATATGCCAAGTCATTGATAGATAGCATAGAATCTTTAGGACACATTGCAGCAGCTCCTAACTGCAAGAACTCTTAAAATTAATCTATATAGACTACAACAGGCACTACCAAATTAATCTCTATAAAAAGATTGACAAAATAAGTCATGTGAATCCATATCATATAGTTATTGCACCCTTAAAATAGTTCACCCAGTTCAGTTTGACAGTTACACACCATTTTGTGTTGTTGGGCATATTAAACTAAAATGATTTATTTTTTTGTTTAAGAGGACATGGGAAGAAAAGAAATAGGCCTACTCTTGACTCTCTATGTGATAATTGACTCTCTATGTGATAAAGAAGCTAGAAAATAGAAACAAGAGGAACCTAAAATAAAAAATGCATTAAGAGAAAAAAAAACCTTCAAGATCAATAAATAAATAAATTCACATATGTATTAAGAGAAAAAAGAAATAGATAAATCAATTCACATATGTATAAATAAATAAAAATAGAAAAAAATAAGAGAAAAAAATAACAGTTCAAGATAAAAAATTAAAAAAAAAACACTTCAAGTGATGATGAGTTCAACACTACTATGTATTGATGCCTTCAATTAGAAACAATTACAAGGGGAGTTGGAGTATTTAAATACAAGAGGAGATCAAAGAAAAACTAACATCAATTATCAAAACTTATAAAAAAATTGATCCCTTTAATCTAAAATTACTATGTATTGATGCAGCCAACACAATAAAGATACTAAATCAAACAATAACAAGCATAAATTATCAGAATTCTTTTAAATAAATGATTTAACACGATTAAAAAATAACACCTTGCAAGAGTATAGGAATAGGAGGCAAAATTGAACTTTGATCAACTAATCTTCTTCATTAATATTCAAGGGGGAGTATTGTGTGTCTCAAGCAATTGTTTAAGATGCAAATATATACATACATATATTATATATATATGGCAAACACACTAAAATAAAAGTTAGCCTTCATGAAGACGAAAACACGTAAAATCAAGCACACAGATAGTATTTTAAGTAACCTCTAAGACATATACCAAAAGTCAAAACAGGGCTTTAAAAACCTAAGTTTAGTTAAGAACAAATTCGCCTTTTTTTTTAATACCTATAGAACAACTTTTTCAATTCAAATTAGAACCCGACAAATTTAGTTGTGCACAAGAAAGCTCTTTTTGCTTCTCGTTTTCATATTTATGATAATGCCAAAGCATCAAACTTTGAAGTAGAAGCATTCCTACGAAATTTAGAAGGATGAGAAGAAATCTCTAATGGCCTGCAATTTGTGAACAACTGGCAATCATATAGATAAGTAATAATTATTTTGTCACCGACATAGGATCACAGCTAGTTTGTAAGATGTTCTTGCAGATGACAGATCATAAGATGTGGTATGAACAGAGAAATAAGCCCATTACTACAACACAAAATCAAAATGCACACCACAGGTAACGAATCAAATAAGAACAACATTCTAGCAAGAGAGAAAATGAAGAAAGAGAAGTGTGTAATCGAGTCAACTATTTCTCGCCTATCTATCCTATCTCTCGCCCATACTAAAAAAAATCAAGTTGACTTAATTCCAATCATCTTCTCGTAACAGAACTCGTAAACCGTAATTTTTGCCCACCGAAAATTTCAAACACGAAATTCCAATCATATGTAAAATCATACTTGAAATCTCAATAGCCATTACAAGAAATTTAAGTTTAAAAGCATTAAAAATGAAATTGAGAGAGGAAGAGTTAGAGAAATAGACGACGAGAGGGAGAGAGCTAACTAGACATCAACGGCGCGATAGTGGGACAACAACTTATTGGCTAGACAGAGTGAGCGGGATGAGTGCGAGGCGGCGACAGGTGGGGGAAGAGGTGGCAGAAAACTCCCAGCTGAGATGACAACAAGTATCAGTTTGGAGAAAATGGGAAGAAGAGAGAGAAGAAGAAAGGAAATAAGACAAAATTTAAAACGTTCCTGCGACATTTTAAAATGATAGTCTTACATCTCTTTTACAACCCCACTACCACTTTTTTTTTTTTTAGTTTTTCTTTTACTTAATGATTAAAAAAGTAATTATTAGTGAAATTATATATTTTTTTAAATTTCTTCTTAATAATTAAGGATGTTAAAAAATACAAAAAAAATAAAAACATAATGGGTGATAAATGAGTGATAAAGTGGTGGTAAACCGATCACTTTCCTTTCAGACATTATGTTTTTTGATGATCTTCTATATGCCAGAATAAGTAGTTTATTCTTGCAAAATATAATAGTGCCGGAAATGCTCTGCCAGTAGAGCAAAAAATAGAATATCTCCTGCAAGATTCATGTCATCGAAAATAAATTTGGCCAGAAAAACACATTTTTGTTGTAGTGTTTGAACCCGAGAATTCATAGGGTCTAGAGAGAAAATGGGGAGAGAAAACGTTCAAGTAACTACCTAACCTGTGGTTTTGGTTTATTTCCAAGTTTGGTGGGGGAGGAAAGTAGCAACAAAGCAATTTTCATAAAAATACAGAAGTATAATTAAACAAAATTTACCTTATTATAGGCTAATAGCTTATTCGCTCTGTACAAACAAACAACATAATACGTCCATAACTCAGGACCATGTAACACAACAGTGATATATCTGGAAAACCCAAAAGCTTTATTTACAAGTGTGGAAAAAAAAAATAGAAGAAGTTACATAACTCCATATTGTGGCCCAGTCCCACCTTCCTTGTCAGCATCGGGAATGCTTGAGTAGGAATACAAGTGGTTTGACAATTCCCAGCTCCAGTCCTGCTTCCTCGACACTGACATTCGCGGCCATCGGTTTATCCTCACATAGTGCTCCCTGATTTTGCCTTCGCCAACAATGCTAGTGACAGTCAAGTAACAGCATTCATGACCTCCCCATACTTTGTCATCAGGATCTGCACTTTGGCTCCCATCTGGATGAAAGTAGCGGCGCATCGGTGGGCCTGTACCCTTCCAATAAGGATCAAGATTTCTCCAATATTCTGGAGCCCCCTGAGGGACAGAAAAATATTTTTCAGATTAATTGGTCAATTAGTCTATAGTCTAAACGGTAGTTTGGTCTCGTGCAAACTATAAGAGCGCTACTCACAGGTGACAAACATGAGAGTTATGAGCTGGCCAAGGCTGGAGAATACCAGAGTTTGAGAATTAGTGGGTAGAATATTATGGAAACAACAAAATGAAACCGACGGTAAACCAGAAAATCTGGCACTAAGGATATGATGAGGGTATGCACGAAAATGCTTACTCTACAGAGTTTTTCCTAACACAACTTGAGGAATCGACGAAAGTAATGCGTAAATAAAAACATGTTCTATGCTCTTTCAATATCATTTGAGAAATTTGACAATGTTTAAAATTAAATGGAATATTCAACAATATATGCAAATTTTTTTAATACAAAGTTCATGTTTATGCTATAGGTAAAAAAAAAACTATTTACTTCATAGCATACACGTTAACTTCAAAAATAGTCATTAACCTATAAAAACCATACTTCGATCTTTTTGACATTAGACCTTTAAATTATCTGCCATGCTATAGTGAGACTTTTGGCACATAGATCATGACTGCAGCACGCCCTTAATTATAAGGTACTATGTCAATAGCCAGACTAAATAAATAATATGACCTGATGCAAATATTACGTACCTTATTAAAATGAAACTCCCAAACATGATCACACAAATCATCCTTCATGATACGGTTCTGACAACAAAGGAACAGGTCAGTCACATGACCCTTAAATATAAGGGACTATAATGTGCATGGGTGCAGACTGCAAATATGTCATGTCAGTGTGCATGTGAATTTAAACGCATTTGCATGTGTGTGTGTGTGTGTGAGAGAGAGAGAGAGAGAGGGGAGGGGGGAGGACAAGAAGATAGTTACACGTTTGCCATCCATGACGGCTAATGAATAAGCCACCAGTTTGGACAATCTCCGGATTTGCATCAAGCGAGGTATGTGTGCTTTCCCAAGCCACAGTTCCTCCAACTGAAAAAAAAAGTTCGTGTGTGATTTAAGTTGATCACATTCCTTGAGTCTATGACTACAATATGAACTTAAGTTGCCTGATTCAACCAACTTATCATTACAAGTAAATAATATCTTTTAAGAACATGCTTGCAAGTCTAAAAAAATACCCCCCCTCCCCGTGCGGCGCACAGCAGACAGGGGGCTTGCGGGCTAGAAAAAGAGAGAGAGAGAGAGAGAGACAACAGAAAATTGAGGACTTCTACACAACCTCCCATCCTCCACACACCATCATTTTTTATATTTCTTTATTTTTTTAATTTTTTAATAATTTAATTTTGAATTTTTTCTATTTAAATTAATTTAATTTTTTTTATTCATATTTATATATTAAATATTTGATTAAAATATTAATCAAAATATTTGGAGGTTTAATATTAATCAAAATATTAAATATTTCTTTTTAAACTAAAATATTTGATTAAATATTAAAAATAAATTGTGTGAATAGTAGGAGGTTGAGTAGATTTTTTCCAGAAAATTACATTTGGTATTGAAAAGAATATAAAAATAAAATAAAATAAACCTACAATGTTTTAAGCCACTACCCCCATGAAGGAGAGTATGAAAACTTTCATGATGGATTGAATTGAAAAACTAATGAAACAAATTTTAGGCATTGCCTGATGAACCACAAGGGTGCACTAAATTGCCTTGTAAACTAAGAGACACAGTAAGGAAGGAAAATTGGAGTAGCTAAGCCACAGGTATAAAATTGCAAGAGCAGCCCCTTTCTATCCACCTACCATGAAAAGAAAATGGATGCGTGGAATGGCATGGCATTGTAGGAGGTGATCGGATTCGAACTGGCAAAAACAAATTTCGCAAACTAATAGCTTAGCCACTTGGCTATGGTTCCTATCAATTACATATAGTATAAAGTACAAACATTGGCATTGCTTGGTATTTCTGTCAATAGTAGCTTCGATAATCTGTGGTATTCATCTAGTTTATGATATTAAAGTTACCACTAGGAAATTTAATATAAATGGTTGGGGACCAGGTCAGGCAAGCTAGGAAAAGAAGTATGTAGCACCATGCAGTGCTAGCCAACCAAATTAGCCTTGTGCTTTGACAGCAAGTGCTAATCTTTGAATCTTGATGCAGTTTTTTTTTTTTTTTTATAAATTACAAACCCAAATGAAATACATAACTTCTATATGAAAGAAACACAGATCATACACCATTCAGCACAATCAGTAGATGATAGACTAAACCTAAAAAGATGGAAATCATCAGGTAAAACTTGTATCACCAACATAAATCCTACCTGTCTTTTATCCTCTAAGTCAATATTTTCAATCAATTGCAGTCGCAACCTTTCCACACACCCCAGGACTAACTAAAAGGTGGTGGAACACCTTTGGTCTTCCTCAAGTAACTAATTAAATTGGTCTTCCTCAGTACTTGATCTTCCCTGATTACCCCCTGCCCAGCCCATAAAAGCCTACAACCAGACTGCCCAAAAGTTCAATTAGGATAAGCAGGCTTGACCTGCCCATGTCCAGCACCATCCCACCAGCTAGCTGTTTAAGATCAACTAAACACTTAAAATAAGTACCAGCCATTAAAATAAAATTTATACAATAAGTTCCGTTCCAAATTAGTGGTTGCTGTCAAAAGGCAGTAGCCAGACATAAAAGGTGGTGGGACACCTTAAAATAGGGATAAACGATGTTCAAACCCATGCCAACCTCCAAAATTCAAATTAATAACTTATTTTCAATGTCGTTCTTGGGGAAACAGAAAACACTAAAACATGTATGAGATGAAAACCTTGACTGGAGTTTGAGAAATTGACATTAATACAGAAAAATGAAATCCGTCGTGAAACAGAGCACCACAACTCTTTATGACGTGCAACCCCACCAAATCATGGCCTTTGGGACCAATGCAGTAAACCTCCGCTACATAATGTTAGGAAGGGAAGTGAAATGCAGAAAGAGAACAGAAGTGATGTGGAAGATCAGAGGAAGCATTGTCGAGAAGGAGAAGTACAGAATAAAAGTAGACAAAATGGTGATTTGAAAGATTAGTGAAGTGGTGCACTTTAAACTAGTGGTAATTGTGAATAAACTTGTAAATGTTTGCATTCTAAGACAAATGGTTCGTTTCATATATGTTGTTGTATAAAAGCCAGCGGGAAGATAGAAACAGATATGTGAAAGAACTTGCTTGTTGTAGTTTCTGAAGGTGGGATTCCCTCCAAGTAAAATCCATTAGTGTGTTTCTTGATTTAGTCCTTTGTTCCTTTCTCATTTTCTTGTTCTTCTCTTGCAACCCAGAAAATCCATAACACATATCCCCAGCCACCAAGCTGTTTCTCGGAATGCGTAATTGAACCCAATTCGACTTATCCAAGCCCGCCCTTTAAACACCACTGCAGAGGAATGGGCGAAACGGAGAACAATAACTAGCAGCCACCGAAACGCCCATCCAGTATGATTCCAATCATAGATGGATGCAAACCCCAGCTTTCTTCAAAACTAAACTAAAAAAGAAACTCCAATCCTGAAGTGTGGGTAGGACAGAAATCCAAGGAAGCAACGTAAGACACGGATGACCAACCTCGAAAAACCACAATTGAGCAAAACCCAGCTTCACACGAACCCATATCTAACAAGATATCAAACCCTATCATCAAAAACTCATTTTCTAGGTAAGGTACTCAATTGGGAAGAAAAAAGTAACCCAATCAGAAAGAAATCAAGCCCACAAAAGGAAGACAACCCAATTCTCAAATTCAAACAAACCAAAATGAACCAAAAAAAAAAAAAAAAATCGAAGGCCAATCATCAATACCTCGTTTTCTATTTCAAATAGCCAATTACAGAACCGAACCAATTAACAACAAACCAAACAAAGATAAGAAACTCAACCCAATTCCCAAATTCGTAACAACAAAACCTGAAAAAATGCACCAAATCAAGCTTAAACCGAGACAAATTAAAAGGCCACGGACCTTGGGGCCCCAGATGCGATCACTGGAGGCGACCCCGTGCCAGCCACGGGAGACGAGGAGAGACAGTGCCACGCTGCGTGCGTCGAGATTACTCAGTATCATCAACATGATGTCGGTACCGAAAACCTCCAATGGGTCCCTTCGTAGAACCCCTTCTTCTTCTTTCTTCTCTTTTTCAACAAATTCAACGGTTACACAATCTCGCTTCCTCCTCTTCCTCCTCTTCCTATGCCTCTCCATTTCCTCCCTCACGAAGTCATATTTCTGAAGGGATTCCGGCGCATTCGTCTGCTTGTCCTGCAATTCGGCCTGTGCCATCGAAGAGAACGAGAGGGAGAGAGAGGAAGTGGGATATAAAAGAGAATAGAGGAAGTGTGTTGAGTCGGTGTCGGGCGAAAGAGGACAAAAAGAGGTGTTATCGTACCGTGAATCTTTCTCAGGAGTGTGGGAATTCGGGAACTTTTGGATTCTTTGAACCGACAACGCACGCAATTGAGGCTTTGAGGTTGGGCCAACGTGGTTTCTTTGGAACGACATGCGGACGGGACAGGTTTTGGAGTAACGCTCGACGTGGCTCCAGCCCTTAATTTTCACCCTCAACAAAGTAATCAATCAGGTTCCTTAATCATGCCCTTTTTGACCTTATGAAACGGGACTTAGAGCATGTATAAATATATATATCGGTCTCCTATAATTTTTTTAAAATTTTAATTAAAAATCTTACTCTTATATATATATTTTAAAAATTTTAATCATCTTAAAAAAAATTTCATACATCTCATTTTTTATATTTTTTCTCATTTATTAAAATAATATTATTCTATTATTTCTTTATTATTTTTTCTACTACTTAATTTTATATCATAATATTATTCTAAATAAAATATATTAAAATTTAACTTTAAGAATGAATATGGAAAAGCATTATTTATAATATTAAATATAATCTTAATATAAGAGACCAAAATGAGTTATGGTCCTCATATTTTAACCAAAATAATATTTTGGTCTATCGAATATAAGTGCTCTTATAATATATTAAAAGGCATCCTCAAGTTTCTAAATTCTAGTTATTTATATATGATTTTTTTTTTAAAGAAAGAAAGAAAAGAAGTGAGGATAACTAATTTAATTATCCTTCTTAGACATAATCATAAAGTCCCTCTTTTATGTGAAATGTCCAATTTGAATTATAACTTAGTCCAATGCGCGAGTCTGTCACCATAACCCACCCAAATGTCAGTTAGTTTAAAGTTTATCTTATTATTCAAAGGTCAAGTTTTACTCTCATAAATGGTTTCAATTTATGATGTTAGAACTCTTGATCTCGAGATTGTAAAATATTAATTTATACTAACTGAATTACCACTAATGGTGTATCTAAAAAATCCTATTTAGAAGTCAGCAAATATTCTATTTTATTAAAGTATCAATATTTAACTTACTAAAGAAACTTTAAAATAAAAATATTTTATAAATTAGGTCTTATCATAAAAAATAAAATAAAAGAGGTGCGTTAGACTCCAAGTTTTAAATAAGGCTTAGTTTGTTTTGAGAGATAAAATTAAAAATTTTAATTTTTTTTTAAATTATCATTATATTTTTTAAAATCTCTATATAAAATATAATAAAAAATTTGAACTTTTTTAAATTTTAAACCTACTTTTTCATATTTCAAAATAAAATTGATATTAAAAAAATATATTATAATAATATTATAACTTTTTTTAAACTTTTATCTTATTTCATTTCATTTATGAAAAAGTCTAAAACTTTGCCAAGATGCATTTTTTGTTTGATCTCGTTTTGCGGGTGATAATGAAGATGGAAAAATGTAAATATTAAAATATATGAGTTATTGTAAATTTATTATAGTTAGAGAAAATGTTAAATAAATAAAAATTATAATAAATGAATATTTAAATTATATATATATATATTTATGAATAAGTTGATTTATATTGTAAAAGTCAATGTACAATTTTAAAAAAAATAAAAGTGGATTTTGGTTATATATATTATTAAAAAAATTTGAGGGTGATGCATCAAAAGTTGAAAATAGCCCCAAAATGTAGCAGATTAATGTCTTAATAAAAAGGAATAAAATGATAAAATAAGACTTCGCCACACCCATTTGAATTCAACCTTACTGGATGCTTGAAGGCTGAAGCATTCAATAAATAAATCAAATTGAAGCAGTAAGGCTTGTTGTCCAAGCAATAAGACTAAAACTGACCATTATAAAATGACTTCATTGCTAGAATTGTTAACATCTCTCTCTTTCTCTCTGAATCTCGAGTATCTTATTATAAGCATGGCTGAGTTGAAGCTACTCGGGACATGGCCGAGTCCTTTTAGTTACAGAGTTATATGGGCTCTGAAACTAAAGGGAATACCCTATGAATACATAGACGAAGATCTATCCAACAAAAGTCCCCTCCTTCTTCAACACAATCCAGTTTACAAGAAAATACCTGTGCTTCTTCATGCTGGAAAATCAATTTGCGAATCCATGATTATCCTTGAATACATCGAAGAGTTTTGGCCACAGAATCCCTTGCTACCTTTTGACCCTTTTCAGAGAGCTATTGCTCGCTTTTGGGTAAAGTTTGCCGATGATAAGGTACGTACGTACGTGTCTACCTTGTTGGTCTTCTCCACTACAACAAATTAAACTTATAGGACCAATTCTTTTGATAGAATTTCTTTTTTCTTCTTTATAAGAGTATTCTTATTAAGTTATTTAAAATTATCTTTTAAAAAATATAAATTTATACATTTATTAAAAAAATTTAGTCATATTTAATCAAAAATAAGAAAAAATTAAAAAAAAATACAAATAAAAATACTTTTTATGAATAGTAAAATATTATTTTTGTTAGATAAAATTTTAGTCTTATTATTCATAAAAAAAATATTTTTATTCTTTTTTTATATCTATATCTCTCTATTTTTAATTAAATATGATCAAATTTTTTTAATAAATATATAAATTTATATTTTGTAAAAGATAATTTTAAATAATTTAATAAAAATGCTCTAAGTCTCTTTTAGAGACACAATTCAAATCTCCTCTTAAAAACAGCCACAACACGAATTGTAATTATCGTTCGAAAGATAATATTTAGGGATGAAATCATTCATTCTTAAAATTGATTGTCCATTTGAACATTAATAATTTGTTCGAACTAGAATAATTTCCGTTTGAACTAGAATAGTGTGCGTTCGAAAGGAAATAGCGTCCATTCGAACGGACAGTTGACACTTTGGTCACAGACTTCCTTTCCTGCGAAGATAATTTCGCCTAAAGGGAACTTTTGCATCCAATATTTTCACGACAAATAATTATTTGCAAATAGTCATAATTATATGCGACTACTTCTTCAAAACAAAAATATGTGATGTTATGATTATTTAGATGAAATTTTCTTTTCACCCCAAATAAAATTTATTTGAATGAAATTTTGCTCGAACGAGTATTAGTAATCATGAAATCTTTTTCATCTGAAAAACTCTTAATTAAGGAGTTTTGTACAAGCAAACAAGGTTTAAGAAAAGGAGCACAAATTTGTACTATAAGAAAAATTGATTAATATAACCAATCTGATGTATTTAAAAGGGGCGAAAATAACCAAATTGGATGCATTTGTTCCTTTTAGATGTATCAAATTAGTTATACTAACCCCATTTTCTTGTAGTGTTGATACAATTCAAAAGATAAAAATCATGTACGTTATTTAATAAATTGCATGATAATGTCCAAAATTAGATCCCTGCAATGTGGATGGTCTACAGAAGTAGCGGCAAGGAACAAGAGAAGGCCATGAAGGACACCGTGGAGATGCTGAGAGTCATCGAGGAAGATGCCCTAGGAAGCAAGAAATTTTTTGGTGGAGAAGAGATTGGAATAGTGGACATTGCCTTTGGACAGATTGCAGAATGGTTGGGAGTAATAGAAGAAATAGTAGGGGTGAAGCTGCTTGAAGATCACAAGTTCCCTCGCTTGCATGCATGGATCCTGAATTTTAAGGATGTTCCTGTAATCAGAGACAACCTTCCTGATCATCACGACATGTTTGTCTTTTTCAAACGTGGGAGGGAAATGTTACTGTCATCTTCACAAGCTCAATAGTGTCCGTCTAATGGTTCAAAAGCTCATTTGAATAGTATGATGAGATAATATGATTTTAAATAAAAATTAAATAAAATATTATTAAAATATTTTGTTTTAATATTATTATTTTAATATTTAAAAAAGTTAAATTATTTATTATATTTTATATAAAAATTTGAAAAAATTATATTAATAATAAAATATGATGAAACGTTTATGTATCCAAACAAGAGAACTAAATTAACTTGTGATTTGGGTCTCCATGTTGTCCTCTTAATTTGCATCCCCTAGCTATTTCTTGAATGTGAAAATCTAATTGGTATTTCTGTGTGTAATATTTTAATTAGGGGAATGATAAAATATATGCAAAAGTGAATTGTGGATTCGTTAGAGTATTACTTTAAAATTTGTACACCTCATAATTTGATTTGAAATTTAAAATTTAAATCTTATAAATAAAATATTACTATTTAAGCAACGTAAATGATGTAGATTCAGAATAAAATAACCCTTCACTTTTACATCATTTTACCAAATCTGAAAATGGGCAGAGCTTGAGAGGAAGAGCTCATGACAAGATCAGGTTGTTCTCGTGGTATGGCGGATCGATCTGTTATCGGGATTAGAAAGGAAGAAAATGACACCCGCCCACTCCCAAATCCCCAACGCTGATAAAGATAAACCTTTTAAGCAACCTCGGATCGTAGTTGACTTTTTAAAGGAAAAGCAAGCATGCATGCTTCGAAGAAAGTTCCTGCTAATGTAGTCATGATAATCCTTGAATTATATATGCTTGCCTTATCCTCATCTTGTTTTGCTTGAGAAAAGCGTTGTGGAGCAGTCGGTCCAATTTTCACCAAACAACCGCTCTCTTATAGTACGTAGCCATGTCAGATATTATAGCAAATATAACGTAGGCACACCCACACTGAATCACACCAAATACATCGTCACTCAAAGCCCCTCCTTTCCGTGTTTCCGTGTATTTTTTTTTTTGTGAGTTGACATGGAATCAGCTGGCTTTTCTAAAGAAAAGGTTCAATTTTACAACTATTTTTCTCATTCTTGATGTCAATGGTGTTTATGCAAGTTTAATGAAAAAGATCAGATCTTTTTTTTTTTCTTTTTATGATAAATGGTGTTTGTGTTGTTTTATGGCCTCACGTGATTTCAGTGTTAATTGCCGCTGTTGTTAGCGCCAAGACTGGTTCAACATACTCTGGCCATTTGCGGAACTTGATAAGCTTTTTGAGCGGTTGCATGTCTCTTCCAATGTATTTCTTTATCATGTCATTGTGAAAATCAAATTACTAGTTGGTATTGTGATGGTAAAAGTTGCAGATGGGGCCGAATCACCGTTAAAAAGAAAAACATGAAGTGACAAAAAGAGAATGACACATGAATTAAGATGTAATAAATGTGTGTGCAAAAAATGGGTGAGAGGCATGGGTCAAAGAAATAGATGGGAAATGATGGAAAAAAAAATTGGACTAATACACGCAAAGAAAGAGTCCAATCACCACATAGAATAAAAGGGGACTTAAATAGGTGAAAGAGCATCCACTCTCTCTTCCCGAGTAACTCCTCGCCTTCAATTCTCTTCTTTATCCTAGAGGATTCGGGAGCTCCCACTAAAATTTTTTTTTCTATAAATATTTATATTTGTTCTTGTACAGATACGAGAGACTATAAAATATTCATTATAGTGGATTTTTCTTCTTAAACGCCCGTAGACGTAGGCTTTATGTCGAATCACCTAAATATTGTATTTATGTCTAATTATTTTATATGTTATCAATGTATGCGTTAGTTGCACTAAAATCTAGTCAAAGGCCCCAAACGACTCTAAATGAAACCCAAATCACACCAGTGAGCCGAGAATGATTCTTTCTCTTGCCCCGGCCTGTTGATCAATTTTTACGACATCAATAATATGTACGCGCCAATTACACCAAAGTCTCGCCAAAAGCCTTAAATGACTCTGAACAAAATCCAAATCATACTAGTAGGTCAAAAATAACTATTTCTCTCGTTCCGGTCTGTTAACCGATTTTTATGACATCAACATGTATCTTTTAATTGCTTAGTGATAACAAAGTTATCAAAACATAAAAAGTCTATTGTGATATAATGTTACGACTTAATGTGTACATTATTTTGCAGATTTCCTCCCGTCTTGCTTAAAAAGTTGAGTACAAATATGTGTCATACAAAACCATCACATAAGTTCTAATTCATAAATGGCTCAATAATATAATCACTTTATGCTAAATTCTATTGGTTCTTGTAGTTTTTCCATGAGTGACTTATCAAAAAAACAAAAATTCCCATGAGTGTCTTGATCTATATTTTGTTGGAAGTTAATATTTACATTTTTTAGTAATTTTATATGTAAGCTTGACAAAGTTTGGTATGATTTGGGAATATGTAATAGTGATCATCTGATCCAGTCCTGAAAGTTGTGTTTGGACTTGGGGATTTATTGCAGGGATTTGGTTTTGACCATAAACCAAGTATTTTTTAGTCTCGTTTGAATTCAAAAATGAGATGAGTTTAGTTTATTTTTTAATATTATTATTATTTTAGAATTTGAAAAATGTGTATTGAAATTTGAAAAGGATGTATTGAAATTTAAAAAAGATGTATAGGAATTTATGTTTTGTATAAAAAAATTATAAAAATATAATGATGAAATAAAAGTGAGCTCAACTCACTTCTAAATTCAAACGAGATCTTAGTGAGCCACTACACATAAAATTCTGTCGGAGTGATAAAATACATGTATGAGGTGGAAGGTGTTCTTTTGAAGTTGTTTCCCAAAACAGCTATATAAACCTACAAGTCTATTAACGAATGCAATTCAGGGAAATAAAATAAAGAAGCTGTAGTTTTTGCAACAAATTCACAATTACATTTTGCAACAATCGATTCATCCAACAAACTCCATGCAGCACCATTCACCCCAGATCATGAACATGTATGTACGTTGTATTTAAAAAATTAAATTGGTTTGTATAAAACACTTAAAGAGTAATATTGAAGAGTAGCACACTCAAAACACTCATCTTCATATGAATAATATTGTGTATTATTTATGATATTGTTTATATGAGAAAGAATCAATGAATGTGACTTTTTCCCTCATTTTTCTTCAAGGGGTCAATAGAGAAAGAGGTATATTGAGTACCCAGGAGAGAGAGGATCGACGCACTCTTGTGCGTCCTGCGTCGGCGGTAGTGAAGGCTAGGGCTTCATGTGGGGAAATGCAAAGAAGTGGCTGACTGCATGGGTGAAGTCGTGCGGGGTGGGGGCATAGTGTATATTAGATGAGTTCGCAACAGAAAGATGAGGCGGCGCAATCGCACAGAGAGAGATAATTGCGAGATTGGGGACAATAGGGAAAAAGGAGAAAGAAAACGACCATAATTTGCGGGAAAGGAAAATTATAGAAGTGGGTTTGTGGTGTTACTTGTTAAAGCGAAAACTATTTGAAGATAGAGGCAAACAACAAACAATATTTCTCACGAACATTGAAAACAAATCAGATGTCTAGTTTTTTTGCGACAAGAACAAGTAGTTGCAATAAGCTTAGTCTTTGTGGATGAAACATTTACCCCACGAATCACAAGTCGGCCAGTATCCCTTGGTAGAAGCAACTTAAATGTTATTTATTGCCTTTGGAATTATAAACTACTGGAATTGTTTGAAGAAGGTGGTCTCTATCCATTTACAAATTAAATAAAAATTTCCGTTGTTTTTTAGCGAGAGAGATCACCAAAATGTACACCGGCCACTTTATTAAAGTAGCTGGAGACTTATTGGCCAAGAAAGAAAATACTACATTTGTCGCAGCTCCTTTGATTTCTCAACGACATTAATAGAAGAAGTGAACTGGGATTCTGGGCAAGCCCATTCAGCCACAGAGTGATATGGGCTCTGAAGTTGAAAGGCGTGAAATTCGATTATATAGAAGAAGACGTTCCCCAACAGCAAGAGTCAATTGCTATTGCAATACAATCCTGTTCTTAAGAAAGTCCCTGTGCTTGTTCACGGAGGCAAACCCATTTCTGAGTCCCTTGCCATCCTTGAATACATCGAAGAAACATGGCCCCACAATCCCTTAATGCTTCCAAAAGATGCATATGAAAGAGCCTTGGCTCGTTTTTGGATACAATTCCAATTACTGAAGGTACTTTCTATCTTTATCATAAGGATCTCTATTGATCTATATTCTGCTAATTATAAAAAGATATCTCTTATATTAACAAATTGATTTGCCTATACAAATTGTTGAGAAGTCTCACACGATTCAGGAACAACTAATCTGACTCTTCCTAGCTATTAGATTTTTTAATAAGAGCGAGAAAGTGTCAAAAACTCTCATACAACTTAAAAACAAACTATTAATCATTTTAAGGAAAAAAATGGTTGTTTCTTCCCAAACCAATTCTGGTTTTTTTCTTCTGAAAATCTAAGTCCACTAGAATGTGTTTGTTTCACCAGAAATTAAGCTTGGAGGTAGTCATAATTATTTCGTTTGTTTCTGTGACTCCATATTTCTAGGCCCCGTTTTCCATGCATTTTTCCAAACTGCTAGAGAAGAAAACGAAAAGGCAGCAAAAGAGGCACTGGAAGTTCTGAAGGTCTTGGACGAAAATGCCCTCGGAAACAAGAAGTTTTTCGGCGGCGACAGCATCGGAATGGTCGACATTGCATACGGATGGCTGGCTTATTGGTTTTCAGACATGGAAGAAGCAGTGGGCGCGGAAGTGATAAATCCTAGCACTGTGCCTCGCTTGCATGCTTGGATTCGGGACTTTAAACAAGTTTCCGTGATCAAGGAGAAACTTCCCGACAAAGAAAAATTATTGGCATATATAAGAGGCAGTGGGGCAAAATTAATTGCAACATGAACACTTATAATTTGCATCAGATATTTATTCTCATATCGTCTTTTTATATATATATATATATATATTTATATATTAGATAAAAGTAACGTATAAAATACGTTTATTTAATTTAATTATGTGATTATTTTTAAAAATTGATATTTTTTTATTAAAAAATAAAATTTGATTAATAATGTAATGCATTAAGAAAAAAATTGTAATTTCTAATAAAAATTTAACAGTTTATCATAATTAAATAGATGATAAATAATTACACGTTTTTATATATTATAAAATAAAAATATTAGTTAAAACAATAAAATACTTCCATAGTTTTAACAAACTTTTTTGAGATAAATTTAATTAAAGTTTTTTAAAAAATGTTAGTTCATGAAGATATTATTTTTTAAATTGTTATATAATATTTATAAATTTATAAATAATATTATATTATAATTTATAATATGTAAATCAATTTGATCATATGTTTTAAATATAAAATATATATATTCCATAATAATCCACGACGGCAGCTGGTACACCATGCGTTTAAAAGTTTACATAACTATAAAATTTTCAAACGACATCGTAGCATTTAACAATGAAAATATGAATTATATTTATTACATATGATTTATATTTAAAATATACGATCAAATTGATTTACATATTATATTTAAAACATATGATCAAATTAAAATATTATTTTTTAATATTATTTATTTAAGATTTGAAAAAATTAAATTATTTTATTTAAAATTTTGAAAAAATTATAATAGTTAAATAATAATTAAATTAAAAAATTACAAATTAAAAATCAAATAATATTTAGATATATATATATATATATAATAAGAATTATAAAATGAGTTGACACACTCAACCTACAAATAAAATCTAAATCATTGCAATATTTAATAAGCTTATAGAATCTGATTATATAATTAACTGAAACTTAAAAAATAATTAAAAAAAAAAAAAGGAAAACAAGCTTCCAGTTCAACACCTCTACATTAAAAAAAAAAAAAAAAACTCTCTACAACCCGACCCGAGACGAACAACCCAAGTGCGCGCAGACTCACGCTTGAGTTTATATGGTTAACGTCTGTTAAGCGCAAAAACCCCAACCACAGGATCTCTTTCGTCCGGGGAATTTGAGGTTAGAGTTTGTTCTTTTTTTTTTTTCAATTAATTTGCTTTAAGAAATCTCAGTTTTGAAAAATACGTCCAATTGGTAACAAGAATCAATTTTAGATAAGTAACAAGCACTTAATTTTTTATTTATTATTATTATTTTTTTCCATTCGGATTGTGCCAATCCGAACAGATGTACTAAATACAATTTAATTTTATTCCCAGTTATAATATTTTTTCAAGGGACGTAAACAGGACATAAGGGCAGAAATTATATTATTCAAGATATCAGTCGAAACGCATGTAATTAATGCAATAATTATAACAATTTAATTCGGTTTTTATGCTTACAATACAAACGAGTGTTAGACGGCATTAGATAATGTGATTTGTGGCTGAAAAATTAATGTGATTTGTGTGCTGTTAAATTAATAATTTTTTTTTTGTTAAATAGTTACTTATTATATATAAAGATATAAATAATCTAGCCTGAAAGTGATTATATAAAAATAATCTTATAAATTGATATGATTTGTTAGATTATAAAATTATTTTTATTATAAAATAAATTTGATGAATTACAAAAAAACTGTGTCAAATTCTAGAATTAATTTTTTATAATCTATTTATTATATATATATATATATGCATTTTCATGGTGTATTTTGGTGGCTAAAGTCAAGCCAGAGTAACCCTTTTCTGTAATAAATAAATATTGTTGATCTATCTGTTTGTGCTACTTAACCTAAGCTTTCCCACATATTTAACGTCATTTCAAAGTGGGTAAACTATTAAAGTGTCCAACTCATGTGCATTTTTTTTTAAATAATTTTTTATGTAGATCACAATTTTTTTTTTTTTTAATGTGCAAAATTTATATATTAAAACTATAAATATCATTTCTCATTAATATAAGAGTTTAGAAATCATTTACATCACTACTCCTGGAATATCCAAGACTTTCGTGCCAGAGAGGCAAGATCGAATTGCTTTCCTTTTCGGCCGTGAACTAGTTTTGGGAGAGATTCGCAACAGTCAACAACTGACATAGAATAACAAAGATGGCTGGAGTCGAAATATCAAAGTTTTGAAATTTCCAAGTCCCAATTTGACTAATACATGAGTTTAGTTGACCAAAATGTTTAATTTCCCGTCAATCAAGGCAAAAAATTAAAAATATATATATATGAGAAATTCATTAAATTTTGTTAGGAATTCTTAACTGTCCATCATTTAAATATATATCTCTCAAAAACTACACAAAACATTTAAAAAAATAATAATTGCAAATCACGACCTTAATTTGTGTCGCTTATAATAATTATCATGTGTACCCAACCATGCTTTGGTCCACCGACACATGCAATGTTGCTGATATGGGCATGTCCGACTCCACCGTGACACGATTTCCTGATACATTTCTCAAAGTATGGGTAGGAAATGCAGCACCCGCATGCAATGTGTATTGCACGTTTTTTATTAGGTTAGGAAACAATAGGACCTTTGAGAAATCTACGGTCCATCTGGTTCCATTTCTCCACACCGACCCTCTAGCTACCGTTGACTTCCGAACCATGCCTCTTACTGTATTTCGATCAACAATTACTTCTTCAATGGTTGTGAATGGTGCATTTGATTCGTCTAATTTAACTATTTTGACCCCTGTATAATCACCCGAGAACATATTATCAACAATATTCACTCCACACACAACACCCGCCAACGACTTGATCAAAACGAATGCATTTCCAAGGAAGAATGAGCCGGTTATGTGGAGTTGGACAGGGTCCTCGGCCACAACACCAGTGTAATCAAAGTAACAGTTAACAATTCGGGTTTGAGTCAAACCGGGTGCCTTGATGTATACTCCACTCCCACCCCATTGGGTGGCCTTGTTGTAACAATGTACCCCAGTAAGCATATTTGCTTGTCCTGATATCATAATTCCTATTGATGCGGAGAAAATTACTACATCGGTGACTGCATTGTCGTTGCCCTTGATGTTGATTCCGATGCCGGAGAAGTCCTTTTCGCGATGGTCGCCTCCAACATTGATGTGTTGACCAATGAATGAATTTCTAATGTATGTCTCATGCCCACCTTCTATGAGTATACCATTTGTGGTGAAATGTGTGACATAGCAATTGTCTATGGTCGTTCTAAGGGAATTGATAATGGAGATGCCACCACCTCTAAAATTAGAGTTTATCATAAGGTCCTTGAGTGTAATGTCTTCATACAAGATAGAAGCCGGGGATGGCGGCCACAACTCGATCAGATGGCGATTCATTGGAAAATCGTCCGATGCACGAAACGACCCACCATGAATCTGTCATGCCATGCATAGACCAAAAATATTACAAATATTACATTAAGAATATAATGATAAGTTAGCAAAATCTCTTAGCTTTAAAAATGGAATTAAGCATAAGATTTTTTATGGCATACTAATGCACGTACCATGAAGTTACCACCACTAATATTTGGAAAACGTAGGGAATGGCTGATCTTGTATGTCCCTCCATCAAGATGAAGCTCTGCGCCTCCAAGATCAGCAACACCTTCCATCAAATGGGCATCAACATGAGATCCAAAGGCATCAGAAAGAGCTTGCTGTAGTGCTTCAGTGCTGTCCAATCTCCCTGTAGGATCAGCACCATACTCTGTCACGTGATGTACACGTGATCGTGGTGATTCCTGCATTTATTTGCGCAAATTCATAGCCGTATTAGTCTCATCGATCGTGTGCCAAATTGGCAATAATAACTCTGTTTTTTCATTAAAGAAAACGAAGCCAAAAAGCATACCGATGGTGTTGAATGGCTCTGGGATGGAGAAACTCCGTTGCGGATGATATGTGTAGCTTTAACCAAAGCCAGACGCCGCATTTCATCACGATACCCGCCCTCGGCCGAGTAAGAGCTCTCTCCGAAGTCAAGAATGGCACTTATGTACACAAACACCATGATAATCAGCCTAACGAACGTATCTTTCCTAGGCATCATAGCTTATAATATCGTATATTTCGCTAGTAAAAGATCAGAGTTTTGTTTTTTTCCCTTCTTTTTTGTGTTTGTGGGGGGAGGGGAATTACAGAGATTTTCCTAGACGGTACTCTAAATTTCATTGCTGCGCTATCTACTTATGAGGAGGCGTCGGACAGCACAATATTCACACCCTTTTTCTCCGTTTTGCCTTTTGGTTTGAATTTTGAGAAAGGGAAAGAGAGAAAAAAGGGGGAGCAGGTTGGACTTTTTCAGGTTGTGGAACACATTTTCATATTGAACACTTGCAGACTTGGAACCTTACTGAGGACCTAAAGATGAATCATGCACATCAATCGGAGCCAAACATTTGAACTAGAATTATGACTCGTATATCATGAATTAGGCAGTCCAACTGAGGCGGCCCCAGCTTTACTGGACTGTCGTAAGTCATCATGAGTACGTAACAGGCTGAAGAAGATGTTGAACAGCTAGAGAATTTTTTTCAAAATAGTTGTTATTTTTTGTCCTTTTCCAGCGCATGATCCCATGAGAAGGACGTGGGAAAGTAGTTTTGATTACTTTTTTTAAGAATGTTCGAAGAATGAGAAGAAAAAAAAGTTAAATTTATTTTAAATTTATTGAATTTATTAAAGTTTATTTTTATGTGTTTTAATCAAATTTTAATTAAATAAATAAGATAATTAATGAATTATGAGTATTTTAACAAATTAATATTCAAATTAAAATTAAAATAAAAATAAATAAATAAATTAGAAATTAATATTTTAATAAAATAATTTTTGATATGTTAAATCTATTATTTAATATAATAAAAAGTGATCAAATAAAATTTATAAAAGTGATATTTTAAGTCAAAATTTGGTTAAATTTTAACTAGTAAATTGTGAATACTTTTATATAAAATAAATTAATAAATTAATAATTTTATTTTATGAAATTCTTTAAATGTACTTTACAATTAAAATAATTTTATATATCAAGTTTAATATCAAATTATGTTAGCCAGCAAATCTGCTATATATGCATGTTAATTTCTCTACAGCCAAGCTTGATAGAATGAGGAAACTTTCAGGATATAACAAAGCCTTTAAATTCTACAAATAACAATTTTGTAAAATTCCTAAAGTTACTATTAAGAATGACTGTAACAGAATAAGAAGAAGAATGATTTTTTTTCCTCTCATTTTTTTTTTCCAGTTCTGTCACCACACTATCTATAAAGCTTGAAAGAACACTTGTAAAAAATAATGTCTGAAGTAAATTAATGATTATTTGCTCGAGCGAATTTTCGAGCGAGTGTCGAGCGAAATTACTACCTAACCTCTCGCTCGAGCGTTACATCGAGCAACTATCGAGCAAAATCTCGGCATGACTCTCGCTCAAGCGAGTGTCAAGCGAGAACAAGCGACCAATAGTAACAATACATGCCGCTTCAGTTAAGACACATATTTTCTTCAAATGTCACACAGATTCATTCAAATAGTTTCCCGTTCGAGCGAAATATCGAGCGAAGATCTAGTGAGATCACTGCCTGACTTTCACTTGAGAGACTTATCGAGTGAGACTCGAACGAAATCTCGGGTTTGACTTCGTTCGAGCGACATATCGAGCGAATGTCAAGCGAGATCTCTGTATATGCACAATTCTCAACCATTTATTCACAGGATTTATTCTTTTAACTTTTAAATATATATTACAACCTATTCCAACAATCTCCTACTAGGTTGTAATATATCAATAGTGTAACAGAATTTTAAATATATATTACAACCTATTCCAACAATCCCCTACTAGGTTGTAATATATACTTAAAATTCTGTTACACTATTGATATTATCATGCATAAAAGAAGGTATCATTCGACTTAAACCTTCTCTTAATGTAATTAGTTCTAGGTTCTAAAAAGTAATTGGTGACCTAAGCTTAAACCAATAATTTTTAGTTCAAAATCAGAATTAACACACACAAGATAATATTCTTTTCTCAATAGAATTTCAAATAATTAGCACTATTATGGCCTTGTGCTACATCCTGATTTAATGAATATTTGCAAGAAATAAACTCAAATCTCTTGTTGAAGCGGCACCACTTCTATATATATATTGGCGAATTTCCTCTTAAGTCTCCGTTACCAAGACACTTATAAATTTAAACTTCGTTAAGAGTAAATTCATCATCTTTTAACGTAACAGTCAAGTACTTTCCATCCTGAATGAGACTTTATTATTTAGTGCTCTACTAATCACAAATCAGTAACTCGTTATTACCCATTAAACTCTTTTAGATAAATCTAAGAGTTGGATTACCATTATTGGTGATTCTCTTGAAAGGATTTTAGTCCCATTCCAATGGATGTGATCCTTACTAGTTCTCGCGATAAAATTTTGATAAAAGAATCTGCCAAGTTACAACTTGACCTCACATAAACGATCGTTATAATTTCATCAACTACTAATTGTCTAACATAATCATGTCTTAAACTTTTATGTCTAGACTTTCCATTATACATTTTATTATACGCTCTAGACATAGTAGCTTCACTATCGCGATGCAGAGAAATAGCAGTAGGTTGTGGTCACAACTTTATATCCAATAAAATATTTCTAAGTTAATCCGCTTCTTTCCATGCTGCTGCTAAAGCAATAAACTCAGATTTCATTGTGGAATGAGAGATACACGTTTATTTCTTTGATACCCAAGAAACAACTCCCCCACTAAGGGTAAATATCCAACCTGTTGTGGATTTATTGTCACTTATACTAGTGATCTAACGAGCATCTACTATTCAAGTACTGCTGGAAACTTTGAATAAAAGAGTAATAGAACAATTGTTTTCTTTAAAAATCTAATGACTCTACCAATTGCTTTCTAGTGGTCTACACTAGGATAGCTAGTGTATCTTGAAAGTTTGCACACAACAAAAGCTATATCAAGTCTAGTACAATGCATAACATACATCATGCTACCAATCACACTAGCATACTCTAGCTGTACTACTACTTTTCCAGAATTTTTATTGAATTTGACACTAGAGTCAAATGGTGTATTAGCTTCTTTTATTCTTAAATTTTTGTTTCTTCACTTTAATACCCAAAATAGTATTTGCTTCATTAAGATATTTCATTTTGAATTTTGAAATTAAATATATTTTTTTTTCACATATTCCTTCCATATTCGTACCAAAAATTAGCATGTCATCAATATAAAGACAAACAATAACACCATAATTTTCAGTAAATTTTGAATAAATACACTTATCAGCACTATTATGTTTGAAACCATCAGCCAAAATAATAGAATCAAACTTTTCATACCATTGTTTTGGTGCTTGTTTTAGTCCATATAATGACTTAACTAATTTACATACTTTCTCTTCATTTTCTGGTAAAACAAATCCCTCAGGTTGTTCCATGTAAACTTCCTCATCAAGTTCACCATTTAAGAAAACAGTTTTTACATCCAGTTGATGCACAACTAAATCATATATTGATGCAAGAGCAATAAGCACACGAATTGATGTGATTCTTGTCACTGGAGCATAGGTATCAAAATAATCTATTCCTTACTTTTGACTAAAACTTTTTACAACCAATTTTGCTTTAAAGGTATGAATGTATCATCAATATTATACTTCCTTCTTAATACCTATTTACAGTCAATAACTTTTGAATTTGGAGGTAAATCCACTAGAACCCAAGTATTATTGGATAATATTAAGCCCATCTCATCATTTATTACTTCTTCCAAAAAGCTGCATCTCTAAAAGACCAAGTTTCTTTAAAACTTTTTGAATCATCTTCCACGTTTAGAACAATGGGTATTTTGTTAAGGATTGTGTTTAAATCTCCTTTCACAAGGAAGACTAAAGCAAGAGTTGATACAAAATCTGGGCCATAATTCTTTTCTTTTCTAGCTCTTTGACTTCTTCTTTGCTCTATTGGCAAATCTCTTGATTTTCTCTTATTTTTATTAAGAGAGTTATTCAAATCAGAGTTATTCAAATCAGAGTTAGAAATTTGTGTTTGATCGGGTTCTAACATAAATTCAGAATCATTGTTAAATTTATTTTCAATAAATTCAACATCTCTTGATTCCACTATGACATTAGAATTCAAGTCCAATAATCTATATGCCTTGAAATTTTCAGCATAACCAACAAATACACTTTTTATAGCTCTTGGTCATAATTTAGTTCTCTTAGGATCTGGAACTTTATAAAATTCCAAACACCCACACACTTTAAGATAATTTAAATTAGGTTTTCTTCCATTCAAGAGTTCATAAGGTGATACTTGTAGTTTTTTAGATGGTATTTTATTATGTACATGGCATGCTGTTAATAATGCCCCTTCCCACAAATTAAAAGGCAGTTTTGCACTTAAAATCATAGCATTTACCATGTCTACAAGTGTCCTATTTTTTCTTTCTGCTAATCCATTTTGTTGTGGTGTATAAGGTGAGGTCATTTGGTAAACAATACCATGTTCTTCACAGAATTTAGAAAATTCATGTGAGAAATATTCTCCACCTCTATCAGTTCTCAGAATTTTAATCTTTTTTTCTTTTTGATTTTCTACTTCTGATTTATAGCGTATGAACATATTATAGGCCTCATCTTTACTTTTCAATAGATACACCACAATATATCTAAAGAAGTCATCTATAAATGTAATAAAATATCATCTTCCTCCTCTAGTTAAAATGTCATTTAATTCACAAATATCATAATGTATAAGTTCTAAAATCTGTGACTTTCTATTAGCAATAGGAAATAGTTTCTTAGTCATTTTTGTTTGAATACATATTTCACATTTTGAATCAACTACTTTGTCAAAAGCTATCAAGTCATGTTTCGACATGTATTTCAAATATTTGAAATTCAAATGTGCCAAACGACCATACCATAAAATAAATGAATCAAGCATATAAGCAGAACTTGAAGCAATTTTATTAATAATAATACTGAGTTTGAACATCCCATCACAGGAATATCCTTTTCCTATAAATACACAATTCTTAGATAAAATTTATTTGTCAGACTCAAGGACAACCTTAATGCCCTTCTTACATAATAAATTGGCAAATAACAAATTTTTCTTAATTTTTGGAACATAAAGAACATTACTTAGCACAAGTTTCTTTCCAGAAGTAAGTTGCATCTCTACACTTCCTCTTCCATAAACTTGGACTGCACTGTAATTCCCCACAAGAACCTTTTGGCCATCAGTAGCCTCAACATAATTCTTAAATTACATTTTATCATTGCACACATGCACTGTAGCGTCAGAATCAAACCACCAATAGGAAGAGTTTGCAGTAGAAGCGAGATGCACTTCAGTTATCATATCAATCTCCATTTCTTCCACCATTGTAATGATTTCTTCAATTGCATTTGCAACGTTTGAACTGCTACAATCATCCTTTTTTTCTTGTTTTTTAAGAATTTGCACTCACGAATGTAATGACCTTTCTTTCCACAGTTGAAATATTGTCTATTTTTCTTCATTTTATCGATGGAGAAATTCTTTTTGAAAGTGTTTCCCTTCTTAGGCTTAAGAAAATTCTTTTTCTTTTCACCATCCTACATTGTTCACATTCACTTTAGAATCGAAATGACTATCATCACGAATTCTACTTTCTTCTTTAATTCGTAGATGCTTTTCAAATTATTCTAAAGAAAGTTCTTCTGCCATATGTAGAAGCTTCTTCTTATAATTATTCTAACTTGGTGAAAGTTTTGCAATAATTGCTCCCACTTGAAACGATTCAGGAATTAAAATGGACAAATCGCGAAGTTTATTGACCAAAACTTGCAACTCATATATTTGGTCTAACATAAACAGATTATCCATCATTTTAAATTCAAAGTACTTCAAAATTATAAATTTATCAGTACCAAATTTTTCTGTCTTATACTTCGTTTCAAGAGCATTCCATATTTCCAATGGTGATTTCATAGCAGTAAATAAAGCATACAAACGATCAAAAAGAGTGTTTCGAATGTAACCTCTACAGACCAATTCATCGTCCTCACGTTTCGTTCTCAACGCCTTGACAGTTTCAGAATCTTCAGGGGTTGGTGCAGGAATAGGCTCTAGACTTGGATCCAAAACATAGAAAATCTTCAGTGCCCTAATAATAAACTTCATCTTGTCTCTCCAGCGAGTGAAGTTGGATCCATTGAACCTAGCCAACTTCACAAAATCTTGGTTCATGACTTTGAAAGCAGTGGAATCAGAACATCCTTCCATTGCAAATATCGTCTTAAAATTGAAGGGGAAAAAATTTAGAGAAGGAAAGAGAATTTAGCAAATAAGTCAAGACTTTGAGGCGTATGTAAATACTGTCTTTAAGACGATATTTTCCCCTACTCACGTAGAGTTTGATAATAGGTTTCTAGAAAATCGTCTCCAGGATACAACAAAACCTTTAAATTCTACAAATAGCAATTTTTTAGAATTCCTAAAGTTACTATTGAGAATGACAGTAACAGAATAAGAAGAAGAATGATTTTTTTTTTCTCTCTCATTTTTTTCCAGTTCGGTCACCACACTATTTATAAAACTTGAAAGGGCACATGTGAAAAATCACGTCTGAAGTAAATTAATGATTACTCGCTCGAGCAAAGTGTCAAGCGAAGTTACTGCCTAACCACTCGCTTGAATGTTACATCAAGTGACCATCGAGCGAAGGCTCAGCATAAATCTCGCTCGAGCGAGTGTCGAGTAAGATCAAGTGACCAATGGTAACAATACATGCCACTTCAATTAAGACACATCTTTTCGTCAAATGTCACACAGATTCATTCAAATAGTTTTACGCTTGAGTGAAACGTCGAGTGAAGATATAGCGAGATCACTGTCTGACTTTCGCTCGAGCGACTTGTCGAGTAAGACTTGAGCGAAGTTTCGGGTTCGATTTCGCTCAAGCTACATATCGAGCGAATGTTGAGCGAGAAATCTGCCTATGTACAATTCTCAACCATTTATTCATAGGATTTATTCCTTTAACTTTTAAATATATATTACAACCTATTCCAACAACAATTAGGACTTGGATTACAAATCAAGGAAGGTGCAAAGAAAGTCTGTCACAAGCAAAAGTAATGTGTTTAGAGTTAAAAAAACGACAGCCTTACAAATACAATAATGGTAACAATGAAGAACACGAATAGAAACTGTAACATGACTAACACGATGACATGATCAATTAAAGAGAAAAATTTTTGCTACAAAAAAAATAAAAATTATACAAAAAGAAATTCACAAACTAACATAACTTTATAGGTGGAACCAGTTTTTTCCATAACAGAATCTCATTAGTAGGTCTCTCAACCAATTTTCTTTCTCACTCGTTGAAGCCAAAGCTATAAGCTTAGTCTGAGCCTCCATAATTGACTTAACAATAATTGTCTGTCTTTTAGACTTCTCTAACATACAATACCACCATCCAAGGTAAAAATATAACCAATAGTTGAAAGAGAATAAACTAACTTCTATAAAAAGAAAATCATAATATTTTGTACCGCATAAATATTTCATTATCCTATCCATTACATACCAGTAGTCTCTTCCTGGCTTGGTAATAAATTTACTATCAAGTACCATTTAAAATGGAAAGAATCAACTTGTCACATATTTATTTGCTCCATCTTCTTCCATATCATATTTATTCTATAAAGTTTCAAAATTTTCTTTACAGTGGAATAAATAGTATTTTAGAAATCATAATATTGATCCACAAGATAATTTAAAAGGTAATATCGATAATTATATTAATCTTTTGTATATTTTTCAATCTTTTCTTAATAAGCTTTCACTTTTGCTTTACTCATGTTCTCGATAGTGTTCTTAGTAGGATTCTTTGCTGTGAGAATATAGGAGACATTGAAATAAAAGAGTACATTGCACTTCCATATCTTAACATAGGCTCGCTTAAAACGGAATGGCTTGTTGAGACCTCTAATGCTTTTCATGAATTTTTTGTTTGTAAACTTTATATGAATCTCTTTAAAATTGTTAGGAAAAACACAGTAATAAAATAAAAATTATAATTAAAAAAACTCCTATATTCTAGAAAACCGAAAAAGATACTGTAAATATGTGCCAAACTTAGTGTACAATTACATTTGAAATGTGATACTCTAACTTGTTAAATTTTGTTACAGCCAATAATGCATAGGTAGGTGGTGAGCTTTGGTGCCGTTTGATCCATTGTTGTTTTTAGGGTTATGAGATTTCATTTATGTGTTTTCAGAGAGTTTGAGAGAGAGAGAGAGAGAGAGAGCGTCTGCTTGTATCCCTATGCTAGGGTTTCGTGAGATCGAGAAAAAAATGAGTTTTGTTGGCTCTTTTATACTCGAGAGCTAGCATTGATCTGTAAACACTGAGACTTTTGTTGATTTTTTAATAAGAATGATCTATGAGATTGTTCCCGCCATAGATGTAGACCATTAGGATCGAATCAAGTAACTCCGGTGAGTTCTCTCCATTTTTCTCTTTACTGTTTCTATTTTTCTGTTGATTATCATATACTATTTTGATCATGGCTTGGTTGCTGAATCTATGAATATTTCTGAAACCCTAATTTTCAAGAACTCGAATCTTTATGGGTCAAGGGTTTTAGGTAACTAGATCATTGTTTTCTAAGACTTAACAATTGGTATCAAGAGCTTTAGGTTTAGATGGGAACCACAAAATTTGATGTGGAAAGATTTACGGGGGATA
The DNA here is from genome assembly GCA_036898215.1 of Platycarya strobilacea. Lineage (NCBI taxonomy): Eukaryota > Viridiplantae > Streptophyta > Magnoliopsida > Fagales > Juglandaceae > Platycarya > Platycarya strobilacea. Next base: position 47,992,959 of record CM072545.1, read on the forward strand.
ACGATTTTGGGCTCTGGAGGATCAAGATAAGGGTATTGTTAGTCCAACAAGGCTTGCAAAAGGCCCTCAGTGGTGAGAAAAAGAAAGGGGTTTCATTCTCAGAATCTGGAAAGGAGGATCTCTCAAAAGACATCCTGCAAAAGACACATAGTGCCTTCATTCTCTCTCTCGGGGACAAAGTCCTGAGAGAGGTGGCAAATGAGGACACGATTGCTTGGATTTGGTTAAAGCTAGAAAACATGCACATGACTAGATCTTTAGCTAATAGATTGTACAAGAAAACAAAACTCTATATATTCAAAATGACCTCTGGACAATATGTTAGTGAACACTTAGATAACTTTAACAAGATTATATTAGATTTGGCTAATATAGATATTGCCCAAATGACTAATATAAGAGGGGATGTGAATTGAGTTATATAAAAAAAATAACAATTATAAACCAAATGTACAATATAAAATATAAACAAAATAAAAAACAGCAGGAAATATAAGGAGTAAAGGCAAGAAGAAGCAAATTCAGTATTTTAACGAGCTTCAGCCCCACTACCTACGTCCTCGCCTCAAGCTACCCCTTGAGAATCTCAAATTTACTATTCAATCTCTTTCAGATGGAAATAGAAACCTATTACACCTTTGAGCAACACCGCTCCAAAGAATCCGTGTAAAACACATTCTATACTTCTAATCACCTCACACTTGGTGATTCAAATATTCCCTATGTAGAATACCTTCTACACACACAAGAGTTATACGCACCCTCTTACAAATACAAAAACTGATAATGGATAGATTATCAGAATACACTACTCAATGAGTGAAATAAAAATAATACAGCGCAACATATATCTCTATCAAAATGAATAATGAATAAGGCACAAAATTTAGAGAAGAGAGAATGAGCATTTTGAAAGAAAGATGCAAAGGATCTTATTGTTGTAATTTTTACAAAACACAAGTGAGCTATTTATAGGTAAATGAGTCCCACTCAATCATTTTTCAAATTCAAAATTAAAATTTTGATGAAATCATTGCATATGTCATACGCTTTGATGAAGTCATTGCATATGTCATGCATTTGATGAAATCATTACATATGTAATGCATTTGCAATAAGCAATTTTCGAAATTAAAACTTTTAATGACATCATGCATATATCATGTACATAAAAAATAATTTTTGAAATTAAATATTTTAATGATGTCATGCATATGTAAAAAATATTGTTACCCAGATGACTAACACAAGAGGGGAGGTGAATTGAGTTGTATTATAAATCAAATATATAATATAAAATATAAACAAAATATGAAACAATAATAAATATAAAGAGTAAGGGTAAGAGAGAAGCAAACTCAGTATGTTAACGAGGTTCGACCCCACTGCCTACGTCCTCGCCTCAAGCTACCTCTTGAGGATCCCCAAATCCACTATTCAATCTCTTTTAGGTGGAGATAGAAACCTATTACACCTTTGAGCAGCACCGCTCCAAAGAATCCGTGTAGAACACCCTCTACACTTCCAATCACCTTACACTTGGTGATTTAACTTTTCCCCGTGTAGAACACCTTCTACACATCCAATTACCTCACACTTGGTGATTTAACTATTTCCTGTGTAGAACACCTTCTACACACACAAAGGTTATACACACCATTTTACAAATACAAGAGTTGATAGTAGGTAGACTATCAAAGTACACTCCTCAATGAGTGAGATAGAAACAATACAGCGCAACCTATATCTCTCTCAACAAGAACAAGAATTAAGGCTCAAATCTTTAGAAAATAGAGAATGAGAGCTTTGAAGAAATGATGCAAAACTTAGCAATAGATGTGTAAGCTCTTGTTGTGAATTTTGCAAAACTCAAGTGAGCTATTTATAGGCAAATGATTTTTCAATTTCAAATTTGAAAAGATTCCCATATCAAAAACATCATCATTTACTTTTCAAAAATTTCAAATCTAATATTTTTACTTTTTGCATGTGACAAAAGGAGCACACTTTACTTTTCAAAAATTTCAAATATAATCTTTTACTTTTTACATATGACAAAAGGAGTACATTTTATTTTTCAAAATTTTCAAATAAAAACATCTACCTTTTGCATAAGTCAAGAAAAGTATCCACCACTTTTGAAAATATTCAAATAAAACATGCACATGTGAAAGATGACAATCAATCATCTTAATATTTTCAAAATTCAAACATTTAATCATGTCATGCACATGTGAAAGATGACAATCAATTATCTTAATATTTTCAAAATTCAAACTTTTAATCATGTCATGCACATGTGAAAGATGACAATCAATCATCTTTCAAAATTTTCAAAATTCAAACTTTTAATCATGTCATGCACATGTGATCAATCATCTTTCAAAATTTTCAAATTTAATTTTCAAAATATCATGCACATGTGGAAAATGTATTTTAATGCTTTATGATAAAATATTAATTTTGAGCCTTAATCCTAATTTTGAATTTTTAAGAGATTTACAACATTACTCTATGATTTTAATGTGAACTTGTTCCCTTCTTGCTCATGCTTGCTTCCTTGATGTGCTTGATTATATTGTGTGGACAATTTGAGCTTGAGACTCTTTTATTCTTTGGATTCATTTGTTATCATCAAAATCCATTTGTAGATTTACATGAAACTTGAAACCTTGGGTTCAACAAATATAATTTAATATTTTATGAAAAAATATTAATTTTAAATCTTAATCCAATTTCGAATTTTATTAAGAGATATACAAGATTACTCTATAAACATCATTTGTAGACTTGATCTCTTTCTTGCTCATACTTGATTTCTTGATCTATGTAGCTCCTTTCATGCGTAAACAACTTGAGCTTGAGTCCTAAATATTATTTGTTATCATCAAAATCTATACGTAGATACGAAACTTGAAATTTTAAGTTCAACAATAGACATAAAAGTAGATGATGAGGACCAGGCCATTCTTTTGTTGAGTTATTTGGACTTATCCTACCAGAACTTAAAAGAAACCATGATGTATGGTAAAGATACCTTAACCTAGATGAGGTACAAAATGTACTTCACGCTAGGGAGCTTCAGAACAGCATTGAAACAAAATAAGGACATGGTAAGGGTCTAATTGTGAGGGTAGAACAGAGAAGAGAGACAAGAAGAGTAAATCTAAGAATAAAAGGAACAGGTCTAAATTTAAGAAAAAACAGTTGAAATGTTTCCTGTATCACAAGAAAGGGCATTTCAAAAGGGATTGCCCCGACAAAAAGACTAACTCTGGGAATAAAACCAAGGAGAAAGGGGATGCATCCGTAGTCCTATAGGGCTATGAGAGTGCTGAAGTCCTAAATGTGACTGAGGTGAATTCAGGAAAGGAATGGATCTTGGATTCAGGATACTCATTTCACATGTGTCCCAGTAGGGAATGGTTTGAAACATTCTCTAAATTGCAAGGAGGTCATATGATCCTAGGAAATAAAAAATCCTGTAAGATCATGGGAATTGGGTCCATAAGACTCAAAGTACATGATGGTATGGTGAGGGTGTTAAAGAAAGTAAGGTATATACCTGAACTAAAAAGAAATTTAGTGTCTTTGGGTATGTTAGACAGTACTGGTTACACTTTTAAGTCTCAGGCAGGAAGTCTTAGGGTTATGAATGGATCTTTGATTGTAATGAAATGGATGATTAAAACTGGTCTCTATACCTTAATTTGGGAGACCATTGTTCGGAAAATGTCCGCTGTACAAAATGAGATGAAAGATAAATCTGTGCTCTGACACAGAAGATTGGGGCATGTGAGTTAAAAAGGTCTTTTAGAACTTCAAAAACAGCATATTTTAATTGAACCAAACTTGGATAAACTTCCTTTATGTGAAGACTGTGTATACGGAAAAAAAAAAAGGTTAGTTTTAAGAGGACAATCCATGTGACAAAACAACTCCTGGATTATGTGCATTTTGACATGTGGGGGCCTGCTAGGGTAGTCTCTCATGGTGAAGGGAGTTACTTCCTTTCCATCATTGATGATTTTTATAGGATGATGTGGATTTACATTCTTAAGAATAAAAATGACACTTTTGAAAAATTTAAGGAATGGAAAACCCTAATAGAAAACCAAACTGGGAGAAAGCTGAAAGTTTGAGAACCGATAATGAGTTAGAATTTCTATCAGATGATTAAAAGTTTCTGTAATAAAAAATGGATTCTTAAGCACAAAATTGTTAAGGAAACCTCCAACAAAATGGTTTAGTTGAGAGGATAAACCGGACCATTTTGGAAAGGGTAAGGTATATAATGTCAAATGTTGGTCTATCAAAATTTTTTTTGGGCAGAAGCTGCTACTATAGCATTTCATTTAATTAATAAATGCCCATCTTCTGTCATAAACTTTAAAACCCAAGAACTATGAACTGGGAAACCTCCCAGTTATGATTACTTAAGAGTTTTTAGGTATGTTGCTTATGCACATTCCAGAATTGATAAGTTAGAACCTAGGGCTTTCAAATATATATTTGTTGGGTATCCTGAAGGGGTGAAAAGTTATAAGTTGTGGGTAGATATACCAGGAAAACATAAATTCATAATTAGTAGGGATGTAGTCTTCAATGAATCTCAAATGGCTAGGGTACAGAAATCAGAACCTGGTAAAGTTCAAGATAGACCTTTAGATTGTGTACAGTTTGAGGTGGAGCCAAACTTAGGTGCTCTAGATCAAGGTGGAGTTGACTCATATGTCCTTATAAGGGATAAGAAAATGAGGATAATTAAACCATCTCAAAGATATGGGCAAGCAGAATTAACTGCTTTTGCCCTCACAGTAGCAAATGAAGTGGTTTATCAAGAACTCAAGACTTATAAAGGGGCTATAAATATTAAGGAAGCATCCAAATGGATAATTGGCATGTAAGAGGAAATAGAATCTCTTAATAAGAATAAAACCTGGGAATTAGTCACTAGGCCTCCAGGGATTAAACTGTTCATGTCAAAGTGGATTTATAAAAGAAAGGATGTCATATCGGAGGTGAAGGACATTAGATATAAAGCTTAACTAGTAGCAAAGAGTTTTACTCAAAGAGAGGGTATTGATTTCAATGAAATTTTTTCCCCTGTTGTAAAACATAGCTCTATTAGACTTTGCTTGCTTATACTGCTTTTGAGGATATGCATTTGGAACAACTAGATGTTAAAACTGCTTTTCTGCATGGTGAATTGGAAGAAGTGATTTATATGCAACCCCCTGAAGGTTTTATAAATGAGTTAAATTCTAACAAAGTATGTTTGTTTAAAAAATCTGTCTATGGTCTGAAACAATCACCTAGGCAGTAGTATAGAATATTTGATACACATGTTAGAAAATGGTTTTAACAGAAACTGTTATGATGGTTATGTCTATTATATGCATGTTGATCAGACTTTGATATATCTGTTATTGTATATTGATGACATGTTGGTTACTTGTAAGGATTTTGCTCTAATTAACCAAGTCAAATACATGTTAAAAGCTAAATTTAAAATAAAAGAACTAGGCCATACTAAAAAGATTTTGGGAATGGAAATATTAAGGAATAGATAAAATAGAACACTATTTTTGTCTCAAAATGCTTATATTTGTAAGATTTTGAATATGATATTGACTTTATGAGCAAAATATCATATGCTAGTATGATAGGTAGCTTAATGTATGCAATAATCTGTACCAGACTAGATCTCACTTATGCTGTTAGTATGATTAACAGGTTTATGGAAAACCCTAAAAAACCACACTGGCAAGCCATTAAATGAGTTTTTAAATATCTTGGCAAGCCATTAAATGAGTTTTTAGATATCTTGCTAGTTTTGCTACGTTAGAAGTGGTTTATGGGTTAAATGTTAAGAAGGGATGTAAGATAGAAGAGTTTGTAGACTCTGACTATGTAGGAAACGTAGACACTAGAAAATCCCTAATAGGATATGTGTTCACGGCCTTTAGGGGAGGGCAATTCGTTGGAAATCAAGCTTACAAAATATTATAACTTTGTCTACAACTAAAGCCAAGTACATAGCCATGATAGAGGCAATAAAAGAGGTCATATGAATAAAAGGAATTGTAAAAGAGTTGAGTATTTTTAATGGTACTGTCACTGTTCATTGTGACAACTAAAGCACTTTACATTTAGCTAAAAATCAGGTCTTCCATGAAAGGTCCAAACATATAGATATTAGATTTCATTTTGTAAGGGATGTCATAGAGTCTAAGGTTGTTAGTGTGGAGAAAATCCCCACTGAAGATAAACCTTCAGACATGATAACTAAGTCCCTCCCCTCTTTGAAATTTAGACATTATCTGAATTTACTTAGTATGGAGTCTGGTCTAGATCCTTACTAGAGGGATGATGCCGGAATAGCCAATGATGAGAGTTTAATAAACTTGGTAAACTAAGGTTTGTCAAGATAAAGAAATGTAAATATGTGTCAAACTTAGTGTACAATTACATTTTAAATGTGATACTCTAACGTGTTAAATTTTGTTACAGCCAATGATGTGTAGGTAGGTGGTGAGCTTTGATGCCGTTTGATCCATTGTTGTTTGCCGTCTAATGTTTGATGAAGTCTTTTTTAACCTTCTGAGCTGAAGGGCAAACTTGACTTTTTGTCGAGAATATATTATTTGTTGATTCGTTTTTAGACTGTTAGATGGCCACGTGTCATTATCTTTCTGTTTGTATAAATATAAGCTTAAACAAGATTTAGGGTTATGGGATTTCATTTATGTGTTTTTAGAGAGTTTGAGAGAGAGAGAGAGAGAGCGTCTGCTTGTATCCTTGTACTAGGGTTTCAAGAGATCGAGAGAAAGGGAGTTTTGTTGGCTCTTTTGTACTCGAGAACTAGCATTGATCTGCAAACACTGAGACTTTTGTTGATTCTTCAATAAGAATGATTTATAAGTCCGTTCCCATCATGGATGTAGACCATTAGGGTCGAATTACGTAACTCCGGTGTATTCTAATGTTTCTATTTTTCTGTTGATTATCGTATGCTGTTTTGGATCTTGGCTTGGTTGCTGAATCTGTGAATATTTCTGAAATCCTAATTTTGAAAAACTCGAATCTTTGTGGGTCAAGAGTTTTAGATAACTAGATCACTGTTTTCTAAAATTTAACAGATACAAACAGCTAACCTTGAGTTTTTCCTCACCCGTTAAAACCAACTTTGAATATTTTTAACATGTGCAATTTTTTTTTAACATGTGCACTTTGAATGACTTGGTTTAAAACTTCCTCAACGAAAAAAATAAGGAATGCAACAGTTACATGTGCACTAACATGTGCTACTATGCATTGTCATTTTGACACTTCAATTTGACATCTTATGCATTTTTTTTAATTTTTAATTTTACTTAATAATTAAGGAAGTGATTATTAGTATATTGAAATCTTTTATCATATTTTTTTTCATATTTAAATATATTAAAAAATATGAAAAGAAAAATAACAAAAAAATATTTTTTTTAAAATTTTTTTATCATCATTTTTTTATCATTTTAAAATATTTTAAAAAAATATGAAAAAAATATCAATATACTAATAATCACTTCCTTAATTATTACGTAAAATAAAATATTAAATAAAATTAAAATGCATGAAATGTCAAATTAAGGTGTCAAAATAAGAAGACAAAATATCATTTTCCAAAAATTAAATACCATCAGAATGTATAGCATGCACTGTGTTTTGGGATTTTTACAACCTCTCACTCACTATAAAAAAAGCATATATTTATAACATTTTAATTACAATCAGAAAGATTATTTATAATAAAAATTATTTATTTTAATCGTAAATAGTCATTTTGATTGTAATTAAAATATTACAAATACTTATTATTTTTGTAGTGACTCTTTGATTTTTTACCATCAAAATAAGGGTGAATAATAAAATATTAATAAAAAGAGAAGTATTTTTGTAGATTATATAACAGTAACTTATAAGTTGATATAGCTAAAAATGATTAAAAATGATTTTATTAAGTGATTAAAAATGTGAATGTTAATAAAAAAAAATTAATGTTAAAAATATTAAAAAAAGACTTTGAAAAATATAATAAAAAATTTAAAAAAAAAATGATTGCATGGCTATCACCACTCCTCTAGAAACAGCCTTTCCATCTTACACAGAAGGTACAGGCCCTTTTTTTCTTTTTCTTATATTTTTAGAAAACGTACAGGCCGTTTAGTGATGATTCGATGAATATTCTTTATCATTTTAGGAACAGGATAGGGTGTTACACCTGATCAATGAGATAATGACACCTCAGACTTTACAATTTAAAAACAAAAGAATCGGCCACACCAAATCAATTCACTTAACACGCACACCCCCTCCCTTGAACCCATCTCTCTCCCTCTGCTATTTCCATTTCAAGAGCCCGAAATATAATAATATATTTTCTGTTTTCACTTTTCGAAGTCACAAAAATGGTCACCCTCATAATCCTGCTAGCTATTATATACGTAATCTTTCTCACAAAAATGGCCACACCAATATTGATTTTGCTCCAATTTTCGTTCAAGTTTCTTCTCCTCCTTTCAAATTTCCTACAATATTGTCATGCTCAGGTTTTGATAGGACGAACTAGAATTTAAGATATGGGTGCTGCTTTAAATTCATTCCTGTAACTCAATTAGGAGGAGAAAATGGTATAGAATCCACCTTCGGGCTTCCATCCATCAGCCGCTCAGCGACGCAATGGGAGAGGAACTAATGGTTCGTTGGCATGTTCGGCTATAACCCTAGAAGTGAAGTCGCGACTTTTTTTGGTATCAGACTCTTGAAATCAAAATAGCAGAGGGAGAGAGAGAGGTTTCAGGGAGGGGTTGTGTATGTTATAGGCAGTTCTGCGCAACAACCGCGTACCTATATTGAGTTCGATTTGGGCAGTCAAATGTCATTTATTTAATAATCATTTTCTCTTATTTCTTTCAATTAGGCAAATATTTCTAGAGATTTATCCGTCTTTTAGTTCCAGCCTTTCAAAACTTTCAAGTAGGACAACACATACCATATCCAACCTCGAATAGATACATTCAAAACACTGTAATTAAAAGATTTCATATATGGGTCGCGTTATGCATGGAGAGGAAATCTCTTGAGTGGCGGAGGTTATTGTATCACTTGCTGTTAAGGACGTATTCTACAGTCTGGTTTATCAAATCCCGACCGACCGTAACCTGCAAAACAAGAACAAGGAAGATCGGGGTCCGGGATCGCTCCGACGATCAAGTTAGTTTTAGGGAGAAAATATATGGACGTTTGATTGAGAGAATTTAGAATGTACCCCTTTTCGTCTTGGTTTGATCATATTTATAAATGTTCCTTTTAGATGAGGGTTTTTATGATAAAAGATCTATTAATCGGAACATCACTCGATCGTCATCCTCGATAGGAAAAAACCTGATCTGATTTGGTCGGTCTCATCGCATTAATTGAGTATCCCTTCATTTAATACTCAATTAGACTCTTTTGGAAAGGGGCATTAAATGCTGCTCTATCTTTTGTCAATCTAGTAATTAATGATGTGCGTCTATAGCGTCTCCGCATTTAAGAGGGGATATCTGTAAACCGGCGGTTGTCTGGTCGTTCATAAATGCGAGAGTGATCTTGATGTGAGGCGGATCCAGGAGATATATCAATATATGAACCGTCGTTCTGGCCTTAGCGTGTCCTCGAAGTCGATTTAATCTTATTCTTTCGGTTTCGGGATAATCAGGGACTTGAATCGTCCCTAATTTCAGTCTCCCTAGTTGAATTCGGACATCGCGCAGTGATGGGTGCAGATTACGAACCTTGAGCCTGAAAACCCTTTTGGGCTCGGGTTCGGTGGGGTTGGACACTGAAATGATAACCCTTTTGGGCTCGGGTCCGGTGGGATTGGACACCCTTTCACTTGCATTATCTGAGGATGTAAACACTTGAGCTCATTCAAGCCGCGTCGGCATGAAAAATGAAAACAAAATTTGCTGTCACTCTTTGCCAAAAAAGTAAATAATCCTCAAAATAATTTTTGAAATCTTCCCAGCAGGATTTTTCTTCAAATTAGCAGATAAAATAGCAGCAAGGGCGATTGCTCCAATGGTTCTACTGCAACCTTCAAAATTTTGTATTGAAGTTTCATGACTTCAATTATCTCCTAGTCCTCCACAGTTAATGGGCAGAATAGGTATGTTCCAGTAGCGTTTATCAATGAGAAAGGATTTCAATGAGATGGAGTTTGAACTTGTTGAGAAAGTAGGATGAAGCACGCCGCACATCAAAGAGTGGATTTCAGTGAGATTTCAAAAGGCACTTGCAAGTTCATTTAAGGTCCCGCTTGAATTCGGAGATGAGATGAGTTGAGATGAGTTTGGTTTATTTTTTAATATTATTATTATTTTGGGATTTGAAAAATGTGTGTTGGAATTTGAAAAATGTGTATTAGGATTTGAAAAAGGTGTATAAAAATTTGTGTTTTGTATAAAAAATTATAAAAATATAATGATGAAATGGAAGTGAGTTGAGATGAAATGATAAAATGAAATGATCTCAACTCACTTCCCAATTCAAGCGAGGCCTAAATCACATTCCACGAAGACCGGCAAGAAGAGTTTTTCAAAAAGCAGAAGCGGGAGCTTGAGGGGAGGAGAGAGAGGGGATGCGCATTTATTTTGTGGGTCCCATACTGACAGGTGCGCAATAGGTACACTTAAATCGTTAGATTTTTTCTTGAGGGAGAGAGGCTGTGTTAGGCGAATTGATTTCGTGTGGCCCGTTCCTTTGTAAAGATTAAAGTATCATTATCTCATTGGTCAGGTGTAACATCCTATTTGAAACTTTATCGTTTAGTCAAAACTAGCTATAAAACAGGAATTCCGAATATTTTGTCAAAATTTAAACTTCTCTTATTATTTCTATATATACCTACGACAGTGCATGCCAACACTACTAGGGAAAAGCCACCCCAACACTCTTCAAAAAATAAGAAAAAATTCGAAGGTCCTCCTTACTTCTCTGCCGCTCCCTAAGCTGTCTTTGCAAATCATTCACTACTACGTGTCGAATTAACCTATTTTTCTTCCTGTTCATAATTCTTTTGCCTTCCATTGTACCACATTTTTCGGTTCTTCGTCTTCTCCACCATAAGCCCATTTTTGCCTTTCAAGCCATCCGTGATTACACGGGCGGCGCCGTCTTCAGGCCGCAGAAATGATAACGGGTGCGCGCTGGGCTAAACTTAGGCGCGCACCAAACCCTGCAGCATTCATATTCTTCGCCCTTGTTGTCATGCTTTCATGGACCGTCGCGCCATCCTTTGGTGCGTCGACAGACAAGGACATACTCATGAAGTTTAAGAAGTCTTTAACGCACGTAAACGCTCTCAGAAACTGGGATCCTAAAGTAAACCCGTGTGAAGGAAACAGGGGAAATTGGGTTGGCGTAATTTGTGTAAAAGGGACTGTTCGAGGTTTGATGATCGAAAATAGTGGATTGACGGGTACGATAGATGTGGATTCTCTTGTTTCCTTGCGTCATTTGACGACCTTAAGCTTTATGAACAATACATTTGCAGGCCCATGGCCTGATATTAAGAAACTAAGTGCATTGAGATCGGTGTATTTATCGTATAATCATTTCTCTGGAGAGATTCCGGATGACGCCTTTGCCGGTATGAGTTTCTTGCAAAAAGTGTTTTTGGCAAATAATGAGTTTACGGGTAAAATTCCTTCATCCCTTGCTGTCTTACCTAAGCTTTTCATGTTGGGACTTGCTGGAAACAAATTTGAAGGACAAATACCCAATTTTCAACAGAAGAATTTCAAGATGTTTAATGTCTCTAACAATGATTTGGAGGGTCCGATCCCTGCCAGCTTGAGCAAGATCGAGTCCGACAGTTTTTCAGGTAATCATTCTAGCCATTACCCATTAGCTTTTTATTAATGTTACGTGTAATATAAAGAGTATAAATATTGTATAATCGTTTTAAAAAAGAATAAATCTATTATTAAAAGTTTTTTTTTTTTTTTTTGCCATGAGTTTGTGTTTTACTTATTTTTTTTAAAGTAATTATACGAGATTTACATAATTTACGTTTGCAAATATTATTCTTCTTTTATGGCTAATTTTCTATTTAGAATGAAATTCATTAACATGTTATTACAAGAAGTGGATGAATAGGATCTTGAAAAGGATAAAGTTTTTGTCCTCTATAATCTCATCTCAGAATTATGAATTATCCATAAAAACAGGTGTCCTCTGAATTAATGCTGCTTATATTGTGAAACATGAACTTTTCTTTGGAATAATGTATACAATCCAAGTTTTTCTTCCAAGGATTGCGGAATCTTATTCATATTGAACTAAAATGCAGGCAATGAATATCTATGCGGCCCACCTCTAGAATCATGCGACTCCTACCGGAAGAGAATACCAGTTCTAAAAATAGCCCTTATTGGGATAATTGTAGGACTTCTAATAGCAGTAATTGCTGCACTTTTCTCCATATTCAACTTGAAAAAGAAATCATCACCGGCAGATGGATCATTAGAGTTGAAAGATCACAAAAACAAGGCACATGTTGCTTCCTATACAGACATAGTAGTGGAACAGAAATTGCCAGAGAAGAGTGGGAATACGAGGAAAGCTGCCGAATACGGGAAGTTGATATTCTTGAGAGAGGACAGAGAGAAGTTTGGTTTGGAAGACTTGCTCAAATCCTCAGCTGAAATCTTGGGGAGTGCGACATTTGGATCTTCGTACAGGGCCATGATAATGGGTGGGAAATCCATGGTGGTAAAGAGGTACAAGCATATGAACAATGTGGGAAGGGAGGAGTTAGATGAGCATGTGAGAAGGCTGGGACAATTGAGTCATCCCAACTTGCTGCCTCTTGTGGCATATTATTTTAGGAAAGATGAGAAGCTGTTGATTTGTGACTTTGTTGAGAATGGAAGCTTAGCTAGTGCCCTTCATGGTAAGTATGTTTTGTTCTTGCATTTAAGTTGTGCCCCTTTTATGCCCCGTTTAGATAGTAAGAAGAAAAAGTTGAATTATTTATTATTTTTTGTATAGAAATTTAAAATAATTGTAATGATAATATGAAATGAAACCATTACTGTATCCAAATGGGACCTTAAGCTACTACCATACAATATTCTCGCTTTCTAAGATATATTGATTATGTCAGCCATGTTTAGACTCAGTACACCTTGGTTTCTTTTGTTTGTTCAGGCAATCATAATGAAGAACAGCCTGCACTAGATTGGCCAACCCGTTTGAGAATTATCAAAGGTGTAGCTAGAGGCTTGACTTACCTTTATGATGCAATCAATAGCCTAATTGTACCCAATGGACATCTGAAATCTTCAAATGTGCTTCTAGACAAAGCCTTCAATCCTTTATTGACAGATTACGCTCTAACCCCTGTGATCAATCAAGATATTGCCCAAAAGACCATGATTGCTTACAAGTCTCCGGAGTTTGCGCAACATGGCCGGATAACAAAGAAGACTGATGTATGGAGCTTCGGGATACTGTTATTGGAGATTTTAACAGGAAGGTTTCCGGAGAACTATCTCACACAAGCTCATGATCCTAATGCGGATTTGGCTTCTTGGGTCAACACAATGATCAAGGAAAAGCGGACGAGTGAAGTGTTTGATTCAGACATGGAGGGAGCAAAGGATAGTAAAAGTGAACTTCTAGAGCTTTTGAAGATTGGATTGAGTTGTTGTGAGGAGGATGTGGAGAGAAGATTGTGTATGAAAGAGGCTGTTGAGAGGATTGAAGAGTTGAAGGAGGGCGAAAGCGTGGGAGCATATACTTCAAATGTTAGCAACGATAGGGATGTATATTCCTTCGGTGTGTAAAACTAAAACATCAATACTTCTCCATTAATTCTTTAGGTTTAAGTTGGGATTTAATTAACTTTTGTATCATCTTTGTGTACATTAGAAGCGTATTTGTTTACACTTCATAGATCATGTTCTGCGCAAAATCACCCTCTTAATTATCGTCATATAATCATAGGATAATGTGGATATTCCAGGCCGGGACTCGAATTCTCCAATCCCCAAACACCTAAAAGAAGAGGGGAAACCAGTTTTAATTCTATGCACTTTTATTTTGCAATGATAATAGCAGCGTCCCTTCAACATTGGATCTGAGACCATAACCTACAATATATATTAACCATGTAGTTCATGTATACATGCAATTAATTAAACAGCCTGGTTTGTTTTTTTAAATCATTTCATTTCATCTCAAATTTATTATTATAGTTTCAAATTTACATATAAAAAAAATAAACAATTTAGCTTTTTTAAATCTCAAAATCTCAAAATAATTTTTTCAAATCCCAAAACAAAATTAATATTAAAAAAAACATTATAACAATATTTTATTCTTTTTTTAAATTTTATCTTATTTTATCTCATCTTATTTATGAAAACAAAACAGGCCTAATCACATCCCCTACTTCTTAAAATAACTCAAATAAAAGACAAAGATTTTGATGCTTCTATGTTAAGAATGGCCAAATTCCTACAGTATTTATTAACTACGTACGTATACGTACTACCGTAGTTTATGGGTTGCATTGATTGCTTGAAGAACATTTTTGTGTTTACAGATCATGACACCCTATGAAAAATCACTTGATCCCTTGTAAAAATTACTCAACAGTATTAATTCCTGAAAGTAAGACCCATTTCTGCAGAACAATGGTGCCATATTGCACGCTGAAGTTTGATCCACATGACCTTTTATATATTAAGAGCTGGATAGGGGGAGCATTGTTTAAGGGATATTGAATATGAAACTCATATATATATATATATAAAAGGTTTTTGTTGGCACCTGTAATTCGTTTGTTAGCATTTGCTAACTGATATCCATGCATGGTTAATTTTCCACATTTAGAGAGAGAGAGAGAGAAATCAATATTGTGTGAGAGAGAGAGAATTGTGGAGGTCATATTTGCTATATTTATTTGTTCAAACTGTTTTGGAAGGCTCTTATTATAAAGCAGTAACAGAAATGGAGATAAAGATATATAAGATAAGAAGTGGTCAAAGGCATCTGAATTTTAGTTTATTTTTTGAACAGATATAGATCAGAGTATTTTTTAGCCTCTCAGGTGGGTGGGTCTAGTACTAAATAACACATAAGAGGGGGTGACCAACCAAAATGTTTGCTCCAAGTTTTGAATTTCTGGTTCACCACCTGGAATTGTTTGTGAAAGATTGTTAAAAGAATATTGCATTATGTTATTTGGATCAGTTTGATCTGTATCTACAAATTAAAGAAAATGTGGCTTCAAAGAGGGAATGTTGGGTCAAAGATGAATGGAGGAGGAAATCATGGGTTTATTGCACTTGCCATAGACAAGGAGAAGGGAAGCCAAGCAGCTCTCAGGTGGGCGGTTGATAATCTTCTCACCAAGGGACAAACTATTGTTCTAATCCATGTTGTTCTCAGGACATCCTCATCTCCATGTAACTCTCTCTCTCTCTCTCTCACTCTCTCTCTCTCTCAGCGCTTAGCACATACCATTTGGAATGGATTAAACATCATTAATTTTCTGTAAAAAAAAAAAAAGGCCACATGATTTAACAAAAGTGTAGGTTGAAGAGATAAATTACTTAAATCCCCTTTCCATGTTTTGCCATATAATAATGGTGCATTTCACAGGGTTTGCACTCTTTTATCAATTTTGATTCATAAAAAGGATGAAAAATAAGTGACGTACTGTCATGACATATTCAACATATCAGTCTATCAGATCTTTATAAAATATGTAAAATGTTAATTTTTAAAGGTCGATGGCATTAATTTATGTATTTTTATTCCTTGTAGCTTAACGTTGGTGCGAATATATGAGAAATCTTTTTTGCAATCTCATTAATAAATGAGGATAAAAGAAAAAAAATGATTATTTTAAAAATAGATATTATTATAATTTTATAATTTTATTACACTAGACTTGTATTGTAATTTTCAAACAAAAGATTATATATAGCATTATTCGAAATATATTTAATCTTTATTTTAATATTTTATTCTATTGTGACTATGAGGAAATCTAATAGAGTGCTTTTACAAGCTTTTAAGAATTATTATTATTAGGGCACTGCTACATACAAGTCAGGCTTGTATAGTCCACTCTCACATGAACAGTGTTTTTACTGTTCATATCAACAGTAAAAACACTATTTATGTGAGAGTGGACTGTACAAACCTGATTTGTAAGAATATTTATTATTATTATTATTATTATTATTATAGTATATCAAACTCAATTCATTTATTTCTACTGTAATTAAAATTTCCAATTCAAAAATTTTTCCAATTAATACGGACTCTATTGGTTGATAAATATTAAAAACATATCAATTTAAATATATATTTTTTATAACTATAGTACTTTAAACAATAATATATACAATGATGATTGCAAAAACATAAACCAATAGGAAGGGCTCAGAATGTGAATTACATGCTCAGTGTGTCTTGATCTCTTCTATCATTTTATCTAATAAAAAATTATATTTTTAGTTGTAGGTTGTATAATTGCTACATAACTTTTTTTTGATAAAAAAGTAAATAAATATAATATTCATATTTTATTAATAAATCTCATTTTTTTTTTTTATAAAAAATATACATCACTTGTTCACTCTATAATATATTTAGATAACATTCCTTTTTAATGCAAGGTTATGAACATTTAGATTCGCATAAAATTTAAAAATGAGGTAAGATGGATTGAGATAAATTTTAAAAATTAAATAAAATATTATTATATTATTATTTTTAATATTATTATTATTATAAAATTAAAAAAAAATTAAATTAAAATTCGAAAAAAATAAATTATTTATTATATTTATATGAAAATTTAAAAATATATAATAATAATAAATTTAAAAAAATATAAAATAAGTTGAGTCCTTAATTACTTTTTATGGTTACAGATGGGAGCAGCCAGTACATAATTTGTGACAGCAACAAAGCAGATGCCTCTCCGCACGCACAAAAACTTGAGAAGGAAACCAAGGATCTATTCCTCATCTTCCACTGTTACTGTGCTCGTAAAGACGTAGGTTTTGGGAAGTACCCTATTCTTTTTTCTTTTTTCTTGCGATGAGAAATGTTCTCCAGTACCATACATGAATATTGAAAAGAATCATGATATATATATATGTTGTATTTCTTCTTCTTTCTACCATTATTTGTTTTGGTTAGTTATATTGCTCACATGTATGATGACAATTTGTCTCAGATACATTGCCTAGATGTTGTACTCGAAGACACGGATACAGCAAAAGCCTTGACAGAGTTCATTTCCTATGCTGCAATTGAGAACTGTGTTCTTGGTGCTTCACGACATGGATTTATTAGGTAATTGCCTCACCAATATATTGCACATTTACTTCAGCACCATTAGCAACAACTCTTGTCTTTTGAGATAATCGTCAAAATGTTACATGGGTTTGAAAAACTCTGTTGAAAAACATACTACTCTCATTTTCATTCTTAATTCCAAGTATTAATATGTTATTAGAGCTACATAATATATTAATTTTAGAAAGACAAATTCACAAATTAGAATCATCATCCTTTCCCTTATTCAATCTTTAACTGGAATAATTTGAAAACACTTAAGTACAATCTTCCCAAGTTACAAAATTCAACTAATTCAGTAGATTGAAGAGATATTTTCGAAGTAATCATTATTATTATCATTATCAACATTTTTTTTTTCTACAAATTTTTTCCATATTCAAAGAAAGCTTACAGACAGGCAGGTCCAGTTTCCTGTCAGTTGTCATCCTCAATCAACTGGAATTTACCCACTCAATTCATACTAAAAAAGAAGTCCCAGTAATTCATCTTTCAATTGAATAACATATTTTCAAATCTTAGTTTTGACTATTTTAAGGAATTACATCAACCGAGCCATGCTTTGTGGGCAAGCTTAAATTGAAGCAGCAGGTTCAATACTCAATTGTATGGCTGTCATTCAAGGGACAGTATATTATGTTGAATTTCAGAAATACATCCAAAATACTAGCTTCTATATATGCATTGACTAATGCTAGTTTGCTTAGTTCCAGTAGTTTTCTTATGCAGATTCAAGACATCTAGCATATCGAGTAATGTATCAAAAGGGGCACCAGATTTCTGCACTGTATATGTGATCTCCAAAGGGAAATTTTCTTCTGTACGAAATGCTGCTCGTCCGGCTCCCTATGTTTCCCCACTACTTGACCATATTCAGAAACTAAGTAACAGCATTGTAAAAGCTCCTGAAACACCCCCCAGACGTAGCATTAATATAAAAGGTTTGTTCCTCTGATGTCAAATACAGACTTCCCTCAACTTCTGTGTATTAAGTACTGATAAATACTCATCCTTTATATGAAGCAGATAGGACATCAATCAAGCCTCGAAACTCATGCGATGAGTCAACCAGGTCAGTCAGGATAGATTTCCCCAATCACAGATTATATGATGCTATGAGCTTGCAAAACCCGAGTGTTGTGGACATCGATTGATGTTTGTCCATCCGTCCACAATGAAAAAGGGTTTGATGGTTGACAGATTTTAATTTTGGCTTGATAAAGACAAAATCTTTCTGTTTTAATAATCAACTTCTGTGAACTTTTAGAGAAGAAGGCTGAAGTTCGATGTTTTTAGAAATTTGAGCGAACTCCTGTCATACTTCCAGCATAATCATTGTTTAAATTCTTAAAATGGGACAAGAGGTAGAGAGAATGCCTTTATGTTTCCATTGTTTTTATTAGCTGTTTGATATTCAAATTTTGACCGCCTGTTATGCTCTGCTTAGCATCAACTGGCTGATACTTGAAAGCTCATGATTGTGATCAGATTCTTTTATCTTCTCAGCAAGTTGGCACTTTGAATTCAAGCACCACCCTGAAGAGTTTTTAGTCGTTTGAAATCTAAATACATGACCAGATTATGTTAGAACTTTTAAAATTGAATTTGTTCCATTTAAATCATTTTATCCGATTATATTTGATTCAGTCCTTTTTATTTTAATCATTAGATTAGATTATAAATAAAATGATCAGAATAGACTATATTTGATTAATATACCAGAAGTTTATATGTACACACATGAGGGAACAATAACCAACAAAAAAGAGTGCCAGAATACAAGTTTGAATGCCATTTGCCGTGACTAAACACAGGCCACAATTCACAAAAGGAGGAAGAGGTTTGAATTTGAGGTCCAATCTGGACATGTCCGAATCAGATACTGACATATCCTTTACAAGTTCTGGAAGGCCAAGCACTGATCAGACATCTTCTTCCCTATACGATTTTTCTGATTCGGTCCCAACCTCGCGGTTTTCAACCAGCACAGATCAAAGTACAGGATCAATCCAGTTGGGACCCAAGTTCAATGATCCCAACTTTTTGCATGATTTATCATTTTCACAGGAGAGCGGTAGAACATCATCTTCATGGTCGTCGCAAAACTTGGTAACGGTATGATCTTAGAAACAGCTTTTCTTTTTATACACTATCCTGTGCTGTAAGCAACCATATGCACGTGTGACATAAGTAACCAACAATATTTTATAACAGTAATCTGTTCAATAGTGATCTTATACAGCAAAGATGAGGATCAAGTCATTAATTTGTATTAGCACATTCAAGATGGGGAAAAATGACAGTTTATTCTTATTAGTTTTACCATTTCTTGAGAAAGTGACAGTTATGTTCATTGAATTTCAAGAGTAAAACAAATAGTGTCTGATCTCAAACATGCAGATGCAAGAGAGCAAGACACACACAACTGTGTAATATTAAAATTGCATTAAAGACCTCAGAAATGAAGATTTACTCATTGAATTAAAGGAAAGATACTAGTTTTACAAAATAGGATTTATGACTATGAGTTAGTTTTCTATCTTTTGCACGATATCATTCTGAATTGGTATTGTGCACGCTATCATGTATACAGTGGAAGCGTGTAGCAGAATTCCAACTTGGCAAGGGCGCTAAGCCCCACATCCTAACTCAGCCTGATTTCATTCAAGGAGCATATTTGTGCTGAAATTTTCAAACCTAGATATCGTGTGATGTCTTGAAACCACCACAATTTAAGGCTCTTTTGGTTGGTTTGCCAAAGTATAGAGCAACCATCTCAAAGCCTAAGACAATAATATGTACCTAGAACTATCAAACATATATTGCATATAATAATATATTTGTGTTTATTTCACCTTTAGTTATATAAATCCTGAGGATTTGTCATATTCAGATACAATGTAAAATTTTAAAAGCCCCCCCCCCCCCCTTTCCTTTTCTCTCTTTTCTTTTTGGAAATGGAGCAGTCTTTCATTTATCATAATAATTTATATGTTCTTTAGAACATGAAGCTTAGAGAAATCAAGCCATTTACCACTGTCATAGAGCCAATGGAAATGCCATGTCCATTCCAAAAGCTTGAACAAAAAGTATCCATCCACAACTTGGAATTTTTTTAAGAAAATTTTCCAGGATTAGCAAAATTTTTTCCTTGATACAGTTCCAAAGATACACAGCAGATAGGGTAGAAGAAATGATACAGAGGCTACTTGTGATATAAAAGAAGATGAAATACTTCTAGTACTCCCATTTCTTATGAGTCGCACATAAAAATTCTTTCCAATGTTCTGCAACATATCTTAAACCCCACATAGCCAAAACACGTGCCGACCTTCAAGTAAAAGTTGCTCAAAAAGATGGTACTATGTTTAGATCACCAGATGACTTCCACATTTTGTTATTGTTTGAGTCAGATAACTTCCACTTAACAGGTATTAAAAACATACAGGAGGATGTGGAAACTGAGATGAGGAGGTTGAAGCTAGAGCTAAAGCAAACAATGGACATGTACAGCAAAGCATGCAGCGAAGCCCTTACAGCAAAACAAAATGTACTGAAAAAACAATTCTACTATGTGCATTCTCAACACTCAAAGATAATTCCTAATGTTGTACTTACCATAGGCAATGGAGCTGCAACATTGGAGAGTTGAAGAGGAGCGAAAATTAGAAGAGGCAAGACTGTCGGAGGAAGCTGCACTGGCAATAGCAGAGCAAGAGAAAGCCAGGTGCAGGGCAGCCATGGAAGCAGCTGATGCAGCAAAGAGGATTGCAGAGTTGGAATCAAAAAGAAGAGCAAACGCAGAAAGCAAAGCTCTCAAAGAAGCAGAGCAAATGAGGAAGGTATTAGATAGTCTAGCCCAAAGTGATATCAAATACAGAAGATACACCATTGAAGAGATTGAGGAAGCAACAGAATCCTTTGCTGAGTCTCGCAAGATTGGGGAAGGAGGCTATGGCCCCGTCTTTAAGTGTTATCTTGATCATACACCAGTTGCAGTCAAGCTTTTGCGTCCAGATGCTGCTCAAGGGAGATCACAATTTCAGCAAGAGGTGAGGAACAACAATATCATTTGCCTAACAGATTCAAACAAAACACTTAACACAACACAATTCAGCTCCATCCAAAATCAAAATAGCAATAAAAACATAAAACAATAAAAAACCAATTGAAACAATATATGCAGAGCAACTGATTACAACACGCATTTTCAATTTTGGTTATTGCTACATGAATTTTAGTTGAATAAAAATCCACCACAATTTTCAAGGAGCCTTGGCTATAGACTTGATATACTTGTCATAATGAAAGATGCTGATCCCATTGGCTATAAGAATCCTCTACAAGACCACTTGGTCAAGTAAGAGACAACTGTAGCGTCCCTTTCACAAATACAATAGAAAGGAAAACAACATTTGTCAATCTAGAATTTCACATCATACATTGAGCAGAATAATAGCTGGAAAGACTAAGTTCAGAAGAATATATATAGTTCTAATCTAACAGCTCAAGCCATGGTTAACATCTATGGATGTGCTCATAGCTTCATATGAATTTGATTCTCTGACTGTGACCAAATTATCAGCAGAGACGGAAATACAAAACAGGTGTATATGGTAAGGTAACCGGTGAACAGCTCAAGATTTTTATTCGAGGTAGGATCTGCAATGATAACCATATGATTAATCCTTTACAACGATGAATATCCCTTTTCACCAAAATAGCTTGTGAAACTATCTGATCAGAAACTTTTTCTTAACTGCTTCTCCTCTATAACAAGAAAGTCACCAATATAGAACTGAGAGTTCATTCTTACATCTTCCTTGAATATTTAATTACAGATTGACGTACTTAGCTGTATAAGACATCCCAATATGGTACTCCTTCTAGGAGCATGTCCTGAGTATGGCATCCTAGTCTATGAATACATGGCTAATGGAAGTTTAGACGACCGCCTTTTCCGGAAAGGACACAGCCCAGTTCTCTCTTGGCAACTCAGGTTCAAAATTGCAGCAGAAATCGCCACTGGGCTACTCTTTCTCCATCAGACAAAGCCAGAGCCGCTGGTACACCGCGACCTCAAGCCAGGAAACATTTTGCTAGACCACAACTATGTCAGTAAGATTGGTGATGTCGGATTGGCAAGGCTTGTACCTGCAGTGGCTGAAAATGTAACACAGTACCACATGACGTCAACAGCCGGAACTTTCTGCTATATTGATCCAGAATATCAACAAACAGGAATGCTTGGTGTAAAATCTGATATCTATTCCCTGGGAATCATGCTTCTGCAATTGATAACAGCCAAACCCCCAATGGGCCTGGCTCATTATGTTGGAAACTCTATTGAGAAAGGCACATTCACAGAGATGCTGGACCCAGCTGTGACCGATTGGCCAGTAGAAGAAACCTTGTGCTTTGCAAAGCTATCACTTCGATGTGCAGAGCTCAGACGAAGAGACAGGCCAGATCTTTGCAAGGAAGTACTGCCAAAGCTCCTTAGACTGAAAGAACTAGCTGAAGAAAAGATGAACCACATCCTCTTAGGTGGCAGTGTTGGCCTCTCTCCAAATCACAGCGTGCAACAGGTAAGTTTGAAAATGTAGATTATCCGCACTGAATCAGCCACGATACTGTTTCATTGATTTAACTTGGAAATTGAATGGAATTAAATCTTCTCCAAATCAAGAATTAACCATATAAAAGGCAATACAATAGTTTTCTTTGTGCTGTAGACAGTTATCCCTTGAAAAGGAAAACAAGGCCAGTCAATGGACCCTAATATGACCAAAACAAGTATAGGAACTAGGAAGAATACCCATCTACACCGAAGATTGAAACTGTTATTCGTAATGCAACATTTGTTGAAAGCTATATACTAAGGTAAAAGAAAAAGTTGAAAAACAGCAACTATTGGACTCAATAAAAAAGCGTACTTAACATAGGTGTGCAGTATCTTTGGAGACTGTCCTATGGCAGGCAGGCTATGAGACCATCATTGATAACTGAGCAAGAAACAAACAAATGTCAAATAAATATATTCCAATTTGTTATTAAGACTGGCAGCATACTGGAAGGAACATCTCATAAAACTGGATGATAGAATCATCAAGGTGGTCTCCAGTATCATCAATAACGCATTAAAAGGGAAGCATTTAATTGTAGGTAAGGCCCTCTTTGGTGACCTCAAACGTGTTCATTTAATTTTCTATTAGTTAGGATTTATTTAAGACTTCAGAGGGTTGGGAAAAAATGTCATCGCATATTATGGACTCTGCACAAAAAAAAAATAAAAATAAAAAAGAATGACTAGGAAAAGTCCTGAGGTTGGATAAGTATGAATGTATGACATTGTTGAAGTACATTTTGCAGGATGTTATGAGTGATCCACTCCTTGTGGACTCAGGAATCTCAAAGAGCAGATCAAGCACATCTTCCTTGAAGGAAGACAGTCAGGTATAGATCGGTAAACATTTAGAGAAAAAAGCATGAAGATCAAAGTATGAAAGTTGCTTTATTTATGTTGATTCACAGGATATTGCTAGCAGGTCAATGTGAGTATCTTGAGGCAGCATTGTGACTGAAATTTGTTCGATAAATCAAAATTTGGTCCATATCAGTACATGAATTTGTTCAACTTAGCACATAGACCGGGCGCCTGTTTGTTCTTCGACAATATATTCACATACTGAGAAGATTCAGAAGGCTTCCTCTAAGCATGGTACTTGAGGTTTCTAATTTTGGAAATTGTGTATAGAAAGTGAAATTTCGTTTTTGTATATATAATGATGAACAATGGAGTGCAATAAACTATGAGGGTTGATGTTAATTCACTCCAAGAAGATTTCAAGCTAGAAGAAAACACATATATGGGTGCAACTACAGAGAAGGAACACCAATGCTGTGAATGTTGAAATCAAACATCGTACATCTTCCAACCCTGGCATCTCTTTTGTAAGTCAAACCCAAATCTATATTCACTCGACTTGGTAAGGTTGTGGGGACTGGGAGTTTAGAAGTAAATAAATTATCACGGCACCAAAATGTGAATAACTTTATTTGATTTTGATTTCTGAGTCCTTGTGGAAGAAGACGGATAAACATGACCTTAGAATCATTCAAATGAGAAAGTAGTGGACTGATGGGACAAATTTCTTCGTGTAAGAGCATCGTGCCAGTAGTGCCTTGTGAAAGTGTGCATGCGGTAATTGCTTATTTAGCAACTTCACTTCTTTTTATGGTATTTTTTTCTACTTTTCGAATTTTGCCTTCAGACCACCTTGATTACTACACAAGTCAAAAACATGGGTGTATTCATTGCATTTGTCTTCGTTACTCTTTCGCGTCTCTTCCATGTTGACATTGCTCTTAAAACAAGCACATTCACTGGCCCAAAAATACCCAAGCATTTCGCCGAATCCTGAAACTTGTAGACCGTAGTTAATACAGCTAATTTTTTGGTGAACCCCTATCAGAAAAATTCCCAAATCACGGTAATGCTTTCGGGACAGTGCATGAAAATTACACAAAATTGCACTGAAACTATATCTTTCGTGTACCAATTCGAATAAATATTTTCCTTCCGATACCGTTTTGATATCGATACCTTTTTATATACCGTTTTGAAATAATTTATACATGAATAAATTTTTTATATATACACAAACTGTATTCCAAGATAACAATAAAATAAGTCATAAATTAAATTATACTTCTTAATATAAGTTTTAAGTTTTACAATGCATACTTGTAAAACTAAGTTATCAATCTAACTATTAAAATAAAATCACTCATCTTCATCAATAAGACCATAAAGATCAACATTCGAAATGTTAATCAAAATATTTTCATCAACGTCACCATCATCATCAACATCAAGATCAACATTATCACCATCGTCCACATTTAGTGAGTCTAATGGCTCTTCAATACTTGCCCAATCCGAGTCTTCTCCATCAATAAACTCAGATTCTTCACTCACCCATTCTTCTATCAAATCAATATTTTCAAGATTGATTGGATCCAAAACATCTCTTCCTTTTTTTCTATTCCTGTCAAAATAAAAGTTAAATATAATTAAAAATGTTACATATTTTTTAACAATGAAAAACATTAATATTGAAAAACTTTACCTCTCGCAACTTCAAATTATAACGAACAAATACTAAATTATTCAAACGTTTATGCTCTACTCTATTTTTCTTCTTCGAATGAATAAACTCAAATGTGCTCCAATTTCTTTCACACCCAATTGCGTTACAATATTGACTTAGGATTCGAACTGCAAACTTTTGAAGAGTTAGAATCTCGTAACCAAAATTAGTCCACTATGCAACTATAACAATAGTGCAATATAAATTATTAATTAAATGTAAATAAAAATAAAATAAGGCAAAAATTAAAATACACATTTCCACTATTTAATAAATTATATTGATAAATAATAATACCTGGATCAATTTTTTCACGCTGACAGATTGCTAAAGAATGTCCAAAATCACCTTTTGCATTCCTATATAATTCAAGTTCTTCAACGATCTTGTCTTGATTATCAGGATCAAGTTTAATCTTCGTAAGACAAGTTATAAGCCCTCTTGTAACATCATTTTTATTTTTAAAGCAAAAGTTATAGTAAATCCCAAGATTAAGATAACAACCTGCCGCATATAATGGACTGCGAAGTTGCTTATCTCACCTAGCATCAATGATCCTGATGAATGGTATAAATACAATAACTTTGTTATTACATATCGCTTTTATGTTCTTTTTTACTTTTCCATTGTATCATACAAGTATCCCATTGTAGGCTTCTCTTCCCCATCAACAAGTCGTAGAACTCAAACCAAAGGCTCACTAACTTCTCCAATAAATTGACATTGAGCCCAAAACTCTACATCTTTTAAAACAATTTCAGTTATCTCCTTCCCTATATTGCTTTTAAAATAACTTGATGCAATCCATTTATCACAAGTAAATATTTATCTAAACTCTTTCTTAAACAAAAGTAAGCACGGGATACTTAAAAAATTTGTTACAAACCTTGTGAATGTAGGACGACATAAATCATGACCTTTGATGAAGTCTTTTCTCATCAAAGCCAAAACCCAAGCATGATTATAGATGAACTTCGTTATCTTTCTTGCTTTCTTTATAGTTTCATCAATAATAAGAAAATGCCTAGGATTAGAAAATTCCTCCAACATCAAATCTATACAATGAACTGCACAAGGAGACCAAAAGAAAGACCCATACTTTTACTGTAACTTTTTTCCTGCAGCTTCAGAACTTGCATCACTGTCAGTTATGAATTACACAAGATTCTCAACTCCAACTTCTTGAACAACTTCATCAAAGATATTAAATAATATTTCGAAATCTTTTTTAAGGCATGATGTATTAATAGATTTCAAGAATATTGTACCTTTTGGACAATAAACTAAAAATTTGATTATTGGTTGTTGTCTCTGGTTTGTCCAACCATCTGCCATTAGTGAACAACTAATCTCATTCCAAACCTTTTTAATTTTTTGTAGATAATTCTAAACCTCATTCATAGAATTCTTCAACAGATTTCCTCTTAACTCATATAAAGAAGGACCTTTGAATCCTGGCCCGATGGCAGTAATAGCATCTATAGCTAGTTAACAAACTTAGATTGAACTGCATTGAAATGTAGATTAGCATCATACTACCAGTGTGCTACAGCCATTTTTACTTTGTCAATCATCTCCTTCGAACATATAGCACTATTAATGGAAGGTTGAGATCCAAAAGTTGTTCTTGGGACAAAAAATCTATTCAATGCCCCTATTGACTTTCCAGTTCTAGATTCTTTCTCTTCCTCCTCACCTTTTGAATGTTGATAGTGTCCCTCAATATTATCATCAATATCATCAAACATTAAACCTACATGGCCTCCAATCTGTGAGCTTATTTTTCTTTTCTTCTCTTTACTTTTTTTCATTTCATTAAACAGCTCCTTCATTTGCCATTTTACATCATCAGAAACCTTTTTACATGTTTCTACATTACCTGAAATCCCAACTAAATGATACTTCAACCGAGTGATTCCACCAGCTCTAATTATTTTATTACAATACACACATTTAGTATCATTTCTTGCCCTAGCACTGCATGTGCATGGGCTCATGCTAGATCTTCTAATCTCGCAAGAGCAAGCTTTGTAGATGTAGCACCGGTTGATTGACAACTAGACATTTTGATATTCCTGTATAATAATTCATAATTCAACACTTATTCAACACTAGGTAACTAGAGAGAATAAGTTCAACACTTATCCAACATTAGTTTACACCACTTATTCATTCAACATTGATTTTTTTAAAACTTACTCATTCAGCAGGATCAAGTTTCAATTTTCAACACTCATTCAACACTGGGTAACTACAGAGGATTACCGAATATATGACAATTCACAAATGTTGGACAATTTCTTTTATAACTTCATATGCTGAAAAGAGAGAATAAAATATCTATAGCAAAAACGGGAACCAAGTTCCAACATCACCAATATTTAGTACCTAGTTTGCCTTAAGAATATTAAATGACCTTTAACCACTTTAGCCTTGATTCTGGGTTGGTCAAAGGTCAATAGATTGGAAGAGAATATGGATCTGGGTCATCAAAATAATCGTTGACAGGGAAAAAAAAAATACAAGAACCTCAGTAATGTAAAGTTGGATACCTGATGTAACAGTAAAAAAGCAATAGGAGAAAAAAGAGTATGGTAAACATTTTTACAAGAGAAGAAAAAAACAATACAAGGCTTGAATTCACATTCGGATTCATTTCTTTTTTACTTATTGGGTTGGTGGTTCTAGTTTGAGGATGTGAGAGTAGCTTATTTTTAGAGTATTGATACAAAAATGCTTTGCTGTAGTTGGTATGTATATTGCCGCAACTAATGGAGATCTTATTACTTTACAGATGCATTTTGTAATTCATTCTCGTGAGGATTATGTGATTAATGAATTTCGTATGAGATTATATCATCTATCAGTTAATGGATTTTAGGAATTAGTAATGCAGCTTGTTGTCGGGGAAAAAAAATAATGTATTTCTCGAGATGGTTAATGAAGTTGTGGAACAGAGCCTTGCAAAAGTACAGCAAGTGGAAAATGAGTGAAATCAAATATATAATATATATGCTCTAAATAGTATATATAAATTATAAATACTCCCTATGATGATTAGATATAGCCCGAAATCGAATTCAGCTTGGGATTAAAGGAAATTAAAGGGGGTGAAAATTAAAATAGAAATGGAGATATATTATTATTAAACTAAAAATCGAAGAAACTCATTTCCAAGTATAAGATCAGATTCAACACAAAATTTATCATAGCTTCCAATGGACCAATAAATAAATATCATACCTGCGCTAGGGAGAAGGAGAAAGGGAGAAACCGGGAAAGACAACGCCTCTTTCTCTGATATAAAAATTCACATTTTTTCAGGAAAAAAAAAAAAAAAAACAAGATTTAAAAAGGGTTGAACTGTTGAAGTTGAACTGTTGAACTGTTGATGAAGACGGGAATCGGATTGAGATTTGAGCGGGAGATTTGACGAAACGGTAAAAACTTGAATCGCAGGAAGGAAGAAAAGTGGGACTTGAAGACTACTCTGGAAAGTGGGAATCGAAGGGGTAAAAGTAAAACTCCTCTATTACTTGTAATTTTACGAAACTGCCCCTAAGATTTTATTCAAATCACAAAACTGAGCCAGGGTTAATTGGTACGGGGTCGAAATGTGTTTACCGCCAAAAATCTGGCAAACCGACCAGTCCCGCCCGAACCGGAAAATACCGGTCATATCGATCGATATGTTAAGATTTTTAAAATTTTGCTCTGATCCCAATCGAGCAATTCAGGATGTTCTATATAAAATCTGAAGATAGTGGACAATCCAACTTGACGATATCAATTTGTAGATATCAGCGAGAAAGATAAAGGGGAAAATAAAAAAATAAAAATAAAAAACCCATTTTATTACGCATGTACATATTTATATACTTTCCCTCTATTCTCGCCCCTCCAAATGTTGTTAAATGAATCACCAAGAATGAAAACATAGCTTTTTTCCTTTTCCACATTATAATCAAAGAATATTTAGACAACTCTTTTAAGTCCATTTTCTCCTGCCAAAACAAAGAAAGAAAACTGTAACCAGATGGCTTTCAGATTCAATAATCGATGATCCGTACACAGGTAATACATACAAAAATTACTTTGCAGTATCTACTATAGAGCAGCTTTACAATTTTCTTCAAATCCGCTTCTCAATAGTACTAATGGCAATCGCTGTGATTGCTTCCTTATATTCAAAGCTTGCTTGAGGGGGGCCTCAAGCATCAGAGACTTTGCTGATGATGACAGAAGCATATTGGGCAATTGTTGATTCTGGGGATTGTCGAAGCTTTCCAATCACTGGAAACAACTCTGATGAACAGAGGAACTGCCTGCATGGTTGGTGTGAACACATCTTGGCCAATGAAAATAGAGCTATTTTTAATGGTGACTCGTTAACGGCATCTTTTCTACTTGGGTTCAGGGCTACTATAGAACAATCGGCTACTAACTTTAATAAGGCCTGTAAAAGAAAACCAACTCACATTATAATCTATATTTTTCAAGTACGGCAAAATTGAAGTGTCTTTTTACATGAGTAACAAACAGGAAAGGAAAATTATAGTTATAATCGTGAGTGTGTAAGCTTCGTATAATTATTTTAAATTAAATGAATAACTATGGGACTTGTAAGAAAAAAAGTTTGATCTTATTCAAAGCAATTGCACAATAATGACACAATTCATGACTATATATAACATTCCTCAACAGGAAAATGCTTTGACTCATTTATGTCCCGATGCAAGCAGTAAAATTTGATAAGCAAAAAGAGACATAAATCAAGGTCTGCGGATCAGTTAATTATTCAGACCATGTAAGAATTTAGAAAGTCAGCTTAGGGATTAGAAATAATTTACGAAGATCATTAGATGATCCTCACACTTGAAAATTTTAATGGGACACAACTGCTTGAAACTTGCACGCATAAGGTAACATTTAGGAGGGAATGCAGCATGTCCACAAACCTGCATGGCTCCTTTAGAGATAACATCCTCACAAAGCCTGTTGGAGTTGCGAACAAGATTGCTTAGTGCACCTGCAGCATTTGCTTTAGTCTTGTCTTCCTCTGCCGCAAGCAGCAAGTTTGCCAGCTGAGGAATGGATCTCTTAAGTTCTTCATAAAGTGTATCATTATGGTAGGCAGCATTTCCAATCTGTAAGAGAGGCACGAGATCAGTAGCCATATATCTGTAAGGGCTTACCTTCATGATTTCTTTCATAAAAATAAAAATGAATGGATTACACCAGAAGCATCTTCATACGATAATGATGAAGAATGGTTACATTCAACTGCTACAATTTTTTGGATCAGTGATTTGGATCAGAACTTACAGCAAAGCATGCAAATTTTCGAGTCCGTTTGTCTGGATCATCACACCGATCAATGAGGAGACGAATAATTCCGTGCCTTGCCTGTATAATAACTTAAGCTGGTAAGAAAACACAAATTAATATAACGTCGTTTGATACTTCCTAGTGTCTGTGTGGAAATGAACGATCCAATAAAAAATTAAAAACTGTTATGTGCTTCAGCAATCCAGAACGTGAATTAGTTTTGTATTCAAGGTTTTTAAAATTTAAGAACATATATTTGACAATGTTTAGCATATTGAGAAGCAATATATGATTCACCACTCACTAGTGAATTATAGAAGTAGGAACTATGCCGACACATGTTGCCTAGAGCACTGCACGCCTTTGCACGTACATTGGGATCTTCATGTGTAAGAAAATCCTTCAATAACTCCAACACAGAAGCCCGGTTGATGAATTCATAGAATCCCTAGACATCACAAAATAAAAAACTAATTTAACCAGGCTAGAAGCCAGAGGTAAGAAGGTTAGTTAATCATTTTGGATTGTTTTCTTGAATATGTACTAAATTTTGTTTTTAAATGCATGAATACAGACATTAATCCTTCTTAAGATTAATATGGAGACACAAAAGGGGGGGAAAAAGTCGAAACAGTTAAACTAAGAAATTTCCAGGGTCAATCTTCTCCACTAATTTTTAAGAGAATTTGGATCCATATTCCTAGTATACAAAAAGCAAAAGCTTAATTTGGCATTCCCCTCCACTTTTAACCCAACTACCTCCGAGCAAGTATTAATTTAAGATGTAATGATAATGAGGTAGCTTCATTGTTCTAAGACTTCCCAACTCATCACCACCTCTTCTCTGCATACAAACATCCATCAGACTGTTAATAACTTGCATTTAAGGATAAACTACGAGTGGGGGAGGTTAATTATGAAAAGGAGCAAGCACATAGTGCATGCCAAACTAGTAAATAACAAAGAGGAAATAATTTGGGTGGTGAAAAATAAAGGATAATGCAATAAAAATAAGATGAAGCAAAGAATGCTGATATGCCAAGGATGCCATAAAGTTACATTAATATATAAAATAACTTTCCAATTTTATATTCACGTTTTAATTATATCATTAGATGTTCCATAGTTAAAGAGAGAATTAGTTTTCTAATTAAAACACCAGTCACGATCGTTTCCTATATTTCATTTTCCTTTAGTTAAAAATAAGTTGGGACTATTATCATATTTTCTACGATTACATATCAGATTTAGATACAGCTCTCTTCTAGAAGAATTGGCGCTGCATAAGACAATTTAAATTTCCCTCTATGGCAATCATTATGGCATCCACCAATCAGGAACAAAGTTAAAATGCAAATTAGAAAAGATAAAGTCAATCCTTGATATTTGCATATGCAACAAGGACCATTTAAAAGAAACAAAACCGACCTTATCCATGCGAGCTAGATCAGAAATTATCATCAAAACATCGAGTGTTACTTCTCTCGGGCATGACCTATCAAGCAGCATTCTCATCCTCTTTGGATCCAACAAGCCGTTACCCACAAGTTGAACTGCTAGAGGTCGATGGCCAATCATTTTTGCAAGAAAGGCAACTGGCTTTCCCAAATCTTTAAACTCCACATGTTCCAAGCACCGAAGAATAAGAATAGGTACTCCAACCTGAAAATGTCAGAAGCAATTGAGTGAGAAACATATTGGAAACACAAATGAATCGTTAGAACCTACATCAGACATATTTCCTCATTTGAAGTTAAAACATTCATCGTAAACATGACGTAAATGTATCTTATCCAATGCTGGAACAGTTTTAGTTTACCCCACAAGATAATTTAGACTTGATGTTCCAAAATTTATCTCAATGACAAAAATATAAAGCCCACAAGTTAAAAATGAATCGAACCTCCAGAAGGATTTTAATGTACTTTACTAAGTCTTCCTCAATTGCTTTCACCATGTCCTTGTCTTCCATGCATATTTTCCCTCCTGGTGAACCCATGTTGAGAAGGAATCCACTGTTCACAGAAGCAGTGGCAGATGGCAAGCCAGGACCATTCTGTACAGCAACAAAAGGAAATGCCAATATATCTACAACTGCATTTATAATCTCTCTGAGTCCATCCTTCCCTCCGCCAGGCCCACCCCAGCACTTTACAAGCTTGAGATGCACATCAGATATTAAGTCAGAGATAAGCTTGATGTGTTCACTCCTAACCAAGATCTGGCGAAAAGTTAAAGCTCCACCCGAAATGCAGTGACATAGTGAGGAAACTGTCCATACAACCCCAATAGGGGATAACCCAACTTGATCTTTTATGCTGTCAATACCTTGAGTAGCATTGGAATGGTTGTTGGCTAACAAATCAACAAGAAGCAAAGGGATACCACTTGCACACAACTGCTGGACAGCTAACGGTCCACCCCACTTGAGTCGAGACTCCAACAAGCCAACACACCCATCTCTAAGGCCATGCCAATAAGAGAGAGCACCATCTGGGTGACTGGAATCGACTTCAGTTTCATTAGCAGATGAAATCTTGAGATGATCACAAAGTGTGGTAGTTCGAGGAATCAAAGGCACAGCTATTTCAGAGACTGAAGATTCAACAGACGCTCCGGCTTCAAGGGATAGAATGGATGCAAGAGCCAGCATAGCTGATGCAATATGAGGTTTAAAGGAAGTGTTTACTCTATCCTCAGAAGAAAAGTTATGTGCAAGCACTGAAAGTCGAGAAAGCTGCTTCTTTGGAGAGGTTGTAAGCATAAATAGTGCAGAATTCCTTCCAGTTGACTTCAAACATTGCGCAACAGTTGCCAGGATGAGGCATGAATGAAGAACCAGGGCAGCAGGATTGGTTAATTTACACTTCAAGTTTATTGTTTCACCTGTTTGCAGATCTTTATTTAAAGATGAAATGCAGAAAGACAATATAGAGAATATCTCCGAGACAATAGTGCCATCCCCTCCACCACTTACAACACTAGTTGCAGGTAGGGAAGCGGGAAGTCCACATAGAACACCTGGAACAAGTCCACTATACAGGCAGCACCTTGCCAAGAGCTGAAACAGCAAAAGGTACTACATTATTTTATATAAAATGTGATCCACCATTATAGAAGCATGATGCATATGAAAATAATTAGGCATCGGTAGGGAAACTCTTAATTAACTGCTGTCTTCGGTTATTTGAAAAAAATTAAAGGCCACAGAGCTGGCAGTTTTTCAGGTGAATATAACACATGTAGAAGAAATAGAAAATATTGAGGACAATAAATAAACACCTGAATGCCAGCAGACAATGAAGCCTCGAGACGTTGATGAAGGCAATAGTAAATAGCAACCTGCACTGCTTTTGATGTAACAAATGCTCTTGTCACTACATCAACAATTTTTGCAGATTCTGTGCCAAGCAAAGGGCTTCCATCATGCTCCCTAGTGTCAAGTCGAACTAAAGAATGACTCCGCAAAGCATTTAGTGGAAATAAAAGGGGTTTTTCTTTCGTTGCAAGGGTTTCCAATGCATCTATAAGTGACCAAATAGCCCTACATGCTTCGCAAGCAGCACGCAACATATTTGAAGAACCCGAAATGAGACTTGAGCCTGAATTCACCAAGCAGAGACACAAATGATCCACCAAGCCAGATGTTTTAGCATGATCCAATATTCTTTTCAGCGTTTCGTCAAGAGCAGAAACCACCTCAGGAACTGAAGTTGAATGAGATGCCTTGAGACCCTGAGCAACTCTTAGTAACATGACAGTAATGCAAGCACAAGATTCATAGAGAACTCTTCCACATGAATCTTCACTGCAGCCAGCAACCTACATAGCTAACAAGATGAGAAATCTGGAAGCAAGTGCATAACGGTTGAAAGAGAACATCACGATAGAAAGAACTAGACCTGTGAAAAAATCTCAGATAATGCAACCCAGTGCCTGAAATATGAACTTGCAATGCCAGTCCCGTAGTTATCTAGTAGCATTTTGATGATCGAGAAACTCTACAGAAATAAGAAACCACAGTTGCATCAGCCAGTAGTAATTACTGTAAATTCTGTAATGCCCGCAATATGCTAGGCTTCTGTATTGCCATTTATATAACTTTACATAATACAATATACAATTAATAAAAGGATGAAAATCAGCTAACTAACGTACAGAGGCTAACGGAAATAAACGTATATACAAATTGAGAGGATAAGAGAGAAGACGACATGTTGCAGGACTCTCCTAGGCTCTTGATACCACCATGTAAATTCTGTAATGCCCGCAATATGCTAGGCATGTGTATTGCCATTTATATAACTTTACATATTACAATATACAATTAATGAAAGAATGAAATTCAGCTAAGTAACGTACATAGGCTAACGGAAATAAACATATATACAAATTGAGAGAATAAGGTAGACAATAAAGCAAAATTGATTCAGCCGTTTATGGAAAGAAAAAAAAGCGTGAATTGTGGAATTTTATCTCTGTCAATTACAGAAGCAAGTCCTTGGATTTTTCACAAAGTTTGGCTTTAAACAAACGACTGTTATTTTTTATGAACATATGATTGTAGGTTAAACGAACAGTTCTAGCCTATGGGGGATACTTGGACAATGAGATGAGATGAGAAATATGTTAATAGTAATGAAATGGTTTTAGTTATAATGTTTTATTGGGTTTTGTAGAAGGAGAGAGAAAATTTTGAATAAAAATTATAAAGTTTAAATATTATTAAAATATTATTTTCATTCTGAGATTGAAAAAGATGAATCATTTTTTGTGTTTTGTCTTAAAGTTTAAAAATATTGTAATAATTAAATAAGAGAATCAGATAAAGTTAAGATTTGAAACTGAAATGTATGTGTTTGAGTGATATTTGCGAAGGAGATGAGATGAGATGAGATGAGAAGAGATGAAACCATCCATCTTCCAAACAACCCCATATACCAAGATCTGACTTACAGCAGTAAATTCTCTTCATAGAAAACATGACTCTAAACAACCCATATACCAAGATCTGACTTACAGCAGTAAATTCTCTTCATAGAAAACATGACTCTAAACATCATGGCCTTATGAAGTATGAAATATCATGATATTAGATATCAAAATCCAGAAGTTTCTAAATGAAACTACTAGAAACATACCTTTGCCATTAAGTCATTATATTCAGAGGATTTCGAGCTAACAGCAATGCCAGTGAAAACAAGAAGTTCACGTATTATATCATCAGATAGCCCATTAGAATGGATGGCACCAGCTGCAACTAGGTTTGAAAGAACTCTGAGCGACTGATTGGAACTAATAGCATCTTGATCCCTGCATGTGTTTGACAAGCTATCAATTACTCAAAGGCATCTAGTACAGGATTACAAAAGACTATATAACCAACTAAACTTAAAAATCTCGATGGTTATCTGATGGAGCAGCATCATAGCAAAGAGATAAATCCCAACATGTGCAGAGTTTTCAGTAATTGGTAGATGTAGGAACATAATGATACTGCATCTTTAAAGAGGCCGAAAACCTAGTCGGGTCCAGATACTAGTTTCATACTCCCGGGTCCAGATCACTTTTTGCAACTATAGCAATACCTGATCCAAATGCCAGCAAGTAGCTTAAGGCAAGTTTAAATGCACATTGTACATGAGGTTATACCGCTCTTTTATCTCACAGCATTAAATGCACAAATCCTCCTATGTGCTGTCTATTTAATGCTCACTAGTGTTGGACTATTCAGATCAGATGCTCCACAATTTTGTTGTTAC
Organism: Platycarya strobilacea; assembly: GCA_036898215.1. Classification (NCBI taxonomy): domain Eukaryota; kingdom Viridiplantae; phylum Streptophyta; class Magnoliopsida; order Fagales; family Juglandaceae; genus Platycarya; species Platycarya strobilacea. The sequence continues at coordinate 48,029,614 of CM072545.1, forward strand.
CCATCTCTCTGTTATAACTGAGAACGAAGGGCACTTCAATACCTCGTAGTTTATTTTAATAAGTAATTCAATCTCGTACAGAGTTATTTAATATATTCGAAATGATACAAGGATATGAGGAAGTGAGAAATAAGTCATAGAGGTAGTTGATCATTTCATAGCATCCATGAATAAGGGGATATTCTTCCATCTCATCAAATCACCATAACCATTAATACTCCTCCATTTGGTACTTCTTTTTTTCGTTATTGTGACTAGTTCTTTACTATTTGCAACTACACAAGCTCATATCAAATTATATGCCAGAACAAAAAGCAGTCCCTTAGGAAGCAATGCAGAAAAGTTAAGGATAACGTATTTGATGTCTAAGGATGCTGCTCTGATCACTTATATGATATATCTATATTTTCAGAATGGAAAGTGTCTCACATTGAAGTTCAGCATGGAGATTGAACTGCACTTGACTATGGACTTTGTAATCTCAATATTTGGTACTAACAAATCAGAGTTAGATATTCAGAACTAAACAAATGCCATGGATGCAAGTAACCCAGTTTTACCTGCAAGGATTTTTAGATCCTCCAGACCATCTTTTAAGAGGTAGCAAAACATGTGCTAATGCTTCATTATCTTGACCAATTATCTGTGCACCCTTGACTGTGCGGGAGTTGTTTTCCAATCTGTCCAATGTCTGGCAGCCTAAAGAAGGTTGACAATAAAGATGTTGACCATATACAACTTTTACAAGGTAGGAAAGAATCATTTGGAATACTCTTATAATGAATATATCAAAATAGAATCAAAGCTAGATGGAAAAGTGGGCTTCAATCGACATCCTTTATTTTCATTTGTCAAACACATGCATAAACAAAAATATATGTGTATGTCAGTTTCACGAAACAAAGGAAAGTGATTGTGGGGATGTTTTAGTTAGTTTCATAAATTAGAGCAAAATGGAAGTCTAGTCAAAACATAATAATGAGTAATTTGGATAACTTCAATTTCAAGGAATAAACTTCTAATACGTGTATAAACATGTAAATGCCAGCCTACAAGGGAGTGCAAGAAAGCCAACCTACAGAGCTGACCAAGTGACAACAACCAATTGTGTTGCTCAAATTAAAAGGTACCAAGCTCTTTTAAGGAACCCTTGTCTTCCTAGAAATACACAACTCAATATGTTTCTCATGTATACTTCGCGTATACCTATGTATACTTATTTTAAGGTACCAAGCTCTTTTAATAATATTTCTATGATTACCTATCAAAAAAAAAGAAATACACAACTCAATATGACCCAAAAGATATAATAAAAGCAGCAAAAGATGAGAAAACACAATATCAATGGTACCTAGAAAGCCACTACACCATATATGAAAATGAACTTCAATGTTTACAATGTTATGGTGAATTTCCCTCAATGCTCATAGTTAAAATAACGTATATCCAATTAATTTACCTAAAGCAAGTTGTAAAGTAAAAGATGACAAATATAATGTACTGAAGAAAAGCATAGTCCTGTAGTACTTATATATGCAGCGTAGATTGGAAAACAATAAGAAACCTAGGAGCAAGAAAAGCACAGAAGGGTACAGTTACCAATCATATCTTCGGTACTTTCAATAATTAAATGTTAAAAAAATCCAACCCTAAATAAATTACCACTTAGCATGTAATAGTTGACTGCTAAAGAAATTATGAGCATATGAAAGTGTTGACTACAGTATAAGAATCTTAAAAAATTAACAAAGAAGCTAATTTTCAAGTTTCTTATTAAAGTTTCGTAATAAGACCATATTTACCAAAACTGCTAATTTTCAAATTCTTATCAAAGAATTTGAAATTGTCCATCAGCTAGCACATTCAAAACACATGTTACGAAGCAAATTGGAAGGACAAATATTGCAGAGAATCATGTCCTGATCCTTCAAGCATCGTACTGAATTTCTTTCCTAGAATCATTCATAAAACAATTGAATGCATAGTTTTGTTTACCTGACTGGTTAATGTCATTAGGGCTTGGAAACCCTGAGAACTCCTCATGAGGTGAAGGATTGCATGTTACTGAGTTTGGACTGCTTAATTGAGCATCAGTCTGAAGATTTGGACCATTAATGCTCTCAAAAGCAGCGGCAGAGTTGTTTTTGCCTATGATATTTTAATAATCAATGCTAAGGTATACAAAAAACAAAATATTTAAGAATCATAATAAAGTGGAGGCCTTACTCCCTGGAGTGGAAACATTTAAACTCGGTGCTGTTTGAACATTGTTAGCTTCACCCCTCCATGCTGCATCACATCCCCTGGCTGCAGCAGTTGCAGCACGTATTTCCTGGGAAAAGAATACTAGATAATAAACAAATCTAGAAATGAATAAACAAGAACTTGAGACAAAATTTTAAAATGCTGCAATGTACCAAAAAAGGAACCAAAATTGTCTCTTCCAGATTAAGGAAGTGTAATTTAATATATAATAATTACCCTAGCATCCACTTCATCTGATGTTTCTTTAACAAATGGATGTTCAAGGAGAGTAGGCCAAGTTAGTCGATTTTGTGGTACCTGTTTTTCATAATTTGGAAAGCCATCTTAGATGCCATGTAAATCAAAGTTAAATTTTGTCATGAAAAGGATGCGTGGACTTCAACCATAAACCAACCTTATTAAGCAAACCCTTCAAAAAGCTTTTGAAATTTAGACTCATGTTGTCAGGATATTTAACCGGATCCTGGAATGTAGCATTTAACATTAGCGTTTACCTTGTATGGCAAGTTTAAACTAACAAAGCTCATAGATCATTGAGCAAATGTACCTTAACAATGTGCCGGATAAGTGCATATACAGAATTCGTGTAAAATGGAGGTTGGCCAACAAATAACTCATACCTGTTGTGCACATGACAAAGTGCTTCAATTCAAGGTGCACATCAAAGAAAAAGAAAGGGCAGAGAAAGTATGGATACTCAATCAAATTCCAAAATAACTGCACCAGTCAAAAGTACACAGTTATTTTCTTTTCTTTTTTTGAATGCAAAGCAAAAAATCTCTTTTTTTTAATATGTTGAACTTAAAAAATCTCTTCAACTAAGTTACAGTTTGAAGGAAAAAGAATTCAATGCACTTGCAGTTGCAGTTGCTGTCAAATCTAACTAGTACAACAAAAAACATGTAGCCAGGGAAATTTACATACAATATAACTCCAAGCGACCATAAATCAGCCGAGTGGTTGTATGGTTGTTCCCGTACCAATTCCGGAGCCATGTACAAAGGAGTGCCTGAAAAATATAGATAAAAGTCACACTGACTAGGAAGAGAGCAGCCTGATTCCTCAAGGACATCCCAAGGAAGTTCAGCAACAGTTAACAAAATAAAAAGGTGATCAGCAGGTGCAAAGATTGGACAAACCTTTTATGGATCGTAAAACAACAGTATTTGTGGACATTGCACGTGCAAAACCAAAATCACAAAGCTGACATAAATAACAGGATATTATCAGTTATGAACAATCAAGGGATATAGGAAATGTTCAGTTTATATAGAGTAGGACACCATCTGCAATATAAAATAGTTCTTATTAGACTAACATAAATAACAGGATATTATCAGTTATGAACAATCAAGGGATATAGGAAATGTTCAGTTTATATAGAGTAGGACACCATCTGAAATATAAAATAGTTATTATTAGACTAGGTGAATACTGCATACCACACTTTCATCCTACTTCCATCCTATCATATAAATGTGGCATAGCCCATCAACCCTTAAGGGTAAATGGGCAGTACTATATTAGCACAATGGATGCCGGTAACATAAGTGTATTATATAACATGACTCAATTATAGTATGGTAACAAAAGTTGTGAGCTCTTAAAATCCAGAGATCAAACCATCAGATCTATCCAAGTTAAATAAACTTTTAAGAGATAAAACTTACGAAATAATAGTCTATAAAATAGATATAGAAATATCCGTCCCGATGCAAGGACAACAAAAAAGGAGAGTGCTCAGCTAAGTAGTCCATTTTTGTTGTTGTATGTTCTACACAAACCATGTGGGTGTTGAATACACTAAGATGTTACAACAAATACAGTTCCGATAACACTAATGATGTATCATGCAAAGCCAAAGAAAACCAATGTAATGGGATTGGGTGGGGAAAAAAAAAAAAAAGAACAGTGTCCACAACTGATTTGTTAATGGAGAGCCCAAAACTAATTACATGCAGGTTGAATGGTAACATATTCCTTCTAAACTGGTAATATCCTGTAGATGCAGAATATATGCTGTATGAGAACATTTCAAACAGATTCTGAACCTTCTAAGCATTCAGTTAATAAGTTTAATGAATGCGTGAATTTAAGCGTGCACTGATATCACTCCACCTTAACCACAGACCCAGCACCAATGAGAATATTTTGTGGCTTCATGTCCCGATGGATAATACGGTTTGAATGCAAATAGTGAAGTGCCCTCACCTGTAAGTTCAGCAGGAGAAAGTTCTGAAAGAATGGAGAGATACTCGTATCGAACCATAATAGTAAATTATAATACTGGAATATAAAACTATCAATTGAGTTAGATGCAACAAAAATGGGGGTTATTTCTTGTCTTCTTGGCTTTTCTATTACTTTTTCTCATTTACTTATTAGGTGTAATATCCTGTATAATCCTGTTACTTTGATAGAATCCTTTGTGCTTGTCAATAAAGCTTAGCTTATCAAAAAATAAAGATGGGGGTCAATCTGTACCAATTGCTTTGCAATTGCTTGAACTTGTTCTTCTGGAAGGCACTTATCATCCTCCAGAATCTCAAACAGTTCACCCTGCAAGAAAAAAGTCATCAACAATTCATGAAACTGAACGACTTTCGTGCAAGTGTGTGCTACATATAGTCGCATTAACATACAGAATAATTTACGGACTTTTAATAGAGATTAATAAGGATACAATTACTTGAGCAAATTCCGTGACAACACAAAACTCTTGTGCGCTTTCAAATGAGTCGAGCATTTCAATGATATTTTCATGCTTCAACTTTCTTAAAATCTGTCAAAGCCATGAGAGATCAAACATCTAATCAGTTGAAAAACAGTTATAAAACAAAGTAAAATGAAGAGATATCAAATTAAACTATTATAACCCTAATTGAGATGTGGCAATTGATTATAGGATTGGTGTGGGTGTTATTGTACGTGACTTTTAAAGAAACTCATACACCATTTTTTTAAAAATCTTATTAAATAAATCATTTTCTAAAAAGTCTTATTAAATAAATCATTCTTTAAAAAGTCTTATTAAAAATAAGAAATGATGTCTTATATAAAATCTAGGACAATCTTCTTTTTAGACAATATGGGATTTCTCTTTATTCTTCTCATTTGTCGGCTGATCTTTATCGTGCACCTACAAGTAGACCTCATTGAATCAATGGATAGAGCGTATTGCTAGAAGGTCTAGCTCTAATACTATAAAAAAGTTCATGCACCTTTTTCTAAAGGCATTATTAGGAAGGAGAAAAAATGTCTCATATAAAATTCATGATAATTTCCTTCTTAAACAACGTGGGATTCCTCTTTAACTATAAGAGGAATGTTCAAGCAACCTTGGAAAAACCATTACCATTTTGCTTAGAACCAGTGGCAGCAGAGGCTCTGGGTTCAGTGGAAGCTATGCGTTTCTGCCATGTTCTAGGATTGTATAAACTGCTAGTTGAAGGTGACTCTTTACAAATGGTTAGCGGTTGAAATGATCCAAATATTAATCTCAGTAGGTAGGAGCAGTTGATTGAGGATGCCAAAAAGGCTAAGACAAAAGCTTTCTGATTCCAAAGTTGCTTACACGAGAAGGGAGGCCAATTCAGCAGCTCACTATTTACCAAATTTGCTCTTAATCTATCTTGTCTAAGTGTGCACATGGATCGATCTCCACTATGTATTCGATCTATTGTTCAGGCAGAGATGTATTCATTGTTTAGTCAATGAATGTATTGTCTTTTCAAAAAAATTAAATTATAAATAATCCTAAATTCGAAGGTGTTTTTTTAAATAATGCTAGACTATCACGTCGTTAATTGCGGGGAAGCTACACCACATTCCCCACTTAAACGAATAAGAGTACGAAAAGAAACAAAAAAAATTCTGAATAAACGACTCTATTACCTCAATTTCTTGTCTTAAATTGTGAATATCCTTGTCACTTTTCCCATGCTTCATAATGAACTTCATCGCAACGGTCTGATACCAGTAGCAATAATCAGTAAGAAGATTTATGCGATAGTAGTGAACATGGTATTGATACGAAGGAAATACCTGTCCAGTGTACTTGCGCCTCCCCTTGTAGACCTTCCCAAACGAACCTTCCCCAACAAGCTCGATTACATGGTAGTTATCGATGCCCATCTTCCAAATCTAACAATTGCTTAGCAGTATCAGATATGATCGACAACCATTTAACCAGATTCAATGCAAGAAACTAGTTTTCTTCAGATTTTTCTTTTCAAGCAACTCAACAATATTAGTCATGGAGAATTAGAACAAAAGAACTGGGTAAGCATCTTGCTGTAAAAATATAAATGGCATCGAATAAAACATTGCTGATGAGCAAGGATTCTAGAAAGGGAGAGAATACCTGTTCCGAGGCTGGTTAGGTTTTCGAAAGTGGAAGCCGTTGATAGGGGAGAGGGAAAAAGGATGGATGGAGGAGTACTATTGGATCTTAGAAAATGAGAGAGAGAGAGAGAGAGAGAGAGAGAGAGAGAAGATTTAAAAAGTGAAGGTCCCGCCCGCCCACTTTTATTTCAAGCTGCAAGCCAGCAAAACGGTGCGATTTTAGTTTGTTTGGATGTGAACCTTTTTTTTTTTTCATAAACGTTTGGATGTTACTTTAAGTTATGAGTTTGAGTTATTTATAAATAATAATAAATTAAGATAATAGAATAAATTATTTAATATTTATTTAAAATGAGTTTAAATATATTTAAATATTAATATAAATCTAAATATATTTATAAAAAAATTAAAAAAAATTGTGAATCTTGCATTTGTAAAGTTAAAAAAAATTATGAATTTTAGGTATAAATAAATATTTAATTCAAATAAATTAAATAATTTAAAATTTAGATATTTTGGTATTAAAAATTCACTTAAAATTAAATTGATATCACTACACGAGACTAGGCAACCATCTTTGAACGTTAAGGTAGTTGTTTTTATAAATGAGATGAGCTAAAAATTAAAAAAATTATAATATTAGTATAATATTTTTTTAATATTATTTTTATTTAAAATTTTAAAAAAAATATATTTAGACTTTAAAAAAATAAATTTTTAATTTTATTTTATATAAAATTTTAAAAAATTATAATAATGAGTTTGAGATGAATTGAAAAAATAAATAAGAAAATAGAGGTTGATTCAACACACAAATATTCGTTTTTTTAATTTAATTATATGCATCTGAAATAAATAAAAATAAATTTTACTTGGTATCATGTTCACATTATCTGTGTATCATACATAACCTTTTAGGACGAGTGTCATCTGAAGAGGAGTACCAAATGTTTGTCACAAGCATACAATTAGTGAATTATTTAATATTAATGACAAAATTATAAAAATAATGAGAAGATCAAAGAAAAATTATTTAATACGTCAATGTTGTGTTTAGATGCTGACATAATCAATATTAATATTTTGTTAATCTCACCCAAATGTATTTGAATTTAAATGGGTTTAAAATATATCAAATAAATTAAAATAAATTTTTCAAAAATACCCCAAATCATGCACAAATATATTACAAACTGTCCATATAGTAAACGCAAGTTTAGAAAATCGGAATATATATATTTGAAGAGAAATGACAAATACAAATGTAAATTTGTAAACGGTATATCATCATTTAAAAATATATATATATATATAAGATCTATTTAAAAAAATTAATTTTTTTAATAATAAATTCTACATTTTATTAAAATGATTGCACATCCCTTCCAACTCTTCAATTTTATGTAGAGTTACTCATATTCCAAGCATGCACAGCAGCAAAACACACTACTCAGCACCCAAAGGAGAGAATTCGATTCAATCCCAGATGCCTTTCAGAAGGGGACAAATGGAAGCAGTTTCTCCAAAAGTTTTGACCAAATCAGAACAAGATTCATCACAACATTCCCCTTCTGTCTTCAGCTCCAAACCCAACTCCTCTTCTACGTCATCCGAAGCCGATATGAGCAAGAACTCGCATCCTTCGTAGTTCAGGAAGTCCGGCGGATCGGCAGGGCGGTACCGACGATGGCCAAACCGCGCTTGCAGGTGAGCGGGAAACATGGCCTTGCGTTTGTTAGGCAGCCCTCTGAATTGCGAGGCGCCGCCGTGCTGATCTGGTTTCTTTATCTGTATCAGAAATGAGGCTTCACGTTCGATGTTAAGGGACTCTTGGGGCTCATTCTTCTCGTCTTGGGGTGGGAGTTCGAGCTTGTAAACTAAATGGGTGTGGGTTTTCTTGCCGGACTTGTGCCTCAAAATGCGATAGATTCCTTCTCCGGCTGCTCTTGCAGGAGGTTTCCGGCGGTGTCCTCTGGTCGAAGTATCATATTCCTCTGCAGTTAATGCAAAATTGCTGTAAATATAAAATTCGCAACGAATGAAAGTCATGTCAATAAGGCTACATCCTATATTAATTACCTTCTTTAAGAGCTTTCTTCACGTCATCTATGCTCGTAGTAACCATCTCCACAAAACCCCAGTAAGGTCGGCTTTTCTGGCGCGGATCCGGAAGGCTTTTCTTGCCCATAACGATGAATCGAAACAGAGGTTGCTTCTCAATGTTCACTTCCTATAATCGACAAAATAAATATATATATAACAGAAATAAATATATACAATGGAGTGAAATTAATAAGAATCATGGCTTGAGTTGATCACCTGAGTACCTGCATGTCCAGCCTTATGACCTTCTTATTGGGATCGGCGGAAGGTCACAAATAATATGGAGACCGGAATTTAACGTGGTTCGGCCAAGATTGCCTACGTCCACACAGAGAAAAGAAAATTCCACTAATAACCAGTGAAATACAGAGAATATTTAGGGAGGAGATCACACCCTCTCAACTCGCCTCTCACTTCTCTCAGAGCTCAACAAGCTCTCTCTTTCTCTCCTTACATCTCTCATACCACGCCCATGGGTGCAGCAAGTTCTACACCCATATTGCAGTTCACATTATGCACTGCACTCACACGCCTATTTAGTTTCAACACTCATTACATGTATTTATAGGCAAACAAATAAGTGTGAACTAGATTAAATGACGGTGGAAATTCCGGCGCCTCAATCCAGCTCCTTCCGTTCGGCGCCTACCACTCTAGAAGCCTCCAGCTTCTCATCACGTTGCATAATTTTGGTATTGACTTGACTATTCCAACAATCTCCCCCTCAACACCAAATGGAGGATGTTCTGATATCTTTTAATTCAAGGTATCTAATCAAACTATGTCTTTACATAGCTCTTGTGAGATTACCTTTGTTAGCATGTCGTCAAATTCTCTTTCTCATGGATCTTCACAAGCTTCAATAGCTACTGATCCATCACCTCATATATCCAATAATAGCGAATCACATTGTGACCCAAGTCAAAAGCTCTTTTGACTTTCACAATACACTTTGTACTCCTTGGTTGAACCATGTCTCTTGGAGAAATCGCTTTAACCACAACCGTTGTGAATAAAGCCACACATGCCTACAGTCTGGACTGTCTTAATACAGCTCCCCCTGTAAATGTGTAAATGAATCTTGATGTAGATCTTCCATCAAGATCACCAGCTGTATCAGCTTAACCTTCCAAGATTGGGTCAGCTCCCCCATAGTACAAAGTTGATGTACCTTTGCGGTATCTGAGAATCGACTTTACTGCTCTCCAGTGTTCTTTCCCTGCATTTGAAAGAACACTACTCACTATTCTCATAGCATAAGTGATGTCAGGTCTGATATACACTACTTGTGTACATAGGACTTCCTACTGCTGAAAAGTAAGAATTGCAACCATCTCTTGAATCTTTCCTAACTCCCCTCATCTGCCAATTGTGCAGATTCTAATGGAAAATGAAACTGCTCCCCTTGCTCAATGTTTATTCCTCCATCAGTTCGGCTTTAATCTTTGATTTGAGTGACCATTTCTCAACGTTCGGAGCTGAATCTCAACAAATGGAGCTCACCGTTGCGTTCGGAACGGTGGAAAACCTTGGAAACGACTATTGTTTCGTTCCAAACCGATCAAAATTGTGCCGAAAACTTGAAAAATAAGGAAAAACGGAATATTCCTTCTAAAACGGAATATTCTCTGATGTCACCGAAATATTCCCTGACGACACCAGAATATTCCCTAAGTCACCGGAATATTTTTGCACCAGAATATTCTTGCCGGCGACGGAATATTCTTGCCGGTGACGGAATATTCTGTCGGCAACGGAATATACCGACGGAATATTCCTTATCTGTTGGGTTACTGTATCGGGTCACAAACCGGGCCGAACCGGTTCGGGTCGGATCACCCGGATTTAACGGGTCGGAGCTTGTCTTCTTCCCTGCTCGCGCCCGTGGGTCTCGTGGCCGGCGCGTGGCCGTCGCCGATTCGGCCCGTGTGGAGTGTGTAGCTTCTTCCGATGTCCGTTTGAGACGAAATTTTCACCAGAATTTTCGTCTTGACCTGAGAAATCTGATGGTATCCTCCAAACTTGATTTCGATCAAGTTTCAAAATGGGTCTTTTACGAAAATTCACAAATCCGGCCTCCTACCGGCTCTGATACCACTTATTGGGATCGGCGGAAGCTCACAAATAATATGGAGACCGGAATTTAACGTGGTTCGGCCAAGATTGCCTACGTCCACACAGAGAAAAGAAAATTCCACTAATAACTAGTAAAATACAGAGAATATTTAGGGAGGAGATCACACCCTCTCAACTCGCCTCTCACTTCTCTCAGAGCTTAACAAGCTCTCTCTTTCTCTCCTTACATCTCTCATACCACGCCCATGGGTGCAGCAAGTTCTGCACCCATATTGCAGCTCACATTATGCCTGCACTCACACGCCTATTTAGTTTTAACACTCATTACATGTATTTATAGGCAAACAAATAAGTGTGAACTAGATTAAATGACGGTGGAAATTCCGGCGCCTCAATCCAACTCCTTCCGTTCGGCGCCTACCACTCTAGAAGCCTCCAGCTTCTCATCACATTGCATAATTTTGGTGTTGACTTGACTATTCCAACACTTCTTCACTCGTGCCAGCGCCACTGCCGCCGGATTTGGGTCCCTTCTTGGCACCTTCCTTGCCTGAATCTTCGTCTTGCTTCTCTTCCACCGGCCTCTCGCCGGACTCTGGTCGCAACACCATGTACAAACGTTGCACGTCGTCTACGCTGTGAGCTTCTTCCTTGTCAACTTTTGGCCTGTAGAAGAAAAATATCTCCCCTCTTTCCTACAATTTCCCAAAAGCCAAAAACTTTGCTAGTCCAATTAATTCTCCATTAGCCAGAGGTAAATGCATGCTACTCTGACTTCGTACTTGATTATTCTTATCATATGTACTATAAAAAGAAAAGGAAATAACGTTGAGGAAGATGACCTGAATTTCAACTTGGGGTTCACTCTTGGTCTTGACCTCTTGACCTTGTCCCATTGTTTGTTTGCGAATCTTTGATGACCAGATTGTTTGTGGGAGTTTGCTTTGCCGGTAAGAAGAACGGTGACCTTTCCGTATCAACTTTTGCGATTGTTTCAGATTGGTTTTCACTGTAAAAGTAAATATAATAAGATTTACAGGACCAGCAACTTCCCCACTGGACACGTTTGTAGTGCAGTTGCCACGTATTGTGGGGATGCAGATCCCACGTGGCGACACGTACACGTAGAAATCACGATAACGTGGCTTACTTGGAGGCCTACAACCAATAAAGCTACTACTCATCTGGACTAGTTGAAGATAGATGGCTATTTAATGTGTTTATTTCTTCAAATAAAAATAAAAAATAAAAAATGTTCATTTGGAGGTGGTAATAGTAGTTGAATGGTTACTAGTTTGTGATACGGAGTGATCGTATATTTGTCTTTTAAAACTATCTAATATGTGTTTTACTTTCTAAATTTTAATAATATCATTTTCATATTATAAAGTAAAATCGAATGTTGTTTCTATAAAATAAAAATAATTATTCACGTGTAAGATTAAAAAATTTGAAATTTAAATTGTAAAACAGTTAATAAAATGAATCACATAGAAGAGAAACACTTCTAGATCCAACCTTATTGTTTGTAGATAAAAAATAGTCCTCCAATAAGCTTGAGACGAAAGAAAGTGGTGAAGCATGATAATACACAATAATACATGTGATTAAGTATATATTTGAATGTCGAGAAGTTTGGAAAAATTTTGAGAATATTTATTAATAATTTGAAAAAGATTAAAAAAAGTTTTTGGGTCCCATTAAGAATAGTTTGAGTTGTTTTGATGTATGAAATATATTGAATATTGAATTTGGAGTGATTTGATTATTAATAATAGTGAAGTAATGATTTTATTTGTATTTTATAATAAAAATAATTTTTAACATATTTAAAAATAATTTTGCACAATATTTTTTTAATATTTTATTTAAATTAAAATTGATAAAAATCACTTTTTAATTATTTTTTAAATTTGCAGGTTTTTTATTTCAAAATTAATTTAATTTAATTTATTTATAATTATAATAAAAACTAAAAATTAAAAATTAAAAATGAACCAGAGCTTTTAATTTCAGTTTTTTTTTTTTGTAATGTAAACGCATAAATCGCATTTAATGCTTTTAGACTAGTTTTAATTACTTGGTGCGGTTATACATTTTTGAACAATAGGTGAAATGCTGCTTTTTGTATTTGGATAGAAAAATGTTTCATCCGTACAAAAATTATCGAGAAATCTTGAGATGACTTGGCCATCCAAACCTGCTCTAAAAGCAAATTGTTCAAAAAAATACTAGAAACTCTTTGAAATCGGCTGTATTGCACACCAAATACAGTACTGTTTAAAATTATACGATACGATATTTATGTGTTTTAATAATTTGCTTACGTTAATTGAAATTAACATTTAATATGTTTGTATGAGATTACAAACATTTAAAATTTCTCACATCTACTCTATCTAATTTGTATTTTTACCACTTCTAATACCACTCCCACTAACTACATACATTAGAATTCTTATTTTATAGGAAAAGTTTTGCTAAATTGGTCAGTATAACTAAGTTTGTTACCTTCACATAGTCATGATGCATTTTAGTCTTCTATAACTGCAATAGCTAATCTTGGAGGATGCAGCCAAGTTTGATCATTTACACTTAGGTGACTTTTCAACCGACTGAATGTTTGAGAGAGACACAGAGATAGGAGATGTATAGGAGTCCATGGGGATAAAAAAATGTTTAAGAGAGAGTAGCATTTGAGGAAAAGAGAAAGAAGAGAAAATGTCGATGTTCTTCAATAAAGTTAAATTAAAACTGGTCTTTTTTCAAATTTGGAAACTCAAGACAAATTTGAAAAATCGCTCTTGTAAATTATATGATTTCTTACAAGTGATGTCCATTTTAGTTTTAATAATCGATTTCAAGTATTTTCTTTCTCGAAACACGTCTCACTCTTAGGCTAATGGCCATGTCTTTCACCACTGCAACAGCCTGCATATTTCGAGAAGATTTTTCGTCCCTAACACTAGCAAATGTTATTTTCAAATTCATAAATTTCATCACTTTTGCAACCAAGTCGAGCAGGATATTTTCTCTTCAAATTCGAGCCTCGGGTGAAGTTTTTGAAGAAAACAATTTACACTGTGCTCTTCTTTTGATTGATAAAAGTTTGTTTAAAATGTAGCAATAACAGAAGTGGATCACTATGGTAGACTTGGATTACGAAGAAATTGTTCTTTCAAGCATGCCACAACTTAAAGACAATTTAATGAAATTACAAGTTCCTTCAAGTGTCGTGTTGGCTTGAGAGTGTCGTAATGCAGATTGTCAAAGAAAGAGAGGCACAGGTTTAGCTGTTGTCTTTTCTATTCAGATGTAGTCAAGTTCATAGTAATTGTGATAAAATGTTTGCATGGTGGATTTTTATTGGAGAGCTGATTATTGAAGAAGACCAACTAGTTTGGTTCGAGGTTTTCTCAATTTACGAAAGAGAAATGCCTATGACATTTGAGAAATGTGGAAATGCTGTATAAATATTTTCAAAAACAAAAGAGTAAATGTAGACCTTACATAAAAAAAAAAATTAATTAATTTTTTAATATTAAACTCCATTATTTTTTTAAAATAATTACATAATATTTACATATTCTACAATATATATATATAGACTAATGATAGATTTAGTACTTATCTACCACTCTTCTACCATTCTTCTATCATTTTTTTTTTATTTCAATTTATTTTTTATTTTTTATTCAATAATTAAGAAAGTAATTATTAGTAAATTTTTAAATTTTCAAAGTTTCTTTTAATGATTAAGAATATTTAAAAGAAAATAATAAAAAAATATTTGTATTAAGAGTGATAAACCAGCGATAAACTAATAATAAATGTATTATCACTTATATATATATACATATACATATAGCTATCATTATTGAGAGAGATGCCTACGGTATTCATTACCTTTTTTTATTCAAACCCACGATCTCTAATTGTGGGAAATGCACATTTCACAAACATTACAGTTTGGTTGGGATTGGATAAGAGAATTAGCAATAGATTAGTTAAATTTTTTTTTAAAAAAAAATAAATCTATATATTTAAAAAAAATACTCATATTTGATTAATAATAGGAAGAAAAAGGTGAAAAAAAGTAAATATTTGTTTACTTATGAATAATAATTTTCTAAAACTTTTTAAATTTAGAGGGTTATTATTTATAAATAAAAAAAAAGAATAATCTTATTTTATTTTATTCTTTTCACTTTCTTCTCCTCACAAATAATAAAATATGATAAATTTTTCTTAAAAAATGTGTAGGCTTATATTTTTTAAAAGAAATTATTAGCTAGTTTATTACTAATACTCTAACGAGATCATCTTAGATATTTTATAAATAATGGTAATAATAAAATTAAATAATAATAAATAATAACAAATCATAATTGAAAAATAAATAATAAATAATAAATAATATTTTGATAATACTCCACTACCCAATCTGACCTTAGATATTTTATAAATAATAACAAAAAAAAATATTGATAAAATAATAAATAATAACAAATAATAATTAAAAATAAATAATAAAAAAATATTTTGACAATACGCCACTACCCAATCTAAGCGTTATTTTTTTCTCGCAGGGTTTATATTCGAGTCAGTCCCACGCCGAGGTGAGAGCCCACCCTTCCACCGAGGGTTTAAGTTTTTACTTATTGAACTCAACTGAAGAACTGCTTTGTCTGAGTGACTATCTACCATGTTCTCCTCCAAATTCCTTCCCTTTCACTCGGATCCCACTCTCCCATTCTCTCCATCCCCACGTACCCATCTCTTCAACCCATCTCTATTTCCCCAAAACCCTCTTCCTTCCCCCAATATCCCATTCAAGTCCTTCCGTCTTCTTCACCCCAAACCCCTTCTCTCATCGCCATCAGGCGACCAATCTAACCCGGCGTCCCCGCCTGCGTCTCTGCCCAAAAACCAATCACCAGAAACCCAAGAGGCCCAAGAGGCCATCTCTGAGTTTCTTCAACAGTCCGGGCTGTCGGCGGCGGATTCGGGTTTAATTTCTTCGAACTCGCCACGGTATTTGGAGATGTTGGTTGACGGGGTTAAGGAATTGGACGAGCTCTCGCTGTGGGATTCATGGAAAAGTGAAGGTAAAGAATCTGTTGCTGGAGATTTCGGGTTCAAGAAGAAGGTTTTTTATATGGCCAAGGAGAAAGGTGATAATGGCAAGGTTGCCTTCTTGGAGAGCGTGGGGTTGAGTCTTTCCTCGGCCATGAATGTTGCGCGGTATCTGTCGGCGGAGAAGCTTCCTTGTCTAATTCATAGGGTGAGACTCGAGAGAAGTCCAAAATGGCTACTTTTATCGTGTTATAATAGCCGTGGGATTCTTTTGATTTTCTTTGATACTCGATGTGAGCCTCCGTTTGGTTCTGAGACAGTACAGTGTGTAAAAGAAAAGGAATTGTGGTACCATGAGAGCAATGGCCTGGCGAGTAAAAAAGTTATATGTTAAAAATGGAAGCCCGGTCGGCTTTTGTTTAAAAACTTGGAATAGGAAGCCACGGGGAGCGATAATGACAATGTTGTGTCGTGGGCACTTGGATATAGCTAAGACTTCTCTAATACAAATCCTGAAACTAGCCTGAAAAACTTTCTAAAGTGTTAGCCGACTTTTTTAGGCCAGATACTTTGTTTCCAGTCTTAAACTTGAAGGGCCTTGAACCAGTTTTAGAATTTAGTTTGTCGCTCAATAGGATTTGATGCGGAACCTGTTTAGACTTTGGTAGCTGATATCCAATGGTGTCGATAAGTGTTCTACGGGCACCTACAAAGCAGTTGCAAGTCTCTATAGCGTTATTCTCTATTTTTCTTCCCAAATTGTTATTATCCATCTTTAGCCTAGCTTAAATTTTCTTAAATGAAATTATTGGTTTAGTCTGTTCGCTACAATTTTGCTTATTTTGCATTTCCCTTATAGGTTAAGTGTATGAAGGAAATGTTATTCTGTGGCAGTAACGATGGGGGGCTCATTGGAAAAAATGCTCGTCGTATGATGATGTTCTTATCAATTACAATTGATGAAGAAGTGCAACAAACCTTATCCTTTTTTGAGAAGGTTCAGTATGTCTCCTGCATTTTTAGCAATTATAGCATGCCGATCCCTTCATGTGCATATGTGACTTTTTAGGAAATTTTATAGTATGCTGAGAGAAATTTTCCGTTGATGCTGTAGATTGAAGCAAGGCGTGGAGGTTTAGAGATGCTGGGTTCCAACAATGCCTCTTTTCAATATCTAATCGAATCATTCCCTCGGCTTCTTCTGTTATCGGTAGAATCACATATGAAACCCATGGTGGAATTTCTTGAGAATATCGGAGTACCCAGAGGGCGCATGATAAATGTTATTCTATTATTCCCACCAATTATTTTCTGCAAGATTGAAGTTATTAAACGAAGAGTCCTGGCTTTCAAGGAGGTACTGTGAATTTCACTTATGTTTTAATTTAATTAAGTAGGTGCATAAAAACAAAACGAGTGATCATAAAAAAGATAGAACCAAACTAACATACGTGACATATAAAATTCTTTGTGGGTTCTAGGTCTCATCTCCCTTGTTTGAAGATTTACTTTTTCCCTTTAAAGCTAAATCATTTGAAAATCATTGATCCTTTGTGCTTTGCTGATATAGCTTCAAACTATTTTCTAAGTTTCTATATGTTCTTCTAGTCGGAATGAATTTATATGTTTTTGTCTTCTTGGTATTTTTTTCCTTTTATATTATTACCTTCTTATGTTCATGAATTATCTTGTAGGTGGCTGCAATGGATAAAGATGTTGGCAAAGTGTTAGTAAAATATCCATGGATTCTGTCCACTAGCATTCAGGATAACTACAAAGAGGTGCTTTCGTTGTTTAATTTGGAGAAGGTACAATGTTCTATCAAGTTATGTTTGTTGCCCAGCCCAATTTTGCTTACACTGTCATTCTTTCTGTTTTCCCCTCATTTTCTTTTCCTAGGCAAACAATATACATTATATATATTAGCATGGGAAGTATTGCTTGTATATCTTTTGTAAAGAGGGATGCAATGTGGGGCGATTTGCATTGCTAGACTCAAGTTATGTTTGTTACCCAGTGCAGTTTTGCTTACATTATGTCATTCTTTTTGTTTTTCCCTCATTTTCTTTTTCTGGGCCGATAATATACATTAAATTTATTAGCATGGGGGACATTGCTTGTATGTCTACTGTAAAGAGGGATGTATATGGGACTATTCTACAAAAGGATACCCTTTTGTTACTAGGTTACCCTTTTTGTTACTTATAGTGTCAACCTGAGTGTCTTGGTCTTATTCCACAAAAGGATATCTTTTTTTTTTTCTTCCTTTTGAACAACACAAGGATATCATTGTAATGTAAAGCTGACGTGTGGAACCATTGGTCAATCACCCTTTCCTAATGTGAACGAGAATAAAATAGAGGCTCAAAATAAGATAAAAAAAGTAAACTCTCATAACCCCTAGGGGTTGGCTCAAATGATGAAGGTCTTGGGTTTAGGGATATGCTCCTCCCAAGTCTAAGGGTCAAATCCTCTTGGGTACAAATAATCTCTAGGGGCCATCGGACTTAGAGACTTTTCATTTGAATTACTTGAAATGCACTTAGGGGTGAAAATAGATGTCGTTGGTGTGGTTTTGGTTCAAAATTGACGCCACACTAACGTCTTCTTCATATTTTAGAACCAGCCAATTAGGGGGGAGCAAACCAGCAGCCTCGATGTCGGCATGATTGTGATCGGTTTATCGATTTCCCGTTGGTGGCGCCATGAAGGAGGAGGGGAGCGAAGGGCTGTGGTGCTGCGGGGATGCATGTGACAGAGGAGAGATTCTGAAGAAAGAAGAAGGAGAGGGAAGAAAACGAAGAAGAAGAGGGAGGGGAGGTTTCATATAATTTTTTATTTTTTAAAGCATCAGAACTAAAATGGAAATGACATCGTTTTATATACACATAATATAAATAGACACACACACACACACATATATATATAACCGGCCGGTTTAGCAGTTTGAACCAAGTTCAAACCAGACCAAATAGGCCGATGTCGGTTTTCATATTTTTCTACTGTTGGCTGACAGGTTCCAGCAGGGGTGGACTCAAGTTAGTAAGTTTTTTAAAAATTTATTTATAATATAAATATATATAATTAAAATTCTCTCTAATATTATAAAAAATAAATAAAAATTGCCCCCCCCCCAAATTTTTTTTACTAAAATTATTCTCCTAAATCTCAATATACATCCACTTATATACTAATCTTTAATTTCACTGAAACTCAAATTTTAACTCATATAATCTTACAGTTACTCTAACAGTCTAATTCTAACAAAAAAATTGATTATTAATTTATATGATTATAAAATTGATTGATTATACTCACTTATTTAGTTTCACTCTAACTTGTATGATTATGAGATATAGTTTGTTAAAAATCTAATAGCGTTACATCATTACTATTAAAAAGTTCTCAAATTTATTTTTGATCTATAATTTTTTTTTAAATCATAGAAAAATATAAGCAAATATTCAAGAACAATTGATTTTTTTAAAAAAACAAAGAAAGGTGTGGACAATTCGAAGAGTAATATACGTTTAGAGAGTTCGGTAACAACAGAACATGATACTTCTATTACTGATGATCATTATTCTAAAATTTATATGCATCGCACACTTTATTGATTGCCCCCCCAAATACAAAATCCTAGTTCCGCCCCTGAGTTCTAGAGTCCGATGGCTGGTTCGTGTCAGTGACAGGCGGTGTGGTTGGTTTTTGTACAGTCCTATGTGTACTTGCGGGAAATTTTTTGCCGATGATTTGTGCACCCTTAGGATTAGCCAGGACGCTGCATTTGGACACCTGGTGCCAATTAAAACAAAACAAAATAAAATATCATAGCATTTGTTTTCTTTAATCTTTGGATTAGCAGTATATCCACAGGCTATAATTCTATTTTCCTGTAGAGAGTGGTTTTGCTGTTCCAATCTCTTACCTTACCACAATGCTGCTAGTTATTTCCACCACATCCCTTCTTCATTGAGATTTAGGATTGGGTGTTAGATTACCTACCTACATTGGTACCTTGCTGGCAGGTTATTTCTTGCCTTTATTTGCTGGTGTGTAGACAAGGGTTATATATGTCCTATTATATTTCTTTTCCACTTTTGTGTGGGTGGGAAGGGTGAGGCAGGGTTGCTTTATTTATTTGACTGAAATACTGACTTTTATTGGAAATATTGATGAGCTAAGGTTCCAACAGTGAGTGTTCACCGTGCAATCAAAAGCTGGCCTCATCTACTGGGTTCTTCAACTAGCAAGCTAAAGTTGATGGTAGAACAGTTTGATGAATTAGGTGTTCGAAACAAAAAGCTGGGTCTGGTTATTGCTAAAAGTCCCCAGCTACTGCTACGGAAACCTAAAGAACTTCTTCAGGTGGGTATTATGATCTATGGCATAGCTATCTATTTATATTATTCATTTAACTGACTGATTGGTGGTACATCATAATTTTCCATTTTATATATGCCATGTTATTTGTCAAGAAAGAAAGAAAGCTGTTCTAAGTTTCTGTTTCTTCATTAGATATTTTCTATCAATGCGGTTTCTTTTGTATGAGGATAAAATAGTCTTTGGAGATGTGATACTCCATATAATAAGGATAAGAATAAGGGTAAATAGTATATGAAATTTTACATTGCTTGAGAAGTAAAAGGTTTAGCTTTTTATAAGGTTCCGATTGGGCTTCAATTACATCATTGAATAGTTATTTTAGAGTATATTTCACGTCGTTTGGGCCTTCCGTTGAAGAGTTACAAATGGCATCAGAGCTTATCCCAACCAAAATATGAAACTCGAGCCACGTCACCTACAATTGGACAGGCCTAACGAGGACATTGATAATTTAATTATGGTAGGTTGTACTACTCCATATGATAAAGATATGGAGATGTAGTGTATGAGATCCTACATTGCTTGGAAATAAGCAGTTCTTGCTTTTTATAAGGTTCTAATGGGGCTCCATTGCATGATAGACTAGTCATTTTAGAGTATAGGCCATGTAGTTTAGGTCTTCTACTGGGGTTTTACCGAAGACCTCACGTCCATAGATTTTCCTTTTTGTTGTTGGCAATTTAGTCCTCTCAGATGTAGTTGACTTTGGTGCTGCACTGCCACTGATAAGTAATGTCTACAGAAGTAGAATACTTAGGACAATGATAGTCTAAAGCACTTATAATTCTCTATATTTAGTTCAACCGAACAAGAATGAAATCTTATCTATATACAATTGATCCGCTTAAAGGTGCATTTTTTTATTAGTAAGAGTTTTATTTTTCGAAATTGTTATGTACAGGTCATTTCATATCTGGAACATCTTGGACTTGATAAAGAAACTATTGAAAGGATATTTGGTCGCAGTCCCGAAGTTTTTGCTACCAGCATCGAGAAAACTCTCAAGAGGAAAATTGAATTCCTTACTGGTATTGGTGTCCTTAGAGCTCATCTACCCCGTGTCATAAAAAAATATCCAGAGCTTCTTGTATCTGATGTTGACAGAACTTTACTTCCTAGGTAATGCTTTTATACCTGAATACAGTAGATGGTTCCATTAAGTCACACTCTATATATCTGAAGATGAATTACTTGACGACTTGCTTCAACAGCCTCTAGGGCATATTTTATTGACTACAATGCATTAATCTGGGATTTGAAGCACATTAGATGACTTCACTATTTGATGCAAAAGTTTCCCAGATCACGGCATGATTCTTATCAGTGTGGGTGGGGCATTGTGCAGGATGACGTACTTGATGACATTGGGACTGACAATAAGAGATATTGCATTTATGGTACGTAGATTCTCTCCTCTACTTGGATACAGCATTGAGGAGGTTTTGAGACCAAAGGTGGAATTCCTTGTGAATACCATGGAGAGGCCGATAGCCGATGTGGTTGACTATCCAAGGTATTTTAGCTACTCGTTGGAGAAGAAGATAAAACCTAGATTCTGGGTGCTAAGGGGAAGGAATGTTGAGTATAGCTTGAAGGATATGCTGGGAAGAAATGATGAAGAATTTGCATTCGAGTATTTGGAGGCCGGTATCATGCCTGTCTCCCCTTCCCCTGCTCATCAATAAAAAGTGCAGCATATTGTTTCTTCTGTAAATAGAATACTCCATCAGCGAAAAGTGATGAAGTGCTTGCATCATATTGGTGATTTTGTAAAGTGAGGCGATTCAAAGAGAGTTTTGGGGTCATATTTTGTAAAGTGAGGCAATTCAAATGGGGAGTTTTTAGGGTCATACATACTTTAGAATATAGGATGGTTGAACTTTATATTGAGATAATATTAATGCTAAACAAAGATATGTTGAGCCGATCATGCTTCATTGTTATTATTGTTTTCACCAAGGGCAGCCCTAACCAACACACATCATTGCCATCTTCACCCAAAGCCTTGAGTTTAAGCTTATAATGGCAGATAATATATCATATTTTATTTTAGCTGAAGCTACAAACTAGATCAATATATCTAAAAACTAATATGAACTAAAATTTACGTGTATTTTGCCCCCACCACATCTTTCAGAGGTACCACCTTTGCATGGAGTTACAATTCAAGCTTGCGCTACATCCTTCTCAAACTTTGTCTTGATCCTTTTGAGCGCAGGTAGCACATCATTCACATTTATCCTTTCTTCTGGACTCTCCACAGTACAATCAAGTGCCAATCCTATAATTGATGTCAGACACTCCTTGGTAATGGAAAATTGCTCATTCTCTACGCTCAGCAACTTGGGATCAATAACTTCTAGTAGTGCATGTGGAAACGAACCTTTCACCCAATTCCTGAGGTTCATTTCTTCAGCAAAAATTTCGTCCGTTGGCTTCTTTCTTGTGAAAGTCTCCAAAAGCAAGATACCGTAACTATACACATCACCTCTTTTAGAAACTATTCCTTCTAATCCATACTCTGCATGTGAGATTGATTTGATCCAATAACACGTTAATATCATTAAAAAAACATGGAAAGGTAAATCTGAATGAACGATAAGAAACCATATAAATACAAAAATTTGCATGAGAAACTGAGAAAAATTACCTGGAGCCATATACCCAATAGTTGCTAGGGTCATGGTTTGTGTTATAGAATCCCCTCCGTTTTAAGAGCTTAGCAATACCAAAATCAGCCACACAGGCAACCATATCTTCATCCAGCAATATGTTGTTGGGCTTTATATCACAATGGACAATAGGTGTCGAAAGACTATGGTGGAGATATTCCAGTGCTGATGCAACATCTGTCATTATATTCAGTCTCTGGGGGATATTCAACCCACAATTGTGAGAATACAGGCACTTCTCTAGGCTCCCATGAGGCATGTATTCTAGTACCAAGGCTCCAAAGTCTATGCCAATGCTGCAACTGCTGATGACTTTGATCAGATTTCGATGGCGAATTTTGCATAGCACTTCACATTCAGCATCGAAACTCTTGAATGCTCCTTCCAGTTGCATGTTGAAAACCTTTACAGCAACAATTGTCCCATCTGAGAGAGTTCCTTTGTATACCGAGCCAAAACTTCCTGTACGAAGTAAGTTGCTTTCTCTGAACCCTTGAGTTGCTTGTCCGAGTTCATGGTACGAAAATCTTCTACATGTTGCTAAAGGCAGTGAATCTATCTCAGTTGTGGGTTTCTTTTTACCTTTTCTATATCTTATCAACAAAAGCAGGAGCACCAATATGAGTAATATTGACGCAATTGCTGGGAGAACATATTTCAATACAATCCTGCCAACTCTATTCCTTGAGTGTGGAAGAGTAGCATTCTTGCATGGTGGGACTTGCAGCTGAGGTGTACCACAAAGCGCCTCATTCCCTGTGAAAGATTGAGTGGAGAATTTCGCAAAAGTTCCGTTATTAGGAATTTCTCCATGCAGTCTATTGAAGGATACATCTAAGTATTTGAGGTATGAGACTGCTTCCAAGGATTTAGGAATCGTTCCCGAAAGATTATTTTCTGAAAGATCCAAGAACTCCAGGCTTATTAACTTGCCAAATGATTCGGGAATAGGGCCTTCTAGCTCATTATGTGCCAAGGAGAGGTTCACTAAATCTTTAAGGCTCCCGATGCTGCTCGGGATATTTCCAGAAAACTGATTGTTTGAAAAATCCACCGTAGTTACGACCTTCAGATTGCCAACATCTGATGAGATAGAGCCGCTCAAAGAATTCGATGACATGTTTACATGCAACATATAGGATAGGCTCCACAATGTGGTGGGTATTGTGGAAGTCAGATTGTTGGAGCCTAATGACAGTTTTCTTAAAGAGGTAAGATCACCCAAGCATGAAGGTATAGGTCCAGAGAGATTATTATCATCTAAATATAAGTCAGCCATGCTCTCTAGTTGGCATAATCCGTATGGGATGGTTCCTTGCAAACTGTTGTTTCGAAGGTAGAAACCTTGAAGCAGTCGTAAATTGCCTATTGTAGTTGGAATAGATCCAGTCAATTCATTGAATCCTAAGTCCAAGACTATCAAACTACTTAAGTTGCCAATATCCTGAGGTATGTTGCCCCCAACTTTACCATTCCTAAGTATAAAACTTTGAAGAGATGCAGAGATATTCCCTATTGAACTTGGAAAGATGACATCCAAAGGATTATCCGAGAAATCGAACAGTCTCAAACTTTTCCAATTTGTCAAAGAATTGAGAAAATTTGTTTCTGGAGTGGAAGACCTAGCTGATAGTTGATTGTGGGCAAAGTTTAGCAACTTAAGTCCTTTTAAAGTTCCAAGGGTGTAGGGAATAGGGCCAGAGAATGAATTATGCGCTACCTCGAGGTCAGTGAGCTTGGAAGCATTGGAGATCGAGTTGGGTATTTTTCCAGTGAGTTGATTCCCCCCTATAGCTAGAATCTCAAGATTTGGAACCCAAAGACCTGTGCTTGATGGGAGACTGCCTTGAAGTTCATTTTCAGTTATTGCTATGAGTCTGACCGTGGAGATGTTAAAGAGTGTAGATGGGAGGAGTCCATTGCAGTTGTTACCATCGAGTCCCAAAACCTCTAGATTCTGAAGATCACCTATCTCATTCGGTATTGGTCCTGCCATATCATAACACAATTTTTTAAATTTAGTGTCCAACATGATCTCAATTGTCTTTAATCTGCCTAATTAGATTATTTTATGTCAGTCCCTCTTTATATAGTAAAGATGCAAAACTACAATCTGAAGCTTAAATCAAGCTCACTATCAAAAGATCAAACGACATGTTGTTTCTCCTTAAGACATATATCTGCATGCAGAGTTAAAATTTCATAGGTACCAGCATCTTTGGTTTCTTTTTTCTTTTCCTTTTCTCCACAATAGATAAATAATTTCTTTACATAATGTCAGTGAAAGACACAATCCTATTTTACAAGCTTCTATCTAAAGACCTGGGATGAGTTTTAGGATAGATGTGAATGTTATTTAATGGCCGGTCAACCTTTTTGGCTGATCTGCTATAGTTGAGAATATCATATAGATCAAGCTTTTCTAAAGATGATATTTTACCTGACAAGTTGTTGAAGTCAAGATAAAGCTCCGTCACCTGGGTCAAGTTCCCAATTGTTCTCGGTATGTTTCCACTGAAGTTATTATATGACAATGATAGCATATGAAGATCTCCACATTGTGACAATATGGATGGGAGTGGGCCGGCAATCTGGTTGTCAGATAAATACAATCCTTCAAGTATAAGATTTTGACATATGTCATCTGTCAGGTTGCCGGACAGCCTGTTTCCTGTAAAACCTATATTTTTTAAGGAAGACATGTTGAATATAGCCCTAGGAATTGACCCTGTTAGCGCATTGTATTGCAGATTCAAGAGTTCCAATCCAACAAGATCACTAATCTCCTCTGGAATTTCTCCTACAAATCATATGGACAAAGATCCTCAGAATTATTATGTTAAATGATTCTCAAGGCATTCGAACTAAATGCACCTTTTAGGTCGGTCTGCTCAAGATATAGTTCCTTGAGCATTGTTAAGTTCCCAATTTCTCTTGGAATACTTCCTACACGCACACCACATATATATAGTAAAGAGTAAATCAATATAATCGACAACTCTACATGCTAACAAAGACTTGCAGGGAAGACAAAGCTGAAGATGATGGTGGGCATGGAACTGTACCAGACAAAGGGTTACCGCTGAGATGAAGTACTTGCAGTGAAGATGAGTTAAAAATGGAGGAAGGTATGGGACCTTTAAACTGATTATTATACAGATACAAGCTTTCAAGATATGGTAAAGACCCAAAAGATGAAGGGATGTCTCCCTCCAAGTTGTTGTACCCCAAGCTGATTAACTTCAAGCGACGCAAACGAGCCAACTCATCGGGCAGGGAGCCATGAAAGCTGTTGTTATGGAGGTGAAACTCAACAAGGAATGAGAGATTACCGAGATGAGGAGGGATGGTGCCGGTAAGATTCATGAAGATAGGTCCAAAACTGTGACTCTAAGGTGGCGAGAGCCGCAAGTGACACCAACCCAGTTGCAAACTGGGGTAGCACTGCTGCTGGACCAGTTTTTGGCCAAGACATTGTTGGGGTCACGAGTGATATGAGCTTTGAGAGCCAGAAGAGCAGATTGGTCTGTGCTGATGTTTGTGATTGTGGCTGCCATAGCTGAGTTTCCCATTAATAAACAACAATGCACCAGCATCATGATCACCACGATAAGGGAAAGGAGGTGAGTTCTCTCCATAGGTGTGAATTAAGAGAGCTCTTGTTTGTGAACAAGTAGGAAAAGCTACCATCTGGGATCCGGCAGAGTTGCATATATATATATATATATATAATATATAGCTTGGCTTTAATTTTAAATTGTACAAAGTCCAAACAAAAAGATAGGTTGGCGGACTGGAAAAATAAATAATAATAATTGAAGTGGTGAAGATGATGTGCAAGCTGTGCCAGAAGAAGCTTGAATCCAGCTTCCTGACTCACAATTTCGGCCCTGCAGTCGTCTCAAGGATAACATACTTTGTTGTCTGCATTTATTCCTTTTCTTTTTCTCCCTCTAAAATATATTTTCGAACTCTTTCGTATATAATATAGATCAAGGAATCTGCTCTCATTTTCAATCGCTTCAAAATAATGAATTTTCTCACCAATGTTTGTTCATCATATTTCATATGACTAGTAAGCTACCAGATATTCCAAATCAGACTAGAGATCATATGATCTATAATAATATTAGTTTTTTCAGATGCATTCGTTACTTGTGAGCTGCAAGGTCTTAAGGAAGATTACAAAATATAGTGAAGAATAATAAATATCACAAAATACACACAATTAATCTTAAATTTTCTCATATGAATTAAGTTAATGTTTGACCGTTATAATCTCACACATATATAGAAAACAACTAACGTATATAATATTGAAGAGAAATGTTTTAACTATGGACAAATTTCATAAAAGTAAACTTGCAAACTAACATTGATTAACTTGATATGTCAGATCGCAACAGTATTTGTATTGCAAATTAGATATAATGTATCATATAGATTGATGCGGTACATTAAATTGCAAAATTATTATTATTATTGTAAAATAAATCTAAAATATCATATAAAGTTATGTACTTTATTTTTACAATATCTCTATAAAATCGAGGTTAGCATATATATTATATTGTGACAATGATTAGATCACAAAAAAACAGTAGTATGAAAGGTTGAAAGTTGAATGGAATGAAAGAAAGAATTAACTTGTGCTGCATTCCCCTGAGGTCTATATGATGTGAAGAGGCACAATCCCGTTTCTTGAGGTTTGTCAATAAACCAACTTAATTTGGTATTATATAGAAGAATAAGTCAACATATTCTGCTCTAATAATATTTTATGTTATCTGTTTGTCTTTTTGACGACGACTGTACATGCAATGCAGCCTGCACATGCATTATGTATATATGTACAAGCTGCCAAAAGTGGACCATTAATTATTAATTTATCCTTTTTTTTAGTTGCTTTCTCCTGATCTCTCTCCAGATTTCTCTCCTATAATTTATCCTTTTTTCAGTTGTTTTCTCCTGATCTCTCTCCAGATTTCTTTCCTACTCTTCTCCTTTGTAGCATTAAAGTCGTATGAAATTAATGCAACGTTCCATTATCATGCACGGCGTGTATGAAAAGCTTCATGATAACCAATATCTAATGAACAGCACCTTTCAATACCATCAAGAGCCAATATTCCTTCCTTAATGATAGTCACACAGCAGTACTCTTTACCACACTTTTCATGACACATCATTATAAATTGAGAAAAAATGAGCGTATTTTTGTAAAATAATGTTTTATATTTTCATAAGGTATTTTTATAAAATACCTTTATTTTAAAACATGATTATGAAAACGTGCTATAAAAAGTATTGTATATTTATTATATTTCTGCCTATAATGGATAATAGATATCGTGAGATCAAACTGAATGCACATTATTGGAGGTTATAAAATAATATAGAGTAATGCTATTCATCATATTAATTCACATTACCCTCACGACATTTCATGATGTGACATCAGATGATTTGAGATGATTTATTTTATTTCTCTTATAAATCTATCATTTAATACCACATCATGAAATAATGAAGAAATGATGAGAAAATAAATGAGAAATAAAATTTACCTATTATATATGCATCCATGTGCATGTCCTAATTAAATTTAGTGATTACAAATAATTAACATCTTACTTCAAACGTTTTTTTTTTAATCAAAATTTTAAATACTATAGTTTAGTATTGTAATAATAATGTTAGATATGGTTTTAGTGTGTGTAAGATTTACGCATTTTTTTTAAGAAAAAAGACCCACTATTAAAAATTAAAAAGTAAGTATGCTCTAAACACCGGCTTAAGAATATAATTAATATTTTGAAAGATGATTTTAAAAATTTAAATTTTAGAAATCAAATCTTACTATTTTATTTGTGTGGATGGTATGCTCCATGCAAAAAATGCTTCTCCCATTTAAAGAAGCTACCAAGAGAATTTATCCAATTTATTTTTATTTAATGATTAAGAAAGTTGTTTTAATGTGTTTGTAATTTTTTTTTCAATATATTTACAGAGATTTTTAAAATGTCTAAAAAAGACAAAAAATGCAATTTTATACTGTTGATACAATGCAAATGTCACATTTATTGATGACCCTAACATTATCCGCACAATGAAAAATTCGAGAATAGAATACTTCTTTCTAAAGAGTTTGCAGAACTTTTATTTATTTAATTTTTTTTTGTAAGAAAAAAAGTCTACAGGCCCAAAGTGGATCGAAAGGCCCGTTCCTTCTAGGCCGATATCTTCAATATACTCGTCCGTTTAAAACCGTTTCCTCTCCCTCTCTGATCGCTCTGATACAGTCAGATTGCGCAAAGACTGGGTGCTTGGTGGCTTCTATGATCAGAATCCAGGTCAGTTCATAAGCTTCTGGGAAACCTCTGCTTTTTCACTTTGTTCATTTCATACTCTTGATTCTTGGGTTTCTTCTTCTTTAAATAGTTGTTTTCGTTTCAAAGTATACATATGCGAATAAAAACTAAAGTGGCGCGCCCAATCATAAAGTTCCAAGATTCTTTAAATTATGCTGATGAAAAAGGAAAAATCTGTTCAATTCTTTCCCGGGGAAAATGGTATATATTGCATTGATGGTAAAAGAAAATAAACGTTCCTGCATATTTAGGATTGGGTTGTGCTAATACAGAAAATTTTGCGCAGAAATTGTGTAGAAACAAATTTAAAATTTCACATCAATTACAATTGAAAAATTAGAAATGATCATTTGCGCAACACAAATAGAACTGAAAATTAAAAAGGCTGAAATGCAAAACAGAACCAGGGATTAACTACAACCAATTTCCTATATAATTCCTGCGTAAAATTTTCTGCAAATATCATTTTCCTTTGGGAATATACCTTTTGATTTTTCCTTTTTTTTAAAGCTTGGAATTTGTTAGTTATTAACAATGAACATTGCTTTCTGTGTTGCCCTTCATTCTTTTTCTTTGTTTAAATGTGGCCCTATTGAATTGTTGTTAGATTTTGTATGCCTAATTTCGAAAATGATTCTTGACACTTTATTGAAGAAACTGTTTTTTTTTTCTCATTAGATTTTAAATTTTAAATTTGGGAAATGGCATTGCAATATATGAAATATTGCACTAAAGTTGAGAAACAGTGTTGAAGTATGTGACTTATATCTGATGCGTGAACAATAACAAATAAGCAGATGCTGAGGATATTTTTATAAATTTTTTTAAGTATGTTCGTACAACTAGGATTAGTATATGTTGGGAATCTGGACCTCCCAAAATTCCCCTCACCAGAATCTATTTTTGATAGAATATAAAAAAAAATAGAGAAATAAATACAATACAAGAATTTACGTGAAAAACTCCTAAAATGGGAGAAAAACTACCAGATCCAAAGAAGAAAATCCACTATGTGAAAAATTGTTACAATCACACAATTTTTCTCCTCACCCCAACGACACCCACAAAAACTTCTTCACTAATAAAATTTTAACTTTCACCTATCTTCTTTTTATATACAAAAAAGACAATAGATGAATTTAACTAAAATCAAAAGTTATTAGATAAATTTTTGACTGGTATAATTAAATCAAGGAGACTAGTCTCCTTATATAGGCCTTGGCTTTGCCCCTTCACCCATATATTTCCTATGTGGGACTCCAAAAAAGCAAAACACCAACAATTTCCACATTGCGATTTTGACTAATCTCACAGCCACGCTCCATCGCAATGAGAATCTTCATAACTTTCGCTATCATGCTTAACCATAAAAGCATACTCATTCAGAATAAATCAATTTCAAGCATTTTCATTTCGGCCCATGTCGAAAATATCCTTACTGAAAAATTATGGTGCAACTCCCACGTTTGGCTTTCCTAGAAGCTCATCAGCTATCGACATGAATTTCTACCACACACCCTGCATCAATGTCAAACCAATGCCCGTGTGCAAATTTGTGGAGTAACTAACATTAACACATCTTTTATTATGACAATTTTGGTATTCACGTCATGCCATAAGAATATATATGTCTCTTTTTTCATGGAGAGAGACACAACGTTAGTATCAGTACTAGTATCTCCATTTACTGATTTGGAACCATTCGCCGAACCAGCTCCACCTCTTGTTGACAACTTTTCTTGACGTGCTCAGGTTGTTCACGCCTCCAGTAAATTGTTGACTTCATGGGTTGGTCGACGCCTTGTGTAATCCTGATGAAATTAAAATATCCTTGACTTGCACTTGTCACAAGTCAAAATTGATTCTCTCATCAAATCTCTCTACCTCCATTCTAGACATTGTCTTGATGAATTTTACCGTAAAAATGAATAGTACCCACTAAGTAAGTTCTCAGGAAAGACTTATCTTTCCTAAACAAAATTTCAAGATTCCCAGGAAAGATTGGAGAGTCACAACGGACACACTTAAAATTTTCAATCTCCTAGACAAAACCTTCTTAGACCGTACGTATCTACACTACCACACCAAAACTCCACCCCGCCAAAAGAACCTGTCTCTGATACCAATTGTTGAAATCTGAACCTCCCAAAATTTCCCCCACCAGGACCTACTTTTGACAAAATACCTAGAAAAATAGAGAAATAAACACAATACAAAAATTTACGTGGAAAACTCTCAAAATAGGAGAAAAACCATCAGACCTAGAGAAGAAAATCCACTATATGAAAAATTGTTACAATCACACAATTTTTCTTCTCACCCTAACGACACCCACAAAAATTTTTCCATTAGTAAAATTTTAACTTTCACCTCTCTTCCTTTTCCATATAAAAAGGACAACATAAGAATTTAACTAAAGTCAAAAGTTATTAGATAAATTTATAACTGGTGTAATTAAATCAAAAAGGTTGGTCTCCTTATATAGGCCTTGACCTTGCCCCTTCACTCACATATTTTCCATGTGGGACTCCAAAGAAGCAAAAAACCAATAGTATAAATATATATGATGTAACCCTACTTTTCATAATAATAAAATTCTTCCGCTCGCTCCTGTAGATGTAGACACATCGCCAAATTACGTTAAATTTGTGTTATTTTCTCTTGTTATTTTCTTTTGATTATTCTATATATTCATCGTAATTGCCGCATGATAACAACAGACGGGAAAAAAAGTTTACAACAAAATAGGTTTTTTAGTTCCTTTCATGCCTATTGTATTTACAACAGGTTTTGAACTTTGAAACATTGGGCATAGGGGTACCGACAACTTTTCCCCATTTATCTTGTCAGTGTAACAGTGTACTTGTTATGAGACATCACCGTTGACATCTTTCACAATGGGGGGTGTCATCAGTAAAGCTGCAAACGACATTGGAGGTGTTCTAGGAAATGCTTTCGTAGCTCCACTTAAGACTATCTTTGGTGCATCATGCTAGTAAGAATTCCATGCTCATTATGTTCCATCTTTTATGCCTGTCCTGATTCCTGTCCTGTTACTTGTCTTGGGTTCTGTCACATTCAATGAACTAAGTTGTAAAGTTGAAAGAAGTTAAAAGATGTTGAGATTGTTTTCAGTTCCATTATATTTGCATTTGCTTCTTTCATTCATTCTCCTGGTTTATGCTAGCAGTTGAAAGATACAGAGAACACATGGTTTATGCCTGACTTTCAAGTACAGGGATAACATCATGTCTTTTTTTCTTATTTCTCTATGTTTTATGGATTATTCATAGTTTCGTTCTCCCTGAGCAGCAAACAAAAACCTCTGGTCAATTTTGCTATGCCACTGCACTTGAAAGTTTACAAGCTCTCCTATTTTTTAGATTGATAGTAGTCTCTGCATGGGTTTTATTGGGAATTTCGGACCTTGTTATCCTAACCATATAAAGGTTTGCAAGCTCTCCGTTTTTTTAGATTGTTGACAGTCGCCGCACAGATTTTTGGAAATTGTGAATCTCATTATGGTGATCTACCCGATTTCAGGTGTGATAGCCACCCTGTGGTCTATAAAGATTTATGGCATAGTTATACATTATCCTGTGGTCAAGTGAATTTCATGCTGTGCTGGAATCTAAAAAGAACATGGTACCATGCCTCATATCTGTGAGACAACGTATTAGCCGTAGAAATAATTGAAGTAATAATCTGAGCTTATTGTTTGGAATCACATCAAGTATACCAATGAGAGTGCTTAATGTCAAAACATAGTTCTTGTTTGGTCATGTTTCTTCAAAGCAGGGTTAAATGAATATTGAACTTGGAGCCAATAAGTCCACAACCACCTAGTTCACTAATGACAGGGCAACAACGCCCATCCATTCTAAGGAAACCATTATGAGTTGCTTTAAATGCAGTTGAGATGCATTTACATAAGCTTTCATCACCTCATATATGAGTTGGGATTTCATTTTCCACCGATGCAAATTTGCAGTGTTATTTTATCATG
Organism: Platycarya strobilacea; assembly: GCA_036898215.1. Taxonomy (NCBI): domain Eukaryota; kingdom Viridiplantae; phylum Streptophyta; class Magnoliopsida; order Fagales; family Juglandaceae; genus Platycarya; species Platycarya strobilacea. Next base: position 48,062,913 of record CM072545.1, read on the forward strand.
ACTGCATATTCATAGCTATGGATCTTATTATAGATCGTTCCTGTTTGGCTTTGATTGCTTGATCTGCAGGGGTGTTTGTTCAGGACCATGGGATGTGGTATGTTTCATTGAGCATTTATGTGTCTCCAATCTGGTGAAGCTGTTAATGGTCTTGGTCTTTTGCTTCATAGGTAAATATTCTTTCCTTTCTTTTCTTGATGGCTATTTCATTTTTTTCTCCATTAGCTCTAAATGATTAGCCTTAGAAACATATATAAGCTAACCACAACTCATTGGACCATGTTATGGATTTTCAAGAAAAATTAATTCTAAATCCTTTCTAGGGTTTTCATCAGGCTCTTGACATAGACGCATTACATGATAAGATTTACTGCATAGCTGCTAAGTTGGTAGAGTCTTGTTTGTTATTCTAAGATAAGGAAATGAGTGTTTTCGTTTGAATTCCTTTCCTCTGCTTTCAGTGTTGTTGTGCTTCTACTTATTGTTCAAGGTGGGCATCTGTCAATGCATTGGAAGAAGCCTTTGTAAGATGTGTTGGGCAGCTTGGGAGACATATTGGTTTGCTTTAGAAGACATTGCCTGTTTCTTGTGGCACGGGTTAAAGAACACCAAGAGGATAAACCGTCGGCGCAGGCAACGTTTTCAAGATATTGAAAGTTCAAATGATGAAAGTGATTGTCAGATAATTACCTTCATTTAGATGTCAGTTGAAAGTGAAGGTCGGTTAGAGAGAGAAGAAATGATCGGCTCATGAGCTTGCTTTACCCTTCAAGAAGGTGCAGTAGCCGCAGTCACCATATCCATCACGTACAATTAAATAGTACGGAACGTTGGAGCCATCCATTCATGTTAAGGGTGGCTCTCAAGGATTAATGAGCTCTAGACAACTCCAATTGAGTAAGGTAAGAAATTCTCAAACAGAGGGTGGGAGTTTTAAGAGGCGGCGGCTTAGATGATCATAATAATTTTGGTGTTATACTTGGCTAGGAAATAGAAGTATCTTTAGCTGAAAATTTGTGGGTGTGTCAAAAAAAATTGTGATTGATAAGAAGTTCTTCATTCTTTCTTTCCAAATTGATCTGGCATAAGTTGTTGATATACCATATAACAAGCTCATGTGCACGCACACCCACAAGTATAACACCATAAACATAATTTTCATTTAGTTCATATGGAATGCAATATTGTTGTACACATCCCATTTCGATACAGAAACGGTTCATTTCATCATTACAATTTTTTCAAAATTTCATATAAAATATAATAAATAATTTAAAATTTTATAAATTCTAAAATAATAATAATATTACTATTCTAATAATATTTTATTCAATTTTCAACTTTCATCTAAAATCATTTTATTTCATCTTACTATTCAAATGAGCTGAAGTCTCAATATTTTTATCATCTAGTCCACCTTTCTTCGGTATTTGACATATATCAGCCTGCACAGCAAAATTTACCCGGCAGTAATTTTTTTTTTCCTCTAATGGTGGACAGTTCTAGAGGTAATTACTGTGATTGTTATAGCAGACCGGTACGCAAGCATAAAAGCATTCATTGGATAAATTAGATAGAAAGAAAGAACAAGAAAGATACAGTAGTAGGCTGGCATTGAGCCGAGCAATACGACATATGACATCATATCCTCTTTATACATTGAAAAAGACTCATGATATTGCCAAGATCTTGAGGATACAAATAAATGTTCTATACAGACAAAATAAATGGTACTCCCCATTTCACATGACACCAACCTTTCTTTTAATTTATTGACCTTTTAACTCTCTACCCTTTAGACTCCTCAACACAAACATTCCTCTCTCACACCAAATTTCCAAGCCTAAAAACTGCCTGCTCCTCTTTAGGACACATGCTTTCTACCCTCTTTAAGAGACTTTTAGCAATCTAAGGCCTTGACTGTTGGACATAATAAAGACCTAACATGCACGCAAGGGCGGAATTAGAATCTAATATTTGAGAGGAGGCGATTGACAAAATATGTAGTATATGTGAATATAAGTTTTTTATTTATGCATGATTATATATAAAAACAATAATCATATGTTATAAAATTATATATAAAAATATATGTTTATAAATCATCTTTATTTTTAAAATTTTTGCAATTTGTTAGAGCCCATTACAAAAAAAAAAAAAAGAACTTAAGATTTATCTTACAAATTAAGCTCGACAATGATCTTTCATGAAATAAATTTCATCTATTATCATTTCTAAAGTGAAATTATTGACAATAATTTCTCAATATAAATTAGCAAATGATATGTAAAAAATTCATATTTCTAGTCATCTACATAGTTTAGATAATCTAAACATATCTTAAAAATTTAGTTGCATCAGCACATTAAGCTAAAGTGGAAAAGATAATTTGGGTGTAAATAAAAATTTAGAGTAAGATTAGGTAAGTATTAAAATTTGGAAAAATAATTTTAGTAAAATTTTTAGAGGTCCAAGAATTTGGGGGGGGGGGGATTTTTATTTTTTGATAAATTGGTGGAGAAATTTTAATTATATATAAAAAAAACTATATATATTTATATCCTATGTATAATTTTTAAAAAAGTTTGGGGGGCAGTAGCCCCCCCTAGACCAGGGACAGTTCCGCACCTGCATGCACGCCTCCTTTCCCGAGCCTTTTCCCTACCTTTCTAGCTTTCTCAGCCATCTATCAAACCCATACGTCGCTCAGGTATTTGAATCGAGAATGTTTAATAACCGACAAACGTGACCGATTATATATATATATTTATTTAATAATTAAAAAAGTGATTATTAATAATTCTTTCAAAGTTATAATTTTAAAAAGGGTAATGCTACATATAGTCATGAAATTGTAAACGACGTATAGTTGTTTTAGAAAAAGTTAATTTTTTTTATGTGAGTCCTATATATATTTACTTTTTTTCAAAGTGACTATACATCGTTTGTAATTTTATGACTGTATTTATCATTTTTTTTTTAAAAGAGACTTGACACATTTGATATATTTTTTTTTTTATGCTCAGAGTTCCTATTTTTGGGACCCTTTGCCTCTCATTGCTTTCCATCTATGTACCCTTTTTGTGAAGAAATTTCACCAACCAGCATCAAAATCTCCACACACAGGCTTACTGCATCCTCCAATCCTTTCAAATCTTCTTAGCCAGATTATTTTCTCCATCTCCAGTTGACACAAACTCACTAATTAATATAACACCAACCTTGAGGATTATATCTATTATATATATATAAACCTTTTTTGTCCTGTTGCGTCCATAGCAATTCTATTTCATTGTCGAACTTATCTTAATTCAATTTAATTTAATCTAATTTTAAATTAAATCTAACATCTAACTCTTAAATTATCAAATTTATTTCAATTTAAAATTTTTTTATATGTGAAAATTATAATTTTTTAATTCAATATTTTTTTACACATAAAATTCACAATTTTTTTTAATTATATATATATCTTTATATTTAAATTTATTTTAAGTGAATCTTATAAAATTTATTGTAATATTTAATTTACTATTATTTATTTTGAAATTTAGAAAAATTAAATTAAATATTTTATTTTATATAAAAATATAAAAAATTTAGAATAATTATATAAAATAAGATGGAATGAGATAAAATAGAATGATTATAAAAATAAAGGCGAACTTAGATCATCTGTCCGGAAAGTGTGACGTAACGATTTGAAATTGCTTGAAATTCAAGCTGGCAATTGTAAGATAAATGATCCCAGAAAATTAGAGCTCAAAACAATACATGATAATTGGACAGCCGAAGACACGGGACAGGACAGTCCATCGTGCACAACAGAGAGTAGCAGCGAATGATGGAAAGACACCTAGTAATTGTAATGACATCCTTAAAATACATACATATATATGGTTTCCAGGACAAAGATTCTTCACTCGTCATTGACTCACTGTGGGCTCTTTTTTTCAAGTCGGGTATTGATACCATTGCTAATACTACTTAGGTTCCTACACTTCCTCTATCAGGTCTAACGGGCGAATTTATTCCGGGAAATACCTGATTTCCGTCTCTGCAATATCACTCTTAAGGAAACACAGAGAGAGAGAAGTCGGAGAAGAAAAGAGGGAAATTGCGTTAGTAGCGGTTTACAAGAAACATTGCTCTCGGCATTTTATTGACTGTTAAGGTCGTCTCACACTCACGTTTTTTCTTCTCCATCTCTCTCTCTCTCTCTCTCATTCATATATTAAGAAATCTCGAAATTTGGTTCAAGTTGATATTCTGACCTCCATTGGCTGTCTTCAGTTTTTGCTGCCTAATCTGTAAGCTAGGATTTTTTTCCTTAAAAAAAGGGGATCTTAGGGTTTCGGTTCCTTTCAGTTTTTGAAATGGTAACGTCCATTTGGTTGCTGAGAAAATTGAGGTTTTAGGTAATGATCCTCTAATTGTAAATAGAATGTCTGGTATTGGTTGTGGATCAGTTCCTCTGGGCTTTTCATTTCCCATTTTCCGATTCAGTTGCTGCGACAGAAGAGGAAAAATTTGAATTTTATTTGTGTTTCCCCTTTCTATTGTCTGCATTTTCTAGATTCTAAAGGGATCATTCAAATTCTCTTACTGTTGCTTATTTTATTGTTACTATGGTAGTTATCTATGCGCACACTCGGAGTTTACTAATTCCATTATTATAGCTTTGAATTTGGAACTTGCTTTTGCCCCTGCAGAACATTCAAAATTCAGCGACCAAGTTCAGGGGGCGACTTGCCCCAGGTTCGGAGGGTGAATTCAAGCACCCTTCCCTTGGACATGGATGACGAATTGGAGAATGGTAATCTTGGGCCTTATGCTGACAGGCCAAGGACTTTCCCTAACATGCGTAGTAAAGCTTACAACCCCTTGGTGAGGACCTTAAATGTGTAAACTCATCTCATTCTGAATTAGTAGATGCTCAGTTCTGTCACGGGAATGTACATTTAGATTTTTATCAGTGTATATGAATACAACTCATGTAGCTGTATGAGATCGAACCCATTCCAATACATTTCTTGTTGTGAACTGAAGTTGTTGTTGCTTTAATATCTGCTCAGTCATAGCACGGGTACCAATTTTCCTCCTTCTCCATCTAAGGTTCATGCATGCCTTTGCTTCTTCAAGGGGTAGGTCTAGGATTTTGTCTCCTCTATGTTGTTGCAGCAAGTGAGTTACTTATTGTGCTTTGATACATGACTGGTATGATAGGAATCTATTGTGTTATCTGACTTTGAATATCATCCCGGTAAGTGTAATTATTGTAACTTCAATAATACCATATTGCATTGCCAATGACCTGTGTTGAATGGAACTTGCACCCTCCATAGGAGTGTGGTGCTGGGTAAGATCATGTGTTCAAGTCCCGTGGAGTCTATGAGTCGTATATAAACGAAAATAAAACCAAAATAAAACCATATTGTGTTACTTGGGCTAATAGGAAACTATTAGAATGTCCAAAGAGAAGTAGCACTGATCACCTCAAATGAGAAACAAAGTGAAACATGATTAGGATTCGAACTAGAGGAAATATATGAATATGAAATTGACTATATGCATATGTATACTGACACAACCACTTCTATAAATTATAATTTATAAGAAAGAGAGGGTAAGACATCCTTGAAGAGCAGATGAGTAGATAGATAACAAGGGATAATTCAATTGATTGTTCTGAGCACTTCACCCCCTGTGTTGGAAATTGGCAGCTACTTGCAGCAAACATAAATGAGGATAGGGCTGGCAGCTGCTGAGCTTATATATATAGATGTGATAGAGGTCACTTAAAAGCATGGTTTGTAAGCTAGGTTTTGAGAGGTGTATTGAGAGAATATATACAGAAGATATGCTAGCCAATTGAAGTTTCCATTCACTTGTAAATTAGGAATAATTTTTCACCTTTTTATTTATTATTATTATTATTATTTTTTTATAGGTAATCATATTTTATTGATCAAAGAATAGGCATAGCCATAATACAAAGTTCAAATAAAAAAATGTGTGTGCCCTACACTAGGTAGGCGCATTAGAGACAAAGAAATCATATAGGTCCATGCCATTGAAGTCAACATCAATGACCCAAGTACATAAAGTTCTAGAAAATGGGGTCGATTAGGAACATCAATGACTCGAGTACATAAAGTTCTAAAAAGGATACAACATCAAGACCTTGAAGATCTTTTCTCTTCGTACACTTGAGCTGAAACCATGGTTGTGTCTGTAGCGGTGGTTTTGCTCGTTTGTTGCTGGTGATTGCTTTGGTGTTTAAGCAGTTCTCCTTTGTTTCTACACGTGTTTTTACAATGGGGTCGATTATGAACGTTATCATTGAACACAAATGCTTCGAGTTTACGAAGGAAAATGATAAATGGTGGAGGATAACAGAGAGCAGCCCTCGTTTTGTGAAATTTCTTCTTATTGACCATGAAGCTCTAGTATGGCTGGCAGTCATGGTGAAAGAAGGCATAGCTTCAAATAACCTTCCTGAGTTCGTTAAAACGCGAAGAAAAGGAACTCAAGTATTGGTCTTATAGAAAAGGCAGAACTCTCATGGAAGGTTTTTCACCTTCTCGGAGTACGGCCCGGAGAGACGTAGGGGTATGCTGATGGTGCCAGAAGGGAGATTTGGCATGGGTTGGAGAAATTTTGAGGCAACAGTACTGGAGCTCTCTGGTATTAGTGGTTTTTTGGGGGGGGGGGGGGGGAAGAGGCAGCGGACCACGACGGCATTTCAGGTTGCCACAGGCATAAGAACCACCATCTCGATCTTTTAGGTCTTATCGTGAGGTGCTGCCGCAGCCGAAGGAGGTGGGTGGGGCTCGATAAGGCTCTGTGTCGCAGGATGGAGTCTTTGAGGTCGGTTCTCAGAGGGAAGGAGAAGGTGACAGGGGAGATGTCGGTCTTAATAAGGCAAATCTGTTAGCGATGATAGTTGGTTTGGAAAAACAGATGGTTGAATTTCAAAGTATCTTTAGATTATTAAAACGGTGCGTTGAGTCTAGTGGGTTAAAGGGGCCGGGTGTTGACATGGGGGGCTCGAGGCTGGAGAAGAATTGGAACGCAGATGGGCCTGACTCAGAAAGGCCTGGAGAAGGCTGGTCATGGCGGGATGGGCTCGAACCCACAAATCGAGTCTCGCAACACTGGGCCAGCTCATCATGTTGGACCCGAGGCCTTTTTTGAAGCCAAGCACTGGCCTTCTTCGCCAATACTGGCGAACTGGCTTGCTTTGCCTGTGTTGGTGAACCCGACGAATCCTAATTAAACGGAGCTGGGCTTCTTGCCGGTGGGGCAGAAAGCGCCGGCGACGTCAACGGAAGGTTCGGGGAAGACCCAGAGTAAGGAGGTAGGGGTACAGTTGATGCCGATAGAGTCGATGGCAATTCCCAACGCCCAGAATCTGCTGTCGTCCATTTTCTGTGGCCAGATGGAGCCGAAAACCACTAGGGAGGGTGTAGAGAAACAGGTTGAGACGTGCCCAGGAGTTGTTGAGTATCTGGAGGCTTTCTCGGTGGAAGTTGACGGCAGCGTTGGCAGTGATGACATAGTTGATGACACTGGACTAAGCATATCTTCAATAGCTGATGGCAGTGATGATATAGCTGATGGTAGTGTTGATACAGTGGTCCAAGAAACCATTTCATTTACACCTTTCCCTGCCAACAAGGTGAACTGCAATTCTGGTGCCATGGTTGAGTGGGGCTGCTCCTCTCTATCGGAGGGGCCTTTTGAAATCGGCGACCCTTTACCCCTTAATTATGAGGTACCTCCTGATTTTAATGTATCGGATTGGGTACTTAGCAGCGTGAAGATGATTCAGAATTGTATTGGCTTGAAATGTGTTCGGTATGAGGAATAGTTTATGGCTCTTCTCACTGTCATTGACACAAGGCACAATCAGGATAAGAAATCGGAGCCCAAGGTACACAAAGAACTCAAGCGACTAACTTCGTCCTTGAAGGAGGGTAGTACAAGTCGTAGTCGTTCGAAAGGGAAGGCAACTATCTTGTCTTTATGAGGCCAAAAATTGTGTCTTGGAATGTGAGGGGGTTGAATGATTCTAATAAGTGCAGACGCATTAATCACTTACTCAGGGTGTGGAAAGCAGATATCGTTTGTCTGCAGGAAACAAAGTTGAAAAAGATTTCCAGATACTTAGTGAGAAGTGTCTAGAGTTGTCTTTATGTGGATTGGGTGTATTTGGCTTTGAACGGGGCCTCGGGAGGTATATTTTTGATGTGGGATAAAAGGGTGATGGAGAAAGTTGAGGATTGTGTGGGGGAATTTTCAGTGGCGGTCTCTTTTAGATCTGTGGATGATAACTTTTTGTGGGCCTCTGCAGGTGTCTATGGGCCTAATGTTGATAGTAACGGAAGTCGTTTATGGGATGAACTTGTTGCTTTACATAGTTGGTGAGACCTACCTTAGTGCATAGGCGGGGACTTTAACATAATCAGGTTCCCTAGTGAGAGATTTGGAGAAGGTAGGTCACACCTGCTATGGTAGATTTTTCTAATTGTATTTTTGACTTGAATCTGGTGGATCTTCCCCTTATGGGGTGTTTGTTCACACGGTCCAACAATCAGGGTTGGTCTAGGTTGGATAGATTTCTTATCTCGCCAGAGTGGGAATCTCATTACCTCGAGGTGTGCCAAAGGAGATTGCCTCGCCTTTGCTCGAATCACTTTCCTATCTTGCTGGATGGCGGAGGTATACAAAGTGGGCGCCGCTACTTCAAGTTTGAAAACATGTGGCTCAAGTCTGAAGGCTTTGTGGATATGGTGAGAAATTGGTGGTCCTCTTATCACTTTCAAGGTACACCATCTTTTATTCTTGCAAGGAAATTGAAAGCGCTCAAACTTGATTTAAAGCGTTGGAATTTACAATCTTTTGGAGACATAGGGGAACGCAAGAAAAAATTGGAGGAAGAACTTCAAGGTCTTGAAAGAACTTTCGAGACTAGAGCTCTTTCCTAGGAGGAAATCGATCACAAGGCAGAGCTGGTTTCTGAGTTGGAAAAAGTACTCTCTCTTAAGGAGATCTCTTGGCAGTAGAAATCAAGAGTTTTATGGCTTAAGGAAGGAGATCGTTGCACAAAATTTTTTCACAGGGTGACTAACTCTCACAGGAGATATAACACTATTGATTTGCTTAATATCAATGGTGTAGGGCGCTCAGAGGCTTCAGTTGTAAAGGATCATGTGGTGGACTTCTATGAACCGTTGTTTACAGAACAAGAGGGATGGCGACCAAAACCGGATGAGCTCGCATTTGACTCAATTGAACCACAGACAGCTTCTTGGTTGAAGAGACTTTTTGAGGAGGCCGAGATCTTTGATGTTGTAAGGAAAATGGCGAGTGATAAGGCACTAGGTCCAGACGGCTTTTCGATGGGTTTTTTTCAAAGTTGTTGGGAGATTGTGAAAGAGGACATCATGAAGGTATTTCAGGAACTGTTCTTGGCAGGCAAGTTTGAGAAAAGTCTTAACACTAATTTCATTATTTTGATTCCAAAGAAAAGTGGTGCGTCTGAGATATAAGATTTTAGACCCATTAGCCTGATAAGTGGACTATACAAAATCATCTCCAAGGTTCTAGCAAACTGGTTAGGGGAGGCCTTAGGTAAAATCATCTCTAAGTAGCAAAATGCTTTTGTGAAGGGTCGTCAGATCTTGGATTCAGTTCTTATAGCTAATGAATGCCTGGATAGCAGACTTAAGACAGGTGTAGCTGAGATCATCTACAAGTTAGACATGGAGAAAGCATACGACCATGTTAACTGGAATTTCCTTCTTTTTTTGTTGGAGAGATGTGGCTTTGGAGAAAGATGGCGTAAGTAGATTAGATGGTGCATCTCATCAGCAAAATTTTCAGTTTTGATCAATGGTAGCTTGATTGGTTTTTTCAGTAGCTCCCGGGGTCTAAGGCAAGGAGATCCTCTATCTCCTCTTCTTTTTATTATCATTATGGAGGCTCTTAGTAGGATGTTAGCGGCTGTGGTCCAAAATAGTTTCATGAGGGGTTTTTCTGTGGGCGGTCCCTCTAGAGACACTATTTCTATCTCTCACTTACTTTTTGCGGATGATAATTTAATTTTTTGTGAGACCGATCAAAACCAACTCAAGGTGTTGAAGGCCCTACTCGTGCTTTGAGGCTGTTTTAGGCCTGAGAGTCAATTTTGAGAAATCAGAACTAGTGCCAATTGGGAATGTCACCAACCCTTATATTCTGGCAAATACTCTGGGGTGTAAACTGGCCTCTCTTCCGATGAAGTATTTGGGGTTACCTTTGGGGGCAACTTCACGAGCTATAGCGATTTGGGATACATTGATAGAGAAGATAGAAAGAAGATTGGTAGGATGTAAGAGATTGTATCTTTCTAAAGGAGGTCGGGTTACTCTCATCAAGAGTACCCTATCCAACTTACCTACATATTTCCTGTCCTTGTTTCCCATTCCTACTTTTGTGGCAAAGCGGATTGAAAAACTTTATCGAGACTTCTTATGGAGTGGGATGGGGAATGAAAATAAGCTCCATCTTATTAGGTGGGATAAGGTATGCAGGCCCTTAACATCTGGTGGTTTGGGCATACAAAAATATTAGACTTTTCAACCAAGCCCTTCTTGGTAAATGGTTATGGAGGTATAATTTGGAACTGGATGCTCTTTGGAAATTGGTGGTCGAATGTAAACATGGAGGCCTGTGGGGGAATTGGTGTTCTAGAGAGGTATCTGGGGCGCATGAAGTGGGGTTATGGAAACACATCAGACAAGGATGGGGGATATTCCAATGCCATACTAAACTTGTTCTAGGTGAGGGCTTAAGAATAAAATTTTGGAGGGACAAGTGGTGTGGTGAGGAAGCTCTCAAGGACACTTTTCCCTCTGTTTACCAGCTGGCATCTGATAAAGAAGCTTTTGTGGCTCATCTTATGTTTCGCTCGAGTGATCAAGTTTAGTGGAATGTAACATTTAGCAGAGCAGCCCAAGATTGGGAAGTTGACAGCTTTGGGGCTTTTTTTACTCACATCTACTCTACTCTACGAGGCTGATTGGGAGGGGAGCTGACAAGCTTTAGTGGAACCTGACAGGCAAGGGCATCTTTTTGGTTCGGTCCTATTATAAAACCTTAATGCCCTCAACAAATACTCACTTTCCTTGGAGGAAAATTTGGAGGAATAAGGCACCCCCCAAAGCTCTTTTCTTCTCTTGGACAGCTGCTCTGGGTAAGATTTTAACTATTGACAATTTGAGAAAGCACCGATTCATAATCACAAATTGGTGTTGCATGTGTAAGAAATCTGGAGTATCTGTGGATCATCTCTTACTACATTGTGAGATAGCCAGACACCTGTGGATTGAAGTTTTCAGCCGAGTAGGTTTAAACTAGGTAATGCTAGCCACAATTTTAGATCTATTGGCTAGTTGGACATCTCTTGGAGGATCAACGCCCATCATACAAGTTTAGAAGATGGTTCCTTTTTATATCTTGTGGTGCATTTGGCGGGAGCGAAACGATCGAACTTTTGAAGATAAGGAACGGACATTGGAGGAGCTTGTTTCTTTCTTTTTTAGTACTTTATTTTTATGGGCCATAGTTGTAGATTTCAATGGTCTCAATCTTCATGATTTCCTTGTAGCAAACAATCCTTTCACGACCTAGTTAGGCCTTGACTCTTGTATCCATCTTGTGTACTTGGGCTTGGCCTATTCTATCAATACAATTGTTTACTTATCAAAAAAAAAATATCTAAAAAATAAAGCTTTGAGCTACTCCAAAGATCTCTCCTCACCAACTCACTTCCTTTTCTACACATGCAACACTGATTTGCAATGATTATTTTTCGCTTCCTCAAATTATCATCTTTCCCAATGACGCTGTCTCGCTGTCTACACGAAAAATGCAACTTTGAGGGGCGCCCTATTTCTCCAAAGCCTTCTCCATGGAAATTAAACATTGGGCTCTTGTGTAAGAACCTTATAAAAAGAGCAAACCGAGAATACACCTTTACCTGTTGGAATCCATCATAATCTGTCCTCTTGCTGATTGTTCGGTTTTATGGAGTACAGAAAGCTGTAAAAATCTGCAAAGGTGCTTATTTCCCTGTCTTGTGCCGTCCTAATAAAATTGATATTCCAGTGGACATGCACCCCCGAAATCCCCATGACTTCCATCACTAGAGCTTCTTTATCCCTTGCAATTTGGAAAGGTGAAGGAAATACCTCTTGAAGAGTGTTGTTACCACACCAAATGTTTCCCCAAAATTTAATCTTGGAACTCTCCTCCAAATAGAGTCTAGTGTGTCGGGTAAAGACCCTCCATCCTCTTCTAATATTTTTCCACAAACCCACTCCATATGCCATCCCTCACATAAACCTCCATAGTTGTTCTCAATCACCAACTTCCATAGGGCTTCTGGTTCCTTATTGTATCTCTACAACCACTTACTAAGTAGCGCCTAGTTAAAGAAAGGAATAATTTTCCACTTTCTATAATGCAAAATCTAAACAAATTTCTTTAAAGGTTGAGAGCAGTCAATGAATGAGCTTAGAAATTTCTTTTTCAATACCGTACTCCATTGGTTGATTGTAATTGATTTTCATGGCATGACTTTTCATGAATTCCTTTTATCACTAAACTAGCATGCTTAGGCATTGCTCTTGTCTATTCTTATGATCGCTAAAATTTTGTTTGCCGATAAAAAAATTGCAATGCCTAAACAAATTTAGAGGAGTGGTGGAACATAAAAAACTTCTCTTCTCTTCTCTTCTCTACCTCCTCCTCCTCTTCTCTCTCTTTCTGAAGGAAGCCGTCTAAGAAAAGGGATTTTCAGAGAATGAATCATTCGATTGACGATGCAGCTAGGCTTATTGGCTATTGTTTCTTCTTTCTGAATTTGGAGTTGGTGAGTTAATTGTCAGCTTTCTGGACAAGCATCTAGGCTTCCAATGAAAGGAAGCCTTACATGCAACGTCCTTGTCTCAAAAGTGTGGATTTGACCTTCATGAACTTATATTCTTTGAGCTTTCTTGAACAGAAGAACAACCTGGTGTTAAATGTAACGGCAATTGTGACTGGTGAAAATGCAAGTTGCTTTCTTTTGATGACAATTTACCTCTAAATGCAGGATCTATTAGATTCTTGTTCATTTAAAGTCATTTTATGGAGTTTTTATTGTTATCTTGCTCTATCACATATTGTTTTTTTGTTTGGTTTTTCATGCTGATCTTCTTCTACCTTGAGTGGATAGAATTAAGTCGTTCTGTTTTGCAGATTTTTCGAGTTCTGATGGGAATAAATATCCGTGTTCTGTTAATACTTCTCTTCTTGGGATTGGGAGTGGTCTTTTACCTTGGAGCAAGAACTTCTCCGATCATTGTGTTTGTCTTCTCAGTTTGTATTGTGAGCTTTCTTTTGTCATTATATCTTACTAAGTGGGTACTCTCCAAGGATGAGGGTCCTCCTGAGATGGTTCAGGTACATCTATTTTCAATATCTTTTGCTCATATTGTTATTTGCCTTTTTTCATTTTTTTACAGAAATTATTTTTATGGTAGATATTTCTTTTCCTTTGTGGTTGGATGTATCCTTTTGTATACTTCCTGTGTATTAGGGCAGCACCCTGCACTTTAATAAAGTTGCATTGCTTATAAAAAAGATATGGTATATCATCCGTTGTTTGCTCAATTTACACTAGCATAAGGTCACCTAGTTTAAGCATTTGTATACACAAGCTTGGGGGAAAACTTAGTAGAATTTGCTAGGATTATCATGTTTATACAGCCTCTATTTGCTGTATATGTGCATGGATGCTACCATTTATCATGTGGGATTGTGATTTCTTTCTATTTTTCTGCTTTGAAAGAGATGCAATTGACATGTTTGTACAACAAACTTAAAGAATTCCTTTCTGTATTCTTTGTTGTTAGAAAGGGATATTAAGAATAGGGCAAAAATAAAGCGACAGAAAGGAAGTGGGAGATATCAATTTGTTTTGTGGCCTGATGGTGATTGGTCTCAAGGAGATGCATTTTGAATAAGCAATGCACAAACTTGGTTGTGTGATACAGTGGATAAGATCAAGACTATGGATTTGATAAGTTTGGGAGTTGGGTTTTCTGGATTGCAGACTTCACACTTTATGAACTTGTGACTTATGAGTGGTGATGATAGATGTGTTGAATAGTTAAAACTGATATACTTTCTTGGGATCTCACTAAGAGATTAAATTAAGAAAAATCTTCAATCCAATTCAAACTAGTTTAAGAATATATCAATGGCAGATGACCTCTTTGTAAAAGTTGAGCTATCCCCATTGTTTTGTTTTGTCAAAATCACTCGATTAACTGGACCATTCATTTAATTCGCTACCAATTCTCATATGACATCCAATCGTATTTGGTGGTGCTTCAGTCGGTTTTGCAGACGCCATTGTCTATTCACAAGCTTGTGGATCTCGACTTTAGGACTTTTCTATTTATGGACCTCTCTGAATTTGTATTAGCCGTATTTATTTTGTTTGTTCAGTGTTCCTTTGCATCTTGAGGAAACATAGATAGGGAAGAAAATTACTAGGTTTCCTACCAAAACATTTAAAACCTTGTGGTCTTCAACACTTGCAAGCAAGGTCTTAAATTTTAGTAAAATTGGCAGTGTTGGAGTACCATTGGGATTGATGATCACGTGGCATCCTTTCCACTTGCTATGTTTTAGCAGAAGTTCCTACAAATCTTTTTCTTTTTTTATGAGCAAAGAAACCACATTTGATTAAAAGCTCTAGGGGTGCAACACAAGTACATTGAGGGTATACAAAGGGGGATGCCTAGTTTGGAAGGCAAGGTATAGTAAAATCCACAGAAGATTCAAAGGAAAGAAATTGCTTTTTGCTGTGGAAAGGATGCAATGAGGAGGCGGTAGTCAATGTTTTGCAGTGTTGAACAATCATGTTAGGTTCTCTTCTACCTTTCTAAATCTCTAAGTCAAATATGGAGAAATTAGGAAATCAATTTGAATTTAAATTTCATAGTTGGCATTTTTTTTTTAAAAAAGAAGACATGTTCTTAATGTTTATTCATATTTTTTTACGAAAATAGTTGTAACATTCCCCTCTTAGTCAAAAATGAAAAAGATTTGTCTTGTTAGTCATAGGTGATGTGAACTGGGGTTTCTGTGGTTTTTGATAGATGGTCAACCTGATGTTTTGTGGCCTAATTCTGAAGGCAAGATTGTTTATCTTGGGTAATGGTCGAGGATCAACATTAATGTTAATGAATAAATAGTTGTACTGAAATTAGGAACTTTGATGTAGGTGGTAATAGGTGGGTCCAGTACCAAGCAAGAGAAAAATACAGGATCTTATTAGGGAGTTGCAACAAACAGGGAAGTAAAAAAAAGGAAAGAGATCTAAAAAAAAAAAAAAAACTTCTATAGGCTGATAGCTTGCGCTAGGTGGTTTTCTAGATCTTTTATTCATAGATATTAAAAGAGGTAGCCATTCTTGACCACTTCCTCCTCCGTCGCAGGGTCTCCTTTCTTCCTGTTTATACAAAGCCGCCTTGATGTCTCGAGCACCACAACTCGCAGAGGGGGCAAGCCTGCCATGGACAGGCGCTCCTTCCAGTTTGGTGAAAGGGCAGTTTTGTGATAGATGATGGCAGTATTGTGTCGAGGACGAATCAATCTCTCTTGCTGCAAGTTTTGGCAGGCATGGAAAGCCAGTTGAATACGTTGCACGCTAATGTACCCTTATTGAAATGATGTGTCACGAAATGAATTAAATGGGGTATGGATTTGGGCCAGTAGAGGTCCTATCATTGGGCTGGGGCTGGCTAACTTGGATGGACCCAGGCGGAAGGATGAGGGGGAATTCGTTGGGCACAAAGACAATGGTGTGTTTGTTGTGCCTCAGGTGTCCAAGGCCTGATCTCAAGTCCAGCAAAGCTGCTGTGTGGATCCATTGATTTTTCAAGCCCAGAACCCAAAAACTGTTTGGAGACACATTTGCGTACCGGATCTCCCTTCATCGCCTGGTGGGTCGTAACCCCCACTGCCGACAAGGGGACAGGAGTTGACGGCGATGGTGGGGAAGTCGCCGGCGGTTTCTAAGGCGACAAAATGTACTCTGGCAGTGACACAAGATTAGGAGATAGCTCCAAGCCAGTGCCTCATCAAGAAGCCCATTTTGCCGCCGGAAATGCGCAGATAAGGTAGACTGAAGTGGTCGGAGGGTCAGTTGCTTCTCTAGTGCCGTCAATAATGTCAGTGAGTGGATTTTCGTCTAGGGTCTCCGACAGGCCACGTCTCTTGGGATTTGGGTGTTGTTAGCGGAAATTAGTAAGGAAATGGAGGTTTTATGCTCAATCTGAGCCTCGCTGAGATTGTAGTAGCACCCAGTAGTGGGCTTGACAACCTGAGCCCCCCTGAAACTATTGGTATAGACCTAGGGGTGAATCATCAATTGGTCCTTTTGGATGTTGAACAACCTAGTGGGGAGAGGGCAATTCTTACCCCTCTGTGTACAATTCCCCCAAGTTTTACCGTTGGGAGTGGTCCTCCATCTTGGGTTTTCAAGGTGGATGAAATTTAATCTATTGTTGGGCTCTCCTTTGCTGGCTACGAGGATCAATTTAAGGCTCTCCTTGTGACTTTAGAAGATAGTCATGCGAAGTTCACATCCATGCGAGATAGGGAACTTAAAAGGTTAGCATGTTCAATTAATTATGATGTCAAGGAAGGGAGTGATGGTTTGAAAGGGAGGGACACTCTTTGTTTACATGAAGCCTAAAATTTTATTTTGGAATGTACAAGAGCTTAATGATCGCAATGAATGCTTTTGTATCAAATCACTATTGCGGATGTGGAAGGGTGATGTGATGTGTCTCCAAGAAACAAAGTTGCGGTTCATTGATAGACACCTAGTGAGGAGTATTTGGGGGTGCTCGTATGCGGGATAGTCGTATTTAGCTTCTTTGGGAAATTCAGGGGGAGTGCTACTAATGTAGGACAAAAGGGTAGTTGAAGCTACTAAAGAGTGTATTGGTGACTTCTCGGTAGCTATTCATTTCAAAAATATTGTTGATAGTTGGGAATGGGCATTTGTTGACACATATAGTCCAAATGTGGATAGGGAAAGGAGATGGTTTTGGGAGGAGTTGGCAGGCTTATACTCCTTAGGGGACGTGTCGTGATGCATGGAGGGTGATTTTAATACTACTCATTTTCCTAGTGAGCGTTCAAGGCACTATCGAAATTCCATGGCCATGGGGGAGTTTTCAAAGTTTATTTTTGATCTTGATCTGATGAATCTTCCTCTAGTTAGGGGTGAGTACACTTGATCAAATGGCCAGGTTTGGTCATTAGACAGTGAAAGGGTGTCCAACTCATCCAGACCCGAGAGCCCAAAAGAGTTATCAGGCCCAAGGCCCGTAATCTGCACCCACCACCATGCGGTGTCCGAATTCAACTAGGGAGACTGAAACCGGGGACGATCCAAGTCCCTGGTTATCCCGACTTCAGCAGAACGAGATTAAATCGGCTTCGAGGACACGCTAAGGCCAGAACGACGGTTCACGTACTGATATATCTCCTGGATCCGCCTCACATCAAGATCACTTCCGCATTTATGAACCACAGATGACCGCCGGTCTACAGATCTCCCCTCTTAAATGCGGAGACACTATAAAAGCACATCATTAATTGCTAGATTGACGAAAGATACAGCGGCATTTAATTCCCCTTTCCAAAAGGGTCTAATTGAGCATTAAATGAAGGGATACTCAATTAATGCGATGAGACCGAGCGAGTCAGATCAGGTTTTTCCCTATCAAGGATGACGATCGGGTGATGTCCCGACTTCCAGCTCTTTTATCATGGGAGCCTTCCTTCAAGGGGAACACCTATAAATAACACCAAACCAAAGACGAAAAGGGGTACATTCTCAAATTCTCTCAAGCAAACGTCCTTATATTTTCTCCCTAAAACTAACTTGAACGTCGGAGCGGTCTCGGACCCCGATCCCCCTTGTTCTTGTTTTGCAGGTTACGGTCGGTTCGGGATCTGATAAACCAGACTGCAGAATACGTCCTTAACAGACAGATTCCTCGTTTCTCCTTCGTGGGAAGCCTACTTTTCGAAAGTTTGTTAAAAACAGCTACCTCGAGTCAGTTGAGATCATTATCCCATCTTACTAGATTGTGGAGGTATTCATAGGGGTCACCGATATTTCAAGTTTGAAAATATGTAGCTAACAATGAATGGTTTTGAAGAGATGGTGTGTGATTGGTGGTCATCGTATCAGTTTTCGGGCACACCAAGTTTTATTTTTGCAGGTAAGCTGAAGACTTTAAAACAAGTCCTGAAGAAATGAGATTTGGAAGTTTTTGGTCATATTGACAACCAGAAGGCTACTCTTTCGGAGGAATTGTAGGAGTTGGAGGGTAGGGAACTCCTAGGAGACATCTCGAAGGAGATGCTTTTGAGTAAGGGAATGGTTATGGCAAATTTGGACAGAGTTTTGTTGGTTGAGGAGACTTTATGGCGATAGGAATCCAAGGCCCTTTGGTTGAAAGAAGGTGATAGGTGTACGAAGTTTTTTCACAAAGTGGCTAACTCACATCGACACTAACATTATTGAGTCGCTACATTCAGGTACTCAAGTGCTTTCTTCTCCTCCTGAACTACAAGACCATATTGTGCAGTATTATAAGACCCTCCTCACGGAACTGGCCGCTTGGAGATCGAAGCTTGATAACTTGCCTTTTGAGACAATTGATTCTCAAAGTGCAAGTGTTTTGGAAAGGCCGTTTGCGAAGGATGAGATCTATAAGGTCATTGCTGGTATGGTTAAGGATAAAGCGCCAGGCCCTAATGGTTTTTCAGTGGGTTTCTTTCAAACTTGTTGAGATATTGTGAAATGTGATGTTATGCAGGTCTTCCATGAATTTCATTCTTTTCAAAAGTTTGAAAAATCACTTAATCGACATTCATTGCCCTCATTCCCAAATAATAAGGGGCTTCGATCATTGAGGATTTTCGGCCTATAAGTCTGGTTAGTAGCATCTACAAGATTATTTTAAATGTTCTTGCCAATCGTCTAAGCCCTGATTAGTACAAATTATCTCCAAACCCCAAAACGCATTTATCCGTGGGAGATAGATTCTTGACTCGGTGCTTATTGCAAATGATTGTTTAGACAATCGAATGCGGGAGGGTAAGTGAGGTACTCTGTGCAAACTTGATATGGAAAAGGCCTATGATCATGTGAACTGGGATTTCCTTTTATACCTGCTTGGAAGGTGGCTTTGGTGGTTGGTGGATCTCTTGGATGCGCCATTGTATCTCCACCGCTCGGTTCTCGGTTTTAGTGAATGGTACTCTTGTTGGATTCTTTGATAGCATTTGGGGTTTGTGGCAAGGAGACCCTTTATCTCCCCTTTTGTTTGTCATAGTTGTGGAGGCTCTCATTAGGATGGTGAAGGCCGTTATTGATGGGAGATTCTTATCTGGCTCAGGTGGGTAATGGCACTAGCAGCTCTGTTATCATCTCACATCTTTTATTTGTAGTTGATACGAAACTCTTTTGTAAAGCGGACAATGGTCAGATTCAATCTCTATGAGCATTGCTACTATGTTTTGAACCAGTGTCAGGGCTCAAGGTGAATCTAAGCAAATCCGAGATGGTTCTGGCGGGCAATGTCCCTAACATTCTTGGTTTAGCAAGTCTATTGGATTGCAAGGTGTTCTCTCTGTTAATGAAATATTTGAGTCTTCCATTGGGAGCAACTTTCAAAGCTAGAGCGATATGGGATGTGGTGGTGGAGAAGATAGAGAAATGGTTGGTTAGTTGGTTGGAAATGAGTGTATCTCTCGAAAGGGGGTCGTCTTACTCTTATCAAGAGCACTCTTGCTAACCTACCCACTTATTTCTTATCTTTGTTTCCTATGCCTATAGGGGTGGCAAACAAGATTGAGAAATTCTTTAGGGCGTTCCTATTGGAGGGCATGGGTTAGGAGAAGAAATTCCATCTGGTTCAATGGAAGACAGTGTGTGCTCCAGTTATGTATAGGGGTCTGGGGGTGTGTAATTTGAGAACTTTTTAATAAAGTATTATTGGGGAAATGGCTATAGAGATATCACTTGGAGGGGGGGTATTGTGGAAGGAAATTATTGATGCTAGATATGGAGTGGTTTGGGAGGGTTGGTGCTCTAATGAAGTGAAAGAGGGGGGGGGGGGTCTATGAAAGTTTATAATGAAGGGGTGGCCATACTTTGCACAACATATTCGCTTTGTAGCCGGTGAGGGCACTCGAATCAGTTTTTGGCGTGATGTGTGATGTGGCGAGCAAGCATTGGAGAGGGTTTTTCTGGCTCTTTATCGTATTGCCAAAAACAGAGAGACATCAATGGTGGATTTGCGGCTTATTTCCTATGGTATTCATTAGTGGAATATTCTTTTTAATAGGGATTTCCGATTGAGAACTATCCATTGTTTCCAATTTTTTCAGCTTGCTCTATTCCATGTGTCCTCCTTTGGCACAACGTGATAGATTGAAGTGGAGATCCAACAATCACAAGAAATGTACAGTTAAGGCGTACTATAAAATTTTGACGAGACAAGGCCATACTCCATTCCCTTGTAAGGATATATGGAGGTCTCGTGTTCCTTCCAGAGTAGCTTTTTTTTGTATGGTGCGCCAACCCTTTAAAAGATTTTGACTACAGATAATTTGAGGAAGAGAGGTTGTATATTGTGCTAGATTGGTGTTATTTGTGTAAAAAAATGGTGAATCTGTGGATCACCTCTTATTACATTGTGAGGTAATTAGGGTGTTGTGGGAGGAGATATTTCAAAGAGTAGATGTTGCTTGGGTCATGCCTTAAGGGTGGTGAATTTGTTAGGTTGTTGGAGGGAAGATGCAAGGCTGTCCTCAAGTGGCAGCAGTGTGGAAAATGATCCCGTTGTATCTCAAGGGGTGCATTTGGTCGGAAAGGAACGCTCGATGTTTTGAAGATCAGGAACGCACATTGGCGGAACCAAAGAATTTCTTTCTTCACCCATTACTCTCTTGGTTTTCAGCTATTGTATTAAATGGGGATAATGTTCATGATTTCTTGTCTTTAATTCCTCGCTCTTAGATTGTATTTAGGTGTTCTTTTGTATACTCCCTATGTACATGAGCAATGTCTATTTCTTTCATATCAATAAAATTTACTCTTATAAAAAAAAAGATATTAAAAGAGATTGTGCTTTATGTAGAGTGAGTTACATTTGGATTCCATTCTTTGTAAGTAGTAATTCTTTACCATACCATATATGAGAAAATAAGACAACAAAATATGTCGTGATTGCCTCTGCATGTAGAATTTAAACAAATTTGTGATCTTTCTGAACTCGTCGCTATGTTCTTTTGATTTGTACAATATACACACACCTTGAACCCACTATCCCAGCTTCTACCTTGTTCTTATGGGTGGGTAACTGACTTGTGGCTCTGAATTTGAAATTCATCAAGTACTTGCCCTGAGCTTATTATTTCACTTTCTAGATATCAGATGCAATACGAGATGGGGCTGAAGGTTTCTTCCGAACTCAGTATGGGACTATCTCCAAGATGGCATTGGTACTAGCACTGGTTATCCTGTTCATCTATTTGTTTCGCAACACAACTCCTCAACAAGAAGCTTCTGGCCTAGGAAGGTGATAACATAATTTAATATTTGCTATAGAGCACCTTTGTGGTACTAATATTTTTTTTATTTCTCCATAATGACACAATTCACAATATTCAATCTGCTTATGCAGGTCAACCTCTGCATTTATCACTGTTGCTGCATTTCTTTTGGGGGCTCTTTGTTCAGGTATTGCAGGGTATGTTGGGATGTGGGTGTCAGTTCGTGCTAATGTTCGAGTCTCTAGTGCTGCTAGACGGTCTGCAAGGGAAGCATTGCAGGTTGCCTCCTTTTTCTAGTTCTTTATCTTAAAAACAGTTTTAGATTGATATCATAAATGGAGGTATCATGTGCAGATAGCTGTTCGTGCTGGTGGTTTCTCTGCCTTGGTTGTTGTTGGGATGGCTGTAATTGGCATCGCCATCCTTTATGCCACATTTTATGTTTGGTTGGGGGTGGATTCACAAGGATCAATGAAGGTTACTGATTGTACGTGTTGGGTTCCTTTGTTCCTTCACTTATTATTATAAAGCCTGGTGCAGCAAATTTATCTTCTCCTTTTGTTATGTTTCATAGTATAGCAGGAATATGGACTTGAACTTAATTGTGTTATCTTTTCAAGATTGCAGCTTTGCTGCAGTATTGCCACACTTGCTGCAGTAAAGCCTGGGAGCAATCCCTTGTCAATTTTTTACTTTGACTTTGTCTTTGTGTCTGATTAGCATCATGTAGCTTTATCTGCAGATGCAAGGTATCAGGTACCCACCTTTAGTGGAACCAAAGCTGGGAAATGGGCTTTTAACTTGGGAATGGTTTCAAAAGGGGGGAGGGTGGTCATTTGTGTTTTCACAGTTATTGAGGGAACTTATGGATTAAAATTCACTTCATGCAGTGTTATCACTTATGTGACAGTGTAAAATTTAATTTTTTCCAAATTTAATTTCGATATACTTATTGCCTCAAAATGCTGCATTGATATATATATATATTCATATGATTGTATTGTACGTCTTGGTAACATGGTATGTATCATACCGTTATGCATCTAACACTTCATCTTAAGATAATAAGAACACTATCTCTCAAGGTTTGTGCTGACATTATTTCATATGTTTGCTGTATGGATACTTTTATTTTATTAGCTTATGCAATGAAGAGTTCTAGGAATCGATTGCTCTTTTTTTCTTTTTTCTTTTTTCCAAAGAATAAAAACCAAAGCTTTACATTACTGAACTTTTGTCTATACTAAACCATAATATGACCAAAAGCATGCATGTGATTTGTTTTTTGGTTGTTGTGGCTGTGTACACCTTAGATTTCACAGTTCCTCTAGCTATGTATTTTAGTCTTATATAACTTGTTAACTGTTGTTTTCATTGTTTTCCATGGTCCAGTGCTTGATATTAATCTTCTTGTCTTTCAGTGCCTCTTCTCCTTGTTGGATATGGTTTTGGAGCTTCTTTTGTTGCCCTGTTTGCTCAGTTGGGAGGTGGAATTTACACAAAAGCTGCTGATGTTGGGGCAGACCTTGTTGGTAAAGTGGAGCAAGGAATACCTGAAGATGATCCTAGGAATCCTGCTGTGATTGCAGATCTGGTAGTTATCCCCTCTCTTTTATTGATTATTCCTGTTATTTCCTGTATATTTACTTTGGGAACTTTTTGCTCTTTCCAATAAAATTATACTGCCTTTGTTTTTTTTTTTTATAAGTAAAAGATGAGTAGTATTGATATAAATAAAGTAGTCATAGCCCAAGTACACAGGAAGTATACGAGCGAGTCTGAATGATTGTTTGCCTTTACAATGACCGTTATTGGTGAAAGTTGGGCTGGAAATGGCGTAGATTAAAATGTATATGTCAGAAACTGAAGGTTTAGGTTTGATGTTTATTATTGCATTATAACCATGTGAAATTGTTCTATGCCTGAATGATTGTTTCATTTTCACAATGAATTGCATGATTAATTCGCTACCTGGAAGTCTTTTTTTTTTTTTTAAAGTAATTTGCTACTTGAAGTCTTGGTTGAGAAGGTTAGACATGGTAGTCTTCTTACAATTTTCCAAGGCACCCTCCAAATTTAAGGTATCAGAAAGGGATTTAAAGGTTTGGAGTGAATGGACTTAAGCAATGTAGTTCAGCAGGTAAAGTCCCTTATGGAAGAACTGCAAGTTGTGGGAGGTGAGGCGACTTGGAGCAGGTTATGCTATCAGAGGAAATATGCTGAAGGCAGAAGTCAAGGTCTCTTTTGTTGTAAGAGGGCGACGAATGCACATAATTTTTCCATAGAGTGGCCAATAAGAGAAACAATATTATTGAGATGCTCTTGCTTAATGGCTCCATCTCTATTGAACAAGAAGGGATTGAGTGTCATAGTGTGATGTTATATGATAGTTTGTTTAAGTCAAGTTCTAAGCTTGATGACCGAACTTTTGAATTTATTGGGGAGGAGGAGGCCTCCAGGGCCTGCTGGCCTGAGTGGCCATTCAAGGAGATGGAGGTTCTTAAGTTGTGAACGGTGAAAAAGCTTTTCATGGCTTTCTTTGATTTCTATCGGGATGTGAACAAAAACTCAAAAGGATATTCTTCAAGTTCTTCACAATATTCATGCCAATTGTAAGTTTGAAAAAGTCATATGCCCCTTTGATTGCTCTCATACCAATGAAACCGGTGGCTGTGGATGTCAAAAATTACAGATCTATTAGTGAGCAGGGTTTTCAAGACATATTTAAAGTTATTGCTCATAGATTGTGTATAAATGAAAGAGAATTCCAATTATTGTTGCATATTTATAAACATTGATAAGATTGCATAGGGATTATAAGTTGGCATACCTCAAAAACGAGGGGATGTGGTTTAATTTTTTCTCTTTTTGGTTGGGAACGTTGCAATTAAAGAAATTTGCAGATTATAACTTTCTAGCTTCTACTCTCTTTATTTTAGCTACATCCTCGTTTGTTGTTTAGACACATTAATTTTTGCAATCTACTCATAAAAAATTTGCAATCCAGGTTGGAGATAATGTGGGTGATTGTGCTGCTCGAGGTGCTGATCTTTTTGAAAGTATTGCAGCTGAAATAATTAGTGCTATGATACTTGGGGGAACAATGGCTCGGCACTGTAAAATTGAGGGCAAGTAGAGTGTCTGAGTATGTTATTTTGTGTACGCAACCCCAAGGGGTTGGCTCAAGTGGTAAGGGCCTTGGTCTTAAGGTTCACTTCAAGGTCCAAGGTTCAATACCTCATGGGTGTAAACAATCTTTTGGGGCCACACCCCCTAGTGAAAAGCTAGTGAATTAACCAGTTCCGTGTAGGGAAACTTCCGAGGGTGCGGTGCACGGGACCGGGGTTTACTCTGTAGGGGTGGGTCCAAAAGGCCTTGCCTTGGAGAGATTCCCTGACATAAAAAAAAATGTTATTTTGTGTACGCACACACACAGTTGTGAGTGTGTGCATTTATGCTTATGTGTTAAATTGGCTCATGCATGGCCCTTTTTTTTGTGCAGATCCATCGGGTTTCATCTTGTTTCCTCTTGTTATTCACTCTTTTGACCTTGTGATTTCATCCGTCGGAATATTTTCAATCAGGGGTAAACGGGACTCTAGCTTGAAGTCTCCTATTGAAGATCCGATGGCAATTCTTCAAAAAGGATATTCTCTCACAATAGTGTTATCTGTTCTGACATTTGGTTTGGTAATATTTTATCTACAGTTAGAAGTTTATTTTTAGAACTTTTAACTTCACCATAATTGGTTAGGATTCTAATTAACATTTTTCTTTTTCACTATTCTTATCATTTGTAAACATTCTGGCTTTAATTCTAAAATTTTAGCAGTGTTGAAGGCAACATTATTTTTGCTTTTGATTTTTTTGCATTCTGATTCATGATTCTATTGGTGGTTTTAAATACTCTACAGTCCACACGTTGGTTGCTTTATACAGAACGAGCTCCTTCTGCATGGTTCAACTTTGCCCTGTGTGGGTTGGTTGGCATCATTGCTGCATATGCTTTTGTTTGGATCAGCAAGTACTATACTGACTACAAGTATGAGCCTGTACGTAGATTAGCTCTTGCAAGCACCACTGGTCATGGGACTAATATAATTGCTGGAGTCAGTTTGGGCCTGGAATCAACAGCTCTTCCTGTTCTTGTCATCAGTTTATCCATTGTTTCAGCTTTCTGGCTGGGTCATACATGCGGACTAGTGGATGAAGATGGAAATCCAACTGGTGGGCTGTTTGGCACAGCTGTAGCAACAATGGGAATGCTCAGCACTGCTGCCTACATTCTAACCATGGATATGTTTGGTCCAATAGCGGATAATGCTGGCGGCATTGTAGAGATGAGTCAGCAGGTAACCCTTGAGTTATGAATTACTTAATAATTAAACTTGATTGATGAAGAAAATTGTTGTGTTTTCTCCTCGATATCATCTAAGCATATATCATTTTTCTTGCAGCCAGAAAGTGTTCGAGAGATCACTGATGTTCTTGATGCAGTAGGGAACACTACAAAAGCCACCACCAAGGGATTTGCCATTGGTTCTGCGGCACTTGCATCTTTCCTTCTGTTCAGTGCTTATATGGATGAGGTAGCTGCATTTGCTCAGGAACCTTTTAAACAGGTATAGCAAAACATATTTCTGCTATTAGTTAATCGCTTCTGTTCCAAGTGCTGTTGCATATTGTCTTAAATTCTGCTGTTTGAAATTGGCTTTTAGGTTGATATTGCCATTCCAGAAGTTTTTGTCGGTGGATTGTTGGGCTCGATGCTTATTTTTCTATTCAGTGCATGGGCCTGTTCTGCGGTTGGCCGAACTGCTCAGGAGGTTGTTAATGAAGTTAGGAGACAGTTTATTGAGAGGCCTGGTATAATGGTGAGCATAATTTTTCTTTGTATACTTGGGCCTTTGTCTATTTTATGCTCAATAAACTTTTGATTATAGATAAAAAAGTTTGTTTAGTAATGTGTGCCATGTTCTTTAGTTATTTCTTATAAGTGATGCATTGTTTTTACTTGGTGCAGGACTACAAGGAGAAACCAGATTATGGTCGTTGTGTTGCTATTGTAGCATCTGCTTCTTTGAGGGAGATGATAAAACCTGGTGCTTTGGCTATTGTTTCACCTATTGTTGTTGGTGGGTTGATTGCTCTTGTTCTCATTGTTGCCTTTGTCCAGTGTTTCCATGCACATCAATATTTTTTCATGCTGTCACAAAATGTTTTAGAAAGGGAAATAATGAATGTTTAGTTTGTGTTCACTGTATTGCGGAAGTAATGTATTGCACCGTTCTGATTAGACAAATGCAAAAAGATCAAATTTCACAATTTGTTTAATTGGTGCTTTTAGATGGGTTGGGCAATATACTTTTGCAATATTTATTGAAGATTACGTTGGCTTTATTTGGTGTCACGTTTGTGGGTGCATTATGAGCCCGTATTGTAAGAGCTTCTGCAATGCCCGAAAAGATGTTTTTAGTTGATATTAATTCTTTTTATAAGTGGCCGAATGGCCGTCGAACTGGCATAGAAAATTTTGCCGGTCTCTAGCGGTCATAATGGGAGGTCGGCGTAGTCATCCTGTCTGGAGGAAATTAAGGAGGGCGAGTTTTAAGAAGATTTTGAGCTCTATGAGGAGTCGGAGGTTTCTGGTGACGCATCGGTCAAATAGTCTGGACTACCGGAAGTACAGACTTGCCTCACCGAGGGGGGTGTTTCCATAAAAGAGCTGGTTTTATGGGATGAGGGTGTTTTAGAGGAACGCTCCAAGGAAGCGAATGGGGAATTGCGCTTGATCATTGCACCAGGAAAAAAGATAGATGCTCCAACTCAGGTGGTCGAGATAGATGGGGAAACTCTAGGGGAGACAACGAAAATTCATCCAACTCAGGTGGGTGGCCAGAAAGCTTCGGGAAGCCCCACTCCTCAATGTACCATTCTTCCACCATTGAAGTCAAACTCTAAACCTTCGGACTTGGTGTTGAGTAAGGTGGCAGAACTTTAGCCATGGCTAGGGATCTTTGCTGAAGGTTATGAGGAGCAATTTAAGGCTCTCTTGGTGGCTTTGGAAACAAATAGACCATAAATGAAGTCCGTGATTAAACAAGATCGGGAGTTGAGAAAATTGACATGCTCCATCAATTATAATAATATGGAAGGTAGTGTTGGACGGGAGAGGGTGAAAGGTCAGGGGAATTGCATTTTTTATGAAGCCTAGACTGCTTTCGTGGAATGTACGGAGGATTAATGATGTAAATAAGCGACTTCGCATCCGATCCCTTTTTCGTAGTTGGAAAGTCGATATTGTATGTTTATAAGAAACCAAAATGCCTTTTGTTGATAGAAGCATCATTTGTAGTCTATGAGGTTGTGCGTTTGTGGGATGGAGCTACTTAGCTTCTTTGGGGGACTAAGGAGGAGTGTTGTTAATGTGGGATAGGAGAGTGGTTGATGTATTAGAGGTGTGCATGGAATGCTATTCCATTGCCGCGAGGATCAGAAACATTGAGGAAGGGTGGGAGTGGGCTTTGGCGGGAGTGTATGGGCCTAATGATAGGAGAGAAAGAAGGTCATTGTGGGAGGAGTTGGCGGGGGTGTATTCTTTATGGGAAATATCTTGGGTTGTGTGTGGGGACTTTAATGTAGTTCGGTTCCCTAGTGAGAGGGAAGGAGCCTCTTCCATGACAAAGGGCAATGGAGGATTTCTCGAAGCTGATTTTTTTATCTTAATTTGATTGATATACCCGTGGTAGGGGGCCCTTACACGTGGTCTACTAGTAGAGGGGGTGTTGGATAGATTTCTAATCTCTTCCTCATGGGAGACTCAGTTTCCAAAGTTATGCTAGAAAAGGTTACCTCGGGTGTGCTTAGATCTTTTTCCCATTTTATTAGACTGTGGCAGCATTAATGGGGGTAAAAGTTATTTTAAATTCGAAAACATGTGGCTCCAAGTGGCTGATTTTGAGGAAAGGGTGCAGAATTAGTGGACTTCCTATTCATTCCAAGGCTCTTCTAGTTTCATCGCAGCTAATAAATTTAAAGCAAGATCTAAAGAGGTGAAATAATGAGGTGTTTTGACATATGGATGAGCAAAAGCGCCTTCTTTGGGAGGAGTTGAACTCTATTGAAGATGGGGGGAGGTAGTGTAGCATCCTCCTTGAGAAAGGTTGAGGTGGTGGTAGAATTAGGGTGGGTTTTGCTTTTGGAAGAAATATCTTGGAGACAAAAATCTAGGATGACATGGTTGAAGAAGGGTGATAAATGTACCAAGTTTTTCCACAAAATGGCCAACTCCAACATGTGTAACAATGTCATCGAGGCTCTCCAAGTGGGTAATACAGTGTATCAAGCCCAAGAGGAGATTCAAAATCATATTGTGAGTTATTATGAAGAGTTGCTAAAGGAGATGGTGGATTGGAGGCCAAAGTTGGATGGCTTGGCTTTTGATTAGCTAGATGATGGTGTTGCAAGCTGGTTGGAGAGACCGTTTGAGGAAGCTGAAGTGCATCAAGTGGTACGTACAATGGGCAAAGATAAAGCTTCGGGCCCTAATGGTTTTACCATGGCTTTCTTCCAAGAGAGTTGGAAGTGGTATGATGTGATGCGAGTTTTTTAGGAGTTTCACCTTAGTCAAAAATTTGAGAGATCCCTTAATGCCACTTTTATCGCTTTAATTCCTAAGATGGCAGGTGCTTTGGAGTTGAAGGATTACTGTCCAATAAGTTTAGTTGGAGGGATGTACAAAATAATCTCGAAGGTGCTTGCAAGTCGTATGAAGATGGTAATGGATAAAATAATATCTAAACCACAAAATGCTTTTGTTCAAGGCCGCCAAATTTTGGATGCAGTTTTGATTGCAAATAAGAGCTTAGATAGCCAGTTGAGGGATGGTATTCGGGGAGTTCTTTGCAAGTTGGATATAGAGAAAACTTATGACCACATCAATTAGGACTTCTTGCTTTATATGTTGAAGCAATGTGGTTTTGGGGAAAAGTGGTGTGGCTGGATTCAACATTGTGTTTTGACCTCTCGTTTCTCCGTGTTAGTGAATGGCAAACCTTGTGGATTTTTTTCGAGCTCAAGGGAATTGAGACAAGGGGACCATTATCTCCATTTCTATTTGTCTTAATAATGGAGGTGTTAAGTCGAATAGTGGATGCTGCTGCCTAGGGTGGCTTTCTTGCTGGTTTTGCAGTGGAAAATATATCCGTAACCCATTTATTGTATGCAGATGATACTTTAATTTTTTGTGATGCGGACAGCAGTCAAATCCAAGCTTTACGGGCTGTACTTTTGTGTTATGAGGCTGTATCGGGTCTTAAGGTAAATTTGGAAAAGTCGGAATTGGTTCCGGTAGGGGAGGTGGCGGATATCAATCAACTAGCAGAATTGTTGGGGTGTAAGGTGGCTGCCCTACCTTTGAGGTGCCTGGATTCCCTTTGGGAGCTTCTTTTAAAGCAACATCTATTTGGGATGGTGTGATAGAGAAGACACAAAAACGGTTGGCGGGGTAGAAGCAGCTTTACCTATCAAAGGGGGGAAGATTAACTCTCATCCAAAGTACCCTCCCAACCCTCCCAACCTACTATCTCTCGCTTTTCCCTTTATCGGTGGGGGTGGCTAATCAAATTGAAAGATTATTTAGAGAATTCTTTTTTTTTTGGGGGGGGGGGGGGGGGGATGGGGGAGGAACACAAATTTCACTTAGTGGGATGACCAAAAGTGTGTAGCCCAAAGGAAGTGAGTGGTTTGGGAGTGCGTAATTTGATCACTTTTAACAAAGCACTTTTAGGGAAGTGGTTGTGGCGTTTTCACTTGGAGGACGACTCATAATGGAGAAAGGTGGTGGTGGTGGGGAAGTACGGTTGTGAATGGGGGGAGCCCAAAGGAAGTGAGTGGTTTGGGAGTGCGTAATTTGATCACTTTTAACAAAGCACTTTTAGGGAAGTGGTTGTGGCGTTTTCACTTGGAGGACGACTCATTATGGAGAAAGGTGGTGGTGGTGGGGAAGTACGGCTGTGAATGGGGGGAATGTTGGAACTCTAAGGAGGGGCGGGGGACATATGGGGTGAGTCTATGGAAGTTTATCCAGAAGGGGTGGAAGGTATTTGCAACACACACACTTTGAGGTAGGTGATGGCACAAGAATCGGTTTTTGGCTTGATAAATGGTGTGGAGAGAGAGCCCTAGCTGCTGTTTTTCCAAGAGTTTTCAGCCTAGTGGAAAATCAACATGCTGCAGTTTCCGATGTGTTGTGTTGCAACAATGGCACAATGTGTTGGAATTTGACTTTTTCCATAAATATTTAGGATTGGGAGGTGGATGAGATAGCAGATTTTTACAGCTTTATCTACTCTCAGCCTGTAGGAGGAAATGGTGGGGATAGAATGTTGTGGAACCACTTCGGAAACAAAAGATTTTCAATTAAGTCATTTTACAAGGTATTGCAAGACCACCAGCCGGCTATGTTCCCTTGGAAGGTTATATGGCGAGCTCCGATGCCACCTAAACCTGTTTTTTTCACTTGGACAGCAGCTCTAGAGACCATTTTAACGGCGGATAACTTAAGAAAAAGAGGGATAATTGTTATGGAATGGTGCTACTTGTGTAAGAAAAATGGGGAAACAATTGATCATATTTTTTTGCATTGTGAAGTAGCAAGGGAGCTGTGGGATGGAATGCTTAGACGGGCTGGTTTGTGTTGATTTATGCCCAAAAGAGTTGTGGACCTCCTAGCATGCTGGAAAAGATATCATCAATGCACTAAGATGGCCACGGCATGGAGAATGATCCGCATGTCTATTATGGTGCCTATAGATGGAAAGAAACGAAAGATGCTTCAACAACAAAGAGAGGACCATGGGAGAAATTTGGGACCTTTTTGTATCTTCTTTGGTTCAATGGTTTACTACTATTGTACTAAAAGTAGGGAGTGTCAATGAGTTTTCGAGTTCTTTTCAGCTTGCTAGAGTGTAATTAGGTTTCTTAATTAGGTTTCTTTTGTATAACCCTGTGTACATGGATTTTGCCTAATTGCATTCAATCAATAAAGATTATTACTTACTAAAAAAAAAATCTTTTTATTTTTAGGCATTTGTCAGCAGATGGGCATAGCACAACCCATCCATTCTGTCTCGTTACACGGTTCAAACTTAATACCGTGGGATTTAATGACGAATCTACACATTCTTTGATGTGAGAATGTTCCAATCTACTATGTATAACCATTTGTTGCCGTTGTTTCTATTATTGACACTGTTATTATTACTACCACTTTAATTGTTATATCTACTCCCTTCTTTTCGGGGTGCTTTTCTTTTTGCATTGTCCTATGTGGATGTTTCTAAACATCAAAAGTATTTATCAATTCCTTTTCTCCTATGACCCTTATATTTAAACTCATCTCTTTTCAAATTTGAACTCTCTTCTTCACTTTTCCACGAAATAGTAATAGCACCATGTGATTGAATTAGCCGTAGCAGTAGTGGTTGTTGTGACTGCAGCGTTATTTTAAAATAAAAGTGTTGTATGACTATAAAGTGGTCCATATGTTAAAAATCATACTTTCAATATTTTTTGGTGTACTACATATTTAGTGACTCGTCTTTTGCATTATCTGTTGTATCTGTTTATGTTTATATCTTATATCGTGAAGGACTCATTGAAGTTCGTTCTTATCATACTGCAGGTTTCCTTTTCCGGATTTTGGGTTACTATACTGGGCATCCTTTACTTGGGGCTAAAGTTGTGGCTGCTATGCTGATGTTTGCCACAGTTTCTGGAATTCTTATGGCCCTTTTCCTGAACACAGCAGGTGGTGCCTGGGATAATGCAAAGAAGTACATTGAGACAGGGGCTCTCGGAGGCAAAGGGAGTGAGTGTCATAAAGCAGCAGTTACAGGAGATACGTAAGTCTTGTTGATGTTCTCTTTTTTGTTTCTGTTCTTGCCACCGCTTTGGTTGCCTTATGTAGTATTGGGTACCACTGGTAGTTACGGAAATAGTATATTCTGTATCTCCTTCCGCATGAATTGGTTCCTCATTTCCTTGTTTCTGACTGGTGGAATCTGGTATACTGCGGTCCTTTTGTGTCCATATTCTACCGTTTGTGCTTTTTATTTTTCATTAGAAAATTCAAGTAAACACCTAAAATTAGGTACCTATAAAAAAAAAAATCTTAAATTATGTAATAGTTACCGTATTTGGTCAACTGGAAATACATGAATCAGACAGCACCCCTACCCTGTAAAAACAAAAGTTATTTTATTTTATTATGGTTAATAATTAAGAGGAAAGAAAGGCCAGTAGGATGAGACCTATAAAACTCAATTTGGAATGTTCTGGTGACGTTGAAGTTAATTACCTAAAAAATGTGCTGCTAACACATGGAGTTGAAATGGTTCATGATATTTTAATTGCAGTGTGTACTGCACTTTTTTTTTTTTTGGCCCCAATGTACTTTTAATCTGCACTATTGATATCAGGCTTCACAAAATACTATTGCTTATTTGAAGTATATTGCTTATTTGATCAAGAAATCAGGTTCCGTGAGTTGCATACTGGATGTCAAGCCTCTACAATTTGGAGTCCTAGTCTGACCAGATTTTTTTGCAGGCTTTTGTTTTCAATATAATGCGGATTACTTAATGATGTTCCTTTCATCTTAATCTTATTACTTATTAGCTACGGTTTACCTGTCCTGCAGTGTGGGAGACCCGTTCAAAGACACAGCTGGACCTTCCCTTCATGTCCTCATAAAGTTGCTTGCGACCATTACGCTTGTCATGGCTCCGATCTTTCTGTGAGATTTGTTTTTAACTATATCCTGTTGCAATCTCACACCCCCTGTGATCTCACCAAAGTATGGCACCCTTGTCCCTTGAATACATAGATAATTTGCAAATATAATGGTAGGTATTTTCTTGGATATCAAGGGTGCCTGATTTCTGGTCATACAAATTTTCTGTCTTGCTTAATACAAATAAGACCTGTTAATTTACCGCTCCTGTTACTGTCAAATTTTTACTACAAAATAATACATATAGGTGTATGTATTGAGTTATCGGCATTCGTGGGATCGGTTTGAGCATCTTCTATTTTAATTTCCCATGTTTATTTATTTTTTTTCTTTTTTGGTTGCTTGAACACAATGGAAATGATGTATCTAAAAACCTTGTTAACTTTTACTTATGGACTTCATCTTTCCCCCCTCTTTTCTTCTCAAATTACTCCCCTTAAAAGCGTGAATCGTTATATCGTGAGATTGTAAGATCTTCAACATATCTTGAATTGGAGAAAGGACAATGTGACCTTTTCCTTTGCCTCCTATATTTGTACATTATCCTCCAATTTATCTAGCTGCTGTATCTGTTGTAGAGATTTACTAGGATTAAATGTGTTAGTTTAGGCTATTAAACTTGAAACAGACAACAAGAATCAAATCGATTGCTTTTTCGCACATAGCGAATGTGTTTTTTAATGAATAAATTCAGGGGGCCAAACTCGAAAGAAAAAGTTACTGTTTTCCATTGAGAGTGACTCGTACTACTACAGCCATGAGTTGTTCTAATTTTGGAATCATTATTCACTCACCTTGGAATCATCCTTGGGCCATTTACTTCTTTAGGTATTATAGATGGTAATGGTAATGGTATGGCACATTCCCTTTTGCGCCAATACATTTCGTGCCCCTTCATTTCCTTGAAATCATCTTGTTTGTTTGCAAAGATGAGATTGAATAAGATGAGATAGAAGTTTAAAAAACAGTAAAGTATTGTTATAATATATTTTTTCAATATTGATTTTGTTTGAGATTTGGAAAAGATGTTCTAAGATTTGAAGAAGTTGAATTATTTATTTTATTTTATATAAAAATTTGAAAAAAGTGTAATGATGAGTTTGAAATGAGATGATTTGAAAAATGGGGATGTTGGGGATCTCGATTTTGTGATCCCTATTGCATCTCGATGACTTTTTTTTTTAGTTTTTTTTACATGATTTTTAAGTATGAATTTTTTACTAATGTTGTGAATTTTTTATATTTTAAAAAAAATTTAAAATGTTAAAATAATTATGTATTTTTTTAAAAGTTTTTTTTACATAATTTTTAAGTAGGTGTTTTTAAATAATATTGTATTTTTTTTAAAAATATCTTAAGATGTTAAAAAAAATTATAAAAAAATTATAAAATCGAGATCCGGACAAAAAGTATTTTCCTTTGAAAAAACAAACAAGTCGTTTGGGTTTGACTCTTTTGTCAGAAAGTAAGTCGCTACATGTCATTGGGCTTCGTATAGGGCCTTTTTAAAACTTTTTTAGGCAATGCAAGGTCCACAAACAGGTCCAGGCATGACCATTTATTCAAAAACACATATCCAAGTTATCCAACTAATTCTTGTTTGAATACACAAACAATCTCATCTTAT
Organism: Platycarya strobilacea; assembly: GCA_036898215.1. NCBI lineage: Eukaryota > Viridiplantae > Streptophyta > Magnoliopsida > Fagales > Juglandaceae > Platycarya > Platycarya strobilacea. Next base: position 48,098,018 of record CM072545.1, read on the forward strand.
CTTATTATTAATTTTTAAAATTTTTTTTATATAAAATATAATAAATAATTTAATTTTTAAAAAATTTAAAAAATATAATATTATAAAAATAATATTTTATTTAATTTATAATTTTATTTATTTGTAAATGCAATCTTTTCTATAAAAAAAGATAATAATAATAATTTTATTAAATCTTAGTATCCAAATGGGCCTTTACAGTATATACACTCATTGTCCAGTCCAGTACTGTGCAAAGTTCAACCCATTAATCCATTGTTCGTTGCTGCTACTGTTACTGTATTCACTTAGTATTTCTTCTTGATAGTTGACTCTTATCTGAAAAAACTCCAAATCCAAATCCTAGGGTTTTGTCAATACCCAACCCTTCTCTCCTTCAATTGTTTTTTCTTGGCTCCATTTTTATCACAAAATGGAAAAACCATCGCCGACCTTCTCTTAAGGCTCTAACAAAAAAGATCCAGCCAACTAGAAGAGAAAGTTGCCTACTCCACAAGAACTCGTATCCCACTATGACTCCCAAGGTCTCGACTCCCAAGATGCCTCTTACAAGGTCATCGAGGACCTCCAGAATGCTCTCCACAAGATCATCTCCTTTGGAAAAAGTAGAAATGACAAGTTAATGGCCGAAACATCTAAAAAGGTTGATGCCGCAAACAGCAGGCTTGCAACTCTTGACATGAACTTGGATTCAAAGCCTGGTTATGGTGACGCTTTCTCCATTGGAGTTGCTTTCGGTCTAACTTTGCAGGGAATTTGGAGTGTCATGCCTCATATTCTTGGGGGTTTGCCTAGATTTTGGGGTTCTGTTAAGAGTGCTACCAAATCTTCTCCTTAAACGAGTGAATATTTTTATTATTGTGCTTTTCTTCTATCTATTTATTGGACTTTCATTCTTCCCTGAATATCTTAATGAATTATATTTTGACTTCGGTTGAATAATGGAGTTTGTATGTGGGTAAAGTTTGAACTTTTGTTGCGGATTTCTTGTCTCTTCGATTTCCCCCTCTGAATTTTTTATTTTTGGAAAGTTTTTTATTTTACAAAATTTAAAAAATAATCATATGGAGAAAAAATAGACGTACGAACCAAAGTTGGGACAAAGACACTAGGATTGTCTCAATATTTTGTAGAATCAGTGTTGGTAATGAAACAATCATCATAAACATCGTATGAGAATACACGTTTGTATAAAAAAAGAGTGATTGAAACTTACAAATATTGACCGACTATAAAGCACAATGCATCATTCAGATTGCAAAACGTGATGGGTTATCAGATTGCACAACATGATGGATTACAAATATTGACTCACTGCAAAAATTTTAAGTTATAAACTTTAATTAAAAATAATATTTAGTTTATAAGTTAAAAATAATATTTTTTACTACAATTTTAAATAAGCATGCAGTCCAGTGATATAATATTTTTTTATTTATTTTTTAAATCCAAACTGACTAGTTAATGGAATGAAATATGTTAATTCTATCTAAAAAAAATTATTAATTCATATGTTAATTATTAATACGTAAACAATTATGAAATTTAAAATTTTTAAAAAAATGACAATTAAAAATATTTTAAATATTCTCAAAATATTTTATAATTATTTATTATTTTATTATTATTTATTTACTTATTTTTATTACTATTTATTACAATTATTATTTTTTAATTATTATTATTCAATATTCTGTAACAATTTTTTGGTGAGTCGGCGGCGAGAGAAGAGGGAGAATCGAGTGCACAAATCTTAATCTTTAGGAAAAAATTTTATATCCTCGGCATTTTAACTCCGTCGCGATCCTACGGAGGTTTTTAGATAAAAAAAAAAAATTAAAAATTTTAAAAAAAATATATATTTTATCTCTATACATTATTTTATTATTTTTATAAAAAATAAAAAAATAAAAAAAAGTGTAAAAAAAAATTTACACACGGGAATCCCCTCCCGGGAATCCCTACACTACTCCAATCCTTATCTTCACATAAATTCACAGAGAGAGAGAGAGAGAGAGAGATAGAGAGAGAGGGCGAAAGAGAAACTACGCCAATTATTGCAATGGCCGCAACAACAGCGAGTCGGTTGCTTATTATTAAATCCAATTCGGTGCTCTGATTCAACCCCAAGACGCAGTTTTGGAACCAAAAAGAAAACCAACAAGGTACCCAAGTATGTATTTTCATTTATATGTAATTGTATTGTCTTTTAAGCGTGTTAGATGTCTGGGTTCTTACCTGTTCCTGGAATTTTCTTTGGTTCTGTGTTTGGTTGCCAAATAATGAAAGAAGGAAAGCATTTAGTTAATTAGAAATGGTTTCTCTCAGGTGTGACTGGAACATCACATTTACCAAAAGAAAAATAGGAGGGGCATATGATCCCGCTGTTTTATTTGGAATGATGTTTGGTTGCCAAGAAAGTGAAGGAGAAGAAAACGATTTCATACCAAAATATTTAAATCTTTCTGTAGTCAAAACGATGTCATACCAAAATATTAAGGTTTTTTAAGTCAATTTGTATTGGCGTGTTCTCATCAATAAAATGGGCATAATGAGAAACCCACTGTCCTGACACGCGCGATCCTTATTTGAGAATTTTCTTGGTTTACTCGTTTGATTGCCGAGAAAAAAGAAAACACTTAACGGAGTGATTGCTTCAGCGGGTATGTATCTCCAAGAATCACTTCAGTGGAGATTAGCCTACAATAAGTCGTCCTTTTAATTTCCACTTCTTGTTTTCATTGGCATAAGGGATCTGCATATGGAGAGAACAAAAACTTAATTACCTGAGGAAATTCTAGTTCCATAAAGGAAATAATAATACTCCTAAAATGATTTGAAACATAATCGTTCATTTATATCTAAAAATTCTCTAACAATGCCTAACTAGTTGATGGTTTTCTCATTAATGGAATTGGCAAAATGGAGACATCTTATTCTCTTTTTGATAAGTAACAATACTACATATCATTGAAAGAGCACCAGGAGCACAACCCAAGTATGCTAGGGGTATTCAAAGGGGAACACCTAGTTTAAGGAAGGTTAGGGGAACAAGAGCTAGTAAATTTTATATGAGGATTCGAAAACGAGAGTTGTTGTGGATCATAGTTCAGTCATACAAAGATCTGAGCATGAACTGGTGACACTCTGACATGTTCAATTTTATATAGTCTGTTTCACTTGTACAATGTAATGCTTGTGCGTGATCACTCTTGTTTCCTGTGCAGGAAATCGACAGCTAAACAATCTGGTCCTGTACCTCCTAGTAAGTGAATTTTGTTTTACTTCTTCGATGTAGAATATGTATATGTCCAAAAATTGATTTTTTATTACTCAGCACAACTTGCATGCAAATGGTCGACTCTGCATACGTTGTCTGTGATTTTGTTTTTTGTATGTTTAGAGAAGGAAAGGAGTGAGGGCTTTGGTGGTAGGATTCTTTTGCTCACTTGGTCTTCTCCAGACTATAATTTGGATTTGTCATATATTCTTGTAAAATGTTTAGGGTGCTAAAGACTTTCGTCTTCAACTTGATTTAAATCCATTGATCGGTCCATCCCTTTCATTTATCCGAATTATCTAATTACTGAGCATCAGCCTGAGTCTGCTTGAAACATTTATAAGGATAAGTAATCTTTATCTATTTCTACTTCACCTAACCCTTCTATTTTTGTGCCCTTCTCTGAAACTACTTCATCTTTTCTAGTTTTTGGGATATAGTACTGCTCTATCTTGATGTCCAGCAAGATTTATTTGCCTACTTGTTGGTTTGGAGATACTCCAAGAAGCATGCTTCCATGGCCATATTTACTCATTTCTACACCAAGATCATAGTCTTCTTGTACTGTTGCTTTTTGTTCACCATGGTGCTTGGATTTCAACCTTTTATTTTTGACTTATTAATCTTTGGGTACTAGCTCCATGTATCTTTGCTTGTTTATCATGAAAGTTCATGGCCAGCCTGTATGTTTGGCGATGCTTGTAGTCTGCACTGGGGGTGAGCACTGAGCACCAACCCCCTTTGAGTGGGCTACTAGTTGTTTCTGATGATTGAATCATTAGCCATCAAAAGTCAGGTGGCTCATCGAACGGACTGATAGATTCTTGCTGTCCTAAATTTAAATAAGCCAATACTGAGAGATGTTGATTGGCTCATTGGTGGTGATTGGGTGGTGATGGGGTGTGAGCTCTCGAACATTGCTAGCAGATTTTTACTTTTATAGAAACAAGGTAGACTTAGAATTATTTTTCATCCTAAAATGTTTTAACTCGTAACATAAACTTTCGAAGGTAAAAATAAGTTTTATTTTTGGTTTAGAACTTTAGTCTAATACTGTAATTTTTAGTTTTTTCTTTTTTGAAGTAATTTTAATTTTTCCTTATACTCTCGCAGATAGTCAGTTGGATAACTTATGCTTTATGCATGATTTTGGAATGATTTTTCATAACTACTCCTTCCTGTAAAATATTGAGGTCAGCACTTGAGCAGAAAAAGGCAGACGAAGAAAAAGTATTTGGAGCAAGAGACTATGATGCACCAGTTGAGTCACAGAAGAAAACAGTTGGACTTGGTACCAAGGTAAAACTTTTTCAGCTGTTTGCACTTTTCTAACTTGTTACTGTCTTTAATGGTACAGATATCTCTTAACTCAGTTTTGTCATGGAACAGATTGGAGTAGGAGTAGCTGTCTTGGCCTTTGGTTTGGTTTTTGTGCTCGGAGACTTTCTTCCCTCCGGAAGGTATTACTTAGTACATGAAAAGTTATTTTTTTCTTTTCTCCCATTGAGCACAAATCTGAAATATCAGTCAATCTTTGTTTCTATCGTAGACTATGGTGTCTAGCATAGACTACACTGTTGTGTTTGATTAATTAACTTTTTTCTTTTAACAGTTCATCTAGGTTTTGCTGGTGAATAAAATTCAAGTGGGAAAGACTTTTACTTAAAACAAATGGATGGCATATTTCCATTTATGAACATATTAAATTGCAACTATTGCGTACAATAACGCATATGTTATTCTAACACGTGTTAGATTATCTATCACTAAAAATTTGCACATTTTATTCTAAGGGGACCCCTGAGCTCAAGTAAGATTATTTGAAGAACAAATTTAAAGTTCGTGATCACAAAATGGAAAAACCATCGCCGGCCTTCTCTCAAAGCTCCGGCAAAAAAGATGCAGCCAGCCAGAAGAGAAAGTTGCCAACCCCACAAGAACTCGTATCCCACTATGAGTCCCAAGGTCTCGACTCCCAAGAAGCCTCTAACAAGGTCATCGATGACCTCCAGAACGCTCTCTACAAGGTGATCTCCTCTGGGAAAGGTAGAAAGGACAAGTTAATGGCCGATACCTCTAGAAAGGTTGATGCCGCAAACAGCAGGCTTGCTGTTCTTGACATGAAGTTGGATTCAAAGCCTGGCTATGGCGAGGCTTTCGCCATTGGAGTTGCTTCCGGTCTGACTTTGCAGGGAATTGGGAGTGTCATGCCTCATATTCTTGGGGGGCTTGCCCAGATTTGGGGTTCTGTTAGGAGTGCTACCAATTCTTCTCCTTGAACGAGCGAATATTTTTGTTAATGTGCTTTTCTTTAGTCTGTTTATTGGGCTTTCATTCTTCCCTGAATATCTTGATGAATTATGTTTCTTTAGACTTCTGTTGAATACTTGAATTTGTATGGGGGTGAAGTGTGAACTTCTGTGGCGGATTTCTTATCTTTTTGATTTCCCTCTCAGATTTTTTTTTTTTTTTCGAAGTTTTTTATTTTGCAAAATTTTAAAAATAATCATATGGCGGAAAAATAGACGTACGAACCAAGATTGGAACATAGACGTTGGAATTATCTCAATATTTTGTAGGATCAGTGTTGGCAATGAAACAATCATCATAAATGTCCCCTGAGAATACACGTTTGTATAAAGAAAGAGTGAATGGAACTTACAGTAGAGCACAATGCATCATTTAGATTGCACAACACGATGGGTTATCATGTTCTTAACCTTTCTGGGTTTTGTTTCTTTTAAGTTTTCTTCTCGGTAATGTCTAATTGCCCTAAGGTTCTATTTAGATTGCAAGATGAGACGAGTTAAAATGAGTTTAATTTATTTTTTAATATTATGAGATTTGAAAAGGTTAAATTAAGATTTGAAAAAAGTATATTAGAATTTGAAAAATATGTATTGAAATTTATATTTTGTACGAGAATTTAAAAAAATATAATAATAAATTTAAGATAAGTTGAGATGAATTCATCTCGTCTTGCAATCCTAACAGGACTGGATCAGCTTAAGTGCTATTCAAAACAATCACTGGAGCTTTTGGTCGTAGGCTATGGCTGTAACAAAACTATTTTAGAGGTGCAGCTAAGTCATTGGGCCTAGATCTATATTTTTCTTTTTCTTTTTCTTGTGCTGTATTAACTGGTTTAGAGTATTGTTGAGGTTTCTCACTCTTTTTATTGTAACTGTTTAATATATATATATTATATATATAATGCTACATACAAACAAATATGTAAATCAATTTGTCCACCAATATTTACTTATTGGTTGTCTTTATAAAATTTAATTTTCTGACTAATCATATTGAATGAGTGCTTGTATTAATATACAAAATTACTTGCAACTATATATATATATATATATATACACACTAGGTTAAAGTAACGTGCAAAACATGTTTGCCTAATTTAATTATACGATTATTTTTAAGAATTGATACTATTTTTATTAAAAAAAAAATTTCTTAATAATGTAACGCTTTTAGAAAAAAAATATAATTTCTAACAAAAATTTGACAGTTAATCATAATTAAGTAGATGATAAATAATTACACACTTTCATTTTTTTTTCTTAACTAGATGATAATTAAGTAGTTGAGAATCACAAGATAAATAGTTGTTTTATCTTGGTTTCTCCATGCCATTTATTTACTACATATTAAAACCAGAATAGTTACAAAATATAATCCTTTTGAATTTTTCAGAGTATATGTTTCAACATGAAAAGAGTAGATTGAATTAAAATTATGCCGTAGAAAATCTGATTCTCGCAATTATTAATGGTATGTGAGAAGTGGGAAAAAGAAAAGATATAAAAGATCAAAGTGAAAATTTAAGCCACTCGTATCTTTACAAGGCCCTCACCTCTCCTTCACTTTCTTGCCCGATGCTAAAACACTACAAGCATAACTTTCAATTGCATGTAGGTCACCTCTCAGGTTCCTTTCTCTTCTGCTTTCGAAGGTCAATAACATCAAGTATCTCAACACCAGTAGGAGTTCTTAAAAAAAAAAACCCACATATAAGTAATGGAAAATGCAGTATACAACATAGGATCAGGCAATGTTCTACAATAAGATATTTAAGCACACAGGGTGAAACATGAAAAGACCATGATCACAGCATTTGAACAAAATGAAGCTGAATTTGGAATGATAATTCTGATATGATCACAAGGGATAGTCATTTCATCTATTCTGTTTTTGTTTCTTTTACCATTTTTTTTTATAAGTAATCAAAATCCATTCCATCATTATGTGTAATGGGCCAGAAATTTCAATTCTCAAAGAATTATATTAGGTGATTTGATTAAAATGTTTAGTTAACCATAAGAAAATAGATAATGGTACAATTAGTGGTTGTACCTGAAGGCATACGCTGAAATAGATTGGCACAAAAGGTAGCCTCCAAATCCCTATATATCGATACAAGATTATTGATGAAAGGCACGATTATTATGTCTGTCAACATAAGAAGATAGATAAATCATTTGTATCAACAAAGAGAAAAAAAATAGCTAAAAATAATTCTCTTACTGGCTATTAAAAGATACTTATTAGAAAAAGTAAAAAAAAAAATAGAGATCTAGGATGCCTATGCTTGGTTTTGTATGTAGAAAATCTTAATTCCCATGTAGATTTCATATTTTTTTGTCATGTGTTTGGACGTACAACCATCTTTTGCACAAAATGAAGTAGAAAAAAGAAAAACAGAAAACGTCACAATTTAGCATAAGATATTCACATGACAAAAAAAAGAGGAAAGACACCTAACTAAAATATTTCCTTGTCAACTTAATCATTAAAAGATGGATCTGTTTGCCAAGAGTGACAGTAGTACGTGCGATAGACTCCTTTCTTTTTTTTTTTTTTTTCTTTCGAAACTAAATGCAATTGATTTTGAAATCAAGAATAACAGGAGTAGGAAAACCCTAGAAAATACAAAAAAATATTACATTTCTTTTCATCTAGCTTGTATCTAGGTTTTCAACTTGTACACTCCTTGTGTACTTGATTTTTGCTTATATAGTGGAAAAGAATTCCTTATTACCTATAAGAATATATATATATATATATATATATATATATATATATATATATATTGGCTAATGCTCAACTTTCCCGGGCAAAGCCATAAGTTCAATACCAAAAAATAAGTAAGAAATCACCCTGACAACTTGTTCATATTCTCTTAAAAATCCAAAACTCTAAGAACAAAACTAAATCAACAAAAGAAAAAGCTCTACTTCTTAAAAATATTACCACAAACCCATTACAGGTAAGGGCATGGGAAAAACATATTGGAATTTTATAGACTTAAACATATCCCAAACCTGTATCTTTGCCATGGTCTTTGAATCAAGAAACTTCTGTACAGTAGGCCAAAGCATCTTTTTGAAGCCAGGACCAGTATTGACAATGCACATTTGATGTAACGTCTGTGGATCTATTGAAACAATTATATATAAGCAATACAATATTTGAAAACCAAATATCATTGGGAAAACTCAAATACCTCAGGATGGTAACTATTGTCAATTTTTGTCATAGCAGCCAAAAGATTTACAGCAGTTTGAGTAGAACAAAACATAATTATCAATTGGCAGCTAAAATCCTAGAAAGAAGTACTTGCAAGTTACAGAAAGAACCAACCACTGTTGTTGGAATCATCCAATACCTTTTATATATTGGTATGCCCTGATTGTGACGTATAATTATTAATCAAAGTTTAAAAAAAAATACCATCTATTTAATATCAAAACTCCATAAACATTTGTCCCTCAACAAAACCAAAATCAGGGGGTTATATCCAAGAAGACTTCCCCAGTCCCAAACTAAAAATAGCCATGAAAAATAAAAAATAAACAGAAACAAAAGTTTAGAAAACAATTTCTCTATTCTAGAAGCTAAATATCAACAGGAACCAAAATACGTACAAATCCATAAAAAATTTGCATATTTGAACGCATAAACATCAAGAAAATGAACGATAAACAAAAAGTAAACAAAACCTTAGAAATTAAATGCAAAAATCTTAAATGCAAAACTATTTATACATACTCAAATGCACGAAACAGAGGTCCAGCAAACCCGCAAAAATCCAAATTCAAAGTACGAGATGTCAAAAACATTAACACAAGCTTGCATATTTGAACGCATAAACATCAAGAAAATGAACGACAAACAAAAAGTAAACAAAACCTTTAGAAATTAAATGCAAAAACCCTAAATGCAAAACTATTTACATATACCCAAATGAACGAAATAGAGGTCCAACAAACCCGCAAAAATCCAAATTCAAAGTACGAGATGCCAAACATTAACACAAGATCCAGCCAGCAAATTTCTATCGAGCAGACTTCTGTCAATTGCGATTTCCGTCAAGCCCTAGGAATTCATTTAAAAACCTAATAAAAACATAAAAAAAAAAAATAATCTTAGTACAAGAAAATATAACTTCGAAAGAAGCGACTCACATGGAAAAATTCGAGCTGGTCCTCGAGGTTCTCAAGCACGATTTGAATGGCGTTGAGGCTTTTGGTCTCCTAAACGGCCGATTCGTCGCTTAAATGAGGAAAGCTCGAGAAGACGAAGCGCTGAAATTGTGAATGAAACGTTCGACTGGATTGAATTTAATTGTGTTAATAATTTTCGTTAAAACAAAAAATTTCATTTGATATTTTCTATTGAAACAAGAATTTCTATTAGATAGACATAATAGATAGACATAGATTATGCTTACTTAGCAAAATGAAAAAAGATTCAAAAGATGCCAAAAATTGTACTTGGGATCACCGATCAGCCGATCAATCGCATGTAACAAAATAAGAATTGAAAGGACATTCGATTCAAACTCAATAAATATATTTGGGGTCTCTTTTCAAACCCTGCCCGTTAAGTCTAGGATTGAACATAATTGTTGTCTTATTCTTGGCCTTGATCTAGATAATGAAATTTATTGGGAATAGAACACAAATACTTCAAAGACTTGAAGTCCAGTCAACCAAATCCACAAAAGGGAATAAACGACAATAATCTCCACCTTTTTCCACTATCGCCAACATTTTCTACGAAATTATTCCTTCAAAACTTAAGCCTCAAGTTTGAGAATTATAAAGAGTTTTTTATAATTTTATTAAAAAAATATATATTTTATTTAATTTATAATTTTATTTAATTTGTAAATGCAGTCTTTTCTATAAAATAATAATAATAATAATAATAATAATAATAATAATAATTTTATCAAATCTCAGTATCCAAGTAGGCCTTTACAGTATATAAACTCATTGTCCAGTCTAGTACTATGCAAAGTTCAACCCATTAATCCCTTGTCCGCTGCTGCTACTGTTACTGTAGCATTTTTCAACCCATTATGCTTCTTTTAAGTTTTCTTCAAGTGATTATATTTTCCTACGTTACTCAACTTCCAATCGTCAGTGGCTGGGAAGTGGGAGTTTACATCCCTAATCAAAGATCATGAGAAAGAGAAAGTAAGAGATTTTTTAACCAAACCGGTTCAACAGAGTGCGGAGCTTTTGGTCGTAATATGGCAATCTGATTTTTGGACTGCAACAAAGTTGCTTCAGGCCGTTTTCTCTAGTGAGAAATAGATGGGAGTCAAGTTATTGGCTCCATATTCATATTTTTTTCTTATTTGTTTTTGCGCTGTATTAGATTATGTTTTATTTTTATAAATAGTAATAAAAAGTAAGTGAAAAAGTAATAATGAAATATTAAATAGTAATAAAAATAATAAAAAATCAGACCGAACTGGAGCGGTTACATCTCTAATTATATTTGTAGTTGTTGAGTGTGCAAGTCTTACACATTCTCTTTGGGGGGAAAAAAAAGTGGATAAATCTAATACTGTTATGAAAAAATATTTTTTAATGATAGACCCTACTATTTTTTCAAAAAAAGTGGACAAACTTACAAATCTTTTAAGACTATATCTAGCCTTATTCTACATTGATACTACTAACTTGTACTTCATATTTCATTTAGCGTTTTATTTTTGTATTCAACCAATTTTTAAAGTAGGCATGTTTATTTGGATTCTGAATTTAAAAATCTAGATTTGAAAAATGGGTAATTTTTTTGAACTTCTTAAAGAAAAGTGTCAAAATTATTAAAAAATAAAGAAAATTTCAGGAATAGGACAGATAAAATCCGACCCGAATGAACAGGCCTACTTCAAAGTCTTTTCCATTAATTTAAGTTTTTAAAATAAATACTAATTTCATATGATATATAGCATTAATAGAGGATATAATACAAATAAATGTTCAATCTGTGCATGGTCCGGTTACAAATATCAATAATTAAATAACTAATTAACCCACCTTACTATTTTAACGTGGCTTAGGACTAGTCATGATTAGACAATCATATATTTCTCTCTCTGCAACACATAATATATATACTCCAGACAGGCTAGTTGTTTGTTATAAATCGACAGAGATATGAATTGATCAGATTAATTGAGAAAATATACTACACAAAAAGAAAAGTTTGAAAAATAATGATAAATTATAAAATTAGAAATTGTTTTATGAAGCCTACAAGTTGATCGGCTTAATTAATAGCTTCAAAATTCGAAATTGTGAGAATTTTCTTAAATATGAAAATGAAATGCTTTAAGTAAACAAGAATCCTATCAATATTAATTTAGTTAAAATCGAAATCAGAATTATTTTCTTAAAAAACAAAACTGCTATTACCCCAATCCAGAGAAGATTAGTTTTTATTACCATAGATTCAATTTTTGAAAGCAGTTAATCAATGTAATCAATGTAGAATCTAGACCCAGATTTCCTAGCTGTATCAATTTGAATAACTTGCGAAATGAAAGTTACCATTTTAGAATGTGTAAGCTCCATGTTATCTTTTTAAAAAACTAGTGGCTAAATGTAAGACTGATCATATAAAAAATTATTTTTTAATAATATATCAAATTAGGGTACGCAAAACTTACACACTATATATCTAGCATTACTCTTTAGAATGGTCTACTTTCTCATTTTTGTTAATGTCTTCAAACCAGTCTTTAGATTTTCTATAATTTGGATAGTAATTAAGTGGCATGTATCGTTGTTTCTCTTCATTATATTCTGATCAATTGAACAGTTTCAAATATCTAATTGTAAACGTTGAAAATAAACAATACTAGGACTTGTTAGCATCTATCATGTCACGTGTCATTCGAGCTTCGGCTACTCATGTGCGTCGTACATTCTTTGGGTTTTAATTGTGGCAGTGATATCTACTTAGAGTTCGTTTAGACGATAAAATGAGATAAAGATTATTTTAAATAAATATCAAAAGTTTAATAAAATATTATTATTAGTATTATTATTATTTGGAATTTGGAATTTGAAAAGTTAGTTGAATTGTTTATTATATTTTATATAAAAATTTGAAAAAATTATAATTATGAGATGAAATAAGATGATTTTTATATTCAATGGGAGCCTTAGTCAGACACTACAACAATCATGGGCTTTTTCGGCATTTTTTTTTGCCCCTACAGGTGTGTTTTTCAAACGGGATAAGACATCCTCATCGGTTACTGTAGCACCGGAACCTCGCCGGTAACAATAGGCCCCGTAAAGCGAAATTGCGTTTGTTTATATATCGCCGGAGTTGTTTTAATTAAAGCGGCGAAATAATTTCGTAAACTCGTCGGTCTTACCCACCAGGCCAAAACAGAAATTAAACCGCATGCCTATAGCCGCGCGTAATTCTTGCCGTTACAAGTGCTGAAAACTGCCGGTGTTATAATCTCACTTGTAGCGGCAATACAAATTATGCCGCATTAACTATGTTTCGGCCTATTATTTCGCCGTTAGATATATAATTCTGCCGTAACAAATCTACTTTGGCCTATTTAGCTTGCTGTATCCACGACTGATTGGTTTGCCGATGAACACATTTCCTCGCCGGCAATCTATATCTCCGACGACCAAATTCTGGAATTTATTTGTCAATTCCGGCATTAATAAAATGCCGTACTGCATTAAAAAAATTTTTTAAATGTTTTTTTTTTTTTTGGATATTATGTATGGTAGCCACCCCACTTATAATGATCCCTCTATTGAGTTAGCAACGTCTAATTATATCTGTTATATATGCAGGCTTATGCATGAATAAATTCATAATAATCTAGTACAATTAAATGGGTAATGATATTTGTTTCTAGTTAACATAATTTTCAAATACCTGTAGCTAATTATACTTAAAATTCCCAAACCGTCAATCTGCATACCATACCAATTAATTCCAAATGAATACAACTCTCTTGCCAGTTAACAATTTGTGCAATATAGCATTGAAGAGACAATTTCATACCTGAAAGCTACCACTAAACATTATCACATCCATTAAAACAAAAACATAAAACCCAAATCCAGCCAACATATAAATAAGCCATAGATTTAAACTTGTTCACATATATATTGCAATCATCTCCCACATAATCTAGATTCCTATAGCTTGGTGCATTAATGTCACTATACCAAGCTATATGAATCCAGCCAACATACAGTAATATTGGGTTCTTTCAAATTGCTTACATGAGAATAAATCTACTAAATTCATTCACAAGGGGGTCAGTTATTCTCTGTGACGTACTGCATATGTGCTGCTCCAATATGATATATTATTCCTTCATAATTCCATGCTGGGGGTGGGTGACATCTCCAATAGCATTTACTTCAGCATATCATGTAAACCAACAGTTCCTCAAATTCATGCAATGACCTTTCCTACACAAAACATAAACCAATCTTCATCAACTCAGGATTGACTAATATGCATGCAATATCTCTATGGTTTTGTTATATGCATGTATGATCAGTTATTTACTTAGATTAAACCCAGACATGCATGAGATACTTAGCATAGAATATATTTTTTCATTCTGTCCAAAACACCCATACACAATTATTCCATCTGATTGTTAAAACCCTTCCAATGCTTCAAGCATGATATTCCATGCATGATGAGAATATTGTTTTTGTATATGTTAAAGAACATTAGTTGATGCCCAATAAAAACCAGTTAACAGAATCCACTATATATGTATATATATATAATATTTTACCTCCTGCTATATAAATGCGTCTTACATATTTTTGTAAGGAGCCTATGCATATATATATATATATATCTATATATATATATATATATACACACAGCTGTTTTGATTATACTAAACAAGTAGAATTCCCCTACAACACTTGCTAGTTTAGATAAATCATTGTAGAATTCCCCTAAAACAACTAAGATTTTTCCCTACAACTAGAGTTATCAACAACCAAAATATTCTCCCAAACATACCACTAGCAAGTGTTGCAGAGTATTTAAACATATTTTCAAGATTAAAATCTGAGCAACCAAGAAATGATGCATTTAATACAAAACTAATAAGAATATGAGATATACCAGTGATAGTCCAGTGGGGCTAGAAACTTTCCCTGTTGCAGCATGATATGGATCAACACTATCCTTCTTCAAGCAAAAATATGGCCCTTCTTTTCTTTTGTTGGCCAGTTGCAATATTCTCACATTCATGTACACGTGGTCTACTGCACACCAAGTCTACATGTAAATCATCCATTAACAATGAATGCCTAGTGATCTTGGCATACAAACACTTCCTATTGCTAGATAACAAAAACCAGTTGTTTTACTTGTCAAAATGGTGGAAAGGTTCCTGTCTACCATTAGTTAATATGGATGATTCATATCCCACATGCTCCACCTTGGTCCCACAAAAATAATTTCCCTATCTACCCACCCACAAATAGATGAAACCTCAAAACAGAGTCCAAAAGTATTGACCTATATACACCCCATTGATAAAACATCCAAAAAAATTCCAAAAAAATCCTGTTAGGCCTTAAGATCCTAAGCATCCCGAGAAGTCTCCTCGGGATCGACCTGCCCATCGGCCATTCGTTCACGTTCCAGTACATACGCTAAGAATTTGTTGGTTTCAAGTTGCCTCTCCATCATAAGGATGTGATTAGCTTTCATCGACTCAATCTCACTTTTGTAATATTCATTTTCCTTCTTGTATCGTTCTAACGTTGCTGTGTATTCTTTATCACGCTGGCGTTGATGTTCTCTTGTAGTCTCGGGGATGACCATCTCCCCTAAGCCTCTAGCATAGCCAGGTCTAGTCCCAAGCACCGCCTTAAATACGGCTGCTGCAGCATCCTTTGTGCATTCTTCTGGTTCTAATATATCCATCTGGTCAACCATTGCTTTCTGCACATGCATGAATAAATGGAAAAACAAATTCCTAGTTATTTTATAATCTCCAAACGAAACTCAGATCTAGCATTTCAGCTATAAAACGAAATTGCTCTCTCTTATTTGAAGAATTGAAACTATATATAACTTCGTACTCACGTGTAGATTTTTTGTCTCATCGGTCACGAATCCACCTTTTTTCTCTGACCAATGTACCTTATTAAAGAAGCCAACTAGATTTGGAATTTCCTCACGCTATGGGAAAAAAGCAAGTCGAGTTTAACCTAATATCATATATCAAAGATGTTAGTCATCGTAAAGGTTGAATTAACCCTTTGAGGGATTGCTACATAAATGTACAAGTATAAAAAATATGATCGAGAGCTAATAAAAAGTGTCTACCATCTCTTCTAGCTTTCTAACAAAAGATTTTTGCCCTGTTGTGTGATTAATGGTTTGTAGCCTTCTATTCTCTCGATTTTTGTCAGATATTTTCTACCACAAAATCCCAAAATGCATTAATCCATACCATGTACCTATAGGTTCCTATTATGTTGTGTCCATAAAAAATGCCTAAGCTGTAAAATTAAAAGATTATTCAATTTATACCTTGAAATCATCACTCGCCCATCTCTCACATAATTTAGCCCACACCAAGGGCTCGACCACGCTGCTGCCACCGGCCAATGCTTCCTCGTGGTTCCCATATGCCAGGTACTTCTTGTGCAACTCATAGTGGACCGCATTAAAGCGCTTGCAGAGTTGTTTTGAAACTGCCATTCGATGGTTATACATGTCCCAGTCCAATATAAAATCCTCCTACACATAAAATGTGAAAACATCGCTGGTAGCATTAGTTATATATGACCATAATATTAGTTGCAAGTATTTGAATATAACTACCCGAATTCGGTCGATAAGTTCATCCTTATCGGACTTTGGTACATCAGTCCACCGGCCATAACTCATGTTGGCATGGTGTTTCACTAGCCATGTGATCCTTGTTGTGAACATTTAAGCATTCTCACAACAGGGCGTCATCTCTCCATCATTGATCTTTAAAGGTACCTTTCCATGCTTTCTAAGCTTTTCAAACTCAGTGCATTGAGCGGGCCCACGTCCACGCTTCTTTTGTGGGCCTGGTGCTATTACGGGGACAGTGACGACATCCACTAGCAAAAATAAAAAACTTACCCGCTTAACATATTTAATATATTAGTTTCTAGATAACATAGGTTGTCCAACCATTTCTGATCTAGCAATTATGATTATTATGCTAGTCTTAACTCAGATAACATAAATTATGGGATCACATTGTTCTTACCTTCTTGGTGTCTACTAGGCTCGACTGTTGGCCTTTGAGTATGCAGGGGAGGTGGCAAGTCCCAATATCCATTTCCACGTTCGGTGTACTCATCCTCGGTACCACCATTATCATCATCATTTCTTAACGTGTTTGGAAGAAGCATTGCATCAGTACGTGCAAAGGCTCTAATCTCATTCCATGCAGTGTTTCTTCTAGTAATTAAACCTCGTCTTCCTCCCCTTTCACGTTCGGTGTACTCATCCTCGGTACCACCTTCATCATCATCATTTCTTAACATGTCTGGAAGTAGCGTTGCACCAGTACATGCAAAGGTTCTAATCCCATTCGATGCGGTGTTTCTTCTAGTAACTAAACCTCGTCTTCTTCCCCTTCCTCGACTACTTTCTTCGCGCATTAGTCCTGATTCAAGTTCATCAAGCCTCAAAGAGTTTATTGATTGTCAATACAACCTATTATATGGGAACTTACAAACCATAACATAATAAGTACATTAATATAGCCTCAACTGAAGTTTACGGAGCATGGACATTGCTGTGGATATATCAGAATGTTGGTTTCAAAATATGTGTTTACTATTTTTGTATATAGCTGATTCCCAAATAAGTATATGATCGGGTCATTAATATCCTATTAATAGTAGTCAGAACTTATTACCATGCGTTTCATCTCATCACGCTAGCCACTAATAATGTTCTTTGAGCAAACTAAATCATTTGAGCCAACTAAAGAAATTTTTAGCTTGCAAATATTACCTATTTATTTAACTAGTTCAGAACAGGGCAAAAAATTGACTTAACATTGCCCTGTAAGTAAGCAGATTTTGGGTCCTAATGGAGTCTACCCAAAATCTGATGGTCCTAATGGGTTTACAAGTTGAAGCAATCTGCTTTTGTAAAAAAAAAAAAACATAACAGCTTATGTAATATTTGAACTGTACCTGAGAACTTGCTGCCCCTCATTACACTTCAATCCCAATTGTGCACATGCATTCAAATACAAGATCCAAATTAAAATTTAACTACTGTTACATAACAACTCAGTTAATTATTAACCTGAAAATAAGCATGGTTGTAGTGATTTTTTTCTTTTAAAGGAATCTTGTTTTGTTATCTTTTGGGGCATTTTTTACATCTAGTTATGTTATCTTTTTAAGCAATCTACTATTAAGATATTGTTTACTATTAAGAGAGGTCTCACAATTGTCTCTATCATATCTACCGGCCATAACACTTTTTTCACTTTCATTTCATGGGTTTCATTTCATGGGTTCCACCTAGGCTATTTATATCTAAGCACACTATCCTCTCATATCCCTAACAAGCATTTCTAATACTTCTTTCCCATTTGTCTAATAAAAAAGCTGATTTTTTAATACATGTGTTATTCTAGGTCTTGGCCTAAAAGGACAACCCGTTATCTCAAAAAGTGGTCAGTCACAAACAAAAAAATTAGAAAACCTATTCAGTTTTCAAAAGCTGCTCTAATAGTGAAAAGAGGTTGGCCTACCATTCAGTTTTCACATGTTAATTTATTTGCAAGCCCATACCATTCCCAAAAACACCAGGATTTTAAGAAGGGAGGTAAGAAATCGTGTGCCATTTTTGCTCTAAATCAAATAGTGCTCTACACAACTTGGGACTTACCAATATGCCTTGAACTGCCAAAGTGATCAAAGATGGAAGCTTGAATAACAGCAAGGTTAACTAGTATCCCCAAACCACGTACAAGAGCTTCCCAAGTTTATCTTCAACATGCAGGTGGCAAGCTAAATTCTCCCAGAAACTCAGCCACTGATTATGTAGAGCTTCCAAAAAGACTGAGTGGCTTGCTTCTCTAAACAAAGTACTTAATCTGAAAAGAAGCAACGTGTCAGCCAAAAAGAAATGATTGAGTCTACTTTTTAGCTATAGGACTACATTGTTTATTACATTTTTACCCTTATATTTGAAAGAATAAAATATAAACTCACCACCCTAATTTTTTCCAGCGTATTTTTTTCCCTCCAATTGTAGTACTTTTCCCCCCAAATAACCCAATTCCTCTTGATCACCCAAGTGCTCGGTCTGCATAAATTATGTGACCCCTCAAATATCCAAAAGAGCTGGTGGTCGATCTTCAACTCCATGTACAGAGATAAACCGTTCATTGATATTAAGTGTGGTTTAATATTTGAAAAATTCCTGAAGACTCCTATTTCTTTTTATTTTCCAGCATACCATGCAATCCAAGACCAGCCCAATATTTTTTACTAGGTTTATTTAATTTGCCAACCAACAGCTTAACAATTTAAATAGCTATTATTTGTCCCTACAAGCCTAAGAACATAACTTATAATGCTTACTCCAATACAGCTTATGTAAATTTCATTATCTTGATTTTAGTGGTCAGCAGGTATACAATTATTCTTCCGACCTCAATTCATGCTTAACAACTAGTTGTATAAGTTAAAGTAAATTCTTTTGAGCTCATGAAAATATTCATGTGAAGTTGGGAGCGTCCTTTGTTCTGCTGCGTATTGGAGAAATGATTACTTACATCATTCATGCAATTTCACCTGCTTAATCGAAGCACAAAATAGTAGAAAAACTTCCCAAATTATATACAATAACATCAGGCACAATTCACGTGATTTTTATGCCTATTTTGGTGTGGTAGCATTTCAACGAATTATTTTACAAATACACGAATTCCTTCCCGCTCCATTGTACTACCAAATGGGCAATCTAGGGTGTAGACCCAACAGGTCCTCAATCTCCTGCAGTAATACAGCATCAATAAAAAAAATGGTTAGAACATTTCATAAGCGGGATGCACATAATAACCCACATATAGTGATGGGATTGAAGCCCAATTTATGTTACCATTATCGTGAAGGGATTGAAGCATTCTATGTAGGGCTGCGCACACTAGGATATATAGCTAAAACACAAATTATTCATCTGCATAAAAGAAATAAGCAAATCAAATTTTAAAAAAAATGACACATGCTATATATCAAATAGAAGAATCGTAATAAACCAAGATGTTGGATCACAATTGGTGTTATGGTACATGTCGATCATGGAGTACCATAACCACCAAGTATCGGACCTGAGAAATTGTTGTGCGTGCTTGATTTTGAAACAGTATCCTCCTCAGTGGAATAGTCTTCCTCTTTCGAAGACTCTTGATCTGGGTAGCCATCTACATGTGTGCCTACAACATCACCATCTTCAATAAACCCGACTGTGGGAAGGGGACGACCAACATTATCACGTAGCTCCCGTGATTCAAGATGACGGGGTTTTATGTCCAACCTACTTAGTGTACCGGTGACAGGTATAGCCGCACATTCGATGGGTGTATGGCGAATAGAGGGTTCATTTTCTTGGTAGGCATCATCGTCACTAGGCTCGACATTACCGTGATCTTCAACAACCACTCGTGTTGGAATGGCATGTACATTGCGGCAGGTATACTTCTGCACGACACCCCAATTTCCAGATTTAACCCTTAAATCTCTTAAGTAATAACATTGTTCAGCTTGACATGCCAACACGAAAGGTTCGTCTTTATATGCAGTTCTATTCATGTTGAGACTAGTTATGTGATCGTCTACTCGTATCCCTCGCCGTTGATCGCCGACGTCAAACCATGCACATTTGAACAAGTACACACGACGTGCTCCCATGTAGTGTAACTCTACAACTTCGTCAATAACACCATAGTAGTCCCCGCTATAGGACTGCTGATCACTCGTTAGAAAGACACCTGAATTTGCTGTACGCCGTCTTAGTTCACGTTGCTTCGTATGAAACCTTTTTCCATTAACAATGCAGGCAGCATATGATGCAACCCAACTTTCAGGACCACATGCTAGAGCATATAGATCAGCAGATACACCATCTGGGTTAATGGCACGTTGTTCTTTAACCTACCAACATACATGTAGTTAAAATGGTAGGTTTTAACCCATTCCCATGCATTAATGGAACAAGCATGTCTGAGGAGGGTTGAAGATTGCTCTCAATACAGTTAAAAAAACTTACCCGCTTCTTGAACCATATTGGAAACTCGTTCTGGTGCGTACGATCTACGGTGTTTGGATTTAAACGGTTGCATATCTCGTAATGCTCTCTGTGTAGCAAAAACACACTCCCAATTATTGCTATATTAAATGAAGAATGATAAGTAAATTGTATTAGGATAGTGTAAGCGTCGAGTTAATAAAAAGATATGATCGCGTAAAGTAATAATGCATACCCTAGGTAGCCCTTAATATCTGAGCAGTTGTTAAGGGTGTACCAGCAGGCACTCTTGAACAGTTTTTCATCGAGTTGCACATTAGAGGCCATACCCAACGGTCGGACCTTTTGGTTAAAAATGGGGAAACCATCTGATGTTTCTGCTGCTCCACCATCAAAATTGCGGTCAGAGCGATTGAACCTCGTCTCAACATCTTCAAGATACATTGAGCAAAAGGTCAAGCATTCCAAGTGTATGTAAGCTTCAGCAATTGAACCTTCTGGCCGGGCTTTATTCTTTACATATCTCTTGAATTTGCCGAGATATCTTTCAAATGGTTACATCCATCTATATTGGACTGGACCCCCTAGTATAGCCTCGCGAGGCAAATGGAGCACAAGGTGGACCATGATATCAAAAAATGAAGGAGGGAATATCATCTCCAATTTGCATAGAATCATTACAATATCATGTTCTAGCTGGGCTAGGCGATGTACATCCAATGTCCGTGCGGACAACTCCTTGAAGAAACTGCTAAGCTCAGTTAAAACCAATGCAATGTCGTTTCTTAATAAGCCGTGGACTACGATAAGAAGTAGCCGTTGCAAGAACACATGGTTGTCATGACTTTTTAACCCAGATATTTTGCACTCACGAACGGAAACACAACGGGTGATGTTGGAAGCAAACCCATCAGGGAACTTAACATCTGCCAGCCATTCATAAAATATATTTTGACCATCTCCGTGCAACGTGTAAGATGCATAAGGAATGCTAAACCGTTCACCGTCACGCTTAAGATGTAACTCCTTTCGTATACCCATGAGCTCTAGGTCTCGGCGTGTGTTGACATTGTCCTTCGTTTTTCCTGGAATATTCATTAAAGTGCCCAAGATGTTATTAACAATATTTTTTTCAATATGCATCACATCTAGATTATGTCGTAACAGAAGTTTCGACCAATAAGGCAGCCTGAAGAATATGCTATTCTTTGTCCAGTTGAGCTCCACAGGGGTGCGCTTCCTCTTGCGTCGAGCCTTACCAAATTGCAAATCCTTGAGCATGTGTATTTGGCGTAGGACATCTGACCCAGTTAACAGAATGGGCGGCAATCGATTCTCTTCTTGACCGTTGAACAGACCCTTTCTTACTCTCCAATTATGGCCAGGCCGTAACCAACGGCGATGGCCCATATAGCTATGTTTTCGCCCAAACTTCAACCAATGTGAGTCATTGCTCTCATTGCATGTTGGGCATGCAAGTTTGCCTTTGGTTGACCAACCTGAAAGGTTCCTATATGCAGGAAAGTCATTGATCGTCCATAATAAAGCAGCGTGTAATGTGAAAGTTTCCGACATGGAGGCATCATATGTCGATACCCCATGTTCCCACAGCTGAAGTAATTCGTCCACCAATGGTTGCAAGTAAACATCGATGTCATTATCTGGTGATCTGGGACCGGGTATAATTAGCGAAGTCATAAAGAATTAGTCTTTTCTGCACAATTACGGTGGCAAGTTATACGGAACAAGGATGACTGGTCATATGCTATAAGGCTTTGCCATATTGTTGAAGGGGTTGAAGCCGTCACTTGCTAGCCCGAGTCGGACATTGCGAGCGTCCCTCGCAAACCAAGTATGATCGTTATCAAATTTCTTCCATGACTCTGAGTCGGCCGGGTGCCGCATAATAGTCCCCTCTGTTGGTCTTTTCTCTTTATGCCATCTCATATCAACTGCTATATTAGTAGACATATAAAGCCGCTGCAACCGTGGCTTTAATGGAAAATGACGCAACACCTTCTGAGGGATAAGCCGTGTCCCATGTGCATTTGCCATCCACTGAGAAGCATGACATTTGGGGCATGTATTATTATTAGCATTCTCTTTCCAAAACAAAATGCAGTCGTTTGGGCATGCATCAATTTTGTGGTAATTGAAGCCTAAACCCCGCTCCATTGACCTCGCCGCGCTATAAGAATGTGGCAATTCAGCATCAGGGAATGCAGATCGCAACAAGTTAATAAGCATATCGAATGACTTAATTGACCAATGTCCAACTGTTTTGATATGTAACAACTTGACAACGAATGAGAGTTTAGAATAATTCTGACAACCGGGGAACAGGGGACGTTGAGCATCAAATAAGACCTGGTCAAAAGAGGACGTTGGTAAAGGCTCAGGCATCGATGTTTCCCCTGGAAACGAATTGTTGTCTTGGGGAACATCAAATGATGTGCCTGCCCATAGGTCATCTAACATGCCTTCCATGTCATCAATGTATTCATCTCTAGCATCTGCATGAGTAGACTCAACATCGTCATCCTCCTCGGGCAAAGGACGAGATTCCTCCTCTCCATGAAAAATCAATTCTGTATAACTTGTCATAATCCCTTTTATGAAGAGATGAGTCTCCACATCATGTATAGAAAGGAAGATATTGTTTCTACAGGAACGACATGGACACCGAATGCGGTCTTGGCCAGACGCATGGTTTTGGGCGAATGTGAGGAATTGGTTAACCCCTGCCTGATATGCAGGTGAAAGGAGCCTATCTGGCAAATGCATCCAACTTTTGTCCATCCTAAAAGGCATTCGATGTACAGGTTAGAGAGTGCTTCGAATCCAGTAAACATATGGATAGGTACGTCGAAAACAATAATGCAAGTGATTACTATTAAGCAGCGAACAACACTGAAACACACATGCTAGCACTTGCCTATATTTTAACTAATGACATTGGGCGAGGCTCACAAGCAACAAAAAATATTTCCAAATGGTCTTTGTTAATTATGACAATGTTGCATTGATTTAATAAGACTATTTAATAAGATAATACCTGGATCCATCAACAAGTAGAAAAATATCGTGTGTAAAATGGATCCGATTTTAAAATTTGGTGTTAGTCAAGCTGAAATCTATTGAAGTACATTTAGAATTTCAAAAAAGGAACCCAATTCATTTACTATATTAAGACTCAGATTCCTAATGTAGAACTGATCAAATGTTTAAAGTCTGTAGAAACTGTATACAAATCTGGACTAAATGTAATTCAGAAATGGATAAAGAACAAACATGAAGAAATTACAACTAGTCCCCACGAATTTGCTTTTCACAAAAGACAACCTAGTATTGAAATTAACAATAGAGTCAAGAATTTGTTTTTCTTACATCCTAAAACTGTGCAGCAATCTGCACTTATATATCAGTTAACATGTTATCAAATTTGTAAACCAGTTGGTTCACAAAAAATGATGTAAACGAATCTACATTTGGCATTTATATGCCATAACAATAAACCAATTTGCAGTAATAAAAATATGATTTAATATAGATTATGTAAACTAAGCATGTATTATAAAAACTGCTCTAATATATTAGTTTATTGATAATTGATAATAAATTATGTCATGCTCTAATATATATTACTTTACATATTATCAATTATGTTGAACTACCATTAGTGCATATCCATGGAGTACATGGTATCATTAAGAATGTCGGGATTATAAAGAATAGAAGACCCTTACACAACTTCACTTTTGAAACATTTCTATAGAATGTTCATGAAGTTCCATTTCGATTGTAATTGCTTCCAGCTCTAATAGTGTTTGGGAAAAAAATCCATATATAATCTCCCGATCTTTGGGGAAAAAAAATCCGTATAAAATCCATGTTTGGGATACCAAAAAAATTCATAAAACAAAAGCAAAGCCACTAATAATGATCAGGGTACAATCCCATTTTTCAACTCCAATCCTCCAAAAAACTCAAAAACCTCCACAAGTTGCATCCTGAATGCCCAATAAAATATTTGCTTACTAAATTAATATGGAACAAATATAGAGAAACAACAATGTAGGCAATTATCATTCAGCAATATTTTAATTGACTATGTGCAGATGTAATATTTTAGATGTCTATAATGCTATCACATGCTTACATAAAAAAATCTCTTCGTATTAAGGGACAAGGACGAGTCGGGTTTAATATGAACTTTTTTCAAGCATGTTTAAATACTGATGCACATAGCTTTATTCAAACATATCACTTTTTAAGAATGAATTGAAGACAAGTTTAGCTTGAATCATCTTTGGCTCCCTCTGTTTTCCCAGGAGACAAAATTAAAGGCTTAATTACCAAATGATATCAACACCAAAAACCACTAAAAGGTACTCCATGTGTCAAAAATCTTGACAATATTATAGGAATTTCCAAACAAAAACTAAAATAGAGGAATGATTCAAGATTAGAGATTTTTGAGTTCAATGGGGGTTTCCAAAAAGTATCGCCGATGAGAGTATATGAAATTGCTAAGCTTTGGTTCTAACAGCTGAAAATAGAGAAATTTAAATATAGTGATCTCACTTGGTAAAACCCTACGATATGCAAATACAATACATGGCAAGATGAAAACCCAGAAATAATTATACCCTTTTTCCATTAATCTGTGTTCAATCAATGTTGGGTTTGAGTGGAAACTCAACGTCGAGGTTACCTGGAGTGGTGACCGGCTTGGAATTTATTTTTGCAGGTTCAATCTTGCAATTTCCCGATTGGAAGGATTATCACGCGAAACCCATTGTCCCGCAAGGCAACAGTACAGATCCCGTTTGTGTTTGCTGGGTCTTACGCGAAAACAGGACACAAAAACAACTTAAGTAGCATTTTGACTTGTAGCTGCGTATAACTTAAACTAGTCGCCGTAATAGACATGACTTATAGCGGCAAAATCAGTAGCTACACAAATTAAAGCGCCGGGGGAGGGAACAATTCTTGTAGTGAGTATATATATAATATATATAGTACGAAAGTCGACGTACCCGACTATTTCCTTTTTAAGAAATTGGGAGTTATTTTTTGGATGACAAAAGATTGTCCTCCCTAAGGTCGACGTTTAAAGCGTGAGGAGGGAAAATAATAAATATATATTATCAGTTCATCATGAATATAATAATAGGTAGGTAAGTGCATCAGTGCTCATGTATAATAATTAGATCATATATATATATATATATATATATATAGGCCAGGATTAACAACATTTGTTCTACCTAACTACAATTACAATTAAGTTGAGATAAAAACGGAGAGAAATTGGGAGAAAAGGCCACGGATATTGATCACTAGCTATAGCCATATATAGTAAGTACATGCAGTTACCTAATCATGCAGACAAAGCAGCTTATAAAAATCGAGATCATATGCTCCATTTTTCCCACAAACCACTACAAATCTATATATTAATTTGACAAGCCTTCTAAAATGGGGTTAAGCAAGTTTTTTCTAGCAATATGCTTCATAGGGTTCACCCTAATTCAAGCCTCCCTAGCACAAAATTCCCACCTAGACTTTCTCAACGCCCACAATGTTGCTCGCGCCCAAGCCTTCTAAAATGGGGTTAAGCAAGTTTTTTCTAGCAATATGCTTCATAGGGTTCACCCTAATTCAAGCCTCCCTAGCACAAAATTCCCACCTAGACTTTCTCAACGCCCACAATGTTGCTCGCGCCCAAGTCGGTGTTGCTCCTCTAACATGGAACCATACGCTGCAAGTCTATGCCAAGAATTATGCTAACAAGAGGAGGGATTGCAACTTAGAGCATTCCAATGGACCCTATGGGGAGAACATCGCTCAAGGTTGGGGTACATTTAACGCACTCGAGGCTGTGAAGATGTGAGTTGATGAGAAACAATACTATAACCTCGAGTCCGGCTCGTGTAAGGGTGGTGAGTGCTTGCACTACACCCAAGTTGTCTGGCGCAACACCAAGTGTATTGGATGTTCTAGGGTCAGGTGCAATAAGGATGGAGGGATCTTTATGATTTGCAGCTACAATCCTCCCGGTAATTTCATTGGTGATCGCCCATTTTAATTAATTAATTATTGGTCATGAAGCCTATGAGGGGTACTGTAATAATTAATTGTTTTGTAAAATTATAATGTGGTTGTGGTTAGTGATTTTCCTATCTATCTTTTGATCATGGGATAAAATGAGGTATAAAATATTTTACAAAATGTGGTCGATATTATTAATGATGATTAATAATATCGACCACAAAATTGATATTTGTGTTGTTCTTTAACCTCTATTATTGGTAGTGTATAGAGAAAGAAAAATCACAGGATCAGTGATAGTACTTAATGATAGTAATTTTAAAATATTCTATCTTTCCTCGATACTTAAGATAGATCATCTCCAGTATTGAGCTTGGCTTTTCATGATAACGGAATATTCATTTATTTTGCAGCCGAATCAGGCTTGAATGATAATCTAATGGCATCATTATTGATTAATTTATTCATTCGAGCATCTTGTTTTGATCTTGATAATCAGCCATGCAAGGCCATGGCCGGTACTCAAATACACTAGTTCATCATGTGCTTGTGTGTTCTGGAAGGGAAATGTACTTAGATAGTACTAAGCAATTAATCTTTACATATTTCTTTTAAATTAAAGTGATATTTATCATAAACAAATTATAATTTGTCTACGGAAATATCAGATTTATATTCAGTTTTTTAAAATGAGTGTACGACAATATTTGTACATCCTAAAAATATTTATTCACTTTTTTTAAAACTAAAAATAAAAATAAATGCATACTACTTATGCATCCTAAAAATGTAAATATTATTTGTCATTATCTATGAAAAAGTTCGTTTTTAACCTTACTATTAGCGCGTTCAAACAAAATTAAAAGGATGCAATGTGATATGTATAATTTCATATTGTGAATGTGTGATATTATATAGTAGTACTGTGTGATATATTTTTGAAATTAATGAATAGAAAAAAAAAATATATATATATATATCAAAACGGTTAATATTATTTTAATTTAAATAATTGAAACACGCGAGAACTATGATATATATAGCTTCTTTTTGTTAACATCTCCATATGAGCTATTGTCTATATATATATATATATATATATATATATTCCGACGGCCTGACCCATATGATTGAGATGGAATTGAAAATTCGTACTAATTCTTTGGAAAATCCCATTATATCAAGACATTGCGGTCGCAAGTATATTTATTCCACCTTTCATCGGATCGGGTCAGAACAAAACCTTCCGGTCAAATCGAAAGAACATATATATATATGATATGTATGTGATATAGAGATGATGAGTAGAATTTTTCATATTTTGATGGCCTGATCCCAAATATCCATGAGAATATCCATTAATTGCATGTATAGTTAATTGCTTTATGCATGTATATATGTTGTATTCATAATTGACACATGGGTCCATATTAATTTCTCGCACAAATTACCGGACTAACTTGGAAATGTTTCGTTATCGCTTAGGTTGTGGAAATATTTAACCACGAGGTTTTGAAGATAGATCAAGCAGACAATTTGGAAACTGTACAATATTTATTGATCAAGCTACATAGCTAGCTGGCTGAAGATCAAAGGCAGCAACCAATTTGATTAACTAGTACAACAGTGTTAAATCAAGTTTTTTTACAAAAGTTTTTTTTTTTGTATTTACTGCAAGAAAACAAGATTTTGTGATTAATTATTTGCGATGAAAAATCTATTTGGGATTAATTTTGCCTGTAAATAGTTATTTTGCTGTATAATTAACTGGCTATAAAAAATAATTTTTTTGTAGTGATTTAAAAATAATAATAAATTAAAATTAAACACAATACTAAAAATAAACAAATATAAATATTAAAAATACATTTCAAAACAAATAATTATAAATATAGTTAATTAATCGATCGGTGAATGTATCGTTACTATATAAACAAATAGTTATTATATCCGGCCGTACGTTTGACTAACCGGCCATATTGCATATATGTATTAATATATGTTATATAGTAACGATCCTTAGGGCTGATCATGAAAACATGAGCTTTAAAGTAAAATAAGGTTAATTGTGCTGATCAGAATTGATGCATGAATACGTTTTCTTAATTTGTCTCGTAGTTTCAGTAGTCCCAGGCACCAAAAAGTAATGGTCAAAGAATATTCTGAAACTCTGCCAACATATTCCAGCAGAAGAATGAGAAAATAAATAGATCAAAAAACGGCCAAGTAAATGAAAAGACAAAGTAAAGACAGGGATATGCAAGTCCCTAGCTACCAATGGATCAGTACTTCCGTGACATGAATTACTACACGAGATGATATTTCTCTAGAGAATAACGTCCAGTACCCATGATCAAAGCTGGGAAAAAAATGGGGAAAATGATGCACACACTTAGGATTTTTCTTTTGCAGCAACTGAGCAAGGCAGTCTATACTTGACCGGCCTATTTTTTAGTCATCCATGGATATGGGTGGGGGAAGTGATCGTGACACATGCATGCACCATAACATGATTTCATGACTAACATGCAATTGTCAATTAATCGAGTCCTGCATTTCACCATATTTGTCCAATATTATCACATCTCTTGCGCAGCTAAGTCCTAGATAATCGATCATACTCATGCAAAAAAAAAAAACACACACACACACATATATAATCCTGATCATCATTCTCATCGATAACCGAAATGCCATTCGACTTTCGATTGATCACCTTGACTTGTAAACACGAATATATATATATATATATAATTACATACTGTTCAATGCGATGTTAGAATATCTATCACTATAGGTAATAGGACAAACCGAGTTCACGCACGCGCCAGTTCGATCGCAATCAACGTAGCTTATGTTGGCCATTAGCATATATACTAGTTCTCATGATGACTTCAGCTAAGTCATGCGTTGATTTTTAGGCCTTATATCGACATATAACATGATCAATACGGTACTT
Organism: Platycarya strobilacea; assembly: GCA_036898215.1. Classification (NCBI taxonomy): domain Eukaryota; kingdom Viridiplantae; phylum Streptophyta; class Magnoliopsida; order Fagales; family Juglandaceae; genus Platycarya; species Platycarya strobilacea. Next base: position 48,127,903 of record CM072545.1, read on the forward strand.
AATTGACCGGCGCTAGTGTTAGACCGGTAGTGAATATTCATGATCACTTGAATTTTAAGTTTTCTTACAGGATAAAGGCGTAGTCTTGATCTGCCATATTGCAACACGCAAGCTTAAGACACCTAAATCACCGGCGGATTCAAGGGAGCAGAGGCAAAACCAAAAATGGGTATAAGCATGAATTGTTTCGTTTAGAAAAGGACTTGAGCATTTATATTTAGGTTTTTTTTTTTAAATAGATAAAAATGTAACCCCAATAAAAAAAAAATGATTTTTTCTTAGAAATTACTTAAATTGTACTGCATATCATGATTCTCTAGAGAACGTGCAGTACACATGATCAAAGGGAAAAAATCGAGAAAATGATATGGACACTTTGGATTTTTCTAATTTTGCAGCAAATAATGATCAGCAACTTTTTTTAAATTTTAATTTAGATGAATAATGATCAGCAACTGATGCCATTGATACGAGGTGTACGTATTTTGCTCTAGATTCTATATTAATTGCATTGAAGAGTATTAGTATTGAATTTATCAAAAAAAAAAATTAAAATCTAAATCTGAATACATATCAAAATTTTTTGATCATATTTAATTATAAATGAAAAAAAAAGTAAGAAGAATAGAATAAAAACACTTTGTTTAACTTTTATTTTTTGAAAGAAATTTTTGATGAATCTATTGCTAATGCTTTGAAGCGATAAATTTGTATAACTATGATTAAAGGATAAGCGCCTTAACATATTCCTTGGATTAAAGGCATAATTAATATAAGTTATTTTCCATCAAATTATGTATTTATACTCGCTTTTGTCTTATTAATAAGTATTTGATTTCAAATTTTAAAAGTGATTCTACTTCAATTTTGACCAAGTTTTTTTTAATAAAATTCTGTTTATATATGTTTTTTTTTAAAACGTTTACTTATGTATTTAAATTCATACAATAATTTAATTACGTACCCACATATATTCATGAATCCATTGCATTCAAGAAAAAGATAGAATCCTCATCGAGAATCGAAATGATATTTAATTCTTTATTAATAAGTCTGGCCCACAAGTGAGAAGAAGTATTAAGTTATAAAATAATAAAATCTACATGTTTCCATCAATTTATATTTTTGGGATAAATGATGATTTTATATAGTATCAGAATAGATGTCTTGAATTTGAATATTGACTCTACACTCTACGTGATGAAAAATATTAAGATATAAAATAATCAAATTTACATTTTCTATCAACTTAGGTTTTTTTAAATATGTGATGGTTTCACAGTAAGTACCTTGACTTGTAAACACGAATATTATATAACATTTGCTCACGACTTTTAATTTTCTACCCACAATTAATTACCTTAACTCATGGTCACTACATGCATGCATCGAGCCGTGCTCGCGTCGGGTCATCGAGCCTATGTAAATCTGACTCACAGTGGTCCGACTCCCACCCTGGACGGGGGGCTAAGTACGTTGATTTTAAGGCCATATTACCATATATGATCGAGTCATATATATATAATTAGTTAATCAGTTGCTTGCATATTTACAATACCGTACTTGATTAATTGACCGCTAGTCATGTTAGGGGTAGAGAATGTTGACTTCTTTCCCCTTAGAGATCTCTCTATATAAATTATATTAAATAGTAATAAAAAAAAAGTAAGTAAAAAATAATAATAAAATATTAAATAATAATAATAAAATAATCAATAATAATAAAAGTAGATAAAAAATAATATTAAATAATAAATAATAATAATAAATATTTAAAAATGTTTAAAAAACTTTGATTTCCAAACCTTTGTTTCCAAACTTTGGTCTCACAGGCCGATAAAGCGGCGTAGATCTCTTCTGCCATGCAAGCTAGCTAGGCACCTAAATCGATCGCCGGCGGATTTAAGAGAGCAGATCAGGCAAATTACCATTTTTTCCTTCATCTAAAAAAACTTATTCTTGCCCCCACATGATTCAAAAAGTTTAAAATAATTAACGTCCCGTTTAGGACGTACTTATATATATACCCAAAGTTAATTATATGGTTATAAGTAATTGTTTTGTTGAGAAAAGTTTATAATTATATATATTTAGTTATTTTTTAAAATTAAAAAACATAGTACATGAGAGCCCCAATAAAAATTTAATTTTTTCTTAAATAAAAACCTAATTAAATTGTGGCCCCAGAAAATTTTATTATATATATATATTAAAAAAAGAAGACTTGAAGCATGTGATATTTGTCTATTTCCATTAGATCATCAGACGTTCGTTTAACCTTTTTTTTTTTTTTCAAAATTCTCTTGTAGTATGATCCTAATTAGCTTTTTCTAACCGAACATGACATGACAAGCATCTATATGTGCTCATCTGAAAATCTTATAAAAGGTCACTCTGTAAGATGGAAAGGGGATAGACAAATGAAAGAAAATGCTATCTCTTATAATTCTCTATCGTATTTCACTTATAGAGATCATAAGAAGAGACTAGTAAATAACTGAATAATTGGAGTGTCCGGACAGATCCTTCGAGACCCAATGAAGTCCGGCAAACAATTTTCTTATTTTACAAAATTAAGATTAGTTCAAACAATATGCAAGAAAATGAGAGGGTCATCCGACCATATTGTTGGCATTGATTTCCCTTGACTGAAAAATGCACATGAATCATGGCCTGTGTCCCTTTCTCTATTTAATTTGTAACTCCATACTTGAAAACATGCATGCATGCATGCAGCATGTACGTGTTATTGACAATATATAACAGCCCTGCTCTGCCATGCTTGAAACCATATAAAAATATATATATATATATATATATATATATATATTATTTTGTTCCACTTAGACGGCGATATGTATGGTTTGAGGAATACGCGCGGGGTAACACAAATTATCATGTAGGATTTTAACATAATTTATGGCCATTAATTGTACGTAGGCTCATGATTGTCTTGGATAGTTTATTTCATTTACTTTTGAGAGAATAATATTGCTGGACATAGATTTATATGTGTTTTGGTCAAACATAGAAAACAATTAGTTGGAGGCCTTGTGATTATTTAATTCCTTAAATCTGTCGAAGGATGCATGACTATATTAAATGTGCCATTTATATATTGCCCAATATTCCTGATCGAGAATAAATATTCAATCTACAACGTGATCACGGGCCTATTTGACGGCGGCGCGCATTAACAAGATCACGAAATTCACTGGCACACAAAAAAATTAGCAAGTGTTCTGGCATAAATATTGGAGAGAATTTGATGTTGTAATAGGATTCAAAGTAGATGATGTTGAGTTGTTAAATTATATATTGATATATTATAATAAATTTTACTTTTAGGGACGAAATTTATTAAGGAGGAAACTTATTTGTCGTTCAAATGGAGAAATAGGTTCGGACGGACAAAAATCCATCCGAACGAGCGTAAAAATACGTTCGAACGGAGAAATATTTGTCCAAATGGAATATATTTGGAGGAAAATGTGGCGGTAGAATTGCAAGCCCATCCGAACCCAAATTATACTATTCAGACGGACAACAGATTGGAAATGGTTAATTTCTTTTATCGCTATTCATTTACGTGTATATATATATATTTTTTGTTTTCTATTAATTTTATTTTATCATTTTCAAAATATAAAAAATATATTTATATTACATTTTATGATTTATGAAACATTTAAAATATTTATAAATGTAAAAATTAATTTTATGTAATTACTTTTAAAATGTTCTTTATTTTATTATCACAAGCAATAAGTAAAATGACGAAAATAAAAAAAGAACATTGTTATGAATTCCAAAAATAAAAGAAAATACTAATTACATTTCAAAATATATATAATATTATTCGATACAACACATAAAATAAAAATACTCATACTACTTCGGTATCAAATCTATGTCCTCTTGCATAGATTTAATCCGTGTCTCTACATCATCTATCCTCCTCATGATGCGGTCCTCAGCCTCTACTACCACGCGAGTCGCCACTCTCTCCACCACGCACTCAACTATCGCCTCCAACTGCTCCAGTGTAAATCCTGCAAGCTGGGTAGCAGCACTGGTAGTAGCATTTGTCGACCCTGAAGTACGTACATAGGGGTGCCCCTTGCTTTTACTGATAGATATCTTATTGAGAACCCCCATCCGAAGTTCTCTTTTCTCACCAATCCGCTCTGTAACTCCAGCTTGAAGTAGGAGACCAGATATCAACAGTTCAAATGGTAAACTGCCTCCATTTTCATATCGTGACTCCTGTCTGATGCGGAAGAAAATATATAGTGCTAGATCAATCGGGTCCCCCCTTTCTACCCGCACCAGAAGTCGTGCCCGATCCATCCCGAAATCTGTCTTGTGCTTTTTCTGGTCTATAGTATACCCGACTATCAGATTCAGCAATCTGAAAAATGAAATGCAGTTAACCAGTTTGATGGCCTTCCCGCCATCATATACAGGAGCCTCGGGATGCCGTAGTAGCTCACGTACCTGATCGTCTATGAGACCATCATCACGTATGTACTCCTCGTCGCTATCATCAGCGTCTGAGCCAGCACCCAACTCATCGACGGTCCATGTAGCGAAGGGTGATGACGATTCAGCCTTCGTGTTTGCCCTAACAGATCTAGACGCTGCTGCTGCGGATGGATTAGGATATGCGTCCATCACGCGCGGGATGTTCAAATACTCTGCAATCACCCGAGGAGAGAAGGTGATGCTGACTCCCCGCACCATGAGTACGTAGTGGTGAATATCTCCAAGCTGATCACCCAATACCCGATGGAATTCATCTACCATATTAGGATATGCGATCCCCTCCTGTGTGCAGATCGAAGTCCATCATCGCTCCATGAAGATCTAGTGGATGGTGTGTCCCTCCTACTCCAGCTCTTTAAAGTCGTCCAAAGTGATAGGCCGCTCTACTAGAACAGACCTACGAACATGAGCACTGGGAGCAGCGGGAGAGATGGGAGTGGAGGCAACTGGATCTGCGATCACTGGCGTAGTAGCGCTCAACTGATCTCTCCCACGCTTTTGACTTCTACCCGCCATTCATATACTATATACAAATAAGTGATGGAAGAAGTTAGACGGGTTTGATGGAACCCAAAATACCTAAATGAAACCAATATGTATATCAAACTGTTCTAGTTGGAACTTACTCGTTCGGACGGACAAATAACACGTTCGAACACGTTATATGCTCGTTCGAACAAACAGGATCATCCCCTACATCTCGTTTGGATGGGGGTCATTCCCGTCTGAACGGAAACCCTTGCGAAGAGAAATGACCGAGTTGACTTGGCCATTACCTTTTTCCTACAAAACTCAAATCTATTCGGACCAAATCAACCTAATATCACTCTTAAAGGTCCGAAACAATGAATACTAAGAAATAAATTACAAAAATTATGAAAAATGGGTCGGATTCAATTTGAAATCCGACCCACACAAAAATGGGTGTTCATAACCCATTTTCAACCAATAGGAGGGGTTAGAGAGACCATACCTTATATATCTCACTATAGATTATGGTTTCAGGAAGGTGGAGTGTGATTCTCGTTCGAATAGGACTGAGTTTTAGAATCTACCGTTTGATGTGAAAATGAGGCGTTCGGCGAGGGCTGGGCATATATACCCCGACACTCGTTCGGACAAGATATTTCTCGTTCGAACGAGTTTGAGCGTTCGAACAATAAGGGTTGATGGTCGGATGGAGGGGTATCTGTTCGAACGGAAAAAAGAGAGTTTGGGGTTTAAGCAATCTGCTATCACTTCGGCTAGTTATAACGATATTATTATGTACCATACGACACTAATAATGTTATAAAGTTCTTAATAAAAAATAAAATACTAAAAGTAGTCCTTATAATATACATGCACTATATATAACACTAAAATGATAATGTTATATATAATAAATATTTATCAAGTACTTCAACTTCATATATATCAATTACTTTGTATATACTAGTATATATTAGTTAGAACATAAGTATTATACTATTTACATGTAGTGCTTAGTTTATAATAATTAGGTACATGTTACTTAGATTACTTAATATACATGCACTATACATAATACTAAGATGATAATGTTATATATAATAAATATATATCAAGTACTTCAATTTCATATATATCAGTTATTTTGTATATACTAGTATATATTAGTTAGAACATAAGTATTATACTATTTACATGTAGTGCTTAATTTATAATAATTAGGTACATGTTATTTAGATTACTTAATATATAATTTGTAGTGTCATCACTTATTGAAGTTATACAATTTATAATATAGATTATTTAGAATAGTATTAGTAATATCAGTATATACATATATAATAATAATTAAATATTATCTAGTATATTAGTATTATAATATTAGTGTAACTCTATAAGATATAACACTTATTATACATCATAACGGTCTCTCATGCGTTCTAACGGAAAATACTCAAAATACGCTTAGAATAACGCGTCCGAACACCAAAATAATCCGTTCGAATGCAAAAAGTTGAAAATTTCTCGCGGGAAAACTAGTGACAATTTGACATTTTGGCATTCGGACGGATAAATTTTACGTTCGAATGCAACTTCGCAGATTTAAACACTAACTTTTCAGTTCATTTCTTACTCAGGATTGAGCTATTTTTTAGAGAGGGAAACTAAAAGGGAGGCAGAGAATGATTGCATATTGTAGGAGGATTTTTGAGTGTCGAAGACTTGATATTCTTGAGAGGAATAGGTAAATCTCATTTCTCAATATTTTTTTTTTGTATATTTTTCAACATTAAAAGTGGTTGATAGTTTTCTCATCTTATGATTTTTAATTGTGGGCAGTGTTGTTGAATTGGATTTGAAGTTGGATATGCAAAAGTTGAGGTTAGTTTTCTAATTATTAGGGTTTAAATATTAGAGATTTATTTTGATATTTTGGGGTGATTTTATATAGATTTTGCATACTTATTTTGATATTTGAAATTTTATTATATAACCAATTTCGAGCATGATTTGTTTATTTGGGTATTTATTGCTTACTTAGTTGATTGTGAAGATTGATTCTGGTATGCTGTCAGCACGATTTCTGTTCGAACGAAACTGTTCACGTTCGAACGAATGTTGATGTCCTTCCGGACGTAAAAATATACGTTCGAACGGAATTCGTGCAGACAGAATAAATAAATAGTATTATGAGGATATCAATTACAGTATTACTGATGATGTTTATAAAATGATTTAGGTTTTTTTTAATAGGCAGTAGACGAGTAACGAAAATATAATGGACAAAAGTTGGATGCTATTGGGAGATAGACTTGGGCGAGACTATAAGGAGTATGCACGGGGGGTGAAAGTATTCATAGAGTTTGCGAAAGACAGTGCTGATAGTAAGAGTTTTATAAGATGTCCGTGCAAGAAGTGCAAGAACCTGAATTATTTAAATATGGTAGTAGTGGAGTCCCATTTGTTCGTTAATGGAATAGATTATAAATACTCGCATTGGGTTCTACATGGTAAACCATTTCCTACAGGAGTTAGATTTGAAAGTCATTCCAATCGAATGGAGGAAACTGATGCCGAGATCAATATCGACGATACAAATGTGGTCGTTTCGGATGATAGTGATGATAATGGGGAGGATATCACTGAGATGTTAGATGATATTGGTGCAAGCATGTTTAGTGTTCAAGATGGAGAATGAACATCTTCACAATCTTTTAAGGAAAACGAGAACTTCGCAAGATTGTGGGAGGATGCACAACGACAATTGTATGAGGGGTGTACCCGTCATAGTAAGTTGTCATTCACAGTAAGGTTGCTGCATATCAAGTCAGTATGCTGGATTTCTGCAAAGGCTATTGACATGCTACTTGAGTTATTTAAAGAGGTTCTACCGCAAGATAATGTGCTGCCTCGTAACTTTTATGAGGCGAAAAAATTGAAATGAAGATTGGGATTTGATTATAATATTATCCATGCTTGTAAAAACGATAGTGTACTCTTTTGGCAACAGTATGTAGAATTTGATTCATGTCCAGTGTGCCACGAGTCAAGATGGACTTCAGATAAGCGTAATATACCGAATAAAGTGTTGAGACATTTTCCCTTGATCCCTCGACTTCAACGGTTGTTTCTTTCTCGAGTGACTGCAAAGCATATGACTTGGCATAATACAGAAAGAGTTCGAAATGATCAATTTCTCTCGCATCCGGCAGATTCTTTATAGTGGAAGAAGTTTGATCGAGAATATCCATGGTTTGCCGAAGAGTCTCAGAACGTACGCCTCGAGTTAGCAACTGATGGTTTTAATCCACTTGGCAATATGAGCATTTCGCATAATATGTGGCCTGTGATATTAATGCCTTATAATTTGCCTCCTTGGAAGTGTATGAAAGACCCTTATTTCATGATGGCTTTATTGATCCCAGGACCGAGGTCACAAGGAAACGACATAGATGTATATCTACAACCACTAATAGCAGAGTTGAAAGAGTTATGGGAACTGGGTGTCAGTACGTATGATGCGGCCTTGTCGCGGGAATTCAGGATGCATGTCGCAGTCTTATGGACAATAAATGATTTTCCAACATATGGAAACTTGTTTGGATAGAGCACAAAAGGTAAATTGGCTTGCCTTGTTTGCAACAAAGATACACAGTTGCATTGGCTAACAAATGGAAGAAAATTATGTTTCATGGGCCATCATCGATATTTATCTAATAATCATAGATGGCGTTCGAACAGGACAATGTTTGATGGGAAGACTGAGTGGAGGTCATCACCACCAACAATGTCTGGCGATGATATTTTAGCACAACTACTTAAGATTTTAGAAAATAGATTTGGGAAGGACACACGAGCACGAAAAAGGAAACGAAATGCGGTGGAATTCAATTGGATAAAAAAAAGTATTTTCTTCAAGCTACAATATTGGTCTACATTGATACTTCGCCATAATTTAGATGTCATGCACATTGAGAAAAATATATGTGAAAATATTTTGGGTACTCTCATGTCAATAGAAGGGAAAACAAAAGATATAGTTAACTCCGATAAAGATTTGAAGAAGTTAGGAATAAGACTAGAATTGTATTTACAAGATAATGGGTTTCGAGCCATCATGCCTCTTGGATGGTATACACTATCAAGCGATGAGAGAAAGAAATTTTATGACTGGTTATTGTCAATCAAATTACCTGATGGGTATGCTGGGAACATGTCAAGATGCGTGCGAACACATGACTGGAAGATAACTGGTCTTAAAAATTACAACTGTCATATATTTTTATAACGTTTGTTGACAGTTAGTGTGCGTGGAAAGCTTACTCGGGATATTCGTACAGCTCTTACAGAGTTAGGGATCATTGATCATCCGATCAGTCGCATGTTAACAAAAGTAAGCATTGAGAGGACATTCGATTCAAACTCATTGACTATGTTTGGGGTCTCTGTTCAAACCTTGCTCGTCAAGTCTTGGATTGAACATAATTGTTGTCTTTTTCTTGGCCTTGGTCTAGATAATGAAATTTCTTGGTAACAGGCCACAAAAGGGAAGAAATGACAATAATCTCCACCTCATCCCACCATCGCCAACATTTTCCACGAAATTATTCCCTCAAAACTTAAGCCACAAAAATACCAACTCACGCACCCCCTGGCCCCTCCCCCCTGCGATGAACCAGTCTCTCTCTCTCTCTCTCTCTCTCTCTCTCTCTGTGTGTGTGTCTCTGAACGGGTATTCTCTCACTCGCTCTCTCAGCGTTGTAACAGTTGCAATAAACGGGTATTCTCTCTCTCAACGTGGTGGAACCATGGATCTCCATCGACGAACCGGTTTCGTATCATCGACGACGAGATGATTCTTGCTGTTTGTATTCAAAGCCTTCGACGAGTTTCAGCTGGATCTCCATTGTATTGTTTGTAGTGGCCAAGCCGAAGCCATTATCCACGGCAGTGGAAACCAGAAGCGGCTTGACAGAGTGCCGTAGCAACTGTGATTGGCGCTGAGGTGAATCGGAACTTTTGCTGTATAAATATATGTGCCGTAGTTGATCTAGGGTTTTTTTGTTTTGAACTTTTGTTGCGAATGGTGTTGGGAATGATTTGTTTTTATGATCTGTTGCGATTTACGAGTGATTGCCGAACTGGGTTAAAAATATCACCCAAAAAGAAAACATGAAGAAGAAGAAGAAAAGAAACGGGTAATCGGCTTATCGGAATTGGAAATTTATCGGGTCGGGTCGAAAAATGCGATATCGGATCGGGTCGGGTTGGCTGAACACCCCTAGCCTCAAGTTCGGGAATTACAAAGAGATTTCTATATTAAAAATAAAAAAACCTGAACTTTACACTCCCAGATTGAGAAAGAGCGGAACGGCATCAAATTCATTCTCTTTTTCTCTTGTAAATAACTTTTCCCGTTTCCTCATTTCTTTGTGTTGTAAGCTGATTTGTTTTATGATCGGTTAGAATCTCTGTTTCAATTTGACTCATTTTTTCCATTTGATTACTTTGCTAATATATTGTTGGATGTAAATTGTCCCTTCCAGAAGAAATCAAGCTCCAAGTTCTGGGAAGAAACAAGCAAAGATGAATATTGAGTACAACGCTGTAATGATTGAAATATTCACTCGGCTGCCCTTGAAGTCTCTACTGAGAGTCAGGTGTGTCTGTAAATGGTGGAACCAGATCATCTCCAACCCACTTTTCATCTCTAATTACTCAAGTTCTAATCCGCAGTATCAAGTCTCAGGATACTACTTGCAGAAGTATTTATTTCTTAGAATGTATTCAGGGTTAAGGTTCATTTCATGTGCTGGCCAAGTGGATGCTGCTCCCAAGCCATCTCTTTCTTTCATTGATGATGAAAATGGTGTTTGTATAAAGCACTCCTGCAATGGCCTCCTACTTTGCAGCAGCTTCCGTTGCCATGAAGAAGACCGCCATTACTATATCTGTAAACCCACCACAAAGCAGTATATGCCATTGCCAGGACCTCGGTCCAAAGCTGTCTTTGGTATTAGCATTGTTTTCAACCCTCAAAACTCACCCCATTACCAAATTATATGCATTTGTGACTCCAAATTGTTAGAAAACCATCACCAAATAATGATATTCAGTTCGGATTCTGGATGTTGGAGAGTGTCAGGAAATCCTTTTGTAGTTTTGGATGACATTCTGTTCAATCGAGGGGTCCTTTGGAAGGGTGCTGTACATTGGGTTGGCAGGGGAGAGTCATCATTTCGGTTTGATGTTGAAAGAGAGCTTCTTCATAAAATGATGATGCCTCCCATTCCAGAGGGTCGGACAGAAAGGAGATTTGAATATTTCGGTGAATCGGGAGGCCATCTTTATCTCATCGAGAACTATGGCTCTCAAAAAGCTGAATTTGATGTTATGGAGATGAATGGAGATTATTCTGGGTGGTTTGTGAAGTACCATGTCAATCTCGATGGACCATTGGCTTCCCCGTTTCAGGAACTTCATCATCGTGTTTTCTCGGTCTTGCATATTGTTCATCGAAGAGTTGGAGAAAGGGAAGAGTCAATCTTGGTACTCCATATTCCTGGAGACTTGACCCTTTACAACCTTCGAGACAACAAATTCATGAGCCTTTCTGAGCTGAGCATGGGAGAGAATCCGAGATTGTCGTTTGGATGGGAATCCAGGAATCTGGGGTTGTGCTATACATGGGAATCTGTTCATCCATTTAGCAACACTGAATGTTATATTTGATAATTGCTGTAGTTTTGATTATTTGCTAAGTGGTTTTATGTACCAACCATATAAAAATGATTTCGTTTAGATTTAGAAATGAGATGAGATAATTTTAAATTGAAGTTAAAAGTTAAATAAAATATTATTAGAATATTATTTATTAATATTATTATTGTTATAAGATTTGATAATGTTAAATTGAGATTTAAAAAAATTAAGTTATTTATTGTATTTTGTGTTAAATTTTAAAAAAATTATAATAATGAGATAAGATAAGATAAGGTGAGGTGAGAGGATTCCAGATTCTAAACTAGGGCTAGTGTGGTTTGGATTAGTGAGTTGAGATAAGATGAAATATTTTTACAATTCAAAAAATAAACCTAAATTTATGTGATAAATAGTAAAATTAGATATTTTGTTGAAGTTTGTATCATTTTTAAGAATTTTGGTTTTTTCTAATTGATTTTTAAAGTGGAAATTCACTTCTAGATATTTTTACTATCGATTAGTAAAAGATTAGAAATAGAAATTTGGACGCTTCAAATCTTAGATTTTAGAATTATTTATTTGTTTTTTAATCCAAACTGACTAGTTAATAGAAAGAAAAATGCTAATTCTATTTTAAAAAATTAAGATTTTTTATTTTTATTTATTTATTCACGTGTTAATTACTAATACATTAAAAATTATGAAATTTAAAATTGAAAAAAAACTGAAACTCAAAACCTTGTCTTCATATAAAATTTCAGAGCAGAAGAGGAACTATGCCAATTAATGCAATGGCCGCAACAGTAGTGAATCCGTTGCTTATTATTATTTCATGAACAGTGTTTCCACTGTTCATGTGAGTGGCTGCAGCTAAAGTCCGGCTGCAGCAAATATTTTTTCTTATTTCAATTTGCTGCTCTGATTCAACCCCAAGATGCCGTTTTGGAACCAGAAAGAACACCAACAAGGTACCCAGGTATGTCTTTTGATTTAGGAAAATTCTATTTGTGCACGGGATGGTGTACCTCTCATGTATACGTTCATCCACGTGTAAAAATTAAACGATGCGTTTGATCATTGAGGCTTGGATTCTGAAAAACAGACTCTTCTTCGACAATTTTTTTTTCCTAAGAAAATCAGAAAGTGAGGAACAACTTATTTACAGGTAGAAGAAACATGCAGGATTGTTTGTGAAAACGCAAATTGGCTTGGATTAGTGAGGTGGAATTCAAATGAGATAAAGCTGCAAATTTTGTATTTGAATTCAAATAAGATAAGATGGAGTCTTATCTTTAAATTGTAATTTTTAGATAAGTGTAATTCAAACTATGGAGTTTATCCATAGCTTTTTAGGTCCATCTAGGAGTCTTGGAGTCTGGTAGAAAAGCTGAAGGCTTAAATTTCGAAATCTGGAAAGATAAACTCAAAAGACAAATTCGAAATTCAAATAGCAGAAGTAAATCCGGAAGTCTGTTAGCAACCTGTCAGCAGACGGATTCTGATGAAGGATGACCTGTCAGCAGACGCGTTTCAGCAGCACTTTTTGGATAGACTATTTAAATAAAGTCATACCATAACCCTAGGGGAGGTTTTCGACCAGAGCATCTACCTTGAGATATTGGAGAGTCTTTCTAAAGAACAACGGCGAGGAAAACTCAAGGGAGAAGATCCATACACTTGTGAAGTGTGATTTTGCTTCAAGGTCGGAGGAAGATTGTTGATTAGAATATATAATCAACCACTGGAGGTTCCAGTAGGAAAAGCATAGATTGAAGATCGTCAGAGGTTCTGGCTGCTACTGCGGTAGGGATAAACGGGTCGTTTATCCGGTCAAGTAAGGGAGTCAATTGACAAAGGTTTTGTAATTGAATAGCTTACTTGTAAACTGATTTTCAATAAATAAAAATGACTTTCCTGGGTTTGGTTGCCCCGTAGGGTTTTACTTTTGAAGAGTTCTTCAAAAGGTTTCCCTTCGTAACCAATCGACGTGTTAATAGTTAGTAATATATTCATTACATGTTTATGAATATTTACATGATTGATATCTAACGAGTTTGATTGAAATTGTTAGAAATATTTGAACTTACAGGGGTAAAAAGGGAATTTCAATTGGTATCAGAGCGGGTTCACTCATCCGAGTGTGATTCGTTCCCCTGGTAGAGATGGCATCATTGAATATTCCACCACAATTTGATGGTGAGAACTATGCATATTGGAAAGTACGCATGCGAGCATTCCTCAAATCATTGGATGAACGGGTATGGCACACTGTTGAAATTGGGTGGAAAAGACCCGAGACTAGTGTGGAAGCCTGGTCGAAGGATGAATTGAGCAATAGCAATTTTAATAGTAAAGGATTGAACGCCATATTCATGGCGGTATCACAAGAAGAGTTCAAAAGGATCTCCATGTGTGAGATAGCTGAGGCATGGGATATACTGGAAATTACACATGAGGGAACCAAGACTGTGAAAAACTCAAAATTACAATTGCTAACCTCTAGATTTGAAGAAATTAAGATGCATGAAGATGAATGCTTTAATGATTTCTATGCTAAACTAAATGATCTTGTGAATTCCAGGTTCAATCTTGGAGAGAAGGTTGAAGACTCAAGAGTTGTAAGGAAAATCAAGAGTTGTAAAACAATAATCTATTGATTTTGCTACACATGTTATAGATGTGATTCATCGAGCTCAGCAAGATCCAGAACAAAGCCTTCCTTTTGGTAGCCTTATCACACGAGTAGCTTTGGAGGCTAAAGTCCCAGTCCGGCCAAGTGAACCCACTACCAAGATAGCAGGACCAATTTCAGCGCTCACCTTAGTCAAATCTGAAGCTGTTTTGACTAATTTGTCCAAAAAGCGCCCCCATGAGCCCGAGTCAGTCTCCTCACCGCCAGAACCCACTGTTCAGCCACCTCCATTTCAGGAGCAATTTAATTTGCTCACTCAAAAGCTGGACAGCTTGGCAGATTTCTGCAAGACAGAGTTTCTATCTCTTAATGATCAGATTGCTCAACTCTCAAATGACATTCAGCATCTAACTGAGCATGTGATGCCTGAAAGTGATGATGAATTTTGATAGTCTTTGTCTGATATTGCTGACAAAAAGGGGGAGACATGAGAAAGGGGGAGACATGAAAAGCTAAAATAAATCTAAAAATAATATATAAACATATTTCTATAGAGTTGAATATAAGAAGAGGGCTAAGAACAGCAAACGCACCTTTAGCTAACTCTTGAAGTTGTTTCACGACAACCTAGATGAACAAGAAGGGTTAAAATCAATTAGATGAAATAAAACAAAATGCATGCATATGAAACCAAGTGTATCTCAATTTCTTCACCAATCCCTATTGCAAGCGGGGGAAACACTTTGTGCAGCCATGACTTCCAACAAAGTTATTGTCCTAATTAAATTGTTGTCAATGGTTTCTCTACACTTTCACTAATTGCTTTTAACGCAGCAAAATGTATCACAGCATCAAATCTGCAGTGAAAACAGGATAGACAATGCTTATTGTACTAATTATATGTACATATAAACCATAGTTCAAACTCATTGCAAAAAATAAACCATCAAATGAGATCAATTAAATAAGAAAAAGAAAAGCCATAAATGTTGCTCCTTGAAGAAGAATTCAGACACTTAAAAGTTCACATACAGAACAGAATAGCAAGAAAAGATAAAATGACAATCGAAAGAATACTTGAAGTTATATTTAAGTATATATCCCCTTACAAATATGATCCACTAAATCTTGCAAAGGAAAGTATTTTTAAAAAATTAGAAGGCATGCACACACGAAAAGACAAGTAGTGATATAGATGGAAACACCTCAAACTTTACATCCATAAATGAGTAATTCTTTACCTACATGATTCCAATATGCCACATGTGTAGGTGAGAAGCTCCACCATCAAAATGAGCATTTCCTTGTGTTGCTACCATCAGATTCTGGTGTGCAGAGCCTGCCGCTTGAGGAAATCAGAAACAACTAATAGACCAACACATCAAACAATACAATCAAATAAAAAACATGGAGAACCGCCCCAATCACTTACTTTTATAAGTAACAAGAATATTTAGCCATACCTTTGCAACTATGTAAGCTTCAATAGGATTATTCAGTCAAATAACATATAGAATCAATCATAAATAACATATAAAATCATTATACTTAGTGCTAAAATTAAAATGGACTGCCTGTCATCTCTGCTTATGAGGTCCAACTCAAAATTGAATATGGTTATATAAATTTGGCACTAGCAAGGAATTCATATAGAGGTCCCAAAGAAAAAAGCATATGAGCTAAACTAGAGAGAATAAATTACACTTACCATTATAGAAAAACTAGTCAATCACACTCTACCAAGAATAAGGCAAACTGTTGCACCAAAATTATCCATAAATATAGTAGGAATAAGGCAAACTGTTGTATCAAACATTTCATGAAGTGAAGCTAGTATATAACAAACATTCGTCTTAAAGGAACCACATATGTGCATTTAGAGGAACCATTGAAACTAAAATATATGGAGGGTAGTCCACACAGTTAAACATAGGGAACATGGCAAAAGAGTCCATAGGATTTGGAAACTTACCAAACATAAATAATGATTTAATCAGAATTAACCACTATTTTGATGCTTTCTTATTTTCCTCGAAAACAAGCTGATCAGAAAGTTGTGGAGCATAACGTCTTGAAGCATAAATATACCATATCCATTAAAGATAACCAATATACATGTTTCATGATGCATATAAGGTATGTTGCCAAATGATGATGAAAAGCTTATATAAATAAAGATAAGGATATGACATCGGCAAATGATAATTACTAAAATATACTATATCTTACATTAAATGAATATTATCTATGATTCCTGCCTGGAGAAGATATTAATTACCTGCATAGCTTTCTCCAACATACCTTAGCTAACCATACAAGTTTAAAGCAATGCAATATCAGAACTGGAAAAGCAACTGATTACCATGAGGATGGGATGTAACTTGGGGAGGATATAAAATGGTATATATGCAAATGAATACTGAAATGTAGTTGCTCACCATAACATGCTAATGCTCCTCCTAATAAAAGTATTGCTATGGCAAAAGAGTTTACATACGCCTGCATTGATGAGTTGATCATTGCCCAATGGCTTCACTTATAAACAAAAACCATAACGCTTACATACCATGTTGGAATACTCAACCTAGTTTTTACTAAAGGAAAAATAGTTTAATTTATAGCTTTTAGAAATTCATTTCACTAGTAAAATGTGGTTAAGTTAATAAAGTCGATATACAAAATGCAAGAGGAAACAAACTAGCTATCCAACCAATTTACAGAATTAATTGACAATAGCTATGTGCCCCAACTAGGTTGCTAGAAATCTTTCTAGCAGCCTTGAAACATTATTTATATCCATAGAGAATAAGTTCTGGATTGAGATTTAAGATATAATCATTAAGATGCCTTGAATCATGTTGCAATATTTCACATACAATATAAATATTCAATAATTTCACTAGGCAAACAATTGCTCTTCTGCGAGACTAAAAATAAAAATAAAAATTGCACTTCTGGATCTCTACTTGTTTATATGTACTTCAGGATCTCAGTTTCAAGATGACAAGTAAAAAACAATTTATAGAAATTTGTAACTAGCATCATCCCAAAACTCAACAATGCCTCCACCCAAACTGTTTCAACTTTCCTCCGCCCAAACTCAACAACACCTTTACTCAACAATGCCTTCACCCAAACTGTTTCAACTACATAATTAATATAACATTATTGACAGGCACATCATTTCAAGCAAAACTTTGTGAATTGTGGACACAAGGAAAATAAGAAATTGAAAAAAAAAAAAAAAAAAAGAAAATTTGTGGAGAAAGCTCCAACCAACAGAACCACAACCTCAAGGTGAAGGAATCAAGAAAGATTGACCACCGTCCAAAAGAGCTTTGCATTTCAGTATCCATCCAAGATTAATAAAGCAGATAATGTACATCTCTCCAAATAAACACAGTATAAAATGCATAGCAAAATAGATTTTCCATACCTAAACCCAAAGTGGGGACTGGTTGGCTTCACCAGCATGCCACGCGATTCAGTGATGAAAATCGCCTCCAACTGTGGTATTCTAAAACCCAAACATTCCTCATGTAAAAGCAAAGAAATGAGGAAGAAAAATCTGAGGGTGTGTGATTGAAAATAGAGGGGATGTGAGAGCCTCATTGTGCATGAGTAGGATGGAGAGTGAGTGAGAAAACTTACCACCGTTGGACACTTCTAGTGAGGAGAATCCAAAGGCGACCACAAACTCAATACCCACACGCTGCCGTACATCAAAAAACCTCCAATCACACCAATTAATTAGAGAGAGAGAAAGAAAGAGATCCGAGTGTATGCAAACAAAGAAGAAGTGAGGGCCTGTGTGAGAGTGAAATCAGATCAGAGAGTGAGAGAGGTTGATTAGGAAAAGCTTACTCGCATCGAACGATGGCACTTGACGGTGGATACAAACGACATAGTGATAGAGGGATATCAGTGAGAAAGCCTCGACGGCGACCAAAATCCCATGACCCGCAAGCTCAGTGGAGACAACCGTCGGCGAGGAGATTATGGGGGAAACATGAAATCGTAGGGGATGACCTAATACATTTCGTGGAAGAGGGAGAGTATGAGTAACGCTCGATCTTTGAGCGGGAAGTTTCAAGCAAGAAGAAATACATAAGCGGGATGCAATAAGCTATAAAGCCGTAAAAAAAATATACCTCTTAACTTTTCTGATAAATCTTAATTTGTGAAAAAAAAGTGTAATTCCCACGTGATTTTCCTTCACTACAAAAAAATAAATTTAAGAAATTTATAAGTTTATTTACTGCAATAATATTTTGTGGCAAGAACACAATTTTTTTTTGTAAAAAAATAAATATTTACCACAAGTTTTCCTTCATCACATAAAATAAATTTAACAAATTTATAAATTTATTTGCCGTGACAACACGTTGCGGCAAAACATGAATTTTCGCCACAAAATAAATATTTGCCACAAATTTTCCTTCACCACAAAAAATAAATTTAACAAATTTGTAAGTTTATTTATCGCAACAATATTTTGTGGCAAGAACACAATTTTTACACCACAAAACAAATGTTTTTCATAAAGTTTTATTTGTTAACGTAATTTGGTGACAAAAGGTTCAATTTTTTTTTACCATAACTAGATTTTGTGGTAATAAGCCACTATATCTCACAAACTTATGTCGGCGAAAAACAATTTGTAGGAAAAGCCAACATATGTTGTAGTGAATTTACATGGCATTAATCAATTGGAAGAGGTAATGATCTTTAGTAGAATGTTCAAACGTAGAAAGCGTATAAAGAGTTTAATGGTAGAACGTGTAAGGGTTAACTCATTGAATGGATTAAAAGCTAAATATAATAAGAATTTAGCTATTAGGACTTTAAAAAAGTTTATATTAAATTGTCTAAAAGGCATAAATTTTAATTCAAGAGATTAGTAATACTAAAAGAAATTCTAAATTTGGAGGCTCCAAATTAATAGTCAAACTCTTATTTTATTAATTTTTTTCTCTTTTTTTTTTCTTATCATATAGAATATGATTATTAATTAATTAATTTTTATTAGTTTCTCTCTCTCTTGCCAAACTTTTGATAATAATTTAATTTAAATAAAATATGATTTTTAATTAATTTTTTAAGCTCACAATTTAATTAAAATATGATTACTAATTAACATATAATAAATAAAATGGTAAAATATGATAAAATAAATTAATAATTATAAATAATAAATATTTTTTAAACTATTATAATAAGAAAATTAGGTTTTTGTGACTATTAAATTGCGATCAAATGACTATTTGCAGCTAAAATTGGTTGCAAATAATCATTTGATCGCAATTAAATGGTTACAAATAAACAATTTTTTCATTACTTTATATCTTAATAAATGAATAATCTAATATGAAAAATTGATGTGAATAGTCAAAATCAAATTATTGTTATATTATTTTATTATTATATAATAAAAAAAAATCTATTTCAATATAGAGATTTATGTAAATAAAATGAACGAAGATCAAAATTTAAATTATATTGAATAAAATTATCCTTTTAACAATAAATGTACAATCCATTAATGATAGTGCTCTAAAGAGACCAAAACACCGCTTGCATGCACCATAATAATGATGATATTAATTTTTATATACCTTTCATATATATAATGCACGCGTATTGTACGTACCATCTATGATACGAATTAAAGTACAATTATGCACATATATAATCTGAAAGGAAAAAAATGCTCTCAGTTATTGTATATTAATAGTGCAGTGCTACAATATACCCCAGGGATGTAGCCCGGTCATGATCTCCCGATAATTATAAAAAAAAATTGTTTTCATTTGTTTTTTTATTTTTTTAATATTTCTATTTATTTAAGAAGAATCGTATTATCAAAAAACAAATCTTTAATCACTAAGTTAAAAAAATAAAAATAAAAATTGGTTTCGGGAGAAAATTTCGGGAGCTTTCTTTGGGTGAAAAGGCATTTCTCATATTAATATCATTTTTGGGATTATGACAAGCGTAATTTTATCTCTAGCTAGCTAAAAACTAACATTTGTTTTGCTAGCTTTATTACAAGAACATTGTTAAAAGAAATTAACTACTCAAGGAAAATGAAATTAACTACATGCATGTACTGTAGAAAAGATATTCTATTAGATAATAAAAGAAATTAAAAGCTGGTAATTGAAAGAACTCTAATGAAAATATATCACAAATATTAAATGCTAGCTTCAAGTATTTTCATAATTATATATAATAACAATTTTCAGGGACACAATTAATTAAGTAATTTCATTACAAAAAAATTGGGTATTTGTACTGGTCAATTATTCTTTGCTAAAATGGTTATTTTCTGTCAATTTTTGCAACAAATAGTCGTAATGGCAAATAATAGTTGGCCACGTATACTTAATTTTTTTGTAGTGAATTTTTAAGAAAAAATTTTTTTTTTTAATTGGGGTTATATTTTTTTTATTTAAAAAAAAACGTAAATATAAATGCTCAAGTCCTTTTCTAACGAAACAATTCATGCTTATAACCATTTTTGGTTTTGCCTCTGCTCCCTTGAATCCGCCGGTGATTTGGGTGTATTAAGCTTGCATATTGCAATATGGCAAGATCAAGTCTACGCCTTTGTCCTGTAAGAAGACTTAAAATTCAAGTGATGATCAATATTCACCACTCCGGTCTAACACTAGCGGTCAATTAAGTACCGCGCGTATTGATTATATATGTTATACGTCGATATATATGGCTTAAAAATCAACGCATGACTTAGCTAAAGTCATCATGAGAACTAGTATATATATACATATATATATATATGTGTGTATCTACGTATGTATATATATATATGTATGTATGTATATATATGTGTGTGTATCTATGTATGTATGTATATATATATATGTATGTATGTATGTATATATATATGTATATTATGAATTATTGAGGGCGGCTCTCACCTCCTTAATTATTTTTGTGAATGAACTTACCATTACTATTTTAAGTCTTGTACAGTAACTTGTATAGTAATTTCAACGCCTATAAATATGAATTTCAATAATTCTAAAATTCATAAGAAAAAATTATAGAACGAAAAAAGGTTCAGTTTTTAAAAATTTCTTTTATATTTCTCTTGCAATAATAGTAATTTCATTTTTAATTTTATAATACGTTATCAGCACGATATTCTATCGATACTAAAACTCGTGGTCTTCTACTTCAAGTAAGTTTTTCAATATAATATTTGCAATCGTCGAGATAAATATTAAAGGTAATATTGTTGAATATTACTTAATAAAATTATACTTTTATTTCTCATGATTATGTAAATATATTTGTTAAACCCACAAATATATGTTTGTAATTCATATATATAACGTCAAATATTGAAATTTATTACAATTGATATTTCTGAAAAAAAAAATTATTTATCCAGAATCCTTGATGAGATCCGTTTGGATATGATGAACTTGGAAGACACAATCAAAGAAGAAAATGGCGTGTCCCTGCAGGACCGTGCTGTGTATCTCATGGTAAAAAATCTTCTTATTGTGTGAAATGATTTAAGGGATAAATATGAGCACCAGAAGATGTAATTTTTCCAAAAGCTCATTATGACTTATTGCACCTGAAGTTGCAAGATTTTAAAAGTGTTAGAAAAAACTATAGAAGTATGAGTCCCAGAAGTGATAACACTAAAGTAGATAATAATAAAAATATACCGTATCATTAGAAGTGATTCAACTCAGAGAATAGTAAAGGCTCTCAGAGTAATTTTTCATAGAAAGATGAAGATGTTTGTCATAGATGTGGTATGACTGAACATTGGTCACGTACCTGTTGTACGGTCAAACGCTTGATTTATTTATACTGAGTTTTTACATATTATAGTAAAGCTTTTTAATATTTTATCATATTTTAATGAAAGGTTGGTGCTTGAAGCATGACAAAAAATTACTTGGGATAATAAAACTATGTCTAAATTTAATCATTTTACAAATGAATGTGAACCAGAAATTTAGAAGGTAATCTATTTGCAAATCAATTGCCGGATGTATTTACTGACACTAGAAGTGTAATAAAATCATATATTTCTGCTGTTAATGCTTCAACAATGATTGAAATCCTTAAATGACAAATTGTCAAAACAGTAATAGGTGAGTCTAGGACACGCATGAAGCGTGGAAGACTTATTGGTGCAAAAAATAAAATTCCTCGAAGGAAAAAGATACAAAATGAATTTGGTGTTCCTGAATAACCCATACCTACAATACAAGCTAAAAATATAGTTTATCTTCTTGAATAGGAAACTCCTGAAGAGTACAAACCTCTTGAAAAGATGTTTCATGAAAGGTTTTCTCCTGAAGAGGAACAAGTACCTGAAAATAATGAGATTTCAATACATATAATGAGTATTGAAAAAATTTTGGATAGAAATAAAACTGTTGTCGATAACATATTTTCATATAAAATGACCTTTGACATTACTAGAAGTAATGAAGAAAGTGAGTCAAGAACCGTCGAAAAATGTCGACGTAGAAATGATTGGCCAAAATGTAAAGCAACTATTGAAGTTGAATTAAACTCGCTAGCAAAACAAGAAGTATTTAGACCTATTGTCCAAACACCAAAAGATGTAATGCCTGTTGAATATAAGTAAGTATTTTTATGAAAACGTCATGAGAAAAATAAAATTGTGCGGTACAAAGCACGGCTTGTCGTACAAGGTTTCCTGCAGAAATCTGGGATTGATTATGAAGAAACATATTCTCCCATCATGGATGCAATCACATTCAGATTTTTGATTAGTCTGGTTGTTACAAAATGATTAGAAATGTGGTTGATGGATGTAGTCACTGCATATTTATATTGTTCTTTAGACTATGATATATATATATATATGAAAATCCCTTAAGGATATAAAATGCCTGAAGCATCTACAAGTATTTATAGAAGTATGTACTCTATCAAATTTTAAAGATCTTTATATGAGTTAAAGCAATCCGGACGTATGTGGTATAATCGTCTAAGCGAATATCTATTGAAATAAGGATTTGAGAATAATCCTATATGCCTATGCGTTTTTATTAATAAATCAGAATCCAGATTTGTCATTATTGAGATTTATGTTGATGATTTAAATATTGTGAGAACTCCTGAAGAGATCTCAAGAACCGCTACATATTTAAAGAATAAATCTGAAATGAAAGATTTTAGTAAAATAAAATTTTGTCTCGACTTGCAGCTCGAGCACTCGCCAAATAAAATTTTTATTCATCAGTCCATGCCTACAAAGAAAATGCTGATGCACTTTTATATTGACAAAACTCATCTTCTGAGTACTCCAATAATTGTTTGATCACTTTATGTGAAGATTGATCAATTCCAACCTTGTAGTGACGATGAAGAAATTCTTGGTCCTGAAGTACCATATCTCAGTGTAATCGGAATTTTGATGTATCTTGCAAATTGCACTCGGCCTAATATTACTTTATCAGTTAATCTGCTTGTAAAATATAGTTCTGCACCAACTCGAAGGCATTGGAATGGTATTAAACATGTCTTTCGTTACTTTCATGGTACGGTTGATATGAGATTATTTTATCAACGTGAATCAAGTTCACAATTGATTGGGTATGCAGATGCAGGTTATCTTTCAGATTTACACAAAGGTAGATCTCAATCTGGATATTTATTTACTTATGGAGATACTGTCATATCATGGAGATCTGTCAAGCAGACTCTATTTGCCACATCTTCAAATTAACGTGGATCAAGTCTACAATTGATTGAGTATGCAGATACAGGTTATCTTTCAGATCCACACAGAGATAGATCTCAATCTGGATATTTATTTACTTATGGAGATACTGTCATATCATAGAGATCTATCGAGCAAACTCTATTTGCCACATCTTCAAATCACTTAGAAATCATTGCTATTCATGAAATAAGTCGAAAGTGTATTTGACTAAAATCTGTAATTCAACATATATAGGAAAAGTGTGGACTTTTCATGATCAATGATAGCCCAACAATTTTATATGAAAATAATACTGCTTGTATCACTCAAATCAGAGGATGATATATCAAAGGTGACAGAACCAAACATATTTCACCTAAATTCTTTTATACTCACGAACTATAAGAGAAAAGTAAAATTGATGTCAAGCAGATACGATCAAGTGATAATTAGGTAGATTTATTCGTAAAGACATTACCAACTGCGACATACAAGAAAATTGTGCAGAATATTAGAATGCGAAAACTCAAAAATCTATTGACATGCACTTTTCAGCATGAGTAAATGTCTTGAAGATTTGTGCTAATTGTACTATTTTTCCTTCGCTAAGGTTTTATCCCACTGGGTTTTTTTTTGCAAGGTTTTAATGAGGCAAATTTAAAATATTTAGAGGTATATAAGAATATTGTACTCTTTTTCTTTCGCTATTGATTTTTCTTCCCACCGGATTTTTCCTTGACAATGTTTTAATGAGGTAGATTTTTTATGGGTGGTCATTCAAGTTGGAGTATTATGAATTATTAAGGGCGGCTTCCGTCCCTCTTAATTATTTCTGTAAATAATTCCACTACTATTATTTTAAGTATTGCATAGTAACTTGTATAGTAATTTTAATGTCTATAAATATGAGTTTCAATTATTCTGAAATTTATAAAAAAAATTTATAAAATGAAGAAAATTTCAGTGTTTCTTTTCTATTTTTTTTATAATAGTAGTAGTTTTAATTTTAATTTTATAATAATATATATATATATATTTGCTAATGGCCAACGATCGAACTCGATCGCGTGTGCGTGAACTCGGTTTGTCCTAATACTTAAGGTGATGGATATTCTAGCCGGGTTGTGATTGACGCAATAATTGTGCAGCTGCACACCTATCTCTTTTACATATATTTATTATTATTATATTTTTCTTTCAAGCAGTCAATGTGCAGTTCGGTTCCCTTTCATTTTTGTATTCTAACATCGCATTGAACAGTATGTATTAGTTACTGTTCATGACCTGACGAGCACGGCTATCAGCTCGATGCATGCCGTCATGTGGATCATCATGATTAATGAATCAACTTAATTGGTTGGTAGGAAAATTAATTAGCCTCGCTTGAATTCGGAAGTAAGATGGATTGAGGTGAGTTTAGTTTATTTTATAATATTATTATTATTTTAAGATTTAAAAAAGATGTGTTAGAATTTAAAAAATATGTGTTGAGATTTGAAAAAAATGTATAAAAATTTATGTTTTATATAAAAAATTATAAAAATATAATAATAAAATAAAAATAAATTGAGATGAGTTGAGTTTATCTTTAAATATAAACGGAACTTAAAACTCGTGAGAGCATATGTTATATATATATATATATATATATATATTTTTTCGTGTTTACAAGTACTCAAGGTGATCAATCGAAAGTCGAATGGCATTTCGGTTATTGATGAGGATGATGATCAGGATTATATATATATATATATATTTATGTGTGTGCGTGCGCGCAATGATCGTATGATTGATCATTATCTAAGACTTGGCCCCGCTTGGATTCGGAGATGAGATGAGTTGAGATGAGTTTAGTTTATTTTTTAATATTATTATTATTTTGGGATTTGAAAAAAGTGTGTTGGAATTTGAAAAAGGTGTATTGGGATTTGAAAAAGGTGTATAGGAATTTGTATTTTGTATAAAAATTTATAAAAATATAATGATGAAATGAAAGTGAGTTGAGATGAGCTCAACCCACTTCCGAATCCAAGCAGGGCCTAAGGCTGTGACGCACCAACAAGAGACATGAATGGAAGATATTAGCCATATGTCATGTCACGATCACTTCCCCCACCATGACTGTGACGCCCCCAACTTACGTCTGGGATTTAACGTAAATTAAGGTGTCTGGATGAGCAACACTCGGCTACTCACCCTCGTACTTAACAAGGCTAAAAAGTATAAATCACTTAATTCGCAGCGGATCAGGTTTTTGATATAAAACTTTCTAAAGATCACACGGAAATATATATACAACATTCATTAAACTTAAACATTGTACTTTATACATATACACAACCCAACTGTAGCAAAATATTTTACATTCATCCCAAACAAAACTTTCCTTCACCTCACTCTTTCTCCCTCTTAACCTCGGGATATTTTCTCCCATAGCGAAACCTATCCATACTAATACTAAAGTCTCGCTGGAGCTGTTGTCCCTGTGGAGTCACACAAACTCCACACATGGACAAGGAGCCGTCTGCTCCTAAGGTTAAGCAGCATCCCGTACGTCGCCTCTCCTCAACAAAAGTGGATGCATCAAGACTCCCAGATCCGGTGGGTCGACTACTGGTAGGAGGTCCGAAGGAAACAAAAGAAATATCCAAAAAGGGACTATAATCGGAAAGTCCCTCAAGACTCCCCGAAGTCTCCTGCCTCATCGGGGCTGTCCCCCTGCTGGTCATCGAATCCTGTATAAAATAATATGCACAAAATATATGGAGCCACAAAAGAGTGAGATTTCGAATGAAATCTCAGTAAGTACATAAACAGCTTAAAGGAAATAGGGAAAACGACCACAAAGTTAAACCACAACTGACAAGGGAAATTACCCTAACATACCTCTCACAAGACCACTGTCTAACTGACACTTTTCTCAACTCACCCATTGTCTTATATTAAATTATATTGTTTTCCCTCTAAAAAAATTCTTATTCATTCATATTACTGATGGGCGTTACGTATCGCCGTCCCCATCACATACACTCATCAATCATCCGGGCGTTACGTATCGCCGTCCCCGTTATGATGAGTCTGGTGTCAATCATCCGGGCGTTACGTCTCGCCGTCCCCGTTATGACACGAAATATATACACATAGTACTGCGGGCGTTACGTCTCGCCGTCCCCGTGGAGATCACAATTTCATATTACGACAGGCGTTACGTATCGCCGTCCCTGCCGGCACGTCAGTCATACGGGCGTTACGTATCGCCGTCCCCGTCATGACGTGACTAACTCATCTTTTAGATATTATTTTCTTTCTTTATAATCTTCTCTTATCCACATGAGTCATCTCACTCATAACCCTTCCCATTTGAAACATCACTTCCATTCTAAGGAAACCCTAAGTCTAGGCAAAACAGGGTATCTCGCTCGAGCGGCCTATCGAGCGAGTATCGAGCGAAGTCTCGGGTTGAGACTCGCTCGAGTGGGGTATCGAGCGACAGTCAAGCGAGGGTTCAGATTTTGCCTTCGCTCGATCACCTGTCGAGCGAGAGTCGAGCGAACTCACGGCTCTAAGGGTTTTTCCACTCAAAACATGCCAATCTTTTTCATACACTCTATTTATCTTCTTACAAGCTTAAATCCAAGTTTCTACAATTTTATTAAACACATAAACTAGACAAATAAAATCAACCCTACTCATGTATCCATTTTCCACTTAAACATGTTCTCAAGTGTTCACTACTATGAAATACAACTCAATCATGCCAATAAAACCAGTTCCATGCTTAATTTAAGCTAGAATATGGACTTACAATTTCTTCCAAGCTTAAGAGAATTGATCCAACCCACTTTCTCCAAGTTTGCTCCCACACACACTCACTTCACTCACAAGTGATCACTTTGAGGGTTTGGGGAGGGTTTTCTGATTTGGCTTCACAAGGCAAGTGCTCTCTCCTTCTAAAGGAGCTTAGGAAGCTCTCAAGGTCCTATATATATATTGGTGGTCGACCAACATGAGGGAGAGAAAAGGAATTGCACCCAAGGTGCCCTAGTTGGCAGATTTGCATGTGATGAGGTGTCCATCTAGGCAAAATCTAATGATGAGGATTAAGCCTCCCAAATCCTAGGCCTTGCAGCTGGATTAGTCATCTAAGGGCTCACAATTGAGGTGGTTTGGCTGCCCATTTTGATCCATGGCTGAGAAGCAAGCTAAAGGGATAAGAGGTGAGGTGGCACTTCACCTAACCATGCATGCATCTCTCATCTCCAGCTCTCCCCTTGTGTCACACGCCCATCATCAGGTTTTCTCCTCCATTTGGTTCCTTCCCAACTCCCTTAGGTCTTCCCTCAACAAGTCCTAGAAGGTTACTTCATAGTTTAGTTAAGGTAGAGCCAATTTTGATCCAATTAGTCACCAATCAACCAGATTTTGGCTCCCTTGAGTTCCCATCACACTAACCATTCAATTGACTTCCAAATCAACTTTCCATTCATTCCTAACTATTCCTACACATGTCCTAATCCCAGAGAATCCTAAAATCAGTTGCCTATTTGGTTACATACCCCAATCCAGTTCAATTACCCAACTCGGGTTCCAGTTAAGCCCATTCCAGAACTGCTTATTTGATTCCCAATTAAGCTATTGATTCCTCCCGAATCTCAGGAAACTTCAAACATAAAAGTTTTAGATCTATCTCTTAG
Organism: Platycarya strobilacea; assembly: GCA_036898215.1. NCBI lineage: Eukaryota > Viridiplantae > Streptophyta > Magnoliopsida > Fagales > Juglandaceae > Platycarya > Platycarya strobilacea. Next base: position 48,156,671 of record CM072545.1, read on the forward strand.
GGTTCTATACCAATTAGATTTTGGCTGACTTATGATCATTTTCCTAAAACTCGACAGATTGATCCGAAAGTGCATAATTCTCAATACTAAGTAAAATCTCACATTTCCTCAACTAAATCTCCCACTCTAATTTCCTAATAAATAAATGCATTAAATAAATCTCCTTAAAATAATTTCTATAAAATAATTTACTTTAGAAAATTTTGGGCTATTACAATGACCTTGGAAAATCTGCCTTTTATAATTTGGATGACTAAAAAATAGGGCGGTCAAGTATGGATCAGACTGCCAGCTTGCTCATAATTTGCTGCAAAAGAAAAATCCAAACTGTGGGCGGCATCATTTTCCCCATTTATGGGTACTGCACGTCCATCTCTAGAGAAATATCATCTCGTGGTGAGTTTCAGAATATGTTGCCCTTAATTTTCCCTTTCTAATATTTATTTTCTCATTCTTCTGCTGGAATATGTTGGCAGAATTTTAGAATATTCTTTGTCCTCAATTATTTTTTGGTGTCTGGGACTACTGAAACTGCGAGACAAATTAAGAAAACGTATTCATGCATCAATTCTGATCAACACAATTAACCTTATTTTATTTTAAAGCTCATATTTTCATGATCAGCCCTAAGGATCGGTACTATATAATATATATTAATACACATATGCAATATGGCCGGTAAGTCAAACGTCCGGCCGGATATTATATTTAGTAGCAATATGTAGAATCAGAGAAAATTACGCTAATTCCTAGTTATCTAGCTAGTTATATATGTAGTATTTTAAAAGGAAAATGATAGATTCACCGCTCGATTAATTAACTATAATTATAATTATAGTTAGATCATTGATCATCCGGTCAGTCGCATGTTAACAAAAGTAAGCATTGAGAGGACATTCGATTCAAACTCATTGACTATGTTTGGGGTCTCTGTTCAAACCTTGCTCGTCAAGTCTTGGATTGAACATAATTGTTGTCTTTTTCTTGGCCTTGGTCTAGATAATGAAATTTCTTGGTAACAGGCCACAAAAGGGAAGAAATGACAATAATCTCCACCTCATCCCACCATCGCCAACATTTTCCACGAAATTATTCCCTCAAAACTTAAGCCACAAAAATACCAACTCACGCACCCCCCTGCCCCCTCCCCCCTGCGATGAACCAGTCTCTCTCTCTCTCTCTCTCTCTCTCTCTCTCTCTCTCTCTCTCTCTGTGTGTGTCTCTGAACGGGTATTCTCTCACTCGCTCTCTCAGCGTTGTAACAGTTGCAATAAACGGGTATTCTCTCTCTCAACGTGGTGGAACCATGGATCTCCATCGACGAACCGGTTTCGTATCATCGACGACGAGATGATTCTTGCTGTTTGTATTCAAAGCCTTCGACGAGTTTCAGCTGGATCTCCATTGTATTGTTTGTAGTGGCCAAGCCGAAGCCATTATCCACGGCAGTGGAAACCAGAAGCGGCTTGACAGAGTGCCGTAGCAACTGTGATTGGCGCTGAGGTGAATCGGAACTTTTGCTGTATAAATATATGTGCCGTAGTTGATCTAGGGTTTTTTTGTTTTGAACTTTTGTTGCGAATGGTGTTGGGAATGATTTGTTTTTATGATCTGTTGCGATTTACGAGTGATTGCCGAACTGGGTTAAAAATATCACCCAAAAAGAAAACATGAAGAAGAAGAAGAAAAGAAACGGGTAATCGGCTTATCGGAATTGGAAATTTATCGGGTCGGGTCGAAAAATGCGATATCGGATCGGGTCGGGTTGGCTGAACACCCCTAGCCTCAAGTTCGGGAATTACAAAGAGATTTCTATATTAAAAATAAAAAAACCTGAACTTTACACTCCCAGATTGAGAAAGAGCGGAACGGCATCAAATTCATTCTCTTTTTCTCTTGTAAATAACTTTTCCCGTTTCCTCATTTCTTTGTGTTGTAAGCTGATTTGTTTTATGATCGGTTAGAATCTCTGTTTCAATTTGACTCATTTTTTCCATTTGATTACTTTGCTAATATATTGTTGGATGTAAATTGTCCCTTCCAGAAGAAATCAAGCTCCAAGTTCTGGGAAGAAACAAGCAAAGATGAATATTGAGTACAACGATGTAATGATTGAAATATTCACTCGGCTGCCCTTGAAGTCTCTACTGAGAGTCAGGTGTGTCTGTAAATGGTGGAACCAGATCATCTCCAACCCACTTTTCATCTCTAATTACTCAAGTTCTAATCCGCAGTATCAAGTCTCAGGATTCTACTTGCAGAAGTATTTATTTCTTAGAATGTATTCAGGGTTAAGGTTCATTTCATGTGCTGGCCAAGTGGATGCTGCTCCCAAGCCATCTCTTTCTTTCATTGATGATGAAAATGGTGTTTGTATAAAGCACTCCTGCAATGGCCTCCTACTTTGCAGCAGCTTCCGTTGCCATGAAGAAGACCGCCATTACTATATCTGTAAACCCACCACAAAGGAGTATATGCCATTGCCAGGACCTCGGTCCAAAGCTGTCTTTGGTATTAGCATTGTTTTCAACCCTCAAAACTCACCCCATTACCAAATTATATGCATTTGTGACTCCAAATTGTTAGAAAACCATCACCAAATAATGATATTCAGTTCGGATTCTGGATGTTGGAGAGTGTCAGGAAATCCTTTTGTAGTTTTGGATGACATTCTGTTCAATCGAGGGGTCCTTTGGAAGGGTGCTGTACATTGGGTTGGCAGGGGAGAGTCATCACTTCGGTTTGATGTTGAAAGAGAGCTTCTTCATAAAATGATGATGCCTCCCATTCCAGAGGGTCGGACAGAAAGGAGATTTGAATATTTCGGTGAATCGGGAGGCCATCTTTATCTCATCGAGAACTATGGCTCTCAAAAAGCTGAATTTGATGTTATGGAGATGAATGGAGATTATTCTGGGTGGTTTGTGAAGTACCATGTCAATCTCGATGGACCATTGGCTTCCCCGTTTCAGGAACTTCATCATCGTGTTTTCTCGGTCTTGCATATTGTTCATCGAAGAGTTGGAGAAAGGGAAGAGTCAATCTTGGTACTCCATATTCCTGGAGACTTGACCCTTTACAACCTTCGAGACAACAAATTCATGAGCCTTTCTGAGCTGAGCATGGGAGAGAATCCGAGATTGTCGTTTGGATGGGAATCCAGGAATCTGGGGTTGTGCTATACATGGGAATCTGTTCATCCATTTAGCAACACTGAATGTTATATTTGATAATTGCTGTAGTTTTGATTATTTGTTAAGTGGTTTTATGTACCAACCATATAAAAATGATTTCGTTTAGATTTAGAAATGAGATGAGATAATTTTAAATTGAAGTTAAAAGTTAAATAAAATATTATTAGAATATTATTTATTAATATTATTATTGTTATAAGATTTGATAATGTTAAATTGAGATTTAAAAAAATTAAGTTATTTATTGTATTTTGTGTTAAATTTTAAAAAAATTATAATAATGAGATAAGATAAGATAAGGTGAGGTGAGAGGATTCCAGATTCTAAACCAGGGCTAGTGTGGTTTGGATTAGTGAGTTGAGATAAGATGAAATATTTTTACAATTCAAAAAATAAACCTAAATTTATGTGATAAATAGTAAAATTAGATATTTTGTTGAAGTTTGTATCATTTTTAAGAATTTTGGTTTTTTCTAATTGATTTTTAAAGTGGAAATTCACTTCTAGATATTTTTACTATTGATTAGTAAAAGATTAGAAATAGAAATTTGGACGCTTCAAATCTTAGATTTTAGAATTATTTATTTGTTTTTTAATCCAAACTGACTAGTTAATAGAAAGAAAAATGCTAATTCTATTTTAAAAAATTAAGATTTTTTATTTTTATTTATTTATTCACGTGTTAATTACTAATACATTAAAAATTATGAAATTTAAAATTGAAAAAAAACTGAAACTCAAAACCTTGTCTTCATATAAAATTTCAGAGCAGAAGAGGAACTATGCCAATTAATGCAATGGCCGCAACAGCAGTGAATCCGTTGCTTATTATTATTTCATGAACAGTGTTTCCACTGTTCATGTGAGTGGCTGCAGCTAAAGTCCGGCTGCAGCAAATATTTTTTCTTATTTCAATTGCTGCTCTGATTCAACCCCAAGATGCCGTTTTGGAACCAGAAAGAACACCAACAAGGTACCAAGGTATGTCTTTTGATTTAGGAAAATTCTATTTGTGCACGGGATGGTGTACCTCTCATGTATACGTTCATCCACGTGTAAAAATTAAACGATGCGTTTGATCATTGAGGCTTGGATTCTGAAAAACAGACTCTTCTTCGACAATTTTTTTTTCCTAAGAAAATCAGAAAGTGAGGAACAACTTATTTACAGGTAGAAGAAACATGCAGGATTGTTTGTGAAAACGCAAATTGGCTTGGATTAGTGAGGTGGAATTCAAATGAGATAAAGCTGCAAATTTTGTATTTGAATTCAAATAAGATAAGATGGAGTCTTATCTTTAAATTGTAATTTTTAGATAAGTGTAATTCAAACTATGGAGTTTATCCATAGCTTTTTAGGTCCATCTAGGAGTCTTGGAGTCTGGTAGAAAAGCTGAAGGCTTAAATTTCGAAATCTGGAAAGATAAACTCAAAAGACAAATTCGAAATTCAAATAGCAGAAGTAAATCCGGAAGTCTGTTAGCAACCTGTCAGCAGACGGATTCTGATGAAGGATGACCTGTCAGCAGACGCGTTTCAGCAGCACTTTTTGGATAGACTATTTAAATAAAGTCATACCATAACCCTAGGGGAGGTTTTCGACCAGAGCATCTACCTTGAGATATTGGAGAGTCTTTCTAAGGAACAACGGCGAGGAAAACTCAAGGGAGAAGATCCATACACTTGTGAAGTGTGATTTTGCTTCAAGGTCGGAGGAAGATTGTTGATTGGAATATATAATCAACCACTGGAGGTTCCAGTAGGAAAAGCATAGATTGAAGATCGTCAGAGGTTCTGGCTGCTACTGCGGTAGGGATAAACGGGTCGTTTATCCGGTCAAGTAAGGGAGTCAATTGACAAAGGTTTTGTAATTGAATAGCTTACTTGTAAACTGATTTTCAATCAATAAAAATGACTTTCCTGGGTTTGGTTGCCCCGTAGGGTTTTACTTTTGAAGAGTTCTTCAAAAGGTTTCCCTTCGTAACCAATCGACGTGTTAATAGTTAGTAATATATTCATTACATGTTTATGAATATTTACATGATTGATATCTAACGAGTTTGATTGAAATTGTTAGAAATATTTGAACTTACAGGGGTAAAAAGGGAATTTCAATTGGTATCAGAGCGGGTTCACTCATCCGAGTGTGATTCGTTCCCCTGGTAGAGATGGCATCATTGAATATTCCACCACAATTTGATGGTGAGAACTATGCATATTGGAAAGTACGCATGCGAGCATTCCTCAAATCATTGGATGAACGGGTATGGCACACTGTTGAAATTGGGTGGAAAAGACCCGAGACTAGTGTAGAAGCCTGGTCGAAGGATGAATTGAGCAATAGCAATTTTAATAGTAAAGGATTGAACGCCATATTCATGGCGGTATCACAAGAAGAGTTCAAAAGGATCTCCATGTGTGAGATAGCTGAGGCATGGGATATACTGGAAATTACACATGAGGGAACCAAGACTGTGAAAAACTCAAAATTACAATTGCTAACCTCTAGATTTGAAGAAATTAAGATGCATGAAGATGAATGCTTTAATGATTTCTATGCTAAACTAAATGATCTTGTGAATTCCAGGTTCAATCTTGGAGAGAAGGTTGAAGACTCAAGAGTTGTAAGGAAAATCAAGAGTTGTAAAACAATAATCTATTGATTTTGCTACACATGTTATAGATGTGATTCATCGAGCTCAGCAAGATCCAGAACAAAGCCTTCCTTTTGGTAGCCTTATCACACGAGTAGCTTTGGAGGCTAAAGTCCCAGTCCGGCCAAGTGAACCCACTACCAAGATAGCAGGACCAATTTCAGCGCTCACCTTAGTCAAATCTGAAGCTGTTTTGACTAATGTGTCCAAAAAGCGCCCCCATGAGCCCGAGTCAGTCTCCTCACCGCCACAACCCACTGTTCAGCCACCTCCATTTCAGGAGCAATTTAATTTGCTCACTCAAAAGCTGGACAGCTTGGCAGATTTCTGCAAGACAGAGTTTCTATCTCTTAATGATCAGATTGCTCAACTCTCAAATGACATTCAGCATCTAACTGAGCATGTGATGCCTGAAAGTGATGATGAATTTTGATAGTCTTTGTCTGATATTGCTGACAAAAAGGGGGAGACATGAGAAAGGGGGAGACATGAAAAGCTAAAATAAATCTAAAAATAATATATAAACATATTTCTATAGAGTTGAATATAAGAAGAGGGCTAAGAACAGCAAACGCACCTTTAGCTAACTCTTGAAGTTGTTTCACGACAACCTAGATGAACAAGAAGGGTTAAAATCAATTAGATGAAATAAAACAAAATGCATGCATATGAAACCAAGTGTATCTCAATTTCTTCACCAATCCCTATTGCAAGCGGGGGAAACACTTTGTGCAGCCATGACTTCCAACAAAGTTATTGTCCTAATTAAATTGTTGTCAATGGTTTCTCTACACTTTCACTAATTGCTTTTAACCCAGCAAAATGTATCACAGCATCAAATCTGCTGTGAAAACAGGATAGACAATGCTTATTGTACTAATTATATGTACATATAAACCATAGTTCAAACTCATTGCAAAAAATAAACCATCAAATGAGATCAATTAAATAAGGAAAAGAAAAGCCATAAATGTTGCTCCTTGAAGAAGAATTCAGACACTTAAAAGTTCACATACAGAACAGAATAGCAAGAAAAGATAAAATGACAATCGAAAGAATACTTGAAGTTATATTTAAGTATATATCCCCTTACAAATATGATCCACTAAATCTTGCAAAGGAAAGTATTTTTAAAAAATTAGAAGGCATGCACACACGAAAAGACAAGTAGTGATATAGATGGAAACACCTCAAACTTTACATCCATAAATGAGTAATTCTTTACCTACATGATTCCAATATGCCACATGTGTAGGTGAGAAGCTCCACCATCAAAATGAGCATTTCCTTGTGTTGCTACCATCAGATTCTGGTGTGCAGAGCCTGCCGCTTGAGGAAATCAGAAACAACTAATAGACCAACACATCAAACAATACAATCAAATAAAAAACATGGAGAACCACCCCAATCACTTACTTTTATAAGTAACAAGAATATTTAGCCATACCTTTGCAAATATGTAAGCTTCAATAGGATTATTCAGTCAAATAACATATAGAATCAATCATAAATAACATATAAAATCATTATACTTAGTGCTAAAATTAAAATGGACTGCCTGTCATCTCTGCTTATGAGGTCCAACTCAAAATTGAATATGGTTATATAAATTTGGCACTAGCAAGGAATTCATATAGAGGTCCCAAAGAAAAAAGCATATGAGCTAAACTAGAGAGAATAAATTACACTTACCATTATAGAAAAACTAGTCAATCACACTCTACCAAGAATAAGGCAAACTGTTGCACCTAAATTATCCATAAATATAGTAGGAATAAGGCAAACTGTTGTATCAAACATTTCATGAAGTGAAGCTAGTATATAACAAACATTCGTCTTAAAGGAACCACATATGTGCATTTAGAGGAACCATTGAAACTAAAATATATGGAGGGTAGTCCACACAGTTAAACATAGGGAACATGGCAAAAGAGTCCATAGGATTTGGAAACTTACCAAACATAAATAATGATTTAATCAGAATTAACCACTATTTTGATGCTTTCTTATTTTCCTCGAAAACAAGCTGATCAGAAAGTTGTGGAGCATAACGTCTTGAAGCATAAATATACCATATCCATTAAAGATAACCAATATACATGTTTCATGATGCATATAAGGTATGTTGCCAAATGATGATGAAAAGCTTATATAAATAAAGATAAGGATATGACATCGGCAAATGATAATTACTAAAATATACTATATCTTACATTAAATGAATATTATCTATGATTCCTGCCTGGAGAAGATATTAATTACCTGCATAGCTTTCTCCAACATACCTTAGCTAACCATACAAGTTTAAAGCAATGCAATATCAGAACTGGAAAAGCAACTGATTATCATGAGGATGGGATGTAACTTGGGGAGGATATAAAATGGTATATATGCAAATGAATACTGAAATGTAGTTGCTCACCATAACATGCTAATTCTCCTCCTAATAAAAGTATTGCTATGGCAAAAGAGTTTACATACGCCTGCATTGATGAGTTGATCATTGCCCAATGGCTTCACTTATAAACAAAAACCAGAATGCTTACATACCATGTTGGAATACTCAACCTAGTTTTTACTAAAGGAAAAATAGTTTAATTTATAGCTTTTAGAAATTCATTTCACTAGTAAAATGTGGTTAAGTTAATAAAGTCGATATACAAAATGCAAGAGGAAACAAACTAGCCATCCAACCAATTTACAGAATTAATTGACAATAGCTATGTGCCCCAACTAGGTTGCTAGAAATCTTTCTAGCAGCCTTGAAACATTATTTATATCCATAGAGAATAAGTTCTGGATTGAGATTTAAGATATAATCATTAAGATGCCTTGAATCATGTTGCAATATTTCACATACAATATAAATATTCAATAATTTCACTAGGCAAACAATTGCTCTTCTGCGAGACTAAAAATAAAAATAAAAATTGCACTTCTGGATCTCTACTTGTTTATATGTACTTCAGGATCTCAGTTTCAAGATGACAAGTAAAAAACAATTTATAGAAATTTGTAACTAGCATCATCCCAAAACTCAACAATGCCTCCACCCAAACTGTTTCAACTTTCCTCCGCCCAAACTCAACAACACCTTTACTCAACAATGCCTTCACCCAAACTGTTTCAACTACATAATTAATATAACATTATTGACAGGCACATCATTTCAAGCAAAACTTTGTGAATTGTGGACACAAGGAAAATAAGAAATTGAAAAAAAAAAAAAAAAGAGAAAATTTGTGGAGAAAGCTCCAACCAACAGAACCACAACCTCAAGGTGAAGGAATCAAGAAAGATTGACCACCGTCCAAAAGAGCTTTGCATTTCAGTATCCATCCAAGATTAATAAAGCAGATAATGTACATCTCTCCAAATAAACACAGTATAAAATGCATAGCAAAATAGATTTTCCATACCTAAACCCAAAGTGGGGACTGGTTGGCTTCACCAGCATGCCACGCGATTCAGTGATGAAAATCGCCTCCAACTGTGGTATTCTAAAACCCAAACATTCCTCATGTAAAAGCAAAGAAATGAGGAAGAAAAATCTGAGGGTGTGTGATTGAAAATAGAGGGGATGTGAGAGCCTCATTGTGCATGAGTAGGATGGAGAGTGAGTGAGAAAACTTACCACCGTTGGACACTTCTAGTGAGGAGAATCCAAAGGCGACCACAAACTCAATACCCACACGCTGCCGTACATCAAAAAACCTCCAATCACACCAATTAATTAGAGAGAGAGAAAGAAAGAGATCCGAGTGTATGCAAACAAAGAAGAAGTGAGGGCCTGTGTGAGAGTGAAATCAGATCAGAGAGTGAGAGAGGTTGATTAGGAAAAGCTTACTCGCATCGAACGATGGCACTTGACGGTGGATACAAACGACATAGTGATAGAGGGATATCAGTGAGAAAGCCTCGACGGCGACCAAAATCCCATGACCCGCAAGCTCAGTGGAGACAACCGTCGGCGAGGAGATTATGGGGGAAACATGAAATCGTAGGGGATGACCTAATACATTTCGTGGAAGAGGGAGAGTATGAGTAACGCTCGATCTTTGAGCGGGAAGTTTCAAGCAAGAAGAAATACATAAGCGGGATGCAATAAGCTATAAAGCCGTAAAAAAAATATACCTCTTAACTTTTCTGATAAATCTTAATTTGTGAAAAAAAAGTGTAATTCCCACGTGATTTTCCTTCACTACAAAAAAATAAATTTAAGAAATTTATAAGTTTATTTACTGCAATAATATTTTGTGGCAAGAACACAATTTTTTTTTGTAAAAAAATAAATATTTACCACAAGTTTTCCTTCATCACATAAAATAAATTTAACAAATTTATAAATTTATTTGCCGTGACAACACGTTGCGGCAAAACATGAATTTTCGCCACAAAATAAATATTTGCCACAAATTTTCCTTCACCACAAAAAATAAATTTAACAAATTTGTAAGTTTATTTATCGCAACAATATTTTGTGGCAAGAACACAATTTTTACACCACAAAACAAATGTTTTTCATAAAGTTTTATTTGTTAACGTAATTTGGTGACAAAAGGTTCAATTTTTTTTTACCATAACTAGATTTTGTGGTAATAAGCCACTATATCTCACAAACTTATGTCGGCGAAAAACAATTTGTAGGAAAAGCCAACATATGTTGTAGTGAATTTACATGGCATTAATCAATTGGAAGAGGTAATGATCTTTAGTAGAATGTTCAAACGTAGAAAGCGTATAAAGAGTTTAATGGTAGAACGTGTAAGGGTTAACTCATTGAATGGATTAAAAGCTAAATATAATAAGAATTTAGCTATTAGGACTTTAAAAAAGTTTATATTAAATTGTCTAAAAGGCATAAATTTTAATTCAAGAGATTAGTAATACTAAAAGAAATTCTAAATTTGGAGGCTCCAAATTAATAGTCAAACTCTTATTTTATTAATTTTTTTCTCTTTTTTTTTTCTTATCATATAGAATATGATTATTAATTAATTAATTTTTATTAGTTTCTCTCTCTCTTGCCAAACTTTTGATAATAATTTAATTTAAATAAAATATGATTTTTAATTAATTTTTTAAGCTCACAATTTAATTAAAATATGATTACTAATTAACATATAATAAATAAAATGGTAAAATATGATAAAATAAATTAATAATTATAAATAATAAATATTTTTTAAACTATTATAATAAGAAAATTAGGTTTTTGTGACTATTAAATTGCGATCAAATGACTATTTGCAGCTAAAATTGGTTGCAAATAATCATTTGATCGCAATTAAATGGTTACAAATAAACAATTTTTTCATTACTTTATATCTTAATAAATGAATAATCTAATATGAAAAATTGATGTGAATAGTCAAAATCAAATTATTGTTATATTATTTTATTATTATATAATAAAAAAAAATCTATTTCAATATAGAGATTTATGTAAATAAAATGAACGAAGATCAAAATTTAAATTATATTGAATAAAATTATCCTTTTAACAATAAATGTACAATCCATTAATGATAGTGCTCTAAAGAGACCAAAACACCGCTTGCATGCACCATAATAATGATGATATTAATTTTTATATACCTTTCATATATATAATGCACGCGTATTGTACGTACCATCTATGATACGAATTAAAGTACAATTATGCACATATATAATCTGAAAGGAAAAAAATGCTCTCAGTTATTGTATATTAATAGTGCAGTGCTACAATATACCCCAGGGATGTAGCCCGGTCATGATCTCCCGATAATTATAAAAAAAAATTGTTTTCATTTGTTTTTTTATTTTTTTAATATTTCTATTTATTTAAGAAGAATCGTATTATCAAAAAACAAATCTTTAATCACTAAGTTAAAAAAATAAAAATAAAAATTGGTTTCGGGAGAAAATTTCGGGAGCTTTCTTTGGGTGAAAAGGCATTTCTCATATTAATATCATTTTTGGGATTATGACAAGCGTAATTTTATCTCTAGCTAGCTAAAAACTAACATTTGTTTTGCTAGCTTTATTACAAGAACATTGTTAAAAGAAATTAACTACTCAAGGAAAATGAAATTAACTACATGCATGTACTGTAGAAAAGATATTCTATTAGATAATAAAAGAAATTAAAAGCTGGTAATTGAAAGAACTCTAATGAAAATATATCACAAATATTAAATGCTAGCTTCAAGTATTTTCATAATTATATATAATAACAATTTTCAGGGACACAATTAATTAAGTAATTTCATTACAAAAAAATTGGGTATTTGTGGTCAATTATTCTTTGCTAAAATGGTTATTTTCTGTCAATTTTTGCAACAAATAGTCGTAATGGCAAATAATAGTTGGCCACGTATACTTAATTTTTTTGTAGTGAATTTTTAAGAAAAATTCTTTTTTTTTTTAATTGGGGTTATATTTTTTTTATTTAAAAAAAAACGTAAATATAAATGCTCAAGTCCTTTTCTAACGAAACAATTCATGCTTATAACCATTTTTGGTTTTGCCTCTGCTCCCTTGAATCCGCCGGTGATTTGGGTGTATTAAGCTTGCATATTGCAATATGGCAAGATCAAGTCTACGCCTTTGTCCTGTAAGAAGACTTAAAATTCAAGTGATGATCAATATTCACCACTCCGGTCTAACACTAGCGGTCAATTAAGTACCGCGCGTATTGATTATATATGTTATACGTCGATATATATGGCTTAAAAATCAACGCATGACTTAGCTAAAGTCATCATGAGAACTAGTATATATATACATATATATATATGTGTGTATCTACGTATGTATATATATATATGTATGTATGTATATATATGTGTGTGTATCTATGTATGTATGTATATATATATGTATGTATGTATGTATATATATATGTATATTATGAATTATTGAGGGCGGCTCTCACCTCCTTAATTATTTTTGTGAATGAACTTACCATTACTATTTTAAGTCTTGTACAGTAACTTGTATAGTAATTTCAACGCCTATAAATATGAATTTCAATAATTCTAAAATTCATAAGAAAAAATTATAGAACGAAAAAATGTTCAGTTTTTAAAAATTTCTTTTATATTTCTCTTGCAATAATAGTAATTTCATTTTTAATTTTATAATACGTTATCAGCACGATATTCTATCGATACTAAAACTCGTGGTCTTCTACTTCAAGTAAGTTTTTCAATATAATATTTGCAATCGTCGAGATAAATATTAAAGGTAATATTGTTGAATATTACTTAATAAAATTATACTTTTATTTCTCATGATTATGTAAATATATTTGTTAAACCCACAAATATATGTTTGTAATTCATATATATAACGTCAAATATTGAAATTTATTACAATTGATATTTCTGAAAAAAAAAATTATTTATCCAGAATCCTTGATGAGATCCGTTTGGATATGATGAACTTGGAAGACACAATCAAAGAAGAAAATGGCGTGTCCCTGCAGGACCGTGCTGTGTATCTCATGGTAAAAAATCTTCTTATTGTGTGAAATGATTTAAGGGATAAATATGAGCACCAGAAGATGTAATTCTTCCAAAAGCTCATTATGACTTATTGCACCTGAAGTTGCAAGATTTTAAAAGTGTTAGAAAAAACTATAGAAGTATGAGTCCCAGAAGTGATAACACTAAAGTAGATAATAATAAAAATATACCGTATCATTAGAAGTGATTCAACTCAGAGAACAGTAAAGGCTCTCAGAGTAATTTTTCATAGAAAGATGAAGATGTTTGTCATAGATGTGGTATGACTGAACATTGGTCACGTACCTGTTGTACGGTCAAACGCTTGATTTATTTATACTGAGTTTTTACATATTATAGTAAAGCTTTTTAATATTTTATCATATTTTAATGAAAGGTTGGTGCTTGAAGCATGACAAAAAATTACTTGGGATAATAAAACTATGTCTAAATTTAATCATTTTACAAATGAATGTGAACCAGAAATTTAGAAGGTAATCTATTTGCAAATCAATTGCCGGATGTATTTACTGACACTAGAAGTGTAATAAAATCATATATTTCTGCTGTTAATGCTTCAACAATGATTGAAATCCTTAAATGACAAATTGTCAAAACAGTAATAGGTGAGTCTAGGACACGCATGAAGCGTGGAAGACTTATTGGTGCAAAAAATAAAATTCCTCGAAGGAAAAAGATACAAAATGAATTTGGTGTTCCTGAATAACCCATACCTACAATACAAGCTAAAAATATAGTTTATGTTCTTGAATAGGAAACTCCTGAAGAGTACAAACCTCTTGAAAAGATGTTTCATGAAAGGTTTTCTCCTGAAGAGGAACAAGTACCTGAAAATAATGAGATTTCAATACATATAATGAGTATTGAAAAAATTTTGGATAGAAATAAAACTGTTGTCGATAACATATTTTCATATAAAATGACCTTTGACATTACTAGAAGTAATGAAGAAAGTGAGTCAAGAACCGTCGAAAAATGTCGACGTAGAAATGATTGGCCAAAATGTAAAGCAACTATTGAAGTTGAATTAAACTCGCTAGCAAAACAAGAAGTATTTAGACCTATTGTCCAAACACCAAAAGATGTAATGCCTGTTGAATATAAGTAAGTATTTTTATGAAAACGTCATGAGAAAAATAAAATTGTGCGGTACAAAGCACGGCTTGTCGTACAAGGTTTCCTGCAGAAATCTGGGATTGATTATGAAGAAACATATTCTCCCATCATGGATGCAATCACATTCAGATTTTTGATTAGTCTGGTTGTTACAAAATGATTAGAAATGTGGTTGATGGATGTAGTCACTGCATATTTATATTGTTCTTTAGACTATGATATATATATATATATATATATATGAAAATCCCTTAAGGATATAAAATGCTTGAAGCATCTACAAGTATTTATAGAAGTATGTACTCTATCAAATTTTAAAGATCTTTATATGAGTTAAAGCAATCCGGACGTATGTGGTATAATCGTCTAAGCGAATATCTATTGAAATAAGGATTTGAGAATAATCCTATATGCCTATGCGTTTTTATTAATAAATCAGAATCCAGATTTGTCATTATTGAGATTTATGTTGATGATTTAAATATTGTGAGAACTCCTGAAGAGATCTCAAGAACCGCTACATATTTAAAGAATAAATCTGAAATGAAAGATTTTAGTAAAACAAAATTTTGTCTCGACTTGCAGCTCGAGCACTCGCCAAATAAAATTTTTATTCATCAGTCCATGCCTACAAAGAAAATGCTGATGCACTTTTATATTGACAAAACTCATCTTCTGAGTACTCCAATAATTGTTTGATCACTTTATGTGAAGATTGATCAATCCCAACCTTGTAGTGACGATGAAGAAATTCTTGGTCCTGAAGTACCATATCTCATTGTAATCGGAATTTTGATGTATCTTGCAAATTGCACTCGGCCTAATATTACTTTATCAGTTAATCTGCTTGTAAAATATAGTTCTGCACCAACTCGAAGGCATTGGAATGGTATTAAACATGTCTTTCGTTACTTTCATAGTACGGTTGATATGAGATTATTTTATCAACGTGAATCAAGTCCACAATTGATTGGGTATGCAGATGCAGGTTATCTTTCAGATTTACACAAAGGTAGATCTCAATCTGGATATTTATTTACTTATGGAGATACTGTCATATCATGGAGATCTGTCAAGCAGACTCTATTTGCCACATCTTCAAATTAACGTGGATCAAGTCTACAATTGATTGAGTATGCAGATACAGGTTATCTTTCAGATCCACACAGAGATAGATCTCAATCTGGATATTTATTTACTTATGGAGATACTGTCATATCATAGAGATCTATCGAGCAAACTCTATTTGCCACATCTTCAAATCACTTAGAAATCATTGCTATTCATGAAATAAGTCGAAAGTGTATTTGACTAAAATCTGTAATTCAACATATATAGGAAAAGTGTGGACTTTTCATGATCAATGATAGCCCAACAATTTTATATGAAAATAATACTGCTTGTATCACTCAAATCAGAGGATGATATATCAAAGGTGACAGAACCAAACATATTTCACCTAAATTCTTTTATACTCACGAACTATAAGAGAAAAGTAAAATTGATGTCAAGCAGATACGATCAAGTGATAATTAGGTAGATTTATTCGTAAAGACATTACCAATTGCGACATACAAGAAAATTGTGCAGAATATTAGAATGCGAAAACTCAAAAATCTATTGACATGCACTTTTCAGCATGAGTAAATGTCTTGAAGATTTGTGCTAATTGTACTATTTTTCCTTCGCTAAGGTTTTATCCCACTGGGTTTTTTTTTGCAAGATTTTAATGAAGAAAATTTAAAATATTTAGAGGTATATAAGAATATTGTACTCTTTTTCTTTCGCTATTGATTTTTCTTCCCACCGGATTTTTCCTTGACAATGTTTTAATGAGGTAGATTTTTTATGGGTGGTCATTCAAGTTGGAGTATTATAAATTATTAAGGGCGGTTTCCGTCCCTCTTAATTATTTCTGTAAATAATTCCACTACTATTATTTTAAGTATTGCATAGTAACTTGTATAGTAATTTTAATGTCTATAAATATGAGTTTCAATTATTCTGAAATTTATAAAAAAAATTTATAAAATGAAGAAAATTTCAGTGTTTCTTTTCTATTTTTTTTTATAATAGTAGTAGTTTTAATTTTAATTTTATAATATATATATATATATATTTGCTAATGGCCAACGATCGTGAGAGCATATGTTATATATAAATATATATATATATATATTTTTTTCGTGTTTACAAGTACTCAAGGTGATCAATCGAAAGTCGAATGGCATTTCGGTTATTGATGAGGATGATGATCAGGATTATATATATATATATATATATATTTATGTGTGTGCGTGCACGCAATGATCGTATGATTGATCATTATCTAAGACTTGGGCCCCGCTTGGATTCGGAGATGAGATGAGTTGAGATGAGTTTAGTTTATTTTTTAATATTATTATTATTTTGGGATTTGAAAAAAGTGTGTTGGAATTTGAAAAAGGTGTATTGGGATTTGAAAAAGGTGTATTGGGATTTGAAAAAGGTGTATAGGAATTTTTGTTTTGTATAAAAATTTATAAAAATATAATGATGAAATGAAAGTGAGTTGAGATGAGCTCAACCCACTTCCGAATCCAAGCAGGGCCTTTAGCTGCACCAACAAGAGACATGAATGGAAGATATTAGCCATATGTCATGTCACGATCACTTCCCCCACCATGACCTTGGAAAATCTGCCTTTTATAATTTGGATGACTAAAAAATAGGGCGGTCAAGTATGGATCAGACTGCCAGCTTGCTCATAATTTGCTGCAAAAGAAAAATCCAAACTGTGGGCGGCATCATTTTCCCCATTTATGGGTACTGCACGTCCATCTCTAGAGAAATATCATCTCGTGGTGAGTTTCAGAATATGTTGCCCTTAATTTTCCCTTTCTAATATTTATTTTCTCATTCTTCTGCTGGAATATGTTGGCAGAATTTTAGAATATTCTTTGTCCTCAATTATTTTTTGGTGTCTGGGACTACTGAAACTGCGAGACAAATTAAGAAAACGTATTCATGCATCAATTCTGATCAACACAATTAACCTTATTTTATTTTAAAGCTCATATTTTCATGATCAGCCCTAAGGATCGGTACTATATAATATATATTAATACACATATGCAATATGGCCGGTAAGTCAAACGTCCGGCCGGATATTATATTTAGTAGCAATATGTAGAATCAGAGAAAATTACGCTAATTCCTAGTTATCTAGCTAGTTATATATGTAGTATTTTAAAAGGAAAATGATAGATTCACCGCTCGATTAATTAACTATAATTATAATTATAGTTAGATCATTGATCATCCGATCAGTCGCATGTTAACAAAAGTAAGCATTGAGAGGACATTCGATTCAAACTCATTGACTATGTTTGGGGTCTCTGTTCAAACCTTGCTCGTCAAGTCTTGGATTGAACATAATTGTTGTCTTTTTCTTGGCCTTGGTCTAGATAATGAAATTTCTTGGTAACAGGCCACAAAAGGGAAGAAATGACAATAATCTCCACCTCATCCCACCATCGCCAACATTTTCCACGAAATTATTCCCTCAAAACTTAAGCCACAAAAATACCAACTCACGCACCCCCTTGCCCCCTCCCCCCTGCGATGAACCAGTCTCTCTCTCTCTCTCTCTCTGTGTGTCTCTGAACGGGTATTCTCTCACTCGCTCTCTCAGCGTTGTAACAGTTGCAATAAACGGGTATTCTCTCTCTCAACGTGGTGGAACCAAGGATCTCCATCGACGAACCGGTTTCGTATCATCGACGACGAGATGATTCTTGCTGTTTGTATTCAAAGCCTTCGACGAGTTTCAGCTGGATCTCCATTGTATTGTTTGTAGTGGCCAAGCCGAAGCCATTATCCACGGTAGTGGAAACCAGAAGCGGCTTGACAGAGTGCCGTAGCAACTGTGATTGGCGCTGAGGTGAATCGGAACTTTTGCTGTATAAATATATGTGCCGTAGTTGATCTAGGGTTTTTTTGTTTTGAACTTTTGTTGCGAATGGTGTTGGGAATGATTTGTTTTTATGATCTGTTGCGATTTACGAGTGATTGCCGAACTGGGTTAAAAATATCACCCAAAAAGAAAACATGAAGAAGAAGAAGAAAAGAAACGGGTAATCGGCTTATCGGAATTGGAAATTTATCGGGTCGGGTCGAAAAATGCGATATCGGGTCGGGTCGGGTTGGCTGAACACCCCTAGCCCCGTAGGGTTTTACTTTTGAAGAGTTCTTCAAAAGGTTTCCCTTCGTAACCAATCGACGTGTTAATAGTTAGTAATATATTCATTACATGTTTATGAATATTTACATGATTGATATCTAACGAGTTTGATTGAAATTGTTAGAAATATTTGAACTTACAGGGGTAAAAAGGGAATTTCAATTGGTATCAGAGCGGGTTCACTCATCCGAGTGTGATTCGTTCCCCTGGTAGAGATGGCATCATTGAATATTCCACCACAATTTGATGGTGAGAACTATGCATATTGGAAAGTACGCATGCGAGCATTCCTCAAATCATTGGATGAACGGGTATGGCACACTGTTGAAATTGGGTGGAAAAGACCCGAGACTAGTGTAGAAGCCTGGTCGAAGGATGAATTGAGCAATAGCAATTTTAATAGTAAAGGATTGAACGCCATATTCATGGCGGTATCACAAGAAGAGTTCAAAAGGATCTCCATGTGTGAGATAGCTAAGGAGGCATGGGATATACTGGAAATTACACATGAGGGAACCAAGACTGTGAAAAACTCAAAATTACAATTGCTAACCTCTAGATTTGAAGAAATTAAGATGCATGAAGATGAATGCTTTAATGATTTCTATGCTAAACTAAATGATCTTGTGAATTCCAGGTTCAATCTTGGAGAGAAGGTTGAAGACTCAAGAGTTGTAAGGAAAATCAAGAGTTGTAAAACAATAATCTATTGATTTTGCTACACATGTTATAGATGTGATTCATCGAGCTCAGCAAGATCCAGAACAAAGCCTTCCTTTTGGTAGCCTTATCACACGAGTAGCTTTGGAGGCTAAAGTCCCAGTCCGGCCAAGTGAACCCACTACCAAGATAGCAAGACCAATTTCAGCGCTCACCTTAGTCAAATCTGAAGCTGTTTTGACTAATGTGTCCAAAAAGCGCCCCCATGAGCCCGAGTCAGTCTCCTCACTGCCAGAACCCACTGTTCAGCCACCTCCATTTCAGGAGCAATTTAATTTGCTCAATCAAAAGCTGGACAGCTTGGCAGATTTCTGCAAGACAGAGTTTCTATCTCTTAATGATCAGATTGCTCAACTCTCAAATGACATTCAGCATCTAACTGAGCATGTGATGCCTGAAAGTGATGATGAATTTTGATAGTCTTTGTCTGATATTGCTGACAAAAAGGGGGAGACATGAGAAAGGGGGAGACATGAAAAGCTAAAATAAATCTAAAAATAATATATAAACATATTTCTATAGAGTTGAATATAAGAAGAGGGCTAAGAACAGCAAACGCACCTTTAGCTAACTCTTGAAGTTGTTTCACGACAACCTAGATGAACAAGAAGGGTTAAAATCAATTAGATGAAATAAAACAAAATGCATGCATATGAAACCAAGTGTATCTCAATTTCTTCACCAATCCCTATTGCAAGCGGGGGAAACACTTTGTGCAGCCATGACTTCCAACAAAGTTATTGTCCTAATTAAATTGTTGTCAATGGTTTCTCTACACTTTCACTAATTGCTTTTAACCCAGCAAAATGTATCACAGCATCAAATCTGCTGTGAAAACAGGATAGACAATGCTTATTGTACTAATTATATGTACATATAAACCATAGTTCAAACTCATTGCAAAAAATAAACCATCAAATGAGATCAATTAAATAAGGAAAAGAAAAGCCATAAATGTTGCTCCTTGAAGAAGAATTCAGACACTTAAAAGTTCACATACAGAACAGAATAGCAAGAAAAGATAAAATGACAATCGAAAGAATACTTGAAGTTATATTTAAGTATATATCCCCTTACAAATATGATCCACTAAATCTTGCAAAGGAAAGTATTTTTAAAAAATTAGAAGGCATGCACACACGAAAAGACAAGTAGTGATATAGATGGAAACACCTCAAACTTTACATCCATAAATGAGTAATTCTTTACCTACATGATTCCAATATGCCACATGTGTAGGTGAGAAGCTCCACCATCAAAATGAGCATTTCCTTGTGTTGCTACCATCAGATTCTGGTGTGCAGAGCCTGCCGCTTGAGGAAATCAGAAACAACTAATAGACCAACAC
Source organism: Platycarya strobilacea (assembly GCA_036898215.1). Classification (NCBI taxonomy): domain Eukaryota; kingdom Viridiplantae; phylum Streptophyta; class Magnoliopsida; order Fagales; family Juglandaceae; genus Platycarya; species Platycarya strobilacea. Next base: position 48,177,435 of record CM072545.1, read on the forward strand.
ATCAAACAATACAATCAAATAAAAAACATGGAGAACCGCCCCAATCACTTACTTTTATAAGTAACAAGAATATTTAGCCATACCTTTGCAACTATGTAAGCTTCAATAGGATTATTCAGTCAAATAACATATAGAATCAATCATAAATAACATATAAAATCATTATACTTAGTGCTAAAATTAAAATGGACTGCCTGTCATCTCTGCTTATGAGGTCCAACTCAAAATTGAATATGGTTATATAAATTTGGCACTAGCAAGGAATTCATATAGAGGTCCCAAAGAAAAAAGCATATGAGCTAAACTAGAGAGAATAAATTACACTTACCATTATAGAAAAACTAGTCAATCACACTCTACCAAGAATAAGGCAAACTGTTGCACCAAAATTATCCATAAATATAGTAGGAATAAGGCAAACTGTTGTATCAAACATTTCATGAAGTGAAGCTAGTATATAACAAACATTCGTCTTAAAGGAACCACATATGTGCATTTAGAGGAACCATTGAAACTAAAATATATGGAGGGTAGTCCACACAGTTAAACATAGGGAACATGGCAAAAGAGTCCATAGGATTTGGAAACTTACCAAACATAAATAATGATTTAATCAGAATTAACCACTATTTTGATGCTTTCTTATTTTCCTCGAAAACAAGCTGATCAGAAAGTTGTGGAGCATAACGTCTTGAAGCATAAATATACCATATCCATTAAAGATAACCAATATACATGTTTCATGATGCATATAAGGTATGTTGCCAAATGATGATGAAAAGCTTATCTAAATAAAGATAAGGATATGACATCGGCAAATGATAATTACTAAAATATACTATATCTTACATTAAATGAATATTATCTATGATTCCTGCCTGGAGAAGATATTAATTACCTGCATAGCTTTCTCCAACATACCTTAGCTAACCATACAAGTTTAAAGCAATGCAATATCAGAACTGGAAAAGCAACTGATTATCATGAGGATGGGATGTAACTTGGGGAGGATATAAAATGGTATATATGCAAATGAATACTGAAATGTAGTTGCTCACCATAACATGCTAATGCTCCTCCTAATAAAAGTATTGCTATGGCAAAAGAGTTTACATACGCCTGCATTGATGAGTTGATCATTGCCCAATGGCTTCACTTATAAACAAAAACCAGAACGCTTACATACCATGTTGGAATACTCAACCTAGTTTTTACTAAAGGAAAAATAGTTTAATTTATAGCTTTTAGAAATTCATTTCACTAGTAAAATGTGGTTAAGTTAATAAAGTCGATATACAAAATGCAAGAGGAAACAAACTAGCCATCCAACCAATTTACAGAATTAATTGACAATAGCTATGTGCCCCAACTAGGTTGCTAGAAATCTTTCTAGCAGCCTTGAAACATTATTTATATCCATAGAGAATAAGTTCTGGATTGAGATTTAAGATATAATCATTAAGATGCCTTGAATCATGTTGCAATATTTCACATACAATATAAATATTCAATAATTTCACTAGGCAAACAATTGCTCTTCTGCGAGACTAAAAATAAAAATAAAAATTGCACTTCTGGATCTCTACTTGTTTATATGTACTTCAGGATCTCAGTTTCAAGATGACAAGTAAAAAACAATTTATAGAAATTTGTAACTAGCATCATCCCAAAACTCAACAATGCCTCCACCCAAACTGTTTCAACTTTCCTCCGCCCAAACTCAACAACACCTTTACTCAACAATGCCTTCACCCAAACTGTTTCAACTACATAATTAATATAACATTATTGACAGGCACATCATTTCAAGCAAAACTTTGTGAATTGTGGACACAAGGAAAATAAGAAATTGAAAAAAAAAAAAAAGAGAAAATTTGTGGAGAAAGCTCCAACCAACAGAACCACAACCTCAAGGTGAAGGAATCAAGAAAGATTGACCACCGTCCAAAAGAGCTTTGCATTTCAGTATCCATCCAAGATTAATAAAGCAGATAATGTACATCTCTCCAAATAAACACAGTATAAAATGCATAGCAAAATAGATTTTCCATACCTAAACCCAAAGTGGGGACTGGTTGGCTTCACCAGCATGCCACGCGATTCAGTGATGAAAATCGCCTCCAACTGTGGTATTCTAAAACCCAAACATTCCTCATGTAAAAGCAAAGAAATGAGGAAGAAAAATTTGAGGGTGTGTGATTGAAAATAGATGGGATGTGAGAGCCTCATTGTGCATGAGTAGGATGGAGAGTGAGTGAGAAAACTTACCACCGTTGGACACTTCTAGTGAGGAGAATCCAAAGGCGACCACAAACTCAATACCCACACGCTGCCGTACATCAAAAAACCTCCAATCACACCAATTAATTAGAGAGAGAGAAAGAAAGAGATCCGAGTGTATGCAAACAATGAGGAAGTGAGGGCCTGTGTGAGAGTGAAATCAGATCAGAGAGTGAGAGAGGTTGATTAGGAAAAGCTTACTCGCATCGAACGATAGCACTTGACGGTGGATACAAACGACATAGTGATAGAGGGATATCAGTGAGAAAGCCTCGACGGCGACCAAAATCCCATGACCCGCAAGCTCAGTGGAGACAACCGTCGGCGAGGAGATTATGGGGGAAACATGAAATCGTAGGGGATGACCTAATACATTTCGTGGAAGAGGGAGAGTATGAGTAACGCTCGATCTTTGAGCGGGAAGTTTCAAGCAAGAAGAAATACATAAGCGGGATGCAATAAGCTATAAAGCCGTAAAAAAAATATACCTCTTAACTTTTCTGATAAATCTTAATTTGTGAAAAAAAAGTGTAATTCCCACGTGATTTTCCTTCACTACAAAAAAATAAATTTAAGAAATTTATAAGTTTATTTACTGCAATAATATTTTGTGGCAAGAACACAATTTTTTTTTGTAAAAAAATTAATATTTACCACAAGTTTTCCTTCATCACATAAAATAAATTTAACAAATTTATAAATTTATTTGCCGTGACACCACGTTGCGGCAAAACATGAATTTTCGCCACAAAATAAATATTTGCCACAAATTTTCCTTCACCACAAAAAATAAATTTAACAAATTTGTAAGTTTATTTATCGCAACAATATTTTGTGGCAAGAACACAATTTTTACACCACAAAACAAATGTTTTTCATAAAGTTTTATTTGTTAACGTAATTTGGTGACAAAAGGTTCAATTTTTTTTTACCATAACTAGATTTTGTGGTAATAAGCCACTATATCTCACAAACTTATGTCGGCGAAAAAAAAATTGTAGGAAAAGCCAACATATGTTGTAGTGAATTTACATGGCATTAATCAATTGGAAGAGGTAATGATCTTTAGTAGAATGTTCAAACGTAGAAAGCGTATAAAGAGTTTAATGGTAGAACGTGTAAGGGTTAACTCATTGGATGGATTAAAAGCTAAATATAATAAGAATTTAGCTATTAGGACTTTAAAAAAGTTTATATTAAATTGTCTAAAAGGCATAAATTTTAATTCAAGAGAATAGTAATACTAAAAGAAATTCTAAATTTGGAGGCTCCAAATTAATAGTCAAACTCTTATTTTATTAATTTTTTTCTCTTTTTTTTTCTTATCATATAGAATATGATTATTAATTAATTAATTTTTATTAGTTTCTCTCTCTCTTGCCAAACTTTTGATAATAATTTAATTTAAATAAAATATGATTTTTAATTAATTTTTTAAGCTCACAATTTAATTAAAATATGATTACTAATTAACATATAATAAATAAAATGGTAAAATATGATAAAATAAATTAATAATTATAAATAATAAATATTTTTTAAACTATTATAATAAGAAAATTAGGTTTTTGTGACTATTAAATTGCGATCAAATGACTATTTGCAGCTAAAATTGGTTGCAAATAATCATTTGATCGCAATTAAATGGTTACAAATAAACAATTTTTTCATTACTTTATATCTTAATAAATGAATAATCTAATATGAAAAATTGATGTGAATAGTCAAAATCAAATTATTGTTATATTATTTTATTATTATATAATAATAAAAAATCTATCTCAATATAGAGATTTATGTAAATAAAATGAACGAAGATCAAATTTTAAATTATATTGAATAAAATTATCCTTTTAACAATAAATGTACAATCCATTAATGATAGTGCTCTAAAGAGACCAAAACACCGCTTGCATGCACCATAATAATGATGATATTAATTTTTATATACCTTTCATATATATAATGCACGCGTATTGTACGTACCATCTATGATACGAATTAAAGTACAATTATGCACATATATAATCTGAAAGGAAAAAAATGCTCTCAGTTATTGTATATTAATAGTGCAGTGCTACAATATACCCCAGGGATGTAGCCCGGTCATGATCTCCCGATAATTATAAAAAAAATTGTTTTGATTTGTTTTTTTATTTTTTTAATATTTCTATTTATTTAAGAAGAATCGTATTATCAAAAAACAAATCTTTAATCACTAAGTTAAAAAAATAAAAATAAAAATTGGTTTCGGGAGAAAATTTCGGGAGCTTTCTTTGGGTGAAAAGGCATTTCTCATATTAATATCATTTTTGGGATTATGACAAGCGTAATTTTATCTCTAGCTAGCTAAAAACTAACATTTGTTTTGCTAGCTTTATTACAAGAACATTGTTAAAAGAATTTAACTACTCAAGGAAAATGAAATTAACTACATGCATGTACTGTAGAAAAGATATTCTATTAGATAATAAAAGAAATTAAAAGCTGGTAATTGAAAGAACTCTAATGAAAATATATCACAAATATTAAATGCTAGCTTCAAGTATTTTCATAATTATATATAATAACAATTTTCAGGGACACAATTAATTAAGTAATTTCATTACAAAAAAATTGGGTATTTGTGGTCAATTATTCTCTGCTAAAATGGTTATTTTCTGTCAATTTTTGCAACAAATAGTCGTAATGGCAAATAATAGTTGGCCACGTATACTTAATTTTTTTGTAGTGAATTTTTAAGAAAAATTCTTTTTTTTTTTAATTGGGGTTATATTTTTTTTATTTAAAAAAAAAACGTAAATATAAATGCTCAAGTCCTTTTCTAACGAAACAATTCATGCTTATAACCATTTTTGGTTTTGCCTCTGCTCCCTTGAATCCGCCGGTGATTTGGGTGTATTAAGCTTGCATATTGCAATATGGCAAGATCAAGTCTACGCCTTTGTCCTGTAAGAAGACTTAAAATTCAAGTGATGATCAATATTCACTACTCCGGTCTAACACTAGCGGTCAATTAAGTACCGCGCGTATTGATTATATATGTTATACGTCGATATATATGGCTTAAAAATCAACGCATGACTTAGCTAAAGTCATCATGAGAACTAGTATATATATACATATATATATATATATGTGTGTATCTACGTATGTATATATATATATATGTATGTATATATATGTGTGTGTATCTATGTATGTATGTATGTATGTATGTATGTATGTATATATATATATATGTATATTATGAATTATTGAGGGCGGCTCTCACCCCCTTAATTATTTTTGTGAATGAACTTACCATTATTATTTTAAGTCTTGTACAGTAACTTGTATAGTAATTTCAACGCCTATAAATATGAATTTCAATAATTCTAAAATTCATAAGAAAAAATTATAGAACGAAAAAATGTTCAGTTTTTAAAAATTTCTTTTATATTTCTCTTGCAATAATAGTAATTTTATTTTTAATTTTATAATACGTTATCAGCACGATATTCTATCGATACTAAAACTCGTGGTCTTCTACTTCAAGTAAGTTTTTCAATATAATATTTGCAATCGTCGAGATAAATATTAAAGGTAATATTGTTGAATATTACTTAATAAAATTATACTTTTATTTCTCATGATTCTGTAAATATATTTGTTAAACCCACAAATATATGTTTGTAATTCATATATATAACGTCAAATATTGAAATTTATTACAATTGATATTTCTGGAAAAAAAAAATTATTTATCCAGAATCCTTGATGAGATCCGTTTGGATATGATGAACTTGGAAGACACAATCAAAGAAGAAAATGGCGTGTCCCTGCAGGACCGTGCTGTGTATCTCATGGTAAAAAATCTTCTTATTGTGTGAAATGATTTAAGGGATAAATATGAGCACCAGAAGATGTAATTCTTCCAAAAGCTCATTATGACTTATTGCACCTGAAGTTGCAAGATTTTAAAAGTGTTAGAAAAAACTATAGAAGTATGAGTCCCAGAAGTGATAACACTAAAGTAGATAATAATAAAAATATACCGTATCATTAGAAATGATTCAACTCAGAGAATAGTAAAGGCTCTCAGAGTAATTTTTCATAGAAAGATGAAGATGTTTGTCATAGATGTGGTATGACTGAACATTGGTCACGTACCTATTGTACGGTCAAACGCTTGATTTATTTATACTGAGTTTTTACATATTATAGTAAAGCTTTTTAATATTTTATCATATTTTAATGAAAGGTTAGTGCTTGAAGTATGACAAAAAATTACTTGGGATAATAAAACTATGTCTAAATTTAATCATTTTACAAATGAATGTGAACCAGAAATTTAGAAGGTAATCTATTTGCAAAGTATTGCAAATCAATTGCCGGATGTATTTACTGACACTAGAAGTGTAATAAAATTATATATTTCTGCTGTTAATGCTTCAACAATGATTGAAATCCTTAAATGACAAATTGTCAAAACAGTAATAGGTGAGTCTAGGACACGCATGAAGCGTGGAAGACTTATTGGTGCAAAAAATAAAATTCCTCGAAGGAAAAAGATACAAAATGAATTTGGTGTTCCTGAATAACCCATACCTACAATACAAGCTAAAAATATAGTTTATGTTCTTGAATAGGAAACTCCTGAAGAGTACAAACCTCTTGAAAAGATGTTTCATGAAAGGTTTTCTCCTGAAGAGGAACAAGTACCTGAAAATAATGAGATTTCAATACATATAATGAGTATTGAAAAAATTTTGGATAGAAATAAAACTGTTGTCGATAACATATTTTCATATAAAATGACCTTTGACATTACTAGAAGTAATGAAGAAAGTGAGTCAAGAACCGTCGAAAAATGTCGACGTAGAAATGATTGGCCAAAATGTAAAGCAACTATTGAAGTTGAATTAAACTCGCTAGCAAAACAAGAAGTATTTAGACCTATTGTCCAAACACCAAAAGATGTAATGCGTGTTGAATATAAGTAAGTATTTTTATGAAAACGTCATGAGAAAAATAAAATTGTGCGGTACAAAGCACGGCTTGTCGTACAAGGTTTCCTGCAGAAATCTGGGATTGATTATGAAGAAACATATTCTCCCATTATGGATGCAATCACATTCAGATTTTTGATTAGTCTGGTTGTTACAAAATGATTAGAAATGTGGTTGATGGATGTAGTCACTGCATATTTATATTGTTCTTTAGACTATGATATATATATATATGAAAATCCCTTAAGGATATAAAATGCCTGAAGCATCTACAAGTATTTATAGAAGTATGTACTCTATCAAATTTTAAAGATCTTTATATGCGTTAAAGCAATCCGGACGTATGTGGTATAATCGTCTAAGCGAATATCTATTGAAATAAGGATTTGAAAATAATCCTATATGCCTATGCGTTTTTATTAATAAATCAGAATCCAGATTTGTCATTATTGAGATTTATGTTGATGATTTAAATATTGTGAGAACTCCTGAAGAGATCTCAAGAACCGCTACATATTTAAAGAATAAATCTGAAATGAAAGATTTTAGTAAAACAAAATTTTGTCTCGACTTGCAGCTCGAGCACTTGCCAAATAAAATTTTTATTCATCAGTCCATGCCTACAAAGAAAATGCTGATGCACTTTTATATTGACAAAACTCATCTTCTGAGTACTCCAATAATTGTTTGATCACTTTATGTGAAGATTGATCAATTCCAACCTTGTAGTGACGATGAAGAAATTCTTGGTCCTGAAGTACCATATCTCAGTGTAATCGGAATTTTGATGTATCTTGCAAATTGCACTCGGCCTAATATTACTTTATCAGTTAATCTGCTTGTAAAATATAGTTCTGCACCAACTCGAAGGCATTGGAATGGTATTAAACATGTCTTTCGTTACTTTCATGGTACGGTTGATATGAGATTATTTTATCAACGTGAATCAAGTCCACAATTGATTGGGTATGCAGATGCAGGTTATCTTTCAGATTTACACAAAGGTAGATCTCAATCTGGATATTTATTTACTTATGGAGATACTGTCATATCATGGAGATCTGTCAAGCAGACTCTATTTGCCACATCTTCAAATTAACGTGGATCAAGTCTACAATTGATTGAGTATGCAGATACAGGTTATCTTTCAGATCCACACAGAGATAGATCTCAATCTGGATATTTATTTACTTATGGAGATACTGTCATATCATAGAGATCTATCGAGTAAACTCTATTTGCCACATCTTCAAATCACTTAGAAATCATTGCTATTCATGAAATAAGTCGAAAGTGTATTTGACTAAAATCTGTAATTCAACATATATAGGAAAAGTGTGGACTTTTCATGATCAATGATAGCCCAACAATTTTATATGAAAATAATACTGCTTGTATCACTCAAATCAGAGGATGATATATCAAAGGTGACAGAACCAAACATATTTCACCTAAATTCTTTTATACTCAGGAACTATAAGAGAAAAGTAAAATTGATGTCAAGCAGATACGATCAAGTGATAATTAGGTAGATTTATTCGTAAAGACATTACCAACTGCGACATACAAGAAAATTGTGCAGAATATTAGAATGCGAAAACTCAAAAATCTATTGACATGCACTTTTCAGCATGAGTAAATGTCTTGAAGATTTGTGCTAATTGTACTATTTTTCCTTCGCTAAGGTTTTATCCCACTGGATTTTTTTTTGCAAGGTTTTAATGAGGCAAATTTAAAATATTTAGAAGTATATAAGAATATTGTACTCTTTTTCTTTCGCTATTGATTTTTCTTCCCACCGGATTTTTCCTTGACAATGTTTTAATGAGGTAGATTTTTTATGGGTGGTCATTCAAGTTGGAGTATTATGAATTATTAAGGGCGGCTTCCGTCCCTCTTAATTATTTCTGTAAATAATTCCACTACTATTATTTTAAGTATTGCATAGTAACTTGTATAGTAATTTTAATGTCTATAAATATGAGTTTCAATTATTCTGAAATTTATAAAAAAAATTTATAAAATGAAGAAAATTTCAGTGTTTCTTTTCTATTTTTTTTATAATAGTAGTAGTTTTAATTTTAATTTTATAATAATATATATATATATTTGCTAATGGCCAACGATCGAACTCGATCGCGTGTGCGTGAACTCGGTTTGTCCTAATACTTAAGGTGATGGATATTCTAGCCGGGTTGTGATTGACGTAATAATTGTGCAGCTGCACACCTATCTCTTTTACATATATTTATTATTATTATATTTTTCTTTCAAGCAGTCAATGTGCAGTTCGGTTCCCTTTCATTTTTGTATTCTAACATCGCATTGAACAGTATGTATTAGTTACTGTTCATGACCTGACGAGCACGGCTATCAGCTCGATGCATGCCGTCATGTGGATCATCATGATTAATGAATCAACTTAATTGGTTGGTAGGAAAATTAATTAGCCCCGCTTGAATTCGGAAGTGAGGTGGGTTGAGGTGAGTTTAGTTTATTTTATAATATTATTATTATTTTAAGATTTAAAAAAGATGTGTTAGAATTTAAAAAATATGTGTTGAGATTTGAAAAAAATGTATAAAAATTTATGTTTTATATAAAAAATTATAAAAATATAATAATAAAATAAAAATAAATTGAGATGAGTTGAGTTTATCTTTAAATATAAACGGAACTTAAAACTCGTGAGAGCATATGTTATATATAAATATATATATATATTTTTTTTCGTGTTTACAAGTACTCAAGGTGATCAATCGAAAGTCGAATGGCATTTCGGTTATTGATGAGGATGATGATCAGGATTATATATATATATATATATATATATATATGTGTGTGCGTGCGCGCAATGATCGTATGATTGATCATTATCTAAGACTTGGCCCCGCTTGGATTCGGAGATGAGATGAGTTGAGATGAGTTTAGTTTATTTTTTAATATTATTATTATTTTGGGATTTGAAAAAAGTGTGTTGGAATTTGAAAAAGGTGTATTGGTATTTGAAAAATGTGTATTGGGATTTGAAAAAGGTGTATAGGAATTTGTGTTTTGTATAAAAATTTATAAAAATATAATGATGAAATGAAAGTGAGTTGAGATGAGCTCAACCCACTTCCGAATCCAAGCAGGGCCTTAGCTGCACCAACAAGAGACATGAATGGAAGATATTAGCCATATGTCATGTCACGATCACTTCCCCCACCATGACCTTGGAAAATCTGCCTTTTATAATTTGGATGACTAAAAAATAGGGCGGTCAAGTATGGATCAGACTGCCAGCTTGCTCATAATTCGCTGCAAAAGAAAAATCCAAACTGTGGGCGGCATCATTTTCCCCATTTATGGGTACTGCACGTCCATCTCTAGAGAAATATCATCTCGTGGTGAGTTTCAGAATATGTTGCCCTTAATTTTCCCTTTCTAATATTTATTTTCTCATTCTTCTGCTGGAATATGTTGGCAGAATTTTAGAATATTCTTTGTCCTCAATTATTTTTTGGTGTCTGGGACTACTGAAACTGCGAGACAAATTAAGAAAACGTATTCATGCATCAATTCTGATCAACACAATTAACCTTATTTTATTTTAAAGCTCATATTTTCATGATCAGCCCTAAGGATCGGTACTATATAATATATATTAATACACATATGCAATATGGCCGGTAAGTCAAACGTCCGGCCGGATATTATATTTAGTAGCAATATGTAGAATCAGAGAAAATTACGCTAATTCCTAGTTATCTAGCTAGTTATATATGTAGTATTTTAAAAGGAAAATTATAGATTCACCGCTCGATTAATTAACTATAATTATAATTATAGTTAGATCATTGATCATCCGGTCAGTCGCATGTTAACAAAAGTAAGCATTGAGAGGACATTCGATTCAAACTCATTGACTATGTTTGGGGTCTCTGTTCAAACCTTGCTCGTCAAGTCTTGGATTGAACATAATTGTTGTCTTTTTCTTGGCCTTGGTCTAGATAATGAAATTTCTTGGTAACAGGCCACAAAAGGGAAGAAATGACAATAATCTCCACCTCATCCCACCATCGCCAACATTTTCCACAAAATTATTCCCTCAAAACTTAAGCCACAAAAATACCAACTCACGCACCCCCCTGCCCCCTCCCCCCTGCGATGAACCAGTCTCTCTCTCTCTCTCTCTCTCTCTCTCTCTCTCTCTCTCTCTCTGTGTCTCTGAACGGGTATTCTCTCACTCGCTCTCTCAGCTTTGTAACAGTTGCAATAAACGGGTATTCTCTCTCTCAACGTGGTGGAACCATGGATCTCCATCGACGAACCGGTTTCGTATCATCGACGACGAGATGATTCTTGCTGTTTGTATTCAAAGCCTTCGACGAGTTTCAGCTGGATCTCCATTGTATTGTTTGTAGTGGCCAAGCCGAAGCCATTATCCACGGCAGTGGAAACCAGAAGCGGCTTGACAGAGTGCCGTAGCAACTGTGATTGGCGCTGAGGTGAATCGGAACTTTTGCTATATAAATATATGTGCCGTAGTTGATCTAGGGTTTTTTTGTTTTGAACTTTTGTTGCGAATGGTGTTGGGAATGATTTGTTTTTATGATCTGTTGCGATTTACGAGTGATTGCCGAACTGGGTTAAAAATATCACCCAAAAAGAAAACATGAAGAAGAAGAAGAAAAGAAACGGGTAATCGGCTTATCGGAATTGGAAATTTATCGGGTCGGGTCGAAAAATGCGATATCGGATCGGGTCGGGTTGGCTGAACACCCCTAGCCTCAAGTTCGGGAATTACAAAGAGATTTCTATATTAAAAATAAAAAAACCTGAACTTTACACTCCCAGATTGAGAAAGAGCGGAACGGCATCAAATTCATTCTCTTTTTCTCTTGTAAATAACTTTTCCCGTTTCCTCATTTCTTTGTGTTGTAAGCTGATTTGTTTTATGATCCGTTAGAATCTCTGTTTCAATTTGACTCATTTTTTCCATTTGATTACTTTGCTAATATATTGTTGGATGTAAATTGTCCCTTCCAGAAGAAATCAAGCTCCAAGTTCTGGGAAGAAACAAGCAAAGATGAATATTGAGTACAACGCTGTAATGATTGAAATATTCACTCGGCTGCCCTTGAAGTCTCTACTGAGAGTTAGGTGTGTCTGTAAATGGTGGAACCAGATCATCTCCAACCCACTTTTCATCTCTAATTACTCAAGTTCTAATCCGCAGTATCAAGTCTCAGGATTCTACTTGCAGAAGTATTTATTTCTTAGAATGTATTCAGGGTTAAGGTTCATTTCATGTGCTGGCCAAGTGGATGCTGCTCCCAAGCCATCTCTTTCTTTCATTGATGATGAAAATGGTGTTTGTATAAAGCACTCCTGCAATGGCCTCCTACTTTGCAGCAGCTTCCGTTGCCATGAAGAAGACCGCCATTACTATATCTGTAAACCCACCACAAAGCAGTATATGCCATTGCCAGGACCTCGGTCCAAAGCTGTCTTTGGTATTAGCATTGTTTTCAACCCTCAAAACTCACCCCATTACCAAATTATATGCATTTGTGACTCCAAATTGTTAGAAAACCATCACCAAATAATGATATTCAGTTCGGATTCTGGATGTTGGAGAGTGTCAGGAAATCCTTTTGTAGTTTTGGATGACATTCTGTTCAATCGAGGGGTCCTTTGGAAGGGTGCTGTACATTGGGTTGGCAGGGGAGAGTCATCACTTCGGTTTGATGTTGAAAGAGAGCTTCTTCATAAAATGATGATGCCTCCCATTCCAGAGGGTCGGACAGAAAGGAGATTTGAATATTTCGGTGAATCGGGAGGCCATCTTTATCTCATCGAGAACTATGGCTCTCAAAAAGCTGAATTTGATGTTATGGAGATGAATGGAGATTATTCTGGGTGGTTTGTGAAGTACCATGTCAATCTCGATGGACCATTGGCTTCCCCGTTTCAGGAACTTCATCATCGTGTTTTCTCGGTCTTGCATATTGTTCATCGAAGAGTTGGAGAAAGGGAAGAGTCAATCTTGGTACTCCATATTCCTGGAGACTTGACCCTTTACAACCTTCGAGACAACAAATTCATGAGCCTTTCTGAGCTGAGCATGGGAGAGAATCCGAGATTGTCGTTTGGATGGGAATCCAGGAATCTGGGGTTGTGCTATACATGGGAATCTGTTCATCCATTTAGCAACACTGAATGTTATATTTGATAATTGCTGTAGTTTTGATTATTTGCTAAGTGGTTTTATGTACCAACCATATAAAAATGATTTCGTTTAGATTTAGAAATGAGATGAGATAATTTTAAATTGAAGTTAAAAGTTAAATAAAATATTATTAGAATATTATTTATTAATATTATTATTGTTATAAGATTTGATAATGTTAAATTGAGATTTAAAAAAATTAAGTTATTTATTGTATTTTGTGTTAAATTTTAAAAAAATTATAATAATGAGATAAGATAAGATAAGGTGAGGTGAGAGGATTCCAGATTCTAAACTAGGGCTAGTGTGGTTTGGATTAGTGAGTTGAGATAAGATGAAATATTTTTACAATTCAAAAAATAAACCTAAATTTATGTGATAAATAGTAAAATTAGATATTTTGTTGAAGTTTGTATCATTTTTAAGAATTTTGGTTTTTTCTAATTGATTTTTAAAGTGGAAATTCACTTCTAGATATTTTTACTATCGATTAGTAAAAGATTAGAAATAGAAATTTGGACGCTTCAAATCTTAGATTTTAGAATTATTTATTTGTTTTTTAATCCAAACTAACTAGTTAATAGAAAGAAAAATGCTAATTCTATTTTAAAAAATTAAGATTTTTTATTTTTATTTATTTATTCACGTGTTAATTACTAATACATTAAAAATTATGAAATTTAAAATTGAAAAAAAACTGAAACTCAAAACCTTGTCTTCATATAAAATTTCAGAGCAGAAGAGGAACTATGCCAATTAATGCAATGGCCGCAACAGCAGTGAATCCGTTGCTTATTATTATTTCATGAACAGTGTTTCCACTGTTCATGTGAGTGGCTGCAGCTAAAGTCCGGCTGTAGCAAATATTTTTTCTTATTTCAATTTGCTGCTCTGATTCAACCCCAAGATGCCGTTTTGGAACCAGAAAGAACACCAACAAGGTACCCAGGTATGTATTTTGATTTAGGAAAATTCTATTTGTGCACGGGATGGTGTACCTCTCATGTATACGTTCATCCACGTGTAAAAATTAAACGATGCGTTTGATCATTGAGGCTTGGATTCTGAAAAACAGACTCTTCTTCGACAATTTTTTTTTCCTAAGAAAATCAGAAAGTGAGGAACAACTTATTTACAGGTAGAAGAAACATGCAGGATTGTTTGTGAAAACGCAAATTGGCTTGGATTAGTGAGGTGGAATTCAAATGAGATAAAGCTGCAAATTTTGTATTTGAATTCAAATAAGATAAGATGGAGTCTTATCTTTAAATTGTAATTTTTAGATAAGTGTAATTCAAATTATGGAGTTTATCCATAGCTTTTTAGGTCCATCTAGGAGTCTTGGAGTCTGGTAGAAAAGCTGAAGGCTTAAATTTCGAAATCTAGAAAGATAAACTCAAAAGACAAATTCGAAATTCAAATAGCAGAAGTAAATCCGGAAGTCTGTTAGCAACCTGTCAGCAGACGGATTCTGATGAAGGATGACCTGTCAGCAGACGCGTTTCAGCAGCACTTTTTGGATAGACTATTTAAATAAAGTCATACCATAACCCTAGGGGAGGTTTTCGACCAGAGCATCTACCTTGAGATATTGGAGAGTCTTTCTAAGGAACAACGGCGAGGAAAACTCAAGGGAGAAGATCCATACACTTGTGAAGTGTGATTTTGCTTCAAGGTCGGAGGAAGATTGTTGATTGGAATATATAATCAACCACTGGAGGTTCCAGTAGGAAAAGCATAGATTGAAGATCGTCAGAGGTTCTGGCTGCTACTGCGGTAGGGATAAACGGGTCGTTTATCCGGTCAAGTAAGGGAGTCAATTGACAAAGGTTTTGTAATTGAATAGCTTCCTTGTAAACTGATTTTCAATCAATAAAAATGACTTTCCTGAGTTTGGTTGCCCCGTAGGGTTTTACTTTTGAAGAGTTCTTCAAAAGGTTTCTCTTCGTAACCAATCGATGTGTTAATAGTTAGTAATATATTCATTACATGTTTATGAATATTTACATGATTGATATCTAACGAGTTTGATTGAAATTGTTAGAAATATTTGAACTTACAGGGGTAAAAAGGGAATTTCAGTTTGATAAGTGGGTAGAGGAAACTTAAACATGAAGAGAAAATTCGGAGACGTATCAAGAACAAGGAAGAAAAAAACAATAGTTATATTGCCATGAGGAAATGGGAGATTACGAAAGGCAAGAGTAAGTGTAGGTTTTCAATTGAAACTCTTTTCGGTTACTATGAGAATGAGAATGCAAGAAAACCTTGAGAAAATTAGAAACCCCCAAAGTCAAATCGATTGCAGAGGAATCAACGAAGTGATTAGTGCTGGATTTTTTAAACATTGATAAGCGGCGTAATTTCTTAAAAAAAAAAATCCAAATACCCTCTACAACCGTCTCTTTCTTCTCCTTTTTGATTTCCCCCTCAATAAATGTATGATCTACCCTCTTTAACTCTTCTTCCCCTCTACTTCCTATATTTCAATACCAAAAACTCCAAGAAAATTACCCAGAAAGTCTCCATAAATGATTCCTACCCGTTTCAGGGCCACCGTTTTGCTATTTCTTTTGCTTCTATTACAGTCGCTTTGTTTGGGCATCCAATCGTTTCGAATGAGAGTAGTCGATGATGATGATGAGTTCCCTTCTCTTTGACAGTGTGAAGGGGGTTCGACAGCACAGGAATTATCTCTTCGACGATAGTGATGATATTTTTGTTCTCTTCGACGATTTTATACCAAAATATTTATAGTTCCTCTTTGAGGTAGGCAAGGTATTATAGGGAGTTTAGCACCTACCAATATACATATGACGCGTTAGTGAATTACACTTTAAAGAATCAAGACTGAATACATGTGATTAGGAGTAAAAAAGGAAAAACGTGATGCCAAACGCTTTCTCTTCTGCTCTTCATCCCATTTTCTCTCCCTAAACCCTTTCTCCTCGGCTCTTCATCTCAACGCCATTTCGCTGCCAGATTCCATCCAGCCACGCCCGAACGATGATCCACATCACTTGCAACGAAACAAGTCAAAGAGTGAACTTGCTATCCCAACAATGAGTCCCGTTACTAGCAATAGACCAAGTCAAAAAGTGTCATCAAAATTGAACATAGCCATAGGATTGCCCGAATGCCATATAATTGCTGCATATTTCCAGTGCTAAACAACCCAAATTAATTCTCATTCTAACCAAATAGCTTCGTCCTCGAATCAAATAGTGTTCTCAAACAACGCTTCAAACGACATCAGGCTAAGAGCTATAATTTCTTCAAACACTCTGCACGCATTCTTGGCATCGCCCATTTCGTTTAACAACCTCCCCATCAAGAACTTCCACTCGGTTGCAGAGGGTTGTGCAGCAACCAGGCGTCTGAGACTCTAAGGACCATGAGAGCCTGCTCGTCCTCTTCATTCTCCATATGTTCTTGCAATAGCGACTTCAAGGTCTCAATGACTTCGGAATTCGATTCGAGTGACTCAGACAATGGGGAGGACAGGTCTCGACTTGGGCTTAGTCCTGATCTTCTTCAAGAATTGGGATTGCTGGCAGAAGACTTAGTTCAGCTTCGAGGGTCACGAGGTGAGGAGAAAAGGACAAGGTGGGGAAAATATGAGAAAGGTTTCGAAGAACCTTGGGAGTGAATTCTGAGTAGAAAGGGCGGCATGCAACATGCGCCGCGTGCTCACTATTACTTTTTGAAAAAACATTAGCAGCAGCTAAAGCCTCTCACATTGACAGCTCTCGTATGAACAGTGTAATTACTGTTTATATAAATAGTGATTATACTATTAATGTGAGAGGCACTAAGCAAACCCCTTACTTTTTTAAGTTGTCTACATGTCAACAAGCTATTAAGGGTGTTATTTGCTTCCAACACCTTTTACGTTTAGAAGATTTTCTCCATTACCTCTTCTGTAATCAAAAGGATGTCATACCAAAATATTAAAATTTTTCTAAGTCAATTAGTATTGGCGTGTTCTATTCAGTGAAAAATTCACCGTCGCGAGTCTCAACATTAGAGGCTCGATTGGATTCAAAGATAAAATGAGATGAGTTATGAATAGTAATAAAATGAGAAGTTGAGATGAATTGAAATTTAAAATGAGTGGTTGAAATGAGTTGAAAATACGAAATGAGATGAGATGAGTTAAACCGAGTTTGTAAAACAAATCGGGCCTAGCCATTTGATTGTAGTGAAAAAAAAAAACTTTACGGAGTGATTACTTCAGGGGTATTGTAGCACTCTGATCTCAAAAAAATAAATTAATGTTTGATTTATTTTTAAAGAAAAGAGGAGATAATATAAAATATAAGTTAGGAAAAGAATAAAATAATGTTGAAATATATTTTTTTAATATTAATTTTATTTTAAGATTTGAAAAAGTTATTTTGAAATTTAAAAAATTTATTTTATTTTATATAAAATTTAAAAAAATATAATAATGAATTTAAAATGAGATAAGATAGTTTGAAAAAAATAAATAAGGCCTAATCTTTATTTCTATTATTATTATTATAAGAAATGGTACCCTCACATATCTATTATCCCAATTTAAATTCTCGTGTGACGTGGCAGTCATGTGGCAGCCAATTTTAAAATTAAATATATAAAAACTTTGTTACCGCCTCTTCCACAAATATCTCATTTTGCTTTTTCCTTTCATCTTCGGTTCTCTGTATGTATGGTAATTTTCCAGCTCTTTCTGTGCAACTTGCCTATGATTTGAAAAATAGATAACACCAATCAAAAACTCAGAAAGGAAACACAATATCCATTAAATGAATTTTCTGAAAGTTTTCAAACCTTTTAAAAATTTCTGTTTTGTTTTCTGCTTCAATTTTGAAAATCTCAAACGAACGTTAATTTTTTTTTTTCATCTTATGATAGATTTAACCACCATCTATCTCCATCTTTATTGACACAATGTAACAGCCACATGGGCTAGGCCCATTACATTTATTGACACAATATAACAGTCCAAATCCATCCACGAGCCGAACCCGACCCTCCATGAGTCTTAAGCCACTCAAGTCCTCGACAGACACCAGCCTTCAATCTTCCACCCTCGTCTCGAACCCTAGCCACCAAAGCTCCCTGGTAACCCATTAGTTAGATTCGTGTGTAACACTACCGTTCGTAAACATGTAACACTATAGATGAATTATGAAAGAAAAATAGAATGAATAAATGAAATTGAGATATTTGTATTGAATCTTAACAGAGAACCATGCTGCTTTCTTCAAGGGAAAGCTTCCTCCAAAATACCAGAAGTTTCTAGATAATCAAAAAGTACCTGTCTCTGCCGTTACAGATTTATTTATACTAATACGAGTAAAATGACTAAACTATCCAAAGCTCTTATTATTATTACATCAAACAATCAAATGAATTCCATGTAATGGTCATGGCCCACGAAGCTCTAAACTGGCCCATCATAAGCCCACGTTACCCATCACTTAGGCACTTAGGGTTTGGCATCTCCCCTTCGCATTATCCAGATTGAACTTATTAGTTGTAAATATTTTTATTTTTCTATCACATGTAATGCACGTGCACATGTTTGTTTATTTTCATATATGTATATATATTGTTCATTTCAGTGAATAATAAAGTAAGTAATTTTTCATTTTCTCATCTCGAAACTTCAATCCCTCTCTCTCTCTCTTATTATAGTATCAGAGAAAACCCTAACCCCATTTACTTCACTTCATAACCCTAGCCTCGATTCATGATTTCCTTTGCTTTCAATCTTGATTCTCCCTTCTGATTCGAGTAATTCCGAATCTTCTGCCCTTCATCCCACCGTTTCTGAGGATTATCTCAATCCTCTATTTCTCCAGCACGGTGATCATCCCGGTGTTGTGCTTATTTCTCAGCCGCTTACTGGCGATAATTACTTCACCTGGACTCGATCTATGCCCATGGCTCTCTTGTCTAAGAACAAGATGTACTTCGTCGATGGTACTCTGCCATCGCCTTCTCAATCTGATCCTAACTACAACGCATGGCTTCATTGTAACACAATTGTTCTTTCATGGCTTTTAAACGCCATGTCCAAGGAGATTGCTGCCTCTATTATCTACATTGATTTCGCTGCAGAGATGTGGACTGACTTCAAGAAGAGGTTTGCTCAGAGTAACCATCCTCGAACCTTTCAGATCCGTAAGACTATTGCTTCTTTAACTCAAGAAACACCATTTGTAAGTGCCTATTTTACTTGCTTGAAATGATCTTGGGAGGAAATGATAAATCTCCATCCTTTTCCTACATACTCTTGTGAAGCTCTCAAGAAAATAGTTGAATATCAGCAAGAAGACTATGCTCTTCAATTTTTGATGGGGCTTAATGAGTCATACTCTTTCCTACAGAGTCAGATTCTATTTCCTGATCCGTTGCCCCCAGTTAACAAGGTTTTTTTCTCTTGTTCTACAAGAGGAAAAACAGAGAGCGATTATTTTTTATTCTAGAATTTCTACTGAACATGCTGTGATGCTTTCTAACCATGATTCCACTTCTGATGTTAATCGTGGATTTAATGGATCAACTGGATCCAGATATGGAAAACCTAATGGATCTTGTAAGGAGCGTCCTGTTTGTACACACTGTGGTTTATTGGGGCTTACTATTGATAAGTGTTACAAGATCCACAGGGATCCTCCTGGACACAAATAGAAATCGCGGAATTCCACTGCTAACTAAGCCACTGCTTGCCAATTAGTTTCTGACTCAGTTTCAACTCAATTTCCTTTTTCTTAAGAGCAATGTAATTAACTCCTTGCATTACTCCAAAATAATTCTAATTTGTCCTCTGTGAATCAAGCAGGTACCATTTCTACTTTATCATCTTCGTCTGTCCTTTCTCCATCCACTCCTAATTTTTCAGGTATTCCTGTTATCATTTCTTCTATTAATTGTCACCGTACCAGTCCAATAGAGTCTTGGATTTTGGACTCAAGTGCCACTGATCATATGATTGGCTCTATGTCATGTTTTTCTTCCATTAGCACTTGTATAAATTTTTCTGTCAAGCTTCCTAATGGTTCACATACTAAAGTCACACATATAGGCACAATTAGGCTTTCTGATTCTCTTATTCTAACTGATGTTCTATAAGTTCCTGCATTTTCTTTCAACCTTATCTCTGTTAGTAAATTGATCTTATAACTATCATGTTTTCTTTTGTTCTTACATGATTTTTGCTATATTCAAGAACTCTCAAATTGGAGGACGATTGGAGTAGCTAAACAAATATAAGGCTTATATCATTTGCTGCAAGTACTAGGCATCTCTTATGTTTCTTGTAATCTTGTTGATCATACTGCTTTTCCTTCTTGTAATTTTGTTAGCAATAATTCACACATATGGTATTGTCGTCTTGGACATTTGTCTGACTCTAGACTCTGTGATATTGCTTCTGATCTTCATAATTTTACATATAAACACAATAAACATTGTATTGATCTTCCCCTTACCAAACAAAAAAGACTTCCTTTTCCATTGAGCACATCTACTTCTAATTCTGCATTTGACCTTATTCATTGTGATGTATGAGATCCTTTTTCTATACCCTCTTATAATGGCTTCAAATATTTTTTAACTGTTATGGATGATTTCAGTAGGTGTACTTGGATATATTGCTTAAATCAAAATTTGAAGCTCGGCATTATATTCATTCCTTTTTTGCTTTGGTTGAAACTCAATTTAACTCCAAAATTAAAACTTTTCGTTTTGATAATGCTTTAGAATTTGATATGAAACAATTTTTTGTTGCCAAAGGTGTTATACATCAACATAGTTGTGTATATACACCTCAGCAAAATGCTATTGTTGAAAAAAAAAATCAGCACACTTTAAATGTTGCTTGGGCAGATTTCAATCTACTATTCCTTTAAATTTATGGAGTGATTGTGTTTTAACTAATGTTTATATTATAAACAAAATACCAACTCCAATTCTTTCAAATAAATCACCATATGAGGTTTTGTTTTCTGTCAAACCTTAATATAAACATCTAAAGATTTTTGGATGCCTTTGTTATGCATCTATTCTTGGTGGATCTTCGCATAAATTTTCTGCCCGAGCTCAAACATATGTTTTTCTTGGTTATCCAGCCGGTATAAAAGGGTATAGGCTCTATAACATCTATACTCACAAAATCATAGTTTCTAGAGATTTTATTTTCTATGAAAATATATTTCCTTTTAAGTCTGATTCTTTCCCTCTGAATAATATGAAATCACTCTTAATATCCGATCTTGTTTTACCAAACCCTATACCAGATAATGTGCTCAATCATTCTTCTCTCATTTCTTCACCTGAATCTATAAAACCTAATCCTGAATCTATAGAACTTGATCCGAATCCTATTCTAACTGATCCCGATCCCATTCCCACCCGTAAATCTACTAGAAATAGGCGATAACTTGTACACTTGCAACACTATTATTGTTCCTTGATCTCTAACAACAAAGCTATTTCTTCTCCTCTAGTTAATGGTTCTTCAAGTTCAGGTATAGTTTATCCTATTTCTCCATTTCTGTCATATTCTAAATGTTCTGATTCCTTTAAGCATTTTTTATCTTCTGTTGATTCCCTTTATGAACCACAATTTTTCTACCAAGCTATTAAACATCCTCATTGGAAGGATGCAATAGCTGAAATCAATGCTCTTGAATCTAATAATACTTCGGTTTTAACTGAATTACCTCTTGGTAAGCAGCATGTTAGTTGCAAGTGGGTCTATAAGTGTAAGTTGAAATCTGATGGCACTTTAAAGTGTTATAAGGCTCGTTTGGTTGCAAAAGGGTATACTCGACGTGAAGGAATTGACTACTTTGATATATTTTCACCCATTGCTAAGCACACTACAGTGTATTGTTTTCTTGCTTTGGCTGCCATACATAATTGGAATTTACATCAATTAGATGTAAATAATGTGTTTGTTCATGGTAACTTAGATGAAGAAATATATATGAAATTACCCCCTAGTTTTTCGAAACCTGGTGAGACTTGGGTATGTAAGTTGTTTAAGTCTCGTCAATGGTTCTCCAAGTTCTCTTCCACTTTGATCACTTATGGCTTTAATCAGTCAAAAGCTGATTATTCTTTGTTTATGAAGTATTTGGGCGATTTTGTTCCTATATTGTTGGTGTACGTTGATAACATTATTATTGCATCCAACAATTCAAAAGCTGTTTATGATATTAAGGCTTTTCTTCATCTACATTTTAAGATGAAAGATCTTGAAAATTTGAGGTATTTTTTGGATCTTGAGGTGGCAAGATCTTCCAAAGGTATATCTCTTTCTCAAAGAAAGTATGCCCTTGAAGTTGTAATTGATTCTGGACTTCTAGTTGGAAAACCTGTTAATTCTCCTATGGATCAAAATTTGGGGTTATCTAAAACTGACTCTTCCGGTCATTTAATTGATGATCTGGCTTCTTATAGAAAGTTGATTGGTAGAATTCTATATTTGACGTTGACTAGGCCTGATATCTCTTTTTTTGTGAACACTTTGAGTCAATTTTTGGCTCAGCCACAAGAATTTCATCTTGATGCCGCTCTCAGAATGGCTAGATATATCAAGGCTACTGCTGGTCAAGACCTTTTCTTTTCCAGTTCATCCTTGTTGCAGTATAAAGGCTTTTGTGATTCAGATTGGGCCACTTGCCTTGATTTCCGCCAGTCTGTTACTAGTTTTTGCTTTTATATTGGAGATTCCTTGATTTCATGAAAGTCTAAAAGGCAAGCTACAGTTTCTAGATCTTCGGCTAAAGTTGAGTACCGTTCCATTGCTTCTGCTTGTTGTGAACTTAAATGACTTATTTATTTACTTGCTGATTTTAGGATTAATTTTTCTACTCCACCTGTTTTGTATTGTGATAGTCAATCACCTTTATATATTGTTGCTAATCTTGTCTTTCATGAAAGAACTAAGCACATTGAGATAGATTGTTATTTAGTTAGAGATATGATCCAAGCTGGCACTGTAATTACATTACATGTATCTTCTGAACATTAATTAGGTGATTTCTTTACTAAGCCTCTCGGCACATATAGATTTAATATTTTTCTCGGCAAGCTGGGTGTAATTAACTTAAATAGTCTAACTTGAGGGGACCTATTAGTTATAAATGTTTTTATTTTTCTATCACATGTAATGCACGACGACATGTTTGTTTATTTTCAAATATGTATATATACTGTTTATTTCAGTGAATAATAAAGTAAGTCATTTTTCATTTTCTTATCTCGAAACTTTGATCCCTCTCTCTCTCATCAAAACTCCCGCACCACAGCCTCCATCACCTCTCGTTCGCCATAGCCAACAATTATGAAACAAAACATCACTTTCTTCACTCTACTCGATAGGTTCCTCTCTCTCTCTCTCTCTCTCTCTCTCAGTTTGTATATCATTACTTTTTTTATTCGGAACTTTTAGTCGAGCTGATGGCAAGATCGATCATTTGTTTTCATCTCTTGCTTCCCACTTTGGCTAGATCTAAATGGAGCAGACTGTGATTAGATATCTAAGTTTCTGTATTTGTAGATTTGAGTTGTGCTTGTAGATCTGCTTTTTGGGTTTGTAGATCTAAGTAAGTTTATTTGTTTGTAGATCTGAGTTCTGTGTTTGTAGATTTGCTGCTTGGGTGTATAGATATGCTTTTGGGTTTCTTTATTTTCAGGAAATTTATGCAAAAATCTTTTATATTATCTCAACTGACACTATTAGAATTATCAACCTCTCAAGTTACTCCTCCTGCAATACCTCCAAATAAACAGACGATATGCTATTAAGTTGCTTATGTGTATATTCCATTTATTTGTTTATTGCTTATTTGGTTTATTTTCGTGTCTATAAATAAGAAGTTGTACTGTACATTTTACACACTGAATATACAAGAATCAATTCCCTTTTTAGTGCGTTCTGTTATTCTATGCATTCTGTTGTTGTTTCCTTTGCACAGCAGACCTCTCACTCCTTTGAGCATACTTCCAATATGGTATCATGAGCCAATCTGATTCTGAATCCCCAACCGATACAGATCCCCAAATTGATACAAAACCTCCAATTGATACAAACATGGCTTCCAATCTCGAGTCCAATTCTCATAATCCAGCTAGTTCTTATTTCATCCAACCTGGGGAAGGTGCTTCTTCTTCCTTGGTACCCGAACTTCTCACCATAGAAAATTATGTCACCTGGGCTCGCACTATACGACATTTCCTCAACATCAAGAACAAACTGAGCTTCATTGACAGAACGCTCCCCAAACCAACCAATCCTACTGATCCGTTTATTCTTCCATGGGAGCGTTGCAACAACATTGTCATTGCATGGATTCAACACTCTATTGCTCCCGAACATTGGTCCACCATTGCCCATGCCAACACTACTGCTACTGTCTGGAGTGACCTGCGCGAGAGATTCTCAATTCAAAACACTCATCGCATTTTTCAACTTACTAAAGCTATTTCATCTTTGATTCTCAATTAAAAATGAATTGGAGATTTACGAACCAATGCCTTCATGCACTTGTGGCTATGCCAAGATACTCGCAAATTATCACCATCGTCTCAAAGTAATGCAACTTTTAATGGGCCTGCAAGACTCCTATGATGCAATCCAAGCTCAAATACTTCTTTATGAGCCTCTCCCTACTCTCAACCGCATCCTATCTCCCATTCAACAGGAAGAACGCCGTCGTCAACTCCATTTCACTCCCACTCCAATATCAATGCTCACATGAGGAATTGATCAGAGGACTTCCTCAGGCTCTTGCAAGAATCGTTTGTTTTGCACACACTGCAATCTACCAGGCCACTCATTAGAACGTTGCTTCAAGGCCAATCCTAATCTCCCGATTTGTTTTCATTGCCGAATTCCTGGTCACACTAAGGACAAGTGCTACATACTCAACGATTTTCTTCCTGGACATAAATCTAGTGCTAACAATCTCAAACATAAATCTAGTGCTAACAACGTTTCTCTTGGGCAGGGACAAAAACACAATGGTTCACCTATTACTCCGGAGCAATATGGAAAGCTGCTTGCCTTACTTCAAACTTCATCTCTTGACGTTCATCATACTGCTGCCAATCAAGTCCAGACTACCACTTTTGCTCCAAGTCCCGTCACCATGTCTGGTAAAACAGTTTCTTCATCTTCACACACTCCTCAAGTTACACCCTGAATCATCGATAATGGTGCTACACATAATGTTGTTTAGCTAAATACTCACACATAATGTTTCTCATGTCACACACACTGTTAAATTACCCAATGGCACTACCACTACTGCAACACACGTAGGTGATGTTCAGTATTCTCCTCATTTGGTTCTTAAACACGTCCTTTGTGTTCCTGTTTTTTTTTTTTAATTTGATCTCTGCCAAATATTTAGCTAAATACTCTAATTGTTGTCTGATTTTCTTCTTGGACTCATGTTTTATTTAGGACCTTTCATCATGGATGACAACTGGGCAGGGTAAAGTGCAACATGGCTTGTACCACCTTCAGCTTCAACAACCCACACCGACTGCCTTTACATCTATTTTTTTCCGCTTTATTTCCTTCAAATTGTGTAAACACAGTTGCTATTTCTAAACTTAACAAGTTTTCTTTATGGCATTTTCGCCTCGGGCACAATTCAATGACCAAACATGTTCTAGTTGACATTGGTTTATCTTATGATATTTCTTCAATTAAAACAGCTCCACCTTGTAGCATCTATCCTTTGGCCAAGTAGCATAAATTATTTTTTTTCTCCAACCTCAACTCATGCACAAACACCATTTGATCTCATTGTCGTAGATATATGGGGTCCCAATGCAATACAAGCCTATGGCGGCTCCAAATATTTTCTATCTATTGCTGATCAATTCACACGATGTACATGGTTTTACCTATTAAAATCAAAATCTGATACACGACAATGCCTCCAGAATTTTTGTTCACTCATCACCAACCAATTTGAGACCAACATTAAAACCATATGGACAGACAATGGGGCCGAATTCCGAATTCCACATCCCAGTTTTTTACCAAACTAGAGGCATTATCCATCAACTCACTTGCGTTGCAATGCCACAACAAAATGCCTTAATAGAGCGAAAGCACCAACATATTCTAAATGTTGCAAGAGCCCTTAAATTTCAATCCGGACTCCCTACCATATGCTGGAATGATTTTGTCCTCACAACTGTTACTTGATCAATCGGACCCCTACACCACTCATTGGTTACAATCTCCCTTTGAAATTCTCTACAAAACCAAGCCTTCCTACTCACATTTATGTGTTTTTGGTAGTCTCTATTATGCGTCAACCCTCAGCCAATCCAATACCAAATTTGACCCACATGCTCACAAGTGTCTCATTCTGAGTTATCCATACAATGTCAAAGGCTACAAGTTGCTCGACTTGAACTCTCAACAAATCTTCATCTCCCGTGACGTCGTTTTTCATGAAGACGTTTTTTCTTTAAAATAGCCTTCTACCACCAACTTAACCCCAGACTCTCCACACCTTGAAATGTCTCCCCTCTCTCTAAAAAACAATCCTGCTTCCACTGAGCATAACTATCGTCCAACTTATTTTTCCAGACCACCATCCCATCTTATCAACCTCCCGATGACATCATGCCAGTTCCTCAATCACCTCATACACAACCTTCCTCCAACAATTCACCTGTTCCTCATTGTAGGTCAACCAGAACTAGACGTGCTCTCACCTACTTACGAGATTCCCATTGCCAACATGCCGTTGCACTTACCTCTTGATAGTCGCCATCCAAGTTGAAAGTAGAATTAGACTCCAAGCTTCCTTCACAGGTTCATTTTCCATTATCTACTTCTCTTGATTATAGTTCCCTTTCATCTCAGTTTAGAGCTTTCACTGCTGCAATTTCTTTTCACACCGAACCTACCTCTTATGCCAAGCTTCGAAGGATCCTGTTTGGCGTAAGGCAATGCAAGAAGAACTTAGTGCTCTTGAGCTTAATGAGACATAGTCCATTGTGGACTTACCCTGTGACAATAAAACAATGGACTATAAATGGGTCTATAAATACAAGTTCTAAGTAGATGGGACAATTGAACGAGCTAAAACTCGAGCTGTGGCAAAGAGGTACACGCAATGGGAAGGTATTGACTTCCATGATACATTTTCTCCCGTAGCTAAGCATGTTTCTATTCGGTGCCTTCTTGCAGTGGCAACCATCAAAGGTTGGCAACTTCAGCAACTTAACATTAATAATGCGTTTTTTTTTTTTTTATGATGAGTTGAATGAATAGATCTATATGCGGCTACCTCAAGGACATCCTGTAGCAAAGACAGGTCAAGTTTGCCGCTTGAAGAGAAGCCTCTGTGGCTTGAGGCAGGCATCACGTTAATGGAATGCTAAACTCACAGCTTCCCTTACCGAGTTTGGATTTGTTTAGTCTAAGAGTGACTACAGCCTTTTCACCAAGACGACATCAACCTCATTCATAGCCTTGCTCGTGTATGTAGATGATATCGTGTTGCTTAGTTCGGATGCTACATCCAATGTTGCTGTGAAGAAGTTTTTAGAGAGCAAATTTAAAATAAAGAATCTCGGAGATTTGAAATACTTCCTTGGTATGGAAGTAGCTAGATCAAAGAATGGGATACAGTTGTGCCAGCGTAAATATGCACTGGACATATTAGTTGAAACAGGAATGCTTGCTTCCAAGCCATCTTTGTTACCGATGGAACCCAAGATTAAACTTAGCAAGGAAAAAGGAGAGGTCTTCAATGATCCAGCTTTGTATCGGTGCTTGGTTGGAAAACTACTTTACTTAACAAACACTAGACCAAATTTAACTCAAGCTGTTCATTTGCTTAGTCAATTCATGGAGAAGCCGCTTGTACCCCATTATCATGTTGTGCTCAAGGTCATTAGATACGTCGAATGAACCCCATGCCAAGGCATTTTCTTCTTGGCCAATTTTGAGTTGAGTCTTACAGCATTTTTTGATGCAAGTTGGGCTGATTGTCCGGACACAAGACGATCCACCACCGGGTTCTGTATCTTTCTCAGCCAATCACTGATTTCATGGAAATCAAAAAAATAGACCACCATCTCAAGGTCTTCAGCAAAATCTGAATACAAGGCTATGGCCTCAGCGGTTTGTGAATTAACGTGGTTGAGATCTCTACTTGCTGACCTGCATATTACCATCCAAAAACCTACAACTTTGTATTGTGATAATTTGGCAACCATTCACATTGTAGCGAACCTCATGTTTCATGAACGGATCAAACACATTGAACTAGACTGCCACCTAGTTCGAGACAAGATCACGAAAGGCCACGTCAAGATTGCCCACGTTTCTTCACAGCTTCAAATTGGAGATCTTCTCACAAAGCCCCTGAATTCTCCTTTGTTCAGTAAGCTTCTATTCAAGATGGGAGTAATAAACATTTACTCTCCATCTTACGAGGGGATATTAGAATTATCAACCTCTCAAGTTACTCCTCCTGCAGTACCTCCAAATAAACAGATGATAGGCTATTAAGTTGCTTATGTGTATATTCCATTTATTTGTTTATTGCTTATTTGGTTTATTTTCGTGTCTATAAATAGGAAGTTGTATTGTACACTTTACACACTGAATATACAATAATCAATTCCATTTTTAGTGCATTCTGTTATTCTTTGCATTCTGTTGTTGTTTCCATTGCACGGCAGACCTCCCACGCCTCTGAGCATACTTCCAATAAACTTCCAATAAACACAGCTTGTTTTTCTTTGACCATTTAAGAAGTTTGTGTGCTAAATCGCATTTGTTTTATACAGTTGTCGACAAAAATCTTGATGTTATGTGGAGTTAATATTAATACACATATTAGATAGTTTTTTTTTTCCTTTTTTGGAATACGTAGTAGATAATTTTAAAATTTCTAGACCTCATAATTGACTCAATATATAAATTTTTAAATTCTTGTGTTCCTCCCTTTCCAAATGGTCCTGATATTGTAATGTCTTACATTTTCTGTTTCTTAAATAATGGTTTCAGCGCACGTTTTGAAAAAGAGGAATCCTGGGGTTCGGTCCAATCAAACCCCCCCTCCCCATTGTAGCACCGCCGCCCATCCCAGACCCATATTTCGGGTTTAAGGTCGTCGGGGCACATCGGAAGTCGCTGGGACTCGTCGTCACAAAGGTGAGATCGCCGGCTCCCTCCTGTCCCGATGGGATGGGCGGTGTCGCCCACCGCTGCCAGCGACGGCGGGGGCTAGGTGAAGCAGAATTTTCCTTAAAAATTCATCTTCAGTTTATTTTTTATTGTATTTTTTATTATGTTTTCTTCATTTTATTATTTTATTATGTTTTTTATTGTATTTTCTAAATTTTATTTTTTTTATTATATTTTTTAATATTTATTATTGTATTTTTATATAAATTATAAGAGGTTAAGAAGTGGGCTATAAAACGCTGGGGTGCAGTGCTTACGGTCGGCCTTGGAAAAAAAATTGTGTTGTTCACGTTGGAATTCGGAAAAAAAATTACGTATTTTTTTTAATCCAATAAACTGGTGGGAAAAGTGATGCGTGTAGCATTTTAACTTGATAAATAGGGTGGGCTTGAAGGAGTTGTAAATACTAATATTGTAGGTTCTAATGATATTCGAACTCTATTAGATTTTAAGAGTCTGTGTACGATAGAAAACAGGTTACCATGGTTTGTTTTTATCATCATCTAGTTGCACAAAGAGGTTAACATTATTTTAGATAGGCATGATACCCCTTTTATTATAGCAAGAAATAATTTTGTGGAAAATGTTGTGTGTGTTATAAGCTGATATCCCTAGCACTAGCAAGAAACCTCTTCGCGAACATTTTCCACGAAATTATTTCTTCAAAACTTAAGCCTCAAGTTCTGAAATTACGAAGAGGTTTCTATAAAAACCCGAACTTTACACTCCCAGATTGAGAAAGAGCAGAACGACATTAAAATTCACTCTCTTTTTCTCTTGTAAGTAACTTCTCCTGTTTATGCATTTCTGTGTTATAAGCTGATGTTTTTTATGATCGGTCAGACTGTTTCAATTGACTCTTTTTTCCATTTGATTCCTTTGCTAATATGTTTATTAGATGTAAATTGTTCCGCTTCCAGAATAAATCAAGCTCAAGTTCTGGAAAGAAACAAGCAAGGATGAATATTGAGGACAAAGATGTAATGATTGAAATATTCAGCCGGCTGCCCTTGAAGTCTTTGCTGAGACTTAGGTGTAACTGTAAATGGTGGAACCAGATCATCTCCGATCCACTCTTCATCTCTAATTACTCAACTCGTAATCCGCGGTACCAAGTCTCAGGATTCTACTTGCCAGAGTATTCAAGTCTTAAAAAGTTTTTAGGATTAAGTTTCATTTCATGTACTGGCCAAGTGGATGCTGCTCCCAGGACCCAAGCCATCTCTTTCTGTCATTGATGATGAAAATGATGTTTGTATAAGGCACTCCTGCAATGGCCTCCTACTTTGCAGCAGCCTCAATTGTCTCGAAGAAGACCGCAAATACTACATCTGTAAACCCACAATAAAGTAGTATATGCCATTGCCAAGACCTCAGTGCAAAACTGTCTTTGGTATTAGCTTTCCATTCAACCCTCAAAACTCACCCCATTACCAAGTTATATGTAAATGTGACTCCAAATTGTCAAAAAAAAAAACATTGCCAAACAATGATATACAATTGGAATATTGGATGTTGGAGTGTCAGGAAATCCTTTTGTAGTTTCGTATGATTTTCTGTTCAATCGATGGGTCTTTTGGAACTGGAAGGGTGATTTACATTGGGTTGGCACAAGAGAGTCATCACTTCGATTTGATGTTGAAAGAGAGCTTCTTCATGAAATGGTGATGCCTCCCATTCCTCACTGGACAGAAAGGAGATTTGAATATTTCTGTGAATCAGGAGGCCATCTTTATCTCATCGAGAACTTTGGCCGTCAAAAACTTGTGTTTGATGTGATGGAGATGAATGATGATTATTCAGGGTGGTTTGTGAAGTACCATGTCAATCTCGATGGACTATTGGCTGCCCCGTCTCCGTTCATCCCAAGGCACCTACATCAGGAATTTCATCGTGTTTTCTCGGTCTTGCACATTGTTCATCGAAGAGTTGGAGAAAGGGAAGAGTCAATCTTGGTACTTGATAATCCTGGAGACTTGATCCTTTACAACCTTAGTGACAACAAATTAATGAGCCTTTCTGAGCTGTGTCCGAAGAGCATTGGAGAGAATCTGACATTGTCAAATGGATGGGAATCCAGGAATCTGGGAGTGTACCATACATGGGAATTTGTTCATCCATTTAGCAACACATGTTATCTTCGATGATTGCTTTAAGTTGTGATTATTTGTGGATGAGAGACATGCTTGAAGTGGTTTTATGTATCAACGATTTAAAAATAATGTGACTAAAGGGACAAAATTTATTTGCAGTTTGGATAGTGTGTTAAAATAAGATAAATACTTTTACTAGTTTTACTATTTGAATGTACGATAATTTTTCTTTTTTCTTTACATCATATGACAGATTCAACCACCATCGAATTCCATCTTTTAGGTCCCGAATGAAGCTAATGCTGAATTTCTAACAAAAAATAAAACCTAATTTTTTCATGTGATAAATAGTAAAATTAGAAATTTTGTTGAAGTTGGTATCATTTTAATTTTTTTTTTTGTTTTTTCTCATTTAATTTTAAATTGAGAATTCGCTTTTATATATTTTTAGTATCAATTAGTAGAAGGTTAGAATTAGAAATTTGGAAGCGAAATTTTAGATTTTGGAATTATTAAAGAAAATTAAAAAAAAATTACATCATTAAAAATTATTTCTTTAATCATTAATTTTTTTTTTTTTTTTGGGTATTGAGATATTTAATGCGAGATGTAGTCGAGTGATTTAATATTTTGTGTTATTTATTTGTTTTTTTAAATCCAAACTGACTAGTTAATGTAATGAAAAATGCTAATTCTATTTAAATTATTTATTTATTCACGTGTTAATTATTAATACGTAAACAATAATGAAATTTAAAAAAAAAAAAAAAAAAACAACTGATAAACTCAGTCTTGTTTGTAACAATTTTTTGGTGGGTCGAGACGGCGAGAGGAGAGGGAGAATCGAGTGCACAAACCTTAAGCCTTATCTTCATATAAAGTTGAAGAGAGAGAGAGAGACAGCGGAAGAGGAACTATGCCAATTATTGCAATGGCCGCAACAACAGCGAGTCGGTTGCTTATTATTAATCCAATTCGCTGCTCTGATTCAACCCCAAGACGCGGTTTTGGAACCAAAAAGAACACCAACAAGGTACCCACGTATGTATTTTCATTTATATGTAATTGTATTGTCTTTGAAGCGTGTTAGATGTCTGGGTTCTTTCCTGTACCTGGAATTTTCTTTGGTTCTGTGTTTTGTTGCCAAATAATGAAAGAAGGAAAGCATTTAGTTAATTAGAAATGGTTTCTCTCAGGTGTGACTGGAACATCACATTTACCAAAAGAAAAACAGGAGGGGCATATGGGATTCCGCTGTTTTATCTGGAATGATGTTTGGTTGCCTAGAAAGTGAAGGGGAAGAAAACGATTTCATACCAAAATATTTAAATCTTTCTGTAGTCAAAACAATGTCAAACCAAAATATTAAGATTTTTTAAAGTCAATTTGTATTGGCGTGTTCTCATCAATAAAATGGGCATAATGGGAAACCCACTGTCCTGACGCGCGATCCTTATTTGAGATTTTTCTTGGTTTACTCGTTTGATTGCCGAGAAAAAAGAAAACACTTAACGGAGTGATTGCTTCAGCGGGTATGTATCTCCAAGAATCGCTTCAGGGGAGATTAGCCTACAATAAGTCGTCCTTTTAATTTCCACTTCTTTTTTTCATAGGCATAAGGGATGTGCATATAGAGAGAACAAAAACTTAATTACCTGAGGAAATTCTAGTTTAATAAAGGAAATAATAATACTCCTAAAATGATTTGAAACATAATCGTTCATTTATATCTAAAAATGATCTAAAAATGCCTAACTAGTTTATGGTTTTCTCATTAATGGAATTGGCAAAATGAAGACATCTTATTCTCTTTTTGATAAGAAACAATACTACATATCATTGAAAGAGCACCAGGGGCACAACCCAAGTATGCAAGGGGTATTCAAAGGGGAACACCTAGTTTAAGGAAGGTTAGGGCAACAAGAGCTAGTGAATTTTATATAAGGATTCGAAAACGAGAGTTGTTGTGGATCATAGCCCAGTCATACAAAGATCTGAGCGTGGACTGGTGACACTCTGACATGTTCAATTTTATATTGTCTGTTTCACTTGTACAATGTAATGCTTGTGTGTGATCACTCTTGTTTCCCTTGCAGGAAATCGACAGCTAAACAATCTGGTCCTGTACCTCCTAGTAAGTGAATTGTGTTTTACTTCTTCGACGTAGAATATGTATATGTACAAAAATTGGTTTTTTATTACTCAGCACAACTTGCATGCAAATGGTTGACTCTGCATACATTGTCTGTGATTTAGTTTTTGTATGTTTAGAGAAGGAAAGGAGTGAGGGCTTTGGTGGTAGGATTCTTTTGCTCACTTGGTCTTCTCCAGACTAGGATTTGGATTTGTCATATATTCTTGTAAAATGTTTAGGGTGCTAAAGAATTTCGTCTTCAACTTGATTTAAATCCGTTGATCAGTCCATCCTCATTTATCCGAATTATCTAATTACTGGGCATCAGCCTGAGTCTGCTTGAAACATTTATAAGGATCAGTAATCTTTATCTATTTCTACTTCACCTAACCCTTCTATTTTTGTGCTCTTCTCTGAAACTACTTCTTTATCTTTTCCAGTTTTTGGGAAATAGTACTACTCTGTCTCGATGTTCTGCAAGATTTATTTGCCTACTTGTTGGTTTGGATATACTCCAAGAAGCATGCTTCCATTACCATATTTACTCATTTCTGCCACCAAGATCACAGTCTTCTTATACTGTTGCTTTTTGTTCACTATGGTGCTTGGATTTCAACCTTTTATTTTTGACTTGTTAATCTTTGGGTACTAGCTCCATGTATCTTTGCTTGTTTATCATGAAAGTTCATGGCCAGCCTGTATTTTTGGCAATGCTTGTAGTCTGCACTGGGGGGTGAGCACTGAGCACCAACCCCCTTTGAGTGGGCTACTAGTTGTTTCTGATGATTGAATCATTAGCCATCAAAAGTCAGGTGGCTCATTGAACGGACTGATAGATTCTTGCAGTCCTAAATTTAAATAAGGCCAATACTGAGAGATGTTGATTGGTTCATCAGTGGTAATTGGGTGGTGATGGGGTGTGAGATCTTGAACATTGCTAGCAGATTTGTCAATTGGGTTGCGAGATCTCACAATCCTGCCACCACCTTGCTGCCAAACTAGGCAACAAGATAAGACGAGTTGGGTTTTGGTATTCCAAAACCCCTTTTCTGGTGGCCAATTTGACCTCTCCTGCCCCTTTTAACTAGTGACTGATTTGAAGGGGAACCTTGGCTTATTCATCTTATGTAACTCCCCAGGTTTATTATGTTTGTCTTCTACCACTTTTTGCTTCATTCAACCTAATAGGAAGGTTTCCTTGTAGAGGCACCTGGTTTAAGTTCTCGATTTGATGGGAAATCTAACAACAATTCATTGGACCATCAGTTTGAGGAGCGGCTGGAAGCTGTTAGAAGGTACAATTGTATTACACATCACGTTCATTTTCAACCCCCCCCCCCCTTCTCCCAATTCTCTCGTCTTGCTTGAACAGACATTAATTAGAGTGGATGCTCACTGGAAAAAGTTTCGTGTTAAAAGTATTATTAAATATTTATTTTGTTTGTGAGCAGGTGTAGCATATTTCTCTATGGCATAGACAATAGTATTTTATTTTTTGATAAGTACAGCCTAGACAATTATATTGGTTTCTAAATATATCCCCCCCACCCACACACAAAAAAAAAAACACCTTTGGGAGCGGAGTATCTTGTCTGACTTGCAAGCATTCATCTTGAGGTAGGATTGAGTTTCTCTGTAAGATTTATAGTTGCATTACCAACAACTTCCTTTTGTAGAGACAAGGTAGACTTATAATTATTTTTCATCCTAAAATGTTGTAACTTGTAACATTAAACTTTCGAAGGTAAAAATAAGTTTAATTTTTTGGTTTAGAACTTTAGTCTAATACTGTACTTTTTAGTTTTGTCTTTTCTGAAGTAATTTTAATTTTTCCATACACTCACAGATAGTTAGTTGGATAACTTCTGCTTGATGCATGATTTTGGAATGATTTTTCATAACTACTCCTTCCTATACAATATTTAGGTCAGCACTTGAGCAGAAAAAAGCAGACAAAGAAAAAGTATTTGGAGCAATAGACTATGATGCACCAGTTGAGTCAGAGAAGAAAACAATTGGACTTGGTACCAAGGTAAAACTTTTTCAGCTGTTTGCACTTTTCTAAGTTGTTACTGTCTTTAATGGTACAGATATCTCTTACTCAGTTTTGTCATGGAACAGATTGGAGTAGGAGTAGCTGTTTTGGCCTTTGGTTTGGTTTTTGCACTCGGAGATTTTCTTCCCTCCGGAAGGTATTGCTTAGTACATCAAAAAGTTATTTTTTTCTTTTCTCCCATTGTGCACAAATCTGAAATATCAGTCAAATCTTTGTTTCTATCGTAGACTATGGTGTCTAGCATAGACTACTCTGTTGTGTTTGTTTAATTAACTTTTTTCTTTAACAGTTCATCTAGGTTTTGCAGGTGAATAAAGTTCAAGTGGGAAAAACTTTTACTTAAAAACAAATGGATGGCATATATACCTTTATGAACATGTTAAATTGCAACTATTGCATACAATGACGCATATGTTATTCTAAGACGTGTTAGATTATCTATCACTAAAAATTTGCGCATTTTGTTCTAAGGGGACCCTTGAGCTCAAGTAAGATTATTTGAAGAACAAATTTAAAGTTAGTGATCACATTTAAACTTCATTGGTTCTGATTTCTGGAAGTTTGGTATGATTTTGAGACGCCTTCAATTTCCCAGTGTTAGTCCCACTGACGAAGTCAAGGTGGTTAATAATCTGTCGGAAGAAAAGAAAGCTACTCTTCAGGTAATATTCTTGGAAAAGTCTTATAAGTTTTCTTCTCTAGAGTAACTTATCAAAAAAATTTATCTTCTCTAGTGTATAAGTTTTTCTTAACGATGGCCTTTATGATAGACTGTTGCTGCTCACAGGTTCTTAAAGGTATTAAAATATCGGGGCCCGATAATTTTAATTTCCCTAGTTGGAGGTTTTTGTCCTATTTCTTTGGTGAGCTACTCAATGTGGCCCCAGTGGCCAGCTTCCTCTAATAGGTTGCCCAGATATATGCATTACTGTTACCAAAGCAAGTTTAGAGTCTTTTGTTACCATAAGAAAGGAAAGAAAGGGGAGCTGTTTAACCTGCTTGTGAAGAGGAAGAGAAGAAATGAGACTAATTTTTCCTTTTTACTAGAGTTCTTGTCATGGCAAGCCCAGAACAATGGTGGTTAATCTATAGTGGAAGAAGGGTTTCTTTTCTTGCATACAAATGGCCAGCCTCCAATTCCTTTTCTTTTTGTTCTTTTTTTTTGGGGGGGGGGTTGTAAATGAAAATGGAGTGGTAGTTTGTGAGGGAAATGTACTTATCCATTTATTCTTCTATTTAATGTAGATTTTTTTATTTTTATGGCATCATGGTCTTTGCTATGTATTTTTATTTATTTATTTATTTTATGGCATCATAGTCTTTGCTATGTATTTTGGAAGTATTACAAAATTATGTTTACTTCCTGACATGTGTGCCAGGCTAGGCTTAAAGATTATGAGGCAATGCTAAGTAAATCCCCGAAAGATCCAGTTGCTCTTGAAGTGAGTCATTGGTTCTTATGCAGTATATCAGTTTTGTTTCTTTGTTACCATGTGCTGATATTAAAAATGTACTTGTGGAGCTTTGGCCTTGTTCTTACTACAAAGTTACTATATGGTTATGTGAAACATATTTTTGGTCCCATTCATATATGTGATATGCTTTGGATCTAAAATTAAAGATGTCATTTCGCATTTCAAGAAGAAAAGGAAGGGTTAATATCCGATATTAGCTGCTGATTGTGTCAGTTCATGCTGGTTGAAACCTGGAAATAGAAGAAACTGGTTGAGTCAAAATCCCATGTTCTATCATAAGGTTAAGAGCTTGAACCTAAATTGGGAATTTGAAAGCTTTAATCTGGAACAAAACAATAGCCCAATTTTCTTTTCCAAGTGAATCTAGACCCAGAGAGATAAGATGGTAAAATTTTCGTTTCTCACGGTTTGGTTTTATGGTGGCCAACCCATCCCATTCTAATATATTT
Organism: Platycarya strobilacea; assembly: GCA_036898215.1. NCBI lineage: Eukaryota > Viridiplantae > Streptophyta > Magnoliopsida > Fagales > Juglandaceae > Platycarya > Platycarya strobilacea. Next base: position 48,215,355 of record CM072545.1, read on the forward strand.
TAGAATAACTAGAATTATTAACAAAAAGAGAGAGACACAAAAATGGACAGCAAACACTGAAGCGAAGATTTTATTTGATGGAGGATAATACAATGGTAACTTGGTTGGAAAATACAAAAGTTTATATTTGCGGGAGAAGAACAATGTGAGAATCTCAATCATCCAAAATCTGAGTCCAACTAGTTGTGAGCTAAAACAAGAAGTGAGAAATGACAAAAAATTCCCCTTGACTAAATCAACTAAAAGAATGCTTTCTAATGCTATATGACCCTAAGACAAAGGCCCAGACAATATATTATTTGTATCTTGTTGTACCAGATCGGGGTTTACTCTGCAAGGGTGGGTCTGAAGGGTCCTGCCTTGGAGAGGTTCCCCGACATCAAAAAATATATAGATATACATATATATATATATATATATATATTTGTATACTGTGAATTTATTTAACTTTTTCCCGGCTTCATCAAAATCGGTTTCTGATCACATCTATTGCATATATATATATAATGGATTTCTAGGGGGCTGCAGTGACCTTGGCAGAATTAGGAAATTATAATCAAGCTTCCTCTCTGCTTGAGGACTTGGCAAAGGTATGCTCATGTTTTCTTGTTGGATATACATATATATATATATTTTTATAAGTAATAAAAGACTTTATTTTCAAAGAAATAGGCATAAGCTCAAGTATACAGGGAGCATACAAAGGAAATACGTACATCTTTCCACAAACAAAAAGAGAACCTACATAAAAGCTAAAGCAGAATTCAGAATATTTCTTCCATTACAAAAGCTTTGGTCCAAAACTGGACAAAATCCTAAGTACTCGTTTGACTGATCTTTTGTGCTCCATAGGAGAAACCAAGCGACCCTGATGTTTTCCGCTTGCTTGGAGAAGTTAAATATGAACTCAAGGATTATGAAGGGAGTGCTTCCGCGTATAAGACTTCACAGATGGTAAGTTTTCTCCAGATGTGCTGGATAATTTCCTACTTACTGCTGTTTCAGATAACTGTTCAGCCTTACCATGCTTGACTTCAGCACACCAATAAATCGTTTTCATTTCAATTCCCATCTCATGGAAAACCATTTTCTCTCCACTTAGCCCTATCCCCACCCCCCCCCCCCCCCCACCAACTCGGGATATTTTAGCGATAGGTTCTAGATTTTATGAGACTTTTATTAGCTCGAAGTGCCTAGAAATTACTTATATATATATAAAATGCCTAGAAATTAAAACTTGTGTTTGTCTGTGTGAACTTACTAATGCATTCATTTATGTGAATTTGCACAGATCTAAAAAGGTTAGTCTCAACCAACAATTGGTTTGGAGACCCCATAATTTGGACTTACCTTAATTTAAAGATTAGGGTTTCCTGGGATCAATCTAGGGGGCTATGTTTAATTTCTTGTTTAGAAGGGCGGGCGGAGGATTGTGGAGGGTTTACCACGTCAAGTTTTTATTTTATTTTAGGCAATGAATTTCAGCATTGAAATTGTTAACATATTTTGCAAGCTCCGTCCATAAATATCTTCGTATTCTGTAACAGGTGTCTAAAGATATCAATTTTGAAGTTCTGCGTGGCCTTACAAATGCATTACTTGCTGCTAAGAAACCAGATGAGGTATATCATCACACGGTTACAATTGATTCACTATTGAAATGCTTATCAGTAAGCACGATAGCCTGAGTACTTGGTGAGCTGATCTTGGTTTTACAGTAGGATTACTCTTACTTCAATCTATTTTGGTGGGTGTTATATGCACACACAGTCGCCCCCTTACATGGCTTGGATATTGTTTCTTTGTTGATTATCTAAATATAAATTTATTTATTGATTTCTTACCAAATCAATTAATAATAACCTTTGAACTTTTTGATTAGTGAGTTATGATATATGGAAAATGAAATTATCAACCCGGTTTGTCTTAAGTTTTTATTTTGGCTAGTCCCTTATTTGATAAGCATATGTATGTTTGTGTGGCGTGTGATAGTAGTTTGTGTGTATGTGTATATATCATTAATTTCATGTCGCTGTTCATGGACAGACCATATGGAACTGACCATGGGTCCTTCAAATTTTTAGGGTTTCATCAGTTTTCAGCATAATATCATGTTATGAGGTTTTCTACTTGCTTAATTGTCTACATGTTGGGTGAGAGGGTATGCTCCACTGCTCCCTCTAGGTCTAAGGTTCAAATCTCATTGGGTGCAAACAATCTCTAGGGGCCATCGGACTGAGGGATTTTCCTTTTGAATTATCCGAGGTGCACTTGCGGGAAACTCCTTGCTAAGAGCCTGTGCACCCTTGAGATCAGTCACAACACTGTTCTCGGACACCCCATGCCCATTTAAAAAAAAACATGTTGGGCGAGGGTATTATACCTTGAAAATATCTCCCAAGAGGAAACAAAACAAAACTAGGCATTCTTTAGCTAAAGATGTGTGCTGCTCATTATTTCCCTTGAGGACCCCAAAAGCATTGGTGATGGTTGGAAGTGTGTGCTACTCATCTGATGCTTTTGAGACAGTAATATATGTTCTAGACATTTTTAGGTAGAAAAAAAAAATTATAATTAATATATGTTCTAGACGTTTTTAGGTAAAAAAAAATTATTATCCAAGCGTATGGTTGTCATCTTATGAATGATGGCTACTCATCTGATGCTTTTGAGACAGTAATATATGTTCTAGACGTTTTTAGATAAAACAGTTATTATCCAAGCATATTGTTGTCATCTTATGAATGATGACATGGAACAGCCTTTTGGTGTGCAATCAATTGCAAATTTCCATTTTCTCATGTTTTAATGCAGGGAGTTCAATTCCTTCTGGCATCTCGAGAACGTCTGAATTCCCAGATTTCCAATGGTAAGGCTGAAGAAACAAATTTGCTGCAGGTGGACCCTGTTCAAGTGAGTTTTTTGTTTCTCACTAACAGATTACATATCTAAGCTCCCATTTTTTCTAAAGGAAAACGATTAGGATTTGAAGCGTCACTTAGTAGAAACTTAAAATTGTTATAATATGGTTTTAGGTTGTTACAATATATTGCTTAATAATACCTATAAAAGAAGAACATATTGCATAACAATGGGCCAGCAAGTTTAGATAATGGGTTTAAAGAATATACAATATTAAAGTTTAAGCCCATGGATATTTTCTTGAAACAAACAATATAACCATTAACTGATGAAAATTACTCAAGTTTGGTATGGATAATCTTTGTAGTTAACAAGAAATTCATTATCATGCCTTTGTTTTTGTTACATCACCAATAATTTGTTGGGCTTTTTGTGTGGAGCCTGGCTTTGTTTTGCAGCGGCCCAATTTGATGATCCAACCTGAAAAGAATTCGTTGCAATTTTTTTAAATGAGGCTTGGGCCATGGAGTGCAGGCTTGGGCCGGTCTGACCCAGCCCCGAATTAGGGTTTCACGGCATATATTTTGTACTGTTTTGTATGGCCACTCATTGAAATGCCGCACTATATATTTGACTTTCAAGAGAATAAAATCATATGCAGCCTCGTGGACGTAGATATGTTGCCAAGCCACGTAAATCTTGTTTGTTGTGGTTGATTGATTTCGTTTTTGCTTTACCTTTTCATTCTCATCGTTCCCAACATCATCCCACAAACTTAAACTGATGGTAATAGGGGAGTTCATCTAACATTTCCTCTCATGCTTGGGTTAGACTCTCCCTTAATAACCGGCTCAACACATGGATATTTAATTAAACAAGGGTGAAGTGTGGAATAAGGTTCAAATTCAGAACCTCTCCTCTGATACTGTTTTAAATAACTAATCGTCTCAAAAGTTTAAATTGATAGAAAGGGATGAATTTAATAATTTAATTTATATTCTAAACATTTTGAGGAACTTGGAAAGAGTGAGATCAAATTATCATACATTTAGAGCTTCAAGTCCTTTGGGTTTGTGATAAGGGTGGTTGCAGATCTAGTTTGTTGATTTTGGCTAAAATGTACAAAGAGCTGCAGCCTAAGGAAGTTGGTATAACTGAAAATCAAACAAAGGAACAAAAATGTTGGGGAAGAGTTTCTTTTTTTTAAGATGACACAAAGTAAATATAATAGCCTAAAAATAAAATTCTTAAGTAGAATAGAAAGAGTATACCAGAAACATATGAAAGAACTTGACATGCTACCAAACTGGAGTGTTCAGTTACAGAGGACAGAAATAATACTTGTATTAATTTTAAACAGAGAATTTATTGTCTATAGTTACGCTGAATCTTTTCCATATATTTGCATAATATCGGTTCCTTTTTTTAATTTATCATTTGCCCCCGCTATCAGATGTTAGTTTTGGGTTTGGTTGCTTTTAAATCTGATGTTAGTGTGTTTGTGGTGAGATGTTATTTCAGATTGATTTACTTCTTGGCAAAGCGTATTCAGATTGGGGTCATATCAGTGATGCTGTATCTGTCTACAATCGCCTCATCTCAAGTCACCCTGATGACTTTCGTGGTTACTTAGCGAAGGTTTCTCTCTCTCTCTCATGAATGTAACAGCCAAATTAGAATCTTTTATTATATATAACAGTGCCATGCATGAAATGGATATTCTAGGAACAAAGCAAGCCCTAGGGGTTGGTTCATACAGTAAGAGCCTTGGTCTTGGTGGTATGCTCTCTCTTGGTTTAAGGTTTAAACCCTGGGTCCAATGGAGGAATTTTCCCTTGGATTACCAGATGCATTGAGAAACTCCTTGCAAGGACCTATGCACCCCCGGGATTAGTTGTGATTTTGTTTCTAACACCGGTGACAATAAAATAATATTCTTAGGAACAAAGCTTTAGCTATCTAAATGGATCTATTTTGTTTATACTCTGCTAGACAATTTTAAAAAGAACAAGAATATAACTTGTTACTGGATTCACATTTTCTATTGTCAACACTGAAAGGCATCTTCATTTAGCCACGAAATTCCTATTCCTTGCTAAAAAAAGAAAAATGGCTACTTAACTGAAGCAAAATGATGACTCTACTCTCCACAATATTCATTATACATTTGACCTATTATTATTGCTAAACAATGAATACTTTTGAGTGCATACACACACCCACACAAATATATGCATATATACACACACACATATCCCTACGCTATCTCACACTCACAAACCCATCCACTTAGACCCTAAAGTGTTCTGGATTCTTCTATAACTCTGGAGATCATGGAAAGAGTTAGGGTGCTTTCAGAGAATAAATCCATGAATTGTTCGTTTTCAGAAATCTGGTTCCCGCATCTATGAAACTTACAAGTATAAAGCTTAGAAAATAATTGATATCTGATACTGTGAATCAAGGGGCAAGTTGGAGTACTTTTTCCCAAAACCTTTGGTCCACTTGAGATTCCAGTACTGGTGCACTTGAGATTCCAGTACTAATTGTAAAGCAAGTGCCATACAATTTGCATGTATTTTGGATACCAATTACTTCTCAGGCAGATTTTCATATCTTTCAACCATGCATATAATGACTGGAAGGAACTATATGTAATTATAGTAATACAAGAAGGTTGATGGTCAGATTATTTTATTACCAGTATAAATACTCTTATTACTTATCAAAAGGTATAAAGATTCTTATTATTTACAAACATGCAGTTATGTCACTATTGTACTACTTGTTTTCCTTCTTTCTTACTTTATCAAGAAAAAGCATTCATTCACTTGTCATGCTTCTTTGTTCTTTATTGGTTAGTGATTCTATCTGTCTACATTCCCATTGGTTGATACTTATGCTTTGTCTTTTAGATAATTTTAAATGAATGGGACTTTGCATTTACAATTTTTTTCTTCTGCAGGGAATCATTTTGAAAGAAAATGGTAAACTTGGAGATGCAGAGAGAATGTTTATACAAGTGAGTGTATCAATTTTTTTGACATATGTAATGCATATTACAATACATGAACATATTACTAGATTATGCATACGTACAAATACATACATACATTCAGATAAAATATCACAAAGCATCTGTGCATTAACGGAATTATGTGCAGGCTCGGTTCTTTGCACCAGAGAACGCCAAGGCACTGGTAGATCGTTTTGCTAGACAGTAACTGATCTTCATTCAGTTGGGAATTTTTTACCTCAGGAGGATAATGCATTGATTGTTAGAATTGGCTGATCAGAATAGGCCAGACCTGATTTTGCCCGTTACCAGGATTTTCCTTGTTAGATTGTGAATGAAATTAAACAAAAATCACGAAATCTATAAAATGTAAATTTCACTAGTAGTCACAGCGAAATTTGAAAGAAATGAAATATGATTCCTCCATTCTAAAGAATTTTTCCCTGTTGTTGATTAGTAATTATTTGCCTCTGGAGATTCAGAATCAATGCCAGAAATTCCAATTAAGTTAACTATACATGTTTGACCAAGATTTTCTGTTTGAACTGAAGGGAGTTAATGCATTGGTGAATTTATTTTGTAAATATTGCAACCAAATCAATCGGTTGAATTAAGTGAATAAATAAATAAGGCCTTAAACTGGACATTTCCCCCAGCAGGTATTATCTGTTTCCAGAATACCAATATAAATACAGATGCAGAAGTCTCCATATATAATTAATTTTGTAGTATGGAATGGATACCTTAAGCCTCCATTTGTAATTTCAGGATGGGACAATGCTTAAATAGTTTTTAGCACAGACATCTTATTTAGCAATGCTTGCCAAGTAATCACCAATGCAACTCTCAGAATCCCCAATTCTATATGTTATTCTTTTTGTTACATGATTTCTTCTTCATATTAAGGAGAATTTGTAGAGCAATTACTTCGAAGGAGTTCTGCAACAGCCATTCCTATATGATAGAAAAGGATTCCATAATTATTTACCCTCTCCGAATATCTTGGAATGGCAGTGGATGATGACAAGGAGGGAAGTCTCTTGGAAAGTATGCGTATTAAGTAGACACAAATTTATCACATTCCAACTAAACAAAGTAATTACACACAAATTTCCATGATATTAACATTACATCTTGTTGCCAATCCACAAAAGAAGCAAATTTACATTATCCTCTCGCCCCTTTCCCCCGCCGGCACCCAAAACAACATGCAGAACTGGGGAGGAGCATAGTGAGAAATGAGTTCGGCCGAATCGTGATTCTATGAGTGTGTTGATTGCTTCACAACAGAAACTATATGTATAATTAGAAAGCTATGTTCGCTATGACCACAGACCAAGGTCCACACAATGACAAAAGGAGGAAAAAAACCTCGTATGAAGGCATAGATTTAAGTCCTCTGCAGGAAGTTCTTCGCTCACCGGCAGGATCATGCTTGCCCTCCTCACATACATGCAGAATCAGGTTTTTGGCAAGCAGTGCCAGTCAGTCACCTAAAGCAAAACAAAACATGTCAACAATGTTTATTATTAGTCCTCACTACAATTTCAGGAAGTACTCCAACTTGACAATCTAAATGAATATCTACAATGAAGAAAAAACTTCAATGCTGTCTTCTTTTAAACTTGCTTAAAGATAAAGGCAAATTGACTATATATATATATAATTACTGAAAATCTGAACTTGTTACCAATAAGTTGAAAAGGATGTTTCTGGATCACCCCTCAGACTGAGTGAAGCTAATGGTTCTAACAATGACTGCACAGGATTAGCTTCAGGACAACTACTTGAGCCAATTGGCCATCTCATTGGAATAACTAAATCCCTGCAGCAAATGAAATGACAATTTAGGACTACATTAAGGAAGTCTTGGTTTTTGGCCCCTCTTTTTTAAGAAAGAAGTGCCCAAAAATATTTTGCTTTCTTTCCCTTCCATGCCCTGCTTAGACAAATATTAAACCATTATAATCTGTACTTGATCTGCCATTTGAAATTACAGTTGATAGATTCTCTTGGTTAAGGTCAACTTTATTACATGCTTTAAGTCATTAAGCATATTATTTCATGTTACATCAAACCAGAAAATATAACAGGAATTACAATTGAAAACTTCCCAATTCTGGCTACAAAAGTGAGGTCTCTCACATGTCATCAGAAATAAGTAAAATGGCATAAACTGACAGAATAAATCTACATAAATGCATACCTGTCAAAACATTTGTGTTTGCAGCAATTCATCATATCCATTGTGTAATTCTCAAATAAGACATCAAGACGATTTGCTAATTGTGACAGTTTGGATAATGGCAAGATGTCCCAGATCTTCAAAATCTGAATGTAATATGCATTTTGCTTGACAATGTCTACAGTCCAAACAAGAATCAGTGACCCATTAACCTTGTACTGCTCTAATAGTGAAGAAGAAATTCCATGATGAACAAAGGGTTTTTTCTTCGAATGAGGCGGACGCCAACCATTTGCAAGATTTCCCAATAAAGAAAGCACCTCAGCGTTTTTCAATCTAGACATAGATTGCAAAAATTCATTGCTGAAGGAGACCTATATTAAAAAAATTAAGTGAGGTCAACCGATGATGTTCAAGAAAATCCCACCACCACCATGATTTTAGCATATAAAATTCAAATTCCAAAAGACTCCAATCTCGAAGATTGTCTCTCTTTTGATTACTATCGAAAAATTCCATTAGAAAGTAATACATATGAACGTCAAATAACCTTGAATGGGTCAAATTAAGCTAAAACCATAGTTTCAACAGTTAATGCTAAAATAGATTATCCATTTGTTCTTCCCAATTGGTGGAATCTTTCCTAGAGAGAACACAACTGAGGAACAAAGAAAAATCATTTACATCAACTTATATCTTGAAGCACTTTCATTACATTATGAACAAAACTATAGAGATAAAAGTCAACAGAGAAACAAGGGAATATACTAGATCAATGTGAGGCCAACTACTTACGAAGCATGTCCTATCTCCTAACATTTTTCAACTTAATAAAATAATAAGATTTGCTCTAATCTAGTTTATTTTATTTTATTAAAGAGGCCTAGAATTGTGAATACCATGAGTTGATACATTATTTAAAAGGATGAATATGTTACAATAAAAAGAGTATCATACCTTCCATCTAGTTTTTCTGAACAGAAAAGAGTCATTCTTGAGTAAAATCCCCATTTGGTTCTGCTCAATCAAGACAGTTGTAATAGCCTTGGCCAAGCTCTTGTCTTCATCAGCATTATAGAAACACCCTCTTTTCTTTGCATCAATGACTAGTTCCGTCCAAACAGTTCCACTATTATTTAAAGTAGCCCCATTTCCCACTATCCAAAGGCAATGCCTGCATATGAAACCATGCCTCTATTACTTGTAAAAATTAACCATAGATTCAACTCACTTTTGAGGGGCTTCATAGTTGAGTGTAAGATGTGTTACCTTGCACGTGTAAGCGCCACATTTGCTCTCTGACGATTGGAAAGAAATCCTACTGCTCCATTCATATTACTTCTGACAGTAGAAATAATTATAACATCCTCCTCACCACCCTGGAACCCATCTACAGATCGAACACTAATGGAGGAGTTACCATTACAGCCTGCACTTAATTTTTTCACCATCTTTGAGATTGTATCCACTTGTGCCTTGTATGGTGAGATAATACCAACATTGAACTTCTTATTCTTGTTAACTGCATATTTTGCAGGAGACAAGAAGAAAAAAAAAAACAGGAAAAGAGTTTCATCAAACTCATGAGTAAAACATGACCAACCTTATTCAAAACAGAGACTTTTACTAACTGGAATGGAAATGAGGCATACCTTTAACAAGGCTTGAAACTATCTCATACACCACAGCAGCCTCTACCATATTTTTCTGGCTTTGGCTGTTATCAAACTCCTCTTTTCCTTGTGCTACATTTATGAAAGAGAAAGAACCGTACATCTTCCCCTGAAGGAAACGCCTCTCATGGCTTTTTACTTTGACATTGTCTCCATCCGTAATCTTATTTTCATAGAACTCCCGATTTGGAAATAGGCTTATGGATGGATGCATCCTGTGCTGCACATTGAGAAGGTCTCTCCTGTGTCCTAGCAATACCAGCCTTTGGAACAAACTTCTTCCAAATTCAGCATTCTCAGCAACCTAGCAATACAAAAATTTAATGATGTTAAAAAGGGTAAACATCTATTTATTATAAAGACTCAGAAATAATAGACAAGCATGACAATAAGTTATATATCTAAACCTTGCTTTGAACCATAGCAGGCAGTTGTCTCTCATCCCCAATAAGAACGACATGTCGAAGACCGGGAAGTTGTAAAGGAATGGTCGATTCGCATTCCTTGAGCTGAGCAGCTTCATCTATAATTAATAGTTCCAGAGGAATCATTTTTTCTCTGAACAATTTAATAGAGCTTGATACAGTGCAGAAAATCAGGCGTGCATTTGCAAGGCAGAAATCTTTTATTGCATACTTGTGAGTAATCTTTTCAGGGAGAGAGAATTCTTTAGGAAGTGATCCAAGAATGTTAAGGCACTCGCTGATAGCAAGTCTCAACTTTTCCAAGTGACCGAGACTGCCTCCTAATTTATTGCTGAAGATTTGTTCTACTCCTTTGTCATCAACACTACCCAGCGAAACTTCAAGAAATTTGAGTAAATCAAGAGCCTTTGCCATGTATTTTACCACTCCTAGTGAAATAAAAGAAGTTGGTAAATGCGTACACAAACTTACAATGCAAGACTTCAGACGCTCTACAATGCGATTGAATTTCCCCTTTAGAAACTCCCCAAACGTCAAAGGTTGGTCATTCACAACTTGTGAAGAACAACCTTCACCTTCCTTCTTCTCATGCTTTACTTTCTTTTCATTCCCTTTTGAGGCCTGAACAACTTTCTTCTGAGATTTCATGCTTTTCTTATCCTTTGAGGATTGACCCTTGATATTACTTCCTTGATTCCCACTTTTCCCCTCATTTTCAGACATTCCTTCCTTTTTCTCCTCCTCTTCTTTCCCTTTTCTCTCTTTCAAGTAGCTTCTGTAAACATTTCTGGGGTCCTTGAGCAAACAAATCATTGATTGTAAACAATCTTTCCAACCGGATGGAACTAAGCATTTAGTTAGTATCTCAATTCGGTTATCAAGGAAAACATTGAGAAGATCATGATGATCAGTAATATTCATCCGCTGCTCATTTCCATATAAAACTATATCCCCAAGCCCATAACCAACATACTCAATGGACTCTGTAACATTCTTTAGAAGCCGCCGAGTCACTTCCAAAACAGCAGTGTTAGTCGGGGCACATGTAAGCACTCTGCATTTCATTTTAAGGAGAGAAAACAGTAAAAAAACAACCGTCTTGGTTTTACCAGTACCCGGAGGTCCCCATATTAGATTGACATTTTTCTTCTTTTTGCATTCCCTAGAAACTAAACAGCTAAGAACAGCAGCTTTCTGGGACTCATTTAAATCAGAAGACAATAATCTTGCCCTCATATCTACAAAGGCAGTTCTACATTTCTCATCAGAGAAGTAGATACTTGGATTTTCAGCATCATCCTACGCAAAGTAAAATATAAGGAGCTCAGAATTCATTCCAAGATTCACTACAAGATAAAAGCCATTTGTGACTTTATTTGTAATGAAAATAATTATTTGCGATGAAAATATACTAATTTTAACTAGAAATAATCATTTCACTAAAAATAACTGGCCAAATAAACATTTTTCTTGTAGTGAGTATCAATAAGAAATACCAAACAAGCAATGATCAAGAATCTTACAGTAGATTTGGGGTTCAGCACTTCTTGAATGAAGTTCAAGTTCCCACCTTCGAGTTGACTGTTCAAAGCCCTCCAAATGCGGATATTCGTGGTCATGTTTGTCAGGAAAACGGCATAAAGAGTTTGTTTGTTCTTGCTATTTTGTTCTTCAGTACCCAAGATGGGATGTGAGGACAATACTGAGAGTACAGTTAGGCCTGTTTCTCTCACCCTTTGAACATAAGCGACAACATAGGATCTGTTTGGTCTGTCTAAATCCTCAACAGATTCTGGCTTTACATCTGTTATTGCAATGAGGTCTCCACTCTGAGGCTCATACATCTCTTTAGAATTCCTGAATTGACACGCTGCCGGTAACTTAATGCTGTGAAACAAGTCATGGGGCGGTTTATAATCTTTTGATTTTTGGACAGAAACTATTTTACAAATAGGTGCTCGAGACACTGTTGAAATGCTTGCCAACAAATCAGCATGCGTTTCCTTAATAAGTGGAATGCTTAATGACTTCATGTATTCTGTGGTCGATGAGAATGTGAGTGGGATCGTTTTCACCTGTTATAAGGGAATCAATTCAAGGGAAAGAAATATATATAAGTACATGTAAAAATCATGTGATAAACATGAATCAAATACAATTTCAAGAACATATCCATCTCTGGAGATCATGGGAATATTATATAAAGAGATTATCATGTACACAGTACATCCAAATTTCCAACAAATTATTTAATGTGTCAACTGTGCGATAAATTAAGTCATAATATGTGAAATTATAAATGTCGGATAATAATGTGACACCAATATATATATCCTCTTAATCCATAGCACATTCTACTTTTCTGTCCAGATAAGATAGTTGACCAAGAAGAAGAAAAACCAAATAGGCAAAAGTAATACGTAAAGTCTAGCCCTTATAAGTTATACGTAAAGCAAACATTGATTGGCAATCCAAATCCTTACCGGAAATTTTCAGATAATGAACATACCTTCAATTTGTAAATAAAAGTACAAAGTTCCATAGAAACTAAATTAAATAACTCCATTTTCATAGAATAATATGCATCGATCGATCAAAATGTAATTAATCGACAACATGTTTTGCCGGCCAGAAGTACTATGATTGATCATAAATAACACAATATATATGCATAATGTAATATTGCAAACTGATCTGCTTATAATCAGGATCCAGGAGGATACTGAGAGATTTAAATGGTGCACAAACCTGGCCTTCATAAAGATTTTCATTGAGGACTTCCTTGATAGACCAGGAGAATACCAAATCGATTAAGCTTCTGCCTGGAATTCCTTGCTGCTGCTTCTTGTTGTTCACCGTAGTGCTCATCTCTTTCATTTCAACTTCTTGCAGGTCTCCTCTCAAAATCTGTCTGTTCAGCAAAAATATAATTCTCCTTTGAAATAAAGGGAAAGAAGGTCGTCTTCGCACTGAAGGAAGCAGGAAAAAGTTTCCTAGTACAGGATGTCTATGATGAAAGGAAAAGTGGTGTTCCTTATGCTATTCTTGCTTTTGCCTACGTCCTTGACAGAGGCCATCAAAAAGCATCTCTCTCTATATATAGAGAGAGAGATCAGACGTAGACATGATTTGAAAAAGAAAAAAAAAAAATCGTACGTGTGTATTATTATACATGTGTATAATGCGTGTTGTGTGTGAAAAAGTGAAACAAATTATACTGAAAAAAATATGGCATTGACTTGGAGTTAAATGGAAGAAAAATGGGGTCGAGTAGTACTGAGAGTGACCCGATCGAGTCTCCAATATCAATGCCTGACTACGCGGGAGTACTCCTGCATTAACTACGTACTTACGTACGTACATTTTCTTCGTTTCACATTATAATCCTTAATGAAGGATTAATTCATTCTATTTCTGTCCGTACGTACTACCTTAATGCAACGCACAATAGTACTCCTCATCCTTATACTTCTATGTCGACAATCCCATTTTCTTTAACCGAACCGAACATTGGTTAAGCTGGAAAGCAACAATATTTAATTAATGTGAAAAGAGAAGAAGAGAGGAAGGAGATACAGAGAAACTTCGCAGGTAGTTGTTGGGTTCAAACCTGGAAAACTTTTCAACTTCCTCGACTATTAATATTGCATGATGGGTACGTGTATTGACTTAATCAGTGTACAGTCAAGGGGAGATCAAATGCCAGGAAGGATCCCCAGACGTTCCAAATTCCCCGTGACCATTTATTTATTTATTATTATTTGTTTGGTATTAAATAATGCATTTTCCCGTATAAATATATAGCTCGGAAGTCGGAATTAATTAACAATACGCATGCATGAAGACAATCTAAACACGTACGGCTAATTATTATATATAATACCAAAGTAATAAAACACAACTCGGCAATGATATTCATCATCGTAATTTGAAATTACACATGCAGGAACCCTTAATATGGAAAAACGAAATTAACTCACATTTACATAACATGTAACCCACATTGAATTAGAATAAGATGCAACTTCAGAATGGAAGGTTATATATCATGATCGAATATATCGTAGAGAGATCATGTCAAGGATCAATTAAATTAGGAAAAATTTTATATAACCTCCTACTATTCACATAATCTCTACACAGCATACTTTATTTATTTATTTATTTTTATCAAATATTTGATATATAAATAATAAATAAAAAATTAAATAAGTTTGAAATGAACAAATTCAAAATTAAAAAATGATGGCGCTTAGAAGTTGAAAGATTATGTAAAAGTGTTCATTAAATTAGGACCATGCTAGGGGTCCCAATTAGGGATTTGTTTTTTTAGTTTATTTTTTTAGTTTATAATTAAGTTATAAGTGTTTTAAAATAATGTTGTATTTTTTAAAAAAAAATATTTTAAGATATTAAAAAATTCACATGAAAAAATATTATTTTGTATATATTTTTTTAACATCTTAAAATATACATTTTTAAATATAATATTATTTAAAAATACTTACTTAATTATAAAATACTAAAAAAAAATTAAATCTAAATCAACATCAATAACTAGGGCTCCGCTTGGATTCGGAGATGAGATGAGTTGAGATGAGTTTGGTTTATTTTTTAATATTATTATTATTTTGGGATTTGAAAAATGTGTGTTGGAATTTGAAAAAGGTATATTGGAATTTGAAAAATGTATATAGAAATTTGTGTTTTGTATAAAAAATTATAAAAATATAATGATGAAATGGAAGTGAGTTGAGATGAGCTCAACCCACTTCCCAATTCAAGCAGCCCCTAAATTAACCAGGGATCGAGCATCCCTGGTCAACGTATAAATGTCCTCCCATTAATAAAAACGTACGATCAAGCATTATTTTAAGATGATTTGTCCCCTTACAGACATCTTGTACAACTAGCAACGAATTAAAATATTAAGAGTAATGTTGTTAGATTTAGTTTATGGGCATGGTGTGGCATGAACAAATTAGAGTAAAGTTCATTATTAAACAAATTATTAATTCTTGTGATATGTTTAATATTGTAATTCTTTTTCTTTTTTAAATTAAACTTTTTTGTCTTTGTATTTCATAATTAATCAAATCAGTATCTTTATCCCTAGTACGTACTTATAAAAATATATATCTTTATGATCACTTTTCTTGCTTTCATTCACTTTGCGTACTAAGCTATTATTAAAAATACCAATACTTATTCGCCTTATAAATACAAAAAGGAACTTATTATATTAAAAATAACAAAAGTATCAACGTTTTTCAAATAAACAAAAAAAACAAAAGTATCAATGTTTTTGAAATATTAATTATTCCCAACTGTACTAAAAAAAAAATGGGCCAGGGCGTTGTTGTCGGTCATCTCTCCTTCCGACCCAGCACGTTATTTAAATTAACTTTTTCTAGCAGTAGTTCATTAGGAATAACGTTTTGTTTGCAGGTTTTTTTTTTCTAATTTCAGTAGTAATTTTATATCTTTTTAAATTTTGATTATTTTATTTAGATAAATTATTTATTAATATTTTGACCTGTCAAATTATAAAATAAGTATTTTAGATATAAAGAGATCCTACAAAAATGATCAACCCACAAATTAATAAAGTAATTTTATTGCATTAATAACTTAAACCGCCATAACTTAGTTAGATTTATATATTTTACAATAAAATAATTTTATAATTTAATATATTATATGGAGTCATGTTAATTTATAAATTTTCTTTATGATTTTTTTTGGTTTTACTAAAATATGATTTTCGTTAAATAAATTGTACGCCTTGAACAATTATCGTTTATAATAGTATACTTATAACGTCGAGAAGATGATCATGCAGAAACAAATAATTGGAGTAAAGAATTCAGTTTTAAACATGGGGACTAATAGACCAATCATTCTGGCTTACTATCTGCAAGATAATCACTAACCAGAATTAATTAAGAACAACCTCCTCTGGAAAATATTTAGTTTTCTGTAGAATTCAATTATCCCAAAAATCAAATGAGTTCTGATTTGATATTAAATGGCATTGGATTAATTAAGTGAAATTTAGTAATTAAATATATTCATGCAGAGTTTTGAAGGACAATAAAAAGTAAGATAAGAACTATAAATACAAAAGGCTTATATAAAAATAAATTAACAAACTAATGTGTTTCATATAGTTAAGCCTTATCTATTAAGGATAATGTTAGGGTTCTTTCAAAAAAAAAAAAGGATAATGTTAGGGTCACCAAAATTTTTTTGTTTATTTGTGACTATTTAATTGCGATCAAATAATTATTTACAGTCAATTTTGATTATAAATAATTATTTAGTTGTAATTAAATGGTCACAAAAATTATTTTTCCCCCAAAATTATGTACACCCCAAATTAAGTGCACTAAGAAAATAGCTTTTTTCTTTTTTGTCTTTTAAGCATTTTTGAAAATTCCTTAATCATTAAGAAAAAATTAAAAAAAAGTACATTTTCATTCAATAATCACTTAATTTCTTAACCATTAAGGAAAAAAAATGTGCATCTCAAACATGCACACCAAGCAAATGGCTCTCTCTTTCTTTTAAGCATTTCTTAAACATTCTTAATCACTAAAAAAATTGAAAAATTATATAATTTATTAATAATCACTTTCTTAATTATTAAAAAAATAAAAATATATGAGTGGACATATTTATTGGATATATTTAAAAGTTATATTATCATTTTTCATCTATTAAAATCTATTTTATTATAAAAGATATATATATTTTTTATAATTAATCTAATATATATATTTTATTATATATAAGTGATAAAACACACAACCTCGGCAATGATATTCATCATCGTAATTTGAAATTACACATGCAGGAACCCTTAATATGGAAAAACGAAATTAACTCACATTTACATAACATGTAACCCACATTAAATTAGAATTAGATGCAACTTCAGAATGGAAGGTTATATATCATGATCGAATATTGTTAAATGAAGGGGGCGCCCACACGGGCAGACTCCCCTTTAATTTCATACGTTATAACGCATGGCTTAAAGCCATGCGTTACACAGTCTGGTTAAGCCATGCGTTATAAGCATATTGAAGGCTGGCCTTTAAAGGCCAGCCATGTAGGGGGACTGTATATAGCCCCCCTCCTTTTGGTTCTGTGAACTAATTGAAACAGTGAAAATCTCTCTCTTATTTGTTCTCTCTTGAAATAGTTTTTAGGCTGTGGATTGTTAAGTGTTACTCTAGTTTTATAACTACGTAGTACACTTCACCACTAAGAGAAAACGCTTGTTTTTGTCGTGCTGGAGAAACTTGTGGAGCATTTCTTTAAGCTGAGCCTGAGATACTTTCCGCTGCAATTTTTTTTAACATTGGTATCAGAGCAGTCATAATTGGTTCTAGTTTTTTTTTATTTTGCATATGCATGCAAATTATAAATGTGCCATTTTTTTTTTTGCTGAATGCTGCTGCGTTTAAAAAAAATAAATAAATTTGGCCGAAGTCGGTGCGGTGGTGCAGCGCGCACCACCTGAGCGCGGTGGTGCAGCGCACACCGTAGGGTGCTGCGCACACCACGGTGCCGCATGCACCGACTGGAGCCCACGGTGCATGGTGCACCGTGGGGCACCCAGCGGTGCTGCAAGCACCGCCTCGGTGCTCCGCTCATCAGGACAGTGCTGCACGCACCAGAGGGGTGCTGCCAGCACCACCGTGGTGCTACGTGCACCAGTAAGGTGCTGCGCGCACCACCCAGGTGCTGCAGCAGCACCCAGCCTCTTCCGGAGGTTGTTTCCAATGAGAAGAGACCCCGGAAAACTCTCTAAACGGTGCTGTGTTTTTTTTAACTCAGTTACTATTCACGTGAACAGTTACAGCTGGCCGAAGGTTGAAGAAGACAGCTGAAGGAAATAGGGCCGGGCTTGGGCCTTACGGCCCATTTGTTTTTTTTTTTTTTGGTCCGGTTTTGGGCTGGGTTTTTTTTATACGGCCCAGCCCCAATTCTTTAATTAAAAAAAAAAGTATGTTTTAATATATGCTTAGATATATCTCCTGTTATAACATGTGATATTTTATTTAACACTTTAGATTAAATATGATTACATGTAGATATTTGATGATATTCATTTTTTTTGATAAATTACATGTGACATTATGTTTTTTTTTTTATTATTAAATGTGATAACATGTATGTATACAACATGTGTATGTGTTATTATTTTATCATGTATAAATGTGAGGCTTGTATGATTAGACATTCTTTTTTATTTATTCTAGTGATAAAATAGGAAATTCCCACTAAGTAGTCTTAGTTAGAGTTGTCAGTGTAAATTAATAGGCTGAAAAAATTGCAGTGACCCCAGTAAGAACTGTAAATGCACTGTATAGCGACAACACCATGGTAGCCCCAGTAAGAACTGTAAATGCACTGATGAAATAAGAAAAATGGACTGTAATGGTCTTATATGAACCATCTTTGTAGACTGGTCTAATAGGCTGCTGTGGTTGTTGTAGCTGTCTTTGTAAACTGGCCCAACAGGTTACTACGATTTTAGTAGGATCTGTCTCTACGCGTGACTAGGACTAGGTGACTTCTTTAGATAGTGGGAGTATAGTTGAGATTTATGATTAAATCTCCCATTTTTTTTCAAATTTACACGGGAATTAGGTTAGAAATTTAATAATTGGATATTGTGGCGCAAGAGATGATTCTGAAGCCTAGCGATTTTTTGATCTTGCGACATGTCTAATTTATTTTTTTTCTAGCTTGAATGGACGCGGCAGATTTCTTAGGTGTGTGTGTAATATCCCTCCTTTGCGTTTTGTAGTGAAATGGCATCCAAGAGTATTGTTGTCGATTTAAACAAAGGGGAGAAATTGGATGGGGAGAACTATGACATATGGCATCGCAAGATCCAGTATGTCTTAGATGAGCAAGAAGTCGTAAAGGCCTTGTCTCACTCCCTGACTAAGCCCAAGGAAGGGGACTCAGAACAACACAAATTAGATGAATTAGCCTATTCTGAATGGGTTAAGAAAAATCGGTGCGCGCGCATAATAATGTTAAGCAGCATGCACAATGATCTAATGTGTGAGTTCGAGACCTATGACACTGCCCAAAACATGTGGGAGGCTTTGAAGTTGAAGTTTGGTAGAACTTCGGCCACTAGGTTACGTGGATTAACCATGAGGTTTGACTCCTATAAGATGCGCTCTGACCATACGATGAAGCAGCATCTTAGGGCTATGTCAACCATGATCCGCGAACTTAAGACGGCAGGAAACGACCTGACTAATGAATAACAAGTCCAGGCAGTGATAAGATCACTACCAAGTTCTTCGGAGAACATGAGCCAGAATCTGACGCAAAATGAGAATATAAAAAATTTTGATGATGTCTCGCGTCACTTAGAATTGGAGGCTGAGCGCCTAGAGGCCGCTAAGCCCAATCATTCAGCCTATGTGGCTAATTCTGGTTCACGCAAGGCTTCAAGGCCTAAGCGTTGGAAGTCCAAGAATGGGGTAGCTGCTGGACAAGTTAAGAAGGTGTCAGGAACTTCTCAGCGCAGCAAAAGGGGCAAGCGTGGGAAAAACAAGTCAAAATTAGAGTGTTACAACTGCGGAAAGAAAGGCCACTACGCTCGTGACTGCACTGAGCCGAAGAATGTATACTTTAACTTCTCTCGTATTGTTTTTGTAACTAGCCATGTGATGGTTACTCACTCCTATCCTGTGTGGACTGTTGATTCAGGAGCGACCGAGCACATAGCGCGAGATAGAGTCGGATTTGTGGAATATCGCCGAATTCGAGCTGGGAGTCGTGATATCAAGGTGGGGAATGGAGCTAGCGTGGAGGTAATAGGACTTGGTACCTACAAGCTGGACTTGCGGGGTGGCCGCACTCTTTTCCTCCACAATGTGTTATACGCTCCCGAAATCCGACGAAATTTACTTTCTGTAGTTACTCTTTTAAGACTTGGTTTTCGGATTGAATTTGAAAACAATCACGTTTCTTTTTATTTGGGCCATGTGTTTTATGGCAATGTTTTTCTTCAAGACGATTTTACGATAATGAATTTGGATTATTCAAATATGAATGAATCTATTGCTTTTCTTTCTGCATCTGATAATTTGGATTCATATAAATGGCATGCTAGGCTTGGCCATATAGGGCAAGATAGAATGATTCAGTTAGCTAGAGAAGGCCTAATGGGCAATCTCACTAAGGTCATCTTGCCCACATGTGAACATTGTCTAATGGGAAAAGCTAAGAGAAAATCGTTTGGAAAAGCCAATAGGGCATCTTTTCCACTGCAATTAGTCCATTCTGACATCTGTGGTCCAATGTCTATAAAGGCGAGATACAGAGGTGTTTATTTCATCACATTTATAGATGATTTTTCACGTTATGGTCATGTCTACTTAATCTCCAATAAGTCTGAAGCATTGGAGTGTTTTAGGCGATATTTAAGAATGGTTGAGAATCAGTTAGACAAGAGTTTAAAAACTCTGAGAACTGACCGAGGACGAGAATATCTTTCTGAGCAATTTAAAAGGCTCTGCGATGAAAAAGGAATCAAAAGACAGTTGACGATGCCAAGTATGCCACAACAAAATGGAGTGGCGGAAATGAGAAATCGAACACTGCTTGAGATGGTTAGGTCAATGATGGCGCAAGCAAATCTACCAATTTCTTTTTAGGGGATGCTCTTTTGACTACTGCCTACATTCTTAACCGAGTTCCCTCCAAATTAGTAACTTCCACCCCATATGAACTATGGACCAGCAAGAAACCCAATTTGAATAACTTGCGGCCATGGGGTTCAACGGGTTTTGTTCACAATCTTTCTCATAAGTATGGAAAGTTAGGCCCTAGAGGGAAGAAGTGTATCTTTATAAGGTACTCAGAATACTCTAAAGGGTATGTGTTAATAGGTGAACAAACTGATGGAAGTGTGACTGAGATTGAGTCACGAGATGTGAATTTTATTGAAGATGAGTTTTCAAGTAGAGGTGAGATTGATAGGAGTTTAGAACTCCATGAGATTATAGAACAAGAGGAAAGTGCTCCAAAGAATTTAGTTGAGAATGAGGAAGAAATTCTTCAAGCTCCTACAAAATTTGCAAATAACTTGAATCCGAGTGGGAGCACACCACTTGTCAATCAATCACAACAATCTCAGCCGCGTAGAAGCACACGTGAAAGTATTCCTCGTCGTCGTTTTGAGATTGAAGGAGAAACTTTCATGGTAGCTCCGCATGATGATGATGAGCCTAGGACAATTCATGAGACTCTCTCATCTTCTACTAAAGATGAATGGATGAAAGCACTTAATGATGAAATTGAGTCTATGAAAACCAACCAGGTCTGGGATCTGGTTGATCTAGCGACAGGGTG
The DNA here is from genome assembly GCA_036898215.1 of Platycarya strobilacea. NCBI lineage: Eukaryota > Viridiplantae > Streptophyta > Magnoliopsida > Fagales > Juglandaceae > Platycarya > Platycarya strobilacea. The sequence continues at coordinate 48,236,907 of CM072545.1, forward strand.
TAAACCTATTGGGAACAAATGGGTTCTTAAGATCAAATGCAAGTCGGATGGATCAATAGATAGGTACAAATCTCGCTTAGTGGCGAAAGGATATACCCAACAAGAGGGTATAGACTATGAGAAAACATTTTCACCAGTGGTGAGGTTTGCCTCAATTCGCCTAATTCTAGCTATAGTAGCAAAAATGGATTTGGAACTCTACCAGATGGACGTTAAGACAGCATTTCTCAATGGAGAATTAGATGAAGAGATCTATATGGATCAACCCACGAGTTTTGTGGTCAAAGGTCAAGAGCGCAAAGTGTGCAGACTCAAACGATCTATATATGGCCTAAAACAATCATCTAGACAATGGTATCTCAGATTCCATCAAGTCATTCTCTCGAATGGGTTTACGATGATCACAGAGGATCATTGTGTCTATGTCAAAAGATCTAAGAAGAGTTTCATTATGTTGTCATTATATGTTGACGACATACTACTAGCTGGAAATGATAAATGGTTGATAGTCGCCACAAAAGTGTGGTTATCCTTCAATTTTGAGATGAAGGATATGGGTGAGGCAGAATACATTCTGGGAGTTAAGATCTACAGAGATCGCTCAAAGAGAATATTGTGTTTGTCCCAACAGACTTACATAAAGAAAGTTCTCGAACGTTTCCTAATGAGTGAATGTAAACCCATTGACACCCCTGTCACAAAAAGCTAGAACTTATCTAAAGAGTTGTGTCCTAAGACTCAAAGAGAAAAGGAAAAGATGGCTCGTGTCCCTTATGCTAATGCTGTGGGTAGTCTGATGTACGCAATGATGTGTACTCGGCCTGACATATGCTATGCAGTTGGCTTAGTAAGTAGATTACAATCTAACCCCGGACTGGCTCACTGGAAAGCAGACAAGAGGATTATGCGATATCTAAAGGGAACTGCAGACTATGTGCTGTGCTATCAAGGTTCAGATTTGCAGATAAGAGGTTACAGCGATGCCGACTGGGGCAGTGACCTAGATGAGCGTAAATCAACCACTGGGTATGTCTTTCTGCTCAACAATGGCGCCATTACATGGAGCAGCAAGAAACAACCATGTATAGCTTTATCCACCATGGAGGCAGAATACATAACTTGTTCTGCAGCAGTTCAAGAAGCTGTTTGATTACGGAGGTTCCTCAAGTATTTAGATATTGGCACGGATACTTCAGATCCGGTGACAATATTCTGCGATAGCACGGCTGCTCTTGCATATGCTAAGGACTCTAAGTACCATAGAAGAACCAAACACATAGATATCAGATATCACTACATCAGAGACGTGGTAGGGCAAAAGGAAGTGGTTTTGAAACACCTCTCTACAAGTCACATGGTTGCTGATCCCTTAACAAAGCCAATAGCAAGAGATGTCTTTGAGGCTCATGTTAAGAATCTAGGACTACGAAGACTGTAAATGTAATTTGTGTTTCAAATGACATTGAGATGTAACATTTCCTTTGGGATATTAATACAATATGATTCAGTTATTGTCTTTATCGTATTGTTTTTATAATACACACACAAGATATGTTAACAGACTTAGATCAACTCACTCACACGAACGATCGCCTCTAGCGCTTGAGAAGCGAGTAGAGATGAGACATTGTGTTCTAAGATACTTGTCCAAATGGATAAGTTAGTTGACACAAAGATATGTCGATTTTAGTGGGAGCTAAGATCAGGTCCAATGAGAGGACTATGCATGGTTTTAGTGGGAGCAAAGACATTGTGCTCATCTCTTTCATTTCAACTTCTTGCAGGTCTCCTCTCAAAATCTGTCTGTTCAGCAAAAATATAATTCTCCTTTGAAATAAAGGGAAAGAAGGTCGTCTTCGCACTGAAGGAAGCAGCCAGGAAAAAGTTTCCTAGTATAGGATGTCTATGATGAAAGGAAAAGTGGTGTTCCTTATGCTATTCTTGCTTTTGCGTACGTCCTTGACAGAGGCCATCAAAAAGCATCTCTCTCTATATATATAGAGAGAGAGAGAGATCAGACGTATACATGATTTGAAAAAGAAAAAAAATAAAAAATCGTACGTGTGTATTATTATATATGTGTATAATGCGTGTTGCGTGTGAAAAAGTGAAACAAATTATACTGAAAAAAATATGGCATTGACTTGGAGTTAAATAGAAGAAAAATGGGGTCGAGTGGTACTGAGAGTGACCCGATCGAGTCTCCAATATCAATGCCTGACTACGCGGGAGTGCTCCTGCATTAACTACGTACTTACGTACGTACATTTTCTTCGTTTCACATTATAATCCTTAACATTGAAGGATTAATTCATTCTATTTCTGTCCGTACGTACTACCTTAATGCAAAGCACAATAGTACTCCTCATCCTTATACTTCTATGTCGACAATCCCATTTTCTTTAACCGAACCGAACATTGGTTAAGCTGGAAAGCAACAATATTTAATTAATGTGAAAGAGAAGAAGAGAGGAAGGAGATACAGAGAAACTTCGCAGGTAGTTGTTGGGTTCAAACCTGGAAAACTTTTCAACTTCCTCGACTATTAATATTGCATGATGGGTACGTGTATTGACTTAATCAGTGTACAGTCAAGGGGAGATCAAATGCCAGGAAGGATCCCCAGACGTTCCATCTAATTCCCCGTGACCATTTATTTATTTATTATTATTTGTTTGGTATTAAATAATGCATTTTCCCGTATAAATATATAGCTCGGAAGTCGGAATTAATTAACAATACGCATGCATGAAGACAATCTAAACACGTACGGCTAATTATTATATATAATACCAAAGTAATAAAACACAACCTCGGCAATGATATTCATCATCGTAATTTGAAATTACACATGCAGGAACCCTTAATATGGAAAAACGAAATTAACTCACATTTACATAACATGTATCCCACAATAAATTAGAATAAGATGCAACTTCAGAATGGAAGGTTATATATCATGATCGAATATATCGTAGAGAGATCATGTCAAGGATCAATTAAATTAGGAAAAATTTTATATAACCTCCTACTATTCACATAATCTCTACACAGCATACTTTATTTATTTATTTATTTTTATCAAATATTTGATATATAAATAATATATAAAAAATTAAATAAGTTTGAAATGAACAAATTCAAAATAAAAAAATGATGGCGCGTAGAAGTTGAAAGATTATGTAAAAGTGTTCATTAAATTAGGACCATGCTAGGGGTCCCAATTAGGGATTTGTTTTTTTTAGTTTATTTTTTTAGTTTATAATTAAGTTATAAGTGTTTTAAAATAATGTTGTATTTTTTTTAAAAAAATATTTTAAGATTTAAAAAATTCACATGAAAAAATATTATTTTGTATATATTTTTTTAACATCTTAAAATATACATTTTTAAATATAATATTATTTAAAAATACTTACTTAATTATAAAATACTAAAAAAAAATTAAATCTAAATCGACATCAATAACTAGGGCCCCGCTTGGATTCGGAGATGAGATGAGTTGAGATGAGTTTGGTTTATTTTTTAATATTATTATTATTTTGGGATTTGAAAAATGTGTGTTGGAATTTGAAAAAAGTATATAGAAATTTGTGTTTTGTATAAAAAATTATAAAAATATAATGATGAAATGGAAGTAAGTTGAGATGAACTTAACACACTTCCCAATCCAAGCAGCCCCTAAATTAACCAGGGATCGAGCATCCCTGGTCAACGTACAAATGTCCTCCCATTAATAAAAACGTGCGATCAAGCAATATTTTAAGATGATTTGTCCCCTTACAGATATCTTGTACAACTAGCAACGAATTAAAATATTAAGAGTAATATTGTTAGATTTAGTTTATGTACATGCTGTGGCATGAACAAATTAGAGTAAAGTTCATTATTAAACAAATTATTAATTCTTGTGATATGTTTAATATTGTAATTCTTTTTCTTTTTTAAATTAAACTTTTTGTCTTTGTATTTCATAATTAATCAAATCAGTATCTTTATCCCTAGTACGTACTTATAAAAATATATATCTATATGATCACTTTTCTTGCTTTCATTCACTTTGCGTACTAAGCTATTATTAAAAATACCAATACTTATTCGCCTTATAAATACAAAAAGGAACTTATTATATTAAAAATAACAAAAGTATCAACCTTTTTCAAATAAACAAAAAAAACAAAAGTATCAATGTTTTTGAAATATTAATTATTCCCAACTGTACTAAAAAAAAAATGGGCCAGGGCGTTGTTGTCGGTCATCTCTCCTTCCGACCCAGCACGTTATTTAAATTAACTTTTTCTAGCAGTAGTTCATTAGGAATAACGTTTTGTTTGCAGGTTTTTTTTTTCTAATTTCAGTAGTAATTTTATATCTTTTTAAATTTTGATTATTTTATTTAGATAAATTATTTATTAATATTTTGACCTGTCAAATTATAAAATAAGTATTTTAGATATAAAGAGATCCTACAAAAATGATCAACCCACAAATTAATAAAGTAATTTTATTTGCATTAATAACTTAAACCGCCATAACTTAGTTAGATTTATATATTTTACAATAAAATAATTTTATAATTTAATATATTATATGGAGTCATGTTAATTTATAAATTTTCTTTATGATTTTTTTTGGTTTTACTAAAATATGATTTTCGTTAAATAAATTGTACGCCTTGAACAATTATCGTTTATAATAGTATACTTATAACGTCGAGAAGATGATCATGCAGAAACAAATAATTGGAGTAAAGAATTCAGTTTTAAACATGGGGACTAATATACCAATCATTCTTGCTTACTATCTGCAAGATAATCACTAACCAGAATTAATTAAGAACAAACTCCTCTGGAAAATATTTAGTTTTCTGTAGAATTCAATTATCCCAAAAATCAAATGAGTTCTGATTTGATATTAAATGGCATTGGATTAATTAAGTGAAATTTAGTAATTAAATATATTCATGCAGAGGTTTGAAGGACAATAAAAAGTAAGATAAGAACTATAAATACAAAAGGCTTATATAAAAATAAATTAACAAACTAATGTGTTTCATATAGTTAAGCCTTATCTATTAAGGATAATGTTAGGGTTCTTTCAAAAAAAAAAAAAGGATAATGTTAGGGTCACCAAAATTTTTTTGTTTATTTGTGACTATTTAATTGCGATCAAATAATTATTTACAATCAATTTTGATTATAAATAATTATTTAGTTGTAATTAAATGGTCACAAAAATTTATTTTTCCCCCAAAATTATGTACACCCCAAATTAAGTGCACTAAGAAAATGGCTTTTTTCTTTTTTTCCTTTAAGCATTTTTGAAAATTCCTTAATCATTAAGAAAAAATTAAAAAAAAGTACATTTTCATTAAATAATCACTTAATTTCTTAACCATTAAGAAAAAAAATGTGCATCCCAAACATGCACACCAAGCAAATGGCTCTCTTTTTCTTTTAAGCATTTCTTAAACATTCTTAATCACTAAAAAAATTGAAAAATTATATAATTTATTAATAATCACTTTCTTAATTATTAAAAAAATAAAAATATATGAGTGGACATATTTATTGGATATATTTAAAGTTATATTATCATTTTTCATCTATTAAATCTATTTTATTAAAAAAAATATATATATATATTGTATAATTAATCTAATATACATCATCAAATTCTGTCACTTTATAAATAACTTTTGCGTGCCATGCATGATATATATACAAGATCGTATATATTATATATATTCCTTTCAAAAAAAAAATTGTATGTAATATTGAGCAGGATAGTTAAAAGAGTAATGATAAGAGTACTACTATTTTATTGTTAATTTTTAATTTATTAATGTGTTTGAATATTTTTATTTATTTATTTTTTGAAGTATTTTTTAAATATTTTTAATCATTAAAAAAATATACACTTTCTTAATTATTAAAAAAAATACATATAAATAAAATTATAAATAAATAATAATACTATCATTATTTTAGTTTTAAAAAGTACTTGACATTTTGTCATTACTGAGAGTCACTCCATTAAGTGTTCCGTAAATCGAGAGCGCGTCGGCCGTTACATATATGCAGTCTGTAATTTTGGTACTCATAATTATTTCTTCGATGAGTCAACGTTCAATCTAAGTACAGCCTAATTAACGGGCGTAATAACGTTAAATTTGTTAATGGTTATAACTGTCGGGGTAATTTCTTTCAATCATATGCATGGAAAACGACAAAATCTACGAAGAAAATAACCATTTTTGGAGTATTAAGAAATATTCAAAGAGGCATGATATATGTAAATATCACCCGATAAACCCTCTAGCTATACAGCAATTTACTCCAACAGTTAGCAGCCAAAATTAGAGTACGTATAACTCGCTGAATTAACGGAATTAATTAAGTTCTAATTAATGCATGGTTAAGGCCGTCCTCTGCAAAATCAATCATGCGTTTCTGAGGATCTTCCCCAGCAAACAGATTAAAGAGAACCACTTTAATCTGTCCCTAAAGCAAATCTCTATTGTGTTCATTTGTTCTTTAATTTCCCTTTTTCCACCTCTTACGTATACGAATAAAGCTTTTTCTCTGTGATTGGATGAATTCTCTCTTCTGTTCTCTCTCTCTTTTTTTTTTTTTAATATTCCAATCATGGTGCTATAGAAGTGATTTTAGGAAATTATAAGATCAAGAATACAAGGAGAAGACGTTGTTCGTACCTACGTACGTACAACTACACACATTATCTGATCTTTTGTATATTCGCTCGTTGATCGTTTTGATCCAAATAATACTCAAGCTCGGGCCTGCCGGCCGGCAATTAGATGAAGCAGTACGGCCGGTTATATCAAGGTTCCAACTGGCCGAAGAACATTCAGTGGCTAATGCCGGCATGGCCGTGGTTTCCAGTACCTAATTACCAGAAACGTCCAACGAAGAAGCTAATTACAAGAGAAAACTCATCATGCGGCATGACGGAGTCATTGCTTGCTGGAGATCATCATCAGCTGTCCGATGGCCAGAGTACTAGGACTACTACTGGAGTGCAGGTAATTCCAAAGGGGTTCTTGGCAGTTTATGTTGGGACGACAGAGCTTAGGAGGTGTGTGATTCCAACGAGCTACTTGTCAATGCCAGATTTTAGGATATTAATGGAGAAAGCGGCAGATGAATTTGGGTATGAGCAAGAGGGAGGGCTTAGACTTCCTTGTGAGGAAGAAGATTTTAATAAGATATTATTGACATGTTGGGCCAACTCCAAGTTCAACAGAAAGAAGAACAGTTATAAGAAGATCATGAAGGTATTATACGTACGTACGTAATAATTAATATGGGATCATGACAAGGTCAAGGTGTATATATGTATATGCATGCATTGGTCTTTGGAATTAATCGAAACTAATTTGTTCGATCAGAAATCACGTTGCGTGATCATGTTACCATGTGTATATGTATATATGTCAAAACAACCATGTGTATATATACGTATATAATATACGTTTATAATATATATATCATGATAAATCGATTCGAGAAAATAGGACTCTCGTTCTCTATCTCTCTCTGCGAATCCCAATAACCTCTCTGATTAGTTCCTCTCCAAAGCATAAGACCATCTTCTCCTCTTTATTTTTGATTGCGTAATCATGCTTTCCATCCATTTTTTGTATGTTTTCTAATGGCTTTTATAGACTTTTTTATAGTTTTTCTCATTTTAGAACTGGCGGTCGATCTCCCAAGAATCGACAACTTCCAACCACCACGTGCATCACCTATTGTCTCTCCAGTCGCCAATCTTCAAACTCAAGAAGGGAGATTGCAATTTCGGCCAGCACATTGGCTGCATGTGTGGCCCATAATATGTGCGTTGCTCACACGTACCTGCAGAATGGAGGCGCTTTTGAAGCCATGCGTTGCTCGGATAGTTTTAGATGCCTTGTATCTCTTAGAAGGAACTGTTTTTCATCGCATTAGACCCACCACCGCCAAAGATCTTTTGTCGGTGACTCAACTCTGCCTGCTACTCTCTTATCTTACTATTTTTCACAATTCGTGATCTTGAAAGAGGAATCGTAAACCTCTTCATCAATTTACTTCAGATAAAAAATGGCAGTCCATCTGCCATTCTCACAACTTCCAAGAGAGGATCTACCGCTCCAAAGATAGTTTCATTGTTCGTTATTTAAGGAACACCTTTTACCCATCTTTTTATAAGATAAAAAGATGGCGTCTTTCTACAAATAGAACATGGGTGAAAATTAAGAAAGTAGTCTGAAATAAATATTTTTTTTTCTACCTCTTGTATATGCATTGTTATTTATTAATTTGGAGGATTGTCAAGAAACTGACCCCTCATATATCATTTTTTTAATTAATGTATGTACTTGCTTAGAAAAAATAAAATCGATCCGAGAAAACGTCATTCGTCATTAATGCACGTCTTTCTGATCAATCTCTTTTTATGAATTCTATACGGCAGGCATGAGTACTGGTATATTACAACATGCATGCAGCAGGTTCAATTAATTCCAAAGTTAATTTTTCTTCTCCTTCAAAATCAATTTTTATTTCTTTTTTAGGCCCATTAATATATATACGTGAATACTAATTCATCATGAGCCGCTTACCAATTTCATTTCATTTTTTCATTTTTCCTATAATAAATGTGATGTATGAATGATAAATAGACGAATTTAATTAATTTAACAATAATAAAATAAAAAATAATTTTAAAATATGTGATATAGATTAATGATGAATAACATTTCTCATATTATGAGAATTTTCTATATAACTTATTTTAGTTAGTAAGAAAAATTATGTACATGATCAGTACTGCATGCATGGCCAACCAATTAATAACCAATCAGTACTTGGGCTGAGTTAGTCCGGTCCAAGTACACATGATCATGAGTTGTATACCAATTAATTCATTTAACGGCCACTACTAGCGATCAACAGTCAAGAAGAGACTAATGCAAGCTTTACCAAAATCGTGGAGATCATGAGGATACAATATATGTTCATACCAATTTTGTGTGCGACTCCAAAAGATATATAGATACAATGATCATGATCAACTAGTACATGGCAGGCCGTAATTCGTGAAGGTTTTATTCTTAAATATATATTTGTTGCAATATGCATTACCATATCAAATATTACATATAATATATTATAAGCCACTTATATAATTCGGAAACCTACAATGGGTAAGGCCCGCGGCTAGTAGTTGTCATCGCCACTCTAGCATTTCAAAGAGTAACTAATCTGTTGCATTCAAAATGGGTATAAATAACTAAAACAAAATTGTTTTGGTTATTTTATGTTCATTCTGGATGCAACGGATTGATTATTTCTACCAATTTTTTTATAGTGTTAATTTGTTGCATGCACACATGATAAGAACCTCACCTAAATTAAGATCAGCACAACATGCATTAATCATTAATTTTTCCCATATATATATATATAGCATCAAATTTGATATATATTTTACCTACTATATATATATATATTATAAGATTTGAGCATCAACTTATAAATTGAGGAGTAAGTATACTATACAAATATATATATATATATTTCCTAGCAAAAAACCATGACACAAACTATATATACACTGCAAAAAAACAGTTCTTTTGCGGCGATTTTAATTTTGCCGCAAAAGGAATCGACACAAAAGGACACTAATTCTGACGTTTCTTATTTCATCATTGAATCCTAATGCCAATTTTATGAAAGGCTAGGGAGAATGTAATGTTTAATTTGTTACGGTGATTTTATGATTTTTTGCAACAATATTTTTCATTGCAATATAACATTACTAAAAAAGACAGCACTTATTTAATTATTGCACCAGAACTAAATAGCCGCAAAATGTTTAATTTCTTATTTTTGAGTATGTTGTGATGAAATGAACATTGTTGCAATAACTTCAAAATTCCCCCGTATATTTCTTCTCCCCCCTCCCAATACTTGTTCATAGCGCTACTAGGCAAGAAGAACTAACAACCAATACATTATTATCTCTCTTAGTGATTTATGATAACCCCCAGAGTAGGAAGTTTATTTCGCTCAGTGATGATCTATGTTTCTCACAGCGCACTATTCTATGGATAGTTTCACTTGACAACAATTGAAGACTGATGGCAGGGAAGGGAATAAGTCTTTATCTCTCTCTCTCTCTCTCTCTCTCTCTCTCTCTCTCTCTCTCTCTCTCTCTCTCTCAAACTATGATTGCTTCACCCATTCTCATGTTGTGTTGCTACCGTGCTATCGTTGTCACTATCTTGCTTACAGGTGAATATGTCTCTCATGCTTTCCCTCTCCGTTCATCTCTTACTCTCTCGTGCTCTCTCATTTCCAAAAGATGGAACCCTAGCCTAAATCTTCTCAAAGAGATGGATAAACATATGTAAGCTTCTAAATTTTGGTTTTCATTTTTACAGATCTTGATTCTACACGAAATGGCAACCTAGGATTGCTTTAAAATTTTTGTTTTGCTTCTAGCTGAGAGTCCTCCTCCATTCCTTCGGACCACACACTTCCATTTCCTCAATTTGATGCTTAAACTTGCATCTTGTGAAAGAAAAAGAAGAAGTCAGGTAACATTCTTAATTCCTAAAAAACTCTTGTGGTCGGATTTATGCCCTTTTTTGCCAATGTTTTAAGGTTCCTGATACTTCTTGGATAATTTTGCCAAGAAAATGATGTCAGATTGTGCGAAAATCTCATACATGCCAATAAATATTATAAAGTTTGCACGATGTATTTTATCTATCTTCAAAATTAAAGCTAATTAATTATATTTCAATTTAGATAATTAACTAGTCCAGCTAGGTTTTTGTGGGTTTCCAAGGAAATTAGAAAGTTCATTAACCGTCGTAAAGAAATTAAATTACCTGCTTGATCTAAACTAGGTATATTTATATGTGTTTTCTACATTTTGTTAGATTTTTCAAATGGTCCCCATCTTATTCATGAAATGTGTGCCAATAAAAGTGAGAGTTTAGATCAACAATCTGTTTGGAAAGAAGGGTATGCAGGAAAACAAAAATTGGAAGGCAAAGCCCATGGAAATGGTTTTATTTTTTTCGTAAACAAATAGATATAAAAATCAAATGAACTTGCCTTAGAAAATATGATATACATTTTAGTACCTCTACAAGGCAAAGCCTGTTAACTATATAATGGCTATATGTTTTACCTTTAGTAGAGTAGTTCTTTTTAAGCCTATTCAAGTGAACTTAACTTAGTAACCGAATAATAATTTTTCCAGATCGGTCATAGGTTAAAGTCTTTCAAATATAAGCTAAACAAAAGCATGCATGCATATATAGGAGAAGTGCTATTGTCCTTGATCGATCTATAGTACACTACAAGAATTATCACTTATTCCGGAACCAATTTTAGTGGCTAAAACATGGGAAAACAACCGCTTATTACTTTTTTCGACATTATTTCTGGCGCTGCAATTTTGTTGCTAAAGCTAGGAAGTTAAAAGACTTTGGTTTCGAAATGGATGAAGCGCCGAAGTCGGAAGAGCCTTTGCGGCATATTTATGCCGCCACAAGAAATAATATATTCGCCGCAAAAGTCTCTTAACATGGTTCCAGGAGATGTGATAAGCCTTTTTGCGGCGAGTGAAAGACAATTTGTGGCGACTTAAATCACCGCAAATAGTCTTTTACAAAATTTTAAAAAAAAATACTAGTAAATCAGTTTCACTTGTTTCACTGGTATTTTGTTCAAATACAATATAATAAACTCTCATGTGATATCTGATGGTTATTTTAAATAATGACTCCTAAAACAACATCAAAAAAGAAAATATCACATAAAAAGCTCAAAAGTTTTGACTAACCAGTATTCTCCTCTTGATAATAAAATAAAAGTAAATAAATAGTAATTTAACATCATGATTCTTTAGCTTGCTTAAACTAAAATAAAAATTCCCTAAAAACATTCATTTAAAATGTAAAACTACTAAGCAATAGTTTCTCCACTGTCCATATGCACAACATCCCCAGCATTAACATCAGATAATCCTAAATGCTACTGAACAACATAAACAAACCTTTAAGATATTAAAAAAAAAACTGTAAGACATCAGCATGTAGATGGGCTTGAACCATTATAAATATAAAGTCGTAGACTACATGAGCAAAAGAGGCATTATCTCAATAGAACAAAAATGCGGGACTGAAGCAGGGACCAAAATAAATATTTAAAACATCCATCAGCAACATTCCAACTGTTGAATCCAAGATTTCAAATTTCGTACTACGTATAGATTTTGATGATAACAAATAAATTCAAGTCTCAAACTCAAATTATTTACGTAATAGAGCTAAGCGCACATCAAGTATAAAAGAATAAATTTACAAATAAAACTCATAGATTATTTTTATACGTCTCTTGATAAAAATTTAAAATTGGATTAAGGCTCCAAATTATTCTCTTTTTTTTTTCATAAAACATCATATTACTTTTTTTACATATGCAAGACATCTTTAAATGTCTTAGTTTTGAAAATTATGTTTTTCACATATGCATAACATCATCAAATAATATAATTTCAAAAATTATATTTTTATATAAAAATTTGAATTTGTAAGATGATTGATTATCATATTTGACATATGCATATTTTGTTTAAAAGTCTTGAAGAGTGGTTATGTATTTTTTTAATAAATGCAAAAAGTAGATAATTTGTTTGAAAATCGTAAAGGGTGGTTATGTGTTTTTTTTTTATATGCAAAAAGAAAATGATTTAGTTTGAAAAATAAATCATACTCATTTTTTCATGCATGAAAAGTAAAAAATTAGGTTTGATTTCTTTGAAAAATGAATGGAGTTGTATTTGACAAATGCATAAAGGAAATGCTTTTATTTGAATTTTTTGAAAAGTGAGTAATGCCCTTATTTGACATGTGAATTTTTTCAAATTTAAAATTGAAGACTCATTTGCTTATAAATAGCTCACTTGAGTTTTACAAAAATCACAACAAAAACTTACACATCTATTGTTAAGTTTTGCATCATTCTTTCAAAATTCTCATTCTCTATTTTCTAAAATTTTAAGTCTTAATTCTTATTCTTTTCTAGAGAGATATAGGTTGTTTTGTATTGTTTCTATCTCACTCATTGAGAAGTGTACTTTGATAGTTTACCCACTATCAACTCTTATATCAGTAAGAGGGTAAGTATAACTCTTGTGTGTGTATAAGGTATTCTACACAGGGAATAGTTGAATCACTAAGTGTGTGATAACCCGAATTTCTAGATATCCGTTTAATTTTCATATGTGGGATGATTATGTTTCTCCAAAACTATTTTTAGGAATTTTTGGGATATATGTATAGGATTTTTTATATTGAAAGGTTAGGAGTAGTTGGGTACAAATGTGGCTTGTTTTAAGGTGAAAAGTGCCTAAACCGAGATCTCGCTCGACTCCCGCTTGATTTCTGGCTTGAGCGAGATACAGGGACAGACTTAACGTTTTTTGGTAAAACGGTCATAACTTGCTCGTTTGATGTTGGATTTGAGTGATTCAAGAGGTTATGGAAAGCTAAGAGAAATATCTACAGCTTTTATGTTTTGAGGTTTAAGAGATATGAACTTAATAAAATAATAAATAGAGATTGAAGTACCAAGTCTAAATTGGAGATAGATAAGCATTGATTTTGAAATTGACTAAGAACCTTGGATAAGATTAAATCTTTGGATTATTTTCTCAATTATCCTAAGATCTGGACAAGTGTGTAGAGATGTAGAAAATTAAGAGATTTTATTTAGTAAATTTCGTGTGAAATAAGAGGAATCATCTATTCACTACTTGGTGTGCCCGGATTGGTGTTATCAGGCTCATCTGTTGAGTTTTATTAGAAAAATCATAACTTAGTCATATGAATTTCAAATGAAGTGATTCTAGTTCCTATGGAATCTTAAGACATAGATCTAGAACTTTTATGATTGAAGGTTTTACAGATCCGAAGTGTATCAATAGATTACTTAGGCTGGAATGGGACTGATCTATTTTAAGTGCAAACTGGAGCCCGAAAATAAATCACTCCATCACCTCACTTTAGATGTTCGAATTTGATTGGTTTTCCTCATTGTTATCTGCTAGATACACGTATAAAAGCATGTGTCAAGTGGAGGAAGAGCTTCTAGAAGAATAATTAGTTTAAAACCAAGCAAAAGTGAAGAACTAATCTGATTGGCCAAAACAGCCAACTATCCCCCCTGTTTCCAATCAATTGGTAACCAAACCTTGGAAATTAGGTGATGAGATATTTTCCAGCCACTCTAAGGGTATTAAGAAGGTCTGGGACGTGTGGACAAGGGTGAAGAAAAGGTTTTAGAAGTTTTGGGGGTGCAAGGAAGGCTAATAGCCTATTGAGCATATCTTAGATATTTTAGACTTTTTGGAGTTTACTTTTATTCCTATATTTAGTAATTATTTGGGGCCATTGATCTAAGATGATTTTAGATAAGGAAGAAGTATAGCCATGGGATGAAAATCCTTAGAAATCATGAGAGATATGGAGGATCATTAGATTAGGCCAAGGCTGGACAACATGTCATACCCATACACGGTTGGATCTAACTAATTGCCTTGATTGGTTTTCCTTCCTTCTTCCCAAACCATCGATCCCTCTATATATATATAACCATCTTCAGTCCATAAGGGACCTTTTGGGAGAAGAAACTCATGCCCACTTGGAGAGAAAGCCAAAGAAGAAGTCTCTCTTAACCCTTGAACCTCCAAACATCACCTAAGTGAGTTAAGTGAGTGCTTTGAGAAGAAATATTGCAAGGACTAGTTAGATCATTCAACCAAGCTTTGGAGAAACTTGTAAGTATACAATTTAACTTAATCTTAGCATAGAATAAGTAGATTTTTTATGGAATTATGTTTGTTGTTAGTTGGAACTTAAACTAGGCTTATATGATGTGTTTGGAATCAATGGTGTTTTGGATATGATTTTGTGATGGTAAAATGTTAGGAAAATTATAAGGACATAGATTTATGTTTTAATAAGTAAAAATAAGATTTATGTGAAAAGATTTCTTGATTTAGGTTGAAAAAACCCCATGAGCCGTGATCTCGCTCAACTGTCACTTGATACCCCACTCAAGCGAGTTCCAACCCGTGACTTCGCTTGACTTTCGCTCGACACCCCGCTCGAGCTAGATGCCCTGTTTTGCTTAAATTCAAGGTTTTTCCTGGAATAAAATTAGTGTCTTAGATGAAATGAGTTCTAGGTGAAAAAACTCATAAAAATAAGGAAAGACATATTGGTATGACCCAACTTCAGGTAATAATAGTGGTATGATCCAACTACAAGTAATATTAGTGGTATGCCCCAACCACGGGTAATATTAGTAGTATGACCCGACCACGGATAATAATAGTAGATATTAGTAAAGACTTGTGAGAACAAGGGTTCTAAGATAAGAATGAAAAGCATATGCATGTATGAATATGTTAGTCACGTCATGACGGGGACGGCGATACGTAATGCCCGTATGACTGACGTGACGACAGGGACGGCGATACGTAACGCCGGTATGACTGACGTGACGACAGGGACGGCGATACGTAACGCCTATTGTAAGAGTAAGAATTATGTTACTACGGGGAAGACGATACGTAACGCCTGTAGGATTGACATGGCTAGTGGAGACAGCGATACGTAACGCCCGCTATGATAAGAATGCTTACGTCATCACGGGAACGGCGATACGTAATGCCCGGATGACTGGTAAGTTGACGGGGATGACGATATGTGACGCCCGTAAGATTGACACGAGACTCATCATTACGGGGACGACGATACGTAATGCCCGAATAATTGATGAGTTATATGTGATGGGGACGGCAATACGTAACGCCCATCAAAAATAAGAGATAAGTAAGACCCGATAGGGACAGCGATACATAACGCCTGTCGAAGTTATGTAATAAGTAAGACCCAACAGGGACGGCAATACATAACGCCTGTCGAGATTATGTAATAAGTAAGATCAGATAGGAACGGCGATACGTAACGACTGTCGAGGTTATGCAATAAGTAGATCTCGATAGGAACGGCGATACGTAACGCCCATCAAGAATAAGTAATAAGGGAAACCTATAAGGTTAAAAAGTATAAGTATAAGTATTAAGTATGTGATAATGGGTCTAGCTAAGATCTAAGTTTGTATGGGAAGACGGGTAATTGATCTGTATAAGTCCCATAAAGCATTTTTATAAGTGATATGTTGATGAGTATGGCTATGTATGATGATAGTTGTTGTTATCTGTGCCTTATTTCCTTAACTATGTACTTACTGAGATTTCTTGTAAATCTCACTCTTTTATGTTTTATCTATCATTCCTTATGAAATGATAGATGTTGTTGCAGGGATAGATAAATTACATTGAGACCCGATCAGCACTGGAGATTCTAAGATACCCTGAGGGTTCTATAGAATGCTCATCTCCAGTTGAGATGATCCCATGTTCGTGATCAAGTAAAAGAGTAAGAGTACTGGATGATGGTGGGATATGAGATTATGTTTTGAAAAAAATAACTGGGTTATGTAAGAGTTAATACAGTATGTTTTATGTAAATACGATGTTATGAGAAGTGTAATTTTAGTGTGCCATGTGATCTATTGATGCGAGAGTTAGATCTCTTTGCATATATTGGGAATTTACTTCTTTCAGCTGCGATCGGCGTTGCATTTACTTAATAAGCTTAGATGCATGCATGCTACTTTTTATATTTACGTAGGATAAGTAGCCTTGTGTTACTTGTCCGGATGCGTGATTTACGTTGTAATCAATACGAAAAATCGGGGCGTCACAAAGTGTGAGGTGATTGGAAGTGTAAAGGGTGTTCTATACAGATTTTTTGGAGCGGTGTTGCTCAAAGGTGTAACGGGTTTCTATCTCCACCTAAAGGAGATTGACTAGTGAATTTGGGATCTTCAAGGGGTAGCTTGAGGCGAGGACGTAAGCAGTGGGGCTGAATCTCGTAAAAATACTGAGTTTGCTTTTTCTTACCCTACTCTTTACATTTCTTGATATTTTATATTCTGTTTATATTTTATATTGTGTATTTGATTTATAAGTGTTAATTTTTATAATATAACTCAATTCACCCCCCTCTTGTGTTAATTATCTGGGTAACAATTGGAATCAAAGCAATGGCTCTGTTATAAGATTAACTATCTGTTGAGTTAAGATCATATGGCTAACATTGCAACTACTTTCGCTGAAAGTCAATCCAGTAGTCGACCTCCGCTATTTTGTGGAGATTGTTAAACCCAAGGTTTCAAGTCTCGTATTTACGTATAAATTTTGATGATAACAAATAATATTAAAAACTCAAACTCAAGTTGTCTATGCATGAAGGGAGCTACACACATCAAAAAATCAAGCATGAGCAAGAAAGAGATCAAGTCTACAAATGAAGCTCATAGATTATTTTTGTACATCTCTTAATAAAATTAGAAATTAGATTAAGGCTCCAAATTTATCTTTTTTCTCATAAAACATCAAATTACTTTTTTCACATATGCAAGACATTTTTAAATGTCTTAGAAGGTATTCTACACGGGGAATAGTTAAATCACCAAGTGTGAGGTGATTGGAAGTGTAGAGGGTGTTCTACAGGGATTCTTTGGAGCGGTACTGCTCAAACGTGTAATAGGTTTCTATCTCCACCTAAAGGAGATTGAATAGTGGATTTGGGATCCTCAAGGGGTAGCTTGAGGCGAAAATATAGGAAGTGGGGCTGAATCTCGTAAAAATACTGAGTTTGCTTCTTCTTACCCTACTCTTTACATTTCTTGTTACTTTATATTCTGTTTATATTTTATATTGTGTATTTGATTTGTAAGTATTAATTTTTATAATATAACCTAATTCACCTCCCTATTGTGTTAGTCATCTGGGCAACAAGTCATCTGGGCAACAATTGGTATCAGAGTTAGAGTTCTGTTATAAAATTAACTATTTTTTGAGTTAAGATCTTATGGCTAACATTGTAGCTTCATTTGGTGAAAGTCAATCTAGCAGTCGGCCTCCACTCTTTTGCGGAGATAATTACTCATTCTGGAAAGTTAGAATGAGAATATTCCTTCAGGCTCAAGGTCGAGAAATCTAGAAATGCATTGTAAATGGACCTTATATTCCAACAAAAGTGGTTGATGGAGTAAAGGTCAAAAAGGAAGAAGAAGAGTTTGATCTTGAAGACGATAGACTTTATACTTTGAATTTAACTGCTATGAATTTTTTTATATAATGCTCTCAATGGTAATGAGTTTAATAGAGTAATAACTTGCGATATAGTAAAGGAAATTTGGGATAATTTGGAAGTTACTTATGAAGGAATTTTTCAAGTCAAGGAATCAAAAATTTATATTCTTACTCATGAATATGAAATATTTAAGATGAATGATGATGAATCTATTTCTAGTATGCATACTCGTTTTACTAACATCATAAACAGCTTGACAGCTCTTGACAAAGTTTATTCCAAAATAGAGATAGTAAGAAAAATTCTCAACTCTCTACCAAAACGTTGGGAATCAAAAGTGACAGCGATTCTTGAAGCTAAAGACCTCAAGAAACTCGAAGTAAATGAACTCATCGGGTCACTTATCACCCATGAGTACACATTGAAAAGAGGAGAAGAAGAATGAAAGCCAAAGAAGAACTTGGTACTTAAAGCTGTTCCACATGAAAGTGAAAGTGATGAAGATGAAGAAAATGACGACAAAGATGAAGAAGTTGCGATGATAACAAGAAGGCTTCAGAGGTTCTTAAAGAAAAATAAAGCTCCTCCAAGAAAACCTTTCAAAAAATCTTACAACAAAAATACAGGTAAAAATGATTTATTAATTTGTTATAAATGTAAAAAATCTGGACATATCAAAACAGATTGTCCCTAGCTAAAAAAAGATCGATACAAAGGCAAGAAAGCAATGAAAGCCACATGGGATAATGATTCAAGTAGCTCAAACAGCGACGCAAGTAATGAAAAATCTACAAATTTTTGTCTTATGGCTAAAGATGATCTTGAGGTAACAAATTTTGAAAATCCCTCTTATGAAGAATTGCAAAATGCTTTGGAAGAGATATATGAGGAATTTGAAAAATTGGGTATTAAGTATACCGCTTTGAAAAAGAAAAATTCTTCTTTAATAAATGAAATTGATGTTTTAAGAAAAGAAAATATAGTTTTAAAAGATGACAATGATGAACTGAAAAAGAAAGTTACTGATTTAGAAAAAATTGTTGAAAATTTTACAAATGGAAAAAGAAATTTTGAAAAATTTCTTGGTAGTCAAAGATGTGTTTTTAATAAAGTAGACTTGGGATACATGCCAAAAGAAAAACTCAAATCCTATAAAAATTTCTTTGATAAACCGATTAAATCAAAATCAAATTTTCAAAATTTTTTTCATAAAAATAAATTTTTTAAAGAAAAATATTATTACAATCACCCAAGACTTTCAAATATGTCATATGTTATTTGTAATTTTTACAATAGAAATGGTCATAATTATCATACTTGTCCTATTAAAAGAAAACATACAATGACAATGACTATTAGGGCCATATGGGTACTAAAGAATCTTATTTTTTCTAATAATAATAAATAAAGGACCCAAAGAACTTGGGTACTAGGAATTGTTTTTTAATTTCTTTTGTAGGTATGCATAAAGTATTCTACAGGTAAAAATAAATGCTTTTTAGGCAACGGATGCTCAAGATACGTGACAGAAGACAAAACTAAATTCATTGACTTCACTTCTAAAGAAAAAGGATGCGTAATATTTGAAAATAATTCAAAAGGAAAGATTATGGAAATAGAAGGAAAGATCATCAAGACTTAGTACAAGATGCAACTAAATAGTAGAAACATGTGAAAGATCATCCAGTGGAACAAATTCTGAGAAAACATTCACGAGGTGTAAGTACTCGATCATCTCTTAGAAATATTTGTAATCACACTATTTTTTTTATCTCAAATTAAACCAAAAATATTGATGAAGTACTTATTAATAAATCATGGATTCTAATTGTGCAAGAAGAGCTAAATCAATTTGAAATAAATAATATATGGACATTTATTCCTAGACCTAAAAATTATACTGTTATTGGAACAAAATGGGTTTTTAGAAATAAGAAATATGAGTCTAAAATCATCACTAGCAACAAGGCTCGACTTGTAGCCCAAAGTTTCAATCAAGAGAAAGGAATCAATTATGATGAGACATATGCAGCAGTTACAAGATTAGAAGCTATTCGAATGTTACTTGCATATGCTTGTTATAAAGATTTCAAACTTTTTCAAATGGATGTTAAAAGTATTTTCTTAAATAGTTTTTTTTATTGAAAAAGGTTTTTCAAGAGGAAAGATCGAAATAACTATTTTCATCAAATATGAATAGAATGATATTCTTCTAGTTCAAATTTATGTAGATGATATAATATTTGGTGCTACTAATGAAAATATGTGTCAAGATTTTGCTAAGAATATGCAGGAAGAATTTGAAATGAGCATGATAAGAGAACTTAATTTCTTTTTCGGATTGCAAATCAAGTAAGCAAAAAGTGGAACATTTATTGATCAGTCAAAATATATCAAAGAGTTGCTCAAAATTTGATATGGAATGTGCGAAGGTAATTAGAACATCAATGAGTCCAACCACTAAACTTGATAAAGATGAAAGCGGTAACCCAGTTGACTCAAAAGTATATCGATGTATTATTGGTAGTTTATTATATTTGATAACTAGTATACCTGATATTATGTTCAGTGTATGTTTATGCGCACGTTTTCAATCATTTCCAAAACAATTTCATTTGATTGCAGTCAATCGGATTTTTAGATATTTTGCCAGTACCATTGACTTAGAGTTATGGTATCCTAAACACACTTCTTTCGATCTTATTAGTTATTCAGGTACCGATTATACTGGTTGCAAAGATGATCGAAAAAGTTTTAGTAGAACATGTCATTTCTTAGGTCATGCACTTATTTCTTGATTTAGTAAAAAGAAAATTCTGTTGCATTATATATTACTGAGGCAGAGTATATTGCTGTAGGCAGTTGTTGTGCTCAAATTCTTTACATGAAACAACAACTTGAGATTTTTAAACTTATGTACAATCAAATTCCAATCAAATATGATAATACAAGTGCTATAAATCTTTCAAAGAATTCAATACAACATTCTCGGACCAAACATATTGAAATTAGATATCATTTTCTTAGAGATCATGTGCAGAAGGGCGATATTGTATTAGAATTCACTAGTACACATGATCAATTGGCAGACTTTTTCATAAAACCCCTACCAGAAGATAAACTATGCATGATTAGAAGAGAAATAGGAATTATGCATGCCATGAATATCTGCTAGATACTTTTATTCCATTATCTCAAATGACCTATAGAAATTTGAGACGTTTAGCCTCATCATTCAAATGCATTTACTCCTCATAAATCATCATGTCATCATTATCTAAAGGATTAGGCAATCGAAATGAAAAGGCAAGTAAAGATTTTAAATCCTTATTCTGTTGTTTTAACTCTACTATTTTTCTGTTGGACTCTTGAACAAGTCGTTGAAAAATATCGATCTTCTCATTAAGCTTCTCTATCTCACGGGTTTTGGACTGCAACCGAGCGAAAAAAGTGACAATGGACGATGAGTATCGAGTCCCGAGATCCACAAGTTCGTAAATGGCATCATGATCTGATTTATTAACCAAATCAGTGTTTTGTTGCTTCATGGCGCCTACAACAGATGCAGAAATAGTTTAAGGTGAAGAATACCTCATATCTTGATCACGAGAAGCACCAAACGAAAATTGATGAGCCATTGAAATTTTGTAGAGTGAGAATGAAGATAAACTACAGAGATGAGAAGAAGATTTGATACGAATTAGATAAAACTAAAGATTGCTTTTATAAAGATGGAAATAAGTACAAGATAAACTGTCATCTCTTCAAATCTTACTTAGTCAAGTTTACAAGATATGCCGGATGCATATTGTCAAAAGTTACCGAACTAAGCCAGCGAGATTTATTGCAGATTGTCTCTATTTCTCTCGTGAAACGCTATCATTATCTGCTGATATTGACTCTGTACTTGAACTCTCACTCGTTCCGATTCCTCTATTTGAAGTTTCAAAACACGAGCTAATTCTGTTAAATCTTTATTTTCTTGCTTTAACCTCTTATTCTTTCTACCTTTATTTGCAAGTTTTTGATGCAGAATAAATATTTGATTGTTAAGTCGATCAACCTCATTTGCCCTCACTAGTAATTTCCGAGATATGGTCGTAACAGAGGCAGCATATTGAGCACTGAGAGTTCTTGATCCTGCAACAACTTCAGAATCAGTTTTACTAGAAAAATGCATCTCTACTTCTATCATAGTATTGACAACCTCATGAGATAAAATGACTGGTTGAGACGGTTCCTGATTCAAATCCGGAAGATTATTAGATGAAATTTTTTCCACCATTCTATCGTTTTGGATAATCAGATACTTGATCAATGAGCAATGTGAGATTTGTTTTAGCATTCGGTGGGTGAAAATAGTCATTTAAACATAAACTGAAAACTTTCAAATCTCTACGTATCTTATTTATCAACAATATCGAGCGAATTTGAATCTCCTTCCGCATCGAATCGCTAGAGTTAGAGCTCCAACCCTTGCAGGTTTTGTTGGATATGCGTGGCTCCGCCCCGAATTGCCAGAGTTAGACCTCCAACCTTTGCAAATTTTGTCGGACACGGATAACTTTACTTATTCAACTTCAAATCTCTGCAGCATCTAATTCATCAATAACATCAAGCGGATTTAAATCTTCTTTCGCACCGAGACAATAAAGTTCGGCTCCAGCTTTTGTAGGTTTTGTCGAACATAGGTGGTTCCAATTATTCAACTCTCTACAGCTTCTATTAACGCACCGTTTTATTTGGTTATTGTTTATTGCAAAAAAAAACTTACTAAAGCTAATTGCGGTTCCTTTTTAATGATGCCAAAAAGAGGAGAAGTTTTAGACGTAAATATTTTAGATTTTTAATTCTGTTATACAAACTGGAATTATGTTTATCTATTACTTGAAAAACTAACGCATATTCTCGAAGGAAGTATAAGCATTACTACAAGTCTCAAAATTCTATTAAGTATTTTTCATCATCATAAAGGGGGAGATTGTTGAATTCAAGGTTTTAAATTTCGTATCTACGTGTAGATTTTGATGATAACAAAAAAATTCGAGTCTCAAACTCAAATTATTTACATAATAGAGCAAAGCGCACATCAAGTATAAAAGAACAAGTTTACAAATGAAGCTCATAGATTATTTTTGTACATCTCTTGATAAAATTTGAAATTGGATTAAGACTCTAAATTATTCATTTTTCTCATAAAATATCAAATTACTTTTTTCACATATGTAAGACATCTTTAAATATCTTAATTTTGAAAATTATGTTTTTCACATGTGCATAACATCATCAAACAATATAATTTTAAAAATTATATTTTTATATAAAAATGTGAATTTGTAAGATGATTGATTATCATATTTGACATGTGCATATTTTGTTTGAAAGTCTTGAAAGGTGGTTGTATGTTTTTTTGACAAATGCAAAATGTTGATGATTTTGTTTGAAACTCTTAAAGGGTGGTTGTGTATTTTTTTTTACATATGTAAAAAGAAGATGATTTGATTTGAAAAATAAATCATGCTCATTTTGTCATGCATGAAAAGTAAAAAATTAGGTTTGATTTTTTTGAAAAATGAATGGAGTTGTCTTTGACAAATGCATAAAGGAAATGCTTTTATTTGAATTTTTTGAAAAAAGAATAGTGCTCTTATTTAACATGTGAATTTTTTCAAATTTGAAATTGAAAACTCATTTGCCTATAAATAATTCACTTGAGTTTTACAAAATCACAACAAAAGCTTACACATCTATTGCTAAGTTTTGCATCATTTTTTCAAAACTCTCATTCTCTCTTTTCTAAAATTTTGAACCTTAATTCTTATTCTTTTTTAAAGAAATATAGGTTGCGCTGTATTATTTCTATCTCACTCATTGAGGAGTGTACTTTGATAGTCTACCCACTATCAACTCTTGTATCAGTAAGAGGGTGAGTATAACTCTTGTATGTATAGAAGGTGTTCTACACAGGGAATAGTTAAATCATCAAGTGTGAAGTGATTGGAAGTGTAGAGGGTGTTCTACACGGATTCTTTGGAGCGGTGCTGCTCAAAGGTGTAATAAGTTTCTATCTCCACCTAAAGGAGATTGACTAGTGAATTTGGGATCCTCAAGAGGTAGTTTAAGACGAGGACATATACAGTGGAACTGAATCTCATAAAAATACTGAGTTTATTTTTTCTTACCCTAATCTTTACATTTCTTGTTGGTTTATATTCTGTTTATATTTTATATTGTATATTTGATTTATAAGTATTAATTTTTATAATATAATTCAATTCACCCCCTTATTGTGTTAGTCATCTGGGCAACACCAACCAACGTATTCTTTATGAGCAAAAGACAAGGTAAATAATACCTTCAATGAATCTACCAACACTGGCCCGAATAGTTACATTTTCAAGATGTACTCGATTGTAAATGTACCATATATATTTATTAGGATATGAGGTTTTTGGTCCTTCATTTCTCAGGAAGTGGACAATCTAATAAATTTAAGATTGAATAGAGTTTCTTAAGCAAAAGGGTGAAAAAAAAAAGTCTAGAGCTCATTGTGCAGCAGATGAAAACTGGAGAGAAAAAAGCCACCTACGTGGAAAGATAGGTAAATTCACAATCTTCAATGAATTCGCAGAGATGAAGTAACCCACTCTCTTTTGCTTCAGGGATATCTCTTATGAGGATCACAATTGAATCTATGATTGCCTTTTTGTACTCGAATCCACCTTCTTCTCTAAGAATATTGCTTAGGAAGTTCATCCTTAAAAAAAGTTCAAAAAGAAAAGGTCTGGGTTACTAGAGAAAATCATTCAGAGCAGAATTTCTAAAGTACATGCACGTTAAATAAAACCCAAATTTGTATGTAAGAGAAAAAATCTAACATATCACTCACAGAGATCTGTGCTTCAATGGAAACTTCAAACACAAAGATCTTATGGCTTCCACTACAACAATTTTGAACTCATCAGCAATATCTAACATGAAATTTGTTATCTGCTTCATCAGGCGATCCACACTTGATTCATTTCCTGTCTTCAAAAGTGTGGTGATCTCAAGTGTGGAAATGCTTCTGTTCTGATCAAAAATTAAACTCTCCATATCGATGTTGTAGTTAGTGACAGCCATTGGATCTTACTACATAAAACTTCAAGTATCTTTTACGTAGATTATGTATTTACCAAACCAAACACAGAAAGAATCCACAAATGATGATCGTTAACCAACCATTCCTATATACTCCAAAACCAACAATGAAAAAAATGCATTTTACATTAGCACACATCCACTCTAGACATGAACAAACAAAACAAGACTTAAAAGAATCGACAAATCCAAACATTTATCAATGAATTTTAAATTCTTATTTTTATTGGTAAAAATATATATTGGCGAATTTAAATTTTATTGTACAAATTTTATAGGAAAAATAATGATTCTAGTAAACAAGCAGTATGGATATATACTTTTTACAACCATCCAATTATCTAACGATGTAAATATTTCCTTTGGTAATCAAATGAACAAATCATTAGCACTGCTTTAAATAAAAAATAATAATGCAGTGTACCTGATGAAGCAAAGCCAGAGCATGAAATTGTACAAGGGCCGCCCTTGATTGAACCGCTTCCTGAACTATATTGCTCCACCTTTTCACAATCTCTGGCGTTGTCTGTACAAATAGAATTTAAATGATATTGTGGGACAAAAGAATATCCTCTAAGAAAAAGAAATAATACCTGAAACAAATGAATCCCACTAATATCATTCTACCAACATGTCTTTTATTTATTGTATATGTTTTGGGAGAAATTTAAAGAGTTATTGAGTATGTGTCCTCACCATGGATATGAAAGTTGACGTCTGGTAAGTTACTTCTATGAGGGACTTGCACCTAGAGAGTGCCAATTTGTAGAGATGATGTGTAATGGTGAGTTCTTACAGAAAAATCCTGATGAGGCTATAGAGTATCTCAATGAACTTGCTAAAAAGGCTCACACTTGAACTGGATCTAGTGCTACTAAGAGCACAAATAGGTCATGACCTACAAGGAACCAGAATGGTGGTGGAATTTACCATCTCGAGGAGGAAGACAAATTGAGGGTTAAGATTGGGGTACTTACTAGGGAGTTAGAATTGTTAAACCCTAAAGACTTAAAATCAACGCACATGGCTAATCATACAGAATCTTCTGAACCATGTTTTGTGTATGGCGGGGTAGATCACCTTGCCCAAAAGTGTCTCACATTTGTTGAGATAAGAGGGTTGTATCAGGAACATCCCTGAAGACCTCTTATTGGGCAGGAAACTCTCACCCCTAGCCGCTAATAAAAAAGAACCTCGTGGTCCACGCCTTGGTATTGGAGTACCGACCTTCAAGCAGAGCGAAAGATTACACTTTCTCTTTTTTATGAAAGCCGGCCACACAACCCTTGGTAGCCGCCCTCACATCGTAAAAAGCTAAAAACTCTCGAGCAGTCATGTCAGGATAAGGATCACGGTAGGGCTCTAGGATCATTCGAAAGACGATGCAGGCACACAAATAAACCCTCAAAGAAAAATGGTGAAGTTGAATCGGAGCCAGTTCCAAGAGATCCAAAATGTCGTAAAAATGGTGGAAAAAATGAAACTTCAACCCATGAGACAAAAGGGCTACGAAGATGGCCACCCAACCAGAGAATCCCTCATCATCACAGCGTCCTGATTCAAGAGCTTTCATCACAACTGAATTCGGGATATTAAACTCTTCCTGAATCACAGCCAAATGTTTTTCTCGAACGCTCGAGCGCCACAAGTATCCATCAAATGTTGTGCCCTCAGGAATGTCAAAAGGTTGAGTTGATCCGCTACCTTGGTCAGCCATGGAGTTGTAAAAGGAAAGATGTAACGAACAAGAAGCAAGAACGAAAAATGGACAAGAACAAGAGAACGCAGAAATCGGAGAAAATATCAGGAAGCAAAATGAACATAAAGAATGGGAAAAAGAGAGAGAATAAGTATTTAAAGGAAAAGCGACTATGGAACGCCAACAAACGGAGGTATTATGACCTGACGCAAAAGTAGAAGAACAGTCGTCAGATGGAAAGCAACCGTTACATGATAGCTTCCCTCCCACTACCACGTTATCTGATGAGAAGATGGAAGGACGGTAGGCACTTGATGGTTCGTAGAAAAGAACAAGTACCCAGACATCTCACGCCGGGAACCTAAACACTTAAAAGCTAAAACAAATTGAATTCTCTATGCCTCGAGGCGAAGAGAATTCGCGGAGTAGCTGTAAGGCCTATTTAAATCAAAATGCTTGAAAGTCCATCAAAATGAGAGCCCATATAAGAGAAAAATAATATGGTGGGCTCACTTACTAATCCAAGAGGATGAATAAGTATAGAGCCCTATAGAGTCACGTACATAAACTAATATTTAACCCTCACCACCTTCTGCGAAATTTCATGAAAATACGTGATCGCGTCAGTTATAAGAAGATAACGATAACATGCAAACGAAAATTACTATAGAGGATAAACATCACTACAAGACCTATTCAAACTAGGTAACCCTCCATAAAGAGAAGACTTCTTTCTCTTGTTCTTAGGCTAATTCTCAATAATTGGTAAGATTACTAATTTAAGCATTGGAGTTTTTTTAGGGATCACTAGATCTTTTTAAATTTTTACAGATGAACGATTGCAGAAAAGAAGCTAGGCACGTCCTTAACATCTACTTAAAATAAAAAATAAAAATAAAAATTAAAGAGTAGATTTTGCCTTAAAGGTACAGTGCTGGCCGCAGCTCATGAAGTCGGGGCCAGTACTTCTGGGTGAGCCAGCAGTTTCCTTCAGTGTATATGCTGCATGCCTAGCAAAAAGTACAATGTACGGAAAAGAAGACAAACATGAACAGTACTACTAATTAAGTACAAGATCGGATCAAGTGCCTAGCTAGCTAGCAAGTACTTATATGCCACGATCTTACACATGATCATATATGGCCATAATATCGCAGGAGTAGTGGGATGACAGCATTGGGATCATTGGCTTCTGTACACAATATATATATATATATATCTGAGACTAAACTCATGAACAAGGACGTTTTTGCTTTATAATGGAGAAAATCACTGTCCTTTTCCACCAAATCAATGGCAGATACGATACAACCTGGATCCTAATCCATATCCAACTAATTAATATAATACCTATTTTCTTTCTCGAAAGATAGATATCTTATTCGATCTAAAATCTCCCCGGATCCGATCACTCTTGATCTCTCGGTAATTATACATTACTTTCAAAACATAAACGGGAAAAAGAATAAAGAAAAAAGCAACTACAAGGCATGCATGCATTTGTCATTTGGTGCAAGCAGAAAAATCAAGTGATCATCTACACATTTGAGGATGATGAGTCGAGGGTGTGAGCTCACATGAATCCGATGAGTAGCACCCAATTATCTTTTCGTTTTCTGCATCGAAACCAACCTCTGCATTCAAGTAGAATACGGCCTCCCTTTTCTCTTCAACAGCCTTCAATATTTTCTCGAACACAGATGCTTCACACGGAATTTTGAGCACGCCCACTTGTTGGAACCCAAATTCTTCTTCGGCTTCTCTCAATAATATCCCAAATACTTGGTGACCCAAGTAGTGTGTCGGGATGATGAATCTCTTCAGCTCTTTCCCTACACAAACGGCAAGAAACCCTTTGGGGACGACGTCGTTGGAAGCGGCCCCCGCAACATCTGAGAAGGAGAGTGTTCTCTTTAGGAACTTGATGCTTTTACAGCCACCATTGCTAATATTGGTGGTGCTGGCCGTAGTGCTAGAAGTAGTAGAAGTATTAATAATATTGGAGCTGTTTTTTGGGGCATTAGCAAGTTTTTTCCACTTCTTCAGGATCTGTTGAAGCCTAACAATCTCTCTGATTTTGTTAGACTTCTTTGAATCCATGAATTTGCAGCTTAATGCTTGCTACAAAGAGGGCTGCTGTCTGTGAATTTTTCTCCTCCCTCGGATGCTTCTCTGTGTGAAAGCTCAAGTGGGTGGTGGTGTAAGTATTTAAAGAAAGTGAAGTGATCAGTCGATCGATCATTATCATTAATTATTAGTCGATATTTAATTTTATATTTTTTATAATATATCTTTAAACTATGGGTACTACATCGGTTACTGGTGTCTGGTGCAACTGCATTAGCGCTCATCATGATGAATTCAAGAATTCTATCAAGTGGTTTTTGTTTGTTTAGTGATGATGATTAATGATCTAGTCCCTGGCCGGTGAATGGCACCAGCAATTTTAGCTTAATACTCTCATTTTATGTGTAAAACAAGCCACCCCTGGGACAATTAAAGAACTTAGATGCCGGGCCAGCTGCATATATTATAATTGACCAATTAGTGATCTCTGACCATTAATTGACACTTTTTATTCTTTAAAAGTTCTAAATTTACTGTTTTTCCTTCGAAGAAAAGCATATATATATGGTCAAGTAACTTTTTACGTACGTACCATGCGAATTAAATACGCACGATATATTTATAATAACCTATATTTATAACCAGTTCATGGTAAAACCATCCACTTGCAGATAAATTATATTCATGCAATTATAATCTTTGCTGAAGTTTCAAATTATGATGCAACTTGCGGGATGCATGTGATCATCACAGAGATCTGAGACATCTTTAATTTTTGTCTGAATTTAAGTCATGATCACTAATTAATATATATATCTCCTATGATCTCGTGCGTCATGTGGACGTATATGGAGGTTAAATCGTTGGTCTTTAGTACATTAATTAGTTAATTTATAGCAAGTTGTAACTTGTAGTACTTTTGATGCAATCTATCGCTTTATAGGATCGTCATGAGATGATGCTCTCCGCTATTAACGTTATTACTGATCTCTCGATCGCGCGGCTCCGTCTGGATAATATGTATGATCTTGATTCCCATTTAATGTTATTTAGTCAATTGTTGTGGTCCCTTGTTTTTTTTTTTTTAAACTAATTCGGTGTGCTTAGAAGGTCGTGGAAGATGTCAGTACTCGAGAAATTCCATGTGAAATGCCGATGCCGGCCTCCTGTATATAATTAAGAAAGAAAGAGAGAAGAAGGATCAACGTAATAAAAGTAGCCCACGAGATCGACATCTTAATTAATCAGTACGTACTCAGAGAGAACATGGGTGTCCTTTTCATTCAATCATGAAATCACTTTTTTATATCTATTTGACCAATATTGGATTAATGATTACTTATGGTCGAAATTGTGCTATTTTATTATATACTTGGAAGTTGGATGTTCCATGGAATCAAATCTCTCTCTCCTCGTTGATCAGCATACATAGCATGCATGCATGCATGGAGAAGAATATAATATATATATATATATATATCGTAAGTTTGTTCTGATCCCGATAATTGTAACCACCATCATCACCAAATTTAATAAGCATATTTTAATTTCTTTTACATTAAGGGTAAAAAATATTCTTTTATTTTCATGCACTATATATATAATTATTACGTATATGTGGCAGCTTCCTTTTCAGGAAGTCTTGATCAGTATCATGCAATTAATGATGACATATTGTCATTATTAATTAGCTATCGAAATATATAGATCATCAGTAGTGCACTCATCGCATGCACTATATTTATACATATATATAGTACTCATGTTTAATCAATCTCATATATATATATATATAGTACTGATCTTATAAATTAAGCTAGTTGTGCTTATTTTAATTAGATCATCAACTAAAACTAATTAATTGGTCATGTAGTACAGCCGGTACTGCAATGTTCACACATATATAACAAAAATATATTATGTGCATATATAGATATATATATATAAATATATTGGCCAGTTTGCATTGGTAGTTGTATTAAAATAGAAAGTAATTAATAATTGGCTTACGATTAATTTGGTCAAAGGTAGTAGAGATCAGTAGATGGACAAATCGTACACTTCGGTTTACAAGCACTTTAAATTTCGTTTTTGATGTTATTAATTTCATGTATATATGATCTCTATGTATTGGAGAAGTGATAACCAATATCTTAATCCCTAGATGATTGCTCAGCACATGCATGAAGTTTACCTACGTACGGGCCGAGTATGGCGCCTCAGCATATAATATATATATAGATATATATATATATATAATGATAAATACAGTACTATATTTCATTTTACATGACAATATTATAAAAAAAAAAAAAGATATTTTTGTAAACTACCTTTAAAAATTAACATCTCTTTACAAAATACCTCAATTTTAAAATATATGATACGTTGTGTAAAATATTGTTAAATGTGTTGTGTATATATATATATATATTTATATGAGTGCTACTAGGGTGCCGCCTAGCAACGACAGTTGGGCGTGCCCCCAAGACCAATTTCTCTTTCTCTTTTTTTTTTTTCATTTTTCATTTTTCATTATTGTAATGAGTTTCCCGAAGTACTGTTGCATGTTGATGATCTCCATTTGCATTAAAGTTTGTTTCTAATCACATGATCCCCTGTTTATGGACATTATATATATTGATCAGTATGCAAGCATTGTAGTAATTAATTGAAAATCCTCTCTCTCTCTCCCTCAAGACATGGTAGCACTTGGATTAATGATCATAAAACTATGACAGACTGAGAAGTTAAATCTAGAATATATATATGGTACCATATATTTCTGAAGTGTTCAATTTGTAAGTTATAACACTTTCCATTTACTTATACTGCAAAGAACAAAAGTTTCTGTACCATATTATATATTTCCAGATGATCTATGTGCTTGCTAACTAGCTAGGTTATAAGTGTGTGTGTGTGTATATATACATATATATATATATATATTTATGTGTATATATATATTATATAGCAGCCACGTACATATGCAATTAACGCTTCTTTTCCCATGAGGTAGTACTATATTTCAGCGTAAAGGACATGGCACCGGTCGAGCTCATGATGATGAGTTAGTCTCTTTGGAAGAAAAATTAAACAATAATTAGAAATGCAGGCTTCATGCATGTCGATAGAGCTTTTTTCCAATAAATTAAATAGAGTTATAATTTGACATGTTGTTTTCTCTGGTATGGTACTATATATAAGTACTTTTTAAGCATGCATCCTTTATATTCTAAGCGCCTACGTCCCTTCATATTGTATGTGTATCTACTGGAATTTATAATGAAAGGAATATGTAATAAATTAGAAGTATTCCGATATATATGTAGAGAGAAAAATAAATTATTAACTTCCAAGTTTATTTCTCAAATTAGTGAAGGCCTCTGGCGTTTCTTGATCTTAATCATAATCAATCATATATATGATCACATGCATGCATATATAGGCAGAATAATTTTAAGCACCTATTTCAGTAGAAAATTCTCAAATTCATCTGATTTTATATATATACACTGTAATATCAGTTAATTTATCTACCAACTCCTTACTGCAGAGAGAGAGAGAGAGAGAGACAGAGAGAGAGAGAGAGAGAGAGAGAGAGATTTCAGCAGGACAAATAATTGTAATCTCTCGTATATATATATTACATCGATGATCTCTCCAGTTTTTCCCCATGAGCTAGTATATTAGAAAACAAAAACAAACCTAATGATTATTGTGGCCTTCTGTGTCTCCATGATGATTAGGTGCATGCATGTATCTATAATGGGCAAAAGGAGGTGAACGCATGCGGAAGCTGGAAATTTGGAATTACTGTAACTGCCAAAAATTACAGTCACAATATGTATTCGATCGATCGAGTTAATAACATGCATGACAAAAAAATTGAAAACACTAGAATCCAAAAAAATTATGTGATAGGTTTATCACCTTCTATTTAATATATATATATATATATATGTGTATATATATATAGAGAGAGAGAGAGAGAGAGATAAAATATAATACAAAAAAAAAATCACTAGCAAAATGCAAGGATTATAAAAAACAATGGGCTGATAGAATTAATATATACAACTCTCACTGCAAAAAATAAAAATAAGAAACGTACACAGAGCAACAACTGATCATCAACATGATCTCTAATATTTAATCCCCGGCCACTAATAACAAGCTGAAGTTAAAAAATCACTAGATCGAACTACTGATCTCAAGTTTTAGTACCCTCTAATTTGTCCCGGCGCACGCGGAGAGTAGAAAACGGTTTACAACGACATAGATCGAATAACGTTCAGGCAGCATAATAATGATGAGGAAATTAGGAAAGGCACATGATGAATTGAAGCATGCAGCTAGCTAGCCAATGACATACGTCAGTCTTTTGCTGACAAAAGCTGCAGCAGATGGAACGGGGTCTCAAGAAGGGACCAGAAAACCAAGCAATTCATCAACCGATTAACCGAATGGGGTCATCACTAGTATACATAGCTCCCAGCTTCTTGATCTGCTCGATCTCTAGTCTGCCAACCCAATTATTTATAGGCAAGTTTCAATAATATGAACATAGCATAAAGCAAATAATGAAATTCAGTCGACTGACACAATCAGTACACATTCATGACATAATCTTTTATAATTTGCAGCTCCCAAAATTGATAAAGCTACCATATCTTTACGGGCCCCTTTCAATCATATTTTCCACACCCACACGGTACACGCACACGTATTTATTGGTGGTACAGATCAAGGGGCTTCAAAATTAAAAATAGTTAAAAACATATTTGCTCCAAGAGGTGTTATAATATCATTTCTTTTAAGATAATATTCGTCCCTAACAAATGACGATATGCATATATATAAGTTATAAGTGAATTTGTCTTCAACATATAATAAAGTTCATAACAAATATGTTTGTCTAATTGTGTTGCGCACATACGAAATTAGACTCTAAATACATCCCTCAATTTTACCATTTAATAGAATCTAACAAGTTTTTGAAAAAATGAAATATTTTGGAAGAGAAAAGAGAATTTCGAAATTGAATACTGAAATACGTTCTCAATTGGCCGGTAGGCCTATGGGTCTGGCCAAAATTTGTGACTTTTCATTTTTTAAAATTGTTCGGAATAAGTATATTAATATACATTGTCTGTTGCCATAACTCATAAGGCACAATAGTTTGACTTGGTGATCCAATGGCCACATCCTTTCTCCTCCAACCCGTTGGCATGCGCACCAAATCGAATCACATGAGCCGCGCATTGGGAAATTATTTTTTCTCATGCGCTGCAGCGTCAAAGGCTAATTAAAAAGTAAAAACCCCTTTGTCATGGTGCTGACTCGAACTCAAGCCCTCACCAAAGGCATTAACACCTCTAAGCCAGTGAATGGCTTATGATGATGTATATGGACGCAAAATATTCTCTCTCATATTAAACTTTATATATCTTCTTTCTTTTTAAAATAATTTACAACTTCCAAAATCAACCCAAATTATTAATAAATAGAAAGCCTCTTCAGAATAGCCCATATGTTATTAGTATAATAGCAGCGGAATGTGGTCTAAATACACATGCTACATGAGCATAAACTAGATCAAAACCCATTAATAATCAAACCCCTCTCCTGTGAGCAGCCTGTATGCCCCTTATCTCTCTCCCTCCAAAATCACTTCCCCAGTTCACAGCTAAAAGTAATTTAATTTGTCGATAACATAAATTTTTGTATTATTGTATCTTGAATGTCTCGAAGTAGGATCACTATCCATGCAAATGCTTCAAACGGGCACAGGGAACTTATAAGTAGAGTGCTTGCCTCTTAGCTAAAGTTTTCAGGTTCTGATCTTTGAGCCCATGCTATATATCTTACTTGTAAGTAATGATTGGAGAGAGAGAGAGAGAGCGCCCACAAGCAATGTCAGTATGTACTAGTATATTGTTAGCATCTTATAATTGGTATGATTATGCATATGAAAAATGTTAATCCAACCCCTATATATGGTCATGCATGAGTCATGACCCACGAGCATGTGCCGATGGAGCGAGCATTGATTGGAAGCTTGAGATCAGCGTATCTAATTGATGAATCATGTGCAATTCACATAGTTTATCCGAGTAGTGATGTTGTGCCTGATCATCAAGCTAGCAAGTGAGATTACTTCCAGCACAAATTAAGATTACGCATACCCACAAATATAAAGGCATAAATTATTATATACGTGGCTCTGCATCGACTATTGAAGCCAGCCGCGCGTATAATACCTTTCCCATTTTACAAGTTTTTGCACATGTTACAATATAGCCTAGCTAAACCAATATATCATGTCTAGTACATGTCAATTGTCATGATGTACATATATGGCTAATTTCTTAAATGCATAGAAATCTAGAAAAGAGAAATGGCAGTTCTTTCATCGATCTAAAGCTCGATCTAGTGTAATATTGTGTATAACTTTCTTTTTGTCGGGATCTACAAAAAGATGGTCAAACAAATATTCAATATTGATTCTCATAAAAGTAGTCTAACTTCTAATACCATAACAGTACATCTTTTGTCATGATTTTATTTTTTGTTTTATATTATTAAAAATCATATCATTTATAGGTATTATGTTGGCAATATTGGCGGACTCAGTCCCCTTCCAAGACAACCACCTTCCTTTTTGTTGATATATATGCAGGATAGTATACATTGTCCCATAAGTTTCACTAACTTTACCTGCAAGCTTATGTAAATAATTATGTAAAATATAAGCCTCTCTCTCTCTCTCTCTCTCTCTCTCTCTCTCTCTCTCTCTCAACTCTGCTTTATTTTTTAAATGTTAACCCAATTTTCATATTCATCCCGCTATTATATACTTACCATAACCATGGCCAACACTTTGACAATTAACAATAAGTTTTGGGCGATAAATGCAATTTATTATCTTTTACTTTCTCTCTCAACTAATAGTAACAGTAACCTAATGTTGACATAATTTAATTCCATTAAAAAATCAAACTACATTGAAATGTCGTCACAAGTATAAAGGTTTTAAACTCCTCGCTTCTGATCTAGCCATATCAATCCTATTTTTCCAGACCATGTCGAAGCAATTTTCATATAAATATGGCTCTTTTCCACCCATTGCACAATGTGAGATACAAATTACAATACCCTATTTCAGGAGATTTTCTAACAGAGAAAGAATATAAAAGATGTCGAATATATAAAAGCTTTTGCAGTAGCGACTTTTCTCTCCCACCTCAAACCCGCTGACAGATCTCCAGCACGAAGCTTTCTCTCCCCTCAAGCTCGTCTCTCCTCAAGTCCAAGCTCTCTGTTTCTCCTCTCATAGATGCTCTCTCTCTGTTTCCAGGGCAACTGATCGTGTCAGGCAATGAGATCAACTCTAGCATATACAAGTTTATGTGACAGTTCAGGGTGTAATTAATAAGTTATAACACTGAAGACGGCAATGAGAAGCAAACAGGTGAATACAACCCCATTAAAAGCATCATATTTTTTGGCATTTGCGTAAATTACTGCCGCAAATATGAACAATCCACTGTGCTCCACCTCGAAAATTCATCTAATTGTTTAAAGAGAAGATTTCACAAAGGAATCAATTAAATGACCATAGTAAGATACAAAGAACTCTGACAATTAATTGCAAAGTGATCACACTAAGATTATTCACATATGTATAACACAGCCATCGGGTAGCATCATCAGCCCCATCATCACTCCCAACAGCCAATTTTCTCAACTGAGTTTCACTGCATTATTCATGGCAGTAGAATGAAAAAAATGGAAAATGGCGTGAACTAGGACAATAGAAAACCTTGGGAACATCATTTACTATCTCCAAAATTGTAGTGACTTTTAACACTTGTAGCAGGTCCTGGTGTATGAGGAGAGAGAAAGAGAGCAACTGGGGGGAGATTGAACGCTTCATGGCCTCAGGCTTGAGCGCAGAGAGAGAGAGAGAGAGAGAGAGAGAGAGAGGCCTAAGAAGAAAGAGAGACTCAGAGTTCGTATAATCGATCATCTACACTTGCCTTTACTGTAATTATCCTAAAGAGCATACATGTCCCCTTCTCATTGGATGGTGTAAATATGGGTTTTGATGTGTGGGTACACCAGCAGGAATTCCACCAATTACCTTACCGTTGGCATACCAAATGCGCCAAAACTCTCCATTCCAGTCAAGCTATACCATTGATCGCGTAGCTTCAATTTGGAAACTAGATCATTAAAGGACTTCAAGCTTCACCAAGTCCTGGGAACTCAATTTTATCTCTAACTGCGATGCTTATGAATCTGTTTTTCTGATGCACTTGTTGAAGACGCTGGTAAGACTGATAGAAGAGATCAATAAGACTGTCAGAAAGGTAAAGCCATCCAGAAAAAAGATCAAAACAGCTGAAGACGAGAAACTTAAGGTACCAAAAACTAAAAAATAAATAAAATGAAACAACTTAAAGGTATTTCAAGCATTTTGAATTATTTTAAAATGTTGTTAACAACTTCCGTAGTGCCACTGAATGAAAAATACAAGAGAGTCCCTGTAAAACATACTTATCAAAAAAAAAAAAGACCCTGTAAAACATGACTTTTCAAGTTACAAGTTAACAGTGACCTAAACTCATTCCTGCTCATAATGCGCACTACTAAAGTCAAATTGCATTCTGGTGTCAATACAACCAACCTTACACTAGGAAGGCACAAATTTCAGAATAAGCAATCAATCATAAACAACAACATATGCAGAAACTAAAGCTGGTGTAACATATGCCAAGAGGGAACCAACGATTACGGACATTTACTATTAACTAGTTCACAACCGTTCAAACATGCCTAAAATAGAAGAGTGTACCTTTACTTGTTTTGGGAGGTTTTATGCCACCACTAACATTTGAT
Organism: Platycarya strobilacea; assembly: GCA_036898215.1. Lineage (NCBI taxonomy): Eukaryota > Viridiplantae > Streptophyta > Magnoliopsida > Fagales > Juglandaceae > Platycarya > Platycarya strobilacea. The sequence continues at coordinate 48,274,970 of CM072545.1, forward strand.
GATGACGAAATAGACCTTTTGGAAGGCTGAGGTTTCATTGACATTTCAGATTTCTTGGAAGATATCAGTGAAGAACTAAGGATAGCATCAACAGCTTCACGTTGTTTCCTTTTTGCAATCAAATCTTCAGCTCGGTCTACCTGACTGGGGACTTTACCTCTGACATTTGCATCTCTCTCCTTACAGCTGCTTTCAGTTATTTGAGTTGCCTGATTCCCCTGCTCGCTTCTACCACCATCAGAGGATTTCTTCAGTCTTTTTGAAACATGTGATTTCGAGAGTTTATGACCATCAGCCAATTCTCGTTCAGAATGGTTTGAATGATTATTAGACTCGTCAAATTCATGCTTCCTTTTGCTCATATCAGTAATCCCCAAACCGACTTTCTTTTCACTAATCTCTTTGCCCTTTCTTTCACCCACTTTAGCATGTTTCCCTGAGTTTGCACGCTTAACATCCTCGGAAGTTCTGTTCTTATCATTTGCTACTAAAGATGAATCTTTAGTCACAGTCAAATCCTTTTCATCTCCTATACCTGTTCTTTTTCTCTGATCTGCACAGCCTACATTCCTTGTTTTCCTTTCAAAGGTTTGCTTTGTATTGCGCACATTTTGTTTTGCATGCTGGCTAGCATCATTAACCTTTTTAACAAATTTCTTCTGTTCTGAGTGGTTAACTGAACTTCCTGGAACAGCATTTCTACAAAAGGCTGTTTTAAACATAGACTCATATGGCATTTTGACTGAAATAACCAAGTTTCTTGCTTTAGCATCCTTTAAAAGAGCAGCCCAGTTAGGGTTTGTCATCAAAGTCCTGGCATTGCCCAAGACCCAGAGCGAGAGCTTGGCTCTTGTCAAAGCAACATTCATCCTTCTTACATCAGCTACAAACCCGATGTTGCTTGAGTTGATCCGAAGGGTAGAGTTAGGATCCCCTGCCCTAACAGTTGAAAGTAAAATTATATCGACCTCCCGACCTTGAAAACCATCCACGGTATTTAATTCCATGTCATCTATGACTGAAGATCCAAATGCACTTAAAAAACGAGAACGTAAAAGTGAGAGTTGACTTTTGTATGGAGTTATGATGCCAATTCTTCCACCAATAAATTCAGATGGGCACCTAAACAATGTGGCCAAATACAGAATTAGAAGAAATAAATTACAAACATTACAAAGAAGTTTGTCTACCCTTTCATTGAAAAATCACATATCCAAAATGGTTGCCGTACCTTTTCTTAAATAACCTAAGAACTTCGACTGCAGCTTCAGCCTCATGCTCATTGTAAAGGGACAATGCACCAGAGTTCTTACCACGATGCTCTTGGCCATCAACAATGTCATAGAATACATATGGCCCAAGACCCTCAATTTCATGAAATGGAGCTGACTTGTTAGACATTTTTTCACCATTTAGCAGCTTTCCGTCATAAAAATGTAATGAGGGAAACTGACATATTTCTGGGTGCATTCTATACTGCAAGAGGAAACTTTGTCATTAAAGGTTTTCAAAAAGTCACATAAGGATAAAAATGTAAACACACACGGACTTCCCTATCTCTCACAAAAAGGGAATCAATATAAAGCAAAAGGCCCAAAAATAAGTGACGTGAAAAAAGTAGGAATTCAGTAATAGAGAGAGAGAGAGAGAGACAGACAGACAGAGAGAGAAACAGAGAACTTAGATTAGTAGGCACAAGCCACAACATAGTTGGCAACCTGGTAAAAAAAAATGAGGTGCAGCCCAAAGCCCAAAAGCATAACCAAAAAAAGACTGAATGGGACCCATAAAGGATTAGTAGGCAAAAGCCACATCATAGTTGGCAACCTGGTCAAAAAAATAAGGTGCAGCCCAAAGCCCAAAAACATAACTGAAAAAAATATCGACTCATTGAGGACCCATTAGGTCCCACCAGATATAGTTTTGTCACTAAGACCAACAATCAGGGGAAGCCAATAAATGTTCTTTTTTTTTTCAGTAGGGGAAGCTAATAAAATTTGCACAATTATTAGTAAGAATTATGATGCAGCAATTTAACCAAAATCATTTAATTGGAAAGCAGTAGTCATGTTTCAGATCCTCCAAAAAAGAATAATAAAAAGCATTGAAGATTAGCTGTTTCACCAAAACAGGTTCTAGGCACAAAAAATTGCAGCACATATAGCAGTTAACACACCAAGTCATCATATCAGGAATTTCAGTTGGACAGAAGCAGATAAACAAGAACTGCATTTGATCACGGAACTTTACCTACTCAGGTATTACAACACATACTCAACCTACGCATACAATACATACTTAAACCTTATAATAAAACTTACACAGAAGGTATTACAACAAAAAAGAGAGAATGTAAGGCCGGCTTCCCAAATAAAAATGGGCATTAATTTTTCGTGGGACCATTTCTAATCTTTCAATGCAGTATTCGGCCGGCTGACATTATTATTCTCATCACCATACTAATTTAGAGCCCATGGAAGCACACAGCAAGAAGTGCCTGAACAGCTATTTTGTTCACAAATCATAATTAGAAAAACTGAAACTCACAGCAACTAAAAGGAGAAAAACAAGGACTCGACCAATAAACTCTATGTATCATTGTTGATAAAAGCGTGCTTAAGCACAAAGCACCTAGGCCAAAGCACTTCCCTTACCAAAAGCGAAGCACATTTACAAAAGCTCGCTTTTAGACACTTTTGCGCACTTTAAAGCACATAAAAGCACACTTCTGTAAATATTTTCGAAAAATGTATGAATTATCAAGATGACATTCTAGATGGATTGATATTTGATTGCTTAAGTTGGCGTAAAAGTCGGTACCTACAATTTTGTGTTTATTGGTCATGGTCTTTTTGGCAGATTTTGATTCAACCATATACTTTAATTTGGTCATTGAGATGAAATATCATAAATGTGTTCATTTAGGATAGCTCAAGAGAATTATATAAAATGCTATGTTTAAATTTATGTTGCTAGTAGATCACTTGATTGTCATGTTGCGTGATACACTAATAAATTGGGTTTTTTTATTCAGCAAGTAAGAATATTATAATAAATTGAGTTAATAGGCCAAATATCATCAAATTGCTTTTAAAACTTTTCTATTAAAGTGCATGGATTATCTGTAATAATTCATCACTTAAAAATGTGTGCTTTACTTCAATCAGCCACGTTCTTGTGCTTGCCTAGGCTCTGGACAAACTTTTCGCTCAAGTAGAACTAGCACTTTCACCAACACTACCATGTATACTTGTCAAGAAAAAAACTACCATGTATACACAGTTCTTCTACTCATAATACAAACACCACACACCTGCTAAGGCAAAACAAATAATAATATAAAAAATAAAAGGCGTGTGATGTAAAGATGATGAGTAGAATTTTTCATACACAATTGTGTCCAAATGATAATGTGGTCAAACAAAGCATTGGAACTAATGCATAACCTTTTTTTTTTTTGGTTAAGTAGGAACCAATGCATAACCTCGATGAGCTCTCAAGATAAATTGAGATCACCAAGTCCCCTCCTACCTTGAGATGATAAAGTTATTACTAAAGGCATGAGGAGTTCCAAGACAGCCATTGAGTTCGAGCAATCAAATCTTTAGGCATATGGTACAGTGGTACAAAAGCTCTATTTGACAGGCTGATAATTTCTAAGATTAATTTACAGGATATCAAAACTGACCACCCCAGTATATATCATCACAAGTGCCAACTTTTATTGCCATAGCTCGACCCCGGTACTGAGGTACAATTACAAAACACTGCTAAATATGGTTTATAATCATCCAATCATGTAAAATTGCACCATGGCTACACAGATAAGGGGAAGATTTGCAATCTACTTCACCTGTTTGGTCAGCATAATGACAGGATGGCCAGCCCTCTGTAGACGTTCAAACATACTGCATTCATACTGGAATTTACTAGCAACACTAGAAAGAACTGTCGCTGGAAGCTGCTTTGGGTCACCAACCTTAAAGAATAGATTATTATTTTCAGACTATTTTTTGGTAAAACAGAAGTAGTTCCAAAATTAAAGAATTCAATGGTCCTTACCATAATACATTTAGTCCCCCTAGATTTTAAAAGCTGAAGAGGAATCAGAGTAGCAGGTTCCAGAGCCTGTAGTGGCAGGATAAATGCTTAGAAGACGAGGGAGAGCTAGAGCAATGATAAAAGAATATAAGTTCTGCTGAGCAAAGAATATTTACTTGAGCAGCTTCATCAATCACTATAGCATCAAAAAGAGTATGCTCAGATGGAACCCCAAATTTATTAGTTGACATAGACTCAGAACATACTCCATAGAGGTCTCCACCACAACCACTCAAGGTAGCTACCACAATCTCAGCTTCCTGCAAAATAGACTTCCGAAGCTTACGTCTAAGTGTTTTCATTTCTTCATTAGATTTCTTCTCCTGTGTCTGAACACTGCTAAGATCTGTATAGATTTGCTTCTTTTGCTCATAAAGTTTTTTTAGCTTCAACTCTATTTCTGCATCAGACACTTCTTTCTCGTCATCCCCCTTATTACTATCAGCTTCCAAAGAACTCTTAAGGCCAGCATTTCCATCCCTTAAGTTAGCACGCTTTGTTTCATAAAACCTGATTCGGTCAACTATTTTCTCAAGATTAAACCGCAAAGTAATGGAAGAGCCTACAGTTGAATCACTCTTTTCATTGCAAACTTTCATCCTCTCTTCCACCAAACGTTGATCAACAAGTGTATCAATAAATACTCGTAGTGAATTTGGATGGACTGTCTTCACATTGCCAACCCTTACAAGATACGGCTTGTACGTCTTCCCATCGCTGCCATAAAGACCTTGGCTAGAAATTCTTGATACTAACTCATCAACCGCAGCATTTGACTGAGCGCATAGAAGCACCCTTCCTCTTGCCAAACTTTCCATGGATTTTGAGCTTCTTTCAACATCCTCATTCAACTGTCTAGCCAAGGCTGCATCCTGCCATGCCTTTGCAATTGCAGCAGTCTGGCTTATCTGTGGACGTGTGTACTGCATACTATTTCTTTTCAAAGTACCATCAAGAAATTTTTTTGCATTACCCATCCTCTGTAAAGGTGAAGCAAGCAAACTACTGACAATGGCCAAAATAGTTCGTGTCTTGCCAGTACCTATATACCAAAGCAATAAAGACTAACTAGATAGATCGCAAGTACATATTATTCAATCTGCAAAAAGTATGACAAAAGTAAATCAAATACCTGGAGGACCCTGAATAAGGGATAATTCAAAATCTTTCTTCAAACTTAGTGATCCAACAGCAACACCAATAGCTTGAAGTTGACTGTCATTGAAGGATGATTTTAGTACTTGCTGCAAGGGTTGGGAAAGCTTACCCAGATCCACTTCCTTGGATGCATCACCACCAAGAGAATCATTGACGGGCTTCAAAATAACTGGAAGTATGGGGATTTCCTTAATCGAAGACAGTGCCTGAAATTCTCTAAGTTGAGGTGTAATACTCATTAAGCGAGTTGCATGCCATTTACCACGTTCAATGAGGTTCCTTCTAGCTTGATTTAACCGTGAAGAACCATTTTGAAGATAGAACCTGATTACTAATATAGTCAGTCTTCTCTTATTGTCTCTCTCACGCCTCTCCACCTGAAAATTATTGCGGATGCCTTAGGAAACTATTACAAATGATGAAACCTTGAGGAATGTATGATAAATGGGCCATCCAAGTGTAGTATCTTTTTGTACAAGAACAACCCCCCCAAAACCAAAAATAAAGTTCATCCAAGGGCATTCATCTAATTCTATCATCTGCTACTTAGGTATATATTAACTTGGATGACAACAATCTATCATCTAATTTCTAAAGATCACAACCAATTTTTTTTTAAGTAAGATCACAACCAAAATTTAGAAAACACATCATGTAAATGGGACTATGGCCAGTAATAGATGGGCAAGTCAATTTGGAAATCTGGTTATCGCCTGCATGATTGCAAGAAACCCTTACCCAAATCTTCCAAAGGATGTTATGAGGTAGCATGAGGGCTTACCTTTCCAACCATATGAATATCATGGGATGATTTTTGCAAAGGCTCTTTTGTCAACAACACAAGGTCATTTTCTGAAAAGCTTTTAGAAGCAGAAGAATCATTATCATCATAGACAAATCGAACCAGATGAAAATCATCAACTCTCTCGACCAACATTACAGACAGACTGCCAAAATACATCTCTTCCAATGAAGATATTTCCAGAAAGGAACTGTGCAACTGTGCTTTGAACTCCTCCAAAACCAATGGCCGAAAAATCTCTATATACTGTTCAGGCGATTGGAAATACACGGGAACCTCCTTTAATTTGCTAATAATTTGACTCCTATCTTCACCAGCAGTTGCTAATCCAACAGTTTCGAAGTAATCAATTTCCAAAATGGGTCTATACCAGTCATCAAGCCTTGGCGGCTTGAACCTTTTCACTCCAGCCTCCAGTCTATGCGAACGGCCAGATCTAATTTCAAAATGTGATTTAAGTTGAATGACTTGCCGTTTTGGAAGAGAAGTACTTGACTTTGCCATAAGTGACTGCTGACGCCTTGCAGAATTTAGTGCAGACTCAAATGGCTCGTCTTCAGTATCATGTACTATCTCTTTCAAAACAGTGTCACTTGCCTTGGAAATTGCACTGTTGAAATTTAGAGTCATATTCTTGGAACTGACAGCTTCTTCGGATGAAACTTGAAGATTAATTCTATTCTGGGATAAAATGGAATCATTTTTATCGTATATGGAGCATATTCCTTTCCTCTTACCATCTAGACCTTCTGATTTTAGGAGAGCGGGTGCTCCTTTACCTTTTAATCCATCAAAGCTCTTATCCCGAGAAGCAACCACAGAACCATCAGTAGTGTCCTTTTGCTGAAAAGACTCCAACAAATCCTTAGAAGTGTCATTGTCAGAAACTTTCTTCTTCGTAGAGTCAAAATGTGATTTGCTCCCAGGATCAATAATCTTGTCCTCCAACATGTGGTGACCTGTCTCAATATCAGAGAGAATGACCCCATTGGCAGATATCGGTTCCTCTGTTTCACTGTCTGAAAGAACAATCAGAATATCTTCAGCCGTTTTATGAGCTCCCATTACCGAGTCCAAGATCTGCACCTCTGTGTCATCCACAGAGAGAGGTTGCTCATTTGAAATTGAACTATTCCTCTCAAATGACAAGAATTCGGGAAATAAAAATCTTGAACTATAGGGGGTCTTTCCACTGTCACAAGAAGCTTCCTTCGATAATGAAACAGAAAGGCGTGAAACTGTTTCTGTCAATTCATCCGTGGCAAAATTATCTACATCAAGAAGAAAGACATGTAACAAATTCATTAATGATCACTTGACAATGATCAACTAAAAAGCCAGAATAGCAATAATAGTGACTATAAAAATAATAACAACAAACAATAGCAACTATAACAATAATAATAACCACTGCCACAACCATTACTACTATGTTAAACATTTTGTGTCTGCATGTAATGAAATATTGAAAGCTCACCACTTGATATCAGATTTTCAATGGTCTTGATCATCATTGTAGCATTGTTACCACACGAACCCCTGAGAAAAGACAGCAACATGGAAACTGTCCGTTTCCAATACACGGTTATAACTTTAAGTGATGACTTCCCCCAATCCATGAGATCATTAAGCCATGAGAAGTCACAAGAACTTTTCACCATCACTCTCCAATCCTCATGTTTTGTACCCAATGGTGGGTACATTATTTCAAAAACAACAGGGAGGATCTCAAGTAAGCGGACACAAGTCATCTGAAACAACAATAAACTAGTAAGAATGCATTCCACGTCAAACCCTCATGGGATGTGTCAGACAGGGTTACAGGGTGCCAGAGTTGAGGAGCGTTTGCACAAACTATAAATTCCTACCAAGAAACAGCATTTCAAGAAATTTGAAGAGTAAAAACAAAAGTAGATTACTAAATTATTTATCTACCAAGCAATACCCATTGTACACTTAACCACTAACAAGAACTGGTCACCTCCGAGTATGTGCCTATACAAAACCATACACACGCATACAAACAGAAGGGGGGCCGATGAGAATCAAAATGGCTAATAGAAAATACTCAAAGGCTAAAGTTGTATATTGCATGTAACTCAACAAGTCCACACATAACCAAAAGTTTATACGTATCATAAGCATAACTACAGTTCTAACACAACAATTTACAAGTAGAATGAATGCAGAATACCTTTTTTTTTAATATAAGTAAGATCATGAATGCAGAATACCTAACAGAACTTATAAAAAAAAATACCTGACAGAAACTGTAATCAATAAATGCTTTCCCCTCTATTAAGCATCTCCGAATAGAAGGCCAAGCAGTTTCTGAAAGCAAGTAAATGACCTTATCCAGCGATTTTAAGTCAACATTTGATGAATACCCATTGGCATTCACAGGCAATGTACCAAAGAATGGCTGCCTCAAAAATCCACCTTGGGAAGAGAAGCTTGTCATACTTAAATGATCAGATGAACTTTCTGGCCATTCTTGGGTAACCTCTTTGAGTAATTTGCGTAGAACGAAAAAAAAATGTTGCAAAGTCTGAAACTTTACCAAAACAGAATCCAGTAAAACCTGAAATAGTGCAAACAAAGCTGTTAGGAAAAACATGAAGAATGTGATTATTTGTGAAACTTACAATTTATCCCCCTTAAAAGGGTATCCTATAACAGTTAACAGTAAAGACACATTCCTGTCCCTTCTACCTATAAGCAGGCAGCATATCATCCATAGTGAACATGTTCTAGCTGCATACCAGAGGAACAAATACGAAATTTCAAATATGAAATTCCCAATTAGAAACTTTTTTGATAGGTAATCATAGAAATTTTATTAATAGAGAAAGGCAAAGCCCAGGTACACAGGTAGTACACATGAGAAACACCTAGTTAGGGTTTACAATTGAAAGAAACTGAAGGCCATTACACATAAAATGAAGAAAAGCTTTGCTTAGTTCTTTGCAGGGCTTAGGGAAGAATGAGATTGGAGCACTTGGAAGCTCAAACAAAAAAGTAATTCCACTTGGTTATTATGAGCATGTCTGAAAACCTAAATGCCAACAACTTAATGTATTTGCTTACTTTTACAATCAATATATATATATATATATATATGTAATTGGCGTTTGCCTCCCCTTGGATTAATGAAATTTTACTTATCAAAATATATATATACACGCATGTGTTCATGTACTTGGTTTAACCAGCATGTGTCAGTGTGCGTGCGCGCACGCGTGTGTGTGTCTGTGAGAGAGAGAGAGAGACCTAAATCTAACCACATATCATTATATTGAAGTTTGACTGAAAGGAAGTCTTTACCAACTTAAAAGCATGCCTGAAACCCCGAAAAATGGCAGACAACGAGCATCCACTTGAGCAGAGGAACTTCAAGCCACAAGAGAGACCACGTGTATCCGAAACTTGTTCCAAAATACATTTCCCAAATTGCCTGATATTCTGTATCAAAACACAGTATGTACTTACATGTATACAAATTGCTCAAACAGGATAAAGGAAATCAAGAATATCCATCTCTTCAATCATAGATGCAAAATAACATAAGGTTTAAGATATAAAAAGATTAATTTGACATACATCATTAGGATCCAGGAGTGAAAGTATCAAGCTTTCAGACATCCTTGGTTCCCAAGTCCACGATTTCCCAACTTCTCTTTGCACCACTTGATCTATAAAGTGTCCAGTTAACCTGTATCACACCTCTCATGTAATTATTCAAGCAATCAGTTCCCACTAATCTGTGCATTGCCTCATAGCATAACCATCAACCTAAAACTATAAAGGGTTCTGCCACAACATTAAAAATATTGATTAAGTATATAAACACTAACAACCTGTTGAATGTTCTTGCTAAAGAAATACGCATTGACGATATTTTTACAGAGTTTTTTGACTCCTTCCCTTCTCCACCATCATCAGAGCCAGTTGGGATTGTCCAACCAAATGAAGTGGAGATTTCTTCAACAGAAGATTGAAGCCAAGTTCTCAATGGAAGTGCCATTTCTGCACTGATTTCGGGTTCTACCATAGAAAAACGAGATCGAGCCCAGAAAACAGCCTTAGAAAATGATATCGGAAAGACTGAGGGATCAAGTTCAAGTAGAACATCAATCCACAACATAGGAATGCACATCCACTCTCGATATTCCTGACAAATAATTTTACTTTGTGCACTGAATTCGCTCCAAGAACTATTATCCTCCTCTCTACCATCTGTAATAAATGGAAGCCTGTCATATTGATCATCATCATCCAAGTCGAGAGACATGCTTTTGTCAATACCCCAAGAGGTGTTGCAATTCAGCATTGAAGTTATAAGGGCAGCAGCATCAGACACCATAATAATTTGTATAAGATCAAATGCAGGTTGCCTCAGAGAACTGTGGAGTGAAGAATCCTTCAGGGATGACACGAGAGAAGGGCCCCTGTCAAATAAAAATGCACATAAATGAATCATAAAGCAATCTCAGTCAACAACCAAATTAAATTTTTGATAAGTGTGTCCACAACCAATTTACCAACAAATCCATATACATACATGAGGATTTTAAATTTTTACGGTCATGTTTTGTAAAGTAATACATGATTTTCAGGACCATACCAAAAAATACCAAGGATAGGGATGAAGTCATTTAATGGTTCAACCATAGAGCTAGTCATTGAACACTGATTTTTTACCTAATATATATTTCTGCCAAAATAACTTATATTATAGAGGTTAGAAGAAAACTTTTTAAGATATTTCTCACATTTTCAAGTGTTCAATGATTTGTCCAGTTGAAACACCAAGTCCTATATGGGGAATATGAATAACCCATATGGAACGTGTGTTTTCATTACAAGGGTCATCAGGGGTGCTAAGTCCCAAGCTGACTACTAAGTAGAAGAAATTGGGTTTAAGTGATTCTCGGGAAGCTAATATATTTTTTACGCAAGTGTTTAATGACTTGTCCTTTGTAACACTTCAGTCCTACATTGAGAATATGAATAACCCACAAAGAATGGGTAGCTTCTAAAGGTAGTCATGGGTGTAAAGTCTCATATTGGCTATTTACTGAGTGAAACTAAGCTTTATAAGTGATTCTATGGAAGCTTCAAGTTGACCAGTCTTTTGGGGGTTATAGCACATACCCTATGGCATGTCTTGATGAGGAAGTCAAGAACATAAGAGAGGAAGTTTGTAACAACCCAATCTAACATGAGAATATGAATAAGTTAATAACCTACACAATTTTATTTTTTTTTTATAAGAATAACCTACACAAATTGGGCAGGTTATAAAGGTAGTCGAGGGTGCTAACTCACATATTGGCTAGTTATTAGATGAAATTGGGCTTTATAAGTTAGAATTTGTAACTAATACAAGGAAGTCATGGAAGAGTAGTCCAAATGAGTTTTATAAGTGCTTTAAGGGAACTTCAGATCGACTACTCTTTTTGGATTTATGGCATGAATATACCTAGCACTTTCCTTGGCTCATTACACCTGCATAACTAAGTTCATTTTTATAGGTGTAAGAGAAAACTGACCAATGGAATGAAAATCAGTTCGATCTCAGTTTTCATATTTTGAAAACCAATTTGGACTGACTCGAACCAAATTATATATTGTTCTATTATATATACTATTTGCCATATATTATACGTATTATGAAATTAGTATGACCTGAAATTTTAATCTTTTTTTTTTATAAGTAATGAGGGGGGCAATATGAAGACTTCCTAAGAGGTCACCCATCCTAGTATTACTCTCCTAATCTTATTATTTATGCTTCCTTGATATTAAATTACTCTTAAACGTGAATATTAAAATTAAGTTATTAACATATTATTATTATCCTTATATATTTACATACATACATATATAATATGTATAATAGTACACGTTTGCAATATATATAAGGTGTCCAAGAATAGGGTTTCGACTAATCGCAAAAGTACACAGGCAATCAGCGAGGAGTTTCCTACAAGTGCACCTCGGATTTTTTTTTTTTTTTTTTGGTAAGTAAAAATGTTATATATATATCAAAATGAGTAAACAAGTACACTGGTTGTATACAAGAAAACACCTAGTGCATGAATGCTCGAAAACACCTATCCCTTGAAAAACCTAAGCCCAAGAAAATTACCCAAAATACCACAAGCCCAAAATACCCATAGATTACAACACACCTCCTCAACCCTAACTCATAGACTAATAACCCCCCGAAACACCCACATAGACTGATAACCACCCGAAACACCCACATAGGGAACATCTTCAGAGTCTCCTCCCTTTAGTCTTCCTGAATCCTCCCTTTAGTCTTCCCTTGACTTGAACTATCGTAATTGATTCCCCAAAAAAGACGTTGCAGCTCCCTATCATTCTTAAATCTTTATTTGGTATCACGTGAGTAGCCCTCCTCAATTGCAATGAGTAGAGCGTTAAACTAATCTTCACATCCTCCATGTGAGATTCCCACGACGTGCTGAATCTCATTAATTTTTTGCAAAAATCAATCAGGTGATGATCCAGTTATATTGCTAATTGAAGGAAGAGATACCAAAGGAGCAACAACTTCTCCCGACATAGATCCCGACGATAACTCCTCATCGCAAGGCACCAACAACAAGCCTTCCTCCAAAACTACCACTTGCTCTGAGGACTCTACACACACCACATATGTCGCGTTGTTTATCTCCAAATTCTGCCTTGAACTTGTCTTGGATCTCTCAGAGGAAGCCATCTCGACGACTGGGTTAGCCCAGGGGAAGCCGGCGACTGTGTCCCCCCGAGCACTGAAGCCTCCCCCCTGCAAACAGGCAACTCGTTAGCAACAACTGGGAGTACCCATGCCAAGAGGGTTGGGGTTAGCCCAGAGATAGTCGGCGACGGGGTCTGCCCCCTGCAAACAGAAGCCTCTCGCAAACCAACCTGCACCTTCTCAATGTTTGCCAACGATGCCTTCGGTTTCCATTTCATTTTTGGGTTTCCACGACCTAGGCACTTAACTTTTCCTTTTTCAAGCTTTGAAGCAGAGCCCTTCTTGTTGGTTAAGGACATAATTCGTGAGCTGCGACCCAAACCCAGGCCTTTTAATAAATCATTAATCCACTTCTTAATATCCTTTCTGAATGTTTTTAGTTTATTCTTCACCCATGTCACCTCTTTTTTAAAAAAAAACCAAAGACCTCTGCAACACGCTTTCTTCTACACAATTATTCTCAGAAAACTTGTTGCACCCCTCACCCGTTTGCATGCTATCGCCCTCTGAAAGTGCTCCTTTCGAGTTCCCCTTTATTAAAATTCTATTGTTTTCATCAACGGAAGGTTGGCGCTGACCACCATGTACAACCTCCCTACTCCCTATGCCGCCCACCGCAACCTCTACGTATGACTTGAGCTGCCTCCCATTCTCCTTCCCCTTCTCATCTTCTCTGCCCAGAAGTGGTGCAGGCACTTGTGCCTTCTTAGCCGATAGAACTTGCTTTAACTCCATAGAGAAACTCTTCCATCCCTTGCCTTTCACTCCTTCCGGAATAACTAACAAACCACACCCTCCATTGCCACCACTGTATTCTTGTTATTTCCAAAAATCGTTCAAAAAGAAAATCCTCCAATCTGATTGCCCCTAAAAATTGTTTGCACTCAAGGGGATTTGAACCTTAGATCTGAGAAGAGCATATCCTCAAACCCAAGGCCTTTACCACTTGAGCCAACCCATAGGGGATTTGTGTATAATTTTTCATTTGGGTCAAAAAAACCAACCCACCCAACAAAAAAGCTGAAAACCAAATTACACCTATAAAACCAAAACGAACCAAACCAAAACCGAAAAAACTGAAAGTCTTGGTTTCATGGTGAAGTGATCTGTATCAGTTTTCAGAATTTCAAAAACAGACTTGGATCGGTTCAGCTCCAAAATGTCCAAAAATATATAGAACCAAACAAATTACACCAAATCATATTTTATGCTCAATAAAAAAAAATGTCCTATATACTCAGGCCTTTGTCTTTTTTTTTTTTTTGATGAGTAATTGATTTTATTGAATGAAACTAGGCAATGCCTAAATACACAGGAAGTATACAAAGTGAGAAAGCTAGCTATATTCTAACTACATTCTAGCAAGTTGGAAAGAAGATAAAAATTCATGAACATTCTCACCCTTCAATACAATTGCTGAAAACCATTGTAAAAGTGAAAATACAAAAATATTTCATAATTCCCCCATAGTGTGCTCCTTGTTGTTGAAGCACCTATCGTTTTTTTTTTACCATAGATACCACATTAGGCACAAAGGTATCATCCACCACACCGCTGTTAGATGAGCGCTAGAGTTAAGCCTATTTCAACATGCAAGTAAATCCATCACTCTTAGGTATTACCCAACTCAGCCCAACTCTATTACGAATGCCCACCCACATCTCCCCAGCCACCTCACTGTATACTCAGGCCTTTGCTATTTTATGCTCAATAATATTTTTTTTTATAGATAATCAAAAGAATTTCATTAATAAAAAAAGGCTAAGCCCAGGTATACCGAAGGTATACTTGTGAAAACTTAGCAAGTATTACAAAGAAGAAAGTAAATCATGGATACTATGTCCGTTACAAGTAATAGATCCCGCCCAAGAAAGCAAGGTCTTACAAAAAAAAATAATGAGTTCCTCTATAGATCTCTCACAAACTTCGAAGTTCCTTACATTTCTCTCTCCACAAACACCAACACATACAAATAAGGACCATACGCCATATAGCCTCCACCTGTGGGTTACCTCGAAGACCTCTCCAACTAACTAAAAAATCCACCAAATGAAGCGGCATAACCCATGATAAGCCAAGTCTGGTGAAAAAGTCACCCCACAACTTCTTGGCCGCCTCGTAGTGGAAGAGTAAATGATCAACTGATTTCCCGTGTTTTTTGCACATACAACACCAATCTATCACAACTATACGACGTTTCCTCATGTTGTCTATGGTAAAAATCTTGTCCAAGGTTGCTATCCACACAAAAAAAAAAGCACTCTCGATGGCGTTTTTGTCTGCCAAATACTCTTCCATGGGAATCTGGGTAGTCTGGGAGTAAAAAAGATATGATAATAAGAACTAACTGAGAAGATACCTTTCTTAGAGTGTCTCCATAGCAGCTTATCCCCCATGCCTCCAGGGATGTTAAAGGAGTGTAAAGATGCAAAAAAACTCCAATAAAATCTCCATCTCCCAATTTTGGACATTCTTCACAAACTCAATATTCCATTGAGGGGTACCAATTAAGTGGACCAGAAGGTCTGCAATCGATGCATCCTTTTCTCTGGCGAGATCAAAGATAGGGAATGAGTCTTTAAGGGTAGTGCCTCCACACCACTTGTCATGCCAAAATCTGACATGTGAACCATCCCCTACCAGAAGGTATTCTTGGTCCCTGAAAGACTTCCATTGTTTCTTTATGAACTTCCACAAACCCATCCCATGTATGTCTTGGACCTCATTTGAACACCAACCACCCCAAAACACACCATATTTTGAATCTATTATCGACTTCCAAAGCGCCTCCCCTTCATTTTGGTACCTCCACAACCATTTACCTAATAGAGCTTGATTGAATTTCACCAATTGACGAATCCCCAGGCCTCTCCCAAATATTGGAGTGCACACTGCTAGCTACTTAACCAAATGAAATTTGAACTCCTCCCCCATTCCACTCCACAAGAAGTGTCTCTGTAGCTTCTCAATGCAATTAGCTACCTTTGTAGAAAGCGGGAATAGAGACATATAGTAGGTAGGTATGTTTGAAAGGGTGCTTTTAATCAACATCAGCTTTCCCCCTTTAGATAAATATAACCTCTTCCAAGAGGCCAATTTACGCTCTACCTTCTCAATTACCCCATTCCAAATCCTTTCGGATTTAAAGGAGGTTCCCAATGGTAGACCAAGATAAGTGAGAGGTAAAGAGGATATCTGACAACCCAAGAAATCAGCCAAAAACTCTGTATCTTGAATGACCCCCACAGGCACTAGTGTAGACTTCGAAAGATTGACTCTCAGGCTTGATACGGCTTCGAAACATGGTAGAAGCCCCCTCAAGGCTTGAATGCGTCCGAGGTGTGCACCACAAAAGATGAACGTATCGTCAGCAAATAAAAGATGGAAAATGGAAAGAGCCCCATTCCTAACCAGAAAGCCATGAAATAATCTCGCATCCACCAATCTCTCAAGCATCTTACTTAGGGTTTCCATAACAAATAAGAAGAGAAGCGGAGATAGAGGGTCACCTGTCTCAAACCACGTGAGGAATTGAAGAAACCCACCTGCGAGCCATTTACCAAGATAGAGAACCGAACTGATGAGATACAAAATTCAACTCATTTCTGCCATTTGTCCCAAAAGCCGCATCTTGAAAGAAGATCTAGCAAGAACTACCAATTGACATGGTCATAGGCTTTTTCCATGTCCAATTTGCAAATCAAACCGATTTGAGATCCTAGCCATAGCCACCATGGTACATTTCCACGACCCAAACGAAGGAAACACAGCCCTTCTTCATGAGGTCATACTAAGGTCTTGTTTGTTTTCATAGATGCGATAAGATAAGATGAGATAAAAGTTTTAAAAAAATAAAATATTGTTACAATATATATTTTTATATTAGTTTTGTTTTAGAATTTGAAAAGGTAGTTGTGGAATTTAAACAAGTTGAATTGTTTATTTTATTTTGTATAAAAATTTGAAAAAGTATAATAATGAATTTAAAATGAGATGAGATGAGATGAGATTAGATAGTTTGGGAAAACAAACAAGGCCTAAAAGTACCCAATCAATTCTATGGGAAAGGTCACACTCAAAATAAACATTTAATTGGCATGTAACAACATTCAAAGAATAAAAGAGTGCACCCCAATACACGAAACACAAATGAAAGAATAATTAAGACCTAAAAATACAAAGATCTAGAAACTCCAAAAATGAAATTACTTGGGCTATGCCTATTCGTGATAATAAAAATTCTTATTAATTATTAAAAAAAAAATCACAGGTAAGAATGAAAGAAATTATGCTGCTAACACCCAAAAAGCATTCAAAAAATGATCTCATAAACACCACATGAAGGTCATATTAAGTACAAAGCAGTTAGGATCACATACCACATATGTGCACATTCAGAAGGTGGGCAAGGTGGGTTCATCTTATAACCTCTTTGTATAATAAAAAGAGATACCTGAAAATACAATCTTGCAATAAATAGCAACACCAGTGAGCCAAAATGTAGGAGTATCAACTGATACGGATTGCAAATATTTTACACATTATTTGACAATCTAGAGGTTGAAATAAGAACCTGGCAAGCCTTTTTCCTCGTTAAAACACTGAAGTTACTGCTCATTGGCACTTGGTGGAGGAGAAAATATATAAAATGCCTACGTTGCTTTTCATGTTCCCCATCTTGCAAAGCTTCAAGAGACTATGGATTGGAGCGTACACATCACTTGTGTGAAAATAAACTATATCTAACTTGTAAAATTGAATCACAAAAAATTTATTAAAAAGAACTTGAAATGAAGTGTCATAATTTTCCACAGACATGCCTGCAGAAAAGGCTGAATAAGATCAAAAATGTCTTTATGGCTTTTTTCATTTCGAGTATGAAAACACTGGCCCAATAGCGTGTTGCGCATCACACTTGGAGACAATGTAGATCTCAACCAAAGTTTACAACCTTAAAGGAAGCCCAAAACATCAAAGGAATATGTAAGCTCGACATTAAACATATTGACCCAAATAATTTTTTTTTGTGGGGGGGGGGGGGGGGGGGAAGAGCTCACCAAGCATTTCAAAGAGTATTCTCAAGCAGGTAACTGCATGAGAAAATACAACTGAATCACCACTTATATGATTGAGTACAAGGTCCAGAAAAATGGGATAGCGTTCTAGTATCCCTTCTTCAAAAGCTGGAGGATCTAAGAATCCAAGCCTTCAGAAAACAAGTATGCAAAACCAGCATTAGCAGGAAAAGAGAGAACAATGAAACTGTTAAAGATGAAATTTGGCCAACATGCCCTACAATGATTTGATTCCAAGCCATATGGATACACGGTCCAGCTTTGCTCTTGGCCTTGAAGTCTCAGGTGTCGGTGGCAAAACTTCTGTCTCCAAAAAGCCTATAAATTTCTTAAGCAAAGGCTGCAAAGGTTCCAATTCTGTTACTCTCCTACATGCAGAGAGAATAAAATTTAAAAACCAATCCAGGATTTAGGGGACTATAAAGCTGTTGAGAAAAAACTAAAACCTTGGAAATTTGTAAATGCCTTTGTGGTTAAAAGTTAGGATCTATCACAAGATAGACTATTACCTTTTTTTAGTACCACAAATTTTATTAAAACTTTTTTTTTTGTCAGGGACCTCTCAAAAGCGGGGCCCTTCAGACCCACCCCTATAGAGTAAACCTTGGTCCTGTGCACCGCACCCTCGAAAGTTTCCCACACAGAACTGGATAAAACGTTGGCTTTTCCCCAGGATGTGTGGCTCCAAATGATTGTTTGCACCCATGAGGTATTGAACCTTAGACCTTGAAGAAAGTGATACCCCAAGACCAAGGCCTTAATTAGCTTAGCCAACCCCTTGGGATTACAAATTTTTTTTTTTTTATAAGTATCTTGGGATTACAAATTCTATTAATACTAAGAAAAGGGTTCTTATGAAAATACTAAGATAAAGGTGTAGCCTACAAGATAGACTATCACTCAGTTCTTATTTTCCTTTTTTCCTTTGTTCCCTTAAGAGGGGTTCTTTGCATCAAACTAGAATGACCACAATGATAGAAATGGCAGGTAAAAATACAAGACAGATTATTAGGATGCAAGTAATAACATGTAATGATAGCCTTGTTGATAGTTATAATAACTACAAAAAAAACATTGACCAAAAATAAAATGAGATCATCAAATATAATGGAGCCAATGTCCCACCTAAACCAATTCCCTAGGGGTTGGGGAAAGTGAGACAGGGTTGCAGCTAAACAAAGAATCCAAAAGTAAGAACAGCTTCATCAGCATGATTATTAAAGAAGAGAATTAGGGGGGATTCATATCAGAAAACAGTACCTCAATTTTCCCATAGACCCAGCAAGACGATGACCAACAGAACGCACTCTTCGTTTGAAAAAAAATAATGCATAAACACCCTGAAAGGAAATGTACTCACTTCATAAGGCATGGGAGAATTTAAGGCCTTGTTTATTTTCGCAGCTGAGATGAAATAAGATAAGATGAAAGTAAAAATTAAATAAAAAAAATTTTTTTATAGGTAAACAAAACTTTATTCCTTAAAATATTGTTAGAATAAAATTTTTAATAATATTTTTGTTTTGGGATTTGAAAAAATTGATTTGTTTATTTTATTTTGTATAGGATTTTGGGAAGGTTGTAATGATTAGATTAGATGAGATGAAATGAGTTGAGAAATTTTGTAAAAACAAATGAGGCCTAAGAGACTAGTGTAAGCAAACACACAGCCCAATAAGTACCGGAAACTGTTGTTGTCCATCCAAAGCCAGTTCATGCTTATTATCAATTGCTTCAATAAATGTTTCAAATTCAGTGAACAATGATTGATCGTCCAACAGGATAGGGAACATCAAAACCTGTGATCATAAAGACAGCAGATTCAGTCACCATCGACCCCAAAACTAAAGTTCAGTAATCAAAGTAAAATCATTTCAAATTCACAATTATTTGAACAGTAATAATAATTTTATTTATGATAGAAAATAGGAAAAGTCAAGAACACAAAGTGGATACAAGAGCAACACCTATACTTGGCAGGCTGCTAGGCTGCAATTCAATGGGATGGCTAAAATACAAACCATGAAAGTAGTTATATGATGCATAACTACTTACATGGCATATAATAAGGGAAAATAGCATTGTTACACATACAACAGGAGAAAAATAAATCCATTTGAGCATCAAGTACAATGCACAAAAATCCAAACATAAATATTAACAATCAAAACACTACCAAAAATCCAAACATAAATATTAACTATCCTACCCTCTCCTTCCGGTACGAGGTGCTACGATATTAACAATCATGATGATGTCGACTGTCATATATAACAATTTTAAATAAATGAAGTGTTATAAGAACAACATGAATACCTCATACATAACACTAACAACTTCAGCATTATCACGAGCCGGATCATATTCTTCTCTTGCTATTCTTGCATTGATCAGTCTCAAGTGTTGGGTCACCCTCTGTTCATCAAGGGTTCGCAGCACATCAAGGAGGGGGATAATGCAACTGAGCTCATACTCCCTATCATACATTTCTACAGCTTGATGGTACTGAGAGATGCACTGGATACATTTCTGCATTTCATCAGAAATCCTCTTCCATAATTGCTTGAGAGGAGAATCAGGATGCTCATCTTTGAAGTAATTGTAGAATGTCTCTAAAAGAGGACCCATCAAATCCCAAGAGCCACACCAGATATGAGTATCTTTTGGGACACAAATTAAGAAATTAAATGCATCTGCAAACCTAAAAAAAAGTAGAAAAGAAAAGGTACTTTATAAAACACACAAACCAAAACTTTAACTTGGAAAAAATTAAATCAAAGACTAGAGAGTAGAGATCTGCGTAGATTGTTGGAACATCATCCCATTAATGAGCCATCTAAAAGTATCCCCAAGCGTGAAGAAAAAAAAACAGGTGATGAGCATGAACGCCAATTTGTCAATTTAGGCACCATTTTGATTAAAAAAAATAAAGAATGGGGGGGGAAAGGGGGGGAGGGGGGGGAATACGTGAGTTGCATTGTTTGGTTCAAATCCTTAAAATACATTTTTTTGGATCTAAATTTCTTCATTAAAAAAAATAAATTGTCTTTTGACTATGTGAACTTTTCCCGTTAACTTCCGTTTTCAAGTTGTACCAAACATTGGAAAATTTAGAAATGCTTGCTAGAAAACATTGGCACCAAAATGAATGGGGTTCTATCCCTAAAGGGCTATATTCTCATATTCAAGATTTCAACTTGATTATGACACCAATAATAAAGAACTAAAAGAAGTTAACAGTGGACATTTTGGCGGGGAAAAAAAAGAACTCAGTAACTCTGGTAGTCGTTCATTGAAAAAAACTGAATTTATTTTTTTTTTAAAAGAGTTATGTAAAAATTCCAAAATATGAAAGCAACTCCTTAAAAAGGCAACGATTTCCTCGCAAAAAGTTATGCAAGTACAGGCTCACGATTTACCGCAAATAACAAGTGCGAAGAAGAAGGTGGTATCCATATACAACAAGAATCAAAACATAGAAGTGGCTTGTTTAGCATGTTTGGCTTGCATTTAACTTTGTAATTCTTCTAAAGATCCGATGGAGTAACGATCGAATGAATGAGACGAGAAAGCAATCAGAAATACAAAAATGAATAAATAAGCATGAAATACAACAAGAAAATAATGAAAAATGCAAGTTAACCGAGCATTCAATCATCATTGTAACTTTAATGAATATTCTACGTTTATCTACAGTTTTTAATAACTAATCCTTCTTGAATTGCAAAGCTTTATCAAATTCCCGTCTGGAAACACACGCAAAATAGTAGCAGTAGTAGTAGTAGTCTACTAACAATAGCAATAATAATAATAAGATAAAGAATTCGGGCATTGCTCGTTTTCCATTCTGGCCTTAAAATTTAAATTATCCACGAAAATCACTCGGGGTTTATTTCTAAAGAAAATTTAACAAATACGTGTTTTTACGATTGCGCGCACGTGTGAGAAAGAGAAGAGTAGCGAACCATTGCTCCTTAATATGGTGGAGACGGCGTCGTTTGGAGGAGTCATGATCGTCGTCGTCGTCTTCTTCTTCTTCTTCCTCGATGCCTCTCCATCGGTCCAATAGCTCTCTTCTCGTATCCAACTTCTTCGACATCTCTTAGAGTACCCCAGATACTTCCTCTTCCTTTCTTTCTTTTTTTTTTTTCTTTTAACTTAGGGTTTTTCCTTCAACGTTCTTTTTCTCTGGGGCGCGCGGACAGGGACAGTGAGGATGATCCTGGGGGGAAAGAACAAGCATTTTAAGCAAATCTTTATTTTTGGCCGATTAACGTATATTGAAATGTGAAGTCCCTGAATTTACGAAAAGGGGCTGTGATTCAGGGAGTTGCCACGATAAAGCTGGTTTGGATTTGAAAATAAGATTAATTCACATGAGTTTAATTTATTTTTTATTATTATTATTATTTTAAAATTTAAATATATATATTAAAATTTAAAATATATATAAATTTATATTTTATATAAAAAATTATAAAAATATAATGATAAAATAAATATGAATTAAGATGAGTTAAAATAAATTAAAAATACAAACGGAATTTTGGTAATCATGGATATTGATTTTACCTGCAAAGTGTAAACGATTCTACGAATGTGAAGTGAAACTAGGGGTGGGTAAAATTTTCGACTTTTAACTTCCGTCCGAACTCCGCTCCAATTCCAACTCCGATCGAAGTCGAAAGTCGGAGTTCGGAGTCGGAGAAATTCTGACTCCAAATTCGGAGTCGGATTTCGGAATCGGACTCAGTTTTAACACCAAATACCAACTCCGAACTCCGAATTTTTTGAAAAAAAAAATGCAAAACGACGTCGTTTTTCATCTTTCTTATATAAATAGGAACAGCGTTGTTTAGTCCAGGGTTTCAGACCTTCCAATATCATTTTCTTCTTCTTTCTTCTTCTTCCTTCTTCTTTCTTATCCATCCAAACTCTCAGCTTTACTCTTCTTCTCCAACGGCAATTCCGAACTTCCAGTGGCTAGCGCTACTTCTTCCTTCGCTCTCTCACACAGCCGTCGATTCCTCACCGTTAGAATTTTGCCGTCGCGTTACATTATCCCCCGCTAGCTCGAGAATCCAAAATTAATTGGTAATTACTTTTATATTTAGGGTTTTTAATTAAAACTAATTAAAAGTGTTATTTTAATGTGATTCTTTTAGTTGGTTGACTTGCGAGTTGTGTATGCTATTATATTGTGAAAAATTCAAGTTTATATTGTGTGTTTTGACAATGTGTGTAAGATGTTTGATAAAATGTCATTGAGAAAAAAAAAAACTCGAATTTGGCTTTCAAATACCGCCCTCTCGAATGCTGAGGATTCTTGTTATTCTAATGATGCTTATTTTGTAACACATTAATTAAAAATGGGATAGTGCATGTTGTATTACCGAATCCCAACTAATCCAATACTTCGAAAGGACTATAAATTTAGAGTTACATTCAAGCTTGAAGGCTTAGCTCGACAAAGTAATAAAACTAACTTGAGAGCTATACTCAAAATTGTTAGCAATTTTTGTGCCTCCAATGATATGCATTAACATTGCTTTATGATGGCCTTTAGATTGGCCTTGCATGTGTTTTATTCGTGATCCATTGCAAAACTAGGATGTCTTTTAACTTGTCATATTATTCTTCATATTCTTATCCCATCCAAATACAACTTTAAGCTTGGCAGCAGTTTTAGCCTTTTTACGGATGATCTCACTCCCACTTATGGTCTGAAATATTTAATTTAAACCTTTCTTTCGAAACGGATTGAGTCTGATTTGGATTCCAAAAATATGTTCTAAACCATAATACGCCAAACAGAATCTTTGGATAAGTTTGTCACTTCCTAAACAGTAAAACTTTGACAACAACATAACATAACATAACATACATACATACATACATACATACACAGGAACTAATGGGAGAAGTGGTGATCTACTACTCCTAACTTCCAAGCTTAGCTTAGTGGGCTGCATAAATTGGTGATCTACTACTTATTTAATTAGCTAGGTGATGAGTTATAATTATCAACACAGTCATATATATATAATATCATATGGGGCTAGGTCTATTAATTATTAATTGTCCACTCAATTAAATTTATCATTGCAAATGAAGAGATCCATAAAAAAGAGGAAGACATCATAAAGAGAGAGATCAGTTTTTTATGTGTAGTGAACTCACCATCATTAGAATTACTACTCTATGTTGGTTTCAATTTTTAAGGAAGTGCAAGTTTGACTATTGGCAATTTTTGTGTGTGCATATTTTGGAGCCATTTTAACGAATGAAAAACAGTTTTTAGTTGTTACTATGTCTGGATTAATCAAACTAAATTTTGAAACACGAGTGGCTGAGTTTAGAAACTAGTCAAATATGAAACTACATGTCAGGAACTTCCACGCTCATCATAGAAGCTAATCTTATCCTTCCGAGATCATTATCGTAAGCATTTAAGCATACTACTATATAAATAAAACTATAAAAGCAGAAAATTTCTGAAAACTCTAATTATTTATTGTAACATCACAAGTCTGATAAAATGTTGCGCATAAAGTGATATTAAACACTTATAATACTTTCAATACATGCAACAACTTTACAATTGACCACTCGACTAAAATTTAACTAATTTTTTTAACTAGACTTTTAAGCTTTTCGTGATCGTCAAGAATGACCAACACTCTCTTTCTGATGTCTTCCTCTTTTATGGATCTCTTAATTTGCATGCTGGACTTTTTAAGCATTCATGGTTAAATGCTACATTATAACAGCTTGTGTTATTGCTTGGCTATTTAATGTTTTGCAGTTAATGTTTTAAACTAATTTTAGCATAGAGAAATGTTCCAAAATATTGCCTTCATTTCATTCTTTTAAACAAAAATAAATGTAAATAAGGCATAAAGAAATATGCATTTTCCCCACTTAGTAAACAAATTTCTCTATTCAGTACAAGTCATAAACTTTCACCTAATATAGTTAGCTATAACTTCACTCACTCTTATGTTGTAGCCTCTGATCAACAACTTGATCACACATCACTTAATTTACAACCAGTATCTCTCTCTATATATGTTCTCTCTCTATATGTGTGTGTGTGTGTGTGTGTGTGTGTGTGTGTGTGTGTGTGTGTGTGTGTGTGTGTGTGTGCGCGACCCGTAACGAAACCTATACATCAACTTTACCCACTAAAGAGCTTCACAACAATAGTGATGATATTTAAAATCAGTCCCAACGCATGCAAAAGAAATTGAGATAAAAGTTAAAATTTGAATAAAACATATCTCATTTTTAATAAGTACCATGCTTCTTAAGTTCTTATTCTTTGTAATATTAGATGTCACTAAAGCTAGCATATGGCTCAATTCAAAGCCATATTATATATATATATAATATTATATAGATAACAGTTTCCTAATATTGTATTTTATTACACTATAACATTATAATTTTTTAGTATTTATTAACATTTTTTATATTGTTATACTTTAATTTCAGGTCTACAATTACAAACAGATGGATCTCTCACGCAGTGCTAGTGAGAATTCGACTCCACACGATATTCCGAATCCGGATGCTAGAACTCCTTCGGCAGCTTTGACACCACGCGGCAGCTTCGACTCCACACGGCAGCTTCGAGTCGTAGTCGGCTACTCTCCACTCGAGCACAAACCTCGTGTGCTAACAGTGGATTTCCACTTCCAGTCGACATAGAATTGGAAGAGGAAGATCCCGACCAATTTGTGGAGGAGGAGGAGATGGGCCTTTGGGACGATCCGATTCAGGATCCGGATGTACCAGTACACCCTGCAGGTGCGAGGCCACCCCGTCCACGATCAAATAAAAAAAAAATCGTGGACATGGGAACATTTTGAGAAGGTTGATGGTGGGGATCCCCAAAACCCACGGACTGAGTGCAATCATTGTGGCGTTCAAGTTGAGTATCATTCAAAAAGTCAAGGCACTTTTTACCTTTCACCTTTCACCACATCTAAACAGTTGCAAGTGCTACCAAATAGCAAAGGGGATGACGTCAAGAGGTTGGTATCTTGCTTTATATGCTACTTAGTTTTGTGATTATGATCTCATTTAATTTTCATTTAAAACTAATGTTGGTAATAAATTATCATACGTAGACGTAGGTGAGTCTCAGACTAATCTTAGCTACAAGACTTCTACAGCCATTGATAGAACAGAGACAAAGATAAGGAATCTAGTGGTCCCTCAATACAGTGAGAAGATGTTCCGTGAGACGCTTGTGAAGATGATTATAAAAGATAAGATACCCTTTATCACGGTTGACAAGGAAAAGTTCCGTTATTTTGTAAAGCTGCTCGAGCCAAAATTTTCAATCACATCATGTTATACGGTGATGCAAGATTGTATGAACATGCATATGAGGAAAAAGACATAAATGAAGAAAATGTTCTCCACCACTGGCCAGAGAGTGTCATTTACGACCGACACATGAACGTCTATACATAATATCTCGTACATGTGTATTACAGCATATTATATTGATAGTGAATGAAATTTAAAAAAAAAAAATTGGATTTAAAGAAATAGTTGACCATAAGGATGCATCGATAGGATTGGAACCACCATCAAAAAAATATTGTTTGGTTGATTGACATCAAAAAAATATTATGCATTACAGTTGACAATGTCGGTGCCAATGAAACCACCATCGAATGGTTTATCCAAAATACGAGGGCGAGAGAATATGTGATTAAAAATCACCAATATATCCACATTCGATGCACTGCTCATATAATCAACATTATTGTTAGTGAGTCTTTCTGGTTTTGATTTTGTATTTTATATTTTAATATTTTTATTATTAAAGTCTTTGAAAATAGTACCATGTTTTATATTATTATAATAATTAGATAATTTTCAATGATGAAACAATTAAGAGGTTGGAAAATGTGGACGACTCTATCAAGAAAGTCCGCAACATTGTGCGATACACTAGAGCTTCTCCCCAAAGGCTGCGAAAGTTCGAGGCAATAGTAGAATAGGTTAGGGTTGAGTCTTCAAAAATGTTGTGCCTGGATGTTCCCACTCGATGGAACTCCACATATCTGATGTTGGATGTGGCACTACAGTACCAAAAGACATTCGAGCGTTTGAAAATTGAGGATGAAAGTCTGAAGTATGCCTTGCTGAAACTTGATGGAAGGGGGCCTAGTCCACTAGACAACATCAATTGATAACATGTATCCGAATTTGTCACATTTTTACAGATCTTCTATGACATCACGATGCGAGTTTCTGGATCCGCATATGTGATGACAAACATGTGGTTTAGCGAGATCTCTATGCTACGCCACCACTTGAAGAAGGTTGTGCTGACCCGAACAGATTATTATATGGTATGGTATCAAAGATGCAGTCCAAATATGATAAATATTGGGGGCAAGTTTAGAAGATAAATAAATTATTGTTCGTAGTGTCGATCCTCGACCCCCGATTGAAATTGGCAGTTGTAGAATGGTGGGCAACAAAGGTTCTCGAGACAATAAAGGTTAAGGCGTTTATCACAGCAATTAAGATAAAATTGAACGAGTTGTACACCCACTACAGTGCCAGTAGTCTTGCTTCATCCTCACTAGCCATGGGTACCTCACATTCAAGTTCGAGCTCAAGATCAGCCACAGATGCTTGTTCGAGTCAGGCCAGTGCAGCTAGTTGGTCATACGGTTTTAACGTTATGACGTCGTTTCATGCACGATCAACGAGAAATCCATTGCAGTGTACAAATGAGGTTGAACGATATTCGATGGCAGATGTCGATGAGCCTAGTAAAGAGTTTAGATATTGATTTGGTGGAGGGATAATTCACCCAAGTACCCGATTCTCTCTCGCATTGCTCGAAATATGCTAGTCGTTCCTATCATTACGATTGCATCTGAGTCGGCATTTACCACTGGAGGTCGGGTGTTGGGTGCCTACCGGAGTTCATTGTCACTGTCAACTGTGGAGGCCTTCATCTGCACACAAATTTGGCTCAGTGATGTATCCACTGGATTAGAGAGCATTGACATCGATTCCGTGAGCTACAGACTTGAGTCAGGTAAAATTAAATTAACTTATTTAATTCTTTTTAAATAATTAAAGTAACAAAGTTTATATAATTATTAAATTATTTCAATGATATTTTTTATAATTTCATAAATCTATTTAAATTTAAATTTATACTGTTTATGATTTCACAGATTTAGTTATCAACCATACCATACTTGCTGATGACTGATGAAGCAATTATCGGTTGTATATATTTTTTCTCTAATTTATAGTTACTTGTTTCATGTTTGGTTAATTTTAAATTTTTTTAATAATAATACATTTTAATTTTATCTTAATCTCAAGTACAACTCCGTATAAGTTTCAACAACAAACTACTTAGTTACAATAATTATTTTATTTTATTTTGTAACATCGATTCCGGTCCCATTGAATCACACTATCAGTGATAATTTAATTTGTATTCTGTATTATTTTTTGTATTAATAGTATAAAGTTCTCGACTATTTTTTGTATTACTATTTTTTATATTATGTTATAAGGCTATTGGCTGACTTAGCAATTAGCATTGTAATTACTACTTTGTATTTTTTGTTTAATTATTTAAGACTAATTAGCAGTGAAAACTGAAACTTGAACAAATCAATAGTTGTGGCAACTCAATTGAAAAATGACATCAATTGAGGTCATATATAATTAGTATGGCCCAATTGGGACCTATTGGTTTCGGAATGTGTGTAATTTGGCCCATACCAAACTCGGTATTACGATCAAAATTCGGATTTTCGATCGGAGTTCAGAGTTATGAACTCCGATCGAAATCGGAGTTTGAACGATTTTTTTGTTCCTTTGATTGTCGGAGTCGGAGTTGGAGCACACACCTATGTGAAACACTGAAAAGACTAGTGATCTTGGATATTGATTAATTTGATTAAAAAATAATAAATATATTATTATTTGACTCCCATTCCGAATTCCGTTGTTGTTTTTTATTTATTTAATAATTAAAGAAATCTTATTTAACAATATTTTAATTTTTTTTCTTTTTTTAAAAATGTTTAAAAACATTAAAAAAACAAAACCAACAAAATAATAATATATATACATCTCATTTATCACTAATTTATTGTTCTTATTAATTTTTAATTTTTTTAAAAATATTATTTAATAATTAAGAAAGTGATTTTTATTGAAATTATATTTTTTTAATATATATTTTTTAATAATTAAGAATATTAGAGAAATATTTATAAAAAAAATAAATTTATTTTAAATAATAAATTAATAATAAATAAAATGTTAGTGTATCACGACTCAAATCAAATTAGCGTCCCAAATGGGACCCTACAGCCCCCAATTTTATTTTACCTGAAAATCTGAAATGGCCAAATGGGCACTATTACCATTCGGAGACTACTGTCTACTGGTTTTTGGGCTAAGCTCTCGCAAAAGATCCAACATCTAAATGGGCTTCGTATAATTGGGTCCATGGCTTTTGCCATTTCGCTTTTCTTTCCGCAATTATTAGGTACGGTTTAGATAAAAATTTAGATGAAATAAATTGAGAAAAAATTTAAAATGATATAAAATATTATTAGAATATTATTTTTATTTTAAAATTTTAAAAAATTAAATTGAATATAATATTTTATATAAAAATTTAAAATAATTATAATGATAAAATAAGATAAAATATTTTTTATATCCAAAGCCAACCTTACTAGGATTAAAAATAAAATATAAGATGCTTTAATTATTATATTTAAAAGAAGGGTTATTCTTTTTACTTATTTAAAATTCATTTAAGATTTTTCCCGATATGTCATCTAATAGACTAATAATATCGTGTATAATTTTATAGTATGTGCTTAACATCAGTCGACACACTGCACACCACAAACACATCACTTTTTTATTTAATTTTCTTCAGTGTGCAACAGCATACTATTGCACATTATTTTTCTAATTTTATTTCTAATAAACAAGCTTATCTCCAAATCAAAAAAATAATATGGTGACAGCCCAATGATCAACAAGCATTTCAAATAGAAAATTATACTTGTTAGCAAATTTGTACATCAATACTAAGGTGAAAATGTAGATTTTAATCAAATATTTATATTTAAAATAAAAGATATGAAGGCAGCCAATCTATATGTATTAGTGTACAAATTGATTCACAAATTTACTTGTATGTAATATTAAAACAATGAGAATTTACAATATTAATTTGTCAAAAGAAAAAAAAAGTTTTACAATATTTAAAAATTACCTATAAATAATTAGTGAACAAGCATTTCCTTGAGTTCTTGTATGAACTTTAAGCCAAAGATAAATTAAATATTAATACAATATTTATTGTTTAGTCGAAATATTTATAGCGGTATATAAATATTGATATTGAAATTTCTCTTCCACTTGGTAACAAAAGTGGTGGACTCTTTGATTCTAATTAACCTACTCAAGCTCATTTAAAAATTTTAATGGAATAATAAAAAATAAATTATACAAGCATATAATGTGTAAGCGAATCCTATTTATTTATTTATTTATTTTTAAACGAAGTCCACATAAAAATATTTATTTATTTTAGTAAATCTTACTTCTTTCTAAGTATATAGTATATTTTATAGAATTATTCTTGTCATAAAAAGATTATTTAAAAATAATCAAATAAATTGATATGGTTTAATCTTATTCATCAGATTGTAAAATATTTTATTTATAAAGTAAATTTAATAATCAAAAAAATATATTAATTTGTAAAATTACTTTTATAGAATTTTTTTGCAAATTTTAGATCTCGTTTGTTTATTAAAATAAAATCAAAATTTTAAAATATATCTTAAATTTATTATTATATTTTTTAAATTTTTATATAAATTATAATAAAAAATTAAATTTTTTCAAATTTCAAAATAAATTTTCTAAATTTTAAAATAAAATTAATATTAAATAATATATATTTTTTAATTTTTATTTTATTTCATCTTATATCTAAAAATAAATGAGGCCAAATCTGCACCAAAGTTGTTTGTTTATTTGCGATACATCGGTATCGCCAAGTGGCACGACCAAGATCGATTTAAGACAAGTGGGCAGCACTTGTCCTTTTGTAGGCATCTTTTTCTCAGTGGTCCTGCACAACCATGGAAGTATCTCAATGATACAAAGAGATCAAGGAAATGATGAATCACATGGTGCTTTAGCCCCCCGAGTTAGACCCAAAAGTTCAGATTTTTCTTACTATTTTTTTCTTCGTTGTTTGAATTTAGAAATAAAATAAATTGAGATAAATTTAATTTATTTTTTAATATTATTATTTTAAAATTTGAAAAATATATATTAGAATTTAAAAAAATATGTATTAAAATTTAAAAAATATGTATAAGAATTTATATTTTATATAAAAAATTATAAAAATATAATAATAAAATATAAATAAATAAAAATAAAATTTGAATATAAACAAAACCTAATTTTATTTTTTGTGAAAATATTAGCTGCAGCCGGGCTGCGCTAAAGCCTCTCATATAAACAGTATAATTACTGTTCATATTGACCGGGTTGATTAACTGGTCAGCTTAGAAATAATAACTGTCGGCACTTTTTCGAGTTTTTGTCTTTCGTTGACCGAGAAATTCGGATAGCTGAGGCTTACGTGTTTTTTTTTTTTTTTATAATTATTTTCCTTTAAGAGTTACAAAATAATATTTATAGTAGCGTGTTAATATCGCACATTTATTTAAAAATAATAATAACTCTGATATCTAAATAAATAAAAAATAATAATAATAATTTTTTAATAATAAACCTTATTCTATTTTTAAAAAATACGAGATACTTAGACAATCTATAATCATATCTAACATTACTATTAAAATTTTACCATTTTTTAATAGACGAGTAATTATATATATAATTCTTTAAACAAAAATATTTTTAAATAAATTTATATTTATAAAAGTTTCCACTCATTTACAAATTAAATTTTATTGATTATTCTTAAAACACTACACATGAATAATTTATTTGAAAATATTGATACAACTTTGAATACTCATCTTGTCTATTAATGGATAATTTTTGGATTTTTAATATATACTATCATGTCAAATTTGAAGATTAAGTAGCAAAATAGGTTATGTAATTTGCCTCTAGATAGGTCGGTTTATATACTTTATTTATTTGTACTTATTGTGCTCTTAAATTATTTGACTTTGATCATCTTATTAGTATGTCGTTAATAGTTTGTTAAATATGTTAAATCAATAAAAGTGATATATAAAAGAATTAAAATAAAAAGGAACCGTCAATTGGCGAAAGAGTAATTCAGGAGCTAGACCATCCTGAGCCAAAATACTTTCATTTAATGTGGCAATACGTGACAGAGGCCGTTATATGTCGGCCATATATGTAGAGACAATCAATGATAAGTAATTTTTGCAAGGATAAATCACATTCTAAGCACTCTCCAAGTATATGTGAAGCTATTGCAGCACTCATGATACTCTAAGAGGACACAAAGGTAATGAAAATATTATTCTTGAAAAAGATTATAGTATGATAATTTAAGACATTACTAATTTCTTAATCAAGCAAGATTGGATCATAAATCTCATCATTAAAGACATAAAACAGTTGCTTAAAATTTTTAAATCCTGAAAGGCTAAGAAGATTTATCGATATAAAAATCGATACGAGCGTAATTTGACACAATAGACAATAGCAATGCAAACCTTAAAAAATATATCTCTTATCCAAACTCCACTATATCTATTACATTTTTTTATGGTGATAAAGATTCACCTTATAATTTTCTTTAAGTATGTACTTAAACTATTTGTATTTCGTATTTTTAGTAATGCATCTTATCTTTTGCTGAAAAAAGAAAAAAATTGGCAATAAATTTAAAAAAAAATATATAATTTAATCAATAGACCTATTCAAATTTTTGAATAATAGCTCGCGAGACTTGCATTTTATAAATATCATTTCTTATATAAAACAACCAATATAATCTATTTTAAAGTCAAATGGCCTTTTATATTTAAGTTTTATTAGAATAGTGGGATGAAATAAGATAATTTAAATAAAAATTAAAAATTAAATAAAATATTATTTTTTAATATAATTATTATTTTAAAAATTAAAAAAGTTAAATTATTTATTATATTTTATATAAAATTTTAAAAAAATTATAATAATAAAATAAAATAAAATAAGATAATTGCTTCATCTAAATTGAACCTCGTAATTAAATTTCGTACACAACGTGATTTAAAAAATAATTAAAATTAATCCATTTGATTGACCGCGTTGCGTCCCATTACTTATTTATTTATTGAAAAATGTTATTTCTCTCGTTCCTTATCATTTTAATTCATCCCGTTTTGTTTTGTTTTTCTATCAGTTTTTTTACATGAATTTTAAGTAAATATTTTTAAATAATGTTATAATATTTTTCTATTTTTTAAAAATATAAATAATTATAATATTATTTAAAAATATTTATTTAAAAATTATATAAAAAAATACTGGAAAGAAAACAAAACGGAATGGATCGGGAAACGTAGCACTGGTCTTATTTATTTGTTATTTTTGTTTTCTTGAATGCCCAAATTCCGTACTCCGCGAAAAGAAACCCTAAACAAAAAAAAAAAAAAAAAAACAAAGAAAGTGTAAAAAAAAAAAAAAAAGGGTAAAAAAACCCACCCTAAAGGGCCAAAACCAAAACCCTCCAAAAATCCAAAGCGGCAAAGTTCCGGAAGCCGAAGACTGATCATTGAAGCAAAAGGAAAAATATCTCACGTCCACCAATCTCTCTCAAATGTCTCAAAAATCTTCCTCTCACTCTCATTCTCAGGCATCATTTCTTGACAAAACTTTGTTATCGCTGTCTCTTCCCTGTTTCTATTTGTTCATTCACATGGAAAATGCGTGTATATATTTGTGTAGCAATCTATGATAGACTTGCAAGTTGCATGTGCACAATTGGATAAGTATAGGTTCTAACCACTGTTTGCTGATCAAACTAACAAAAAATGGCGTTTGAATCGCAGTCTTTGAACAAGAGGAGCTCCACTGGGGTTTTTGGAGACGTATTGTACGGGACGACGATGTTTCCCAAAGAGCTTGAAATCGACAAGGAGACCAATTTCGAGCTAGGATTTCAAGTTCCAGACCTCGGATGTATTGTCAAAGTGAGTGTCAGATCTCTCTGTATTTTTGCCTTTCATTTTATTGTAAACGATTTATGTTTGGTTGCCGGGAGAATCACGGAAATCTTGTTGACAAGAAATTAAGAGAGTATTCCGATTTTTGAGCGAAATAGAGATTACAATGGAAGTGTAATTCTATATGTTTTCATTAGGTGAGAAAATAGAGGGGCAATGAAATCAAGAACTCTGTTTTCTACGTTGTTTCTGCTCTACAAAGCCCTGTGCTTGGTAGAGCAGAAACTGAGTGTTCTGCAAACTTTTTTCAGAAATTGAGTGTTCTGCAAAGAGACAGTTTCTCTCTTTTGGTCTGTTTTTCAGGCCTTCTGGTTGTTTAACCTTTTCCATTTCCGTGCCTGGCTACGGTTTGTGTTCCCATGGACATTGCAGCTTGTGTTACAGGTTTATGATGCACATGTGCTTACTATTAATTTCTATCTGTTAATGAAGATTGGTTGTGGCATCCCCTTTAGCACTGAAATAAGAAAGTAACAAAAAGGTCCATTTAATTGGCTATATTTCATTGACATGCTTTGATATAATCCAGGATTTTTTCAAGACTAGGGAAGTTCGTGAGTTTGCTAGCGGGGCTTTGGCAGGTGCTATGACCAAAGCCGTACTTGCTCCTCTCGAGACCATCAGGTTGGCTATGTGATTTTTTCTTCTAATTTTTCTCACTTCTTATTTCATTAGGTAATAATGAGCAGCGATATTATTTACTTTATGGGTAAAGTGTATTATGCCCCGGGGAGTGGTGGAGCTGTTGGCAGGCTGGTATGCCGGTGGTGTCCTTTTGGAAGTCACAAAAATTCAAAAGTTTTTAGGATGGTTCCTTTGTGCTTGATGTTGCATTTGGAAGTAATGCACTTCTACAAGTCTAGAATGCAAGGCTTGAACTTTTGAAGATCGTTTGAGGATGGTATCAGAATTTACAATCATTCTATTTGGCACCCTTCAACTCACTACTTTCCTGATTTCAAAGACTTATGCTCTTTATTTTTCTTGCTAGTTGAGTATATCCTTTTGCATACTTTCTGGGTACTAGGGTTGTGCCCCTCTATGTTTTTAATCAAATTGCTCATTGGAAAACTCCTAGGGGTTGGCTCAAGTGGTAAAATCCTTGGTCTTGGTGTTATGCTTCCTCCAGATCTAAGGTTCGAATCCTCTTGGGTCCAAACAATTTATAGGGACCATCGGATTGGAGAACTTCCTCTCGAGTTACCCAATGCGCACTTGCGGGAAACTCCCTGCTGAAGGCCTATGCACCATTGGGATTAGTCGGGACGTTGTTTTCGGACATCCACTGCCCATATAAAAAAAGAAGCATATTTTTGATTGGTAAATTAGAAACTGGTTATATATGTTTAATTACCTCTCTTTTCTGGCCATCATGGTTGATAATGGTCCTTCAATGCCATTTGATCCCCGAAACACCACATACATTGTTGCTTACTTTATGTAGCTTGTCAATTTGTTTTGCTTACCCTGTCTTTTGTTCTTTCATGGTTCCTTTTGTGGGTTTTCTCTCATTTTCCATTGTGATAATCTCCCACATCTGTTAGGTCTATCGCCAGTTGACCACTGTTTTTACTTAGAAGAAAAGTTCTCTCTCATCTTCTTAGATTTCTAGAAGGGTGCCTCTCTTACCAGTGTACTTGGATTGCGCTTTCTGGGTTTTTTTTAATAATTTTTTTTTGTTAATTATATATAAAAAAGAGTACGGTGCTGGTGGCTTGATTCTGAAGGCTACTTGCATCGATCGTATAAGTAAATGGAGGTAGCCCTGTCCCATCACCACATCTCTTGGGAAGCTGATTTGATCCTATACAGAGGCCAAATAATTTACTGGCTGAGCTAGGTGGAACTTAAGGCGACAATTAGGATTCCTTCAAGTAGATATTAATGGTTGGTTTAGATCATTGCAGTAGTTTAGCTGCTTTATTTTGATGTATGATGAATAAAATTTGAGAAAACCATTTCTGTTTGTTTTGCTAATTTCTTCAGCATTCACAAAATGGGGAATGAAGAAAATTTGGACTGTTATTTGGGTTGAGTGACCCTCTAATCTGTCATGAAAGCATATTCACTGGAATGCGTAATTTACCCTGCAATTGTTTAATCACTTCAGGCTATCTTCATATGCTTTGCACTCTGAAATAGTAACTGGAAAGGCTATTTTCATATGCTTTGCACTCTTAAATGGTAACCGGAAAACACTTATGACATAGATGTTTTGAAGAAAATCAGTGTTTTAGATTCTCTTAACAAATCCATATTGTTTTATTTCTTGATGAGCTGTAGGGTGTATACTTCTACTTAGCCGTCCACTAAACTAAGGTTATACAATGCTGACTAGTATTAATGGATGTGATCCATATTAATCTGTACTATTCATTAATACAATGCCGACCAGTATTTTAGAGATGCGTGCTTGACGTTCACTCAATATGGGTAGAGTTGCTTTAGTGCTTGGAATTGATAAAGTAACTAAATCCCTGTACTGGGAATTAATAAACTGAAATTATACAATGCTAACCGGTATTCTAAAGATGTGTACTCTAGATTCACTCAATATGGGTAGACTTACTTTAGTGCTGGGAATTAATTTGTGGTTTTGTGTGGAAAATGCAAAAGATTGCTTTAAATGTTTCAGGCTCACTCAATAACAGTTGACAACATTTTGGCCAGGTTTCTGGCTTTTTCTGGGGTTTCATTTAAAATAAAAATAAAAATCGTCTAACGACCAACTTATAATGCCATCATAAATCATTGACTATCTCAACCCATCCAATGCAAGCTATGAAATTTGAGGATGTCCTAATGGTCTTATTTGCACTGAACTTCTTAAGATTTGAACCTTGATTTAATTAGAGATTTGAAACAGTTATTATTATTAGCAAATTTATGGTAACAAAAAATCAAAGCGTGAAATACTTGGTGTGACTTGTGACATGAAAATTTCAGGACAAGAATGGTAGTTGGGGTTGGATCCAAACACATTGCTGGTAGTTTCATTGAAGTTGTTGAGCAGCAGGGCTGGCAAGGATTATGGGCTGGGAATGCAATCAATATGCTTCGCATAATCCCTACCCAGGCAATTGAGCTTGGAACATTTGAATGTGTAAAACGGGCAATGACATCAGCACAAGAGAAATGGGATCAAACGGAATGCCCGAGGGTACAAATTGGCCCTGTCGGTTTGAGCTTCTCTCTCTCCTGGATATCTCCAGTTGCCGTGGCCGGTGCAGCTGCTGGAATTGTTAGCACCCTCGTTTGCCATCCCCTTGAAGTTTTAAAGGTATTCATTCGCTAGGGACGATCTTGTGAAAATTGAAATTTGAGTGAAGTGCCCAACCATTCTTTTATGTTATTGGACATTAATTACATATGATCTCTTATGAACCATCATGGTAACATCATATACTCCTTTATGTGCTATTTATTTCCTATATGGTTGGAAGTAGATTTTGTTTTTAATGCTCTCTTCTAACTTGTTGATATTCAATGATGAATGCAGAAGCAGTTTCTCCTGCACGTAAGTTTCACTCCCAAACTGATTATATTCCTTTAACTTCATATTTTACAGGATCGGTTGACTATCAGTCGTGAAGTATACCCTAGTTTAAGCATTGCTATTAGCAAAATTTATAAGGATGGAGGGATTGGCGCCTTTTATGCCGGTATCTCACCTACTTTGATTGGCATGCTTCCGTACAGTACTTGTTACTATTTCATGTACGAGAAATTGAAGAAATCTTACTGCCAATCAAAAAATAAGAAATCTTTAAGTCGTCCAGAGATGCTTCTGGTTGGAGCTCTTGCAGGTGAGCAACATGGCTTCAACAATGCCATGTGTTGTTTAATAGTTTTCTTTGCCCATCAAGATCTTCAATATTGCGTATTAATTGGGTTTTGGAACTATTTGCTTATTAATTATCAGAATTCTTTTGCATGCCTCGCGACTATGAAGTTTCATTTAGCTCAGACAGAAACTATCATTCTTGTCCATTCCGCATCATTCTCAACTAATTTGAATTCCATATACCTCATACATTGCCAGGTTTTACAGCTAGTACAATTAGCTTTCCATTGGAGGTGGCCAGGAAAAGGCTAATGGTGGGAGCTCTAGAGGGTAAGTGCCCACCCCACATGGCAGCAGCACTTTCGGAAATCATCCAGGAGAAAGGCCTGAGGGGACTGTACAGAGGGTGGGGGGCTAGTTGTTTAAAGGTCATGCCATCCTCTGGCATCACCTGGATGTTTTACGAAGCTTGGAAAGACATATTACTTGCTGGGAAAGGTCATCTATGACACATCCTTCACGATTCCACACAATGTTCACAGTTAAAGACGCTTACTGGTGGAAGGTACCACCAACCAACAAGCATGCTGAAGTTTCTTGGTGGCTCGGCATGGTCCTGACAACAAATCTTACTTTTTTTCTCAAGGGAAGTTCATGGTTTAGTACGAGGGGCTTCCCCATGCTATCTACAGCATTGTTCCGACCAAAAAAATTTGGTGAGCTTCAATTTTGGTGCACCATAAGGTTTAATGTACTAATTGTGTTTTTTTTTTTCTTTTTACTTATTGTTATAGGTAATTAAATGTTGGCCTTTTCTTTGCCTACAGTGTTTTTTTATTATATAAAAAAATACCTTTCCGGTTTTGAGCAGCCATGTGGGTCAGCCAGGCAAAATACTCACTTCGCTAATAACAAGAGATACTTTATATATGTGGATCTTTAGAGGGATAATCAGTTATGAGTAATGTTGTTATCTTTATTTTAATTTAACTTTTTAAACACCTTGGCTAGAAAATCATATTTTAACCCACTTTATTAGGATAAGAAGTCAATTAAAATTAGATAAGTCTTTATTTGGTAATTTATATGTTCATAACCTCGGACCAATCCACTTCCTCTTCTGTATTATCTCCCAGCATCCACAAGTCTGCTTCGAAAATGTGCTAAACAGAGACCAGGCCTCGTAAACAGGACTCACTGAATGTGGGCAGACGAAATGAAATGGTTCATATTTCTAATTAGTAAACAAGCCGCTGCATGGATCTTAATCATACCAATTAGCCACAACCACTGTTCTGTGCTTATCATGATTCATCTACTTCGTGGATCTTCCTAAATGCTTCGAAACCAGAAACAAGAGGATCGAGTCAAATGAGCTGAGGCAAGCATTCATTTTAGTCGTGCAACTGTTCCAAATAATTGCTACTCTTTTACGGTTTTACCACAATTATCAAGAATATCCCAAGAGGGTTCACCATTATAGTTGTAACTGCGCATACATGATGAATTTACAAATCACAGACTACATCATCTCCTGCTCTGATTTTGTACCATTATTTCCCCTCGGAAGCTGAGACACACGAGAGCCGATTGATTGAGAATTCTCTGCTAACAGGTATAGACAAAACAAGAACAACCCTGTCTCCCATAGAAAATAATTCAACAAGTCACCAAAAAAAAGGGTATAAGCATGAAATTTGAAAAGTAGAAGTAATAAATCAAGAAGAGAACGACTTTGATGCAAAATCTTTTAGCTCTCGCAACCAAATAAGTAGTTCAACCTCAGGCACAAATCCGCACAATAATATATAAACATAAATCTCATCATGTACAGATGTAAGTAGCAACATACCAGCATAAGCAACTGTAACACCTGAAACGAATCGTCCCAAAGCAGATAGCATGTAGAGACAAATCACCACCTGCACGGATTTACATCATACATTAATTCTCTGGTTAGTTGTTTCACCCTAGCATTAAATAGGCTACTGGTTTCTCTGATGAATATTGACAAAGTACTTATTAAAGAAAAAACGAAAAAGAATATCAACACATTAATCTGAAATAAGCCATCTCCGAACCCCGGTCAAATACTCAACATCCTACCAGTTAAATTACTGATCTTGACCTTGGAATCCTACAAAATCTATCATGAAAGATATCATCTTAAAATGGATCTCATCCCTAAAGTTTATCATTCTTGTCTGGGATACAAATCACCTTTATGGTGAAGAAAATCTGTTGCTCCTTGAAAATAGCTTGATGCGTATGCTTTCAGCTATGAAAACTATTAACAATAATAATAAACATATGGGTGATGCCGCACCCACAGAGGGAGCCACCAAGAGTGCTCACCGAATATGCAATTTTTTTAAAAAAACCCCTTTTAAATTTTTTTTTAAAAATAAATTCATTCAATAACACTTCCTTAATCATCAAGTTAAAGAAAAGAAAAATCGGTACGAAAAAATCGGTGGACATCCTGAGCAGTGATTTCCTTAAACATGTATGCCTTCTCCATCCATGCCAATTCGCTTAGAAATTGACAATCCCAGGAGTACTAGAAACTGTGGACAAGCTCAATGTTAAGATGGAAACAACTAAAATTAGAAAGAATTACCTTGAAAAATAGCCTCTTGTCATGCCCCGTCGCGGCAACCCTCAAAACAGACTCCGCAGCTCCAACTGTATTAGCTATACACGCAACAATGCCATTAGCAGTGTCCTGAGAAATCTGCCACTCAAGTGGATCCACGGGTACCCTATACAACGATGTTTTGCAACAAATCAGATTGTTAGAACAAGGAAACACATATTTACGTTAACATTAGAGGGCACATCTCGAGATCCCATGGCAACAAATTTAGTTGCTGTTGAAAATTAGGGGTTTTCAAGTATTAAAAGAAGAAAAAAGAAAACCAAGCAACACATCAGAAAATTCAAAACCCTAATGTCACTACCATTCAAGAACGAAAGCCCAGAACAGAAACGCGATTCCTATATAAAAAAAAAAAAATAACAGAAACCCGCAGAGTGAAAACCCTAAATCTCGCTAATAATTCAAGCAGATTACCCAAGAACAGGCAACCGCTCGAGTTATGAACATTCTGAAAACTCTTTAAATGCGGAGAGAAGGAGAGAGATGTAAGAAGTAATTACGAGATGTTCAATTGGCGGAAGAGGAGACCGAGGATGGCGAGGGAGCAGAGGAGGACGATGAGGACGTCGGAGACCAAAGAGAGAAGGCTGGCCTTCCTATATGCGCAGTGGTAGTACACCAAAGTACCGCTGATCAGCAGAATCAAAGGAACCCCAAGTTGGCTTCTCCTCCTTTGTCTACTGCTCCCCTTGCTTTTGTTATTGTTCTTATTATCATTGCCATCCATTCCCCCACAAATAAAGCCCTCGCGATTCGCTCCTTCATCAATCCAAACTTTCCTATCCGAGCCTCGCTCGCTCTTCCTTCATTTCTTTGAGTTTTGTTTCATTAAAAAATGGCACTGTAGAATAATCGTTTGGGTAAGTTACTCATCATCTAATTTTTTTTATCATTATTTAATTATTTATGATATAATATTAAATAATTAAAAATTAAAAATTAAAAATTATATTTATTTATTAACTTATTATTTAATATCACATCATAAAATAATAAAAAAATAATAAAAAAAAATGATAAATAAATTTATTCATCGTGTTTATCTATTTATATTATTATTATATATATTTATTTTATAAATTATCTCATATAATTTAACTTCTCAAACTCAACTTTAGCTGCGTGGATTAGAAAGTCGAAACTGAGGAAACGGGCAAAAATAAAAATAAAAAAAATTAAAGAAATATGAATTTTGTTACCAGCTTGTTTGAAAAAACTTCTCATAATTTTATTTTTATGTTATCAATATTGATTTGAGAAATGATAAACTTACATTATCTTTTACAATATTTTACATAATAAGTGTTGTAAAATAAGGATATTTTTATAAAATAATATTAATTTTATTAGACAATTTATAAAAATATCCTTATTTTATAATATGTTATGTAAATATTATAAAATATATTGTATATGTATCACTTCTCTTATTGATTTGGATGGTAATAAAACTTACGATCCACTTCTATTTTATAACTCTTTAAAAAATGAAGCTTCCTTTTATGATATCAAAATTATATTTCATAGAGTGACAAAATTTTATTAGTTGATTGAAAATAAAATTATATAAATTTTCGAATTTATTTTTAGGAGATCTCTTTATAAAGAAACTTATATATCATTATCTAAAAAAACTTATTAAGAAAGAGAGATGATGCCTTATTTAAAGCCCAAAACAAGCTCCTTTCAAAGTAGTGTAGAATTCTCTCTACTCTCTCTCACTTGTGAGCTAATCTTTTTGACATGTTCCTATAAGTAGACTACATTGAATCAATGAGTGAAACACATTACTAGAAAATTTGACTCTAATACCATAAAAAAAATACTATTATTTAAAATGCTTAATTAAAAAGAGAAGAGGATGTCTCAATATAAAACAAGCTCATTTTAAAGCAATGCAGAATTTCCTTCACTTGATTTATAACTGTAGCACTTCTCAAATCTCACACCTATCACATTAACCTGTAAATTTACTCTTGTGAACCTAGCGTTGTCAAAATAAAATGCATACAAGAACAGAATATCCATATGGTCAAGCAAGCAGATATTAACAAAAACTAAAGAACTGGGACAAATACTTCTTGAACAATGATCATTGCTCACTTTCTATATGCATTGACAACACAAAGCATCCCATTTGATTATACCAAGTTACATAAAATGTACTTAGCTACGCCTAACAGGCAGCTATCTGTAGCAGATGCAATAAATGAATATTTACATGAGTATTTTACAAACAGTCGCAGAGTGCATACGTGCCGTGCAATTTCTTTACTTTAAAAAAGAGTGAGATCCACAATTAAAAAATCAATTATTTTTCATGCGGAACCCACTTTTTTTCAAAATAATTATGCAGTATTTATACACTCATAACTGTAAGTATCATTTCTCTATTTACATTTGCAAAGAATAGAATGTGTTTGTCCATCTCACACTTCTTTACAAGCAGAGTCATTCTTGCTGCCAACTTCCTGCATTTCATTTAGACGACCTGCTGTTCCATGTAGAGTACCTTATTCTTCTTCCAAGGATTGGATTTCTGCACGTTAGAAATAAAAAATGGTTTTAGGCCTTCACTCTTCGCAAGAATTTCCCACATGTACATGCAACAGGTCTTTCTTCATGTCAGAGCCAGAACCAGAAAGTTTAATTTGGGGAGTGGGACGAAAAATAAATTTGGGGAGACTGATATAGCACAGCACAGACATAATGAAACAAGTAAAAATCCAAGTCCACTATCAAAATACACACTCAAATTAATTAGAGTTGGGTTTTATTTTATTTTGTTTCATGACATGGAACCCTGGTATGTTCAAAGGAAGGGTGTAGCACCATCCAACATGCTGGATGTTAAGCATTGATTAGCCATGCAATTTTTCTCCTTGAAAGCACCTTGCATACCCAGGGGTTAAGGCTAAAGATTCAAATTAAACCTCCCAGCATCCCAAGGGCAAGGTGCTGAAAGAAAAGTAGTAGACAATGAACTAGGAGGCTAAGGGCTTGTTTGAGAAGTGAGATGATCTCAAGCATAATTCAAACACATATACTTTTCAATTTTAGATCTAAAACTTTTTCATCTAATCATTACAATGTTTCCAAACTTCCTAACGAAACATAAAAAACAATGTTACCTTCTCAAAATTTGAAAAATTAACATTAAAATTTTATATTCTAACAATATTTTGAATTTATAATATTTTCATTCAACTTTTTTTCTCATTTTCCAAAACCCAATAAAACATCTTAACTTAAACTATTTCATTACTATTCGAAAAATTCTCATCTCATCTCAATTCCCAAACATGCCTTGACAGTATGGTGTACAGAGCTCTCACCAAGAAACAGCCTGATGATGGTAAACTTTTTGCCCATTTGGACCTCCTGCTCTAAATTTTAGATAAACATT
Source organism: Platycarya strobilacea (assembly GCA_036898215.1). Lineage (NCBI taxonomy): Eukaryota > Viridiplantae > Streptophyta > Magnoliopsida > Fagales > Juglandaceae > Platycarya > Platycarya strobilacea. Next base: position 48,318,980 of record CM072545.1, read on the forward strand.
TTGGTAATCTACAAATGAATGTGTATAAATACTGCCAAGCTAACCTTTACTATAGATAAAAAGAGAGAAGAAAATCATGGCTTTAAGTATGTGCACGTACTAAAGATGGAAAACCCACGCACCTTCACCAGATAGTTGTTCAAACCGGGCAATTATGTGTTTCCCATAGGTGAATTTCTTCAAAGCATGATGGTGAAGTCTTACACATTCGAGTAATATTTCCCGTTGTTTATCACTGCTTGTTTCGAGAATCTTCTGGACCACGTAATTTGCAAATTGGTCCTTCATCATTGTCTAGTACATAGGAGTCAAACAAGAACCAATCAGTAAGCATAAAGTAAGTTGCAAGCTGAATGCTCTTCTCATCTCGATATTGGAATGTCTCTATTTGACCTCACAACGAGATCAGTGAAAGGAGAAGAATATGCAATAAAATTGGGTATGAAGTTAGTTCATGTCACCAAAGGATGTCAGAACATATGCCCATCAAAAAGTTAACAAGATCAGCAAAGAGAGAGAGTTTCAAATAACCAGAATTAATATCCACACTATCAGAAAATTAAATATCCAGCTCACATTTTAACAGGAAAAAAAATCTCGATGGTTAAACCAGTGTATGTTAAGTACTGAACACAATTGGGAAGGTGCAAGAAGTAGAAGTCAAAAACCATACTTTGGTGTCAAACTCTTAGGCCTTGTTCACTTTCACAAACACTCTCATCTTTATTCGTCTCATCTCATCTCATCATTACCATTTTATCAAATTTCCATACAAAATAAAATAAACAATTTAATTTTTTCAAATCTCATAAGAAAAATAATATTAAAAAAAATATATTCTAACAATATTTTATTCAATTTTTAACTTTTATCTCAACTTATTTTATCTCATCTCATATGTGAAAACAAACGAGATCTTAACCATCATGTCTATCAGAGATTCAAATAATGTAGAAACGGTTAACATAGGAAAGAACAGGAAAATTTTTGTGTGCTCATTGTATATCAATGGGTGCCATAATGGCATGAGAACAGTGGGAAAACTCGTTAGTCATCAGTCTTGTAAAGTTATGAAATGGTTTTGAATGGCTTGTCCCAGTTTCCCAGGCATTCTTATAAGAGTTCTATTAATATGTGATTCCTTAAGTAAACACATAATTTGAGATATATTCTTGGGCAAATCCTGACAGAATCAGTTATTGGTTGCCTGGCTTGGATATGTTGACCTCAGTGGGTCATACTGATCAATCAGTTGAGCCAATGTACAGGGTAAAATCATCAGGATGGCATGTTATACTTATGTATAAGATGCCTCTGATAACATGAATATATGAGCTTCATGTATGGTTTCAAGTTAAAGAAGAGAAGAAAAAACTTCTCACCAATAAATTATCGTTGTCCTCAGATTGGCAAATAATCTCTCCGATCAAGAGCTTCCGTTCAGTAGAATCCCCATGCTCCAAACATTTCTCAATGACATTTGAAGCATATTTTTGAAAGCTCATGTGGACAACTGCCCCAGTGAAGCTTTTGATTATTTGACTTCTTGCATGGGGCTTTCCCATCCTCAAAACATGCTGCAAGACAGTATATCCATCTTAATATCTAATTGAATAAGAACAGTCAAGCATCACTCTGTGAACAAACTAAAAATGAAAACACAGAGAGAGAGAGAGAGAGAGAGAGAGAGAGAGAGAGAGAGAGAGAGAGAGATGGGTAAGGCCCACCTATTATAATTAGAGACCAGCAAATCGGTTTAACCTGAAAGCACCTAAAATTACAGCATGACTAACCCCTTTTAATGCACCAATCAAAAGTTCTAATCTTTGCTCTTTTTCTATAATTACAAGCCGCTTCTTAAAGCCCCTCTTTACAACGCACCTTCAAACATGCCATATCAAGAATATTTCCAAAAATCCTTTGCTATCCTTTTCACCAAATAACGGATGCCAATGAACAAAATGCTAAAAATGATACAAATTTAATTAACAAAATTTGCTTTCACCTTTGCCTGGGACGCTACCTTTATGACAGATAATGCTACTACTGAATGCTTTGGAAAGCAAACAAAACCAACCTGCGTGACATAATTGCCATACTGATCTTGAGCAAGAACATAAGCAGACTCCAAGATTTCGTTCACTATGCATTGAATCTGCAGCTCATCTGAACAATGCTCCAGAATTCTCTATCACAAATCAAAACATAAAAAACTCAATACCAAGCCACAACAAAGTATTAGTAGAGCCTTTCCACCAAACTATGAGCAGAGTACCTGAATGACACGACAACCATAGGGATGAGTAGAAAGCGTGGCAACTTGACCTTGAAAAGCTGAGATAATAAATTCAATTTTCTCTGTAGGGACACTTTCAATACATTTTTGGATAACATGATTTCCATTCTGATCATGTACACATCTCATAACATGTCCGTCAAGCTCACGTACAAGTCGTATTTTCTGATCAGGCTCAATAACTTCAAGGACCTAAAATATAAATTTAGCACAGATCAACAGCCAAAGAAACTCATGAGGTGGATTGCACTGCTTGAGACTGCAACGGTTAAGGTCCTGACAAGGCCATTAACGAGCCAAATGCTAGGTCAAATGGGGACCACAGGCAGATTTAAAATACCTAGCTGGAAAAGACCATCCCCTATACCAATGTTTTAAATATGTAGTGCCACTAAGAAATGTGAAGAGCGTGATATTATTTTAAACTCCCAACAAGAAAACAATGACTTCTTTAAGCCATCAAAGATATAGAACAAGGGAATTATTATAAAGGTGAACCATCATCAGGCCACGATTTCAACCAAACATGACTCTTCCCAGCAAAGAAACATCAAACGAACTCATTGTCAAGCAAATGCCTATTTCCAAAAAGAAAAAATAAAAATAAATTTCCCTTTTCCGTTCAGGTTACATTGTTCAAAAACCCACAGAAATTTTACTTCCCTGAAAAAAAACTTCATCACCTAAATCCTTGGAAAAGGAACTCTAAAAGTTTCCTTCATAAAATAAATAGAGACTATTATTCCAAGGTGTAAATATTCTTATTCAACACACGCCACCCCGCAAGTGAATTTACTGAACAACATTGGTGAACGTAAGGAAGAAGGAGAAGTTAAAGAAGCTTCATTGATGCAATATTGAAATCTACTCTCGTTAAGGATCAAACATGACATGTATTGTTCATCCCCAAGCTTGAAGCAATTTTTTTTTTTTTAAAGTTAAGGAGGAGAAGGGGGGGGGGGGGAGGGATCCGCAAGCATGTTGGCAGCCATTGGTGTGCACTATAATCTAGGCCTAGTTTGTTTTCAGAGATAAGACGAGATGAGATGAGATAAAAGTTAAAAAAAGAATAAAATATTGTTGTAATATATTTTTTTAATATTAGTTTTGTTTTGGGGTTTGAAATAGTGGTTTTGGAATTTGAAAAAGTTGAATTTTTTATTATATTTTGTATGTGAATTTGAAAAAGTGTACTGATGAGTTTGATAAGAGTTTGGGGTTTTTGGTTTTGTCTCCCTAAACAAACCAGGACCTTAAATTACTTCATACAACCTTTTGTCGTCATAGACGTAAACCAGAGCCCCCCACATTAAATTGCTCATCTGAGTGTATTTGTTTTTCTCTGCTTCATTTCTATTTGACATTGAAACCTAGTTTTGGGCCTTGACACAAACATAAATAATTCTACACATGGAGTAATGCATACGTTGTTTTTCTTTTTCTTCCTTTTAATAGGTTGAAATAAAAACCTGAGCATTTATCATAAGAGTCTAGCATACCTTCTGGATTACACGACAACCATACATCTGCAAACTTAAAGTCAACATATGTCCAACAAGTTGATCTGCAAGTTCCTTTCTCTGCTCAAGACTTCCATATTCAAGGAACTGTATAATATCAACAGGATTCCAATGATCAAGCAAGCCATTCAGAATGTTAACTTGCCCGGCAAAATATTAGATCACAAATATCCAATGTAATGCACATTAGTTTTGAAAACATACCCTTTGAATGACATAATTGCCAAAAACATCTTTCATTAATGTTGAAGCATGTGGAAGAACTTCTTTGAAAACAGATGCCTTGTCTTCAACACTGCAATGTTCCAGCTTTTGCTGAATAAATCGACTCCCATGTTGATCAACACTGAATTAAACACGAATCCAAAACTATTATTTGCACAACAGAAAGAGTAAAGAAAACACATCTTGTAGATGACAGGAATGAAAAGAACAACTAAAAAGAAAAATAGCTTAGAGCTTGCCTGAATTCAAAAATATGCCCTGCGATAGCAGAGAGTTCAAACTTTCGAACATTGCCGGATTTCAGTTCTTCAAGAAGAGAGTTCCCTTTGGGCTCAACAAAGCTGTTGAGTCTTCTCTGCCCTTGTCTCTGTGAATATTGTCCAGAATTTCTGATAGGACTTCGAGGTAACCTCAACTCACCATGCTGACCAAGATGATTCATTCCACCAACCAGAGAGGATGGGTGTAATGAACTAGGAATAGATGATGCAGGAAATTTTGCCATGAAATCCAAGTTAGGAGAAGTTGGAAAACAACCACCACTAGCATTTCCCACTTCTCTTGGACCTGGAATGGTCAGAATTGTTTGAGGCTGAAATTTTTGATAGATCATATAAGAGGCCGCAGTTGACAAAGGGTTATCCTGGCCCCCAACAAAACCAGTTGATGCCAATGGAGAATGGAATACAGTGCTATATGCATTATCAGAATAATGTGGATAATAAAGCATATGATGAGGATCCACAAAAGAAGGTTGAACCATCAATCCATGCTGCCCATAAAATTTCCCTAGATTTTGCACATCACTTCCAAGTGGGATGCAATCCCCTGTCAAAGCACCAGCAGTTTGACCACTAAAACTTGGAGCAGACGTAGGATAAAATGGCAGAGGCATCACACCATGAGAGGGGTATGCAGCCATAAATTGGGGAAGAGGCACTGAACTCAGAGCATACCCCCCAACATGGTATTGAGAAGAAAGCAGCCCTGATGGATAAAAATTAGGGTAATATGGGTGTCCTGATGTCATTGTTGCAGATAATGGAGGAACAAGTCCATGAGAATGCAATGAAGACTGTATGTCAACAGAAGATAAATTAGGATAATGGGGAGCATTTTCAGTGACACCATGAGAATTATTCATTCCTTCAGAACGAACTTGGGCCTCGTTTCCCTGAACTTGATGTGGAATACCCCCTTGACCAGAGGGATGCTGTTGTGCCATATTCCGTCGCTCTTCTTGTTTCTTCCCGTCACTCTTTGCATTAGATGCTATAGTTTTGGTCTCCATTTTGGAGATGTCTGACCTGAGGATACCACTGCTACCACCACTAAATGATGCGTCATCCTTTAAACTGGAATCGTTATTGCTTGATTCATTGTATTCTGGCGTTAGTGGGCTCCCTCTAGCATCAAGACACCTTGAGCTTGTAAAAGAGGCCATTGAAGGATTACAAATTACTGTCACTCCAACAGCACGTGCATCCAGAACACAGGCCTCTGAACAAACATCAGTAGAGCCTGAGTTTGATTCCAATAGCTTGGAAGCATCAATAGGAGAGACATTTGCTGAAATTGCATGGACATCAGAATCAAACGATCCCTCTGTTGTTGCAATGCCAGACGAATGAGACTGATTATAAACTGGAGAAGGCGTACGGGGGAAGTCTTCCTACATATCCACCAACAAAATGAAACAGAACGTGAAAGGAAGGGCAATAAGAAATCTGAATTTACTGAAATCTCAAGGACCGCTCAATGGGCACCAAGATAATTATTAACAACCAGTGCAAGCCCATGGTTTATTTTAAATCCAGTAAGACCTTGCCACATTGTCTGAGAACAAAAAGAAACCTTGTACCATTGCAAATGGGTTCATTAGAGTTCATTTGACGGTGAAAATTTTGAAAATTCATACTTAACAATGAGGACCACTCACCCACCAGGGTGGATGAGGGTGGCGGAGAGAGTTGGGAGCTTAAACATATTTAATGTACAAAAACATGGAAAAGTTCAACACTTGTTGATTGAGATTAGAATCCAAAACATGCAGTTAAATCTGTACCTGAATCAGATCAACCAAACTTTTGTGACGACTATGCAAAGATACTGAGTTCTGTCCAGGCAAAAGTGCAATACTACTTTCAGCCAAATTGTTGGAAGCTGGCTTGGGTGAAGTATCATCTTCAGACTCCTCCACATGAGGAGAAAGAGAGCCTCGAGACAAATGCAAGGGCCCATTGCAACTATCATCAACAGAAACCAATCCCGCATTATTGCCAGAAAAACCCATTTGATGCACTAGGCACTGATTCTCTTGCGAGATAAGAGGTGGAGGAATACTCGGGTTCAACTCAATCCTAGAGCTGGAGCATGCAGAATAAGCTGGATCACTTGTTAGTTTTTCCTCCGACACGCCACTTGAATTGGTATGAAAGTTATGTTGCATCAAAAGATTCTCAATTGATGCAAGTGAACCTTCCATGCTTGGTGGAGCGCTACCACCTCTGTTAGGCACTATGCTAAGTTGATCTCCAAGAAATCTTTGCCCCTCCAAGAGTACTCCGAATTGCTCTGCTGCCATATTTTGTAAGGGGAATCCAAAAGCTGCAGCATCCTTAGAAGAGGTCCACTTGCTAACTCTGCCGCTTTCCACCATCCCCATAATGCTCTCAGTTGCCATCCAGCTTTTGTATTGACTCTAGCGTCCACAATTTTATTTACACCCTGCCAAATCGATCCAATGCCCCTTGATGCAACTCAAAGCAGCTGACTCCCCTTTAAGTGCATTGACAACAATAATAAGCATAAAAAAATACCATTTTCTTAATAAATCCACAAATGCTGACAGGAAAAACCATAACACAACTTATAACTCATTGATTCCCCATCTTTTTTTTTTTTCAAAAAAATAAAAAAAGAAAGGACGACACCCGATGAAACTATAAGAAGTTATAGCCACAAAGGGAGTACACAATACTTTTAGAAACTGACATAGTTTTCTGTGATCTGTTTTACAATAAAAGTAACTTTACAATCTGACAAATCACATCAACTCACATCAGTTTATACGATTATTTTTATATAATCCTTTTGTGGCTAGAGTATTTATCATATTATAAAGCACTGTCATTTGTGGTGATACCCCATCATTAATATTATCTAGATGCAGGTCTATTAAATAATATGCCCAAACATGTACCAATCCCAGTTACAATAACATTCAAGGCAGCAAGTCTTCTAGATTGCAGAAGACAACGTGGCAACAAGGTTCCAAGGTTTTTGGTAGCCGGATATTAAGAATAATGCATGACATGCGCTAACTTATCCCTCAACTAACAAGAGCATGCCAACAGAGCCCAGAGAAATAAAAGTTACTTGCTACAAAATGAATGGGATATTAGAACCAGGAAGGGTAAATGAGAAAGTAAGAAAATTTGTTGCAGACTTTTTAACAGTGCATGTCATCACTGAAAGAGGAGATATGCCCTTTGCGATTGAAGGCAGGGCTAGTGAGAGACCCTTTCTAATCAGCACGGTCAGGAACGTTTTCTTAATAGTCACAAATCAAAATTAAGTTAATTGACCCTTTGCTTAGTGTAAATTAAAAAGCATCTTAAAATTCTTAGAACCTCAAAACTCGTGACAGATTAATTTAAACCTCAGAAACATTTTAGAAACATAGAATGATTCCAGCATCTTTTCAGTTTATTCAAAACTCCGGGCAATCACTTTGGGTTTTAAAATTTATGCCAGATTAAGCGAAACCTCGCCAACGTTTTAACATAAGATGATCAGATAACAAAAATAACAATTGTTTTTTTCAATTATTCCACCCTTCAGTTTGCCCAAGATTTGGTTCAGTCAGCTTGGAAGTTTATCAATTCTAAAGAAAACCAGTTTAACATAAACCTGAAAACATATGAAACCTCATCGCTTTTTAACTGAAATGATCAGATAGCATTTTCGCTTCCGTTAACGTAAAATCTGGGGTTGCCCCAGTTTGCAAGTTCATCAAAACTAAAGAAAACCCATTTATGATTTATCATAAAGATGCAACCATAATCAAATTATTAAAAAGAAAAAGACAATCAACAACCAATAGTTCAAGCCCAAAACAAAGAAAAATATAAGAAACAGGAAACGAGACATAATTTCAGAGCATTAAAAAGAATGATTCAAAAGAAGCAAAACTATCAAAGATGAAAACAATTAATCCTCAAACTTTCTTGGACAGTTTCAAGCACTGAGAGTCTCACCAGGCCGTAGCAATCAGTTCTCAAGTTTCGGAGCACAAACCACGTTCGTTTGAAGCTCTCCAGAGTTCTGGAAATATTACACGAACTTGCTTTTCAAGAACCATTGTAACGGAGGGAGAGAGGGGGAGAGACATACAAACAGAGAGATTGACGTTGTTTGTAAAAAACAAAGAACTTGCTTCGCAAGAACCATTGCAGCGGAGTTCTACTGTTTTAGCCGAGAACAAATTATATCTCCTCTACCGATCCTTTCGTCTGCTATATTTTATGGGGTATATACATACATATATACATACATACAAAAAATTTATTAATTAAATAACTACAAATCAAATAAAGACACGTATTCATTCAACTTTCCTCCGTACAGGTGTCAACACGACGGGACTGTCCTTCTTTTGTCGATCATTAACGTGGCGATAAAAGATTCTTCTTTCGCCCGTATTCGCTTACTTGGCACTTGGCAGCTGAATAATAGAACTTCGTCCATTAAATTGTCACCAACCTGTACATTTAGAGTCACCCGCTACTGTTTGCTTGTACACCCTCGTATTTTAAATTACCGCATAATTATGGGTTCGGCATGGAAAACGTATTCATCAAGTAAAAGCAACCGATGACGTGTCGACATCTCTACCTTCTGATTAACCAGCTTAAGTCAACGTCTGACTTTTTTTTAATTTCTTAAAAAAATTGAAGGGATTAAAATTATATTTATCAGAGATAAGATATATATATATATGAGTCAATTCTCTATAATGTATTGAATGTGAGATACGTATACTTTATAATTTACTATAAAACACGTATCTCATGTAGAACAGCTCGCCCATTACAGATCGAGGCATTACATATATTTGGAAAAATACCCACAATGTCTGGAGACAGGAGATGTTTGCTTCCTCCGAACGGCAGGCGACCCTCGTTGTCTGGAGTTTTGGATTTTTTAGGTTATTTTCGTCGGTAATAGAAAGGGTTGTCATTATCTTGGGATCAAGCGTCTTAATTATAAACATCAACAATAATCATGATTAATTTGTTTGGTTCGTGTTCTTCTGAACGCGACGTGACATAACTCTCAAGTCCAATCTGTTTTAACATTCTTACCGCTCTCAAACAACATTAAATATTGTACGATTTATTTTTTTATTTAGGTGTCAAATTATTAAAAAATAAAAACTAAACCCGGAATGTAGCGCAGATGTGACAATCAAATTATGTTAGTTTAGAGAACATCATTGCCAATAATATGGAAGAGACAACTCAAGGAACATGACAACAAAATAAATGCAACTCCACTTACAAATTAAGCTAAAAACAGAGTGTTGCCATCAGCTTCAGCTGATATTAGCATATGCATCGACGGGATTATGCGAACACATTTATATTTGATTTGATGATTGCGACCTCAATAGTAAATAGTAATAAAATATATAAAATTAAAACTTTGTATTAAATTATTATCTTATTTTAAATTTTGTAAAAAAATTAGATTAATTTTTGTGTTCAGATAATGATTAGAGAGAAAAATTAAAAATTAAAAATTTGAAATTGAGGACTATTTTTTATTTAATTTGAGTGATGTTTAGAAATAAAATTATGTGTCCAAACTTTCCCTTATATATGGTAATGCTAAAAAAAGGTTATAATTATAGATAATGATTCTTCTTCAACCAATGGCTTAACATTTCCAATCCTAATAATAATAATAATAATGAATATTCTAACTACAAAATAATTATATAAAAATAATTTTACAAACTGATGAAAATTGATATAATCTTTAGATTATAAAATTATTTTTATTATAAAATAAATCTAACGAATCAAATAAAATTACAATAATTTTAAAATTATTTAAATTTTATGATATAATGAGATGCAGAGGATGAATGTATCTTACAGAAAGAACAAGAACACTAAGAAGATTTTGAATTTTAAATTACCCAAGTTGTACTAGCAAAAAAACTCCTTACTGGGGACTTTATACCGAACGGTAGTGCCAATATTTTTTTACACTAAGAAGACAGCACTAATATCTAACGGGATTCTCTGATAGAACTTCTCTCAGTATTATATATGTCTCAAAGGTCCAAGTGCTTAAGTTGCTCTCGAATAATTTTTTGAAAATAGTTCAGAATGTGAAGAACATAATTTTATAATCAGACTCATATGGTTAGACACATAATTTAATACCCTCGATTCCCCCTTCATTAAAAAGCAAAAGTAAATATTTGGGAAAAAGAAGGGATGTAAGGGCTTCCATATCTATGTTCAATGAACAACAAATTGGAGATTAGTTTGATGTGGTCATATATTAATCCCGGCAAAACCGCACATCAATTGTGTTATCAAGTTGTACCATCACCCAAAATATACTCAAAGCACCACTGGTAAACTTTAGGATATTGAACATTAATACACAAATGGTGTTGCATACAAGCTTATAAGAGTTAAAAGCCAGCCACAAACAAGAACTAGTGGATTAAACAAAGGGTGAGAATGCATTCATGAATTTCTAATACTGATAAGATATTACATGATTGGGGAGGTTTAAAAAGCAAAAAAAAAAAAAAAAAAATTCCTGCACTAGAGTTCTATAGAGACTCATTTTCTGGTTATGTTAAATAAATATACTAGTCTAATAAGTTGAAATACAAGGAATTTTACAGAACCTTTACCTTTTCCAAAACAAATTGGATCTGTTGAAGAGGGTTACGTAGTTGTAAATATAATTGATGATGGAAGAAAAAATGGCTGGCATGTGCAATGCCTTGGCCGGATTGTATTGATAACTGTAAATAGATGTACAACACGTCATTCAAATTACAATTTGAAATACAATATGGGACTTGATATTTATTTAAGACTTGGTTAACTTTGATGCTGTATTGTTCTTATTGTAGGTTTTATTTGAGTTTTGTTGGGTGTTTCTTTGTATGGATTGGTTTATTATAAGTTAGATCATGTTGTAGCCATGGTTTTCCTACACTAAAAATGAGGAATTATTTTTAAACTACCGGAGGTTCCACCCTCCTTTTGGCCAAAAAAAAAAGGTATGGGAAAGTGCTGGCTTCTACGGCTCATGCAGTGAAAAAAAAAAAAAGTCTAGTTTATTGAAATTTTAATATGGTGTTTTACCTATGAATTGAGAGAAGGGAAGGGGATTTTGTTTTCAATTAGAAATTCATAAGGGTTAGAAGTGAGAAAATGATGATAAAGAGTAGTAGAGGACACACCAATTATGTTAGAAATAGATCGATTAACAAATAGCAAATATAAAAGACGATAATTATACAAAACACTCTGAACACTAAAATTTGAAGTGGTTTGGCTTAACACAAGCCTACGTCCACTATTGGGTTAGTCTCAATGAATTTACTATAGAACAAAAGATGGAGTATAGAGATTTTATCAAATGATTCTTACATTAAATCACTTAATTCCACTTACAAGTTGCAAAACTCTCTCTCACACACTCTATTTCTTCTTTACAAATGCTCTCAAAACAGAAATCTAACCTAGAGAAGATGAGCTCTTCACGAGCTGCGTCAGATGTAAAATCCTGTTTTGCTCTTATAGGCAATATCTCGCTCGAGTGAGGACACTCTTGCTCAAGCGAACATGCATGAGGCGACGCCAACCTTAGTTTACAAAACATTAGCTCGAAGCAAAACATCGAGCGAGTTTCGAGCGAACATGTAGGATTGATTCTCGCTCGAGCGGCATGTCGTGCGAGGTTCAAGCGAAATCTCTACCTGTATCTCGCTCGAGCTGGAAGTCGAGTGAGGGTTAGGCGTATTTTCTGTCTGGAATCTCGCTCAAGCTAGACGTTGAGCGAGAGTTGAGCGAATTTTCTTTCTGATACCTTGCTCGAACTAGATATCGAGTGAGAGTCGAGCGACCTTATGGGTTAAGTTTCCCTCGAGCTATCGCTCGAGCGAGAATCGAGTGAGCATATTGAAGATGTGCTTTCAACAATTCAAAATACATCTCAACAAATTATGGTTCCGTGAAGTATCCCCAGAGGAGTTGACATAGTGGAAAGCTCGAGTTGTTCTTTCAAAAACAAGTAAGTGTGTCCAACAAGCTCACGATCTGTCTCACCATCCAGAGCAAACATGTGTTTACTAACATAAAGTTGTGAATCTCCAGAAGGCATTCGATGAGACTGTTAGTAGGGGAATACGCTTTTAGTAAATATAATATACTTCAGGTGATCAGTCAAAAGAAACTACTTAATGACACTGAAACCTATATAAGAGAGCATTCCAATTTCATACGACAGGTCCATAGACAAAGTACAAGTTATTCAAAAGAACAGTTGATCATAATGCAAGCAACTTGTCATGAAGGGCTATATAAGCTATGTGAGAGAGGGAAAAACTATTCTTCGGCTATTACTGGGAAGATTTCAAAGTTATTTTGAGTTTCAGTCTTCCAATTTCCTTCCTCAATTGAGATTTGACTGTTAAGATTATGGTCACATCTTAACCGGAGGTGCAAATTGAAAAGGATACAAGTAGTTTAGGGTGCAAATTGAATTTTTTTGTGGCCTGTGGAAAAAAGGTGGTAGTTTGTTGGTGAAAAAAGCAAGTTCCCGTTTTACAGGACTAGCCCAAGAATGCAAGGTCTAATATCTGTTGCACAATGGATGAATTGAATAGGCAAAATTTATCACAAACAGCTTAAATTGTTGATGTTTGTTAAGGGTTTATTCCATCAGTATTGAGTCCAACTAAACTATTAAGCATATGTATATTCTAAAGTGAGAAATGATTTGGCCGCAAAGGAGTTTCGGTTATATATGGTATTTCATATTATAGATTATTTTTATTGTAAAATAAATCTAACGTATCACATGAATTCATGTCAGTTTGTTAGTTTAATTTATAAAATCTTTTTATGACTAATAATTCTCTTCTAAGTTACATGCATTAGGAACTAGGAAGGGTAGACTAATTCATATATAATCACCTAACGAGAAGCAGCCATGCTCACATTATCAAGCAGAACAGAAACCACTTTAATTTTCTTCTCAATTTCCAGAGATCAATGACGTCCACCAAGCACTATATCTACCAAGGGAAGCATTCTTTACAAACTTTTTCATGTTTTTTATTTTTTATTTTTTTGTTTTTCGAAATCAGCATTGCGGAAACAGATAGGTTCCAAGTACGGAGACAACTTCTAGTTAGGAAGAGAGAAAATTCCAAAATAACACCTTAGCTGTAATTAAGAATATCATAAAATATCATGTCCCTGAGGAAATTTTCTGTCAATATGTGCAGCTTTTTGCAAACTATGAAACTAATAACTAAATGCCGAGACTAGAATCTCTGAGAAGTTAACGAAAAAATTATGGCCTAACTCATGTTATAAAATTGATTCGATAAGAGAAGTTTACGTATTGTTTATAAATATATCCAAGTGTTTATCAATAGGTAATTTAAAGTTTATCCTTTAATACTTTCTCACGTGTAGGCTAGTATTTTTCATGGTCTTTGTTACAGGATAAGTAATGTGGACCTCTATTCGTCGTGTGGTAGGTTCTAATATCATAAAAAAATTCATTAAGTCTAATTTATCTTATAAAATCAATTAAATAGGAGAGGTTTGTACAATTAATATTTTATGAATATAGGTAAATGAAGGGACTACATTTTTACCTTCTGCTCGACCCACGAGGAATAGGTCCTGGCCACCTTTTAGCTTGCCAAAGGATGAGTCTTGATTAGAGCAGCTTGCCAAAACTACAAGCATTCTCCGTTAAACAGATTGGCCCACTGTTTTTTCACACAAGATATTTGTGTCCAATCCGAGACAGGAACTCAAATGAAAATCTCCATCAGGAGATGATGATCAGACTCAGGAAGCTTTTCAACAGAGTCGCCATCATCATCTCTACTGTTATGACCTGTCATTAGAATTCTGCAATGAAAGAGCCAAATGAAAAGCCTCTACTGCAAGTTCAAACTGGGAAAAAGGTTGAAAATATTAGTTTTCCATGACAACATGGAAAGCATCTCTACTGTTAAGTTTTAAATACCAATTATTTTCTTACTAAATTATACAACCAACTAAATCTGGAAAATAATAAACTCACAATCATTTTCACAACCTTTTTAAGAAGAGAATCCATAAATAATTGTGGTTGATAATTGTTTACAGAGTACAAGTATTTGTATAGTCATTCAGATATGCAGCAAACTTTCCTTCTTTAGTGTCTTTGACATTGTGGAGATGATCTTCAACATTCAAATATTGAGGATCAACGTCTGTTATTTGTACTGGACTTGAGGCTTTAATCTTCACAGTTGTTGGGGGCTGTGTATCAAGTTGAACACCTTTTACACAATTATATTTAAAATGAAAAATATTTTATAAAACAACTTATAAAAGTATTATTACAATTTGACAATGTCGGAATTATTAGCAAAAAACTCTACTAAAAAATAAATAAATAATGAGCTCTAGCATAAGAAATATGGTAGTGTTGGACCTTGGGCTTAAATCCGTCAACTGGGCCGTGGATAGTCCGAATCGGTATCTGAATTTATTGATAATTTTGCAAAGATGCTAGTATATATCTAGGGGTGTTCATCCGAGTTCCGAATTCCCAAATCCGGAACTCGGATTTAAAATTTTCTTAAATATTTAAAAAATAAAAAATAAAAAATATTAAGAAAAAAATAAAATTTTAAACCGGACCGGGTACAATCCGGCCCGGATGAACACCCCTATATATATCCATGTGTGGCATTTATTAATGTTGGATAAAGTCACCAACTTATAAAGCGTAGTTATATATGCATGTACAACAAAGAATTTTTCTTACTCCAATTTTGGTTAGGAATAAGGATATTCATATAATTAATTTCACTTTGTCAAAAATATTAAGGTGTTTTTATTATGAAATATTCTATTTATAAGTCGGTGTGGATACACATAGTAAAGCGCTTGAATTACATTATTTGATTTGGAATTTAAAATTTTAAAATCTTATTATATAAGTTATGTAGATTGCATTCTACCAATAACTCTTTTATTATAAAACCGTACTATATTTAACAAGGAATTAGTAATAATAAAGTTGAGAACAGATCCAATAAGCTTTTGGGCCGCATGGATAGAGGAATAATCCATCCCAAAGTCGGCAGATCCAGATCCAGATCCTCCTCATGTAGGCTTTCAATGACTAGACTTGGACCGTCACAATACGAGTGAATGAGTCCAAGAATTAGCCCATTGCCCTACAAAGTCCTTTATCATTTTCAAGGATGCGAACCGCCCATTCCTTAGGATCAACGTGCTTGGAGAGACGCTACCGGCCGGATGGGTTCCAAACCCATTTTTGCACTATCCACTTATATCTCGACACGTAGGTATTTTTAACACTCTACTCTACCCCCATTTTTAACGCTATACTCCAACCCCGACAATAAAAAATCACACATCCTATTTCGTCTCTCCCTCACTGTATCTCTGCATCTGCCCTCAACGAAGAGTAACAAATCTTTGTGCTCTCCCTCTCTCTTCCTCTCCCCGACGGAGATCTCCACTCGATGCTAGAAACGACGGCGTAAGAATGGTAAGAATGGTGAAAATGGTGATACGTAATAATATTCAAAAGTAATTCCTAATAGTCAGGGTAAGCAAAGCTTTATAAGCTATAAATGCCGAAATAAACAGGCAAAATCAATTTCATAGCTTTGGCAGCCATTGGGGAATCAAATAGTACACAAGAACACCAGTTTAAATTGTAATCAAACCACAACCCACTAAAGTAAAGGTCACTGGGTACACACAAAAAAAAAAAAAAAAAAAAACAAAACAAACAAATACTTGACTGGCAAAACTTCCTCCAAAGCATCCATGGTATCCAACAATCCCTTATACGAGCTCTGAACCTCGCTCTTCCCTCGCTATCATCGTGGAGGAATTTGGAGCGATCGATTGTGATCGACATCATTACCAGTAAAAGGACAGGAAAAATAAGTCTCTGAATCTGACTATCTGAGTGAAGAATTGAAGTGAGAGATCGAGCACGGAGAAAGCAGTGGGTAAGAGTGGAACTGAGCTCTGAAGGCGTGGGGATTGAAATGAAGAAATGAAGTGACGAATGGGGCTTCCGCCGTCGGGGAGAGGAAGGGAGAGGGAGAGCGCGGAGATTTGTTATTCTTTACTGAGGGCAGATGCAGAGAGGGAGAGAGAGGAAAGAAAAATGCTACAAAGCACGAAAGGTAGGCGCACGAAAAGTCCACGTCAGCACTCTAAGTTTCCCTCTCTCGCCGGTGCATTTCACTACTGCTATTCAGTATGCTCCTTATCATCCATCTTCTTATCCTGGGTTGTAAACTTGCTAATTTTTTGGTTTCCATCTTCTTGGGGGTGATCAATCTTTATGTTCTATGCGGTGGGCATTTTGTTATTTCCTCTAATGGTTGCTTCAATCGGAATAAACTACGGCCAAAATATCCGAGTCTTCAACTTCTTTCCCACTTGAAAGTTCAGCACCATGAATCGCTTCCAAACACAATTGTTGTATTTTGTGGTTCGAATCCGACTTCTATACATTTTTTGTACCCGAACTTTCTTGTTGGATTCTCATATGGCTTACTCATCGAAACACTCAATATCAATATCTTGAATAACGTATGGATGAACGTATCGATTAACGTATAATAACAAATTATTTCAATACTAATATCATTTTTTATATTATTTAAAGATAGTTTATATAAAAATAAGTTATATATATACATATAAACTATAAAAAGATAAAATTATTAATTATTTTATAATTCAAATAAATAAAATATACAATTTTATATATAAAAAGTAAAAAAAAAAAAAATACAAATTTATATAAAAATTGCCAAAAAAAAACTGTAGGCCAAATCCGAAATTCGATACCAGTCAAAACAAGTCAAAACGGTCAAAATTTACAGCGAAATGAAACAACATATTTCTTGTATCGGTCGGTATGGTATATTTCAGCCGAGCCGGTACGAAACAAAATTAAAAATAATGCTCAATATCTTATAATTTTGACGAATTTGAGTAAGTTATAAAGAAATTCGTGAGGAAAAGTGATATATCTCGACTCGTAAATATAATTATTTTAAAAATAAAAATCTGGAGAATGGAGAAGGAAGAACCGTTAATAATAATTAATACTCCTTCGAATATAAACATATAATGACGAAAACTTTGAGGCATGCAGAGGAAGAGATAGGGATATGCAGAGAAGATAATAGGAGAAATGTTTCTGCCATTCTTCTTCTTCTTCTTCGTCTTTCGTCCTATATCATGTTCTTTTTTATTTTTTATTTATTTATTATTGAGGAATGGATAAACCTAAGGAGAAAGAGAAGTGGATGTTGGTGGTGGGAGTGTAGAACTTTGCAGCAGAGCTTAAGTTGTTGTTAACGACTGGGTTTGTGGGCAAAATAGGTTCTGCTACTTAGGAGAAGATGAGTTGTTGTGCGTTGCTTCTAAATTTGAGCAAAATGCACTTTGCTTTGTTTCAAAGAAGTAGACTTGTCGTTTATTATTTTATTTTATTTTATTTTTTCATACTTATCCCACCTTGGCATCATTCGTGTGTTTCGTACTCTAATAAAGGCTTCTTTGCAGCAGCTCTCAAGAGAATTTTTTTTTATTCACTTTCATTTAAAAGTAAAAATAATGTTACATACAAGTAATATTACATATCAATATCAATACGCATACTCATGCATACTTATTCATTGCCTTTACATCTTTCGCTTTAAATATAAATATTTTCTTAAAATCTATCTTTCTATTTTAATACTGGTGTACATATGGCTGCCCAATATTAATGACATTTAAAGTTTCATATAAGTAAACATGTCTTCAAAAATCATCCAAAAATTCTAAATGCAATATGCAACTTTGCATACCCATACCCGCATTATTATTAAGGTGAAAATGTAGCCAAGAAGAATATATTGGTGCACAGATTACTTCACAAATTTATTTATATATAGCATAACTCAAAATCTTTTCTTGTTTCTTTTCTCTTCCATAACTCATTTTCTATTATATTTTATTTTTCTATCATTATGTTACTTTAAAAAATATATATTTTGTATATATAGACTAGTACCGTACTGCGTTTTTTTAAACAATTTTGCATTTTGAGCTATAAGAACTATTATTTTATTTTTATTACCAGTCCATATATTAATATTGCATAATTCTGGTGTAGAGCCGGCTCAATGGTTAGGTCATATAGGTCATTGCCTAAGGCCCCACTTCATATAAAGCTTCCAAAAATAAAAATGATTAAATATTTTATTTTTTTGACAAAAAAACCATTTCATTAAATAAAAGTTAAATAAATATATTTATCAATGTGTACAAAACCCCATAATACTAAATTTTATATTTAATATAATGAATTGCTTATATTTGTCAATAATTTTAAATTTTAATACAATAAATTATTTATATTTTTAATTTTCTTTAAGATCATGTTAAATTGAGGTACAAAATTTTCATTAAGGTCTCATTTTATACAAATTGTTATGTTAAATACAAACTCAAAAACAATTTATTTATAAATTTAAATAAAATCCCATTTTATTTTCATATAATAATTTATATTTGATTATATTATATATAATTATAAATAACTTGCTTAAATTTTGTCATAGGCCTCAATATATATTGAGCCGGCCTTTTTTTGATGGTGGACTATCTGTATTCAAAATTAAACATTTTAAAAAAAAACATACCTGAAATTAAAAAATGATTGGTAGGAAAGTTGACCCAGAGAAGTATTGTTGTAGTGACTACTCTTTATAGAATAGTATATATAGACGATGCAGAGCCAGTGGTCCATTACGAAAGAATATTCATGCTTAATTTCTATCCCAATAATTAAATTTATCAGTCTAAACTAAATATGAAAGAAGTTTTTAATGTATAAAGTTTTCGCGTATTCATAAAAGAGTTTGATAAATTCAAAATCTTAATAAAAAGATTCGTTTTTTATATGATGAATTCTATTTTCTTTCAAAAAGTATATACTTACATTTGACAAGATCATTTATTATTGTTACTTATAGAAACTCTGGAAATGGCTGGATGCAGCTTGCAATTAGGCTGGTTTGTTTACTAAACTCAATTTTACTATTCACAACTCATTTCGTACTTTCAACTCATTTCAAATACTCATTTTAAATTTTAACTCATCTCAACAACTCATTTTATTACAATTCATAACTCATTTCATTTCATCTCTGAATTCAAATTAAGTTATCGTATACACTATAAAAAAACAGCTATTTGTAACAGTTTAGTTACACCTAAAAGAACTTTTGAAATGTTTTTATTACAAATAATCATTCTAATTACAATTAAACTATTACAAATGCCATTTTTTCTTATAATGGTAAGGTCGTTTTCATGGATCACCTGATTAGAAGAACATGATCATTGTAGACATAAATGTATGAAGAAATTTTAACAAGTTGTTTTCCATTAAAAGTACTAATTAATTAGGATAATACTTACCTAAATGTTGCATACAAATAATTAATTTTCTTTCTGTTACGCCACTGTGCCGGCCCTGCATGCGCCAATAAATATATATATATATATATATATATATATATATATATATTCGACTCTAATTTTCTTCCCAAGAGATGGCCTCTAATATTGTTGACAAGATGATCATGTATTTAATATTACTTGACTTATAAAAACTTTTGAAATGGTTGCAACTTGCAACCAAGTATTGTGTGAGGTTGATCTAGAACATGAAGACATAAATATGTATGAATAAATTTTAACAAGTTGTTTTTCATTAAAAATACTAATTAGCATAATACTTATCTAAATGTTGCATACAAATAATATATATATATACTTATCTATATATAACTTGTAGCAAGCTCACCATCAAGCACGGATCAATCCTCTCGTCTCTCTAATTTTCTTCACAAGAGATCCACCAAAACTTGAACATAATCAATTAAACATGGGGACCGGAAGATCAGAGGGGTCAGAGTACATTGTGAGAGTGAGGAAGACGGAGATGGTGGCTGCAGTTTTGCCATTGCAAGAGCACTGGCTCCCACTATCCAACCTTGACTTGCTTCTTCCTCCTATCGATGTCGGTGTTTTTTTCTGCTATAACAAACCAGCAACTACCTTCGGGGATGATGCAGACAACCTTATTGCCTTTGAGTCCATGGTCGGGGTGCTCAAGAAGTCATTGGCGCAAACTCTGATTTCCCACTACGCGTTTGCCGGTGAGGTGGTGCCAAACTTGGTTGGAGAACCTGAGATTCTCTGCAACAATGGCGGAGTATGTTTTGTTGAAGCTTTTGCAGAGGTATACCTTAAAGATCTCAACTTGTATAACCCTGACGAGACTATTGAGGGCAAACTTATGCCCCAAAAGAAGCATGGTGTTCTCGCTGTTCAGGTAATTTGGGCCAATATGACACTGAAAGTAGACTGTCGGGACTTGAATTAGCTTAGAAGGTTCACAAGAAACTTAAATTGGCTACAATGCCTCTAAACTTTAAAAGAATATATATCCATATTAAAAAATTATACTCATCATCATTTTTTTAATATTTTTTTATTACTTATAATGGGAAATTAAATAATAAGTTCATAAATAAAATATAATAAATAGTTTTTAATTATCTAATACTATATCATGAAATGATGAGTAAAAAAATGATGAATAATATTTCTTAAACCTCTCTGTAAAAAAATTTCCTAACCAATCACTCGTTAAA
Organism: Platycarya strobilacea; assembly: GCA_036898215.1. Taxonomy (NCBI): domain Eukaryota; kingdom Viridiplantae; phylum Streptophyta; class Magnoliopsida; order Fagales; family Juglandaceae; genus Platycarya; species Platycarya strobilacea. The sequence goes on from CM072545.1 coordinate 48,340,065, forward strand.
AATTTAAAAATTATGGCATCTACAAATATTCTAAATGAAACGAAAAAACTACATTCAATTCATTTAGTCTAAATGATTTAAAGATCGGCAGATTAAAAATATGATTGGTAGATATGTTATGACTACATGCTTTGATTTTGCAGGCTACTTGGCTAAAATGTGGTGGATTGGTGGTGGCATGCACGTTTGACCATCGAGTAGCAGATGCTTACTCGGCCAACATGTTTCTTGTTTCGTGGGCTGACATGGCTCAGTCTAAGCCAATCACTCTTATGCCATCTTTTCGTCGATCTCTACTCAACCCTCGTCACCCCGGCTCAATTCATCCATCTTTTGATGACATGTATGTCCCCATAACCTCATTGCCCCCACCCAAAGACCCAGAACCTGATGCAGACATTCTCATTAGTCGCATATACTTCATTACAGCCGACCAACTCAACCGTCTCCAGTCACTAGTCAACACCAATGGTTGCCAAAGGACAAAATTACAGTGTTTTAGTGCATTTCTTTGGAAGATGATTGCCAAATGGGCTATTATTCAGAACATGGACAAAAAGGTAACTAAGTTGGGCATTGTTGTCGATGGTAGGACAAGATTAAGCGAAGGAGATAAACATAAAGCTTCACTCATGGGTTCTTACTTTGGAAATGTGCTATCCATTCCCTATGGTGCCAAGCAAGTGAGTGAGATTAATGACAAGCCATTAGATAGGGTGGCAGATGAGGTTCATAAACTGTTGGAAGGTGCAATGACAAAGGAACATTTTTTGGGTCTGATAGATTGGGTGGAAGCTCATCGTCCGGTGTCGGGTTTATCAAAGATATATTATAATGGGAGCGAAGATGGACCGGCTTTGGTGGTGTCATCTGGGCAACAGTTCCCAATTTCTAAGGTGGACTTTGGGTGGGGAAAGCCAGCTTTTGGGTCGTACCATTTTCCGTGGGAAGGGGATGCCGGATACGTGATGCCAATGCCGAGCCCTGCCCAAAACGGTGATTGGGTGGTGTACACGCACCTCTTTAAAGGACAGCTGGAGTTCATAGAAGCTGAAGCTGCTCAGGTCTTTAGGCCCTTGACTTCTAGTTATCTCGGCTTTAACTAGATCCATACCAAATTGTAATTTTGGGAACAAGTTTTAAATAAGTCTTTTATAAATCAGTGGATCTTATAGAGAAAAAATTAATTTTTTCATAATGAGATCTTTTTTTTTTTAATAAAAGGTCTATACACAATTTATAAATTTAAAATTTGTATATATCATTATTAAAACAAAAATATTATTAAGTCAATGTTTTATCGCCCTTTGTTATCTACGTCCTGGCTTTTCCAATTCTCTCTCTATATAGAAATAATTAACTTGCGCATGTACTATTTTAACAATCTACTTATAGTGATAAAAGGGCCATTAATCGTACGTCATATGGGTTTAATCAGTCATGGAATCAAAAATTGTGTCAAGAGAGGGCCAACTTAAAAATTGTTGGGGAATCCGGCCGACCGAATAATAGTAAATACGGAGTCACGCAGCGGATGCAAACAAGATAAATAAAATTAAAGACGGAGAACAGAAATGGACATCAAATATGAAGTGGTTCAGCTCAAACTGAGCCTACATCCACTGTTGGGTCGGTCTAAATCACTATAATCACAAAGATGGAGTACACTTCTTGGAGGTTACAAAGTTCTCTCTCTCACAAGACTCTCAAACCCTTTACAAGTAGGCTCTCACTGATCTATAAAATCAAACAAGGAGAAAATGGGAGACGGACGCCTGTGTTCGTAATCTCGCTCGAGCGAGCCCTTCTCGCTCGAGCGAAATCGCCTGATCTCCACAGCTCTCTGCTTCCCCTCTCTCCCTGTGCTTTCAAATGCTGAGATCCTTATATAAGCTGTATCTCGCTCGAGCGAGACATTCTTGCTCGAGCGGAACACTATTCCAGACGGCGCTAACCCTAGTTCCTGGAAGCGATGCAACCCTAGGATTGATTCTCGCTTGAGCGGGAGGTCGAGCTAGAGTCGAGCGAAGTCTCTGCCTGGATCCAAAACTCTCCGTTTGATGTCTCGCTCGAGCGACTGTCGAGCGAGGGTCGAGCGAAGTTACGGGTTGAAAACTCCAAGTGCAATCTGATGTGCTTCATTCAAGCCACATCTCAACAAATCTCCACCTTGGCTTGAATAAGCCCCACAAAGTGATTCTGGACAAAAGACCCACAAATCCTTCAACCACAGAAGGAATACCCAACACGAAATACGAAGTCTATCTTTGAAGAACTCACTTTCCACACAAAAGTCTTCAATACCATAGACGACATCTGAAGATTCACTATCTTCATCCAAACGGCAATGCACCACAATACAGACTGCTTACTTGAACAAACGGCTTCTGAATACAAATGAAAACAACCAAATACTCTTCAGCCAAAGTAAGAATCAACAAAAGCCTGCATGAGCATACACAAAAGGTGACCAACTGCCCCCTTTATCTACCAGCTGTAGACCTGCTCTCACTGTGCACCAATGCCAATCAACTATGAAACTCTCTGCAACTCCACCTTCTTGCTATAACTCTTTCTCCTTTCTGTGGAAACAAAAGAAAAGAAAATTCACCAAATAGCAAGATGCGTTGTCCGCTTCACTGACGATTTGTAGACAAGCCTGGCAAACCAAAAGCAAACTGTAGACTCTGTCACTCAAAGCCCACCTCATTCCATTCAGTTACTCCATGGAGTGAAACAAAACTGCATGGTCTGAGTAACGCTCTACCTTCTTGTCTGTAGATCAATTGTCTTTACAAAAGTGTTTGAATACCAAACACATCACAAAGAAACAGATAGACAAAATCAAACTTCCAATGATCATAAAACAAATATGAGTTTAATACAAAACAAGATTTTACACAAGATGTATCCTGATCAGAAATACTGCAGGAACCCTGATTCCACACTGCTTCCCAAGAATACAATGCAAACAAAAAACCAAGATTATTGACTTCTGATCACACCAAGCAAAAGCTGCCAACTGATAAATGACCATCCTGTCTAGCGGATCCGCACATGACACATGCGAATGAATATCTGAATCTGGAGCATGTCAGGATACTCCACCTGTCACCACACTGCCCTCAAGGAAGTAGAGACTAACTGTCATCTTTTTCGTTGTCATCACTACTAGAAGAACTTTCCTCTTCCTCCACATTTTTCAATTGAGGACACTCACTTCTGTAATGACCCTTCTTATGGCAGCGGTAACACTTCACTTTTCTCTTGTTAGATCTGGAGCTATTGGAACTGGAACTACCTCTATTCTTCCCTGAACATCCTTCCCCGAATCTATCACCAGAAGAACATTTCACAAACAAACCCTCGGCTTGATTGTTCATGCCTAAACCCGCAAATTTTGTTCTCAATTTCTTAGAATTCAAAGCAGACTTGACATCTACTAAGGAGATTGTATCTCTACCATACAGCATTGAGTTTACAAAATTATCAAACGAAATAGGCAATGAACACAAAACAATTAAGGCTTGATCTTTCTCATCAATCTTAATGTCTATGTTCCTCAGATCTATAATAATCTTATTAAATTCATCTAGATGTGCAGAAATAGAAGTACCTTCCTCCATTTTGAGAGTGTATAACCGTTGTTTCAAAAACAACTGGTTAGTGAGAGATTTCTTCAAGTACAAGCTCTCTAGCTTGTTCCACAGACCAATCGCGGTCTCCTCCTCTGCAACTTCCCTCAAAATTTCATCTGATAGTGATAGTAGAATAGTACTGTGAGCCAATTCCTCATTCCTTGTCGATGCACGAGACTCACCAGTCACTCATTCTACAACCTTGAACAGACCCTGCTGACGCAACAAAGCTTTCATCCTCAAGCGCCATAAACTGAAACTATTCTGACCGTCAAATTTCTCTACTCCAAAATTTACTGAGGCCATCTCTTAACGCTCTGATACCAGTTTGTTGGGGAATCCGGCCGATCGACAGACAGTAAATACGGAACCACGCAGCGGATGCAAACAAGAGAAATAAAATTAAAGACGGAGAACAGAAATGGACACCAGATATGAAGTGGTTCAGCTCAAACTGAGCCTACATCCACTGTTGGGTCGATCTAAATCACTATAATCACAAAGATGGAGTACACTTCTTGGAGGTTACAAAGTTCTCTCTCACACAAGGCTCTCAAACCCTTTACAAGTAGGCTCTCATTGATCTACAAAATCAAACAAGGAGAAAATGGGAGACGGACGCCTGTGTTCGTAATCTCGCTCGAGCGAGCCCTTCTCGCTCGAGCGAAATCGCCTGATCTCCACAGCTCTCTGCTTCCGCTCTCTCCCTGTGCTTTCAAATGCCGAGATCCTTATATAGGCTGTATCTTGCTTGAGCGAGACATTCTCGCTCGAGCGGAACACTATTCCAGACGGCGCTAACCCTAGTTCCTGGAAGCGATGCAACCCTAAGATTGATTCTCGCTCGAGCGGGAGGTCAAGCGAGAGTCGAACGAAGTCTCTGCCTGGATCCAAAACTCTCCATTTGATGTCTCGCTCGAGCGACTGTCGAGCGAGGGTCGAGCGAAGTTACGGGTTGAAAACTCCAAGTACAATCTGATGTGCTTCATTCAAGCCACATCTCAACAAAAATTATGTGACATACTTTATTTTGAAAAAGAAAAAAATGAAATTCATTATTAAAAAATATTTTTTTTATATAGATCTTATATTTACCTATTTTCTTAAAAAGAGCAGGCGGAGCTTGCATATTCTAAAACTATCAGCATTATCTAGCTTATATAAATTCAGAAGAGACTAAAAAATCATAAAATTAAAACATAACTACATATAAATTATATCTCGGAAATTTCTACATACACGTCAAAATAAAATTCTAAACATACAATTTAATATATCATGTTTCAATTTTTAATTATAATGTTTCATAAAATAATATTCATCTATTATTATTTTTGCAATAAAATATTTAGAATTTATTTTTTTCATATAAATTATCAAGGGATCTTTTAGAATGTCATCTTTTATTTTAATATGTAAGCTACTTTATCAAATTTCATACAAAATTTATATATTTTTATATCACATTAAACACATAATACTATAATTGAAAGTTTAAATAAATTCTTTTCTTGTTTAACGAAGTTTAGGAGATAAAATCTCTTAACTATTTTTCATAAAAATCATCGATCTTAAAAAAATTTTCTTGTATTTTCACTTTAGATTCCATAGTAAGAAGCCCAATAATATTTTATATAAAAAAAATTTTGGGATCCATATTAATAAGCTTATTATTTCTCTTAAACTTGATTTTAATTTTAATTTTAGAGATGTCACATCCTTGAAATAAATAATATATAAAAATTAAACAAGATTTTGGGACTATATGGAAAAAAACTAGAGAGTGATAATTCTAAGTATATTGGTATGTATAATTAATGTGGTGATCAATTTTATGAGCTATTAAGCGTACGTATACCTCATTATAATAATATAAATTCAGATTCATAAAACATTCGCATGCATGATACGTGCAGCTTATGATCAAGGTATGTTATCTAAGGCCCGCGGGTTTGGATTCAAGAATGGTTTACTTCATTTTAATTCATCTTTATTTTATTATTATATTTTTTTAATTTTTCATACAAAACACAAATTTCAATACATATTTTTTAAATCTTAATTCAATTTTTTCAAATTATAAAATAATAATAATATTAAAAATTAAACTAAACTTATCTAATTTCCGAATTCAAACGAGGCTAAATCTTCCAAATGAAGCTTCCCACCTTATTGTAAATACCTTATTATAAATGCCTTGTACGTTCAGCATGAATTAATAATTAAGTTTTACGTACGTTGATTTTATTTTTGTAATTACATAAACTATAGGTTAGATTTACATAAACTGTAGTGGACTATAAGTTATATTCTTTAGCCAAAAGTTGGCAAGTATACTTCACTTTTACAAATTTAATTAGCTCGCCACTTAATTTTTAACTAATTAACCAAATAACAAATTCAACAAATTTATCACATATTCTATTAAAATATTAATATCATCAACTCAACATATTAGATCTGTAGAAAAGTTAAGCTTTTAATACGGACGTTCCTCTCAACATATCAATATCAACTCTGCCTATTTTTCTCATAGTCCCAATCGGTATCTGAATTTATTGATAATTTTGCAAAGATGCCAGGTACATCCATGTGTGGCATTTATTAATGCTTGATAAGTGTGGAGATGTGGCTTGAATGAAGTGCATCAGATTGCACTTGGAGTTTTCAACTTGTAAGTTCGCTCGACCCTCACTCGACAGTCGCTCGAGCGAGACATCAAACAGAGAGTTTAGGATCCAGGCAGAGACTTCGCTCGACTCTCGCTCGACCTCCCGCTCGAGCGAGAATCAATCCTAGAGTTGTATCGCTTCCAGGAACTAGGGTTAGCGCCGTTTGGAATAGTATTCCGCTCGAACGAGATACAGCCTATATAAGGATTTCGAGCATTTGTGCAAAGCGAGCGGAAGTAGAGAACTGTGGAAATCAGGCGATTTCGCTCGAGTGAGATTACGAACACAGGCATCCGTCTCCCATTTTCTCCTTATTTGATTTTGTAGATCAGTGAGAGCCTACTTGTTAAGGGTTTGAGAGTCTTGTGAGAGAGAGAACTTTGTAACCTCCAAGAAGTGTACTCCATCTTTGTTTATTATAGTGATTTAGACCGACCCAACAGTGGGTGTAGGCTCAGTTTGAGCTGAACCACTTCATATCTGGTGTCCATTTCTGTTCTCCGTCTTTAGTTTTATTTCTCTTGGTTGAATCCGCTGTGTGGCTCCGTATTTGCTGTCTGTCTATCGGGCCCGATCCCCAACAAACTGGTATCAGAGCGTTAAGGGATGGCCTCAGTAAATTTTGGAGTAGAGAAATTTGATGGTCAAAACAGTTTCAGTTTATGACGCTTGAGGATGAAGGTTTTGTTGCGTCAGCAGGGTCTATTCAAAGTTGTAGAATGAGTAACTGGTGAGTCTCCTGCATCGTCAAGAAATGAGGAAGAATTGACTCACAATACTATTTTACTATCATTATCAGATGAAGTTTTGAGGGAAGTTGCAGATGAGGAGATCGCAGTTGGTCTGTGGAACAAGCTGGAGAGATTGTACTTGAAGAAATCTTTCACTAACCAGTTGTTTTTGAAACAACGGTTATATACTCTCAAAATGGAGGAAGGTACTTCTATTTCTGCACATCTAGATGAATTTAATAAGATTATTATGGATCTGAGGAACATAGACATTAAGATTGATAAGGAAGATCAAGCCTTAATTGTTTTGTGTTCATTGCCTATTTCGTTTGATAATTTTGTAAACTCAATGTTGTATGGTAGAGATAAAATCTCCTTAGTAGATGTCAAGTCTGCTTTGAATTCTAAGGAATTGAGAACAAAATTTGGGAGTTTAGGCATGAACAATCAAGCCGAGGGTTTGTTTGTGAAATGTTCCTCTGGTGATAGATCCGGGGAAGGATGTTCAGGAAACAATAGTGGTAGTTCCAGTTCCAATAACTTTAGATCTAACAAGAGAAAAATGAAATGTTACCACTGCCATAAGTTAGGTCATTACAGAAGTGAGTGTCCTCAATTGAAAAATGTGGAGGAAGAGGAAATTTCCTCTAGTAGTGATGACAGTGAAAAAGATGACAGTTAGTCTCTACTTCCTTGAGGGCAGTGTGGTGATAGGTGGAGTATCCTCATATGCTCCAGATTCAGATATTCATTCGCATGTGTCACATGCGAATTTGCTAGACAGGATGGTCATTTATGAGTCAGCAGCTTTTGCTTGGTGTGATCAGAAGACAGTAATCTTGGTTTTTTGTTTGCATTGTATTCTTGAGAAGCAGTGTAGAATCAGGATTCCTGCAGTATTTCTGATCAAGATATATCTTGTATAAAATCTTGTTTTGTATTAAACTCATATTTGTTTTATGATCATTGGAAATTTGGTTTTGTCTATCTGTTTCTTTGTGACGTGTTTGGTGTTCAAACACTTTTGAGAAGACAGTGATTTACAGACAAGAAGCTAGAGCGTTACTCAGACCATACAGTTTTGTTTCACTCCACGGAGTAACTGAATGGAATGAGGTGGGTTTTGAGTGACAGAGTCTACAGTTTGCTTTTAGTTTGTCAGGCTTGTCTACAGATCGTCATTGAAGCGGACAACGCATCTTGCTATTTGGTGAATTTTCTTTTCTTTTGTTTCCACAGAAAGGAGAGGGAGTTATAGCAAGAAGGTGGAGTTGCAGAGAGCTTCATAGTTGATTGGCATTGGTGCACAGTGAGAGCAGGTCTACAGTTGGTAGATAAAGGGGGCAGTTGGTCACCTTTTGTGTATGCTGATGCAGGCTTTTGTTGATTCTTACTTTGGTTGAAGAATATTTGGTTGTCTTCATTTGTATTCAGAAGCCATTTGTTCAAGTAAGCAGTCTGTATTGTGGTGCATTGCCGTTTGTGTGAAGATAGTGAATCTTCAGATGTCGTCTATGGTATTGAAGACTTTTGTGTGGAAAGTGAGTTCTTCAAAGGTAGACTTCATATTTCGTGTTGGGTATTCCTTCTGTGGTTGAAGGATTTGTGGGTCTTTTGTCCGACTTATTCAAGCCAAGGTGGAGATTTGTTGAGATGTGGCTTGAATGAAGCGCATCAGATTGTACTTGGAGTTTTCAACCCGTAAGTTCACTCGACTCTCGCTCGACAGTCGCTCGAGCGAGACATCAAATGGAGAGTTTTGGATCCAGGCAGAGACTTCGCTCGACGCTCGCTCGACCTCCCGCTCGAGCGAGAATCAATCCTAGGGTTGCATCGCTTCCAGGAACTAGGGTTAGCGCTGTCTAGAATAATGTTCCGCTCGAGCGAGAATGTCTCGCTCGAGCGAGATACAGCCTATATAAGGATCTTGGGCATTTGTGCAAAGCGAGCAGAAGTAGAGAGCTGTGGAGATTAGGCGATTTCGCTCGAGCGAGAAGGGCTCGCTCGAGCGAGATTACAAATACAGGCGTCCGTCTCCAATTTTCTCCTTGTTTGATTTTGTAGATCAGTGAGAGCCTACTTGTAAAGGGTTTGAGAGCCTTATGAGAGAGAGAACTTTGTAACCTCCAAGAAGTGTACTCCATTTTTATTTATTATAGTGATTTAGACTGACCCAACAGTGGATGTAGACTTAGTTTGAACTGAACCACTTCATATCTGGTGTCCATTTTTGTTCTCCGTCTTTAGTTTTATTTCTCTTGGCTGAATCCGCTGCGTGGCTCTGTATTTGCTGTTTGTCTATCGGGCCTGATCCCCAACAATAAGTCACCAAAATCCAAATAACTACTAGTTATGTAAAATTTGAAATTCCACTAAATAACTTTAATAATTTTTTATAAAGTAATCGCAAAATAGTTGTATGAATATCATTCAGAAAAATTCTTAATCCAACTCTGCTTACGGATAATGATATTCATATAATTTATTTCACTTCATCAAAAATTACTAAGTTGTTTTTATTATGAAAAAGACTATTTATAAGTCGGTATGGTTAATATACATAGTAAAGCATTTGCATAATATTATTTGATTTAGAATTTAAAATTTTAAAAATTAGATCTTATTATATAAGTAATGTAAATAATATATTCTACTTAGCGACTTACATGAAATAGAATCACTCTTTTATTTTATAACCGTACTATATTTAACAAGGAATTAGTAATACTAAAGTTGAGAACAGATCCAATAAGCTTTTGGGCCGTATGGATAGAGGAATAATCCATCCCAAAGTAGGTAAATCCAGAATTCCAGATCCACCTCATGTAGGCTTTCAATGACTAGACTTGGACCGTCACGATACGAGTGAATGTGTCCTAGAATTACCCCATTGCCCTACAAAGTCTAATTCTATAATTTTCAACGATGCGAACCGCTCACTGCTTAGGATCAACATGCTTGTCGTCGACCCCCTTTCAAAAAAAAAAAAGAAAAACATGCTTTTCGTCGAGCTCGACGTAGGTATAGTCGTATAGGTGTATCGGTAAAAATTTATGCGCCTAAATTATTTTATAGAATCAGTTTAATAAAAAAATGTGTTCATTACTTATAAGTATATATAAAATTTTATTTATAATTAATATGAGATTTATCCTTCAACATTTCTCTCGACACTTTTTCTCACGTGCAGATAAATAATTTTTTTAGTTATTGTTACAGAATAAATAGTGTGAGTCCTCATTCGTGTTGTGACAATTCTAATACTACATAAAAATTTATGAATTTAATTCATTTTATAAAACAGATACAATAAAAAAGTTTACAAATTAGTCCAAAATCTTATTCATAAATAATATAAAATTTATTCCTTAACCTGTCATATGCGAGCGAGAGGAAGGCCATTTGAAAAGATACAGTGAAACAGTTGTGTGGAAAATTTTGATGAACAATTATAGCGCAGTAGATGGTGGAGTAGGTTATTCCCAACGAAACATGTAACAGCAAGATAATGGATGGAATCTCGTGGGTTATGGACCTATAGTGGTTGACAATTGAGAAGAGAATCCATGTAGGTCGTGCACCAGACGCACGCAATGGGGATATTAGTATATTACCATATTAGCAATAGGTTCCTCCAACCCAAAACCATATCCATTCTTACCAATCCCACCTACAGCCATAAAAGTTGAGGGCATGCTCAAGTGAATTATTATTTTAATTCAAAAAATGCTAGTTTGCTTTATGAGTTTGTCTATTTAATTTGACTGGTATATTTCATCTCATCTTCCTTTGATTCAAAAACTTTTACCATTATTTAAATTTAAAATATCTCATCGGATTGTCTAATCAAACAAGACTTTAAGTCCGATTTGGATGCCCAGATGAGATACAGGCGTGGTTTGAATTCCGAGTTAAAGGTGATCTCAAATTTATTATTATATTTTTAAATTTTAATATAATTTTTTAAAATTTTAAAATAATAATAATATTAAAAAATTATATTTTAATTATATTTTATTTAACTTTTAAAATTCATCTCATATCAACTCTAAATCCAAACCGAACTATAAAATAATTCACTCTTATCTGAGTTGTACTTCGTCCTTCTTTTGCATATCCAAACGGTAGAATACAAAATTTTATCTCATCTCTGATTTTTCAACCATCGCTACAATAATGTTACAATAACGATACAGTACCACTACAATTAGTTTGCTATAAAGTTTCAACTGCCTCTACAGCCACAGTAACGCTAACTATCATTAATATATAGTTATCTATTAGAATTTGTTATTTTGTTGTAATATATAATTAGAAAAATATCTTTCAAATTTTATACAATATAGATAATAAATAGGTCATATTTACGAAATCGTTTAATAAAGAAAGAGGGGTACTAGAATCACTCCTGCAATATTCCGACAAGGTATAATTATTTTTTTATAAATTTTTTTTAATATTTATAATTTTTTTTTTATAAAAAATCACAATATTATTAAAAAATACATAATTAATCGTTAAATAAATAAATAAATATTTTTTTTCATAAAATGTGACTTTTGTTTGCCCCTTTTATCATTTCTCATAAAGAAATGCGTTTATAATCATATTTGAGAATATTGAAATAATTACGGTTAATTACAAAAATTATGTTTTGGAACAGTCAAATATTTATGAGTTTTTAAATTATTTATAGATATTCTTTGTTTTTGACTGAATTATAACAGGGACGACAATACGTAACGCTCGTTATGATCAATAAGCATGAAAGACATAACGGGGATAACGATACGTCACGCCTGTTATAACATGGACGACAATACGTAACGCCTGTTATAGTCATTGTGTGTGTATTTCATATCAGATACGGCAATACGTAACGCCCGCTATGAAATGAGTGTGTATAAGTTATAATGAGTACGGCGATACGTAACGTCTAATATGATTCGTGTGTGGATATTATGACTGATGTGTAACGCCCATATAACTAGCTTGAATATGGAGGTAAGCGTAGATGGTAGTAGATTTTTGCCTGCGATACCCGTTCATTGTGTTAATTGATGTTATGTGGATCATTTTTTTGGAAAAATGGTTGTAGTTTTTAAAGGATGTATGTGTATCATTTTCTAGGAAAATGATGGATGTTTTTATTGAAATTTATTTTGGGTTAAATGAAATTTTGGCGTATGTTTATTTTATTTATTTTGAGAAAGATAATTTTAAGATTTATGCATACGGTGTCATGTTCATGTGTGAGGTTATTATTGTTGCATGAATATATTTTATATCTTGTGTTTTGTTTGAGTTGTACTTACCTGCGATGTAATTTTTGACATCGTAAATTTTGGATGTAGAGATCGAGGAGGTTGAGTCTGAAGAGACGACTCCACTGTTAAAGTAATTATGTTATAATTTATTATCTTGGGAAATGTTTATTTTTTATGTAAGTATTTTATATTTTGATTTTCGGATAACTGTATTAAATCTCCTGCTGGAGAATTTATATTAAACTGGTTTGTAAAATATTTCTAAAAAATTTTGGTATTTAGATATTGATTTTAATTATCCGTTACTTTTATTTATGCATGTTACGTGTTCACACAATTAGCACTTGACGTTTGGAGTGCGTGACCTGTATTATCAGCATCCCGATGTCTCGATCCTCGTGTTTCTATATGTGGGAGATAGAGGTGTCACGTTAAGTCCTTTTTCTCTATACTTATTTTATTTTCTTTTTGTTTTAATCTTTTAAATAAAAAAATCAAAAATGATTTTAAAACATGTATAAACGTCCTTAGATCAGCACTATCACACTCTCATTAAGCAAATTTAGCTAATAAAACATTTTAAACACTCCACATAAAATATTAATTATTAATTAAAATAGAATATAATAATAATAATAATTATTAATTTAATAAATGTGATAAGTATTGATATTAATTTAATTAAAATATAACTATTATTAATAATTTAATTGGTAAAAGTAAAAAATGTGATAAAAATAAACTAAATAAAAAATTATTAAATAAATAATGTTTTATGATTATATAAGGAGTAAATGGATAATCTAGTATGAATATTTCGTTCAAATAGAATAGACATATATAAAAGCATGTAATATTAGCTAAAATCTAAATTTATATTTAGTCAATTTAATAAAAATGCTCTTACTAAAATTAATGATAGATACTAATCCGAACGAATTCCAAATCAGAATTAATTTATACAAAGCATCCATGATGGAACAAATGTTGCTTGATATTCATTCGATATGGACGCAGATGAATGCTCATACTTTGTTGAAATTTAGATTGATTTTGCCTTGATTTTGTGTTATTATTATTAGTGCAAGTGGTTTTTTTTTTTTTTTTTTTTACCTTTTTTCTATACGTTTGTATTTTCTTCTCCCAGATAAATACTAGGAAAAAGCTTTGTTCCAGTCCTACTACAAAAATGTGTTTTGTACGCATCCCCTAAAACACTCCATCTAGAAACGCAAGCACGAACGAAAGTCTTGGTCTTCAGCCGAAAAAAAATCTGGACTTGCCGCACGAAAATCCTGGGAAGCCAATCGAGTTCTCTCTCCCCCCATCCCAAGGTGGATTAGGTGAGAAAATCTCCATGCCCATTGGAAGTCATTATTGTTGGGCTAGCCTGGAAGTCTTTACCAACTTGGAAGAAAAGCTAATTCACACGCAATTAGATAAAAGCTAACCACAGCCCGATTTGTTTTACAAGTTAGTTTAATTTATTTTATCTCATTTTATACTTTCAATTCATCTTAACTTTTCATTTCAAATTTTAATTTATCTCAATTATCAAATCACTCGCTTCATTAACTATCTTAATAAGTACCTAATCTAGGCTTTCCACATGTAGGGATTAACCTTTTAGACAAAATCTATAATTTTTATATTTTTTAAAATTAATTATGAACTAGTTACAGGTTCTGGTCCCATTTTTTGATTTAACATTAGTCTATTATATCATTAATAATAAATTTAAAATAATTATATATTATTATTAATTATAATAAATTTAATTTTTTTTATAATTATATCATTAATAGTAATAATATTATTATACTAATAATATTAGTATAGTAATTTGATATGTAATTATATCATTATTTGATATGTAATTATTTAGTATAGTAATTTACATATAAGCTTAAAGTATAATACTAATAGTAATATAGTATTAGACTATTAGTATTAGTCCATAAAATATAAATTTTTACTAATTTACATTATATACTAATATATAAAATATTCTATATAATATAAAAGATATTATTATATATTACATATAATATTAAAAAAATTAATTTAAAATATATTTTATATTAAATCGGTCTAATCTAATTTTAAAAAGTTTAGAATTATAATCGAACCAGCACTAACTGATCTTAACATTACAGGAATCGATTTTGGACTAATACTGGCTCAAAATTGAATTGATTCCACCAATTTACACCAGTCCAATCTAATTTTTTGATTTTTTATTAAGACTCCATCCACAAGCTTCCTGGGATTTTTGTGCGGTAAGTTTGTGCTTGGTTCCCAGATGAGTGTTCGTGCGATTGAGTTAGAATTATGGTTTTTACCATATTACAGTTAGAGTTAGATTTAGATGCATGCGGGTTTAGATGAGATTTTAAGGGATGCGTACGTAACAAACATTGAGTAGTAGAACTATTCGTCGGTCATCTGCAAAACATACTTTTGTAGTAGAATGGGACCCAAACTTATCCTGACCCGATTTCCAATTATTATTATTTTTTTTGGATTTATTTCCAATTTTTTTTTGTTAGTTTTAAATAATTTTTAAAAATAAAAAAATTCACATTATTATTAAAAAATACTTTATTATCCATTAAGTTATTTTTTTTTTTGAATTCGGTATACGAATCATTTCTCTCTTTTTAAGAGAAGTGCTATTCACTCCGTTAAGAGCATTCCAATCTCATCCCATTTTTTATTTTTTATTTTTTATTTTTTATTTTTTATTTTCAAATTTTTAGATAATTTTTAAATAAAAAATTTTAAATAATGTTATAATTTTTTTTTTATATTTTAAAAAAATATTTAAATAAAAAACATATTTTTTTAAAAAGAAATAAAAATTCTAATATTGTTTAAAAGAGTGATGCTGGGATGCGATCGGGTTGCACCCTAATATTTTTGTAGCCCACCTCATAATTCCATATAATTGTTATAATAAAATATAAAAAATATTAAAAAATACAATATAAAACACAATATAAAAAAATTTAAAATAAATAAAATAATATAATAAAAACATAATAAAAAATATAATAAAAAAATAAAATAAAGATGAATTTTTAAAAGAGATTTGACCTCAATCCAGCCCTGCCGTCGCTGGTGGCGGTGGGCACTATGACCTATTTTCAGGTTTAAGGCTGCCGGAAACACATCGGAGGTCGCCGGAACTCGCCGTTGCAAGGGTGAGGTCGCCGACTACCTCCGAATCTGATGGGATAGGTAGTGTCGCCCACCACCGCTAGAGACGACAGGGACTACATTTGAGAGGTTCGAACCCCAAAAATATTCTATTTAAAAATACTTACCTAAAAATCATATAAAAAAACTGAAAAAAAAAATAAAAAATAAAAACGGAATGTCAGGGGGATGGGGGTGATACTGTGAGTCCCGTTTCTTAGTCCCGTGTGAGGTGGCATTGCCACTGCATCACATTTCATTTTTTGTTTTTTTTTTTTAACTCCATTTGCACCTGACTTTCCCCCTCAGCCCTGAAATACACCTCCCTCCAAACCAGTGCTCCCGCCCCTTAAACCCCGATCGTCTTCGTCGGACCCATCACCAACCGGCGCCAGGATCTCCTTGGTCTGATCTTGAATCCGGGAAACCATTTCAGTCGACAGTTATCAGAGCATCTTTTAGCTTTTATGGTTGAGCGATTAAAGAGTTGAAGGCCAAAGCCTATCAAAGTGTCTGCCTTTTTTAAATCCTGCGAAGAAAAAAGATGGCACGGAAAGCAAGGACGCTTTGCACTTGGAGAAGACGGGGGCAATGGACATTCAGCGGCGGCAGATGATGACGGGTTTGAAGTGCTTCCCAACCAATTTTAGAGCCGCCTGTGATACTCCTGCTTCTGTTATCTACATTAGAGTATCAATTGTTGGTCTAAAGGGTGCAGGGAAGTTCTTACTGGCCTGTGGATACATATGCATCATGCAATGGGTTATCATTTAGAGACCAAAAGATGTTAATGTGTCAGAATTTTTTCCCCGAACCCCTTATGTTTGATTGTTTATGTAATTCTCAGCACTTTTGTTACGAATTAAATTGACGAGGGAAAGAAGCTTCTAAGTGAGACGAAATGTGAAAAAAAAAAAACAGAGAATGCGTTAGAGCTAGCTTTACTTTTAATTGATTTCATTTGATCTTTAGACTTTTCGTTGATATTCCTTGTTGATGTATGTTCTGCATCCCTGAGTTGGATCGTGACTTCCAGTCCTAATCTGCAACAACAAAAGCAGAGGGTTGGGTTCCTCGACCCTGGGAACTATCCGAAGATTTAGTTAGAGATGGAAGTGAGAAAAGATAAAAATAGACAATAATTCAAATGAGCCTTAGAAAGATGTTTATACCTGTTTCCAGTGATTTATTCTTTCTTTTATATGGGTCGAAATACTAACCAGATACACGTGTAATCATCCGGGAAGGTTGGAGAACATTTTACTCCTATTCCCATCCTAGATTTCTTGAGATCATTTATTAGTTTTGTTTCTTTTAAATAATATCTCTTATAACATGATTACCTCCGATTGATCAATAGATCTCTTGGGACATCCTCATCATTCCGCATTTAATGCGACATGCCACCCTGCCAGGCATTAAATATTTATAAGATCTTCAATTATCACACTATCAGTATGTCAGGAGTAACTATAATAGGCTAATTAGATTTATCGTCTTCGCATAACAAGGGTCCATGTGGAAGGAGTTTAGTTTGAGTAAGAAACACTCAGGATCCAACTTAGGGAATTTACCGAATACAATTCCTCCCCAGTTTCTGGAAGGAAGGCGATAGGCGGGCGCCACTTCGATGGGCACCCGCTACTTTATTCCCTTTCGCAATTGTCCCCCTCACATTCCTCTTCTTCGAAAGTGATGCCCAAGAAAGTGCGAGCGTCAGGATTTCTCAGGTTGGTTGGTTTTAATTTTTTTCATAAGCTCGATAAATCTAAAACAATGCTGAAGTAAAAATCGGCATCAAGATGTGAACATTCCAAAATTGAAATGGGTATACAAGCTTCAAGTCCAGAAACATTGTGATCCTAACAGAAAAAACAATGATAACTATCGACTGAGATGGTTTTCCGGATTAAGGTCGGACGGAAGAGATCCTGGTGCTGGTTGGTGACGGGAAGATGATCGGAGTTTGAGGGACAGGGGCACTTAATTTGGGAAGAAGTGTATTTCAGTGCTGCGGGGGAAAGTCATAGATGGAGAGTTAAAGAAAAAAATCTAACCAGCAGTCGGGCTGAAGCTACCGTCCCTATTCATAAGAACAGTAAAATTAATGTTTATATAAACAATGAAATCATTCAAATGAACAGTGATTTGCATCTGACTTTTCCCTCACGTTCTTATAAACATTCATGTAAACAATAATTTTAGAAAAAATATTGGAACATCTAATAATCATAATAATATATATATACTGTTTATATATACCATTTATGTAAATGTATGTAATACGTATTGGATTCTTCTTTAACATTATTCATAATTTTAATGTGGATGCGAAGAACTGTAGCTTCAACCTGGCTGCTGCCCAACTCCCTCGCTAAAAAAACATAACAAAAAGCAATTAAATGCGCCATAATGGCAACGTGTCACGGATTTAGAAATTCTTCACTCGTCCCGTGCGGCCTTAGGAGGTTTTGTCCTGAACAAAACTCCCAAGTAAGCCTTCAAAGCGACTCAAGACAAGAGAGAACAACTCTAGAGAGAGAGAGAGAGTAGAGAGAGAATCTCTAGAGAACTTGTTACTCTTATTGCTTGGTGATTTACACAAATGAGACTCCCTCTATTTATAGGGAACTCTTGGTACAAAAAATGGCTAAGATTGTGACAAGTGTCACAATCTTAAGGGTAAGAAACATTCTAGACTACTTCTAGAAGTATAGCTAGGATTGTGACAAGTGTCACAATCTTAAGGACAAAGAATCATTCTACTTGTCACAATCTTAAGGACAAAGAATCATTCTAGGGTTTTCTATACAACTCTACAACAATCTACTACATTCTAAAATAATCTACAAGGGAAGAAGACTCTAGAAGGTAGCATAATTCTCTAGAAAAGTCCAGGTGGTGACATTCTCCCCCACCTAGCTTCGCGACGTCCTCGACGCGGTGCCTTCATGGAACTTTCGGATTTGATCTTCAAACTGCCACAGCGATTCCTTAGGTTCCCAGGTTGTCTCACTTGCGGGCAATCCCTTCCACTTGATCAAGTATTCTTGACGTGGCTTGTGACCCCTTAGTCTGACTTCCCGATCCGCCAAGATTTCCTCTACTTTTGTATCAAAAGTGGTGGTTATGCCCAATGGAGCACGCTTAAACTCTCCTCGTGTCGGCTCTTCTTCATCACCATGATAAGGTTTCAGACAGCTTACATGAAAGACCTGATGAAGGTTGAACTTGGAGGGTAAGTCTAGCCCGTAGGAGGCCTTCCCTATTTTCTTGATGATTGGGAAGGGTCCCTCATATCGCCGCACAAGCCCCTTGTGTAGCTTCCTGGTAAACTTGTGTTGGTTTGCCAAGATATTTACCAACATCAAATCACCTACGCGATATTCCTTGTGCTTCCTTAGATCTTCAAGCTTTGAAGGTGACATGGAATAAGGCGCTTTGGTGGGTGGTTTGGCGCTGAATTTCAACTCAGTCTGATGATCCACCTTTCTCCTAGGTGGTAGTTGCTTGAGCAACTCTGGTGGCCTGATATCCTCATAGCCCTTGGGGACCTCTTGGGTCTTCTTAGATGGAGGGGAGTGAATCTTCACTTCACCTTCCTTCATAGTAGCCAAGTAAGATTCCTCATCTTTCTCGACTTGCATAGCCGATAGGAGTTGGGTGGTGTTTGGCTTAGACATGGTGGGTATCATGCAAGGCCCACCTTCTAAGATGCACACCGAGTTGTAGTGAGAAAGAGACACTACGTTAAACTGTCTCAAGAATTCCATCTCCAACACGACGTTGAAGTCGTCCATAGGTGCGACGGAAAAGTCCACTTTTCCCTTCCACGTGCCAAGTTGTAGCTCTACGCCATGAGCTACACCATCAAGCGGTCTGGTTTCAGAATTCACCGTCTTCAGCCATCATTGACCCTTCTTGAGAGGGATGCCTAACCATGTGGCCTCTTCCTTCTTGATGAAGTTATGAGAAGCTCCCGAGTCGACCAAGGCATGGGTCTTCTTCCTATTGACGAACACCTCTACAAACATTAAGGATCTATCCTTGGTGGTTGGCTTGGTGTTGGCCTTGATTGAGTTGAGAAGTTGCAAACATCCCATGTATGACTTCTCTTGTACTTCCTTCTCCTCTAACATGGCATTTAGGGCCTTCCTCTTGAGACAATCTCTAGCCCAATGTGGTCCGTCACAAAGGAAGCAAGTATCCTTTGGCTTTTTGTCTTTGGAGTACTCTTTCCTTCCCTCCCTCGATATCGAAGGCCTGTCTCCACGCTCTTTGTGCTGTGGGGGCTTGTACCCCTTTACTCCCCTACCTTTGTCGTGGTTATCCTTCGAAAACTTGGGTTTTGAAGAGTTATCACTCTTGTGATACTCGAACTCTTCCAAGGTTTCTGCTACAGTTAAGGCGGTAGAGATGTCGTTGACCCCACGATGCTTGAGCTCTTGAGCCACCCATGACTTGAGGCCATCGGTGAAATTGAAGAGAAGATCTTCCTCGCTCATGTTCGTGATTTGAAGCATGAGAGTAGAGAACTCCTTAACATAATCGCGGATTGAAGAAGTGTGCTTCAACTCCTTCATTTTCTTCCGTGCATAGAGGGCCACGTTCTCATGGTAGAATTGCCTCTTAAGTTCATGCTTGAACTCCTCCCATGAGTTGATGGTACAAGTACCCTTTTCTATCTCACTATGCTTACGACGCCACCAAGTACCAGCAAGATTAGTAAGATAGAGATAAGCAGTTTGTACCTTGACATGCTCGTCTTGCATGTTTAACGCTTCGAAGTAGCGTTCCATATGCCACAGGTAGTTGTCGAGTTCTTTGGCATCCCGCTTACCATCAAACTCCTTCGGTTTGGGAGTATCCACCCTTGGTGTTGCTACTATTCCAGCTCCAAGGGTACCTCCGTTGGCCACTGCCCGCTTGCATATGGCCCAGTCTGCCCTGGTCTCCTCCAGACCGACGCGGTATTCCTCCATTTGTTCCTGGAGTTTGATTAGTTCCCCCAAGACCCGGTCTTGGAAGGCAACATTCTCAACACGTTGTGCTTCGAGGGTGGGGTTGATGGTGCTCAGAATGGATTCCTTGAGCGATTCGGATTGGCCCTCCAATCCTAGCTCCTCCATGCTTTGCTCTATGATGTCAAGACGGTCCTTGACATCCGCCACTGCCACCTCCACTCTGGTCACGGTGTTGTCAAGGGTGCTCACCTCCCTGTGAAACTGATCCCATTCTTCCATCTTGGCCAGTATCTTGGTCATGGTCTTCTCGATGCTATCGAGGCGAGACTCCACGGACGAGGTCGACTCTTTCGACCTCTTATTCTTTCGTGGCTCCTGGTTCTCCATGGTGACTACACTTGGTTCCGCCATCCCATGCTCGATGCTTTGATACCAGCTGTCACAGACTTAGAAATTCTTCACTCGTCCCGTGCGGCCTTAGAAAGTTTTGTCCCGGACAAAGCTCCCAAGTAAACCTTCTAAGTGACTCAAGACAAGAGAGAACAACTCTAGAGAGAGAGAGAGAGTAGAGAGAGAAGCTCTAGAGAACTTGTTACTCTTATTGCTTGGTGATTTACACAAATGAGACTCCCTCTATTTATAGGGAACTCTTAGTACAAAGAATGGTTAGGATTGTGACAAGTGTCACAATTTTAAGGGTAAGGAACATTCTAGACTACTTCTATAAGTATAGCTAGGATTGTGACTAGTGTCACAATCTTAAGGACAAAGAATCATTCTAAGGTTTTCTATACAACTTTACAACAATCTATTACATTCTAGAATAATTTACAAGGGAAGGAAACTCTAGAAGGTAGCAGAATTCTCTAAAAAAGTTCAGGTGGTGACAAACGCCACATCTAACTTTTTCCATAAGCTTCCTTACGTCAGGTGTACCCCAGGTCTAGCACGGACCAATTGGACTTAAGACTTTTGAGCACTTGTAACTGTGCAAGGTCGTTTTCATGGATCAAGTCATGAAAAGAACACGATTATTATAGACACAAATTTATGAATAAGTATTAATAAATCGTTTTTCATTAAAAATACTAATTAGCATAATACTTACCTAAATATTGCATACAAATATTTAATTTTCTTTCTGGTTATCCCAGTGCTGTCCCGGCCCTGCGCCTATATATATATAAATTTTTGCTAGCCCACCATGCACATGAGCATCCTCTCGTCTCTCTAATTTTCTTCTCAAGAGATCTGAAACATAATTTGTAAACATGGTGGGCACCAGAAGACTAGAGAGGTCAGATTACATTGTGAGAGTGAACAAGACCGAGATGGTGGCTGCAGTTCTGCCATTGCAAGAGTACTGGCTCCCACTATCTAATCTTGACTTGCTTCTTCCTCCTCTCGACGTCGGTGTTTTTTTCTGCTATAAGAAACCTGCAACCACCTCCGATTGGGATGATGCAGACAACCTTAGTGCTTTTGAGTCCATGGTCAGAGTGCTCAAGAAGTCATTGGCACAAACTCTGGTTTCCTACTACGCTTTTGCCGGTGAGGTGGTGCCAAACTTGGTCGGAGAACCTGAGATTCTCTGCAATAATAGCGGAGTATGTTTTGTTGAAGCTTTTGCAGAAGTAGACCTTAAAGACCTCAACTTGTATAACCCTGACAAGAGCATCGAAGGCAAACTTGTGCCCCAGAAGAAGCATGGTATTCTCGCTGTCCAGGTTTGGCTCAATATGTCACACGCTTCTCGCTGTGTATAAGATGGCTATGATTCCTCAATATTGCCTCTAACAACGAAAACTTTTTGCAAACCAAAGCAATGCAGAGATTCTAGATTAAGCTGCATCATTAATCGAGATGGGTATACCACCAAGCAGAAGAAAACACGTGATAAATTTTGTTCTCACGGCCCTTTTTTTAAGTTGATATTTTTTGTACTCAAAAACACGTTTTCTGAAATCTGTTGAACTATATCTTATATTTTTATTTTTTTCATGCAGAAACTTCGTTTAATTTTCAATGGCTTGATTATTATTTTCTTTTTAACAAAGTACTTATATAGAATACAAATTATAAACTTCAAAAGAATAAACTACAGAATAAACTTCAAAAGATCAATATCCATATTATAGATATCCTGCCTTCGTAAAAAATCTACAAAAGAAAAAAAAAAACCGAAAAGAAATCCTCTTTACAATGAATCTTCCTATCCAATCACACCTACACATATTCCAAATGAAACAAAAAAAAAAACTCCATTAATGCACTTCATGAAATATTTTGCAGGCTACTCGGCTAAAATGTGGTGGGTTAGTGGTGGCATGCACGTTTGACCATCGAATAGCAGATGCTTACTCGGCCAACATGTTTCTTGTTTCATGGGCTGAGATGGCTCAATCTAAACCAATCACTGTTATGCCATCCTTTCGTCGATCTCTACTCAACCCTCGACACCCCGGCTCGATTCATCTTTCCTTTGATGACATGTATGTCCCCATAACCTCATTGGCCCCACCCAAAGACCCAGAACCTGATGCAGACGTTCTCACTAGCCGCATATACTTCATGACTTCCGACCAACTCAACCGTCTCCAGTCACTGGCTAGCACCAATGGTCGTCGGAGGACAAAATTGCAGTGTTTTAGTGCATTCCTTTGGAAGATGATTGCCAAATGGGCTATTATTCAAAACATGGACAAAAAGGTAACCAAATTGGGTATTGTCGTCAATGGAAGGACAAGATTAAGCGAAGGAGATCAACATAAAGCTTCATTAATGGGTTCTTACTTTGGAAATGTGCTATCCATTCCCTATGGTGCCATGCAAGTGAGTGAGATTAACGACAAGTCGTTGGATAGGGTGGCAGATGAGGTTAATAAACTCTTGGAAGGTGCAGTGACCAAGGAACATTTTTTGGGACTGATAGATTGGGTGGAGGCTCATCGTCCGGTGCCGGGTGTGACAAAGATATATTATAATGGAAGCGAAGATGGACCGGCTTTGGTGGTATCATCTGGGCAACAGTTTCCAGTTTTTAAGGTGGACTTCGGGTGGGGAAAGCCAGCTTTTGGGTCGTACCATTTTCCGTGGGGAGGGGATGCCGGATACGTGATGCCAATGCCGAGTCCTGCCAAAAACGGTGATTGGGTGGTGTACATGCACCTCTTTAAAGGACAGCTGGAGTTCTTAGAAACTGAAGCTGCTCAGGTCTTTAGGCCCTTGACTTCTAATTATCTTGACTTCGACTAGATCATGATTCAATACTACATAGTATTTTAGGTTATCTAGGCCTTCTAAATTCTCTCTCTATATATAAATAATTAAGTTGTGCATGTACTATTTTATCTTTATAATGATGAGATGTAGTTGTTGTATTACTCTGTAATATTTCAAATTCCACTAATAACTTTGATAATTTTTTTTTATAAAGTCATTGCAAAATAGTTGTATTAATATCATTAAGAAAAATTCTTAATCCAACTCTGGTTATGGATAATGATATTCATATAATTAGTTTCACTTCATCAAAAAATACTATGGTTGAGATCAATTGAGAAGAGAATTCATGCCGGTCGTGCACCAGACGAACGCAGTGGGGATATTACTATAATAGCTTGAGTAATGATACATTTGCATTTTATTTATTATTATTTTATTATTTATAATATATTTTTTTAATATTCTTAATCATTAAGAAATATATATATAAAATTTTACTAATAATTACGTTCTTAATTATTAAATAAAAAAATTAAAACAAAAAATAAAATTATAATTTACGTCCCTCAACGCAAAACCATATCCATTCTTACCAATCATTCATTAGGTCCCTCAACCCAAAACCATATCCATTCTTATCAATCCCACCAACTCTTAGATGATCGGTCACTTCCACGTAGAATTTACGTCTTCAATAGCCATAAAAGTTGAGGGCATACTCAAGTAAATTAGTATTTTAATTTGAATAGCAGGGCAATGTTTGACAAGAGCGGTATAATAATCAATAATTGATTTGATTATTATTTTAATTTGATTTTTATAAGAGAAATGCCCTGATTATAAGCCTGATCAATAGTCATTTAAAAGAATTGAATGGTTGATCCATCTATTTTCAAAGCGTGTGCGGTAGTTATACAATTTATAAATAAAATTAGCATTCCCCATAAATATATCAATTATGTTACAATTGTAGGGGAGGGGCATGAATGAGATCTTTCCCTTAATCCACGTGAATGAGGTTTTCCTTTTTTTTTCTTTGTCCTTTAAAATTATTGTAAATGACCATCTACATCACACATGTCTCAAACTCTCTACAAATAAGGAATTTGAGTTAATTTATACGTACACAGAAATACGAAAAAAGAAGAGAGAGAAAGAAAGAAAAAAAAAAATTTGAGTAATAAAATTTTTAAATATTTTATCTTGCAATAGTAATTATTATTTTAGTTTTATAACATGTTATCAGTACGACGGTTCTATCAATTCTGAAACTAGTAGTCTTATTTTTCAAGTAAGTTTTTCAATATATTATTTGTGGTCTTTGATATGAATATTAAATATTTTATTGCTGATTATTATTTAAAATTTACGTGACCTTATCTAATATATTTTTGAGATATACATTTTTATTTCACTATTTATATATGTAGAAAAATGACAAATCTTACAAAATTGAAATTCGTTGTTCTTGATATATCTAAGAAAAATTATTTATCATGGATTCTTGATGTTGAAATTCATCTTAATGTAATGAACCTGGGAGAAACAATTAATGAAGGAAATCAAGCGTCACTGCAAGACCGTGTTAAAGTAATGATTTTTCTTCACTACCATCTTTACGAAAAATTAAAAATTGAGTATCTTACAGTAAAAGATCACTTTATTTTATGAAATAATTCAAAGGAGAGATATGAACATCAGAAAACTGTTATCCTCCCAAAAGCTCATTATAAATGGTTGCACCTGAGGTTGCAAGATTTTAAAAGTGTTAGTGAATATAACTTTACACTATTTAAAATCAGTTCAGTATTAAAATTATGCGGTGAGAAAATTACCGATAATACATTTACTATTTTTCATACTTCGAATGTGCTCCTGCAATAGCAGTATCGAGAGCGAAAGTTTAAGAAATATTCTGAACTTATATCATGTCTTCTAGTAGCTGAGCAAAACAATGAGTTTTTATTAAGAAATCATCAGTCACGCCCTACTTGTTCAATATCATTTTCTGAAATGAATGGTACTTGATAAGCTCAAAGAATAACGCGGTAATTGTAGTTCAGCTTTATGGTGTCGATTCTGTAGAGAGACAAATTAAAAGAATAGTATGATAGGAAAGAAACTAAAAACTATATATTAAATGATTAATGAGAAAAGAAAAAGTGATTTTAAATGAAAATTAAAATTAAACTAAAAAATTAACGGAAAAAGTAATCAAAGTTAACGAACAGTAGAGTGTCGGGAATTCCTTGCACATATCCAGTATTTTAAGTATTTTCAATTCACTGATAACTTAATTGAGAATTCAATTCCGTAATTCTCAACCGGAAGATATAAAATTATAAACTAAAAATTAAATCAAATATAGTTTTTTGAAAAATCATTCATCACTTTAAATCACAAAAATTGTTCATTGAGAAAATCCAATTACGACAATAAACCCAGATGCAATATCGATGCAAAGAATAAAATTAATATAAATAATCAATAGATCCAAACATAATTAAAGAACAAAATCATTCAATAGAAAAAGCATGACTGAATCTATAAATAGAATAAATTCTAAAATTATTCAGAAAAGAAAATATTCATAATATTTTGAGAATGATAAAATAAAGAATTTTAATAAATTAAAAATCAAATATTTGAATAAAAAATAAATTAAAAAATACTATCAAGTATGTAAGTTCATCCCTAATTCTATTTAAAAATTTAATTATCTATGAACATGATAGAGAACATAAATTTTAAGAAAATCAATGAATAATCTGTCATGAAGAAGAGAATTTTTTCCCGTCCGTACGCGTCTGGCTCTTGTTCACGTTCCAGCTCGTCCTTCTCTGTCCGTCTCAATATTCCTTTCGTTCCATTTTATTTATATGTATCAGCCTTAGGTCCCAAAGTCTCAATAGGACTCAAGTTGCCGTTAGCTATGGAATTAAAACCATGTGGGGCTTTTAGACTTGGACGTGTGGCTTGCTCCTATTTGCTTTTCGCTTCGCTTGCCTTTTCAATTTTCGTTTCCAGCTTTTTCGTTCCGCTTTGTTCTCTTTTTCAATTTCATTCATTCCGCTTCCTTTTCATATTAATTCCATTTATCATGCATTTCGTTCCAGCCACATCTATTTTTTATCCTCATCTCCATACATATATTATATATATATATATATCTCCATACGTTGATTATTTATCTATAAAACAAAATAAAATAAAAATAAAAGAAGATAAACAATTTTTAAAATTATCTCAATGTGAATAGAAATAAAATAAAATAAAATAAGTGAAATTTAGTTATTTCTATTATCATTATTTACAATTTAGTCAAATATTATGATATTTAAAATGTACTTTGCACACTCATCACACCTCCTAAATTATTCATTGTTAGTCTCTAACAATTTTCATGCAAAAATGATAAAAGAAACTAAAGAAGATCACACACAGAGGTCACCAAGTCACACTTTCCAGAGTTACATATCAAAACAATCTTAAAAATTCAGCAACCCAATCACAATTAATCCACATATAGCAATCTACAGAGTGTGTGTGTGATCCAAACTATATCCGTCTAACCACAAACTGTGACACATGCAACATCAAGAACATTTCAAACAAAAGGTTCAACTCTATATCTCACAGGTGAATAGTATTTCGTGCAGGGAATCTCTCTATGAAGTTGATAAAGGGTGTACACACACTCAAATAAGGAATTAGACAATTATGTACAAGCAACAAGCAAGCATTGATCTTATGATAGAAATACTAACAAATGAGAATTTTCACCACTTATTCCACAAGCATACTTGGGATCAGAACGATCAACATAAAAAGGTTGTAACATGACTCGGATTAGGGGCCAAATGAATAAAAGGATAAAATGGATTTAAAAACTTCCAAGTACATACCAATGGAATTTTATTAAATATCTCAATAGACTACACTCCTCACCTGATGCACTCTTCAACTTCTCTATCTTTTTTTTTTTGACTTTGCAGCTTACTCAATTGAACACTTTGCACTTATACACTCTTCCATTTTTCTTTTTCTCTTTTTTTTTTCTCATTCGCTCTCTATTTATTTTTATTTATTTTTTTAACAAAAGAAAATATGTAAATTCCACATGTAGCACCCACTTGGAAGCAATAAGGGTAGGAAAAATTAGTGTATAATCTATACTCCAAAGTGGAGAGGTATGGATGATGTGGGCATATGAAAAGAAAAAGTCTATATGTGTTTGTTGGCTCAAAATTGGATACTAAGGGTCTATGATGAAAATGGTTAGCTTGAAAGGCGCAAACGTTAATCCTAAGTTGACTTTCGTCATATCCCAAGTATATCTACCATCTTACCACAAATCATGTAATGATATTCTCAAAAGAAGTGTCCAATTTAACATATCAATAAACGCTTATAACAATTTTCTGCATTTGTAGGCTCTCAACTTCTCCCAAAATTCACAAGAATACTTGAGTAAAAGAGTTCTCTGGTTACATGTGTCAAACTACTATCTTACCACAAAACTTGGATACGTGCATTAAAAATTCTGTAAATGCCTCAGTAAAATGATCAAGATGGGTTTGATGAATTCACTAAGATGACCATGAATGGGCATGAGTACACATGTAAAAATGTGTCTGTATGATGCTTTTTTTTTTCAAAAAATTTTTGACACATGAAAATATGCCACAGAGTTCCAACAAACATCATTCTCACCTCCAACTTAAATGAAACATTGTCCTCAATGTTTAACAATCAAAACTAAATGGAGGGTACTGAAAATGGTAGTATACACCTGATGTAGGACATGAGATGACTCGCTAAACACTAGAGATGGCAAACTGAAATGACAAATTAACACTAACCTGCAAACAAAAACAAAGAAAACCAACAGCAACCAAAAAAAAAAAAAAGGGAAAAAAATAAACGAAAAACAAAAAAAATAAAAAATAAAAACAAAAAACAAACAAAACAAATAAAAAGAGAACATACCTGCGTGGTGTGGTTAAGGTTGATAGACTGGGTCCACAAGTAGAATCTCTTCCACTTCTGGAACTTCCCTATCAATTAATATTTTAAGGCGCTGACCATTTACTTTAAAAATCCTACCATCTTTAGGATCCTTTATTTCTATCGCCCCATTTTCAAAAACATTCATCACTACAAAAGGGCCGGTCCACCTAGACCGAAGTTTTCCTGGGTGCTTATGGAGTCTAGAGCCATATAAAAACACTTGATCATTGGGCTTAAATGTTTTTTTCAAAATATTTTTATCACGAAACGCTTTCATTTTAGCCTTATAGATTTTAGAGTTCTCATAGGCATCATTCCTCAACTCCTCTAACTCGGTCAATTGAAATTTTTTGAACTTACCTGCTTCTTCTATGTCAAAATTGAAATGCTTGATAGCCCAATAGGCTTGATGCTCGAGCTCCACAGGCTAATGGTGAGGCTTTCCAAAAACAAGTCTATAAGGTAACATGCCTAAAGGAGTTTTGAAAGTTGTACGTTAGGCCCAAAGTGCATCAACTAATCTTAAAGACCAATTTTTGCGATCCGAATTTACCGTTTTTTCTAAAATAAAATTTGCTTAATTTTCCTGTTTGCAAGTTCTGCCTGTCCATTTGTCTGGGGGTGGTATGCAGTAGAAATTTTATGTACTACCCCATATTTTTTCATCGAAGCCTCAAAAGAACGATTGTAAAAATATGTACCCCGATCACTAATAATAGCACGTGGTGTACCAAACCAAGATAACATATTCTCTTTAAGAAATTTAATTACCGTCTCATTATCATTGTTCCTGCAAGCTACTGCTTTCACCCATTTGGACATATAATCCACTGGCACAATAATATATTGATATCTAAAAGAATGAGGAAATGGTCCCATAAAAATTTCAATAACTAAAATTGGGTTCAAATGCATCATATTACGATGGGACATAGCTCCTAATTTTTGACTCATTTCACATAAACGACAATAGATATTTGCATCCTTAAACAAGGTGGGCCAATAAAATCCATACTGCAAAATTTTTGCAGTGGTTTTCTTCATTGAATAGTGGCCTCCACAAGCTTGGGAGTGACAAAATTCTAAAACGTTAGCAATCTCTTCATCAGGAATGCAACGCCTTAAAATTTGGTCAGGGCAGTATTTAAAAAGAAGAGGGTTATCCCAATGGAAATTACGTACCTCAGTTATGAATTTTCTCTTATCCTGAGCGCTTCAATCCACCTGTATCTCACCTGTAGCCAAATAATTCACAATATGAGCAAACGAAGTAATAGAAAGTAAATGCTCATCGGGAGAATCATCCCTGATTGGTAAATGGTTAGAAGTTTCCTCAAATGTGAGTCTCAAGAGATAGTCAGCCATTACGTTCTCCACTCCTTTCTTGTTTTTGATGGTGATGTCAAATTTTTGCAAAAGTAAAATCCACTATATTAGTTGTGCCTTAGCATCATTCTTTGTAAGAATGTATTTAAGGGCTGCATGATCTGTGAAAATAATAATAGAAAAACCAATCAAATAAGAGCAAAATTTATCTAAAGCAAACATTACAGCTAGCAACTCTTTTTCAGTGGTTAAGTAATTCATCTGAGCACTATTTAGAGTCCTACTAGTATAGTAAATAACAAAGGGCTTCCCCTCCCTTCACTGACCAAGAAAAGCACCTACAGCATAATCACTAGCATCACACATAATCTCAAAAGGTAAGGTTTAATCCGGTGGCTGCATTATGGATGCTGAGGTAAGCTTGCCAATTAGCGTCTTAAAGGCCTCTTGACAAGTTTGTGTCTACTCAAATGGAGCATCTTTACTAGGAGGTCACATAGTGGTCTGGATATAATGGAAAAATTCTGTATGAACCTCTTATAAAAGCCCACATGACCAAGAAATGATCTCACATCCTTTATTGTTTTAGGTGTAGACAATTTAGAAATTAATTCAATCTTGGATTGATCAACCTCTATCCCTCGGAAAGAAATAATATGCCCTAAAACAATATCTGAAGGTATCATAAAGTGGCATTTTTCCCAATTTAAAACCAGTTCCTTCTCCTCACAACGAGTCAACACTTTTTCTAAATTCAATAAACATGCATCAAAAGAGGATCCAAAAACAATCAAGTCATCCATAAAAACTTTCTTGCAATTTTCAATCATGTCACTAAAGATGCTCATCATGCAACGTTGAAAAGTAACAAATGCATTACACAATCCAAATGGCATTCTACGAAAAGCATAAGTACCAAAAGGACAAGTAAAAGTGGTTTTATCCTGGTCTTCTTATGCAATTTCAATTTGATAATAACCAGAATAACCATCCAAGAAACAGTAGAAAGGATGACTAGCCACACACAAGAATTTGATCAACAAAAGGAAGAGGAAAATAGTATTTTCGGGTGGCGGCATTCAATTTTCTATAATTAATGCACATCCGCCACCCAGTCACAAGTTTGGTAGGGACTAACTCTTCTAGGTCATTTTTCACTACAGTAATACCAGACTTTTTAGGAACAACCTGTGTAGAACTAACCCATTTACTATCAGCAATAAGGTATATGATTCCTGCGTCTAACAATTTTAACACTTCATTTTTTACCACTTCTTTCATAGTGGGATTAAGCCTACGTTGTGGGTCTCTACGAGGGCTAGCTTCTTCCTCCAAATTAATTTTATGTGAACAAATCAAGAGACTAACACCTTTTATATTAGCAATGCTCCAACCTAAGGCTGACTTATATGCTCACTTAGAACCTGAATTAATTTCTCACCTTGAGACTCAGACAATTCAGATGAGATAATAACAGGAAATGTATCATCTAGACCAAGGAAAACATGCTTCAAACCTTTAGGCAAAGGCTTCAATTCAACTTTGGGTGCTTTCATGCTTGAAGGAATCTGTCTTTCACTTTTTTCAGGCAACTCCTTGAATTTCGGTTGCCATTTCTGTGTGCCATAATCCTGAGTGTCGAAAATAGAACAAATATCAACTATATCAGATGAATTAGTAATGGAGTCAAACTCAGAATTAACTAGAAAATGCTTAAGGGATCAAAATCATGAGTTTCCAAAACTCCCCTATCCATCAATGAATCAATCATATATGTCTGGTGGCACTCATCATCCTCCTCTGACTGTTTTGTAATATGGAAGACATTCACCTCCAGAGTTATGTTTCCAAAAGATAGCTTCATGAGCTCATTCCTGCAATTGATAAGATCATTAGCAGTGGTAAGGAAATGCCTACCTAAAATCAGTGGAATTTTAGAAGTAGTATCAACAATAGAGGTAGTATCTAAAATCAAGAAATCAACAGGATAATAAAATTTATCAATTTGAATTAAAACATCCTCTACCACCCCCCGGGATACTTTGACTGAACGGTTTGCCAATTGTAATACCACAGTGGTTGGTTTGATTTCTCCTAACCCCAGCTGCAAATAAATAGAATAAGACATAAGATTCACACTGGCTCCTAAATCTAGCAAAACTTGCCCAAACTCTTGATTTCTAATGCTGCATGCGATGGTTGGGCACCCG
This sequence comes from Platycarya strobilacea, assembly GCA_036898215.1. Lineage (NCBI taxonomy): Eukaryota > Viridiplantae > Streptophyta > Magnoliopsida > Fagales > Juglandaceae > Platycarya > Platycarya strobilacea. Next base: position 48,372,306 of record CM072545.1, read on the forward strand.
GGATCTTTGTACTTGGGAGGAATCCGTTGCTCAATTAGAGCACTAACTTGCTCTATCAAGAACGCTGTCTTCTTCACGTGGTACCTCCTCTTGACTGTACACAAATCCTTGAGAACTTTTGTATAAGTAGGAATTTGTTTAATTACACGCAAAAGAGGAAGATTGACTTTTACCTGTTTGAGATTCTCCAGGATTTCATTGTTAGGATCCATAGTTAGCTTGCTTGATTTCATATTTGAGGGAATGGTACCTTAACATGAATCTTTGCCACCTCTAGTTCCTTGGGTAACTCGGGAGCACTACTATCTTGATCCTTCTCCACATCCTCTGATTTATCCGTTGTTGGGATGTGTGATGAATTACCACTACGAGTCACATTGACATTCACATCCTTCAAATTCTCTTGCGCCATGTGTTGACCATGGGGTGTGGACTGAATTTGAGAAGGAAACTTACCTCGCTCAGTCACACTCAAGGAACTCATCAGTTTTGACACTTGATTCTTTATCTCTTTATTTTCTTCCACAACCTGCGTAATCAAATATTCAAACTTTTGGTTAGTCTTATCCTGTGCTTCAATAAAAGCATGTAAAGTATCTTCTAAAGGACTCTTAGAAGATGTAGGTACATGATATGGTATATGATATGATCTAGTGGGTTGTTGAGGTGGTGTAGGTAATGCAAGTGGCTGGTTTTATGACTTCTAGCTAAAATTGGGGTGATTACGCCACCCCGGATTGTAGGTCTCAGAGAAAGGTGTAAAAGGCTTCTTGTACATGCCTAAGGCATTACATTGTTCCTCATACAACCCTCTCATCTCAGCAAATGTGAGACACTCTTGGACGATGTGATCTACCCCGCCACACACAAAACAAGGCCTAGAAGATTCTGCATGATTAGCCAAGTGTGCTGGCTTCAAGTCTTTGGCCTTTAGCAACTCTAACTCCCTAGTAAGCACCTCAACCTTAATCATCAAGTTGTCTTCCTTCCTGAGATGGTAAATTCTACCACCATTTTGGTTCCTTGTAGGTCGTGACCTATTTGTGCTCTCAGTCGCACTAGGTCCAGTTCAAGTGTGAACTTTTTTAGCGAGCTCATTGAGGTACTTTATGGCCTTATCAGGATTTTTCTACAAGAACTCACCATTACAAATCATCTCCACAAATTGGCACTCTCTAGGTGTAAGTCTTTTGTAGAAGTAATTCATTAGACGCCAACTCTCATATCCATGGTGAGGGTACATACTCAATAGCTCTTTAAATCTCTCCCAAGACATATATAGAGTCTCACTGTCTTTCTGTGCAAAGGTGGAGATCTGTCTTTTTAAAATATTAGTCTTATGCTGGAGAAAGTATTTATTAAAGAAAACCTAAGTCATTTCATTCCACAACGCAATGGATCTTGGTCTCAGTGAGTATAACCAACTCTTAGCCCTGTCCTTCAAAGAGAAAGGAAAAAACTTAAGTTTCACAATATCATCAGTTGCATTTTAACTATGGAAAGTCGCAAGTACCTCCTCAAACTCTCTAATATGCACATATGGATTTTCATTTTCCAACTCATGAAAAGTGGGGAGTAGCTGTATTACTCTCGTTTTAACATTAAGTTGACGCGTATTGGGTGGAAACATTATGCATGATGGTGTGGCTGTGCGTGTAGGGTGGAGGTAATCCTGAAGAGTACTAGTGGGTTGATTCTCGTGTTCACTCATATTTTTAGAAGCAGAATGACTATCAAACAAAGGATTAGAAAAATTAAACACTGAATTTGATTCTATCACAGGCCTACAAGCAAATCGACCTAATGTGTCTCTATACCTATTATGCATGCAAAAAGAAAAAAAAATGTGCAACACAAAAAAAAAAAAAATTATGAAAGAGAAAAATAAAAAGAAAATAATGTAGCAATTAAAAAGAGAGAACGAAGTTACCGCATTTACAAACTGCTGAATAAAAAAAAACTATCTAACAATTCTTCTACAGTCTCCCCAGCAACGACGCCAAAATTTGATAACGCCCAAAAAATAACTCGGTAATTATAGTTCAGCTTTGGGGTGTCAATTCCACAGAGAGACAAATTAAAAGAATAGTAGGATAGGAAAGAAACTAAAAAATATATATTAAACAATTAATGAGAAAAGAAAAAGTTATTTTAAATGAAAATTAAAATTAAACTAAAGAATTAATGGAAAAAGAAATTAAAATTAACGAACAGTAGAGTGTTGAGAATTCTTTGCACATATCCGGTATTTTAACTATTTTCAATTCATTGATAACTCAATTGAGAATTCAATTCCATAATTCTCAACCGGAAGATATAAAATTATAAACCAAAAATTAAATCAAATATAACTCTTTGAAAAATTATTCAACACTTTAAATCACACAAATTGTTATTCACATTGAGAAAATCCAACGACGACAATATACCCAGAGGCAATATCGCAGCAAAGAATTAAATTAATATAAATAATCAATAGATCCAAATATAATCAAAGAACAAAACCATTCAATAGAAAAAGCATGACTGAATCTATAAACAGAATAAATTCTAAGATTATTCGGAAAAGAAAACACTCATACTATTTTGAGAATGATAAAACAAAGAATTTTAATAAATTGAAAATCAAATACTTGAATAAAAAATAAATTAAAAAAATATCATCAAGTGTGCAAGTTCGTCCCTAACCCTACTTAAAAATTTAGTTATCCATGAACATGATGGACAACATAAATTTTAAGAAAATCAATGAATAATTTACCACGAAGAAGATAATTTTTTCCCGTCCGTACGCGTTTAGCTCTTGTTCACGTTCCAGCTCGTCTCTTCTCTGTCCGTCTCCATATTCCTTTTGTTCCGTTCTACTAATACGTTTTAGCCTTAGGTCCCAAAGTCCCAATAGGACTCAAGTTGCCGTTAGCTATGGAATTAAAACCATGTGGGGCTTTTAGACTTGGACGTGTGGCTTGCTCCTATTTGCTTTTCGCTTCGTTTTCCTTTTCAATTTTCTTTTCCAGATTTGTCGTTCTGCTTTGTTCTCTTTTTCAATTTCATTCGTTCTGCTTCTTTTTCATATTAATTCCGTTTATCATGCATTTCATTCCAGCCACATCTCTTTCTTATCCACATCTCCATATATATATATATATATATATATATCTCCATGCGTCTGACTATTTATCTATAAAATAAAATAAAAATAAAAGAAGATAAATAATCCTTAAAATTATCTCAATGTGAATAGAAATAAAATAAAATAAAATAAAATAAATGAAATTTAGTTATTTCTATTATCATTATTTGCAATTTAGTCAAATATTAGGATATTTAGAATACACTTTTGCATACTCATCAGTACTAAACTTGTATCATTCCCAAAAGTAAATGGTGCATCTTTTCGAAGAAATCAATAACGTGGACGTAGTAGGAGAAACTATAGAAATATTGGTTGCAGAAGTGATAACATTAAAATGGATAATAATATACTGTATCACCAGAAGTGGTACAACTTAGATAAGGGTAAAAGCCTCCAAAATAATTTTTCAAAAAGAGGTGAAAATGTGTGCCATAGATGTAGTATGACTTGGTCACGTACCTGTCGTACGGCCAGACACTTGGTAGATTTATACCAAACATCTATAAAAGGAAATAATAAAAGGTTTGAAAATAAATTTAGTAGAACTATCAGATGATTCATTAAATATAAATATCACTCATCTTGATAATTCTGATTTTTTTAAAAATCATGATGGTAGAATTGATTACTTAATTAGAGATGGAAGTGTTCATCTCAATTAATATATTTTTTTTATTATTTGTAATGAAAATTTTGTATATTTTATAGAATTATGGATCACACGGATAAATTTTTTATCTCTGAGTTTAATAAGAAAGATATATGTCTGACAGACAGTGCTACAACTCACACAATTCTTAAACATAATAAATATTTTTAAAATCTAACACTAAGTAAAACCTATGTTCATATTATATCAGGTTCATTAAATCTAATTGAGGGTTTCGGAAGAGTTTATATTGTGTTGCCTAATGGTACCAAATTTCGTATTGATGACACTCTATTTTCTTCACAATCTAGAAGAAATTTATTGAGTTTCAATGATATACGTCGTAATGGTTATCATATTGAAATGACCAATGAAGGCAGTAAAAAACGTCTTCTTATTACGAAGATAATATCAGGCCAGAAGCTCGTATTAGAAAAACTGTCTACTCTCTTGTCTGGAATGTGGTATATAAAAATGAGAACAATTGAATCATATGTGTTAGTGTACCAGAAGTGCAATGACCCCAAAGTATTTATGATTTGGCATGATTGTCTTGGACATTCAGAACCAATAATAATGAGATGAATTATTGATAATTTTGCATGGACATCTCTTAAAAAATCAAAAGATTCTTTTACCTAATGAGTATCTGTGCTCTGCATGTTCTCAAGGTAAATTAATTATAAGACCATCTCCCTCAAAAGTCATTGTTGAATCTCCATCCTTTTTATAAAGGATTCATGGAAATATATGTGGGCCTATTCATTTATCAAGTGGATCATTTAAATACTTTATGATTTTGATTGATGCATCAAGTCGATGGTCACATATTTGTATACTTTTTACTATAAATATTGCATTTGCTAGATTTCTTACTCAGATAATCAAACTACGAACACAATTTCCTGAGTATCCAACTAAAACCATTCGATTGGATAATGCAGGCGAATTTCCATCTCTAGTTTTTGATAATTATTACATGTCAATAGAAATAGATGTTAAATATCCTGTTGTCCATACACACACTCAAAACAATTTACCTGAATTTTTGATCAAAAAGTTTTAGCGAATCGCTATACAGTTACTTATGAAATCAAAATTATCTGTTTCTACTTGGGGACATACTATATTTTATGGAATATCATTAATTTGTACTATAAAATCTGCACATCATAAATATTTTCTATTACAGTTTGCATTTGGTCAACAACCAACTATTTCTCATCTTTGTATTTTTGAATGTACTGTATATGTTCTAATTACACCTTCACAACGTACAAAAATGGATCCTTAACGTAGACCTGAGATATATATTAGTTTTAATTTTCCATCTATTATTAAATACTTTGAGCCTCTTATAGAGGATATATTTAAAGCATATTTTGCAGATTGTCACTTTGACGAATCCATTTTTTCATTATTGGGTAATGAAAAGTCGGTGTCTAAAGTACGACAAGAAATTACTTAGGATAATAAAACTCTATCTCAATTTGATCCTCCTACAAATGAATATAAACTAGAAGTTCAGAAGATAATTCATTTGTAAAGTGTTGTAAATCAATTATCGGATGTATTTACTAACACTAAATGTGTAGTAAAATCATATATTTTTGCTGTTAATGCTCCAGCAAAAATTGAAATTCCTGAAAGACAAATGATCAAAATAGCAACAGGTGAGTCTAAGACACGCTTGAAGCGTACAAGACCTATTGGTCTAGAAGACAAAATTCTCCGAAAGAAAAAAATTCAAAATGAATTTGATATTCCTGAAAAACCCATACCCATAATATAGGTTACAAGTATAGTTGATACTCCTGAAGAGATCAAATCTTCTATTCTAAAAATTCTTGAAAATGAACTTCCTGAAGAGGTGTTTCATGAAATATTTTTTTCTGAAGAGTAATAGGTACCTGTAAATAATGAGATCTTAATATATTTCATGAGTACTGAAGAAATTCTGGATAGAAATAAAACTATTGTCGACAATATATTTTCATATAAAATAACAATTGATATTACCAGAAGTAATGAAGAAAGTGAGTCAAGAATCGTCAAAAAATGTCGACGTAAAAATAATTTACCAAAATAGAAAGTAACTATTGAAACTGAATTAAACTCGATAGAAAAGCGAGATATATTTGGACATGTTGTCCAAACACTAAAGGATGTAATGCATGTTAGTTATAAGTGGGTATTTATACGAAAACGAAATGAGAAAAATGAAATTGTGCGATACAAACTACGACTTGTCCCACAAGGTTTCTTATAGAATCCCGGAATTGATTATGAGGAAACATATTCTCTTATTATGAATGCAATTACATTCAGATTTTTTATTAGTTTTGTTGTTACAAAAGAATTAGATATACGATTGATGGATGTGGTCACTGTATATTTATATGGATTCTTAGACCATGACATATATATGAGAATTCCTGATAAATATAAAATGTCGAAAGCATTTATAAGTACATCAAGAAGTATGTACTCTATCAAACTTCAAAGATCTTTATATGGGTTAAAGCAATCTGGATGCATGTAGTATAATTGCCTAAGCGAATATCTATTGAAAAAAGAATTTGAAAATAATCATATATGCCCATTTGTTTTTATTAAGAAATCAGAATTCAGATTTGCCATTATTACGGTTTATGTTGATAATTTAAATATTGTGGGAATTTCTGAAAAGATCTCAAAAGTTACTATATATTTAAAAAATGAATTTGAAATGAAAGATATTAGCAAAATAAAATTTTGTCTCAGTCCAGCACGAGCACTTGCCAAATAGAATTTTTATTAATCAGTCCATATATTATGAGAAAGTTCTGAAACACTTTTATATGGATAAAGCTCATCCCCTGAGTACTCCAATGATTGTTCGATCACTTGATCTGAAGAATAATTCATTTCGTCATTGTGAAGACGATGAAAAAATTCTTGATCCTAAAATACCATATCTTAGTGCAATTGGAGTTTTGATATATCTTACAAATTGCTCTTGGCTTAATATTATATTCTCAGTTAATCTGCTTGCAATATATAGTTTTGCTCCAACTCGAAGGCATTGAAATAGTATTAAACATGTTATTCGTTACCTTTATGGTATGATAGATATGAGATTATTTTATCAACGTGGATCAAGTCCACAATTGATTGAGTATGCAGATGCAGGTTATTTTTCAAATCCACACAGAGGTAGATCTCAAACTAGATATTTATTTATTTATGGAGATACTGTCATATCATGGAGATCTGTCAAGCAAACATTATCTATCACATCTTAAAATCACTCAGAGATCTTTGCAATTCATGAAACAAGTCGGGAGTGTATTTAGTTAAGAGTAGTGATTCAATATATCCAAAAAAAGTGTGATATTCTCATAATCAATGATAGCCCAACAATTTTATACGAAGATAATACTATTTATATCACTCAAATCAAAGAATAATATATCAAAAGTGATATAAGCAAACATATTTCACTTAAATTTTTTTATACTCACGAATTTCAAGAGAAATGTGAAATTGATATCAAGTAAATACAATTAAGTGATAATCTGACAGATTTATTCACGAAGGCGTTACCAACTGCAATATTTAAGAAAATTGTGCAGAACATTGGAATGCGAAAATTTAAAAATCTATCGTTATGCACTTTTCAGGGAGAGTAAATGTCTTGAATACTTGTACTGATTGTACTCTTTTTCCTTCGCTGAGGTTTTGTCCCACTGGGTTTTCCTTTGTAAGATTTTAATGAGTCAATCTTAAAGCACTTGGCAGTACATAATAATACTTTACTCTTTTTCCTCGTCTTTGATTTTTCTTCCTATTGAATATTTTTTGACAAGATTTTAACGAGACAGATTCTTTATGGGTGGTCATTTAAGGTGGAGTGTTATAAATAGAGAGTTTGAGTCAGTTTATATGTCTACAGAAATACGAAGAAAAAAAAAAGAAAGAAAGAGAAAATTCAATTTTTGAGTAATAAAAGTTTTAAATATTTTTTATTATAATAGTAATTATTATTTTAGTTTTATAACAAATTAAGTATTATTCTTTTCCATAAGTATAGATGAATTCTTTATATTTAATTATGATCTAAAAGTAAAGATATAGTCTTCAAAAATAATATAATCTCTTATTCAATCTCTCTTCCATAACTCATTTTCTATTATATTTTATTTCTCTATCAATGTGTTGCTTAAAAAAAACATATGTTTTGTATATATAAACTAGCATGCGTTTTTTTTTTCTTTTAAACAATTTTGCATTTTGAGCTATAAGAACTATTAATTCATTTTTATTACCAATCGATATGTTAATATGTCATAATTCTGATGATGGACGATCCAAATTCAAGATTAGTCATTTTTTATAAAACTTGGTTTAAATTAAAAAATGATAATTCAATAATATAATCTATAATTTCTCAAAATAAAGAAAAATAAAATAAAATGGTACAAGTAATTAAAATGAAGCCACCTAACAGCAAGATTCAAATATTTTCAAAACTCAAAATGAAGCCACATAACAGCAAGATCCAAATATTTTCAAAACTCACCTACTTATATATTTAATTTTTTTTAAATTATTAAATTATTAAGAAAATAATTATGAATATGTTAATAATTTTTTTAAAATATTAAAAACATGAATATGAAATAGAGTTGGATATTGACAAATTGGATTTGGAAGGAAGAAAATATTAGTATGAAAGTTGAACGCATTTAATGCTAAGTCTAATTGATAGGACTTAGCATTAAATGGGTATTGCTAGGTATAGTCTTAGGCTTGCATGCATACAAATAGAGTCTACGGTAATTTTATTTTTCAAATTATGGTGAAAAGTAAAAAAAAAAAAAAATCCCTTTGAGTTGGCTTGGCCCGCGCCTTGACAAGGCTGTTGTCCCTCCTTCTACTCGTAGAGAGAGTCGGAATTACGCCTTTGTATGACGGATTGATTGATAGTAGGATCAATCATGTTTCTTCTTTCTCCGAATTGGTTCCTAGTGTCAGTCAATCAAGATTTGCCATCAAGAGAGGGAAGAGCCTTTACTTTAGGTTATTAGGCCATTTGCGCAATTCCCCTGTCCATCGATCGGCGAGTAGATGATTTAGCTTCATTCCTTCCCTCCAGCCTATCCTTTCCCCTCCATAGCGATTCTGTTCGAGACCAACTTCCCGGTGTTCGAACATCAAGGGAGCATTCTCCTCTTCTCCTTATGAGTTTATAATTGATTTTGCATTAAAATACTTTTTCTTGGCATTTATCTTTCTAAAAAAAATGGAATAAACTATCGATCGATCGAAATCTTTTTTCGAAGCATAATTCTGTTTGGTTTTAGAGAAATAAACTTTGTTAAGGTCTAGAGTTTGCCTCTTTGGTCCAAAGGTAATAATTTGGTTAAATTCATAGGCTGTTCTTAACGTCTTTTATTGGTGCTCCTTACAAAAAAAATTAAATTTGAATTTAGAATTTTCTAAAATATAACTAATATTTTTTTAGGTGATTCAAGTTACAGTTGCTTCCAACATTTTCTTTAGGCGATTCAAGTTATAATTTCATAATTTTCATAAAAACATGAGAAAATAATGAGAAAATAGAATACTTGACAAGTGAGACCAGGGAGAACACGCAATCGGTGTTCCTTTTTAGCAGTTCTTTGTCCAATTCCAAAAAGAAAAGAAAATACTTGTGAGAGAGACAAAAAGATCGTAAACTAGAGAGAGCTTCCCAGTAGAAAATTCTTTAGAGTTTTCGAAGGAAGACAGAGGGGAGGGGATTTGGGAATAAAATGAATCGTTTCATTTAATTCGTGCGTGGCCAGTCCTTCCCCTTGAGCTACACCCAAAATTATTCTAAGAGTAATAAAATAGTTATTATTTTATTATTATTATTTTTGTAATTTTATATTATTATTTTTAATTTTATTTAATGATTAGAAAAGTGATTATTAGTAAAATTGTATATTTTTTAATTTTTTTTCTTATTGATTAAATGTCAAAACTTTTATAATTTTTCTTAAAAAAATTCAAATATACTATAAATATTAAATAAGTAATAAAAAACAATAACCCCATCACTACTCTTATAGTAATACCATTTTAGGGGTCACGCGTGGCTCCATCGGCTTCAGAGGCCTCGGTTCTCTCAGACGGTCCCTCTCTTCTTTGTATCAGGTGGCGCGTGTGACTTAGCTCTGCTTCTATCATACCTTTCCACTTTCTATAATCTGTGATCTTACTCGAGAGATCGTGGACCTATTCTTCAATTTATTCCAGATAAAAAGTAACAGTGCACTCGCCATCCACGCCGCTTCTAGCGGTGGTTTCATTGTTCTTTTTTAACGAACATTTTTTTTATCTATCTTTCTATAAGATGACATCTTTCGGGACATGGGTACGGACCAATCAATTGGTCTCAAATAAAACTTTTTTTTTCACTTTCTTTGCATTGTTATTTGTTTTTTTAGGGTGATTATCGAGGAACCCTATCTCCTCCTCATGTATCATATTTCTAGTGCAATGAAATATGTTTGCTTAAAAAAATACTATACTATATAGACGACGTAGAATAAGTGGTCTATAATAGCAGGCTTGGTTCTCGAGTTTTGTCCTAATTCTTCCTTGGCATTTACTTCTCTTTCAACTTCACCCACACAGATCATATACAAATTCTCTCTACCACTCATCTTTTCTGAATATCCGAACGGTCATCCTCAAATTTCTCTTATCTCAAAAAGTTTTTATACAAGAAATAATCTTATGAACGATCCGGCTAGCAACAGGGTTTTACTAGCCCCCCACTCAAATGCCGACACCTAAGCATTTGAGGCCTTGCCTCATGAAGCCACAATCTGCGAAGCTAACTCCCATCCACCAGCCCTCCCCTCTCGACCCTCTCGCAATCCCCTTTCGCCTCCCACCCTCCACCCCTCTCTCGGCGTTCGTAAGCGTGAATTTGCCCCTCTTGGCGTCGTCTCTTCCATCGGAACTAGATAAATTTTCGTACCAAGAGTGATTCTTTATCTCTGTCTATCTTGCAACAAAGAGGCTCTCGAATAGCAGCTTTCGCACAGTTTCATCTCGTCTATCTCGACTTCAAATTGTCTTACTAGTCACTGCCAAACAAAGGTAAACCTTGAAATTCCACTATAAATTATGGACGCCGAACAAAGGTTTTTCTATGATGTTTTTGGTAATATTTTTATGTGAACCATATCGATTACACTATACTTCATGGACTATAAATTTGTGAAATTGTTTCTAGTAATATTTCTATGTGAAATCATTTCTAATAATGTTTTTTGGGATGTAAATTTGTGCAAGAAGAAGGAATATATTACATTTGGCTTACCACATTTTGGTTTAGCACATAAGTTGTTTGATAAAAGTTCTAAGTGAATATCTTATGAAAGGATGCTCACTTGTTATCATGTTTGATAAGATGCACTTGGGCATCAGAAGTGGTGGTCGGAGATGGTGGGCTACACTTGGGCATCATGTTTGATTTCTTGCACGTTACAAAGGATTCAAAAGTCGAAAGATGAAGTATCCTACAAGTGAGAATTCGAAACTAGAAGAAGAAGAGAAATTTCATCCCAATCTTGTGTGGCCGGTTTCATTTCTGTAAGTGAGAATTCGTTGACGTGGCATTCACTGATTGGTGGGCTAGCAAAATGGTGTTGCTAGCCCAACCGTCCCTAAGATGCACTGTTTAAACAATTCTACAAACAGACTTCACTTATGATTTATTTAATTTATTTTATAATAAAATATATTATTATAAAGCATTAAAATGTATTTAATATATTTTAATATATTTCAGCCAACAACAAAAATTGGCAGGACATTAAAGCATTAGTATTGTACTCATCAGAATTTTCTTTTAAAATTTGATGAAAAATACAAATTTGATAGAAAGACAACATATAAAATAATCATACATTTAATTCATTAAATATGACGAAAACTTTTTGATGAGTCCAATATATGATTATTTTAGATGTTGTCTTTCCATCATTCGGTATATTTAATAAGTCTAATGTAGAATTATTTTAGGTGTTGTCTTTTTATCAAACTTATAATTTTTATGAAATTAAAATTTTTTTTTTTAATAAATCTAATGCTATCGCTCTTAAAACAGGGAGTGGGAGGGGGAAGGAGAAGCAGCGCTCGAAGAACGAGCTAAGTCATGCAAGATCACGGAAAAATAACAAGCAAGCGGCAATTATAAGATTTAAATATGTTTATTAATATTTTTAATTAATAATAAATATTCTTTATTAATATACTTATAACTATTATTCAATAATAATTAAATAAATTTTAATTATTAGTGGGATCTACCTTTTATCAAATCTGAAAAAAAAAATCTCATTTTATTTTTAGACAGCTGAGACCGCCTCTCTCTTTCACGTTTTTATAATTAATTTGTGATATTTTATTAGTACACGTGGACCACATATTCTTAAATGAATAAAACATTTTTTTATTTATATTCTTATACATTTAATATTTAATTATATCAATACATTATAAACACAGTTTTTTATCACGCTGCATCACTCTACAATATCTTAAAAAATTCAAGAATAATAACCGAATAATTGAATTTGTCAGGAGAAAGGAAAGGCAATAAAATCAATGTGCGCTGCAGTCAAATTAGGTCCGGTTTGGATTTAATTTAGATTAAATGAGATGAAATGAATTTTGAAAGTTGAATAAAATAGTATTAGAATATTATTTTTTAATATTAATATTTTTAATTTAAAAAATTTATATTAGGATTTAAAAATATTATATATATTACAATTTTAAAAAATTAAATTAAAATTTAAAAATATAATAATAAATTTAAAATAAATTAAGATGAGTTGAAATCGAAAACCAAACCACGCCTCCCTGCCCAATGTTTACCATTATTGTGTACTTTTAATGTATTTTATCACGCTAAAATGGAAAAATAAAAAGAGTTATTGTATCAGGCTGTTATATTGGGCCAATACCCTCTCACCAAATGGTTATTTGAGATATTGTTTGAATTTAGAAATGAGTTGAGTTTATTTTAATTTATTTTAATTTTATTATTATATTTTTATAATTTTTATACAAAACATAAATTTTTATATATATTTTTGAAATTTCAATACATATTTTTTAAATTCTAATACATATTTTTCAAATTTCAAAATAATAATAATATTAAAAAATAAACTAAACTCCTCTCAACTCATCTCATTTTCAAATTCGACCGAAATTTAAGTCTCCCAATACATACATAGAAAAATATTTGGGACACAAACACAAAACAGAACACGAGAAATATGTCTCCTTATGTGGCAAAACATATTTTCTAACTATCTCGGCTTCGGCTATGATCATGATTTAATACTGTTATTGTGTCTTCATCATCTCTACTGTTATGATCTGTCATTAGAATTCTGCAATGAAAGAGTCTATTCTGCAAGTTCAAACTTGGGAATTATCCAGACAATAGATAATTATCCATTTGTTTTTTAACAACTAGGTGGCTTTTACTCTGATTTTAATGTAGGCAACGACTGAATTTAGTAATTAAGACTTAAATTTTAAATACCAATCATTTTCTTACTAAATTATACAACCAATTAAATTTGGAAAATAATAAACTCAATCATTTTGACAACCTTTTTAAGAAAATAATCCATAAATAATTGTGTTTGATCATTATTTACGGATTACAAGTATTTTTATAGTAATTCCGATATGCAGCAAACTTTCCTTCTTTAGCGTCTTTGACATTGTGGAGATGATCTTCAACATCTGTTATTTATATTGGGGACCTTGAAGCTAGTCCTGTTTGGATACGAAGTTAAGTTGAATTGAATTAAATAAAATATTATTGTAATATTATTTTTTAATATTATGAGTGTTTTGAAATTTGAAAAGGTTAAATTATATATTATATTTTATCTGAAAATTTGAATAAATATATAAAAATTTAGAAAAATTATAATGATGAAATGAAGTGAATTAAAGAGGATTAAACATCTAAACGGAACTTAATCTTAGAAAGTTGTTGGGGGCTGTGTATTAGACTGAATATCTTCAAATACTTTTAACAATTTTTACACAACTATATTTTAAATAAAAAAACATTTTTTTTATCTATATATTTTGTAATATTAGACTTTTGACAATGTGTCGAAGAAGCGGAATTATTAGAAAAAAAAAAAAAAAAAAAACTCTTACCTAAAACCAAAAAATAATGAGCTTGAGCATAAGTACGAAATATGGTTTGGACCGTGGGCTTTTTATGGGCCGAGGATAGTCCCAATCGAAGGGGATCCCTATAAATTTTGCAAAGATGCCAAGTATGTATCCATGGTGATCCCTATAAATTTAACAACTGGTTTTGATTTAGGATATATTTAACAATTGATTCAAAGACCAATATGCGTGTACAACTTTTTTTTCCTAAATAATAAAGCGTCGTTATGTAAAATTTCAAACTCCACTAATAACTTTGATAATTTTTTTTTATAAAGTCATTGCAAAATAGTTGTATGAATATCATTAAGAAAAATTCTTAATCCAACTCTGGTTATGGATAATGATATTCATATAATTAATTTCACTTCATCAAAAAATACTTAATTGTTTTTATTTTGAAAAATTATACTTATAAGGGTGTGGATAATACACATAGTAAAGCGCTTGCATAACATTATTTGATTTGAAATATAAAACTTTATAATATAAATTATATATTATTATATAAATAATATAAATAATGTATTTACCTAACGACTTATACATAAAATAACTCTTTTATTATATAACCATATTATATTTAACAAGGAATGGTAATAGGTTGAGAACAGATCCAATAAGCTTTTGCGCCGTATGGATAGAGGAATAATCCATCCCAAAGTAGGCAGATCCAGATCCACCTCATGTAGGCTTTCAATGACTTGACTTGGACCGTCGACAAAGTCCTTTTATCTTTTTCCAGGATGCGAACCGCCCATTCCTTAGGATCAACGTGCTTGTCGTCGAGCTCCACGTAGGCGTATATTGTATAGTCGTGTATATATGCGTCGTCATACGCGAGCGTGGAAGGCCATTTGAAGGCGTAAAGTGAACCAGTTGTGTGGAGAATTTTGACGAACACATATAGGGCAGTGGGAGTTGGAAGTTGGAGATGGTGAGGTAGGTTATTCCCAACGAAACAACATGAGCAAGATAATGTAATCTAGAGGGTTGGGTTGGTTGAGAATTGAGAAGCGAATCCATGCAGGTCCTGCAACAGACGAACGCAGTGGGGATATTCGCATTAGGTAAGGATAGTCCTACAGTTTACAACCCCACTGCTACAGTACTACTTGTTTACTAATAATATTTGAAATTTTTATTTTGAGTAGTGCTACATGTATTTATATTTTTTATTTATATTTTTTACTTACAAGACTCATTTAATTAGTTTTATTTTGAAATTCAAATTTTAAATTTTAAACTTCATAATTTTTAACATGACTAACATGTGGAGAAATCAATTTTTTATAAGTTTTTTTTAAAGGACATTTAGTATTTTTTTATTTTTATTTTTTAAAGTATTTTTTAATATGTTTAATAATTAAGAAAAATATTAAAAAAATATATATAATTTCATTAATAATCATTTCTTTAATCATTAAATAAAAAATAATAACTAAAATAATAATTAAAAAATCTTGATAAGTGTATCATTATTTAATCCTTACGTTTCTCCAACCCAAAGCCATATCCATTCTTACCTCCTAAAATAAAATTTTTTTTTTCAAATATGGATTGTATTGAAATCCACATAAAAACATTTTAATTTTATGACTAAATGAAATGAATTTTTTAGATTTTTAAAATTTTTTATTTATAAATAAATTTATTTTAATTAATTTTATTCTAAAATAAGAATTTTTCTATTTGTTTATTATTTAGATTCAGGACGGAATCACTCTTTGACTTGAGGGACTTTAGCCCCTCTAAAATTTTTAAAATTTGATAAAAATTAAACTTTAAAAGATATTTTTATGAAATAGATTATATAAAAAATTAATATTTGTTTCTTTCTAAATTTTATTTTATAAATTAACTCTTTTAAACTAGATTTTTTAATTTTACATTTATTTAGATTATAAAAAATTTTAAAATTTTAAACTGTATATAGTATTGCTCAAAAATAAAAAATTCCTATTCTTACCATTGTTACCAATTCCACCGCTCGCTTCCACGTAGAAGTTACGTCTTCAGTAGCCACATATAAGAGTTAACGGCATACTCAAGTAAATTATTATTTTAATTGATAGCAGGGCTATGAATGACAGTAGAGCGGTATAATAATCAATAATTGATTTTAATTTAATTTTTATAAGAGAAATGATTATAAGCGGTGAATACTCATTTTAAAAGAATTGGATGGTTGATCCATCTATTTTAAAAGCGTGTGCGGTATTTGTTCAATTCATAAATCTATTTTGCATTATCCATAAATATATTAAATATTATTCTTTTTCTATAAAAAAAAACATAAATCTATTTTGCATTATCCATAAATATATTAAATATTATTCTTTTTCTATATAAAAAAAAGATGAATTCTTTATATTTAATTATGATTTAAAAATAAAGATATATTCTTCAAAAATAATCTCTTATTCATTCTCTCTTCCATAACTCATTTTCTATTATATTTTACTTTTCTATCATTGTGTTGCTTAAAAAAACCTATGTTTTGTATATATAAACTAACGTGCATTTAAAAAAAAAACACAATTTTGCATTTTGAGCTATAAGTACTATTAATTTATTTTTATTACCAGTCGATATGTTACTATGGCATAATTTTGATGATTAAAGCATGGTTGAAATTAAAAGATGATAATTCAATAATATAATCTATGATTTTTTAAAATAAAGGAAAAAATAAAATGATACAAGTAGGTGAGTTTTGAAAATATTTAAATAATGCTCTTAGGATAATGATGGAATTACAATCCTCTTAGGCTCTTACTATCCATTTATTATTCTTTTTATATTTTATATTTTTCTTAATTTTTATTTTACTTAATAATTAAGAAATTGACTATTAACAAAATTGTATATATATTTTTTTATTTTTTCATAATGATTAAAGATACTAAAAAATACTTAAAAGAAATTGATAAAAAAAATTAAAAAAAATTTAAATACACTATAAATAATAAATGGGTAATAAGAGGACAATCATTTTATCACTATCCATGTTATTATATTGTTTTATTTTGATTGTTTTGTTGAGAAATAAATTTCATATTATTTGTGGACAAGGTCTTGAACATACTTATAAATAATGTATAAATTTATTTTGTTGAACCGATTTTATAAGATGAGTTAAGCTCATGAATTTCTACATGGTACCATAGTCTGCCACAAAATGAATGGGGGCTCACACTACTTATCCTATGACAAAAACCAGAAAATTATTGGCCTATACGTGATAAAGGGTGTTGAGAAATAAATCTCACATTACTTATGGATAAGGACCTAAGGTCTTAGACATACTTATAAGCAATACACAAACCTCTATTGTTGAACTGGTTTTATAAGATAAGTTAGGCTCATAAATTTTTTCATATTTATATATTTAAATTTTTTTAATAAAAATAATCATTAATATTTAAAATATTCTTTTTAAAAATTATTGCAACCATGAACTTGACGAAGATTTCAATCCTAACAATTGGATTTGCAACGGAGAAAAGTTGGTATGAAAGTTGAACATATTTAGTGTATGTTTGGGATTGCGGTAGAAAATATTAATTTTAGTTTAAAGTTTATTGCTTAAAGTTTAATGTAATAAGTTCTATTACTAAAAAATCATTTACTGTTTGAGATATATATTTATCTAAAACGTTTTTTAGAGTTAGTTACGATAATTTTTTAAAATATATAGGTAATAGCAGAAGTTTTTTGATAAAAATTTGAATTTAGTACTTTTAAAAAAAATTGATTTTAGTTTTTCTATCCACCTAAAACATGTCATTTTTTTAAAAGTATTTTTAACTACTTAAAAATAATTTTCAAGTCTTAAAATACAATCCCAAACCGGCTCTTAATGCAGTCTTATCAGAGAAGTATTGTTGTAGTGACTAGTCTCAACTTATTTGGATTTGCACTTTGAATTTAAAAAATATTTTTAAATAATTAAAAATATTATAAAAAATAATATATTTGATAATTTTATAAAAAATATTTTAATCAATTAAAAAAAGGTTGAAAATCAACTTTTTATAAAATATCAACTTGAAAAAGCTTACATAGATAATTGTATATTTAAAAAAATTATTGTAACTAATTTTAAAAATATTTAAAATACATATTTATTAAACATTAAATAACTTTTAAAATATAGAATTTATTATTTAAATTATAAATTATAAATTATAAATTCTATAATTATAAGTTATATTTTTTTTATCTCAAACATACACTCTATATATTATACTATTTAGACGACATAGAACCAGTGGTCCAAGTGCACCTTGGTTCTGAGTTTTGTCCGAATTTTTTCTTGCCATTTACTTCTCTTTCGACTTCCCCTACACAGGTATGATGATGGCCGGCTCAAAGGGATAGGCAATAAGATTACAGTCTAATGCTCTCAAATTTGAGTAAGTCCCACCTCACAAAGAAAAAACATCATAAAACTTTATCTAGTATAAAAGATAGGAAATATTTTATTTAAAATAAAATCAGTAGTAAATGATAAAAATTGATTAAAAAACAAGTAAATATAAAAATTTTACTCAAAAGGATTTTATTTAAAATGTACAAAATTTCCAAATAATAGTAAAATTGGAATAAAATAACAAAATAATGTATATTTTAATATAGCAAAATTTTACTATGTTTTGCATCTCAAAATTTTCAATAGGATTTTATTATTTAATATTTAAATATTAATCTTATTTTTAAATTAAAGTATTATATATTTGATGCTCGCTTAAAACTGTAAAATATATTCAGCCGCTCCGAATAAAGACAAATTATCTCTGCCTCTCATCTCGTCTGAATATTTAAACGGTCATCCTCAGTTTTATCTCATCTCAAAAAAGTTTTTAAACAATTATAATAAACATATGGACAGTAAAAAAGTTTTTTAAAAATATATCTTTAATATTGAACAGTAAAAAAGTCTCACAGTGAACGACAATCCGCGTTTCCTTTTTTTTACATCTAATTTTGAATTTTTCGGCCAACAACAAAAATTGGTAGGACTTATCACAAATACATATTTTATAAGATTTAAAATATATTTATTAATATTTTTAATTAATAATAAATATTATTTTTTAAATATATTTATAATTATTATTCAATAATAATTAAATAAATCTCAATTATTAGAGAAATATACTCTTTTATCAAATATTAAAAAGAAAAACTATCTCATCTTATTTTACTATTTAAAATTAAACCTATACTTTTTTATAAATTATTTTATCTTATCTTAAGTCAAAATTTTTATTATTATTTAAAATATCTTATCTCGCTTGTAAGTTCAATCTTTTTATACATTTTCTCCTTTTAGTCACCTTTAATTTAAACTTTTGCCCATTCCGTTTACTTTATCCTTTCTATACATGTTTTTTTTATCAATTTGTTTTTATTGAATTTTTGAAATAAATCTTTATTTTTAGACTGCTGAGACCGCCTCTCTCATTCACGTTTTTAAAATTAATTTGTGATATTTTATTACTACACGTGGACCACATATTCTTAAATGGATAAATCATTTTTTTTTTTATTTATACATTTAATATTTAAATATATCAATACGTTATAAAACAGTTTTTTATCACGCTGCATCACTCTATCATATCTTAAAAAATTCAAGAATAATAACCGAATAATTGAATTTGTCGGGTGAAAGGAAAGGTAATAAAATTAAGAGTACTTCACCCAGTCGAGTAAAAGCAGTCGGCATATAGTCTACTGACGTGGCGTAAGTCAATTTTGAAATTTTTAATTATTAAAAAAAACCGAAAATAGGAGGTTTAAAATAGAGCTTTTCAGATTTCAGATTTAGTTTTTGTTTTCTCGCTTCTTTCACATTGCTACTCTGGTCTTCTTGTTCAGTGTGCTCTGGTTTGAGATTCTTGGGTTTGTACTCTGCTCTGGTATTCGTCTTCGTCTTCGTCTTATGGCTGGCGTTCGAGTTCGTCTTCGAGTTCGTGGTGTGGTCTTCTCCTCGACCTCGTCTTCGGCATCGTGATTCTCAAGTCTTCAAGTGGATGTGGATCATCCAGTCAACAGCGACGGAGCTGGATCTTCAAGTTGTCTTCTTCATGTGAAAGTTCGTCATCTTGGGTAGATGAAAAAATAAGTTCCTTTTTCCTGATTTCGAAAGCACTTTGTCGTGATTTCGACGACCACTACGACATCTTCGTGTAGTTGCTCAGACATTTGTTAGATGGTAAAGCATTTTTTTTAGTTGCTTTATCACAATTTCTTGGGAGTTCTAGTTCTAAGAACAATGTTGATAAAATAAAGGCACTTGACATCTATTTATTGTAGAAGTTTGTGCTAATTAGTGGTCTGTGCGTACCAATTTAGAGAAAGACCACGTTTTTTTTTTTGGTGCTATGAACATGAACATGAATTTTACAAAACTCGATGATCGGGTACTTTTCTCTTTTGGACCATGGATAATTATACAATAGAGGAAAGTGAGAAGGCAATCCTAAATAGTGTTTGGGGGCTTTTGATTATGATTTGCTTAAGGGAAAAGAAAAAAAAAAAACAAAGAATTTGGGTTTGATTGATTGGTATTTTAAAACATATTTCTGTCAAAGTACCTAGACTTTCTTGTATAAACAAAAATCTTTTTCTGTAAAGCATCCGATTCAATATTTGAATGCTACAAGCCTACAAGATATAGATGCCTCAAAGAAGTTTGTTAAGAAGAGAGAAAGTAAAGCTGTACTGCATCTTTCAAAGTTCTAAAAGTTATGTGAAGCCATTTCCTTGCATTAATTTCTCCCTTTTTTAATGTCATGATTTCCTAACTGTTCATTGTTTACATTTAGACTAAACAAATTGCAGCCAAAAAGTTATAGGGGAAAGTTAACTTACATTTGATTTGAACAAAATCTTGGTTTTAGTCAATACTTTAAAATGATAGTGCCAACTCTATTCCCTACGAGCAGGGAGAGGGATGTGGACTAAAAAAGAAATATAGGTTTCTGCTTTTGATGGATTGGTAAAAAAAGCCATCCTAAACTGTCACAATTTAAAATGTTGTCAAAAGCGGGATTTTTTTAGTTAATTGAATGGATCCCCATGTTATCATATCTATTTTTAACTATTTGAAAAACAGAATGAGGAGTGAAGCGTCGTAGACAGTCACATTCAAAGATATTAGGTTGTGCAACTTCATTATTTCGATCTGAACTATGATATCAAGCACAACAAAGGACTATAATCAGAGATAAAAGAATCCTAGAATCTAGCTGGTAGATGTTTTGTTTTCTATGGTACATTAAAATTAAACAATTAATATACAAAGAGCACATTTAAGGAAGATGGAGACTTAGAAAGTTATTACTTTAATTATCTTGCTTAGGAATATAGGATTAGGAAGTTGAAATTCTAGTTTTTGGGTTAATTACAGGGACACCTATACTAGAGTTGAGGAAATTTATACTGTAGGAGACTTGAGTGCAGGAAAATTTCTTTTTCTCTTAAAAGTGTTTAGAACTGTGGGATATTGTGGAAATCATATCTTGATAAAGTTATTTCCGGGTTTGTATTTAACTATTTTATTAGCATTGATGATGATTACACAAAGTCGTTACTAGTTATGTGGGTGCACAGATTTTTTAAAATAATCAATGAATTTCAGGGGAAGTTTGATCCCAAAGATGAGAGACACATACAAGGAGATATTCAGGAGCAGCTAGAAGGATCCTACTCAGAATGGGGTTAATCCCTTCAAAAACTTCTATAATGGGGTGGCACCTTTTTGTAATGGGATGATGCAAATGCTAACTCCTGAATTGGACAGGAAATTTTTGTATTGCATGTAATTCCTAGAAATTGGGAAAGGAAATTTGTGTATTTCATGTAATTCCTGGGATATCATTTTGCAGTTTGCATTCAATTAATTAAACTTTCCTTTCATTTTAATGACTATATTGCTAGTTTAACTTCTTTTCGTTTTTTGTTGTATTCAATTAATGACTATATTTGTGTATTTCATGTAATTCCTGGGATATCATTTTGCAGTTTGCATTCAATTAATCAAACTTTCCTTTCATTTTAATGACTATATTGCTAGTTTAACTTCTTTTCGTTTTTTGTTGTGGTATTTTTTCATTTCTTTTTCGAAGCCACAAAGCTTTTAGCATGAATACATGCAATGTTGATTTCCTAAAGTCTCAGTTTATATTAAACTCCCAAGAAAGCCACCAATAAACCAATGTTCATAAGCTACTCTAGTTGTGCAAGAAAAAAAAAACATGCTCATGTTACAGCAGACTTTCATAAACTGTTTCACCACAACCCATCACATTTCAATAATTGTTCAATACATATTCCAGTTCTCATCAAATAACAAGCTTTTTATTGTACAATACAAATTCCAGTGGGATAACCAAAAACTATCTTTCGCTGGTCGAAAAAGTATATGGGCGATCTATGGTAGGCACCAGTGAGTATTGAATCAGTCTAATGCAAGCCTGCACTTAGTATCCCTTGCTATTGAGAAGAAAACCTCCAATGGAATAGATATCAAAAGCCATTAATGATGCTAATTCCATCAACACGTCAGCAACTCAAGACACAATGGGGGACATGGAGATAACCTGATGATCAAAGGATACAGATATCAAAGTTAACTCCCAAAGAATGATATAACACGAAAGCATGGAACAAAACTATGGCATTTAATGAGTATCTAAACTGCAACAGTGCTACTCTAGAATCTCCAGACACCAATTCATCCTTCTTTCTTTTCTTCTTAAGCATATCAACATATAGTCATTGACAAAAGGAATAAATAACTTCTACCAAATTCTGAACTTGGATGTGTATTGTACACCCTCATCCAAGTATCTTTTTCTGCTATTTAAAAAAAAAAGTATATTTTTCTGCATCATATCAGATGCTATCTCTAATCTAATGTCTTCAAATCAAAAACCTTCAGGAAAAAATTCATGATCCCAAGCGAAACCAAGTGCAGGGCCTCAAGTCCAGATCCGAAGCTACCACAACCAATTTCCTCAATGGAGTAAGCAGCATCCATAGGGTCAAATCAAGAAACGGTGAAATTAATTTAAATGATTAAAAATAACTAGGCTTAGCATCAAAGAATCCCCTTTTACTAAAATGAAGAACAATAGGAAAAAGAGGGTGTGTGCGTGAAGAACAGTATAGAAGATTGAGGGGAAAGAACTCACCAGAGTTAAGAGGACCCTTAGAGACGGCATTACACAACTTCAATCCAATGGAGATGAAAGGGGAGGGTTCTAGGGTTCATTCCATCACAAACCCAAAATCAAAAGTTAGGTTTTCAACATGATCACATAAACGATGGAGAGAAAAAGAGAGGCGATGAGAGAACGTGACTCACCAGTGAAGATCAATGACGGCGACGAAAATTCGAAGGTCACAAAAATCGACGCCGCTACGTGAAGTGAAGGGAGGGTTTTCTCAGAATTTAAGTTCTTCAACGGGGCACGCCGATGGATTCAGGGGGAGAGGGATTCGCGGATGGAGGGTGGGTTCGGGATGAAAGGCGATTTCAAAGGTTCGAGTTAGTTTTCGTGGGAAGAAGAAGAAGCTGAACCCATCACGACACTGAAGGATGGAGGGAGGGGAGTGACGGAGGCCATTCGATGTCCAGTTCTTCTCCTTCGAGGGTTTTGTTTTCATTTTGTTGTCCGCGTTTTAATTTTGATTTTGGTTTGTTTTTGTTTTTTTGATTTTGTTTTGTTTTTTGATTTTTTTTAAACGACTGATGTGGCACCACCGACTGCAGGAAATCGACTGTAAGTAGCATTTTCCTAAAATCAATGTGCGCTGCAACCAGATTCAATCTCGTCCAAAATTGTCTCCCTCCCTCCCCTATGTTTACCATGATTGTGTACTTTTAGGCTTGATTTGAATTTAAGGAGTTTAATTTATCTTAATTTTTTTATTTTATTAATATATTTTATTAATTTTTTATATAAAATATAAAATTTAATATAAAATTTTTAAATTTTAATATATTTTTTAAAAATCTTAATTTAATTTTTTAAATTCTAAAATATCTCATTTCCAAATTTAAATGAGATCTTAATGTATTTTATCACGCCAAAATAGGTATAAAAAAAGAGAGAGAGAGAGAGAGAGAGAGAGTTATAGCATCAGGCCGTTATGGGCCAATATCTTTCCACCCAATGGTTATTTAACTCTCCCAATACATACATAGAAAATATCTGGGACCCAAACACAGAACCGAACGCGAGTAATAAGTCTCATCACGTGGCAAAACATATTTGGGTCCGTGCATAACATGACTCTATATAAATATATATATAAGATTTTTAATTTACAATCACTTTTATGTATGCACTCTCAAATATATATATACATGTTATAAAATTAAAAAGAAAATTATTACTATTCCAAAAGAAATATAAAAGAAATTCTCTGAAACTTTTTCTTTCTCTATATTTTCTTATAAATTTCATTACAACTGAAACCCATATTTATAGGTGTTGAAATTACTATGCAAGTTACTATGTAATTTACTATGCAAATTACTATGCAGATTTTAAAATAATAGTGGTGGGATCATTCACATAATTTTTAGTGGTGGAATAGGGGGCGGCTGCCGTTTCGTTCGTTCATTACAATTCATAACAATATATATATATCTTTATATATCTTCTTATATTAAAAGCATCAACCGAATAAACAGAATTTTTGTTCGACTTCTTTGCTCCCATTTTGCCCCTGTTTTAAATTTCTTTTTTCACTTTATCACAATTGGATGACGGGGTCAACTGGAATAAAATAAGGGCAGGGTAGAAGCGTAAATAACCAGAATAGAGGGTAAAATTGTAAAAAATTGTCAAATCAGGCCAGATTACCCCTACTTTTACAATATTTTACAAAAAACATTGTTTTAAAACTTCACCGACAAAACACCAAAAACACAATGACAACCACCAAATCTAAAGAAATTTTAAAAATGAAGCAGAAGAAAACGATGACAATGAAAAATAATTCACTCACATTTGTACGGAAAAAAATGAAAAACCAGAACAAAAATATTTGCTTACAGATTTTTAGATTCAGAACTGTAAAAGACTTCGAATCAAAAAGTAAAACACTCGAAAAGAAATTAGCCAATAAGCCATGTAAGTCAGAGATCAAACCACTAAAGAAAATTTATATTCAAGTCTGCATGGACAAAAACCATAAAGAACAACAACAAAATAAAAAAATAAAAACAAAAACACCAAGTTCTGAACAAGATCTCTTGAAAAACATCAATGACAGAGAGAGAGATGAAGAACTACAAACACGCAAGAATCACAAACACAACCATAAATCAATTTTGTTTTTCAACAACCAACCCTTTACAAACACCCATTTACAGCAAACGAGTTAAAAAAAAATATAAGAAAGAGCATTCAGATCTAAATTAAACGTCTACAAGTTTATACAGATAAAACTTAAGAACATAGATTAGAAGACGATCTTTTCAAGTATATGAAGATTTGAACAAACAAAATACGAGGCCATGACTAAAGTGGATAAATTTTTTTGCATATATGAAAAATACAACCTCAGATTCGTAAGGCTTGAAAAAATATGTTGTGCGAAGAAATAAAAGAAACACAGAAGAGATACCATCGCCAAAAACCTTTTGATCCCTCCTGAGATACATCAGTCAACTCTTTAATATTTACCAGTTTAGAATTCAAGGCTGTCAATCCTTTAAGAACCATCTTCTTATCACCAAGAGTAAACTTCATAAAGGACTTGGCAAAATTCAACACAATGGACCCCAAGGAAATCATCCATTGGACGCCTAACACTGCATCACAACTCCCCAAGTTAAGGGTAAAAAATTCTGTTACAAACTCATGTGCCTGCACTTGTAATTTTACATTATGCACTCTTCCTTCACTAAGCAGTATCTCTCCATTAGCCACTCTAACTTTTATTGCTTGCTTCTTATTAACTAAATGACCACAACTCTTTGTTACTGCAGTATTCACAAAATTGTGGGTGCTACCCGCGTCAATCAAAATTATCACTTTCTTCTTATTAATGCAGCCTTCGATTTTTATAGTTCTCATATTGGGTATACCAGACATTGCCTGCAAAGAAATTGCAGCAAATTCTCCAATCTTGCCATTCTCTTCATTGAACATAACTTCACTGTTTTCTTGATCTTCTACAATCTCAGCATCAAGAATGTCCATACCCTCTAGCAAAAAGACCCTTGGTTTCGAACACTTGCGACCTAAAAGTATTTATCATCACAAAAGAAGCACAAACCCTTCTTCCTCATTTCTTGCATATGTGCTTCGAAAACTTTCTGATAAGGCAACCTATTAGATGATTGTTAGCCTTTAGGTGTTCCCACAATTAATCCACCATTAGGTTGAGGAAATACATTTGAAGTACTGCTTCTCCACGACTTCTTAGCAGCCTAAACTTACTGTTCTTACATCTTTGCCAATCCAAAGGCATCATTCAAAGTTGGGGGTTTTAACATACGCACTGGTAAACCAACCTCATCCTTGAGACCACTTAAGAAGCAACTGAGTTTATTAATCTCTGTCACTCCCTTCACTCTATTTGATAACAAATCAAATTCAGCTTTATAAGCCGTCACAGAACCTATTTGCTTCAAACGAATCAATGCCTCCATTGGATCATCATAGGCCGATGAACCAAATCTAATTTGTACTGTCTTTGAAAATTCATCCCAAAAACGAAATGTTCTAGCCTCACTTGCATCTTCATACCACACAAGGGCTTCATCATCCATATGAAATGACGCTAAAAAAAATCTCTGCCCAGGCGGCACTTGATGGAATAGAAAATATTGGTTTGCTCTATAAATCCATGTCGTTGGATTTCTTCCCATAAATCTTGGAAAATCAATTTTAACTCCTTTCAACAACAACATATCTACCTCCTTATGAACATTGTTATTAACTGGTTCATCATTCACTTCAAAATTTTGAGTAAAGATAGGACTTCCCTGATTGTTTCTTGGCAGAACTCCATTATTGTCTAAAGTTGATGAAATTCTGGCCAATTGTTGTAAAACATCCGCATGCCTCTTTTCTCGAGTTTCCTTATCCATGCTCGCCATTTCTTGTTGCTTAAAAAAAATCAATGTCATATCATCTATTTGTTTCTATTGACGTTCTTGTCGAAGTTTAAGATGATTGATTGCCTCCGTAACTGATCTTGTACAGTCTACCATGGAATTGTTGACTACTGATATCAATTGTGATGGCCCCTTCTACTTTCGTCGAACGACTATGTTTAATTTCCCCTAGTTACATGATTTCGTCAAACGACTCACAGCTTACACCTTATTACATCCCTTTTAATGAAACGACAACGTTCTACTTATTACAAAGCAATTCTCATGTAAACGACATTATTTGAGCTAAGACATTCAACTAATATCCACAGCTTCAGCATTACTTTCCTCTCACTTCTGCAACTGATCCTTGCTTATTGGAATTGAACCCATGCAATGCTACAGAAAAAGCCAGAAGAAAGAAGGAGAGGAAAAAGGGCAGGGAAGGAGGCAGAATGCGTAATGAGAAGTAAGCAACGTATAATGATGAATTTATAGGGTTGGCTTAGGGTTTTTTGTGATAAAAATGAGCCAGGCTTTATTTTCCATATGGGTCGAATTTGAAACCATGACTAATGAAATAGCTGCCAAGGTTTTGTTGCTCTCTACAACAAATCCAAAATATGGAGAGCACGTAGCCAAAGTTTTTTATTAATATATTCACAATTTTAAATTGGGAAATGCATGGGTTGCAGAAGAATTTTGTGAAAAAATATAAATTGACGTGAACCACAATATATTTTATAGAATTTTTTTGTTCTATATATTTGATACACGTGTTATTTTAATTTTTTGTTTTAAAATTCTTTTTGATCTTTATGTGAATAGATGTTATTTAAAATAAAAATAAAAATACTGGAACAGAGCAAACGTGCCTTGCACATTGAAAACTAACGTAACTAACTTTAAAAATGTTTTAGACATATGGATCTCAAATAGTAAATAATTTTTTAGTAGTAGAGCTTATTACATTAAGTTTTAAACTATAAACCTTAAGTTAAAAATAATATTTCCCACCGCAATTCCAAACATGCACTTTATATATATAAAGAGCTTATCTAACAGAAATGGTTGGTTTAACGGATCTTATCATTTCTATTGAAACTCAAGATTTCAAGTCCCGTATCTACGTATAGATTTTAATGATAACAAATAAATTCAAGACTCAAGCTCAAGTTGTCTACTCATGAAGAGAGTTAAGCACATCAAGAAATCAAGCATGAGAAAAAAGAAGATTAAGTCTACAAATAAAACTCATAGAGTAATTTTGTACATCTCTTAAAATTTGAAATTGGATTAAGGCTTAAAATTAATATTTTCTCATAAAGCATAAAATTGTATTTTTTACATTTGCATAACTTTATTAAAATATTTAATTTCAAAAATTATTATTTTTTTCATATATGCATAAAGATTTGAATTTATAAGATGATTGATTGTCATTTTTAACATGTACATGTGTTGTTTGAAAATCTTAAAGGGTGATTGTGTATTTTTTTGATATATGCAAAAATAAGATGATTTGGTTTGAAAAATAAATCATACTCATTTTGTTATGTATGAAAAGTAAAAGATTATATTTAATTTATTTGAAAAATGAATGGAGTCATCTTTGGAAAATATAAAAATGAGATGTTTTTATTTGAATATTTTGAAAAGTGAATAGTGCTCTTATTTGACATGTAAACATTTTCAAATTTGAATATGAAGACTCATTTGCTTATAAATAGCTCACTTGAATTTTACAAAAATCACAACAAGAGCTTACATATCAATTGCTAAATTTTGTATCATTCTTTCAAAACTCTTATTCTCTTTTCTTTAAGTTTTGTACCTTAATTCTTATTCATTTTGATAGAGATATAGTTTGCACTATATTATTCTTATTTCACTCATTGAGGTATGTATTCTGATAATCTACCCACTATCAATTCTTGTATTTGTAAGAGGGTGCGCATAACTCTTGTGTGAGTCGAAAGTGTTCTATACAGGGAATAATTGAATCACTAAGTGTAAGATGATCGCAAGTGTAGAGAGTGTTCTACACGGATTCTTTGTAGCAGTGTTACTCAAAAGTGTAATAGGTTTTTATCTCCACCTGAAGGAGATTGAATAGTGAATTTGGAACATGGGGTAGCTTGAGGCGAGGACGTAGGTAGTGGGGCTGAATCTCGTTAAAATACTCAGTTTGCTTCTTTTTACCCTTACTCTTTATATTTCTTAATATTTCGTATTTTATTTATACTTTATATTGTGTATTTGATTTATAATTGTTAATTTTTTTAATATAATACAATTCACCCCCCTCTTGTGTTAGTCATCTGGGTAACAATTGGTATCAGAGCGAGGGTTCTGTTATAAAATTAGTTATCTGTTGAATTAAGATCATATGACCAACATTGCAGCTACATTCGCCGAAGGTCAATCCAGTAGTCGACCTCCGCTATTTTTTGGAGACAATTATATTTTCTAGAAAATTAGAATGAGAATATTCTTTCAGTCTTAAGATCGTGAAATCTGAAAATGCATTGTAAATGGGTCTTATATTCCAACAAAAATTGTTGATGGAGTAAAAGTCAACAAGGAAGAATAAGAGTTTGATCGTGATGATGATAGACGTTATATAGTGAATGTAATAGCTTTGAACTTTCTGTATAATGATTTCAAGGGTAATGAATTTAACAAAATAATGACTTGCAGGACAACAAAGGAAATTTGGAACAACTTGGAAGTAACTTATGAAGGAACTTCACAAGTCAAAAAATCAAAAATTTATATTTTTACGCATGAATATGAAATGTTCAAGATGAATGATGAGTTGATGAATCTATTTCCTCTATATATACTCGTTTTACTAACATTATAAATAGTTTGACAGCTCTTAAAAAAATTTATTCCAGTTTGGAGATAGTAAGAAAAATTCTTAATTTTTTACCAAAATGTTGAGAATTAAAAGTGATGGCGATTCTTGAAGTTAGGAATCTTAAAAAATTCAAAGTAAATGAACTTTTTGGGTCACTTATTACTCATGAGTATACACTGAAAATAGGAGAAGAAGAAAGAAAGCAAAAGAAGAGCTTGACACTCAAAATTGTTCCCCATGAAAGTGTAAACGATGAAAATGAGGAAAACAATGACAAAAATGAAGAAATTACAATAATCATAAGAAGATTTAAGAGATTCTTAAAGAAAAATAAAACTTATCCAATGAAATCTTTTAAAAAGTTTTCCAACAAATATACAGGTAAAAACAACTCCTTAACTTGTTATAAATGCAAAAAGTTAGGATATATCAAGGCAGATTGTCCCCTATTAAAGAAAGATCGATACAAGGGTAAGAAAGCAATGAAATCTATATGAGATGATAATTGAAGTAACTCAGAAAGTGACGCAAGTAATGAAAAATCTGTAAATATTTGTCTTATAATTAAAGATGATCTTAAGGTAACAAATTTTGAAAATATTAAAAATCATTCTTATGAAGAATTACAAAATATTTTAGAAGAAATATATGAGAAATTTGAAAATTTGGGTATCAAGTATACCATTTGAAAAAGAAAAATTCTTCTCTAACAAATGAAATTGATGTTTTAAGAAAAGATAATATAGTTTCAAAAGATGAAAATAATATATTGTAAAAGAAAGTGGTTGATTTAGAAAAGATTGTTGAAAACTTTACAAATGGAAAAAGAAATTTTGAAAAATGTCTTAGTAGTCAAAAATGTGTTTTTGATAAGGTAGGTTTGAGATACATTCCAAAAGAAAAACTCAAATCTTATAAATTTTTTTTTTATAAATTGACTAAATCAAAATCAGATTTTCAAAATTCTTTTCATAGAAATAGATTTTTCAAAAAAAAAAAATTATTACAATCATTCAAGGTTTTCAAATATATCATATGTTATTTGTAATTTTTGTAATAGAAATGGTCATAATTATCATGCTTGTCCTATTAAAAGAAAATAAATAATGACTATTAGGACTATATAGGTATCAAAGAATCTTATTTCTTATAATACTAATAAATAAAGGACATAAAGAATTTGGGTATCAAGAATTTTTTTAATTACTTTTGTAGGTATGCATGAAATCTTCTACAGGTAAAAGTAAATGGTTTTTAGACAATAGATACTCAAGACACATGATAGGACATAAAACTAAATTCATTGACCTCACTTCTAAAGAAGAATGACGTGTGATATTTGGAGACAATTCAAAAGGGAAGATCATGAGAATAAAAGGTACAAATAATACAAATAGTCTTAATCTCAACAAAAAGAATACAATGAAAGAAGTCCAACATGGAGACATCAGGAAAAATCATCAAAACTTAGTACAAGATACAACCAAATAGTGGAAACATGTGAAAGATCATCTAGTGGAACAAATTCTAGGAGAACCTTTACGAGGTGTAAATATTTGATCATCTCTTAGAAATATTTACAATTATACTGATTTTCTATCTCAAATCGAATCCAAAAATATTGATGAAACACTATTTGATGAATTATGGATCTTAACTATGTAAGAAGAGCTAAATCAGTTTGAAAGAATTAATGTTTGGACACCTATTCCTAGACCCAAAAATCATACTGTTATTGAAACAAAATGGATTTTCAGAAATAAGAAAGATGAGTCCGAAGTCATTACTATAAATAAGGCTCGACTTATAGTCTAAGGTTTCAACCAAAAGGAAGGAATCAATTATGATAAAACGTATGCACCTGTCGCAAGATTAGAAACTATTCGAATGTTACTGGCATATGCATGTTATACAAATTTCAAACTTTTTCAAATGGATGTTAAAAGTGCTTTCTTAAATGGTTTTATAAATGAATAGGTATATGTTGAGGAACCTCCAGATTTTGAAAATCATATTTCTTCTAATTATGTTTTTAAGCTCACAAAAACACTATATGGATTCAAATAAGCTCTTAGAGCTTGGTACGAAATATTTTGTTGTTTTTTTTATTGAAAAAAGTTTTTCAATAGAAAAGATCGATACAACTATTTTCATCAATATGAACAAAATGATATTCTTCTAGTTCAAATTTATGTGGATGATATAATATTTGGTGCTACTAATGAAAATATGTGTCAAGATTTTGCTAAGAGTATGCAGGAAGAATTTAAAATGAGTATGATGGGAGAATTTAAATTTTTTTTTCTCGGATTGCAAATCAAGCAAGCAAAAAGTGAAACATTTATTAATAAGTCAAAATATATCAAAGAGTTACTTAAAAAGTTTGAGATGGAAGATGCGAAAGTAATTGGAACACCAATGAGACCAACCACCAAACTTGATAAAAAAAAAAGCCGTAAGCCAGTTGACTCAAAAGTATATCAAGGTATGACTGATAGTTTATTATATTTGACAGCTAGTAGACATAATATTATATTCAGTGTATGTTTATATGCACGTTTTCAATTATCTCCAAAACATTCTCATTTGATTGCAGTCAAGCGTATTTTTAGATATCTTGCTGGTACCATTGACCTAGGATTATGGTATTCTAAGCACACTTCTTTCGATCTTATTAGTTATTCAGATGTAGATTATGCTGATTGTAAAATTGATCAAAAAAATACTAGTATAATATGTTATTTTTTAGGTCATGCACTTGTTTCATGGTTTAGTAAAAAACAATATTCTATTGCATTATCTACTGTTGAGGCAGAGTATGTTACTGCAGGTAGTTGTTGTGCTAAAATTCTTTATATGAAGCAACAACTTGAGAATTTTAAACTAATGTATAATCATATTCCTATTAAATGTGATAATATTAGTGTTATAAATTTTTCAAAGAACCCAATACAACATTCTAGGACTAAGCATATTGAAATTATATATCATTTTCTTAGAGATCATGTGCAGAAATGTGATATTGTACTAGAATTCATAAGCACACACGATCAATTGGCGAACATTTTCACAAAACCCCTACTAGAAGATAGATTATGCATGATTAGAAGAGAAATAGGAATGATGCAGATCATAAATATCTGTTGAATAATTTTATACTATTATCTCAAATGACTTACAAAAACTTGAGACTTCTACCCTCATCTTTCAACTGCATTTGCTCTTCATAGATTAACATGTTATTCTTATCTAAAGGATTAGGCAGTCAAAATGAAGAGGCAAGTAAGGATTTTAAATCCTTATTCTATTGTTTTAACTCTATTATTTTTCTATTTGACTCATAAACATGTCGTTGAAGTACAGAGCAGTCTCACTAAAATCTCAATTTCGCGAGTTTTGGACTACAACCGAGCGGAAAAAGCAACAATAGATGATGAATATTGAGTCCTGAGACCCATAAGCTTATAAATGGCGTCATGATCTGATTTATTAGTTAAATCAGTCTCTTGTTACTTCTTGGCACCTACGATAGAAGCAGAAATAGATTGATCACGAGAAATACTGACGGAAATTGACGAGCCATTAAAAATATGTAGAATGAGAATACAGGCGAATTGTAAAAATGAGAAGAAGATTTTATGCAAATTAAATAAAACTAAGGATTACTCTTATAGAGATGGAAATAATAATAAGAGTATTCGATGGGTGAGAGATTTTTCTTGTGAGTATTCGATGGGTGAAAATGGTCATTTAAACAAAAATTGAAAACTTTCAAATCTCTATAAAATTTCATTTGTCAATAACGTCAAGCGGATTTGAATCTTCTTCTGCACTGAATTGCCAGAGCTAGGCCTCCAGCTTTTGCAGCTTTTATCGGACATAGATGACTCAACTTATTTAACTTCAAATCTCTGCAACATCTAATTTGTTAACAACATCAAGCGGATTTAAATATTCTTCCACACCGAAACAATAAAGTTAGGCCCCAGCTTTTGTTAGAAACGGGTGGCTCTAATTATTCAATTTTCTATAGTTTTTACTAACGCACCAATTTATTTGGTTATTGGTTATTGCGGGAAGAATTCTTACTGAAACCAATTGCGATTTATTTTTAATGATGTCAAAATGGAAAGAAATCTTATACTAGTATTATACTACCCTGTTATATATACTAGAATCATGTCTATATTTTATTTGAAAAATTAACACATATTTTCAAGGGGAGTTTAAATATTACTGCAAGTCGCAGATTTTTACTAAGTATTTGTTATTATAAAAAATGGAGAGATTGTTGAAACCCAAGATTTCAAGTCTCGTATCTACATATAGATTTTGATGATAATAAATAAATTCAAGAATCAAGCTCAAGTTGTCTACGCATGAATAGAGCTAAACACATCAAGAAATCAAGTATGAGCAAAAAAAATATTAAGTCTACAAATGAAACTCATAGAATAATTTTGTACATCTCTTAAAATTTGAAATTGGATTAAAACTCAAAATTAATATTTTCTCATAAAAGATCAAATTGCATTTTTTACATTTGCATAACTTCATTAAAATATTTAATTTCGAAAATTATTATTTTTTCACATATGTATAAAGATTTGAATTTGTAAGATAATTGATTGTCATCTTTAACATGTGCATGTGTTGTTTGAAAATCTTGAAGGGTGGTTGTGTATTTTTTTGACAAATACAAAAGATAGATGATTTTGTTTGAAAATCTTGAACGGTGGTTGTGTGATTTTTTGACAAATATAAAAGATATATGGTTTTGTTTGGAAATCTTGAAAGGTGGTTATGTATTTTTTTGACATATGCAAAAAAAATGTGATTTGGTTTGAAAAATAAATTATGCTCATTTTGTAATGTATGAAAAGTAAAATATTAGGTTTGATTTATTTGAAAAATGAATGGAGTTGTTTTTGACAAATATAAAAAGGAAATGTTTTTATTTGAATATTTTGAAAAGTGAATAGTGCTCTTATTTGATATGTGAACATTTTCAACTTTAAATATAAAGACTCATTTGCCTATAAATAGCTCATTTGAGTTTTACAAAAATCACAACAAGAACTTACACATCAATTGTTAAGTTTTGTATCATTCTTTCAAGTCTCTTATCTCTCTTTTTTAAATTTTGTACTTTAATCCTTATTCATTTTGAGAGAGATATAGTTTGCGTTGTATTGTTCTTATTTTACTCACTGAGGAGTGTGTTCTAATAATATACCCACTATTAGCTCTTATATTTGTAAGAGGGTGCGTATAACCCTTATGTGTGTAAAAAGTGTTCTACATAAGGAATAATTAAATCACCAAGTGTGAGGTGATTGCAAGTGTAGATGGTGTTTTACACGGATTCTTTGTAGCGGTATTACTCAAAGGTATAATAGATTTTTATCTCCACCTGAAAGAGATTGAATAGTGAATTTGGGATCCTTAAGGGGTATCTTGAAGCGAGGACGTAGACAGTGAGCCTGAATCTCGTTAAAATACTGAGTTTGCTTATTTTTACCCATATTCTTAATATTTCCTGTTGTTTCGTATTTTGTTTGTACTTTATATTGTGTATTTAATTTATAATTGTTATGTATTTAATTTATAATTGTTAATTTTTTAATATAATCCAATTCACCCCTTCTTATATTAGTCATTTGGACAACAATTTTAATTATTGTCCGTTAAATTAATCCCTTAAGAGTTAAGACTATTCAATAAAAGAGATGTTGGAAACTCTAACTCTTCTGAAGATCTTCTGAAGAGATATTATGTAACCGTCGCTTTGAATCGAGCAATTTACGCCTTATTAATATCTGAGTCGGGCTAAGAAGTCAAGGAGATTAGGGTTCTTAAACCTTTTGATTTCAGAAACAAAGGAGATATAAACTTGGAGATCAATTAACAGTGACGAGAACCTGAGACCAGCAAAATCATAGCAGCACAGGGAAGGAACCGAATTTTTTGAGAGAGAAAGGGAGAGTCTGCGAGAGATAAATCGCCGGATAAGTGTAACTTCGTGAGAGATGATGAGAATCATCTTGAAAGATTTAAGGAGAAGAAGACATTGGAAAAAGGAAACTGTTTGAACGAGAAAGCAGATTTAGGGGAAAAGAGGCTTATTGCAAAATGATGCCATTCGATCACTTCAGTAGCACTGGTCGTGGGTTGAGTAGATCCATGCCAGCGTCAATGTCACCGGCCTCC
Source organism: Platycarya strobilacea (assembly GCA_036898215.1). Lineage (NCBI taxonomy): Eukaryota > Viridiplantae > Streptophyta > Magnoliopsida > Fagales > Juglandaceae > Platycarya > Platycarya strobilacea. The sequence goes on from CM072545.1 coordinate 48,408,544, forward strand.
AAAGAGCGTCTGATCTTCACTTTTTTATTATTTGTTGTATTGTGCTTGTTTTCATTTCATCGATAGGATTTTTTGTTCTCATTTCATTATTTATGCATTTTTTTTAAATAAGATGTTTTTTCGTTGCGTGATGATTTTTTTTTCCCAGTGGATGTGCATGTTGTGTGTTCTCTATCTTTGGATTTTCTCAGTTTGTTATTTGTAGTGTGGGTTTGTTTTCGTTCCATTTTTTCTTGTGGATTTATATGTTGTGAGTTCTCTATCCTTGCATTTTCACTCTTCAACTTTGTTATTTGCATCGTTGGATTTGTTTTCATTTCATCAGCATGATTTTTTTTCGTTTGGTATTGTCATTTCGTAATATTAGAGTAGTGAGGAGTAGAGAAGGGAAATGGCACTTCGTTTTGTGGAGCAAAGAGAGAGGTCTGGAAGGAGATGGAAGCATGCAAAAGGTAATACCCATTGAACAAACCAAGCAAGTACCCAACCATTTTGGCTACCCTTTCTTTATTGCTCTATTTATGCTCTGTTTTTCTTGGGGTGAGTAACGATCTTTTTCTCTATAAAAGCTCTGTTTCTGTTTAAAGTTTCAACTCTTGGAGAAATGTACGCAGAGACTGAAATTTTGTTCCCTTACTTCCAGAATTTCTCTCAGGAAGCTTAACAACTTGAAGAGTATTGCAAAACCCAGAAATCCTGCACTTCAATGGTACTCTTTTCTTCTATTTCTCTCTACCTTGGCTTCCTACTCTTTCTGGGTTTTGTTGATCTGCATTTGTTTGTTGGTTTTGGACTTAATTTGAACTAATTTATTGAAATGGTCTTTTCTTATTATCAATGTGTATTTTTATGTGTGGTTTTTGTTTTGTACTCTGGGGTATCCTTTGTTTAGTTGCTGAGTAAATGAGGCAAAAGAAGTCCTTGTTTCAGTGAATTTGAAAGTTCTGATTTCTATATAATATTCAAAGTTTGAAAAATTTTGAGATTTTGATCATTTTTCTTGTTCTTTTCTTTGCTTATTCCAATGTTTGGTCGTTGAGAAAATAGAGGAAAATAGAAAAATATTATATTAGTAATCAAAGTATGGCATATTTATATTGGATTTTTCCACGAAAATGGTAACAAATAATAGGAGGTTAGTAAGGAACAAAACCAAAATTCTAAGATTAATTGGTTTAATTTCAATCTAAAACTTAAAATTATCCGAAGTAAATCAAATCAATATGGTCAAATAGGTAGCAGCTCACTATTACAGGTGTTTTAGAGCGCGCAATGATATTGTCCTCTTTCACTTTGAATAATGACAAGAAAAAGAAAATGAGAAAATCCCCCCAATACATGAAATGAAAGCCATGGATAGTTGGTTTTAGCACCTACACATGATGGGACCCAAAAACCTTAAATACTCCTACTCTTTCTTCATCAGTCTTTTGAATTAATATCACTGATTGGTTTTTATTGTACCTGGAACTCCAAAGCCATGTAGATCTGTAATCAATGATCATTGCAAATCAGAGGACTAAAGTGTAAACTATTGCCCGTTGTAAAGTTGAAAATCTTAGCTTGAAATAAGAATCATGTCATAAAATGCCTAAGAAAAGTATTTAAAAGTATCAAAACCATTTCAAGTCCCTTGTTGCATTCTTGGATAACTTTTTCCAGTTATGGAGAAATCAAGAAATCCAAGAAAATAACAAATATCATTGGCTAGCGTGCTTCCCAAGAATTTGCAACAAATAAATTAAATCTACTCTGGTGGGATTTTGGCCCTTTGGGCTTAGTACCAAGTTTAAATTCATTGAAAGTGTTAAGAAATGACAAAGCAAGTTTGAGAAGTAGTGCAACAACATAATCAATAGAGTTGCATTTTCTTGACATTTGTACAAAATGGAAGTGGCCAAACGTAGTACTGATCATATCTGTTTAGTTACTTTTTGTTGGGGCATTAATATAATAGTAAAAGAGAACAAATCAGTAACAAATGAGAGTATTTTTTTTCATAATTACTTTATTAGAGTTGGAATCTTGATGGATTTTCTCACTTGTTGAAGAGACCAGTCTACTTTGATCCTTTACTTGTTGAAGTGATGGCTGCTTATCATGCTTCAAGGTTTGATATTGAGTTGGGTTTCTAAAGGATTGTCTTGGAAGGAGATGCCTTAATGTGGTTAAAGCAATGAGAAATGAGACTCAAGGATCGAATACTTCAAGTGTATATGATCAAATGTGATGCTAGAAGAGCTCTTTTACAGTTGCAGTAGTACTATTTCACATGTTAAGAGAGGTTCCAATCAAGTAGCTCATGTTGTGGCAAGAGATGCATTACAAATTAACGAAACTATCATTGATGTAGAGGAAATTCCTCATTGTATTGTTACTATTTGTAGAGTTTTGATTAATAAAGGATACATACTTTTTTATTGGTTCTATTTTTTTTTTCTTCTTCTCTTTTTTGGGACAAATGCAACACTTATGCAATGGATGAAGATCGACTTTTAATATTTTTCAATGGAAATTGCTAGATTCGAATGAATATAGGACCTTGTTTGGTTGGAAACAAGCATTTAGAAACAAGAGGATCAATCAGAACATGATGCTATTACTATTTGGTTTGACTGTACCAGCTTGAAGCTTGTCTGTTTTGTTTTATAAAATACAAAGGCAATAAATATAATTAATATATTAAATGCTTTATATTTAATTTTTAAATGAAAAGTAAATTAACAAGTATAAAAAATAAAAAATAAATATTAATAAAATAATTAATAATAAAATAAATTTTAATAATTACATAATTAAATTAGGCAAATATGTTTGGCACATTACTTCCACCTAGTATAAATGTAAAGAGCCTATTTAACGACAATTTCTAGTTTTAACGGTATTTGTTGTTTTTTGTTAAGTCTCCGTTAAGTCTTCGTTAGCTCTGCATTATTATTTTCGCGTCTTCTTCATTCACACTCGTTCGCTTTCACTTCCTTAGATCCTTCGATTTTCGGTTCTGACTTCTTCACTTCTGCACTCCCAATGGATTCAAGGATCCGTGACTTCTTTTCGCTTGTAGATGGTACTTGGATGCGTTGAAGAGCGTCAAGGTTCCAACGAGCTCTTCGTCGGCCTCTTATTCGACGACCTCCGCTGCCGGTCCTAAGATCAAGCTGGTCAGCACCTCTCTTACCATTTTAGGGTTTCTTCGAAAAAATTTTGCACCTTTCATTGTTTGTGCACTAAGTTGCTGCAAAATCAGTCGCACAAGTTACTTAGAAGAAGGAGATAAGGAGATTGCGGGAGAAAGAGAGAGAAAATGGAGGCAACGAAAACCATAGTGCATGAGATTGGAGGAATCCAAAACGATGCGCTCAGATTTGAACTCCATGGTGTCAAAAACGACATCGTCGGATCTCATCCTCTTGAATCCGCTTATCAACCTGTATTGATTATCTTTCCCTGTTATGGATTTTTCTCGGATCCAATATTTTTTCTCTTCCTCTGTTTTTTATTAGACTTGGAGATAGAGAAAATTACTTCTTTGCTATATAATCTTATTTGTTTTTACTCTCTTTGGGACCTCTGAACTAGTTTTTAGAAATCTTTTCCAGTGAAAAAAATATAATTTGAGCTGTATATATAACTCCATTTAATAGTCACGATTTTGTGTTATTCTCTTTTATGAAATGCCGAGTTGGTAATAATTGAGTTTTATTTTTTATTTTTTATTTTATGAGGATCTATTAGGCAACGAGCACACAAGAAGAGATGAAGTGGAAGGTCTTGATGAACACATACGGAAGTGCGTTTTCCCTGAAGTTGGATCTTGACAAGCAAATATTTCTCAGTATGATTTTTCGACTCCTTGTGTTAGGGTGGGTTGTCACTGAATCTCATAAAGTTTGAATGTATGGATGGGTATTTTCTTTGCTACTTTTAGCTTTTAGACCTAGCTGGGTTATATGGATTTGGTATCTGTTTGGGTTCTCTAATTTATTTTTCAGTAAGATGATAAAGACTCAACCTTTATTTATAACTATTTTACACCTTTGTTATAAATGTGTGAATTAAAAAAAAAATTATTTGTAAGAGTATTATTATAATTATAAAAAGAGTATTATTATAATTAAAAATTATCAGACGGACAAGAACAAGAGAGAGAACTGAGACAGCATTAGGAGGAATGCCTTTTGTCCTGTATATCATGTTTTTCCCTACTAATGGCAAGGTGCTAGTAATTGATAATCTTATCTTTTAGATTGATGCTGATGTTGGTGGTGTAAATGATATTGCGTTTGCTCATCCCAATAAGCAACCGTGTATTCTCACATGAGGCAACATAAAATTATTACGATATCAACTAAAAATCGAAAGGTTTTTTAATAAATAAGAAAGTTGGGGTTTTTTATTATAGTACTCTTTGTGACAGGTGTGGGATGCTGTAACTAAACGGAGGCAATACACTTTTGAACACCATGAAGCTCCTGTATATTCTGTCTGTCCTCACTACAAAGAAAATATCCAAATAATCTCATTAAGAATTTAATTACAAGCTTTATACTTGGTTATTGTTTTGACATGTTGACTTTGTTGGCAGTGCAATATCCTTTTTCTGTAAAAAATGGTCCGCTTGGAAAGACTTGATAGCTTCTTGTTATTAACAAATCTTATATTTTTTAACTAGCTTTATCCTTTGTACTGTGACTCGTCAAAATTAAGGATTTGCTTAGTACAAAAACATCATTTTTTAGAATGCAATTGAAATATTAAGTTTGTTTCCCTACATAAATGATAAAAATAATCATATTTCTTCCCATTTTCTCAAATGGAAGAAAATAATTAAATAAAATAACAATACAAATGAAAACCCTCGACCAAATAAAAATACAAATAAATACACTACACTAAAAGCCTAAACTCCAATAAAGAATAGAGAAAAAGAAAGATAAAGAATGCAATTTTAACAAAAAATGATTTATATAAAACAAATAGCCAATAAATATAATAAATATATTGTATATGTTTGATATTTAATTGAAATATATGATCAAGCAAATTTATTATATTGTTTTTATAATAAATATAATAAATATTTAATTGAAATATATAATAAATATATTTATACTTATTTGCATATATTGTGTTTTCATTTTTACAATCCTTTACTATTATTGTTTTTTTAATATTATAAAAATGTTAATGATGTTGCATTTATTAAGTTATCTTTCTACAACATATTTTGTAAAAATTATAATGTTTTTAAAATCCAAAAATAATTTAAAATCGAATAAATTTATTATAGTAAATTATTCATTAGAGTAAAGATATTAAAAAAATAGTTTGGAAATAATGAGTTAATTATTGATTATGTAAAGATATTAAGAATTTCTTTTGTAGAAACATCGACCATATAGTAAAAGTATTTCAATGTACTCACTATTGAAGAAATGCAAGATGAGAAAAATGCTGGACCGTCATCTTATAATTAAATTAATCTCAAATAATGTTCATAAAACTATGGGAGATGTTTTTTTATGGGATTATGTTATTGTTTTTATTAATGCTCCTTTTTTTATAGTATATGAAAATGCGAAAATATTTTACATTTACAATATTATGAGTAACCATCAAATATCAGTTAGGAAATAAATTTACACCCAAAAGCATTACGTCATTATTAACCAAAAATTAGTTCTTAAGAAAATTAATTCTTATAAAAAAAATTGAGCAAATTTTTTTTGCACGTTACTTCCACCTAGTATTTTTATATATATAATGTGTCTATCTAATAGAAAATTGTTGGTTTAATAGTTCTATTAACATTTTATCAGTTCTCTTTTAAGATTTTAACTCTGTCTGCAACGTTAACATTATAGCAGAATTGAACTTCAAATTAAAGTTCATTAAATATTGAGATATTAAATAATTGGAAGACCATTAAATCCATTAACCAAATAATTCTCCTAGCTTTAAATTTAATTGCACCGCTTCAAGTACTTTTTATTTAAACACATATCGGCAACCACTCATTCAAACACATATTGGCATTAATTGCACCGCTTAAGTTCATTCCACTTCATATTACCCATTTAAGTTCATTTAATTCCACCACTTCTCTTCAAAGAAATAGAAATTCCACCGCTTCTACCATTAACTTTAATTCCACCTCTTCAACTTTAAACAAATATCGGCAACCAACTAAAAATGTTTCCACAAATTAATAAAAATCCATTAAATCTGAATTAATACAATTTAGTCTCTATTCATGCCCTGCAAGGAAAATTAATAGTCAGTTACGTTTATCAATAAATGACAATAAAACTGAATTCAATATATTAAGTCCATTTAGCCTCTATTCAAAAGAAAGAAGAAAATAGATTTGAAATGAACAAAGCATGCTTCCATCTCCTTCCAGACCTCTCTCTTTGCTTGACAAAATGAAGTGCCTCTAAATAAATGTGAACTGCTAATCTCCCTCAAATAATCAGTTCTTTTATGCTATGCAATAATCAATTCTATTTTTTTGTTATTTATTAAAATCAATTTTTTTCCTATTCTGTTAATTTTTTACGACTTTATGTTCTTTTTTGTTATTTCTTTCAGTTTTGTTATTTGAAAAGTTTTGTTATTTGATAGCATATTTTCATAACAAAACAGATTTTGTATGTTCTTATGTATTGTCATTTATCTGATATTTAGTTTTCTTCTTCATGGCATTTCCTTTAAATCCAGTCTCTATTCACTCCCTACAATAGTCAGTTCTTTTGTTTTGTTATTTCTTATAATAAGTTTTTTTTTTTAATTTTGTTCTGTTAATTTTTTTTTTAACTTCATGTTCTTTTTTGTTATTTCTTTCAATTTTGATATTTGAAAACATATTTTTAAATAACGAAACAGATTTTGCATGTTCTTATGTATTGTCATTTATCTCATATTTAGTTTTCTTTTGCAGGATAGTTCGCCTAAAAGGTTGTCATCATCTATTGGTTCGTAAGTTTTTCTCTCTTTTTTCCCCCTATTTTATTCTCAGATTTTGCATACTTTCAAATCTATTTTTTCTTTCTTTCTCTTGTAATTATGTTTTGCATGTTCTTCTATTTAGTTGTTCATCTTCTATTTTTGGATGTTTTCATTTCAGATCTTGGGTATGTGTATTTGAAGCTTAGCATTTCTTTCTTTCAACTTTGTAAGTATATATTTTAAATTAAGTATTATGTTTCTTTGTTTTGCTTTGCTTTCATGCCTTGGTTTATTCATTTATTGTTTATTGTTTATTCATATTACAAGACGATTATCAATCCACATACATAGTAATCTAGCTCATTACAAAAGTATGGCTGCAAATTTCTCATGCAAATAAAATAATGTCAAAATAGTAACATAATATTTTTTAATAGGTAAATAAACATAGCCAAAATATACTGCCATTTTATGACTTGCTTCATTCATTTATGTTAAATTGTTTTTTATATAGTTTAATTGTTTAACATTTGTTTATGCATCTTATTCATTTATCCATTGGCCTATGTATATTGTTTTTCATTTATAGTTTAATATTAGAAAGTATGGTTCCAATATTAGTTGTTTTAATTGATGAGGAAATTACTAAATATATGGTTGACTTATGATGTTAAATCTTATCCTCATTCTTGATATCTTAATCTTAAATGGTTTGCTAAAAGGACACCTCCAAACTATTAAAGGGAGACAATAAATAAATAAATAAGTTTAAGGCAATTATTGATAACCAATCAACAAAATTCACCTATTTTTTTCCAGGGACCTAACCCAAAAGACCATATCACATTCCAAATTCTATAAAAACACACAAAAAAATCAAACAATAGATAATTTAAATTACAGATAAAAAAATATGTAAAAGAAAGTTATTTTTGGTTTATGTGGATTTCTCTACAATAACCGTAATAACACAAAGAACATGCCATAACATAAACAACCAAATTTGGACATATTCAAGGAGATCATGAAAACAAAAATAAAAATAAAACTCAGAACCTAAAGCAACCAAATTTATGAATTCATATGTAGAACACCACATAAGAATAAAAGAAAATAGTAATTATTATTAAATAGTAATTATTATCATTTTAGATAATTATAGTTTTGATTTAGTAGTGTAGCTAATTCGTTGCATTTGTTTAAGTCTTGTGTAGAACATTATTTTAGACATTATTTTGTGTTTTCTGGTATTACTTTATGCTAAAAAACATATACCAAATGATTTTCCTTAATAAACATGGCTAACAAGACTAAAGTATGAATTAAAAAAACCCAACAATGCAATTAAAAGAGATAAAAATATTCTAAATACAAGCTTCCTACTATATATGGTTCAATCAAAATAAAAAAAAAATCCAACCAAAGAAATCCAAGTTAGGATTTTTACCTTTGATGAATCTCTTCCTTAAAATACAAAATGGAGTAGAGAAAATGTAGATTCGGCTTGGGAAGCTAGAGAGCACACGAAATCCTCGGTTGAAAGTAAAAACCGTAGTGTTAATAAAATCCTCACTTAATTAAACTATAACTGAATTCGAAATAAACCAATGAAAAAAGGGATTAAGGTATTCTTACCTTGATGTTTCTCTTTTGAGAAGATGAAATACCAATATTTTGAGCCTAGAATTTAAAGAAAAACAAATCGAAGATGATCATGAGCAAGAATTTAGGATTTGATTGATTAGATAAAACCATAATTGGATTCGAAATAAACCAATGAAACAAATCGAAGTGAGGTAGAAGGCGGCCGCCGGGGGGGGGTGGGGAGTAATCTGGATGAGGTGAGAGAGAAAAAGATGAGAGAAATCGGGATGGAGATGAGATTTGGGAAAAGTAGACATAATAAATATACGACATATATAATTAATTTTAATTATATAAAGTTAGTAATAATAATATAATAGTTAACATTTCTGTATATTTGAGTAAAATATTTAAGATTAAAATATACTATATAAAATATATATACTAATTAATTTATTCCCATATCTAAATAGCCAATAAATATAATAAATATATTTTATATTTAACTCAACATATATAATCAAATAAATTGATATATTTAAGATTAAAAATTACAATTTATAGTATAATATTATTCTAAATAAATTATAATATTGGACCATTGTCACAGAATCATAAAAAAAATATTTGAATTAACCTTTTTGTTAAACTATTCTATCAAATTTATCTCAAATAAATTTGTTAAAATTATAGATTATGTCTATCTATGAAACTATCTTATTATTTTAATTAATACTTTTATTTTATAATCTATGAAAGTATATAATTATTATCCTCTATTTAACTATATTATTATCTTTTACTTAGCCATATCTATTTAGAGGACTATCTTATTGTTTTAACTAATACTTTTATTTTATTATATATGATAACATGTAATTATTTATCAACTAATTAATTATAATTAATCGTCAAATTTTTATTAAAAATTACATTTTTTTCTCAACAACATTATATTATTAATCAAAATTTATTTATTAATAAAAATAATGCCAATTATTAAAAATAATCAAATAATTAAATTGAGCAAACGCGCACACGTTTACTTCCACCTAGTATATATATATATATATATATATATATATATATAAACTCTCATTTTGTTTTTCATTATAACTTTTAGCAAGCTCACCATCAAGCACGGATCAATCCTCTTATCGCTCTTATTTTCTTCACAAGAGATCCTCCAAATTAACTTGAAACATAATCAAGTTATAAACATGGGGGCCGGAAGATCCGAGGGGTCAGAGTATATTGTGAGAGTGAGGAAGACGGAGATGGTGGCTGCAGTTCTGCCGTTGCAAGAGCACCGGCTGCTCCCACTATCCAACCTTGACTTGCTTCTTCCTCCTATCGACGTGGGTGTTTTTTTCTGCTATAACAAATCTGCAACTACCTCTGGGGATGATGCAGACAACTTTATTGCTTTCGAGTCCATGGTCGGGGTGCTTAAGAAGTCTTTGGCGCAAACTCTGGTTTCCCACTACGCTTTTGCCGGTGAGGTGGTGCCAAACTTGGTTGGAGAACCTGAGATTCTCTGCAATAATGGCGGAGTATGTTTTGTTGAAGCTTTTGCAGAGATAGATCTTAAAGATCTCAACTTTTATAACCCTGATGAGACCATCAAGGGCAAACTTATGCCCCAGAAGAAGCATGGTGTTCTCGCTGTCCAGGTAATTTGGTTATTATTATGGGACGGTGCTACAGGCACCGTCATTTGGGACCCATTTCGGGTCCTGTTAGGCTATTTTTTTTTTCATTTATTTTTATATCATTTTTTAAATATACTTAAATATTTAAAAAAAATAATAAAAAATAAAAATAATATTAAATAATATTTACTTAATCTTTAAGTTTCAAAAAATTAATATATAAAAAAGACAACGGTGTACAGTATGCACCAAACGGTGTATAAAACATTTCCCACTATTATGCCACAAGCTGTGTCTTAATAAGAGGCGGGCCGTGGTATACATTCCGATTTGGGTCTCGATTTAGATTTTATTTATTTTTTTAGTTTTTTATATAATTTTTAAGCAAATAGTTTTGCATGATTTTTTTTAATATATTTTTTTTAATATCTTACAATAATTCTTAAGAATACAAAAATATCATAATATTATATTTAAAAATACTTACTTAAAAATCATATTAAAAAATAAAGAAAAATGCTACTCTTCCCTTTAAAATATATCCCGATTGCATCCCATTTTAGAAAATTTTTCCAGTTTTTTTACATGATTTTAAAGTAGGTGTTTTAAAATAATATTGTAATTTTTTTTTATAATTTTTAAAAAATATCTTAATATGTTAAAAAACTATGTAAAAAATAAAATACCTTGGATATGGATAAGTAGTACTTCCCAAAAATAAAATACAGACCAAAATTCTAAATAGGGACAACAAATAGCATTATTCATAGAATGATGATAGCTTTATTATTCATCTATCACACTTTATCACTTTCTTAATTTTTAAAATTTTCTTTTTATTTAATAGTTTAGAAAGTGATTATTAGTAAAATTGTTTATTTTAATTTTTTTTAATAATTAAAGATATTAAAAAAATATTTTTAAAAAATAATAAAAAAGTAAATATACTAAAAATAATAAATAAATAATAAATTAATTATAAATGCATCCTTACTCTTATTCATGAGATGGCTTTGATTCCTCGTTGCCCCTAACGTCAACGAAGACTTTTCGCAAACCAAAGCAAAGCGGGGAACACGTACGTTCTTATTTAGTTGATATTTTTGTTCTCATGCAGTACGGTCGTTTTTTCGGTTGATATTTTTGTCCTCACGGTCCCAGAGAAAACGTACGTTTTCTGAAATCTGTTAGACTATATCTTTTGATTTTATTTTTATTTTTATTTTTTCATGCAGATACTTCGTTTTCAATGGCTTGATAATTATAATTTTCTTTTTAACAAATTACATAATATCACTACAAATATATATATATATAACCAATTAATTATAATTAAAAAGATTGTTTTGGTTATAAATAATCTATTTTTGTTATAAATAAATTTTTTATTGTAATTAATTAGTTATATATACTTATTTTTAGCATGAATTATAAATTTGAGAAAACGTTTTCCCCTTGTTTAGTACTTAAAAAGCTAGTATCTACATATGAGGTCTTTATTAAATGCGTTTGCAACCGGAAATGGCCAATAGGAATCCAAAATATTAGTGTTGGACAGAAGGCAAAACTAACATACGAAGTTTTTGTTATAAATAATTATCATGCAGGCTACTCGGTTAAAATGTGGTGGATTGATGGTGGCATGCACGTTTGACCACCGAATAGCAGACGCTTACTCGGTCAACATGTTTCTTGTTTCGTGGGCTGAGATGGCTCAATCTAAACCAATCACTCTTATGCCATCTTTTTGCCGATCTCTACTCAACCCTCGACACCCTGGCTTAATTCATCCCTCATTTGATGACATGTATGTCCCCATAACCTCATTGCCCCCACTCAAACACCCGAGACGTGATGCAGACATTCTCATTAGCCGCATATACTATATTACTTCCAACCAACTCAACCGTCTCCAATCACTAGCCACCACCAATGGTTGTCGGAGGACAAAATTACAGTGTTTTAGTGCATTCCTGTGGAAGATGATTGCCAAATGGGCTATTATTAAGAACATGGACAAAAAGGTAATCAAGTTGGGCATTGTTGTCGATGGAAGGACAAGATTAAGCGATGGAGATAAGCATAAAGCTTCACTCATGGGTTCTTACTTTGGAAATGTGCTGTCCATACCCCATGGTGCCAAGCAAGTGAGTGAGATTAATGACAAGCCATTGGATTGGGTGGCAGATAAGGTTCATAAACTGTTGGAAGGTGCAATGACAAAGGAACATTTTTTGGGCCTGATAGATTGGGTGGAGGCTCATCGTCCAATGCCGAGTTTATCAAAGATATATTATAATGGGAGTGAAGATGGACCGGCTTTGGTGGTGTCGTCCGGGCAACGGTTCCCAGTGCCTCAAGTGGACTTCGGGTGGGGAAAGCCAAGTTTTGGTTCATACCATTTTTCGTGGGAAGGGGACGCCGGATACGTGATGCCGATGCCAAGCCCTACTGAAAATGGTGATTGGGTGGTGTACATGCACCTCTTCAAAGGACAGCTGGAGTTTATAGAGGTTGAGGCTGCTCAAGTCTTTAGACCCTTGACTTCTAACTATCTTGGCTTCGACTAGATCATGATTCAATACTGAATAGTAATTTTAGGTTATCTATATCTTCCATATTCTCTCTCAATGCAAGTTAATATCATATCATACACCCTCTGTTATGTACCTAGGCTTTTCCAATCCTGTCTCTATATATAAATAATTAAGTTGTGCATTGAAGATATAGATATGGTGTTGTCATCTATGGGGATTTATAATGGTGAGATCATGTAGTTGTTGTATTACTTGTAATATTTCAAATTCGACTAAATAACGTTAATAATTATTTTTATAAAGTCATTGCAAAATAGTTGTAGGAATATCATTAAGAAAACTTCTTAATCCAACTCTGGTTATGGATAATGATATTCATATAATTAATTTCACTTCATCAAAAAATACTAAATTGCTTTTATTATGAAATTATACTTATAAGGGTGTGGATAATACACACAGTAAAGCACTTGCATAACATTATTTGATTTGAAATCTAAAATTTTAAAATACAAATTTTATAAATATTATTATATAAATAATTAATGTAAAATATAATGTATCTACCTAACGACTTATAAATAAAATAACTTTTATTTGCAAACCTGAGTGTGGGACTGCATTGCAGTCCTATTAATAAATAAGAATAAAAATAGAAAAAAATATTATTTAAAAAAAAATACTATATAATGTCAAAACTTTTTAAAAATAGGCTAGGTTTGCATTAAAGTCTCTATTTAAAAATTGTATATAGATGAACTCCTTAATATATAATCATACTATATTTAATAAGGAATTAGTAAATATAACCTCTAGGACATAGCCTAAGTGGTAAAGACTTTAATCTTGTAGTTCAATACCTCATAGATGCAAACAATCCCTTATGGCCGCATCCCCTATTGAAAGGCCAACGACTTATCTTGTTTTGTGTGGAAAAACTTTTGAGGGTGTTGTGCACGAGACCATGATTTACTCTGTAAGGATGGGTCCAAAGAACCCTGCTTTGGAGAGGTTAGCAAGAAGAAGAAGTTAGTAAATAGGTTGAGAACAGATCCAATAAGCTTTTGGGCCGTAAATAGGCAGAGAACAGATCCAATAAGCTTTGGGCCGTATGGATAGAGGAAAAATCCATCCCAAAGTAGGCAGATCATCCAGAGCCACCTCATGTAGGCTTTCAATGACTTGACTTGGACCGTCACAATACGAGTGAACGTGTCCAAGAATGAGCTCATTTGCCCTACAAATTTACAAAGTCCTTCATTATTTTCAAGGATGCGAATCGCCTATTCCTTAGGATCAATGTGCTTGTCGTCGAGCTTGACGTAGGTGTAGTCGTATAGATGAGTCGTCATGCGCGAGCGTGGAAGGCCATTTGAAAGCGTAAAGTGAAACAGTTGTGTGGGGAATTTTGACGAACAGTTATAGGGCAGTGGAAGTTGGAGATGGTGGGGTAGGTTATTCTCAACGAAACAACAGCAAGATAATGGAATCTCGAGGGTTGGGGTGGTTGAGAATTGAGAAGAGAATCCATGTAGGTCGTGCACCAGACGAACGCAATGGGGATATTAGTATATTACCATATTAGCAATAGGTTCCTCCAACCCAAAACCATATTCATTCTTACCAATCCCACCGGTCGCTTCCACGTAGAATTTACGTCTTCAATAGCCATATATAAGAGTTGACGGCATGCTCAAGTAAATTATTATTGACAGTAGAGCGGTATAATAATCAATAATTGATTTTATTATTATTTTAATTTGTTTTTTTAATAATAAGAGAAATGATTATAAACGCTGAATAATCATTTTAAAAGAATTGGATGGTTGATCCATCCATTTTAGAAGCGTGTGCGGTATTTGTTCAATTCATAAATGTATTTTGCATTATCCATAAATATATTAAATTTTATTTATATATATATATATTTATAAATATAGATAAATTCTTTATATTTAATTATAATTTAAAAATAAAGATATAGTCTTCCAAAATCATCTCTTATTCATTCTCTCTTCCATAACTCATTTTATATTATATTTTATATTCTATCATTGTGTTGCTTAAAAAACCATATGTTTTGTATTATAAAAACTAGCGAGCGTGTTTTTTAAAACACAATTTTGCATTTTGAGCTATAAGAACAATTAATTTATTTTTATTACCAATCGATATGTTAATATGGCATAATTCTGATGACTGACTATCCGAATTCAAAATTAGTCATTTTTCTTATAAAACATGGTTGAGATTAAAAAATGATAATTCAATAATATAATCTATAATTTCTTAAAATAAAGGGGAAAAAATTATACAAGTAGGTGAGTTTTGAAAATATTTTTAATAATACTATTAGAATAATGATAGGGTTACTATCTATTTACTTTTTTTTTTTCATATTAATTTTTATTTATTTATTTATTTAATAATTAAGAAATTGACTCTTAGTAAAATTATATGGTCATGAAGTCAGTAGTGTAGATATAGGCGGTAGTGGTACTTTAATTTTTTGGATCCTGGTAGCATAGTGGGCCGGCCATAATCTACCGTTGAGCGTATCAATAATTATAAATTTTTTTATTTTTGAGTTTTTAAATATTTATTTCGCATTTTTACTTTTTTAAAAAATAAAAAATAGAAACATTTATTAATAATCATTTATTTAACCATTAAATAAAAAATCAAACACAAAAGTTAAAATACATGAGCAGTAAAACTGGGCAGTAAATTTGAAGATCTCTACTAGCATATTTTTCTTATTAGACCCACATGCTAAAGATTCCTGCTTTCTTTTCTAATAATTAAATTTATCAGTCTAAATCAAATTAACAAGGAAACTTTTAATGTATAATTATATTTTTGCGTATTCTTTAAAATTAAAATTGTTAAATTTAAGATCTAAATAATAAAATAAAAAAGTTATTTTTTCTGATGAATTTTATTATATATCTTTCAAAAAGTTTATACTTACATTTGACAATTAGACCGTGTACTAATTAAGGGCCGTGCTACTTTACTGCCTGAGCACCGTCCAAGTTCACCGTTAGTGTATTTTTTTTATTTTTTTCTTATTAGAAAAATTAAAAAAAAATACATTAATATATTAAAAATCACTTCTTTAATTATTAAATAAAAAATAAAAAAAATTAAATTAAATTGTGCAGCGATCACATACAGCGGTCAAACTCGGGCGGCCAGCTATCAATTTCCACTAATTAATATTACTCGACCTAACTTTTGAAATGGTTGCAACTAAGTCACTAACTTATTGTGTAAGGTCTTTTTCATGGATATTTAACTCATGAGAAGAAACATGATTATTATGGACATGATTTTTTGACTAAATTTTAATAAGTTATTTTTCAATCAGATTCTCATATATGATTCTTCCTTTTTCTAAAAATATCAATTAGCATAATACGTACCTAAATCTAAAATACGAATAACATCAATGTGCTTATATTGTACAATCCGCGTGGAGTATAGAAACATTGCGTTTTGAAAATTATGGTGTCTATATTAATAAATTAATAATTACTTTTTCATCTGGTTATCCCACTAGCACGACCCTCCGCCTATATATATATAACTTTAGCAAGCCCATCAAGCACATGAGCATCCTTTCTCGTCTCTCTAAATCTCTTGCCAAGAGATCCTCCAAAACTTGAAACATAAATCAAGTAAACATGGCAGGGGCCAGAAAATCAGAGGGGTCAGAGTACATTGTGAGAGTGAACAAGACGGAGATGGTGGCTGCAGTTCTGCCATTGCAAGAGCATTGGCTCCCACTATCCAACCTTGACTTGCTTCTTCCTCCTCTCGACGTCGGTGTTTTTTTCTGCTATAAGAAACCTGTATCTACTAGCTCCGACCAGGTTGATGCAGACAACCTTAGTGCTTTTGAGTCCATGGTCGGGGTACTCAAGAAGTCATTGGCACAAACTCTGGTTTCCCACTACGCTTTTGCCGGTGAGGTGGTGCCAAACTTGGTTGGAGAACCTGAGATTCTCTGCAACAATGGCGGAGTTTGCTTTGTTGAAGCTTTTGCAGAGGTAGACCTTAAAGATCTCAACTTGTATAACCCTGATAAGACCATTGAGGGCAAGCTTATGCCCAAGAAGAAGCATGGTGTTCTCGCTGTCCAGGTTTGGTTCGATATATATGTCACACGCTCTCTGTATATGACTATTAACGAAGACTTCTTGCAAATCAAAGCAATGGGGAGATTCTAAATTAAGCTGCATCATTAATCGAGTCGGCACTATATATGCCACCAAGCAGAAGATTTTTTTTTTTTTTAGTTGATAATTAATTTTGTTTACTCAAAAACACGTTTTTTTTTAAAATATTTTTCTGAATACCTGTGAATATATCATAAACTCCTTTTTTTTTTTTGAAATAATAAACTCGTAATTTTTAGTGTACTTGGAGAGAAGGCAAAATTAACATAATGAAGTTTTTATTATGAATAATATTTAGCATGCAGCAGTATAATTTTTTCGTAGATCGATAATCTTATCTTCATCTGGGAAGGGCGAGGGCTGCATCGATCAATATTATACTGAAAAAGTAAACTGTCGGGACTTGAATTAGCTTAGAAGGTTCATTCATGCAAGAAACTTGAATCGACTACAATGCCTCTAACTTCGAAAGAATACATATCGATATTTTATCCTGCCTTCGTAAAAATTAAAAGTTAAAAAAAAAAAGCCCTTAAAGAAAAAAGAAAAAGAAAGTAAGGTCTAGTTTGCTTTTAAAACAAATAGAATCTTATCTCATTTTATCTTATCTAATTATTTCACTTTATTCAAATCTCAATCTAAAATAATATAAAAAATTTAGTTTTTTCAATCTCAATATAAAAATATATTAAAAAAATATTATAATAATTTTTTATTTAATTTTTTTACTTTAATCTCAATTTATTTCAATCTCATATCTAAAAACAAACCAAATCTAAATCTCTTTATGATAAATTTCTTTAACTAATCACCCCTCAAAAATTTTAAAAAGTATGGCACCTACAAATATTCTATATGAAACAAAAAAATTATATTCAATACATTAATTAGTGTAAATGATTTACGCTCCATTTAGATACAAATGTGAGATTTCGGTTGATCATCTCATTTAATCTCATTTCATTTCAATTAATGATTTTATTATTATTCACAAATCATCTTAACTCATTATTTCATTTCATCTCAAACAAAAATCTTAGAGATCGACCAATTAATTGCATGTTTGGTAGATATTTTATGATTGCATGCATTGTGCAGGCTACCCAATTAAAATGTGGTGGATTGGTGGTGGCATGCACGTTTGACCACCGAATAGCAGATGCTTACTCGGCCAACATGTTTCTTGTTTCGTGGGCTGAGATGGCTCAATCTAAGCCAATCACTGTAATGCCATCCTTTCGTCGATCTCTACTCAACCCTCGACACCCCGGCTCGATTCATCCCTCCTTTGATGACATGTATGTCCCCATAACCTCATTGGCCCCACCCAAAGACCCAAAATCTGATGCAGACGTTCTCATTAGCCGCATATACTTCATTACTGCTGACCAACTCAACCGTCTCCAGTCACTAGCCAGCACCAATGGTTGTCGGAGGACAAAATTGCAGTGTTTTAGTGCATTCCTTTGGAAGATGATTGCCAAATGGGCTATTATTCAGAACATGGACAACAAGGTAACCAAATTGGGCATTGTCGTCAATGGAAGGACAAGATTAAGCGAAGGAGATCAACAATATAAAACTTCATTAATGGGTTCTTACTTTGGAAATGTGCTATCCATTCCCTATGGTGCCAAGCCAGTCAGTGAGATTAACAAGAAGTCGTTGGATAGGGTGGCAAATGAGGTTCATAAACTGTTGGAAGGTGCAGTGACCAAGGAACACTTTTTGGGACTAATAGATTGGGTGGAGGCTCATCGTCCGGTGCCGTGTGTGGCAAAGATATATTATAATGGGAGCGAAGATGGACCAGCTTTGGTGGTGTCATGTGGGCAACAATTTCCAGTGTCTAAGGTGGACTTCGGGTGGGGAAAGCCAGCTTTTGGGTCATACCATTTTCCGTGGGAAGGGGATGCCGGATACGTAATGCCAATGCCGAGTCCCGCCGAAAATGGTGATTGGGTGGTATACATGCACCTCTTTAAAACACAACTGGAGTTCATAGAGATTGAAGCTGCTCAGGTCTTTAGACCCTTGACTTCTAATTATCTCGGCTTCAACTAGGTCATGATTTAATACTAGATGGTAATTTTAGGTTATCTAGACCTTCTGAATTCTCTCTCTATATAAGTTAATATTATATCATGCACCCTTTGTTATGTACCCATGCTTTTCTAATTCTCTCTATATATAAATAATTAAGTTGTGTATGTACTAGATTTATCGATCTACTTGTAGTTTAGAAAAAAGAAGGGGGGGGGGGGGGGAGCAATCATATGTTCTGATGGGGATTCATGATGGTGAGATGTAGTTTTTAAATTACTCTTTAATATTTCGCATGCACGTATGTATGGATAATTACTGTGGTGATCATCAATTTTATGAACTATTAACCGTACGCGGTATGCCTCTTTATAAGTTATGTATGTGCTATATATATATATACACATACATATATATATATATAAATTATAGTACTACTGCTACTAACATTTTATAAAATCTTCAGTTTTGGTATTTTCAATAGAAACTCAGATTCATAAAACACTAGCATGCAGCATGCATCAGGTTTATGAGTTTATCAAGCTGGTAGGCTATCTAGATCTTTCAAATGTCTGCGGCCACCTTATCATAAAGGAATGAGTTGGGAGTCGGCTCGAAAGGAATACGTTGGGGGTCGGTCGGGCCGACTTCCCATTAAAAGCAGCTAACTGCCGCCGGTAGCGGTGGGCGACACCATTAGTACCATCTGAACCGGCAGGTTTCGACGACATCACCCTTACGACAGCGCCTTCGATAAGGTCCTGGCAGCCTTAAATCCAGAATGGGCCTGTGAACTTGCGGGTCTCGATGGTATGGGCGGTGTCGTCCACCGCCACCGACAACAGCGGAGGCTGGACTGTGTCGAATACTCTTATAAATTTATCATCATTTTATTTTTTATTATGTTTTTTATTATGTTTTTGTTATAAAACTAAAAATAAAACTACTACTATTACAAGAGAAAAGAAACTCTTAAGAACTGAAACTTTCTTTCTCTCTCTATATTTTCTTATGAATTTCATTACAACTGAAGCCCATATTTATAGGCGTTGAAATTACTATGCAAGTTACTATGCAAGTCACTATGCAAGTCACTATGCAGATTTAAAATAATAGTGGTGGGGTCATTCACATAATTTAGTGGTGGGACATAGGGGCGGCGGCCGACGTTCGTTTATAACACTCCCCCTTGAATGACTACCCATAAAAAATCTGCCTCGTTAAAACCTTGCCAAGGAAAAACCCAGTGGGAAGAAAAACCAATGGCGAATGAAAAAGAGTACAGTCTCTTTATGTATCCATAAGTGCTTTAAGATTGCCTCATTAAAACCTTGCAAAGGAAAACCCAATGGGATAAAATCTTAGCGAAGGAAAAAGAGTACAATCAGCACAAGTCTTCAGGACTTTTACTCCCCCTGGAAAGTGCATGACAATAGTTTTTGAGCCTTCACATTTTAATATTCTGCACAATTTTCTTGAATGTCGCAGTTGGTGATGTCTTCGTGAATAAATCTGCCAGGTTATCACTTGATCGTATATTTGATATATCCTCCTTTGATTTGAATGATACAAGTAGCATTATCTTCGTATAAAATTGTTGAGTCATTGATCTCAGCCAAATATACTCTCGACTTGTTTCATGAATTGCAATAATCTCTGAGTGATTTGAAAATGAAAAATAATATCTGGTTGACAAACTTAATAGAAATCTGATACCTGCAGTAATACTTAAACTCCTCCTGATAATATGCGTTAGTGTTTCAAGTAATAAGCAAATATGATTTCAGTATATATAACAAGTTAAGAATTCAAACACGATCTCCAACTAAATAATGCATTAGAGAGAGTATGATAATATTTTCATCTAAAATTTTCTCCCCCTCATTCGGCGTTATTAGGAAGAACTTGTTTATATACGGCGGAAATAACATTGGAAACCGTCTATGTATGATAAAAGCTGTAAAAGTTTTGAGATTTAATATTATCGATTCGGCGGAAAATCAAATCCGCTTGACATTGTGGACAAACGAGATCTTGAAGAGATTTGAAGGTTTCGGGTTGTTGTTTAAATATAACCAATTTTACCATTGGTTTACTCCAGCAAAAATATTTCGCATTCCTCATAGATTCAGTTGTTGTTCATCCAGAACAATATTATGTCTGATAGAAATTCTAATGTCCCAGATTTAAATCACGAACATTTTATACCTCAACCACTTATATTTTCTCCTGAGGCTGTAAACACCATGATAGGAGCAGAGATATATCTATCTAGTAAATCTGATCCTGAAATTGTTGCAGCATCAAGAACCCTCAGTGCTCAATATGCTGCCTCTCTTACAACCATGTCTCAGAGGCTATTGGCGAGAACAAGTGAGGTTGATCATCTTAAAAATCAAATATCTGAGTTGCATCAAACGCTTGCAACTAAAGATAGAAAGAATAAAGATTTAAAACAAGATAACAAGGAGCTGAAGAAACTTGTAAACTGGTATTCTCGTGACCTGAAAACACGAGTAGAAGAGCTGGAACGAAAAAGAGCACAGATACAAAGTCAACAACAGCAGCTAACGGCAGAGGTTCAGCATTTACAAGAAAATAGGGATAGCTGTAATTAATCTCGCTGGCTTTTGAAATTATGCATCCAGCATATCTTGTAAAGTGAGATTTGAAGAGATGATGGTTTGTCTTGTTCTTATTTCCAATTCTATAAGAACCGTCTTTAGTTTCATTTAGTACGCATCAAATCTTCTTCTCATATCTATAATTCATCTGTATTTGTATTCTTATTCTACAAATTTCCAATGGCTCATCAATTTCCTTTTACTATTTCTCACAATCAACATATGAGGTATCCTTCACCTCAATTACAAGTTGATCCTGCATCTTCCGCAGGTGCAATGCTGCAGCAAGCAAATGATTTGGCTAATAAGTCAGATCGTGAAACTGTTTATGAGCTGGTGACTCTCGGCACCCGATACTCCTCCTCTATTGTTGGATTTTCCAACCGATTACAATCCAAAAATCGTGAGATTGAGGAGTTTAACGAGAAGGTTTCTGTACTTCAACGACTCGTTCAAGAGTCTGACAAAAAAATTACAGACTTAAAGCAGGAGAATAAGGATTTAAAATCCTTACTTGCCTCTTCATTTCGACTGCCTAATCCTTTAGATAAGGATAGTACGTTGCTTTATGAAAAGCAAATGCATTTGAGAGATGAGGCTAGAAGTCTCAAATTCTTGTAACTCATTTATGAATTGAATAATAAGATCTTTCCTTTTCAAATGCATTCCTTGAATTTATAGCAACCCTTATAATCTTTTCAAAAGTTCTAACAAGGTAAATCATCAACGTAAACTGCAATAATGACGAATCCGGATTCTGATAAAACACATGAACATATAGGATTATTCTTAAATCCTTCTTTCAATAGATACTCGTTGATTCAATTATACAACATGCGTTCGGATTGCTTTAACCCATATACAGATTTTTGAAGCTTTATAAAGTACATACTCCTAAATGTACTTGGATTAGATGCTTCAAGTATCGTAATAATCTAATGATGCTTATAAATATGCAGTGACCACATTCATTAACTGCATATCTAATCCTTTTGTAATAACCAAATCGATTAAAAATATGAATGTGATTGCATTCATAATAAGGAAATATGTTTCCTCATAATTGCTCTCGAGTTTCTACAGGAAACCTTGTGCGACAAATTATACCGCATAATTTCATTTCACATTACGCTTTCGTATAAATACTCACTTATATCTGACAAATATTACACCCTTTGGTGTTTGGACAACAGGTCCAAATGCATCTCGCTTCACTAGCGAGTTTAATTCAGTTTTAATAACTGCTTTCCATTTTGGCCAATCATTTCTACGTCGACATTTTTCGACAGTTTTTGGCTCATTACTTCTGGTAATATCAAGTGTTATCATATATGTTGTCGACAACAATTTTATTTCTATCCATAAATTTTCCAGTACTCATGAAATGTATTGAGATCTCATTGTTCCTCTCCAGGGGAAAATATTTCATGAAACACCTCTACAGGAGATTCCTCTTCAGGAGGTTTATACTCTTCAGGAATTTTCTCTTCAGGAGTTATACTCTTCAGGAGTTTTCTCTTCAGGAGTTATACTCTTCAGGAGTTTTCTCTTCAGGAGTTACCTCTTCAGGAGGTTTCCTCTTCAGGAGGATTATATTTTATACAGAAAACACGGTCTCTTCATGAGCACCGATTTTTATTTTTCTTGTGCACCAATAGGTCTTCAACGCTTCAGGTGTATCTTAGACTCATTTATTGCTGTCGTCCTTCAGGGACTTCAATTCTTGCTTAAGCATTAACAGCAGTAATATATGATTTTACAACACCTTTAGTGTCAGTAAATACATCATGTAATTGATTTGCAACATTTTGCAGATAAATAATCCTCTGAACTTCTGGTTCACATTTATTTGTAAGAGGATCAAATTTAAACAGGACTTTATTATCCCAAGTAATTTCTTGTCGTGCTTCAGGCACCGATATTTCATTATTTCAAAACATGATGAAATATTAATAAGCTTATACATAAAAACTTAGTATAAATAAATCAAGTGCTTGGCCGTACAACAGGTACGTGACTACTGTTTAGTCATATTACATCTATGACTAGCATCTTCATATTTTTATGAAGAATTATTCTGAGAGCTTTTACCCTACTCTGAGTTTGATCACTTCTGGTGATACGATATATTTTTATCATTTTTAGTGTTGTCGCTTTTGGGACCAACACTTCTATAATTTTTCTACCACGTCTACGCCCTTAGTTTCCATTCACTTCTGGAAATTGTGTAAATTCGATATCATTAATAGGACGTAACTGGTGTAACAAAAACTCATTATTTAGCTCAATCACTGGAAGACAAAACAAAAGTTCAGAATATTTGTTGAACTTTCACTCTCGATATTGCTACTGCAGGAGCACATTCGAGGTATGAAAAATAATGTTTTCTTTTATATATCATCATCAGTGACATTTTCACTGTATAATTTTAATATTGAGCTGATTTTAAAGAGTGCAGAATATTCAATACCACTCTTAAAATCTTGCAACTTCAAGTGCAATAAATCATAATGATCTTTTGAGAGGATTACATCTTCTGGTACTTATATCACTCTCTTAATTTATTTCACATAGTATGATGATCTTTCATCATGAGATACACAGCACGGTCCTTCAGGGACACATGAATTCCTTCTATGATTGTATCTTTCTAATTCATCATCATATCCAAATAGATCTCATCAAGGATCTGGATAAATAACATTTTTCAGAAATGTCAATAGTAATAAATCTCAATATTTGACATTATATTACAAAAATAAATCTGTGAATTTAATAAATATATTCACATTATCATGAGAATAAAAATAAAATTTTATCAAGTAATATTCAGCAATATTAACTTTAATATTTATCTCAAGGACTGCAAATAATATTTTGAAAAACTTACTTGAAATAGAAGACCACTAGCTTCAGTATCGGTAGAACCTCGTGCTGATAACGTGTTATAAAACTAAAAATCAAACTACTACTATTACAAGAGAAAATAAACTCTTAAGAACTGAAACTTTCTTTCTCTCTCTATATTTTCTTATGAATTTCATTACAACTGAATCCCATATTTATAGGCGTTGAAATTACTATGCAAATTACTATGCAAGTCACTATGCAGATTTAAAATAATAGTGGTGGGGTCATTCACATAATTTAGTGGTGGGACATAAGGGCGGCGGCCGACGTTCGTTTATAACAGTTTTTTATTTTTTATTGTATTTTTTATTTTATTAGATTTTTTAATATTTTTTATTATATTTATGATAAAAACAGTCCAACTACTAATTGGATTATTTTAACGCTGGGAACCGTCCGATCGGTCCCAGCGTCACTCTATTATAAATGGCTGTGCGTTCAAAGTATTTAAAAATTAAGACGTTTTACGTTGATTTTATTTTTGTAATTAAATAAACAATAGGTTAGATTTATTTTTTATTCTTAAATATTATGTCTGCAAATTATAAGACAACTCGCGCGCGCGGCGGATATTGTAGATCTCTAAAAATTCGGGACCAGATCACATGATGAGATATTTCTTGTAATAACGTTCAGAAAATAATTTGTAAAGATTATAGAGGGCGCAAGTTCTTTTAAAAATTTAAAAAAAAAAAAAATCGTTTTAAAAAAGACTTACCCAGACATGCATCTGACCAAGCACGTTGTTGAAGTACTTTCTAGTCAGGGCAGAAAGCTCATCCGACCAGTATTTGAGCTATTTTGTTGTCGTTGAAAAATGCTATATATATGTACGTTCAAATAGTCTTTTGTTCCTCTTCGATCAGTATCTCTCTTTAATGGATTGAGACCTGTGAGTACCCTGAACCTCGAGTTGTGGAATATTTTCGGTACGTCTGATTAGTTAAAAAAAGGTAAAAGTTGATGTTATAATATTGAAAAAAAAAAGGGTAAGATTCTGCCTCTAATTTAAGCATGATTTATTTTTAGAAATGAGATTATATAAAATAAAATAAAATTTTAAAAAATAATAATATATTATTATAATATAAATTTTATTTTAGAAGTTAAAAAAGTTATTTTAAAATTTTAAAAATTTAGATTATTTATTTTATTTTATATAAAAAAATTTAAAAAATGTATTAATCATAACTAGATGATTGCTAATGTTCTAAAGATTCAAAATCTTTGAAAACTCAGGAAAGTAGGAAATAAGAAGGGAGAAATTGTAGACGTGTTTTGTTGCATAGGATATATTAAGATGTAGATTGAATATAAAATTGAGTTAGATGTATTAAAATAAAAAAAATTCAAAAATTAAATAAAATATTATTTTTTAATATTAATATTATTATAAAATTAAAAAAATTAAAATTTTTATTTTATTTTATGTATAAATTAAAAAACTATAATAATTAAAAATAAATAAATTAAGATAAGTTAAAATGATCACTTATATATTCAAACCAGGCCTAAAGTGGCTGAGAGCTAGTACGTAAATTTTAATAATTAATGTCTAGATATAATTTTTTTTTTTTGTGAAAATATCTTTCAGATATTAATAAATTTTATTTTTATTTTTACATGTTTTCTTAATTTGACAAAAATAAAATGATTAGAAAAATAGGTTTTTCGAGAAATAAATTAAAACATTTCCTCCACTTTTAAATGTACATACAGAGAGAGAGAGAGAACTTTGAAACTTAAAAGAAACGTACTAGCTGGCCTTTATTCTTATTCCTGACCAAAGAGAAAAGACAAGGAAGTGAAAAAAAATTTGAAAAACGTGTATATATATATATATATGATGATGTATATATATATATATATATATGATGACTTCATGACCATATAATATATATATAATATATATTTGCTCAAAAACGACAAATTCCTATCAAAATAAATTAATTTTTATTGTAAATAATAATTTTCATTACAAAATTAAATGATATTTACAATTTTAGAGGGTATAAATTCAATTCACTAGCCTCATTTTTTTAATAAAAATTGATAAAGACCTACACAAAAAACTATCTTTTAATGATAAATTATATATGTATATTGTTAAATATGCGTGAAATTTATATATTTTAAAACTATATCTATCTTTATCTAATGTCACCCATGATTGGTTACAAATAACTCATTTGTAATAATAGGACGTGATTAGTTATCCAGAATTAGGTGCGCATGATGCAGTACTAATACTATCACACTACTACGTACGTATAAGCCTATTAGGTGTGAGTTAGTTCACCCTACAAAGAATCTTTCATTCTTTGAATTAATTAGAGAAAGAAACTGGTGAAGTTAGCTAGAGCACTAGCATCCAATAATTGAAGTTGTTGATCAGCTACTCCAATCGTACAACTATTGCATACGCCACTTGATTAACGTCAGTATCGCTGATGATCTGTTTGACATTTAGCGTAATTTTTTTTTTTTACCTTTTTTTACTTTTATTTTTTTATTCCGATTTTTTTATTATTTAAAATATTTTTATAAAATATAAAAAAGAATATTAATATATTAATAATCTATTCTTTAATTATTAAGTAAAAAAAATTAATAAAATAAAATAAAATATATGAAGTGTCAAACTTAAATAGACAAACTAATATTTTTCTATATATTTAGTATATGTAAAAAATAGGTTGCTAATTAATTAGAGGCAAGACGGTTTGTAGGGTTGATTTTTGGTGCATGGTTGATCAGCGCTTAACTGCAGCTATAATGACATCGAATGAAATATAATAATGGTAATTAATAGTTTTTATATATATGTATATTATAAGAAGTATTATTTAAAGGCAATTACATATTTTTATATTATATACACCATTCACATAATATAATTTGATTTGTAATTAAGACTCATATTTTAAAATTTATCTTTTAAATTAAATTATGTCACATAGATGGATTCGGTGCGAAGATATTTATATAGACTTATTATATATATATAGTAGCATTAATTCATGGTAAATTAATGGGGAAGTATGATAATAACTTCATTTACTAATTGATAAATCACTATATATTTAGTTAATTAATGTAAGTAAAATATAAACAAAAAGAGTACTCCCTCAACCAAAAAAAAAATAAAATCAGCCCTATAATATATAAGTAATGCTAAATACAACCTTTACGTATATAAGTCTCACATTTTTTTTAAATAAAGTTGGATCTATTATTAATATATATATTATATAAATTCTAAATTTATCCATTTTTTCAAATAAAAATATGAGACAGCTTACACTTCAACTACAAATATCATTTCTCCCAACCGTCAAGAAATTGTATTAATTACATTCAATAACGATCTCAAGATTTTAATGGAGATTCTAACCAATCACAACATTACATATGTTTGTTAGAAAAAAGGTTGATAACCTCGGGTTAACCCGGAATCACTGCCCAATTTACCCTTTTATTATGACAAACCTTGAATGGCAGCAGGTTTGAGGAGGCTGTTGCAAGTGCTAAATTCACGTCGTTGCAATAAGAATAAAGATACCGAGTCAATAGAAAGAGTCGTCAAAAAGGGCAGTCTAATCCATAAAGTTGAAACAGAAGCATTAAAACCTGTTTGTGGTACGTACTAGGTTGGATCCAAGATTCCTTATATTATGCAATAGTTAAATGCACCATGCATTGCGGCTATAAGTTATAACGTTTTAATTACATAACAGCCGCTATTTCAAAACCTAGTATTGCGATTATAATTAAATGCATCATGAATTGAGTCCACTCTCATTAATTGTGTTGAAAATTTTGATAATGTAGATAATATTGCGGCTCTAACTTGGTCCCATTTTTCTTACTTCTTTCAAAGTCTCCAAATAATTGTCACGTCCCAAAATGTCAAATGTTTTTAAAAAATTCGTATGTTGGCTTGATAATTTACCACTTTCACAAGTAAATAAATGTATTTTTTTTAATAAAAAAGAAGATAATTTAATGATTAATTAATGGGCAATACCACATCAACACATTGTCATACATTTAACGAGAGTAGCATATAGCATAAGAGTGATTCTACAATCACACTAAAAAATTCTAACTGGAATCCCAACTGACTAAGCACTTCTTTTTTTATACATTTTTTTCACTTTTAAATTTCTTTTTCTAAAAATTCACAACATCATTAAAAATACAGTTCCTTAATCTCAAAAAAAAAAAAAAAACTATCGAAATCCTAGTCCTAGATTATGAAGATGTGACTTTAGCTTTTCTAACAGTATAATCCTTTCATTGTAAACCATTAGTAGTTTTACATTATTCGAGATGCAAGGGTAATACTCTCCTTCTCCCATTAAGTAAATAATTTGCTGTTGAGTTATATCCTTTGCTCTCATTAAGAAATAGAACTGACTAATCCTATGTCAAAGTGTTAAGAACACTACCCTTGAACAAATTGTAGTTAAGACTTTCCTTCTTTTTGTACCCACACCCGATATATAGACCGAATTGTCTTACGATGTTCTGTCCCTCAATGCTAATACTATGCAATACGAGCAAATAAGTTAGTTGTTAGCAATTAGAAATCCAGGAAACTATGTAATTCTTATTCGATTTCTTTGGTTAAAGCAATGCACAAGCATTCACCTCAGGTGAACGGTTTTTATCCATGAACAAAATGTACAACACAACACCCCAGAACGATAGACCTGGTCTACAAGGCAGAAGACAAAAACTGCCACCATCCTTGGTATGTTAGCAAAGGAGGTTACACTTCACACTAGACTTGCAACCTAATTTTTTTTAGTGTCATTTACAGCCGGACATTCTTCTCTTATTGATTCGCAGGGCAAGGTGAGCCTGGTATATTTTGGGTGCAAACTTAGTCCTATCATACATTAACAAAAAGGAATTTTGTCGGGCAGGAATAGGTATCGGAAGTGTGAATCGAATGGAAGAATGCCACAGTTGCGCGAACCAAGAAGGCTTTGCCTTCTCTGTGAAATGCATTGTTCAACAAAGGCGGCCTGATGCGGCGGAAGATAATGTAATATCCATACAGCCAGATTCGCATCATCCACATAGGCTTTGGCAAAGCAGTGTAGCATTTTGGGGACCAACAACCTCCCTTTGCCGCTAACCCCAACTGAAGCTCGAATGAAATCTCGCTGTGCTTCTTGAAGCTCTTCTCTCACATTCTGAGCGGTGTAGATTCTTACCTGCATTTGTTATTTCTCCAAGTCATGTAAAATACAGATTAAATTATTGGAGTACTAAGTGGAAAGCAACTCATTCCGCGCATTAATCGAAAGTGTGAGATTACCGCAGGTGAAGAGTACATTCCACAACTGAGAGCAAAAGCTACAAGTGGTTCATATATATCAACTGCAGATTTCCGTTGTTCCTCTGATACCTTTAGCTTGTGAAGGGCAAGAAGCAAAGCCTGATAAAATAGTTACCATATAAATGTTAATCAGGTAATGAAGCGAAACAAAGAGAATAATTCAACCAGATTACTAAAATTGTCATACGATTTGTGGCCGATGGATTGGTGGTTTCATTTTTAGAATCACATACTCAATAGCGGCTGCGCTGAAAGAGTGTCCCCCAACAGTGTATGCTGCCTGGAAAAAAAAAACATCAATGGACATGCTCCAAAAGCATGAAAAGGCCATAAATTACTCATTCATTAACTGCAAGCCATGAAATTATCCTTGTAACAGTCATGCAAATTCAAGATGGTGAATCTATCGGTCATTATTTTGGGATAAAGATCAAGACAAAAAATATGCAACTACCAAAACATCAACAAGAGATCTGAGGCATCTTATTGATGAAGATCAGCTAGCTTAGTCATTCATTCAATACTAAGTCAAGAAGTTGCATTCTAACATCATGACACAACCACAGAAAGGCTCGTCTCTGTCTATGCAAAATTACGAAGTGCGCAACCCTATGTAGATTGCCATGAGGGGATACAAGTGAGAAGGGAGTGTTTGGTCATTCACTACAGCTTAATCTTTCAGAGTAACTGGTTAAGATTTAATGCTAATATCTTTGCTGAACCTTATGACTATCCAACTCAACCACATTGAACAGGCCCCACCACTGCCTACTTTAAGCTTTTTGAAAAAATCCACCAATTTTATTTAATCCCAAGTGCTGTTAGAAGCACTGGAGAACTCTCCAAAGTGCTTGGCCTCCTGGTCTAACGAGATAATACTGGGAATACACAAACAAAATAAGAGACTGCATGGTCAGAATCAAACCTTTTGCAACAAAGAGAAGAGCTTCAAGTCACTCCTCGGGACTCCATATGCCAAGTAAGCCTGTTCATAGATGGCCGCGAGAGAACAATAAATTTTACCCGTCAACTTAGGTTTTGGAAGTGCTTTGCGGTGTTAGCAGTGCCTAGTGTATCTTTTATAAACTATGCGTAGAATAGAAATATAGCAACCCACATGCATAATCAGAGCATTATATAAGTTGATCCAGAAAGCAAGCTTCTCATCACAGTTCAAACGTATGGGATTCACTTGCGCCAGTTGCTCAACAAGTGTTCTGCTCTCAAAACACACACACACACACAGAAAGAGATCAGCTCCAGGTCCAAACAACAATTCAACCATTCAGATGCAAGACTTAAACATTCAGTGTTAAAAATGGCTGTGCATGTCTGATCCATCACCATGTGCAATATCAGAGAGAAACAAATACATGCGACAGGGCCATTTCAGAATAAAAATACCACCATCTTTGTGATTTCATCTTCACATATAAAACACCCTTGGAAATTCATCAGGAATCTTTCAATACCTCGGGTATGCCATCTATATCAATACACGTGCTCACCAAGAAAATAAGTTTGAAATGCTGAATATCGGGAAGCCAAAGCAAACATAAATTTTTTGGGAAGTTGCGTGTAAACAAGATCAGAAGTGGATTAACAAGCAAACAGCCAATATAAAAGAATAAAAACAATCTCAACTATTCTACCTTGAGAGTCTGTAACAGTTCTCCTAATTTCCAGAAGAACATATTTTTGGAATTCATGAATTCTCATGTAATTATAATCTGCCCAAGAGACCTAAGGAGATTCAAACCAAAAGGAATAAATGGAATACCTGAACCTTCTCAGTGCCCCCGAGGCATATTCTAATTGCTTCTTCCCAACTGACATCCAAGAAACTTCAGTTGCTAGTCCATAATTTCCAATATTGGCCCAACTTAATTTTCTCCGCACCCTGTAGGGATCACATGCATTTTCTGAAGCCACCACCTCAGAGTTACTCTGTATATCAATTTGTGGGCTTTGCAACCATGATGAAATCATTGACCTTTCAGACGATGACCACCAAGATGAACTGGAAAGATGACCGCGTGGAGACATTCCATGTGGAGAGAGAGGTGAGCAGTGGCTTTCTGAGGCAGATGTTTTGGATGGTATGGTAGAATCTGCCAGAGATATGAAAATATTTTTCATACATCTCACCATCTCTTCAGATAATTTATTAGGGTAATTCCAAAGGCCGTTTGATGGCATCCCTTTAGGGAGCTTGCTGAACTCTAGAGGTTGACAAGAGTTGGAATCCATTTTCATGGACATGTTCTTGTCATAGCCAAGTGCAATTGAGTCCACTGCATTCTGATACAAAAGTATCAGATGTTCAGATGTTAAAATCGCCTTAATGGTTGACCATTACACTAAAGGTTTACTCTATATTTCCACTTTCATAAAACAAAATACATGGATCAAATTTAACAAGATATGGTAAATTCATCTGCTTTCAGTTGAACTGAGTTCTCAAAGCACATGAAACAAAAGTCAATGCATTACTGTTAACTAAAAAAGCTTCATCGTAAGAGGAGCACAAGACAGATACCTCTATAACCAACTCTGTACATTTATCAGTAGATTCTAACGATTGGTCTCTCATCTCCTGGCAGTTGTCTTCGGAGGAATGACCAATTTCAGAAATGGACTTTTTCAAAGAAGATGAACTCTGGATAATATATAAAACAAGTTAACAATATTTCACAAAATTGAGCATATACAAATTTGTGCATGTTTAATCGGACATATGGAAGGCAACCATGTGAGTTATCTCATATAACTATTATGAATTTATGATTATACTAGCAGTAGTAAAGTAAAGTGATTAAAATCCTATCTCAGCATTCCTAAGCATGAAGTAATCAGCTGCCCATGCATGTTTAAGGTTCCCTCGTGGTATATAAGTGGAACAAATACAAGACCATGTATAACTCATCCAAATATGGAGAGAAAATTCAGCAAAGGCTTTCAAATAATCTTTGAAACCCAAAATTGGCGCTTTCCAAGTAGCCAATGAGTAGACGAAACAAACCTTTTAAAAAATGGAACAGTAAGTCAGCCAAATCATTAAATGGAACAGATTAGAATTGCCTCCGCAAAACCTTGTCTAACAAATTGGGCCACCTATACTTTCTTATTTTTCCATGTTTACATATACGAAAAGGCAATGAAAGTGAATAAAATAAAAATTCTACAATCTGGCTCCAACTGCGTTACTTTTATGACCCACTTCACATCAATCCAATATTACTGTCTAGCAATACTTTACATCTTTGGGGAGGAAATCAAATAGGAATTTGAAATGAAAAAAAATAATAATTCCTTTGTTTCACGGTATAATTATTGTTCTCTCTGGGAAGGTGTAGGATAAAAATAAAAGCAGATAACATACCAAAGTATCCATAATATCAGAGGAGTGAAGAGATATTGACTGAGATGCTGAATGCCTCAAACGATATTCTGCAAGCCTCCGTTCATTTCTCTCTTGGCTAAGTTGAAAATGCAAAGAGACCATCTCTTGTTCAAGTTTTGAAACCGTGATCTCCAACAATGAAATATTGGATAGGAGCTCTTGAGCCTATAGTAATACAAGAAAACACCATTATCATGATAAACAACCAGGTGCAAAAAAAGAAAAGAAAGAAGTATGAACATACAAGCATGATAAACAATTGGCAACTCTAAAAGCTAAAGTTATTTGAGAATGATATTTTAATTATTTAACAACCAGGTGCAAAAAAGAAAAGAAAGAAGTATGAACATACAAGCATGATAAACAATTGGCAACTCTAAAAGCTAAAGTTATTTGAGAATGATATTTTAATTATTTCAACTCTCAGCTCAGATTTTTAAGTTTTAAAAAAACAAAATATCAAGAGGATAAAAATTCATTTTGCACCCTTACTGCTATCCTTCTTGTAAAATTTCAACCCAAACAACCAAAACCCTCAATTTTTGTACACTAAACTTACCACATTTCTTCAAAGTGCACTGTCTCATTAAATCAGACAAAACCCTAGACTTGTGTTGCACACGTGATTTTTCTTTTTCTTTTTTTCTTTTTTTCATGTAAAAAGTTGAAAATGCCCTCCATTTTGGGTGAAGGTCATGGTCGCCGGCTGTTGACCACAAAGATCAACGTTGGCCACGTGTCTTCGACCTCTGGGGTGGCTGTACAAGCTGCCCCTTGAGAAACTACTGAGATCTATTTAAAACCAAGGGCATTTCAGACATTTTGAGCAAAAAACTTGCATGTGTGGAAGGAGCCTAGGGTTTTGATGTGGTAGTTTGAAGTCCAATTTGAAAAGAAATGACAATATTTTGGGTGTGAACTAATTGGGCTGGAGTACTCAAAGAACAGTTATCAATCATGATATAATAGTAGTTAAGTTTATCAGACGAAATAACAAGGAATTACCCTGTCCAAAATTCCAAAGTGTGTCTACAAAAAAAAAAAAAAAAAGACTAGCAATATCAGTAACAAAATCAAGAAGCTGGAACAACTCATGTCCTTATTAAAGGAAGTGGAAGTCAAAAAAGTTAACCATTAAGAAATATAGATAAAATTATCCACATTCCACCTTTTTCTTTTGACAGAAGAACACACTGAACCTAAATGAACAAGAGGTCTTAGCAAACACGTACAAGGTAAATGACAATGCATTCATAGCCTGAACAAAAAAGTACAAGGACATGTGAAATACACTTCAAAAATTTTGATTTTTTGACCATTTTGTCAAAAGATTCTCATGAGGCCACTTCAATTGTAAACATAACTTACAGAATCCAAGAGAACAATATAACGGGTAACAAACCTGGTGAGGGATACGTGATGGACTTGAGAATTTTGAAGCATTCTTATGAATAGCCTTTTCCAGGATAGCATGCAGTTCCATCTCTTCTTGCAACTGCTGTTGTAATCTTTGTACCTATCGCAAAGGCACACCCATTTTTGGGATCGTTAGCCATGGAAAAGTTGCCTTTGATGAAAGCTATATAATATAAGTAGCTCCAACATCATACTTCCTACATGATGAAAGCTGAGTGATAGAATTGATGAGTAAATTTTCCATTAACACTATTGAAGACTGACAAATCAATTCTATGACTATACCAGTCCTAGTCATGAGGTTAATAACTTGGATGCTTTTGACTGGCTAAAGCTTTGAGCCAATAATTTCCTTTAAGCAGTAAAACACCATGCCTTCTACAATGTATACAAAGCTGCCTCAATTTTTTCAGACGATTTCCCTTTAAGAGAGGAAAATCTATCAGAACCAACAAAGCTTATTGTCAAACTACTGATACATCTATATATCCACCTCTACAACAAGAGTCCTTTTCAAAGTTGTATGCATCTCCCAAGCAGGACTTCGAACACTCCCACCTTCTAAGTCCACCCCTCCTTCGCAAATTTAGAGTATCAAATGCTCCCATCGCATTTACTTTCTAAACAAAAGCTGGGAACCAAGAAATGAGACCCTACTCATACTTGGGAAGAGATTTTTAAGTGAGAATATAAATATATAAAACTATTTAAATGGTGCAGAAGTCCTTCAGGCCAACGAAGGAAGTGGTTGACAAGCTCCACTTCGTGTTCGGCTGCATATGATCCACCAGAACAACTTGATAGAAATAGTTATCTCCAAGGCACTCTCCCCATCAGACAATTAGTTGATGGCCATTTAACACTAGGTACTAACTCCTCTGTGAAATTAAAATTTCAAATTTGGATATCTCTAAGTGGTTCCTTTAAAAAAAACTTATTCATATTAGAGAATAATTTCACAGACAGAAACACTACTACAAAATCTATACAGGATTCCTACTCCTGGAGATTAAATACCACCCCATATTAAAGGGCATGGCAATATGCGCATGTCTCAAAATGGCGCCTTAAAGGAAGGAAAAAAAAAAGCTTACATCCTGTTCAAGCTGGAACCTGGAAGAATAATCATTGTTGCTTGTAGTGCAGAATCCAAAACTTCCAGCCTCATCTCCAAGATTGCTCTCCTAAATATTAAAGAAATAACCATATTTCCTTGCAATTAATGTACAATTTAACCTTTGCAACAAAATTAGGTATCATAATTAACACCCGTAAAGGTTTGAGAGAATCTTTAAAAAACAATAATTTCAAGACAAGTAACTAAAAGCTCATGATTCTGCTACAACAATAATTTAATTGGATTATCAAGCAAAGAAATGAAACATTTTTTTCCATGTCAATTAAGCATTTATCCCCATTTAATCCCTACCATTAGGGAAAACATATTTTTTTTTTTATAAATAAACAGTAATATTGATAGAAATAGAAAAAACCCAAGTCCACAAGATGGTATACAAAAGAAAAAACCTATCTAGGTCGTAGATGGCATACAATATTAGGGAACACATATGGTAAGCACTTCCGTAGAAAACTAGTCTCTTGACGTTGTAGCCAAGAACTTCATGACAATAAACCCCTACAAAGAAAGCCCCACCAGTGCTCACCTCTAAGGACGAGTTATGGCTAAGAATTTCATCCACATTATCCAGATGTATTTCTGTATCAGAACAAGTCTCGGCAGAATGTGATTGTTTGGAGAGATACTCACTCCTGTAAAAGTGCAATCAGAAAGCGGGAAAATAAAGCATTGGAAAGTACCAAAAATAAAGAGCCCAGAATTCCGTCTTTAAGCAAACAATTAGACTGCTGCATGCTTACTGGGTCAAGGCAGATAGCACAATTGGTGAGGTAGGCATCATGTGATTAGTGGGTTTGGCGTTTCTCACATAAAGCACAAACTGAAAGCCCCGAGCAACCGTGGCTTTTGGTACCAGAAACTATAATACCCCAGTGCAAACAAGCATAATAAATCCTGTAAATTCACCCAAAAACATCAAACATCTGGCCCTTTGGAATTTGAATGGGAAATCTAAAACAACAATCTTCGAATAGCTTGAATAACTGGGCATGTGAGACGTAGAATTAGCGGGAAAACACTGTGAAACCTGTGAACATGTAATAAGGACAAAAAACTCATGATTACACAGTTACCAGTCATTTTCAACACAACCAAACAAATATTACCAACACAACTCGTGAGACCAATCAATTTCAACTTTGAATTTAAGACAAGACCAACGAACCTAAGAGATGTAATAAAAGAGACGAAGAAAAAGGAGTAATGTTGTGCACGAGCATTATTTATTATCCAGTTACATTTTGCATTCCATGAAATTCAGAGCTGAGCTTAAAAGCATAAACAAGAGCTTATGGGGAAATGATTGTTTCCACAAAGGAAAAGGTGAAATGACCAAATTAGGATCAAAAGAGCTTTCTGCACATTTATTGGGCACTCAAATACAAAGAAAATGGGAAAAGAAAAGGTGGGGTACCTCCCTACCGAAA
Source organism: Platycarya strobilacea (assembly GCA_036898215.1). NCBI lineage: Eukaryota > Viridiplantae > Streptophyta > Magnoliopsida > Fagales > Juglandaceae > Platycarya > Platycarya strobilacea. Next base: position 48,445,757 of record CM072545.1, read on the forward strand.
TAAAAGTCAAAAGTTTTTCCATTGAGAAGTAAAAGGAAGGAATTTCAGAATCATACCCTTGGAAGGTCTTTAAAAGTTGAATCAGAGAGGGGAACTTGTTGTTTTTGCCTCCTTTTCTTACGCTTGTAAATTTTAAAATGCAAAAGAAATATGATAGTTGGCCTAAAAGAAATAAAGCGAGGCTTCACACACCACAGAATCTCAGAGAGAAAGCTTGGGATATCTGAGTGCTTCAGAAGTGATTGTGGTGACCAGTTTAAAGTCATGTACAGCAAAGGGGTTTGGTGAACAAAAGCATCCAATCTGTGGGACATGATGAAGTTAATTACTGATAGATAAGAACCAACAAAACAATCCAAGGGACAGATCTTGATGGTCCCTTTTTCCCAAACGACCTTTTCCTTCCCTTCAGATTTTACACTGACCAAAACTTGACCCATCAACAGTGATGGATACCTACTTTGAATCTCCAATCAAAAAACACATAAGAAAACAAAACAACACAGATCCATTTGGCCATTTCCACCACTTTTTGGCTGAATGCAAAACTGAGTTGCAGACCCCATAAACCTAATATAAAGATTGAAACACGGAGAGAAAGAGAAATTTGAAAGCTAACACGTCCCTGATTTAAAAGCCCATTTTGACAGAAAACCCAGTTATACAGAGGAAAAATTTCTTTTGTGGTCGCGAGAGGCGTGGAACTAAAGAGTAAAAGAACTAGGAAAATCAGAAAGAGGAAAAAAGAGACCTTAGATGATCAAAGAACATCAAGCGCTGAAATATTATCCGAAAACAACTTGCCAAGAAGCTCCCAACTTCTGGAAAATGCTTCTCTTCTCTCTCTCTCTCTCATGCAAATCACTTCTAAGTTCCAACTTTAAAGAATGTCAACGGGATAGTGTTACGACTTTGAACTGGAGCATTCAAAATAAGGGGAAAAATGACAAAGATGCAGTTGAGGGGAATCTATTAACAAGCCTCAGGAAGAGGGATTTCAATTTTCAAACAGCAGAAAACAAATATAAAAGACAGTGAGGCACACGAACCCAGAACTGCTTCCAAACAACATATACACTTAAAAAAGGAAAACAGTTACCTTTCTTTGGGTAAATATTAAAATAACAACAACAGAAACTAAAATAACAGAGAAATGGGCGTTCTGTGTCCTTTAGCGCACGGGGCATAGTGAAGCAAAGGGTGATGCTTTCTAGTCAGAGCGCGCTTTGGAGCTGAAGACGCACACAAGACTCCATATCTTCAGATACGTGTTTGAATTTCGAAAACCATGTTTTGCTTGTTTGATGAAAGAGATGATCTTTCTGCATCTGCGTAGAACTGCGTGAACCGCACATTACACCTCAGGGCTCAGACCATCAGGTACACGGCAAATTTGACAGAAAAATTTGGTAATGTGACAGAAAAAATAACCGAGGCGAATGAGGAATAGACGCTCTCTCACGTTTGCTAGTCAATTCTCATTGCGACGACCCAATCCGACTTTGGAAGTGCTTCCTACTGTAGCGCCTTGCTTTTCACCGTTAAGAGTTTTGATATTTCCTGTGTCCGGGCGGGGATTTTGAGTCAAGCCTGAGTATTTTGAGTCCGACATAATTCTGTTCTGAACTAAATGCAGCTGACTAGGATTTTTTTTATATTTTTTTATCAAATTAGCCCCGTTTGGACTGGATTAGATTATTTTATTATTATATTTTTTTAATTTTTATATAAAATATAAATTTTAATACACATTTTTAAATTTTAATATATATTTTTTAAATCTCATTTCAACATTTTTAAATTTTAAAATAATAATAATTTTAAAAAATAAATTAAACTCATTCCATCCTCTAATCCAAACCAGACAGATCGTTATTAATAAGGATAGACAACATTACGTGAATTTATAATATTTTATGTTGCATGTATAAATTTTCGGACGGTTCGTTTTCTCACCATCATTTAATTTCGTGTTTATTGTTGGATGTTTTTATGGCGTTCGGTTATGTTTGCAAAATAAAATAAAATTGCTATTTGTCCATCAAGTTTGACAATTTTTTTTTTATATTTCATATATTTTAATTTTTTTAATATTTTAATTTTTTTATTTTTTTATTTTTTTATTTTTTTATTTTTTTACTTTTTATTTTTTATTTTTTATTTTATTTAATAATTTAAAAAAATTAATAGTATATTAAATTAAAAAAAAATTATACTAACAGTACGCTGTATAACTGCATCGATACCACTAGCATTTACCCAGGTTTGCAATCGCCTAATTGATAACCATACCCGATAAAGATATGTTGCCATCTTTTAGTTAATTTTCAATGAGGCTAAGCCTAGATAAAATTTGTGATCCGTTTTGATGAAGATTTATTATATGCTTATTAAAATTTAAATCAGTCATCATATTGTATATTTGATTATTAATTAAAATAAAATTATCTATAATTTTATAAATGTAGATACGTCATTAAATCATTAAATCATGTAATCTTATATCATATACGATTAATTCCATCTTATTTTGTTTTTTTTTTCCTTTATTATCTCTAATTAAGAGTGTAAATGATCCAGTCCATTCAGTTCAGGAGATGATGGATTAAATCTATTTGGTTCATCATTTTTCCTACTTTGGACTAGACCAAATTCATTAAAGGTTCAATTTGGTCAGGTCCAATTCGGCTCGATCCGATCCAGTTTAGGAGGTCCATTCGATCTGACAATTTTTTTTTCTTCTTTTTTAAAAAACAAATTAATTAATAAAAATATTTATTTAAAATACTGAATTAAAATTAAGTGATTTATTAACATGGATTATGTAACTCGCTTGATAAAAAAATATTTTATATAATCAATGATAATAAATTAGATAAAAACCACATTATTAATTTATATACTACTATAGATTTATATATATCCTATAATTTATACTATAACTCTTATAATATATTAATATATAATAGTACTATATTTTATAGTTATACATTAAATAATATAATATTTATATAATATTGTGATATATTAATAATTATTTATATATAGTTATTTATATAAATAATTTCTTTTATTAAGACATTCGTCTGGTTCAAGGAGAAATTCTATAGATCTAGACTGCACTAAATATTATTCGGTCCTAATTTTTTTGGACTGGATCAGACCAAACTATATTCTATTTTATCCAATTTGGTCCGGACCAGATTTCTTACACTCTACCTCTAACATTTATGTCTATTCAAAATTTATTGTCATATTCTTCTCTTCATATAATATATATATATATATATATTAATTATATTAAATCCGTGAATATTATATGAGGGCTGCATGTGCATGCACGCTGTGAAATTGAAAAGCTCCACCACAAAGTTTGGTTCTGCTAGGACCATAAACTGGAATGAACTGGACAGATCATTATTTTCCTCTCTTTTCCCCTTCATCCAAGCAGAGTATTGCTTTAATTAGTGGGGCATCATTACACCCGATTTCCTGCCCAAAAAGTTATCGTACGCACTGTATTGCATGAGATAAAAGGCAAGAAGGGAAGGGAATGAGGATGTGGGGACTTTGAGTATGGAGATCAGACTGCTTTACCTCAACAGAGCTGTAAACCTGTGTGGCTATAAGTTCAAAAAGATAAGTACATTTGAATGCACATAAACGAAACTAGCACTCAATATACACACGAAGGAGACAAAACTGTCATGTAATTTATGCCTACATTGAATATTCTAAAACATGCATTGAAAATCTTGTCTCTAATTTTGAGAATAATTTACTATTATTTTTTATTTCTTACTTATTTTTCATTACTATTCATTACTGTTTAATATTCTACCATTATTTTTTTATTATTTTTTTATTACAGAATAACTAAGATCACCTCACTACCTAAATGTAACTATAGTGTTCGGTTACCAATGCTTTTTCTTTGCCTTTCAAAGGTCCCTGACTCCTTTCCCAGCAAAGTCTATATTCATCCATGTCAATTGACAGTTTTGGGATGTGATATACAGTGCTTCATCAACGATCCAATCATCTATTGGGTCAATCTCCTTCAGCAACAATGTCGCGCCTCGTGCCTGACTGAAGCTGCAGTTGCAAATTGTAAAGCTGCAGTTGCAAATTGTAAGGCACAAATGTCAGATTATTCAATTTTTGTTGCTCAAGGATTCCTTTCAGTTGTGAGCAGCTTCTCAGCCGAACTCCTTTTTGAGTAGGTATCTTGAAGCACCATCACAGTTCTGGCTCAAAATTCTGATGGCAAATCTCTGCAGCTCAGGATATTGTCTTCCATAATGAGATCACCAAAGGGCTGCAGTTAACTTCCATTAAATAAAAAAGGTATTTGACAGGGCTTAAAGCTAGAGAAATATTTTAGTCACATAGTGATTACACAAAAATAAATTCACAAAGTGACGTGACTTAATGCAATACGTTGGATTGTAAAGTTACTTTAATATAAAGTAGATCTAACGCATCACGTGAAGCTACGTCAACTTATTTGTCACTTTTATATAGTCTCTTTGTGACTGTAGCAGTTTTCTAAAACTAATCCAAATATTTAAGGCGGGGAGCCTCTTACCTGGAGGGATGTTGGTTCTTTGGTCAACGGCACTCCCCCTTTGTAAACCACCTCTAGCATGTCTGTACTCCTCAAGATGTCAGGAGATCAAATCTTGACTTCTTTGATCACGTACCAAGTGGACAATTGAGCTCAAAAGCCAAAGGCAACCTCGGCATCCCCAAAGAAATCACTTGAATAATAGAGACATGGGTTTAAATAATACCCTTTAGCATGGATAGGGCTATGGAGATGGGCGTCCCAAATCTCACCAATCACTTGCCAAAAAGGCAAGTACTGGGATTTCTTCTTTTTAAATTCCTCTTTAATTGTCTCTTCTACTTGATCCATTGTTTCATATATGTACCCAACTTGTGGCTTATCAGCCTGATTGATCAAGCATAAAACACGTACCAATGGAATTGTTGCCTTCAAGACAATCTCATCTCCATTCCAGAATGTTTGGTCTCCCACCAAATCGGCTACTCTCTTTCCCTCTATTCTAGAAGCCCAAAACAATGTCTTCCAATCTGATGAGGCAAACATATCTTTTAAATGCTGCTTTTTGGATACAATATTCTCTAGAGTCAGAAAGGGCATTGCTGATCTTGTTTTGGAGGACTTGATTATGTCATGGCCAAGAGTAAATTTCTTCAAAAGAATCAAAAGAGTTTCATGGCCATAAATAAACTTCCTAATGGTCTTGGCTTTAGTTATTATCCCTATAATAAACTCGACCATCCCAATCTTCTCTAGCATAAGCTCAATGCAATGAGATGCTTTCATGGTCCAGACAACTCTCTTGCACCTATCCATGAACAGTTTGCCCACATCTCCGACCCATTCCTTCGTGGAACATGCCACCACTTGAACTACATTGTCAACTCCAACATCATTAATAACTACACCCAACACTGACTGTAAGGCATCGACATCACCAATGGAAGATGTAACATCAGATGATCTAAGATAAACAGCACCCTGAGGGAAATCCATCAAAAAATTAACCAGATGTCTGCCTTTTTCATCAACCCATGCATCTAACGGTAAACTACACCATGTGCTTGCCCATGAATGCCTCTTCTTCACATACTGTTGCATCTCCTTCACCTCATGTCGAAGTATCCAGCCTTTTAGTTCTTGACAACTAGGGATCTCACATTCTGTCCGATCACGACCTAGTGTTGCATTTATCATTCTTTTAAAGCTCGCAGAATTAGCAACACTGAAATCTACTCCCGTTTCATTGAAGAATATAGCAATGCTTTTTTGGGTTTGCATTGAAAATGGATCTTTTATTGTTTCACAATTCCTCTTCCGAGGAAGATTGAGTAATGGGGTTCCCCAACTTCTTTGCAAAAACTCTCTGTTTTCCTCTACGTAAACTTTTGTCAAACAGTTTCTTCACGTTTTGAGGAGCATTTCACAAGGGGTAACATCACCTCGTATACCTCCTACGTGACACTTCAAACGGAAGAAACTGCTGACCACTTTGCTGCAATAAATGCATTGGACTTTAAAGTGTTTCTTATCAAGAGCTTTACCGTGATCATGAACATTGATGGGGCCCCTCACCAGCAACCATTTTGTTGTGCTGTACATCAAGTGCTTTCAGCGAGCTTGGCCTGCAGGACCACAAGAAAAGTAGTAAAGATATAACAATGAAGTGGGAAAAAAACCCTTTGAATGTTTTCAGCAAAAAAGCAATATATGATCTGGTTTCCACTTAAAAAGTCAATCCGGAAACATATTAGATTCTATAAGGATTTTCGCTTGATAGGAACTTAATCTTGCAATTATCATTTGTTAAGTAGTTAGTTAAAGAGTTCAAAAAGTGCATGAATTTAAATTGAAGTGAACAATAGTTGATAACCCCACTGATTTTTCCCCTTGCTTTACTTAAAGGTACCTCATTTTTCCTCTTTGTATATACTAGCTCATGTTGTAAATACGAAATATTTACATCTGCATGATATTTCAGAATATATATTTTTGTATTTGCTAATTTTAACGTTGACTTCAGTTATTAACAACAATCAGTTAACAAAGGGAAAACTGTTATAAAACTAAAATATATATATATATATATTGCAGGAGAATTTGCAAAGGAATATGAAGAATTTTTATTATTTCTTAAGTACTGAATTTCTTTCTTTACTAAGTTCTGAATTGTTGTCCTTACTCATACATATTGATTACAACATGCCTATATATATAAGGTCTTGACAACTGTGCAAATTACAACTTAATTATCATAATTTGCAGTGATTAGGTGGGGTAGTTATTCACTTTTTTGAAAATGCGTTTTACAATACTCCCTCTTGAATGACCACCCATAAAAAATATATCTCATTAAGAAAAAATTAAATATGAAGAAAAAATCAATGACAAAGAAAAAATAATACAATACTTATGTGTATCATCAAATGCTTTAGAATTGTCTTATTAAAATCTTATAAAGGAAAACTCAATAGGACAAAACTTTAGCGAAGGAAAATAGTACAATCGGCACACAATTCTTCAAGACATTTACTTCCTCTGAAAAGTGTATGACGATAAATTTTTAAGTTTTCGCATTCCAATGTTCTACACAATTTTCTTAAATGTCGCAGTTGGTAATACTTTCGTGAATAAATCTGCTAGATTATCATTTGATCGTATCTTTAATATATCCTCCTTGGATTTGAGTGATACAAGTAGTATTATTTTCGTATAAAATTATTGATTATCATTGATCATGGAAAGACGACATTTTTTTTTTAATTTGTAGAATCGCTTATCTAAGCTAAATACACTCTAGATTTGTTTCATGCATTGCAATTATCTCTGAGTGATTTGAAGATGTGGCATATAGTGTTTGCTTGACAAACCTCCATGATATAGCAAAATCTTCATAAATAAATACTATTGAATCCAAGGTTTCAAGTTTCGTATTTACGTATATACTTTGTTGACGACAAATATTTAATAGAAATCTGAGATATGCAGTAATACTTAAACTCCCCTTGAAAATATGCATTAGTTTTTCAAATAGTATATAAATATAATTCTAGCATATATAACAGGATTAAGAATTCAAATATGATTTATATTTAAATAAAGTATTAGAGAGAGCATGTTAATATTATAGTATAAGACTTCTCCCCCTTTTGGCATAATTAAAAATAAATCATAATTGGTTTCAATAAGACTTCTCCCCGCACTAACTAATAGAAAGATAAAATGGTGTATTTAGTAGAAACTGTAAAGAGCTGAATAATTGGATGCACTCATATCCGACAAAAACTGCAAAGGCATAAGGCCTAGCTATATCGACTTAGTGCAAAAGAAAATTTAAATCCGCTTGATGTTATTGACAAACGAAATTTTATAAAGATTTGAAGATTTGATTTCTGTTTAAATGACAATTTTTACCCATCGTATACTCACAAAAAAAATGTTCCATTGCTCATTGATTTAATTTCTGTTTATCCAAAACGATAAAATGGCTAAAAAAATTTATTTTGATAATCATCCGGATTTGAATCAAGAACCTTTTACACCTCAACCCATCATTTTATCTCATAAGGCTGTCAATACCATGATAGAAGCAATGATGCATTTTTCTAGTATGACTGATTCTGATATTGTTGCAGGATCAAGAATTCTTAGTGTTCAATATGATGCATCTGTTACAACTATGTCTTGAAAGTTACTGGCGATAGTGAGTAAAGTTGATCGGCTTAATAGTCAAATATCTTAACTGCGTGAAAAACTTACAATTAAGGATAGAAAGAATAAAAAGTTGAGACAAGAAATTAAGGAGTTGAGGAAATTAGCTCGTGTTCTGAAACTACGAATAGAAGAGCTGGAATAAGAGAGAACTCAAATTCAAAGTCAACATCAATAGATAATAGTAGCGTTCAGCGTTTACGAAAAAAATAAGGATAGCTGCATTATTCTCATTGGCTAAGCTAAATAACTTTTTAAAATATACATCTAACATATCTTGTAATCTTGACTAAGTGAGATTTGAAAAGATAATGATTTGTCTTGTTTTTATTTCCATCTTTGTAAGAGCAGTTTTCAGTTTTATATAATTTGCATAAAATCTTATTCTCATCCCTACAATTCATCTGCATTCTCATTTTACAAATTTTCAATGGCTCATCAGTTTTTTTTCAATATTTTTCGTGATCAGAATATGATGTGTTTTTCACCTCAGTCCCAAACTGTTTCTGTATCTATCATAAGTGTCATGATGCAGTACGAAAATGATCCAGCTAATAAGTCAGATCATGATGTCATATATGAACTTGTGAGTCTCGAAATTCGATACTCATCATCCATTGTCTCATTTTCTGCTCGATTTTTGTCCAAAACTCGAGAGATTGAAAAGTTTAATGAGAAGATCAATTTACTTCAACGACTTGTTCATGAGTCTAATAGAAAAATAGTAGACTTAAAGTAACATAATAAAGATTTAAAATCATTGTTTACCTCTTTATTTTGATTGCCGAATCTTTTAGACAATAATGTAATGTTGATCTATGAAGAACAAATATATTTGAGAGATAAGGTAAAAGTCTCAAATTTTTATAAATCATCAAGTATTCGAATAATAAGATATTTCATTTTTAAATTCATTCTTTAGATATATAACAGTTTTTGTAATCTCTTCAAGAATTTTGATAAGGTAAATCATCAACGTAAACGGTAATAATGACAAATCCAAGTTCTGATAAAAATATATGGGCATATAGGTTATTCTCAAACTCTTCTTTCAATAAATATTCGCTGGGGCGATTACTACATGCGTCCGGATTTCTTTAACCTATTTAAAGATATGCAGTGATGTACTCGATTAGACTTCAAATAATTTGTATTCTTCAGGAATTTTCATATATATGTCATGATCTAATGATCCATAAAATATTTAGATCTATCAACTATATATCCAATCATTTTGTAATTACCAAACTAATAAAAAAATCTGAATATGATTGCATCCATAATAGGGAATATGTTTCCTCATAATTAATATCGAATTTTTGTAGGAAATCTTGTGCCATAAGTCATACTTTGTATTGTATAATTTCATTTTTCTCATTATATTTTTGTACAAATACTTACTTATATCTTACAGGTATTACATCTTTTGGTGTTTGGACAATAAGCCTAAATACCTCTCGCTTTGATAACGAGTGTAATTCAGTTTCAATAGATACTTTCCATTTTGGTCAATTATTTCTACGTCGATATTTTTTTACGGTTTTGTGCTCACTTTTTTTCTGATAATGTTAAAGGTAATTTTATATGAAAATATGTTATCGATAATAGTTTTATTTCTATCCAGAATTTCTCAAATACTCATAAAATATATTGAGATCTCATTATTTTCAGGTACCTGTTCCTTTTTAGGAGAAACTATTTCATGGAACACCTCTTTAGGAGGTCACTTTTTAAGAAATTTTGGAATAAAATATTTGATCTCTTTAGGAGCACCACATTATATTTTTTCCTTCGAGAAATTTTGTCTTTTGGACTAATAGATCTTCTATGCTTCAGGCGTGTCTTAGACTCATCTATTACTGTTTTGACAACTTGTCTTTCAAAGATTTCAATCATTGCTTGAGCATTAACTGTAGAAATATGTGGTTTTACCATACTTTTAGTATCAGTGAATACATCCTGTAATTAATTTACAACACTTTGCAAATGGATGATCTTCTAAATTTCTAATTTACATTCATTTGTATCAGAATCAATTTGAAAAAAAACTTTATTATCCCAAGTAATTTTTTTGCATGCTTCAGACATTAACTTTTTATTTTACAAAACTTGGTAAAATATTAAAAAGTTTTACTATAATATATAAAAACTTAGTTTAAGTGAATTAAGTGCTTGACCGTACAACAGGTATGTGGTCAATGTCCAATCATACCATATCTATGACATATATTCATTTTTCTATGAAAAATTCTTCTAAGAACCTTTACCCTTTTCTGAGTTAGATCACTTCTAGTGATACGGTATATTTCTATTATCATTCCCTTTAGTGTTGTCGATTTTGGAACTAACACTTCTATAATTCTTCTTACCACGTCTATGCCACCGGTTTCTTCGAAAAAGATACATTATTCACTTTTGGGAATAATATAAATCCAGTATTATTCATTTCAAAAAATGATGTGAAACCAGTAGAATATGACTGATGATTTATTAATAAAAACTCATTATTTAGCTCAACCACTAGAAGATAAGATAAAATTTCAGAATATTTATTGAACTTTCGCTCTCGATACTATTGCTGCAGGAGCACATTCGAGCCATAAAAAATAATATATGTCTTTTCTAATATATCATCATCAGTGACTTTCTTATTGCATAATTTTAGTATTGAGCTGATTTTAAAGAGTGCAGAGTTATACTCACTACCATTCTTAAAATATTACAACTTTAAGTGTAATCAGCCATAACGAGCTTTTGGGAGGATTAAATCTTTTAGTGCTCATATCTCTCCATTAAATCATTTCATAAAATAAAAAAAATTTCACCGTGAGATATAAAGTACGGTTCTACAGGAACATGTGATTTTCTTTTTTGATTGTATCTCTCAAGTTCATCATATCCAAATAGATCTCATCAAAGATTCAGGATAAATCACTTTTTTCAGAAATATCAATACTAATAAATTTTAATTTTGTAATATTTGACATTTTCTACATATATGAATCATGAAAATAAATATGTGGATTTAATAAATATATTTACATAATTATGAGAAAAAAGTGAAATTTTATTAAATAATATTAAATAATATTACATTTTATATTCATCTTGAAGACTACAAATAATATATTAAAAAACTTAATTAAAATCATCATTAGTTTCAGAATTGGCAGAACTTCGCAAATTCTAAATTCTTGTTCTTACTCATGCATATTGATTGCAACATGCATATATATATATATATATATATATATATATAAGGCTTTGAGGAATGTGTAAATTACGACTTAATTGTCATAATTTGCAGTGATCAAGTGATGTGGTTATTCAACTTTTTGAAAATGCGTTTTACAACAAAAACCAATTAAAGAATGAATGAGCATTTCATTATAAATCATAGGGAAAAAATAGAAGATGTAGAGAGTCGATACAAGAAGAACTGGACAAGAAAGGAGGGAGAAAGCCTACCTCGAAAAGAAGCTACAAAAACTCAAGCACCAGCCTCCTCTCTTGTTTACTCTAGCTGTGGGTTCGTATTTGGCATCATATTATCTTCAGTTACATGTCTCAGATAACGTCTTTTTTTTTAAGCATTGGAAGTGTCCCGACTCTCTTTTTGGCCACTTGCTTTGTCCGAATCGGAGCCTCCTAAAACCTCACGTAGATGGCACTACATGCTGAGGTTGCTGAGGTTTTTAGAATTTTTAAAATTTAAAAAAAAAAGTAGTGTTGGATACCACCATAATATGACAAGTGATTGGGAAGCTCCTGTTTGGGAATCGTCGGAGAACCCACTCATATAAAAAAAGAAAAATGAGTGGAAGTAACCAACATCCATGGCATCCATCTCATATGAACAGTGTTGTGTACTGTTTACGATATTGTTTATGTGAGATGGATACAATGAATGTTGGCTACTCCCGAACATTACTCATAAAAAAAATACTCTTGATATGAGGGAACTGGCTTTTCCAAACAGTATCTGTCTCAATATTTTTTCCTAAAATATATCCCCGTCACGGCCTGTGGTTGACATGGCATTTAAAAAAAAAACCCAACCCAGTCTCTCCAAATCGAGTTCGTCTTCACCAAGCCCAAACCTAAAAAGAAGAGTGAAGAATTGAAAGCGAGTTCCCATCCTCCCAAATCCTCAGCAGCTATCACCCTTACCCAAAATTAACCATGTGTATTGCAGCATTTCTATGGACAGCTCACCCACTGAGCCACTTCACCCACTCGTAATCTTGCTTAATAGGGACGAATATCACAATCGGTGAGCCCGATTTTTCTTTTGGCTTTACTTTTATTTTTCTCCTTCACTAGATTTTTGTCTGTTTGATACGATTGCTGAAGTTAACAAGGAGAGGTGCTATGATTTTTGGGCTTGTTTTGGTTTGGCATTTGAAGCCCTACGAGGCCATTGGAATGGTTGGGAAATGGAGAAATTTTGGGAGGGAGAGATGAGACTGAGAGGGTAGAAAAGATTGAGGGTAGAATGAGTAAAATCGAGAGGGATAATGAGAGGAAGAAGAGAGACAGTGTAGAAAAAGATTGTTAGAGAGAGAAGGAACGAAATGAAGAACAGGTGAAGATGAAAACGATGCCCTTTTTATGCCACGAGGCCGCGGCAGGATTATCACCCGATTTTCTTTAGAGTTTTCCTTTTAAAAATAAGAGTCGACTAACGCATGCAGAGGTTGTGAAATATTGATTTATCCCAAAAAAAATAGGCTTAAATTGGAAGGAAAAAATGGATTTAATTATTTATATTATATCTTTTAATATTTCTTGTCAGATGTATATTTAACAGGAAGTCAAATATATGAAATTAAATTAATTAAAGTGTAGAGTCAAAATTCAAATTTAAGACTTTGTATTAATATTATGTGAAATCATAGATTATTCTAAAAGGTTAAATTTAAAATAATAAAAAAATAGACTTAATTATTTATATCATATTTCTAACATTATAAATGAGCTTGAGTCTGAAGAAATTCATGAGTGTAATTTATATCATAAGTCGATTCAACAAGAGAGAATTGTTTATTCTTTATAAACATACACATAACCTTATCTACAGGTAATGTGCAATTATTCATCAATATCGTTCCTCATGTACTGGTCAGTATTTTTGCTAATTCTTGTTACGGGATAAGTAGTATGGTCTTCCATGAGTTTCTTCATAGTATTAGAGTCTTCATAGGACGAATTGAAGCCCACAATACTTACCTCATGACAAAAAATAAAAAAAATACTAATATGCATTTGAGGAAGAGTGTTGAGAAATAATCACATATTACTTGAGAACAAAGTCTTGAACATGTTTATAAAAAATATACAAATCTTTATTATTGAACCGGTTTTATGAGACGAGTTAGGCTTTTGAATTTCTTTATAGTATCAGAGCAAGTTAATTTATGACTGATGATGAGCTCCTGCGACCTACTCACAATAATGCTATTGAAAATATCGACCTACACGTGAGAGGATGTATTAAGAAGTCCCACACAGTTTAAGAACAAACTCATTATGATCTTTATAATGAGTTATCTCATTAAGAAATTAGCGTTTTTATATGGTATCAACATAGGTTAACTTCTGACTGATTATAGACTCTAACAACCTATCCACGATTTCAACTTTAACCAAAGCGACTGAATTTCTTTTCCTTTTAAAGTACTAAAAATGTCAAGCAATACAAATCAAACAAATATTACTTCAATCACAAGTTTACATGCGATTCCCGGATTTTTACAGGAGCTGGGTCATTTTGGGGATGATGCAAATACTAGAGATAACACGTCATGGCACAGTATCTTTAAGTCCAACTGCGGCCATATCTGAAGCTGACTCTTGTTTCTCTTCCAGACGTACCCTCTTTGAGCATGGTTGTGGCTTTGAATCACCACTTTCGGTAGATTTATGCTTGGATGATAGAGGTGAAGTTGAATCAGTTTTAGACTGGGCAGGAAGTGGGGGTGACGAATGAGCTGATGCAGAAGAAGGCCACAGGTCAGAATGTTGGCATGGATTATTCGGTGAAGACATGGTTTGAGGAGAAATCAAGGCAATGCCAGCTTTCTGTTGTACCTCCAAGATCTTTTGCAAGTACCGGGCGTGTTCCTCCATGCGTAACTGAAGGTCCCGTTGGACCTGTGCGTGGATATAGAAACGGTCAGAATAAATTACATGGCAGACCATAGAGCTAATGCACCATAGATGATGAAAGCTTCTGGCTACATTACATAACTGAAAAGAATCCAAGACGTGCAATTATGATGGATTGTTGGATTTCAAAACTCAAAATGCCAGATTCCTAAAATAAGCACAAATCAAACCTCAAGTTGTTCATGCAGCTGCTTCTGAACCTCCACTTGCATTCGCAGAGCCTCTGTGATTTGAATGCTCCTATCACATATTCACAATCTAAGTCAGAAGTTTTCATATATTGTTTGACAGAAGAAAAGATGAAAATACATACACATTACAGAGAAAAGCACACATCAACAAATAATATATCTTATCTCATAAACAAAAATGAAGACAAATAGAAAAAAGGCACTTTGCACACTACCAGACCTTTTACACTTTGTACTCTAAACTACCAAAGCTGAAATATTGCATGCTGAGTACCAAAAAGTTGAAATTTGTACCTTCCATTAGAATTTGAGCATCAAAAATCTGTCATTTCACCTATTTTCCATCCATCTTAACAGTCACAATTGAATGGTGGTGCTAATTTCCAGTTTTTAATAGTGGGGAGTTCAAATATGTCAATTTTGACGGTTTTTGGAGTAACATGTAAAAGACCTGGTGGTTAGAATGTGCAAAGTGTATTTTCCCTTAAAATTATTACCCTTTTCTACGTCCATCACTTCCATTGCTAGTTGAAGCTGCTTTCTTTGCTTCAGAGGCAGAAGCCTTCTCTGGAAAATAATAAAAACAGGAGACAGTTAATTGCCATATTCCAAAGCAGATCAAAGCTTTACTAGCTGATATGGAAATCACGCCAGTACATAAAGTACTGCAGTGAATCAGTGATATTGAAGTCAAATTACTTTTTGGTGAGTAGACCAATCTAGGAGATGGTAAAATGGGATTATCTTAGCAAGTCAATTGCTTTATATTCTACGGGACAGGCAATATCAGTAGGGCTTAAACAAATCTGGTTTGAACTGCTGAATTACAAGTGATATGGCTTGTACTAATTGAAACTAGGAATGTATGCATCCACATATTTCATATTTTTTGGAAGATGGAAGATGATAATGAAAATAAGCATAATTTTATTAAGATTTCATGCTCCTACCTTCATTTTTCTCTGGCATATACTTTGCAAGACGGTATTTCTGCAAAGACATATAACAGTATAGGCTCAATATGAATAGTGGCTCAGTCTACATTCCATTTAATTCAGCAGTTGTATGCAAATGTAAGTACCTGTAAGTGGCTTTTCACATGATAGATGGTCAGGCCTTTGACATTCATAAGCTTCAACACACCCTTTGGAGTAGCCTCTACATTTCAAACCAAACAAATTAGACTGCGATCAGAAAGATGATAAAACTTCAAACTTTGATAGTTGTTAATAAGATTGAGCATTGTTTCACAGCTACATTTGTAGAGTAGAATAGACCAACTAGCTTACTTACTTTCAGCCCCATCAAGCTTGTCGACAGCCTCCACAAAGCATTCATGGAGCTCAGGTGTCCATCTCATTCTTGGCTTCTGCCCAGTGGCTGAACCAGGAGATGGCAAACTTGATTCCTCATCAAGAGTTGGCAGCAAGGAGAGACAACTCTGATTGCATGTCAATCCTATAGCTGGTTTTGAATCTTTTGATGAAGCTGGTGGTGTTTCATAAATTTCCTATATGATCAAGCAACAGTTCTTAAAAGTAAGGACTAGTGAATAGAAGAAAATGCAGCAGTTCCAACTATAAATGCACATATAGTATGGATGCACAAGTAAAACTGGGCCCTCCAGAGTTTCTGTTTGACCCAAAAAGAAAAACCTAATTCGTTGCGTTCTTTTTTATTGCATCCAAATTTTGGTGCAAGTGCCAGAAGTTTGATTGTTTGAGCAATTAGGTCCTATTAGTTCCAGAACCAAGTAGTGTTGCTTGGCCACTTGAAGGAACTATGGTGTAAAAATAAAATATAATTAGTACATAAATATGCTCATACTATGCATGTTCAATGAGTGTGCATACAAGATACAACAGGATGTACTTAGTCGCAGTAGTGTACTTACATCAAGCCTGGGACTTTCTCCATGGTCAGTGAAAGCCATGTGAAGATCATAAGGCAAAAAATGTAATTCCATTTGTTCAGTAGGTGCTAGACTGTCATTTGCACCATTTACACCATGAAGGTTACTGTCAGAAGCATCTCCAGGCAAATTAAGGAAGTCTGTCACAAAAGCCTCTGAATGCTCCTCATCATATTGATCATCCATATCCTCACTGAAAAGCAATGGAGTTGTTGTTGAATTAGGAGCAGAAACCACGGACTGGTTGTAGGATGGAGGATGTGGAAGAGAAGGTAGATTTCCAAGCTGCCGATGGGTTTCAGAGCTTGATGAAGAAGACTGGTATAAACTGGTACAGAACAAGGATGAACGTGAAAATGTGCACTTAGAATTTTGGTCATGAGAACCAGGAGACACAGGACTATTTTGTCCAGATTCTGAACGATACTTTTGAGGTTGGACCATACATGCTTGTGTACAAGTAGAACTTAGAGGCTCTGTTCGTATGAAAGGAGATGGACGTGAAGATGAACATTCACTAGCCAATAAACATCTGTCTTCTGATTCCACAGTAAAAAAATTGCGAATTGGGGAGACGGTAGCATAATATGATTGTGTGACTTTTCTGGTAACCTCACTTTGTTTCGTAGATATGAAAATATTGTGATTCATGGTCTTTAGATGGCAGCCCAACCCTCATCCACTTATAAAAAACTGACAAATGCAATCTGGCCCAACAGTATCACAACTTTTGATGATGAAATTTTAAAACAGATCGTCTAGAAGAATCACATAGAGTCTACATCTAGATGAAAAGATGATGTTTTTATTTCCCTCAAAGCTGAAACAAGAAGTCAAATCTCAGTGGCAAGAATCTGCTAAAATACTTCTATCAATATGGTAAATGGCTATTTTCGTGATGTTTGATTATCTAGACAACTGAAAACCCTCAACCAGTCTGCTCATTTCAATGATATATACTGATCAATTCAGAAAATAACCATTGAATTCAACTATTTGATAAGAAGAAAAGTGTCCATGATCTGCAAAACAGAATACCAGTTGAGTGATCAGTAATATGCCATCTGGAAACAACAAGAAGATATCATGTTACAAGGAAATCAGTCTAATCCATTAAAAAAGCACAAAGAAAATAGAAATGGTTAAAACCAGCCCTAAAAGCTTAAGCTATAAAAAAGTGGGACAACATTGTAGATTAATCATACACATAATAACATTCTTATGGGTAATAATTACTAATATAACAAGAATGGAACCAAAAAAATAACAAGAATACTATTAGCAGATTTTATTGCGCAATGACACTAAGTTCTTCATCACCCAAATGCTGAAACACCCCCCCCCCCCTTTCACGGTCCTATCACGCATTCAATTGTGCATTTTAATGATTAGTTTATAATAATTAGATTGAATCCAAAATGGCACTTATTGAAGAAAACCCAGCTCACTTCTTAAAAATGTAAAGTGGAAACCCAATACAGAACCACTTTAACGGGATTGATGACAGGAAGCAATCTTACAAATATCAAGCACAACAACACGTTGACTTAAAGCATTGCCAACTCTTGGAGACAATTGCTTTATGGTTTGTGCAGAAATTCAAGAGTTAGAGAAAATCACTGGTGATATTGAGGGATAGACTGTCTAATAGACCTGATATCTCAAATTTATCATTAGAGTTTTTTAAATTTTCATACAAAAGACAAATCTTAATACAAAATTTTCAAATTCTAATACAATTTTTTTAAATCTCAAAACAATAATAATATTAAAAAAATTATATTTTATTCAATTTTTAAAACTCATTTCATCATCTCCCAATCCAAACTGAGCCAAAATAAGGCTTTGTATCTCGTCTCGTAACTGTAGGCCGTAGTGTTGACATTCAAAACCTCCCCACTAGGATATAAGCCTTTAGTGTCAACACAAACAAATCCATCTTCCTTGAATATTCTTTGAGATTTTTGGACATGCACATTAGAAACAATTCACAAAATTGTAGTCCAACGGTTTCTTTCGTAGCTATATCCACACAATTTTTCGTGCTTCTAACCTCCATATGTGTATAACACAGAAATTCAAAGCGGTGGCATATTTGAGAAATGCCACTCATACCACCTCAAACAACAGAAAAACGGCACAGTTGTTCTTTCCCAAAGAAAAGAAAGTTTCAAGATTTAGGTTCATCAATCACCTGGCCAAGAACTGGAAATATAGGCAACCACCACTAATAAATGCAATATTAGACCATGCTTGAACTGTTGGATGATTTCCCCAAACACTAGAATGTTCCCAAATCGTGCCAAGTGTCCACTCCATTCATTAATTGAATAAAATCGGCTTGAAGATCAATTACCTCAGCCTTCATGCATTCAATTGATGAATCTTTATGGTCTTCTTCCATTTTAATTCACCAAACCAAATAACTTCTTTTTTTTTTAGTTTTCTTCAGAGAAATAATATTAACAGAAGAAAGTCATTGCATAGCAAAAACGCCAAAATCAGAAAAACAAAAACAAAACAAAAAAACAAAAACAAAAAGCTATTAGTAGACGCACTGGAGAATTTGATTAATCTAGAAAAGTTTCCAGAACAGAGGCTTTACAAGGAAAACCACGAGTTTCTCTTACCTTTTAAGAAGGATTTGAAATCGATACAAACAAGATTTATAGGAAGAATACATAAATGGAAAAATAAGATGATAGATTAATATAAGTGAAGGCGAAGAAGATGAACAAGAGACTGACCTGAGAACAATCATACAGAGTGGGAATCAGGGAGGTAGTACACGTAGCTCTTCAGAATTCTTTGGAGAGATGTGTGGTGGTTTCAACTTTTGAGGAATGTGGAAGCGAGAAAAGAGGCGTACGTATGTCTGCAAACAAGCGTGGCCTTATCTACTTTGAATCTAACGTCTGAAGCGGAACAAGAAAATAATTTCGAGGATTCGGAATCTCATATAGATAATAATATTTACACAAAGCTATCAAGCATATGTGGAGATCGGCAATATTATATACATGAACGATGCATCACCACCAGAAGCAGCGTGTTTGATGTTTCACTACATCCAGCGACGATATATGTTTTCTAATTCTTTATTGCAATATAATAATAATAATAATAATATGAACGATGAGGCAACTCTTCCTTGAGTTCTTGAGGTTGTGAGTCTGATCAGCTGTTGCGAACTTGATGTTGTTTGACCGCTAGCGGCTTTACCGCTTTGGCTTTGGTTGGCTGTCTGTTGCTCTGCAACGAATCGTTACCTTGACATTCTAAGCAATCATAATGGGTGTAAATAAGGTTGTAGATCATACTCAGGATGGGAGGAGTTTCTCCAGTTTTCGCATACGCGCTTCTCCGGGTAATGTTAGGCACGTCCCATTGGATTCTAATTTTCCTATGTTCCATAGAATCCCTCGTTTTTTGCATTGCGTGTTCTGTTATCACTATAATTATAAGTTTATTTATTTAATATAGATTACTATTTAATATAATATATAAAATTATATTAATTTATAAATTTCTTTTTATAAAATTTCTTTAGGATCGATGCTGCTAGACGAGCTTGTCCTACTTTTATTGCTAAGTATTTCGCTAGTTGAAATTTTTATTTTCTTTGTAATTTTTTTAAATATTTTTTAACATTTAAGAAAATTATAATTTTATAATTAATTATTTTTTAATTATTGAGTAAAGAAATAAGATTGAAAGGACAAATGCATGATGCCATTTAGCATTTTCCATCTTTGCACTCCTCGCTTTAAATGCATCGTATTTTTCATTTTTATCGCTACATGTGGGGGCTATAATTATTTAAGAATGTTCAAAAAGGTCGATTTTCATTACCATCCGTTTTGCCGACGTGACCCATTTCGAAATGCCCGACTCGTAATGGATTCGGTCGGTTTCGATTAGCCAACTCGTTTACTTTCCCCAAAACGTGAACCTTCCGCTTCTAAACTTCAACAAAGTATGACCTTCCTTCCACGAGTTGCAGAACACCACATGGATCTCTTGATGTTGGTCGAACCTTCCACTTTTAGACTGTTCTGTTGGATACAAGGATGCGATTTAAGATCATGGAATTGGGGAAGTCTGGAGATCATATTTTGAAGATTTGGTGTTCTCTTGTCTTCAATCTGGTGCATTTGTCTTCTTCTAACAACTTTCATATGAAATATTGTAACGTCGAGCTTTAATCAGCATTACTCAATATGTTTGTGGAGTTTTCTGTTGATTTGGATCTAAAATTTATGTGTTTGGACTTGTCCCGTAATCGGCACACAAGTTTTCGGTGTGATACTTGTGTACCTGCAAAATGATCGGCTTTTTTGTAGAAACCTAATTGACGACGCATCAAGAACTGCCAGCAATTGTGAAGTTTGTGTGTTTTTTTGCAGAGACCTGGTATGCTATGTTTGGGGTTGTTGAGTAATCGGCCAATCGGGCGAGTGGCTAAACGGAAGAGGGTGCAATCAAGTTGGGTCGAAAAATGCGTTATTGGATCGGATCGGATTGGGTGAACAGTCCTATAATTATTTATGTGATTTATTTTTAAGTACTTTTATATATTACTTACTTATAATTAGTTAATAAAAAGCTATGATGTAATTAAAAATTACAGTTAAATTTAAAAAAATATATATATATTTACTATATTGAATATCTTTTTATAATTTTTGTTGCGATGGAGTTGGTAAGTGTCAATATAATTCATAACAATAAATCTATTTATCATTCTAATTTTTATAATTCTATAATTTGGGATTAGATGATAGGTTTACAAATAATATATAATAAATAGTTTTCAATTATTTAATATCATGAATAGTGAGATGATAATGATAATTAAAATGATGAACAATATTACTCAAATAAAATTTGTTTTCATATAAATATAAAAATATATATATACATATAGATGAGTATTGTTAATATGTTATAGTCACAAAAGATTATATAAAAATAATCTAATAAATAAATAGAGATTTATTTTATAATAAAAAAATTTTATCATTTAATTAATTAAATTAAATTATATTAGTTTGTTATATTATTTTTTAAAATTTATTTGTGAATATAATATTTATGTATACATTGATATCGTATATATCTCTTGTTGGCACAATTTTAACGAAAAGCACTGTCACATGGAATTAATGCTGAGTAGTATATATATTGTTATAGAGTAGTATTAGAATGAATTCATATTCAGCACACTCATACTAAAAAAGTATTATTTATATGAACAGTACTCTGTAAGTATGAGTTTACTGAGTGTAGATTCACTCTATAATTTTTTATTGTCATATATTGGCCGCATAAAACAGAAATGATAGAGTTATTATTATTATTTTTTAACTTATTTATTAATTTTTAATTTTTAATTTTTAATTTTTAATTTTATTTAATGATTAAGAATATAAATATTAATAAAATTATATACTTTTTAAAATTTTTTAATGTTAAAAAACACTTTTTTAAAAAAAAATACACTACTAAATTATAAATAAATAATAAAATAATAATACGTATATCACCACTCATATGCAGAAAACGTGATGTTCAATACAAGCAAATAAACTCTTGCATTTGACTTTCTTTGTTTTTTTTTTAAAATTAAAGTCAATTAAATAATGCGTGTCTCGACTCTCGATATAGGTGGTGACAGAGGATTTGGATAAGAACGGATTGTTCAAATGAAGACTAATGATTGCAGACTCTCGAACGGATTGTAAATAATCTCATATTTACAACAAGCAAGTAATTTTTATTTACAAAAAAATAAAAAATATTATAAATTGAAACAATTTACGAAAATATAAAATAATATTTACTATAAAATAAATTTGATTTATCAGATACTTTTTTTTCAATTTATGAGACTATTTTATATATTTTTTTTTGTAAATATGGCTGTACACATTTTAATTCGTGACAAACCATTTCACTTATGGTACACATGTAAATTAATTTGAAATGATATTTAATATTCTAATATATAAATAATTAATATATGTATATTTTGGATAAAGTCTTAACTTTAAACCGTGTACGTATAAATTCGAAAGTCAATATTTTCCTTTTTTCATTTAATTTGTTTATGCACATTTGCAGTTCTCGTATTGATTGAACAGGTCAATTAATTGTACACTAAATTCTAACACGTCAATTATTGCTGAACAGGTCATACAAACTTAATATATATACACACGTTAAAGATGTTTCATATAAAGAATTTATATATTAATATAATTTTATAATATGTTAAATTTATTCATAATAAAAATAATTTTATAATATAATGTATCACATCAGATTATTTTGTGATTAAAATATTTATACATATGAATTTTAGTTACTTATATATAACATATATAAAAGATAATATAATTTTAAAGGTGAAAAATACAAAAATGCTTGTGAACAAATTAAAGTGGAAGATTTTCCAACCCTTATCACTTATCATTACAAGTGGACAGGTTTAGCATCACGACGTCCGTTTTAACCACACAAAAGTATAGATAATAAACGTCATTTGCATAAATAATAAATGCAGTTAAGATTTGTAAGTAACATATAATTATTTTGAAAAAGAATAAATATATATAAAATTTATATAAAAAATAATAATTATTTTTTAAAATAATTATATCTCATTTATAATTTCATAATTATATATAGTATTACCCTTTCGCATATTATTGGTAGAACAGAAACTTTAACTATATCTAATCAAATAATATTTTAAAATCATAAAAAAAAGTTACGATGATTAGGATATGGCAAATGGGTATCTTGGCCTTTTTATATGTTGAAATTTCTAAACAATACAAGCAACTTGCTAGCATTACTCTTGGGCGACGCTGTGGTCCGATCGAATTACAAAGTTTTAAAATTCAGCTCTCTAATCAGTGAGAGACATCTCAGCAGTTATCACCAAAATAAAATATTCCTGACCACACCAAATCGATGGTTTCCTTGCGATCAAACCGAATCACGTAGCTCACATCGAAATTTCAGCCCCAAATCGCCTAGCTCTTACCTCAAACCGAATCGCCCTCCAATTTCGTCATGCATAAGCGTGCCTTCGCCGGCCTGTTCCACTAGAACCCCAGTCCGATGCTAACCATTCCACTTCTCCCACGAGATTTGGCTGATTTCACCCCACTTATTCCGTCGCACTCATGGCTGACTCCAGCGCTCAGGTAAAGACTTTCTCTCTTTGCTTCTCTATTTCTTTCTGCAACCCCAGTCATTCCGAAACTTCATCTGTGTATTATCTTCTTCAAATAAAAGGCTCCCAAATCAAGTTTCATTAAAAGAACAGTTTTAATTAAAGCCCCAACTCGAAGCCCCAAATCATCGACTGGAACATTTGGTTATGGAAGCACTATTGTGGAAGGGGAGGATTTCAGTTCTAAGAATTTTTTTAAACTCTTCTCCTCATGTAATCTTTGACTATACTCAATAGAAAATTCAAGTTTTTTTCCTTGATGTTTGAATTTTCTGGGTCTTTGTTGCTGCACTAGCTTGACGAGTTGTTCTTTCTTCTGTGAATTTTCTGGGATCCTGCCGTGCTTGATCTGACATAAGTGAAGGAACGAGAATTAGGCTACGTTTGGCGTGCAACACTCTCAAATATTCTTAAAATATTTATTTATTATTTATTTATTATTTTTCACTTATTTATATTATTATTTATTATTATTTAATATTTTATTATTATTTTTTACCTCTTATTATTATACATCATTATTCTCGAACATCCAAAACTAACTTTAATTTGGGACAATGTGTTGGAGACGGGATGATCCAACAGTGAAAGTAAAGTAATTTTTGGAAGAGATGAACAGCACTTTTGAGAGGTTGGATGGGATTAGGGTTGGGTTTCTATTTTAATGGTGTCGGAGTTTAGAGTTTCCTACTCCGATTTTAACAATTGTTGGAGTAGAAATCGACTTTCGACTGACTCCAAAATGGAGTCGAAGTTCAACTTTGATCTCCGATCGAAACTCCAAACTTCGATTGGAGTTCGTCGGAATTTACTGTTTAGAATATGAACCCTAGCAAAAGACGCCAATTTCGAAGTACCTCAAGTCGAACCTCCATTGCATTGTCCAAAAGATGCTAAGTTCCAAGTACTTGAAGTTGAACCTCTGTCGCTCAGCTGAAAATCAAATAGATCTGATCTAAAAGACTGCTAGATTTTCATTTATGCATATCGATGAAAATTGACTAAGATCAGAGTGTGAAAACTTTTGAAATGAAGGCAACGATGTGATGTTCTTAGATAACTCTGCAACGACTCCAATTTTTGAAAAGAGAGATGGAGAACTAGGAGAAGGAAAAAGAGAAGAGAGGCTCAAACTTGAAGTTAGGATTTTCAAAAAAGAAAAGATATATGTATATATGTAATTTGTAAAACGGCATTGTTTAAGATGTTTTTTAAAAAAAAAAAAAACAGGTTAAATGGAGAGAGGCCGTGCAAAGATTCAAACCCAAGACATAAGAGATGGATCATGAATATAACACTTTTAAACCATTAAGCTATTCAAAAATATCCTAACTTTTATACAATATATAATATATAAGTCTTATAGTTGAAGTTCGGAATTGAAAGTCGAAATTTTACTGAGGTTCAGTTTCAATTCCGATCTCCGACTTCTAGAATTAGAAGAATTTAGATTTTGACTTTTGAATTTGGATTCTAATTGAAGTTGGAACTCAAATGAAATATTGTTAAAAGTCGAAAGTTTATAGTCGAATCAGAATTTTTACCCACTCTTAGACATGATGATGACGAAATGAAGTCTTAGACATGATGATGACGAAATGAAGTCTGGGATGCTGGGACGAAGCAATCTTGAGTGAATCCAGTGAAGTCTGGGTACGCGAAAGTGAGAAGTCCAAAATAATTGAGTGAATCGCGGCTTAGAATGAGTACATGAAATCTCTTACGTGTCGCCTTATGGAGGGTTGTGTTTTTAAAATTTTAAGGTCCAACCGGACCACAAATTATTTCATTACTCTTTTTCTTGTCTAATCTCTCTCCCTTTTTTTTTGCAATTTAATAATTGAGTTTTGGTACTTTGGAGTCATGTCACTACGCATCATATTGCTTTTTATAATATTTTATTATTTTTAAACTAATTGAATTATTAACTCATTCTTTATATACTCTATATAAAAATATTAAAAATTAAAAAGTTATATGGCTCTCGATGTTACCTCGCAGCAATTAATAATTAATTATGCACCACGCATTGGCATTGGGGCAACGCCCGAAGTTCATAGGCATGTTTTAACGTTTTTCTTTTGTTTTCAATTTTTTTTCACTTTCCCGTTTGTCTACAATAACTATTTAATATAATATTAATAATTAAATTTATATATTTTTATTAATTTAAGTTTTTAGAGAGTGATGATTTTATATATAACAGAAATCTTAAATCTGAATAATGATTTTTATCATATATTATCAAATCTAATTAAATACTATATAACTGAATAATGATTTTATTTTATATTATCAAAATTAATTAAATACTATATAATGTTATGTAATTGAAGAAGAGTGTTAAGAATATAATGTAAATAATTAAATTTATATTTATTTACTTTTAAATATGATATTGTCTTTATATATAAACAAATTATATAAATAATACGATAATAATAACAATATTCTCCCGCATTTCAGTATACATCGTTCCAAAGTTAAGCTCCACTTTATTTGTTGATTGACGGGGATAGGGAGGAGGGGCCGGGGGTTCGAGTGACCCAACATAGAAAGAAAACACTCTATTTTTATTTGTCATAAATAACGTAAGATTAACCACAACAACAACAATAATAATAATAAAATCCAATAAAGTTGTTCGCGAGGGTCATTGTGATGATTACAGATTTGCGACTCAAATAATTTTAAACAGGACCAGAGACGATTGAGAAAGCAAGCTACATCAACCATTTAATGCAAATTCCAATGTTGGTGGCGAATCGGTGGTCTATTTTTTTTCCCTAACGAAGCATGTTATAGATATATATAATAGTTAATACATACAAAAGATAACAAAGTGAGAGGCTTCGAGATTCATCCCAAACCAACTAGTATATACAAGAAAAAGAAAAAGAAAAAGAAAAAGAAAATGTTAAGTTTTAAAAGTCAGTAACAAGACTTTTCCTTATATACCGAGATTTAAAGTTCTTTTATGATCTTTAGGGTTTCAGATATAAAGACTTTGATCTTGATTCAAGATTCACGATGATATGAAAACAGCAAAATAAAGTAATAAAGCAATAAAGAAAGAACACACCGGAGTTACGTTGTTCAACCCTAATGGTCTACATTCACGGCGGGAACGGCCTCAGAGATCATCTTTTCATTGAAGAATCAGCTACAAAAAGCCTCAGTGTTTACAACAGATCGAGTGCTAGCTCTCGAGTACAAGAGAACCAACCCTCTCAGTCTCTCTCTTTCTCTCTATCTCAGAAAACTCTAGCAGAAAGGGCTCTCGGATTCACTCTCACTCTCTGCCTCAGCCAAACACAAATGATACCCGTAACCCTAATCTCACGTATAACATATATTTATACAGAAACAGAGATTGTGACACGTGGCAATCTAACGGTCCAGAATCAAGCATCCGATATAATATCTTCTCAGTACAATGACTAAACTGCCCTTCTGTCCAGCGAGTTAACCCATGCAGATCAACAAGATCAAATGGCTCAGAATGTATACAGGTGGCTGCACATCATTGGCTGCACATCATTGGCTTCACAAAAGAAAACGTTAGATCAATTTAATATGCAATTATACACTAAGTTTTGGCACATATTCACAATTCTCCACCTTGACAAACCTTAGTTTACCAAATTTATAAAATTCTCATCCTAGGCTGTTCCCGCAACATCCCTCTATTAGGGACATAGATCAGACTCCATACTAATTAAATTCAGACAATGTCTGAATTTCAAACAGGGAAGGGACTTGGTCATCATGTCTGAAGGATTGTCCTCTGTTGGAATTTTCTTCACATTAACAACCTTAGACTCTATGACATCCCTTACAAAATGTAGCCTAATATCTATATGTTTGGACCTTTCATGGAATACCTGGTTTTTAGCTAAGTGTAAAGTGCTTTGGTTGTCACAATGGACAGTGACTGTACCATTAAAAATACTTAACTCTTTTGCAATTCCTTTTATCCATATGGCCTCTTTTATTGCCTCTGTCATGGCTATATACTCAGCTTCAGTTGTAGACAAAACTACAACACTTTGTAAGTTTGATTTCCAACTAATTGCCCCCCCAAATGCAGTGAACACATATCCTGTAAGGGACTTCCTAGTGTCTACATTTCCTGCATAGTCAGAGTCTACAAACCCTTCTATCTCACATCCCTCCTTACCACCTAACCCATAAACAACTCCTAATTTTGTTGAAGCTGCAAGGTATCTAAACACCCATTTAATAGCCTGCCAGTGTGGTTTTCCAGGATTTCCCATAAACCTGCTGACCATACTGACAGCATAGGTGAGGTCTGGCCTGGTGCAGACCATAGCATACATTAAGCTACCTACCATACTAGCATATGGTATTTTGCTCATAAAGTTAATTTCAGATTCAGTAATAGGAGATTGATTTACAGATAATTTTAAGTGCTGTCCCAGAGGTGTATTAACAGACTTAACATGATCCATACCAAATCTTTTGAGAATCTTACAAATATAAGAATTTTGAGACAATAATAGAGTTTTATTATGTCTATCCCTTAATATTTCCATTCCCAAAATTTTCTTAGCTGGGCCTAGTTCTTTCATTTCAAATTCTGCCTTTAACATGCATTTGACTTTGTCAATTAGGGTAGAGTCCTTACAAGCAACCAACATGTCATCAACATATAATAGTAGGTATATCACAGTCAGATCAACATGCTTATAGTAAACACAACTATCATAAGAGCTTCTGTTAAAACCATTTTCTAACATGTGAGTGTCAAATCTTTTATACCACTGCCTAGGTGATTGTTTCAGACCATAAAGTGATTTTCTTAACAGACAGACTTTGTTAGAGTTTGATTCATCCACAAAGCCCTCTGGGTTTGCATATAAATCACTTCTTCCAACTCACCATGAAGGAAAGCAGTTTTAACATCTAATTGTTCCAAGTGCATATCTTCAAAAGCAGTATAAGCAAGCAGTAGCCTAATAGAACTGTGTTTTACAACAGGGGAAAAGATTTCATTAAAGTCAATTCCCTCCCTTTGAGTAAAACCCTTTGCTACTAATCTAGTTTTATATATAATGCCCTCAACCCCTGGTATGGCATCATTTCTTTTATAAATCCATTTTGACCCAACCAGCTTAACCCCTGGGGGCCTGTCAACTAATTCCCAGGTTTTATTCTTATTAAGAGACTCAATTTCCTCATGCATGGCAAGTATCCATTTGGATGCTTCCTTGCTGTTAACAGCCTCTTTATAAGTCCTAGGTTCTTGATAAACCACTTCATCTACTACTGTGAGGGCAAAAGCAGTGAGTTCTGTCTGTCCATATCTTTTAGGTGGTTTAACTAGTCTCCTCTTCCTGTCCCTCACTAAGACATAGGAGTCAGCTCCACCTTGATCCAGGTCATCCAAATTTGTATCCTCAATTGCCCTGTTTTGATCAAGGTGTGTCTCAGATGAGGTTTTTGGCTCCACCTCAACTTGTACATCTTCTACAGGTTTATTTTGAGTTTCAACAGGTTCTGAGTTTTGTACCCTAGCCATTTTAGATTCATTAAAGACCACATCCCTGCTAATTATGCATTTTTGTTTCCCTGGTATATCAACCCATAGCTTATAACCCTTCACCCCTTCAGAGTACCCTACAAAAATGCATTTTAGGGCCTTGGGTTCTAGCTTGTCAGTTTTGGAATGTGCATAGGCAACACATCCAAAAATTCTTAAGTAATCATAACTGGGAGGTTTTCCAGTCCATAGTTCCTAGGGGGTTTTAAAGTCTATGGCAGAGGAGGGGCATTTATTTATTAAATGGACTGCAGTAGTAGCAGCCTCTGCCCAAAAGAATTTAGATAGACCAGCATTTGATAACATGCACCTTACCCTTTCCAAAATGGTCCTATTCATCCTTTCAGGCAGACCATTTTGTTGGGGTGTTTCCTTAACAGTTTTATGTCTAAGAATCCCTTCTTTGTTACAAAAGTTATTAAATTCATTTGATAGAAACTCTAACCCATTATCAGTTCTCAAAACCTTCATCTTTCTCCCTGTTTGGTTTTCTACTAGGGTTTTCCATTCCTTAAATTTTTCAAAAGTGTCACTTTTATTCTTGAGAATGTAAATCCACACCATCCTAGAAAAATCATCAATGATGGAAAGAAAATAGCTCCCTCCACCATGTGAAACTACCCTAGCAGGTCCCCACAGGTCAGAGTGTACATAATCCAGGGGCTGTTTTGTCACATGGGTTGCCCTTTTAAAACTAACCCTCTTGGTTTTCCCATAGACACAGTCTTTATAAAAAGGAAGTTTGTCTAGGTTTGAATCAGGTAACAGACCCTGTCTGTGTAGTTCTAAAAGTCCCTTTTGGCTAACATGCCCCAACCTTCTGTGCCAAAGCACAGATTTGTCTTCCATCCTATTCTGGACAGAGGACATTTCCCCAACAATGGTCTCCCCCATTAGGGTATAGAGACCATTTTTTATTATCCCTTTCATTATCACAAGAGATCCCTCCATGACCCTAAGACTTCCTGACTGAGACTTAAATGTGTACTCAGCACTGTCTAGCATACCCAAGGACACTAAATTCCTCTTTAGTTCAGGTATGTACCTTACTTCCTTTAAAACTCTCACCATACCATCATGTACTTTGAGTCTTATAGACCCAATTCCCATGATCTTACAGGATTTATTATTTCCTAGGATCACATGGCCTCCTTGTAATTCAGAGAATGTTTCAAACCATTCCCTAATGGGACACATGTGGAATGAGCATCCTGAATCCAGGATCCATTCCTTTCCTGAGTTTACCTCAGCCACATTGAGGACTTCAGCACTCTCATAGCCCTCAAGGACTACAGATGCATCCCCATCCTCCTTGGTTTTGTTTCCAGGATTGGTCCTTTTGTCAGGGCAATCCCTTTTGAAATGTCCTTCCTTGTGACACAAGAAACATTTCAATTGTTTTCCCTTAGATTTAGACCTATTCCTCTTATTGTCAGGTTTACCCTTCTTGCCTCTCTTCTCTGTCCTACCCCTCACATTTAGACCCTCTCATTGTTCCTGTTTTGTATCATTGCTGCTCTGAAGCTCCCTGGCATGAAGTACAGCTTGTACCTCATCAAGGGTTAATGTGTCCCTACCATACATCATGGTCTCTTTTAGGCTCTGATAAGTTGAGTCCAGAGAACTCAACAAGAGAATGGCTTGATCCTCATCCTCTACTTTAATATCCATATTAGCTAAATCTAATATAATCTTATTAAAGCTATCTAAGTGTTCACTAATAGACTGTCCAGGTGTCATCTTGAAGGTATAAAGTTTTGTTTTCTTGTACAGTCTATTAGCTAAAGATTTGGTCATATATAGATTCTCTAGCTTTAACCAAATTCCAGCGGCAGTGTCCTCACTTGCCACCTCTCTCAGGACTTTGTCCCCGAAAGAGAGTATGAGGGCACTGTGTGCTTTTTGGAGGATGTCTTTTGTGACATCCTCCTTACCAGGTTCAGAGGGTGAGGCCCCTTTCTGTTTCTCTCCACCGAGGGCCCCCTGCAAGCCTTGTTGGACTAGCAGTGCCCTCATCTTTATCCTCCAGAGTCCAAAATCATTTTCCCCCGTAAATCTTTCCACCTCAAATCTCGCGGTTCCCATCTAGCCTACGGCTCTGATACTAGTTGTTAAGTTTTAAAAGCCAGTAACAAGACTTTTCCTTATATACCGAGATTTAAAGTTCTTTTATGATCTTTAGGGTTTCAGATATAAAGACTTTGATCTTGATTCAAGATTCACGATGATATGAAAATAGCAAAATAAAGTAATAAAGCAATAAAGAAAGAACACATCAGAGTTACGTGGTTCGACCCTAATGGTCTACATCCACGGCGGGAACGGCCTCAGAGATCATCCTTTCATTGAAGAATCAGCTACAAAAAGCCTCAGTGTTTATAACAGATCGAGTGCTAGCTCTCGAGTACAAGAGAACCAACCCTCTCAGTTTCTCTCTTTCTCTCTATCTCAGAAAACCCTAGCAGAAAGGGCTCTTGGATTCACTCTCACTCTCTGTCTCAGCCAAACACATATATTTATACAGAAACAGAGATTGTGACACGTGGCAATCTAACGGTCCAGAATCAAGCATCCAATATAATATCTTCTCAGTACAATGACTAAACTGCCCTTCTGTCCAGCGAGTTAACCCATGCAGATCAACAAGATCAAATGGCTCAGAATGTATACAGGTGGCTGCACATCATTGGCTTCACAAAAGAAAACGTTAGATCAATTTAATATGCAATTATACACTAAGTTTTGGCACATATTCACAGAAAAAATATCTAGGGCCAAAGACTTGACTCTCACTTATATCTTACAAGGAAAAATTGCCTGAAGCGATTTTAATATAGCACAATAAATGGACTATAATACAAAAATTTGTTCTATATATCACTGGTTTGAATTGATTAAATTAACAAGGCTTTCACTACCTTTTCCGAACAATTTATTGCCAAATTGTTGGTAAGAGACAATCATTAATTGTATTGGAGTGTGAGGATTATACGCTACTTAAAAACTGGATATTGGTTGGATATAAGAAATTCGATACCACTAATTCTATAAATGTCGTGCATGTTGGCGGCAGACTCGTTGTAATGTGGCAGTGCGTGAGATTCATGCGTGATTTGGACCGCCACTCTTTTTGATGTATTTCTTCTATCATCCAAAAGATCGATAGCTGACAAATCTTATGGTGCAACACATGGCAATCTTAGGTGGTTGAAAAGCAATTGATCCATAGTTATTATGGTCGAAAAATTTAGAAAAAAAAAATTGAAAAAACATAGTGGAACATTATCTAGACTATACAAACATGGTAGGCTCAATATACTTGAGGCATAAAGCGACAAGTTAAAACAGAGTTTTTTTCTTTTATCAAATTAATTAGGTTATATCTAAAAACTATTTTTCTTGCTTTTTGAGATGCAAATTACTAATTCAATTTTTATATTTAAGTTCTTCGAATATCTCTTTTTCAATTGATAATATGTCTACGAGAGAGAGATTAGAGAATGGAGACTGGAGTACAAAAGCAATGAAGTAAAATTGGCTATTTTAGATATAAAAAGAGAGTTCTTGAGATATTCTGTTAGACTTTTTTTTAGATTTTGAAGAGAGAGATTAAAATCATTAAATTTATAGTCATTATTGTGACTTTTGACTTTCCTAAAGAAAGTTATAGAGTCTATGTAATTAAATAAAAATTTATATTTATTTATAATTATTAGTGTGTTTTTTTCTTACTGTGGAGTTAATAATTGATTTTTTTTAAAATCATCAATGTTAACATCTCTTTGTTTAATATAAATTGTTGCCCAGATGACTAACACAAGAGGGGGGGTGAATTGGGTTATATTAAAAAATTAATACTTATAAACTAAATATACAATATAAAATATAACCAAAATATAAAGCAGTAGGAAATATAAAGAGTAGGGTAAGAGAAAGCAAACTCAATATTTTTACGAGGTTCAGCCCCACTGCCTACGTCCTCGCCTCAAGCTACCCCTTGAGGATTCCCAAATCCACTATTCAATCTCCTTTAGGTGGAGATAGAAACCTATTACACCTTTGAGCAGCACCGCTCCAAAAAATTCGTGTAGAACACCCTCTACACTTCCAATCACCTCACACTTGGTGATTCAACTATTCCCTGTGTAGAACACCTTCTACACACACAAGGGTTATACGCACCCTCTTACTTCCAATCACCTCACACTTGGTGATTTAACTATTCCCCGTGTAGAACACCTTCTACACACACAAGGGTTATACACACCCTCTTACTGATACAAGAATTGATAGTGGGTAGGCTATCAGAAAACACTCCTCAATGAGTGAAATAAGAACAATACAGCACAAACTATATCTCTCTCAACAAGAACAAGAATTAAGGCTCAAAAATTTAGAAAAGAGAGAATGAGAGCTTTGAAAGAATGATGCAAAATTTAGCAATAGATGTGTAAGCTCTTGTTGTGTGTTTTGCAAAACTCAAGTGAGCTATTTATAGGCAAATGAGTTTTCAATTTCAAATTTGAAAAGATTCTCATGTCAAAAACATCATCATTCACTTTTCAAAAATTTCAAATCTAATCTTTTTACTTTTTGCATGTGACAAAAGGAGCACACTTTACTTTTCAAAAATTTCAAATAAAAACATTTCCTTTTTGCATTTGTCAAAGACAACTCCATTCATTTTTCAAAGAAATCAAACCTAATCTTTTGCTTTTCATACAAGACAAAATAAGTATAATTTATTTTTCAAACCAAATCATCTTCTTTTTGCATATGTCAAAAAAACACACAACCACCCTTTAAGATTTTCAAACAAATCATCTATCTTTTATATTTGTCAAAAAAACACACAACCACCCTTTAAGATTCTCAAACAAAATCATCTACCTTTTGCATTAGTCAAAAAAACACACCACCTCCCTTCAAGACTTTCAAACAAAATATGCACATGTCAAATATGATAATCAATCATCTTATAAAATCAAGTTTTTATAAAAAATATAATTTTCGAAATTATTTTGTTTGATGGTGTTATGCACATGTGAAAAACATAATTTTCAAAACTAAGACATTTAAAAATGTCTTGCATATGTGGAAAAAGTAATTTGATGTTTTATGAGAAAAAAGAGTAATTTGGAGCCTTAATCCAATTTCTAATTTTATCAAGAGATGTACAAAAATAATCTATGAGCTTCATTTGTAGACTTGATATCTTTCTTGCTCATGCTTGATTTCTTGATGTGTTTAGCTCCCTTCATGCATAGACAACTTGAACTTGAGTTTTCAATATTATTTGTTATCATCAAAATTTATACGTAAATACGAGACTTGAAACCTTGGGTTCAACATAAATCATTTATTATTTTTTTAAAAGTCTTTTTAACTATTTTTTTTAATTTTAGACCTTATTTTATTGTGTCCTATGGAACCTTAAGAAATTGCCTAACTTGCCTTATAGGAGGTTAGCTCTATCCATTTTTTTTTAACTTTAAGCAAGCTAACTTCATTATTATTATTATTATTATTTTAATTTTAAGCAGTTAACTTTAATAAGTTAAAAAGATAATACAAGAGAATAGGGTGGAGTTCCTTAACAAATGTCTCAAAGTAATAAACAATAGTGCAAAATAGTAACAAGAAGAAAAAAAAAATGCACTTCCTATAAAAGGACACTATCTTATAAGAAGACAAAAATAAAGTGTTTGAAAAAATGTAAACAATGAAACTACAGCTAGAAGCGATGAGGATGGCGAGTACATTGTTATTTATTATTTTGAGATAAGTTTTGGATAAATTCACAATCCCTTTTTCAAGATCACTGAATAGGGAAAATGATAACATATGGTAACAATCAGATTCTGTGCTGAGTTGTTGATGAAGGGCCAACAGAAGCAATGTCAGCGCGTGCAAGATGTGCCACTTGAGTAGGTGAATGGACGGGCAGATCCAAAGGGTTTGATGCCTCTAAAGCCAATGGGGCCGCGAGTGACTTTAAAAGCCATTTCAAGATGCAGTTACACGTAGAAGATGAGCATGGCATGGGCTATGCGTGTGATGAATGTGTCGAGTAGAATCACGATTCTCTTCCCCAAACATGAAGATCGGCAACTAGAGAGGTTGAAAAGGCGGTGCGTGTTGGTAGAGTTTGTTGGTAGGAAGAAGATCTCAAGAGTTGGCGCTATGAAGGAAGAACCTAAGGAAAAAGTTAGGAAAAATGAACAAATGGGAAAGCCGATAAACAAGAAAGTTATTGGGGTGGCTAGGGGAAGAGGTGGTTGGAGCAGTACCCCTTCTAAATTTAGTGAAGGGGAGAAAATCATGAAAATTAGATTAGATAATTGTCGATAAAAAGAAAAGAAGAGAGAGAAAAAGTTATATTTAACTATTGAGAATGCTTCAAGTATTTTTAAAATAAATATTTTACTATTATTTATTATTTTAATATTATTTATTATTTAATATTTTTTCATTATTATTCTCAATATTTCTCCCTACCTAAAACTTTTTTTTTTTGAAAGTTATAATGGCTCTGCCCACCCTATAGAGTCTCGACAAAGAAGGTGAAGATTTTCTTTTTTACTTTTCTTCGCTAGGGAGCGTCTCCGCTGAATAGAGAAACGACAAACCGGAAAAAACCTACCGGTCTAAACCAATATATCAACATGAGGAAATATTTTTAAGACTTTTTTTATTTTTTTGAGGATGACGGGTGCATGAATATTGAGTTTTAAAAATCTGACCTTTTTATGGCAACATCTGGATGCACTTAAGTGGTGGCAGTGGGGACCGTAAAAAAAATGACCACAATTGGAGTATGACGGTCATCAATGATTGATGACGGTAGAGGTTGTCACTTGTCCACGCACGTTTACATAACTTATTGTATGTTTACAAAAACTACGAAAAAGATTAAAAAAAAAAATTTAAGTGATGAAAGGTAAAGGTCCAGTGGAGAGTGGGGGAATGCATCGGACTGGGAGGTGGGCTCTGTCTCTCTTTTTTATCTTTTTCTTTTCAGTGATTTGGAGAACGGTTGATACAGATGGCCGGAGTTGTTCAGGTTTTGTATCTAAAATTTAAAGCTCTGTTTGGCATATCCTAGACTAGTGGCTGAAAGATCCCTTCCGGATGTGATTTTGGCAGAGCGCAGACTTTGATATTGTCCCAATCCATTGAAACTCAATTATCTTAGGAAAATGACATCAAGGGCTGCTAAAGATTTACAACAATGGGTTGGTTGCAACATCTAACTGATATTTCATAAATAAATAAATATATATATATAAATCTTTCCCTTCCCCAAAGAAAAAAATTTATACAATTATGTAATTGGATAATCGTTATACAAAAATAAAAGTGAAGAAAACATAAAGCTTACATAAAAAAAAAAATTAACTTTCAAATAATGGACTACACTAATTTTCAAAGTAATTATGCTACGTTTACGGATCTCATAATTATATATAACATTACTCTTCAATAATTAAGTGTAATCGATTCAGTTAGAATTTTGATTTTGAATAAAAAATTCAAGCGAACATTTAAAATCTATTTGCTAATCATTTTCATCCAATTCTTATGAGATGAATTAAACTATATACAAAATAAAAGTTTATATCTTAAATTTTTTTTTTAACAATTTTATAAAATAAATTTATTATGCTATTCGACAATTTTTTTAATGTTTTTAATAAGATCTAAACTCGAGTAGATTGAAAAGTCCATTTAAAAAAAAAAAATTATAAACGCAACACAAAAATATTCCCCTAGTTGCGCTGACTTTTCATTACAAGGGACATCTAAACAAATAGAGCATAAACAAACACGATGAATTATCATTAGAGACACCTCCACTATGACTATGACTCCCCATAAACAAATCTAGCTACAACTTCAAAGAACACCCCTTTTATGATTTTGTCTCCTTCATCAATACAGAATGTGTATTTTCTTCTAAACCTATTGTATAATACATTTAAGCTTCTATTCAAAAAGGAACATCTATTTTTCAATACGGGAATAAAATCTTATCTAAATTACATTAAAATGTTTAGAATAAAGTACATTTTATGAGAATAACCACAAACAAATTGGACAATCTAGAATCAATCACAAATGCCCCGACATCATTAAAAATTGAAAATATTAAATTTAAAGGAGACCAAGAAGGGGAGACTATGTTCAATTAAAGTACACTAATAGTTAATTCTTTTCGATTTTTACACAGAACATGGCTCCAGTACCTCTCTCTCCATTTTCATGTCTGTCGGCGTGAACCCTAAGGCCCAAAAATATTCCCCTAGTTGCACTGAGCCCAGCCCGTCTAGAACTTTTCCTCTTCTATATCTCTCTACCTGCCAGGCTGCCACTGCAACTTTTCCCTTTCAAAGCTTCGCGCTCTCTCTCTCTCTCTCTCTCTCTCTGCATTGCTCTCCAATTACGACACACTCGTTTATTCTTTTTGTAAAAGTTCTTTTATTCATTTCTCTTATTTTTTAATAAATATATAAATTTATAATTTTTAAAAAATAATTTTAAACAATCTAATAAAAATATTCCAAGAACAAACCAACACACATCAAGGGAAGGAAAAAAAAAATCTGAAAAATGGAGCTTCATCCTCGTAAGGGGTCGAAAAATAAATTTTGTAAAAAACCAAAAAAATAAAAACAAATAGAGAAAAAGTGATTTTTGTTTCTTTGTTAAGAGTAGAAGAAGCAATGATGGTCAATAATAGGAGTCTAATCGATTTGATTTTAGATATATTTTAAAATTAGATTGATATTATTGATCGTATTTTTAAATTGGTATTAGATTTGATTTAGATTAGAGATTAGATGAGATGAGATGAAATATATTATAATATATAATAATTTGAATATAATATATTATAATTATATTATACACTATAGTGATATAAGATTTTAAATTTTAAGATTATATTAATTAATAACTTATCATATAATATAATCTTATTTTATATAAAATTGTTTTATATATTATATATAAAAATTATATGCAATATAAATTTATGTATATATACATATGAATCGATTTAGTCCGATTTTAGAAAAAAAAATCAAAATCAAACTAATTTTGAGAGAAATAATATTCGATATCGGTTTAAATCAAACCCACAGGTTCGGCCTGGTCCAATCTAATTTATCACGACACTATTTTTTTTTAATTTTAATTTTTTTTTATCATTATCCTTATCAATTGATATATTTCGATTTAAAAAAATTAAGAATTGATATAAACCGATTTATAACTGAAATATCAAAACTTTCAGTTTTTTTATTAATGTTCTAGTACAAATTTTTTGATTTATCATTTACATGCGTGGTACTACATCAAATTAAAAACATAAAATTTTATGTTGCAAGATTAAAATTTATATGTTACATCAAATGCTAAAATCATATGATTTGTTTTATGATATATCCAATGTTATATTAAATTTTTTATAAGATTCCTTTAATGTTATATTCAATGTTATATTAAAATTATATAAGATTACTTTTATTTATAAGATTAATAGACATGAATAATAGATTAGAATCTTATATCATATTAATTACTAATTTAGCATATAATATATATATAATATAAAAAAATGCTAGTTTGCCCCTTCATTTTGTCATTGATTTTGACTGTTCATGTATTTTAATTTTGTTCCTAGTAGTTAAGAAAAGAACTAATAGTTTATTTATGTATTTTTTAAATGTTTAAAGGTGTTTAAAAAAATAATTCAAAGAACCAAAAAATGCAATTGCACCAAAAACCACCCCCAACGGCAAATGCTGGAGGAGCACCAAACAACACATACTATAATATAAAAATTTTAAAATGTATATATATATTTTGATAGTTTTCAAAATATAAAATTCGATATCGAACAAGCTCCAAATCATAAGTACTGATATTGAAAGATTTAAGCATGTGATGAAATGAGATAGTTTTAAATAAAAATTGATTAAAATCTTATTTTTTAATATTATTATTATTTTAAAATTTGGAAAAATTATATTATTATTATATTGTGTATGAGAATTTTTAAAAAAATGTAACAATGAAATCAAATAAACCCATTTCTATATCCAAATGAGATAGCCAAATGAGGTCTTAGGAATTTAGGACGCCATTAATGAAATGTATCCCTTTCCCAACTCTTTCCTACCAATCAAGTTCAACATAGATCATTGTCATATAATATACACTGTCATTATCATATCTTAAATCTTTTGCTACTGGTAACCAAAAAACAAAAAGAAAAAAAGAAAAAGAAACTTCCAGCACAGGTGTCGAACGACTTAAACCGCCCAGCCCTTCATAGCCGAGTGCCAATAACCAAGTGCTTGTGAATTCAGATTTCCGACTTTTTTCTATGTTTCCCAGATGGAATGGGATTATGACACAGAAATAGGAGCTGCCGTAGAAAACAGGGCTTATGCCATACGAATGTTCCAATTTCAAAACAACTGAAAACAATACATATGTTGGCAACAGAACAAAAATACAGCAAATGGTAATCCACTAGCTGGGAATTGATCTTTAGAACTCACCACTACAGCTCAAAATAAGTAAAGGATCAAACCATCACAAACGGGTAAGCAGGCACTGGAACAAGCAAAATTAGATTGCACAGCTCTGAAAATTGAGGTTGCAACATGCCATTCTATCTTCATCCCCCAGGTAATTTATCAAAAATTCTACATGGAACACAGTTCTGGTTCAAATGTACCAACCTTTTTCTTTATAAGTTCAAATGTGTCAATAATGGCATCAGAGGTTCTAAACATGTCATGAATCATCTTCACCAGCTTCAGCGGCAGCTATCTCAGAATCCAACTTGTTTATTAGCTGTTCACTTACGTGCTTTGCCACAGAAATCATGTCGAGAATGATGCTAGGATCTAGGCCTGCACCACCTCGTTTAGTCAGACCACAAATGTGTCCTTTCCTGTTGACAGATATAGAGACCGCAGAGCTCATTTGGGATTCCTCTTCTGATGTGGCATCTACTATATAGTGCCTACCCACCTATTAAATACAAGGAAATATTCAATAATGCAATTTGTAGCTTAATTAAATTTTTTTGTTCTATAACTAAAAGTGTGATTATTTTGTCACCTTTGTTAAGGTAACTATGACGGGGACGTCTGATGTGTCAAACTGCAGAAATTCTTCGTCACTAATGTCAACCTCTGGTTGCTCATCGCCTGAAGCAGCAGCTGCCACATGAACCCTAGGAATGCCGGTATTGCTCAAAGCAGCCTTCAATTGCAAAATTAATAAGATACATTAGTTTTTGGTTTCCAATGGCAGAAAAGTCAACTAACTACATAAACTGCCTCTGATCATAAAAATTTGTTTTAGGAGAATAATGCCAAAATTTTAGATTTATACTGCCATCAAAGTCTGTTTGAACTCTGCAGATATTTTAGGACCCAAGTGAATTTTAAGTTCAGCAAATCCAATTTCTACATGTTTCAAGCACATGACATACAGCTTATGGAGTTATGGTTTCATTAATGATACTTAATCTATTGTTAAAATTGTCATTGTCAGATTCAATTAAAAAAGAATTTCAATTGCAAGTATATAATTGGATAGAGAGAAACCACCTTAATGGCAGCACCTAGGGCATCCAGTAGATTCCCATCTGAACTAACAACGAGGCAATCAATATAAAGACTCCAGCACATCTTTCCCTCCACAACTATTAGAGATGAGAGATCAATTCCAGCCCCTGGGAAAAGTTAAATAGGACCCCTCTATTATCAACTCAAGTAAAGCAAGAACCTAATACAAAAAGCACGTTATAGGGCAAACAACCTAAATGATAGAAAGCAGGTGGTTACTCCTCTTGCTCAAATTAAATTCATACCAGCTCCACTTTTACCACCCAAGAGACAACACTGAAGAGCAACCGAGAGGTCTGTCGACAACTCATCACCCCCTCTTCCCTGTGTAAAATGTAAGATATAGAATTTAAGTTTACAATATGTACAACAAGTTTTGGACACACCCACACACCCACACACCCACACACTCACCCACCAACCACACACAACCACAGGAAACAAATGAAAGACACTAAAGAGTAAAGACGAGCGACCACATAGGGCTAACCAATGAATCACGTTGGAATAACCAAATTCGATTCTTTAAGAGAACTATTTTATATAATTCCTCCTATTTTATGTTTGTTACAAAGAATTAGAAAAGAAAAATGAAGTCTACATGCGCTCAATCGTTCAAAAAAAAAAAAAGAATTCAGAAAATCACCGTACACAACCTCAAACATTGGTGCTGCAGTTGGACTACAATCAACATAAATGGAGACCTTTCCTTTGTCAGGTTGCAACGAACTTGGCTTCCCAAGTTCAGCCTGCATTTAAAGAAATTAGTAGGCAACATATTGCAAGTATTCAAGATCTCCCAACAGGCCTGAAATGGTTAGTCACTGTTAGCAATTGTCCCTTAAAAAACGCACAATAGTAGATCCAGCATCCAGTAGATGAAATACCTTCACACTGGAAATAACATCTGTTGCTCCCATCCTGACTCTTGCCGAACCATTTGCCTGCAATGAAGTCCAAGAAAAATTACAATTACATAAAACCATAAGAAATTAATTCAGTTTCTATTCTAGAAAGTAGAAGACAAATAAAACCGGTGTATAATAAATCATTTCCGATGCTTTAATGATGTACGCCACAAAAAACACAAATTAGACTTAATTCCAACTGATTGATTCATCTGAGGAATTATTTTATGCATTTAGACAACATTCCAATGATGAGTTGGAAAGAATGTTATACCTGAGGTATAACTCCAGTTTCAACAGAAACATGCCGATAAGTTAATCTTTTCCGACCATCAGAGCGAAGATCGTGAGCAATGCCACCCTGTATGAAGTTCTTCTCTCCAAGAGACAGTCCCACCATTCCTGCACACAGATAAAATCGGCAAAAGCAAAAGAAATGGAAAATGGAGAAGGAAAACCTTTGGTGTTAAGAAAGACAAATTCAAGTC
Organism: Platycarya strobilacea; assembly: GCA_036898215.1. Lineage (NCBI taxonomy): Eukaryota > Viridiplantae > Streptophyta > Magnoliopsida > Fagales > Juglandaceae > Platycarya > Platycarya strobilacea. Next base: position 48,488,156 of record CM072545.1, read on the forward strand.
TTTTATAACATTCGATATCACACTTCGCAAATTTATTTTCAGAGTAGTTGCAGGCAACAGTATTGTTGACACGCTTTAATAATCCGAGAGAAAGAATGAACAGAGAACGTTAGATAAAGGTGTTTACCGTCGTTAACAAAGAATCCGGAGTGGAGGTGGGGGCGTGAAATGGGCGTAACAGAAGAGGGGAAGGGAAGGGGAAACGGTGCACGGGAGGGAGGGCGGGAGGGGAGGGGAGGGGAGGGTGAAGAACTGGGCGACCGAAACCTAAGAGACTAAACGGTGCGTTTAGAACGTCTGTTTTATTTTTTATTTTTTTTCCTAGGCGGGATGGGTTAAACGGGCTGGGCCTAATATTTGGGCTGGGTGTTACAACGTACTAGAAAATGTTTTAATCCAAAATGTAATTTTGATCCGACCCAACTAAATTCTTGACCCAGTATTCGCTAAAAGAACGAAAAAACAAAGATCCTTACTAAAAAAATTAATGCCGGTCCAAATCTAATTGCAAATTAAGCAAGAATATGAAAGTTTGGGCTTCGGTACATAGTCCGTACCATAAATTATTAAAGTGAGTAAAAAGGAAAATCTCCGGTGTTGGGATATAGTAACCCGAAGGGTGGAGAGAAATGAATAATATTAAATGCCGGCTTAAATTGTATAAGATTTGCATAAAAAAAAGTTTACCATTAAAAAAAGACAATGCTAGGATGGATACCAAATGTACATCTCGAATATGCACAACAATGTAAATGATTTTTTTTTTTAAATATTTTGTAAACATCCTTAATTATTAAGAAAAACAAATACAATTTTACTAAGAGAAATCCTAGGGTTCGATGCGACCGAAACCTCTCCCATTTTGCAGCCCCCGCCGTTCTCGGCAGCGGTGAGCGACACTACCCAACCTATCGGGATCGGAGAGAGCCGGCGACCCCACTCCAGCGACGGCGAACCTCGGTGACCTCCGGTGTGCCCCCGGCGGCCTTAAACCCATTTTGGACCCGGTACCGCCGTCATAGGGTGGGGTCGCCGTCTCCCTTCGGTCCCAATGGACTGGGGCGGTATCACCCACCGCCGCCAGCGCCGGCGCGGACTGGATGAGACCGAATTTACTATAAAAATTCAACTTCTTTTTATTTTTTATTGTATTTTTTATTATTTATTATTTATTTTTTTAATATTTTTTATTGTGTTTTTTTAATTTTATTATTTTTATTGTATTTTTTATTATATTTTTATGTGAATCTCATATTCACTTACTTTTTAAAAAGAAATGAGCAAAACTCACACATCTTAAATTACAAATATCATTTCTCAAGAGAAAATTGAGAAGAGGGTAGCATTGGAGGTTTGCTATTGACAATCTTATTTAAAAGAAAGTATGAATAGAGGTTGTTTGGAAGGGAAAATTTTGTTAGCTTCTTCTACGAGCTTCGAGCATTTTCCGGCGGGCCAGAGAGGGTAGCGTGATGGAGCAGCGGAAGGTGTATTCGGTATTAAGTAGAGGAAGAATGGGGGCTGAGAGAGCTTAGGTTAGGTTAGGGCGTAACCGACCAGAAATATGAATGAAGGAAAAGGGGGTGCATGCGTGTTTAGCAGAATGGGAATCATGAAACTACAAATATACCATTTATCAGCCAAAATCAAAAGACTCTGAAAGCTATTCCACTTCGAAATTTCAAGCTACCTCTCTGCTTCACATTCTGCTTCACACACACACAAGTTCCTCGCACTATGAACCAAAAATTCTGTTCAACCATCCAACAATCAAAACTCATAACTCATCAGCAGAAATGTATTATTCAAAACTCATATAATTTCAACAGACCGCCATATTGGCTTCTACTTCGACACCTGCTTTTAGTAAGTAGCATTATTCAAAGATTTATCATCAAGTACACCAACAATTTTAAGCAGATGCAAATAATATCTCGAAATAATTTCACCCAGTGCTTAAAGGTCTATTCGCAGAACTTTCTCGAGGCAAACTGATACGATAATAGGCCCAGCCAAATCCCCAACAGCACAGCCTGCAAAAGTGCACAGTTTATTGGTGGGAAAAATATGACATGGGATATACCATAAAATTGTTGCCAACTAGAGAGATTCAAATATAATCCAACAAATCTTTCTTGCCAGCTGGTGTGAGCTTACCAATCCACTGGCCGGTTGAAGGACGAATGAGGGTGGCACCAATCCCTGCCCCAATGGAAGCAAAAACCAGTGATGCACTACACCTCACAGTAACACCAGCAACCTTTACCCCTAGAATTTTAGTCTTTTCAACTTTATCAAGATCATCACTCTCTTCTTTAATCAGAGAAGAGAGGTATCTGTAGACTTCAATACCAACTTGGACAAGCCACGATGCAGCAACCCCTAGAAAGTGTCCTGCATAACAAAATGGGGCACACCTCAATGCGGTTGAAGCTCAGAAATAGATTACAATAAATGGGAAGCAAGCAAATATAAAAGGCTTAACCTCTGAGGGTTGTTCTGCTAACGCTATAGAAGTAAACCAATCTAGGCATCCCTCTTTCAGCCTTGCGCACAGCAGATTTAGGAGCATCTGTACATATTGATCATATGCATCAGTTTATTAGAAAATCTAACCAGAAAGCTGATTAAGGCTTTTTTCTATAATAATCAATATCTCTTCCAGCAATAACTAAGCTCATCTCCTCTATTGCATGTGAATATCCATTGATTCTCCTTTATAATATGATGAATAACCAAAAATGAACATTTGACACCTTTTCTATTCCAGAGGGGAAAAAAAACTTTTCAGTACCTTTCAGGAGTTTCCATGCCATCCTCTGTGAAACATGAAGGACAGCAATTCGTTCTAGCACTCGTCTAGTGGTTACAACAGTAGTCTGTAATGGTATGCAGTAAATCACTGAAATAATTAGTCTCTAAAAGGTACAACTAAGTTTCCTACCTTTCTAGAAACATCTGCTGCAAAACAATGGAGAAAGCTGCAAAGCTTTGCAGCACACAAATATGAGTTCCAAGATTGAGAAACAGCAAAATTGGACGAATATATTTTTTTAAAATCACTGTTAAAGCAACCAAAATGATTTCTTTTGCTCCAGTTTAAGGTAAACACTAGGTTAGAAACAACAAGTTTCAAAGACAAGGATATCAGAACTTGTCAAAGGCCAGTAAACGTGTTCGTTGAAAACAAATATTTTTTGGACAAGATGTTGTGACAAGGCAGGAGCCAGTTATCATAGAACGTGCATTGTGGAGAACTTTTGAATATCAAGGAAGGATGGTTAGATTTAGATCAACACTTTGCCACAAAATTTTAGGAATGGTAAACACAGAGGCAAGTCTAGCCAAACCAGACTTAATTCAAATCAGATGAATCTTGAAGTCGACAATAAAAGGGAAATCATAAAGATGAGAGCTTGGACAAGTTCACAAAATTCATTCACAGAGTTCAAGGCATTTTCATTTTCATTGACATTAAGCCCCATCCTACATGATGATGTCAGTTAGACTAAGGAGCATGAAGCCAAATATGGTAACTTATCAAAGAATTCCAGTGCATCAAAATATGGGACTTCACTTTATCTTATCTAGTGGAAAAAACAAATAACCAACCGTGCAACCAGCGAGCTGATGTGTTGTGGTGGACACCAGCAGGTAAAGGTAAATTCTAGGTTCGCTCTTTCTATAAGTCACTCACACACTAGCCGAATAATCAGTTTCCATGGAGAAGGATTTGGTGACATAAGACGCCTCTTAAAGCGGCACTTTTCCCATGGACAGCTTCCTTGAGTAAGATCCTGACAACAGATAACTTGAGGAAACACAAGGTGATTATAGCGGATTGGTGCTGCATGTGTAAGAAAGCTGGGGAGATGGTGGATCATCTATTACTACAGTGTGAGACTGCTAGAGTGTTATGGAATGAAGTGTTCAGCAGATTAGAGGTAGCTTGGGTTATGCCCACTACAGTGGCTGCACTATTGGCAAGCTGGACAAATTTGAGAGGCATTCAACAAATCAAAGCTGTTTGGAAGATGGTCTCGATATGTATTATGTGGCGTCTATGGTAGGAGCGCAATGCACAAACGTTTGAAGACAAGGAGTGCACAATAGAGGAATCAAAAGCTTTTTTTTTTTACTAGAACTCTAGTGCATGGGCCATAGCTGTACACTTTACCGGCCTCGACTTTCATGACCTTCTTGTCTCTATTGCTTCAACATAGATTGGGTGTACCTTAGTATATCATCTTGTGTGCTCAGGCTGTGCCTATCATTATTCAATATAATTGTTTACTTATAAAAAAAACACATAATCAACATAGCTGTAAGAAATATTACAAGGACAGTATGTCAAACACAGATGAAAACAATATGCAAGAAGGCAATGATAGCAGAAAGGAACATGCCCGCTGAGATGGATCCCAAGACGTGGTAATTGGGAACAGAAAGAGATTTGATGAATTATTAATTTTCTGGTTTTACTCATTAAAAATAGATTATTGCATTAGTTTCTCATTGAGAGGGCAACATGTTATATTCCAGAGAGACAATAAATCTTTGTTAAGTAAATATATAAAATATGAACAAGCAGGTTTTTTTGGAGTTTCACATTGTTAAAATTTACCACCCATGAGAATCAATCATGCTTAAAACAACCAATGAGAATCCTTGAATGCACAAGAGCTGAACCCTTATGGTTCATGAGACAAATAGACATGAATATAGGTACAGCTCACCTCACGGATGATTTGCTTCACTGATTTTTTTAAAGGAACAACCAAATCTAAACGGTGTTCTTCTTGAGTGTCCTGAAGAAACTCATCATCCTCCTCCTCAATGTTTGAATGAGGCTCCAAAAGAGGCAAATAGAACATCAAAAATGACCTCACGGAAGTCATAGCAAATGCCCTTAATTCAAAAGCTGAGAATAAAGGTTTTAACTCAATTTTATATTCTTTTGTTCTGTATTTCAAAGAATCATGCTGAAAGATATCTGCAGTTGCGCTTCGTATGCTGGAAATGTAATCTTCAGACAATGCTGCACCAGCATCACAACGAGCAACCGATATCCTGAATACAGCAGTGTAGCTACTATAAGTCAATATATGGTCCGAGCTTAGCTAAAATACCTCTTTTCGAAAGTGGTCCTAAACGAATGGTAACAAAACCAAGTAGCTTGTTGCAAAAGAAAATGAGAACACTAAGAAAAATCTGCAAAAGACACTAGCATAGACAACGGGAGAGAGAGGTGCACTTTCTGTTGTAACTGCTAATCGGCCAAGCGGTTATTATTTTGTTTTCCAAAAGGTGAATAACTCAATTTGACCAGGCCAAGATGGCGTACAAAGCTTAGCTCAGTGGAGCTATATTTAGGTACTAAATTTGAAAAACCTAAATATGGAGCTCCTTGTTTCTATTCTTTTCATTTCTTTTTGTTTGCATCATCCGAGTAGTCAAAGGCCTACCATACTTAAATTTCAAGAATTTCAAAGAGAAGTTAAAGCCACCCGTTTAGAGACTATCTATGCAAATGTATTGCTGATTCATAAAACAATGCAACCAGGTCAATAATGCATAAGTGAGGCACCTCCAAATATACTACGACAACTCAAGTCACAGCCACAAAATAAAAGAGTCCAGGGCAAGATGATTGCTTTAGTCAAATTTTGCAGCAATGGCGAAATGCACAATAAAAAAAAAAAAAAAAAGCCTCAAGACTATACCCACTTAACGCCTATGAAATCGAGTTATACATAATCAAGGAAAACAAACAATGCCGATCTGAGAACTTCCATCTTTAAAAAAATATATATATAAACCTGCCGATAAATTGGTCATACGGTCAAATCCACTTACCTCAGACAAGTTAATACCCCATACTGAATCCAAATATAACCAATCCGAATTGTGTTAACCATTTATATACTCTACACAGACACCAACGTTTTAATGCGGGGAGAGAGAGAGAGAGAGTACCCGAACAACGCCCTAGAGGCAAAAGGGGTTCCGGCGGATACGGCGGCGGCTGCAGCAGATGCCGCGACGGTAGCCGAGAACAACCCATAAGAGTGGAGGCTTTGGCCCGTGTATAAACTTGGGTTTTTCCGCAACAAATCCAAGACTATAGCTATTCCCGCCATTGACGTACTTGCTACCTAAAACCAATCACAAAGATACAACTTTCTTATTCTTTACCATACCCAGTAAGGACAAAAGAAAAGGGAAGTTTCTGGGAAGATTTCCCGGGCTTTATCGTAAATTTTCTTGGGAAAATAACAGGGTTTAGCTTGCGAGAGTGAAACAGATCGAGCAACCTATTCCAGAGACTACGGAGAGGGAAGGCTAATGGAGCCACGTTGATTTTTGTTTTGTTTTTGTTTTTGAAATAGCCCATGTCATTCGATGAATGTTAATAATCACTACTAAAAATAAAAATAATAAGTATTCTTAACTATCAAGTCAAAAATGATATTTACAAATAAAAATAAAAATAAAAAATTTTGTAAAAACTATTTTATTGTTATAAAAGTAAAAAGAAAACTATTAAATTAAAAAAAAAAACTTTAAAAAAACTATCTAAAACTTTTTTCTTTCTATATATTTTCTTTTGAATTTCATAACAACTGAAATCTATATTTATAAGCATTGAAATTACTATGCAAGTTACTATATAAGACTTAAAATAATGGTAGTAGGGTCATTCACAAAATAATTAAGAGGGGCGGAGGTCGCCTCTAATAATTCATAATACCCTCCCTTAAATGACCACTCATAAAAAATCTATCTCGTTAAAACTTTGTCCAAAAAAAATCTAGTAGGAAGAAATATCAATGGCGAAGGAATAATAGTACAGTCTTCTTATGTATCCACAAATGCTTTCAGGTTGCCTAATTAAAATCTTATAAAGGAAAACCCAGTGGGACAAAACCTTAGCGAAGAAAAAAGAATACAATCAGCACAAGTCTTCAGGACTTTTACTACTCATGGAAAGTGCATGACGATAAATTTTTAAGTTTTCACATTTTAATATTCTGCACAATTTTCTTGAATGTCGCAGTTGGTGATGCTTTCGTAAATAAATCTGTCAGATTATCAGTTGATCGTATCTTTAATATATCCTCTTTTGATTTGAGTAATACAAAATTGTTGAGTTATTATTGATCATGAAAAGTCTACACTTTTCCTGAATATGTTGAATTACTAATCTCAGCCAAATACACTCTCGACTTGTTTCATGAATAGCAATAATCTCTGAGTAATTTGAAGAAGTAGCAGATAGCGTATGCTTAACAGATCTTCATGATATGGCAGTATTTCCATAAATAAATAAATATTCAGTTTGAAATCTACCTCTATGTGGGTGTGAAAGATAACCTGCATCTGCATACCCAATCAATTGTGGACTTGATCCACGTTGATAAAATAATCTCATATCAACCGTATCATGAAGGTAACAAAGAACATGTTTAATGTCATTTTAATGCCTTCGAGTTGGTGCAGAACTATATCTTGCAAGCAAATTAACTAAGAATGTAAATCTGGTCGAATGCAATTTGCAAGATATATCAAAACTCCAATTGCACTGAGATATGGTACTTCAGGACCAAGAATTTATTCGTCGTCATTACAATGATGGAATGGATCATTCTTTACATCAAGTGTTCGAACAATCATTGGAGTACTCAGGGGATGAGATTTGTCCATCTAAAAATGTTTAAGGACTTTCTCAGTATATATGTACTGATGAATAAAAATTTCATTTGGTAAGTGCTCGAACTGCAGGCCGAGATAAAGTTTTGTTTTGTCAAAATTTTTCATTTCAAATTCATTTTTTTAAATATATAGCGGTTTTTAAGATTTTTTCAAGAGTTCTCACAATATTTAAATCATCAACATAAACCGCAATAATGATAAATTCATATTCTAATTTCTTAATAAAAACACATGGGCGTATAGGATTATTCTCAAATCTTTATTTTAATAGATATTCACTTAAACGATTATACTACATGCATCTAGATTGTTTCAACCTATATAAAGATCTTTGTAGTCTGATAGAGTACATATTTCTAGATATACTTATAGATGCTTCAGGTATTTTATATCTTTCAAGGATTTTCATATATATGTCATGGTCTAAGGATCCATATAAATATGCAGTGACCACATCCATCAACCACATTTCTAATCCTTTTGTAACAATCAAACTAATTAAAAATCTAAATGTGATTGCATCAATAACGAGATAATATGTTTCTTCATAATCAATCCCGAGTTTTTGTAGTAATCCTTGTGCGACAAGTCATGCTTTATACCGCACAATTTCATTTTTCTTATTACGTTTTTATACAAATACTCACTTATATCCAACAGGCATTACACATTTTGGTGTTTGGACAACAGATCCAAATACTTATTGCTTTGCTAGCGAATTTAATTCAGCTTCAATAACTGATTTTCATTTTAGCCAATTATTTCTACGTCGGCATTCTTCAAAGGTTTTTGACTCACTTTCCCATTTAAGTTCTTTTCTCTTTCTTTTCTTTTCTTTTCTTTTTCCCCCCTAGTAAGCATATTTTACAGTTTCCTTGTAGTGAGAGTAATGTTCCCCACTTTCCCATTGATGCAAATGCAAATCCAACAAAAATGTTAAAAAATGCTAGGGATTACTTTGGGATCCCTACTTTTGTTCCCTATTAAGTATTTTTATATAATTTTTATATAAGTATTATATTTTATTTACATAATTTTGTTAATATCTTAAAATATTTTTTAAAAATATAAAAAGATCACAATATTATTTAAAAACATTTCTATAAAAATCATGTAAAAAAAACCTTAATAAAAAATAAAAACTTCAAAATAAGAATCCTTAAGTTAATAGAGTCTCACAATATGTTATATTGAATTATGCAAATATAAAAGAGTGATGTTGGGGATATGCAAAATTTTGCGTTACCCCCTCACATAAATAGTATATGCATTGTTCATGATACTGTTTATATTAGGGGGATGCGCTGAGTGTGCGTGTTCCCCCTCATTTTTTAATATAAAAATGATTGATTTTATACTACAAAATTAAGATTGTGGGTCAAATTTAATAGTTATTAGAATATGGCCAAAAGGAATAAAAAATATTTTCTTTTTTATTTCATTTCACGATTTGGTTACAATAGTTTTTTTTAAGGTTATTATATTATTACTAATTAATATATAATCGGTGAAATAGCAAAATATAATAAATTAAATAATTCTAATTTTTTATAAATAAATTAATATTATTTTATTATTATATAAAGAATATGAGAAATAATATTATCCATCTGATTTTATCTCCTCAATTTGATTATTCATATATTTAATTTTTTATTTTAAATTAATTTTTACTCAATGATTAAAAAAGTAAATATTATTGTATTGATATTTTTTTTAATATTTAAAAAAGGTTTAAAATTAAAAAAAGTATAAATTACACTAGGAATATACTAAATAGACAAATTAAGAAGGTATAGTAGCACTACTCAAAGAATATATAAATAATCTAATGTAAAATTTAAATGTAAATGAAATAGATAAAGACAAATTCATGTCATTTTAATTAAAATTTAGATTTAAATTTAACTATTAGTGCTCTAAGGACAACAAATTATTGGTACGAGTTTTTTAGCAATCTAGAAGTACAATAGCGAGAGGGGTAAATATCAGCTAATTGTTATGAAACTTAAAAAAAGGAAACTACTATTGCAAAAGAGAAATAAGAAATTCTCTCTAGAATTCTTAAGAACTGAAACTTTCTTTCTCTTTATATATTTTCTTATGAATTTCATTACAACTGAAGCCCATATTTATAGGCTTTGAAATTACTATGCAAGTTACTATGCAAGTCACTATGCAGAATTTAAAATAATAGTGGTGGGGTCATTCACATAATTTAGTGGTGGGACAGGGGGGCGGCTATATTTTGTTCGTTCATTACACTCCCCCTTGAGTGACCGCCAATAAGGAATCTGCCTCGTTAAAACCTTGCCAAGTAAAAACCCAGTGGGAAGAAAAACCAATGGCGAAGGAAAAAGAGTACAGTCTTCTTATGTATCCACAAGTGCTTTAAGATTGCCTCATTAAAACCTTGCAGAGGAAAACCCAGTGGGACAAAACCTCAGCGAAGGAAAAAGAGTACAATCAGCAAATTTACTCCCCCTGAAAAGTGCATGACAAAAGATTTTTGAGTTTTTGCATTCCAATGTTATGCACAATCTTCTTGAATGTGGAAGTTGGTAACGCTTTTGTGAATAAATCTGCCAGATTATCACTAGATCGTATCTGCTTGACATCAATTTCACCTTTTTCTTGAAGTTCATGAGTATAAAAGAATTTTGGTGAAATATGTTTAGTTCTGTCACTTTTGATATATCCTCCTCTGATTTGAGTGATACAAGCAGTATTATCTTCATATAAGATTGTTGGGCTATTATCGATCATGGGAAGTCCACACTTTTCCTGGATATGTTGAATAACTGATCTCAACCAAATACACTCTCGACTTGCTTCATGAATAGCAATGATTTCTGAGTGATTTGAAGAAATAGCAGATAGTGTCTGCTTAACAGATCTCCATGATATGGCAGTATCTCCATAAGGAAATAAATATCCAGTTTGAGATCTACCTCTGTGTGGGTCTGAAAGATAACCTGCATCTGCATACCCAATCAATTCTGGACTTGAACCACGTTGATAAAATAATCTCATATCAACCGTACCATAAAGGTAACGAATGACATGTTTAATGCCATTCTAATGCCTTCGAGTTGGTGCAGAACTATATCTTGCAAGCAGATTAACCGAGAATGTAATATCTGGTCGAGTGCAATTTGCAAGATACATCAAAACTCCAATTGCACTGTGATATAGTACTTCAGGACCAAGAATTTCTTCATCGTCATCACAAGGACGGAATGGATCTTTCTTCACATCAAGTGTTCGAACAATCATTGGAGTACTCAGAGGATGAGATTTGTCCATATAAAAATGTTTTAGGACTTTCTCAGTATACATGAACTGATGAATAAAAATTCCATTTGGCAAGTGCTCAAGCTGCTGGCCGAGACAAAGTTTTGTTTTGCCAAGATCTTTCATTTCAAATTCATTCTTTAAATATATAGCGGTTTTTGAGATCTCTTCAGGAGTTCCCACAATATTTAAATCATCAACATAAACCGCAATAATGACAAATCCGGATTCTGATTTCTTAATAAAAACACATGGGCATATAAGATTATTTTCAAATCCTTCTTTCAATAGAAGTTCGCTTAAGCGATTATACCACATGCGTCCGGATTGCTTCAACCCATATAAAGATCTTTGTAGTCTGATTGAGTACATATTTCTAGATGTACTTGTAGATGCTTCAGGCATCTTATATCCTTCAGGGATTTTCATATATATGTCATGGTCTAAGGATCTATATAAATATGCAGTGACCACATCCATCAACCGCATTTCTAATCCTTTTGTAACAACCAAACTAATCAAAAATCTAAATGTGATTGCATTCATAACGGGAGAGTATGTTTCTTCATAATCAATCCCGGGTTTCTGTAGGAAATCTTGTGCGACAAGCCGTGCTTTGTATCGCACAATTTCATTTTTCTCATTACGTTTTCGTACAAATACCCACTTATATCCAACAGGCATTACATCCTTTGGTGTTTGGACAACAGATCCAAATATTTCTTATTTTGCTAGCGAATTTAATTCAGTTTCAATAGCTGTTTTCCATTTTGGCCAATCATTTCTACGTCAACATTTTTCGACGCTTTTTGGCTCACTTTCTTCATTACTTCTGGTAATATCAAGGGCCATTTTATATGAAAATATGTTGTCGACAACAGTTTTATTTCTATCCAGAATTTCTCCAGTTTTCATGAAATGTATTGAGATCTCATTATTTTCAGGTACCTGTTCCTCTTCAGGGGAAAACATTTCATGACACACCTCTTCAGGAGGTCCATTTTTAGGAGATTTATACTCTTCAAGAGTTTCCTCTTCAGGAGGTTCTGGAATAGAAGATTTAAACTCTTTAGGAGTACCAATTATATTTGTGGCCTGTATTGTGGGTACGTGTTCTTCAGGAACACCAAATTCATTTTGTATTGTTTTCCTTCTGGAAATTTTGTCTTTTACACCAATAGGTCTTCCATGCTTCAGGCATGTTTTAGATTTACCTATTGCTGTTTTGACAATTTATCCTTCAGGGACTTCAATCAATGCTGGAGCATTAACATCAGTAATATATGATTTTACAACACCTTTAGTGTTAGTAAATACATTTTATAATTGATTTGCAATACTTTACAAATAGGTAAACTTCTGAACTTCTGGTTCACATTCATTTATAAGAGGATCAAATTTAGACAGAGTTTTATTATCCCAAATAATTTCTATCGTACTTCAGGCATCGATATTTCATTATTTCAAAATATGATGAAATATTAATAAACTTATATATAAAAGTTTAGTATAAGTAAATTAAGTGTTTGGCCATACAACAGGTATGTGACCACTGTTCAGTCATACCACATCTATGACAAACATCTTCATCTTTTTATAAAAAATTATTCTGAAGGCCTTTACCCTTCTCTGAGTTGGATCACTTCTGGTGATACGATATATTTTTATCATTTTTAGTATTGTCCCTTTCAGGACCAACACTTCTATAATTTTTCTACCATGTCTACGCCATTGATTTCTTTAAAAGGATGCGCCGCTCACTTTCGAGAATGGTGTGAATTTAATATCATTAATAAGACGTAACTAATAATTTATTAACAAAAACTCATTATTTAGCTCAATCACTGAAAGACAAAATAAAAGTTCAGAATATTTGTTGAATTTTCACTCTCAATATTGCTATTGTAGGAGCACATTCGAGGTATGAAAAATAATATATATTTTCTTTAAATATCAACATCAGTGATATTTTTTTTGCATAATTTTAATATTAAACTGATTTTAAAGAGTGTAGAATATTCAATATCACTCTTAAAATCTTGCAATTTTAGGTACAATAAGTTATAATGATCTTTTAAGAGGATTACATCTTCTAGTATTCATATCTCTCTTTTAATTCATTTCACACAGTAAGATGATTTTTCACCATGAGATACACAGTACGGTCCTTTAGAGACACATGATTTTCTTCTATGATAGTATCTCCCAAATTCATCATCATATCCAAATGAATCTCATCAAGGATCCTGGATAAATAACATTTTACAGAAATGTCAATAGTAATAAATCTCAATATTTAACATTATATCACAAAAATAAATCTGTAAATTTAAGAAATATATTCACATTATCATGAGAATAAAAATATAATTTTAACAAGTACTATTCAGCAATACTACCTTTAATATTTATTTCAATGACTGCAAATAATATATTGAAAAACTTACTTGAAGTATAAGACCACTAGTTTCAGTATCGGTAGAAGCTCGTGCTGATAACATGTTATAAAACTAAAAAAAAAACTACTACTATTGCAAAAGAAATATAAAAGAAACTCTTAAAAAACTCTCTAAAACTTTATTCCTTCTATATATTTTCTTATAAATTTTATAATAACTGAAACTCATCTTTATAAGCGTTGAAATTACTATGCAAGTTACTGTGCAAGATTTAAAATAATGGTAGTGGGATCATTCACAAAATAATTAAGGGAGACGAGGACCGCTTTCAATAATTCATAACATTTATATCGTTATCCTTTTAATCTCATTAATTTTTAAAAAATTCTATCCACCATATTTATATCCTATTTGTACCTACTAATATTAGGTGATATTGTTCGATGATCCAATAATTATAATTAGTGTAATGAACGAACGAAATACAGCCGCCCCCTGTCCCACCACTAAATTATGTGAATGACCCCATCACTATTATTTTAAATTCTGCATAGTGACTTGCATAGTGACTTGCATAGTAACTTGCATAGTAATTTCAAAGCCTATAAATAAGGGCTTCAGTTGTAATGAAATTCATAAGAAAATATAGAGAGAGAAAGAAAGTTTCAGTTCTTAAGAATTCTAGAGAGAATTTCTTATTTCTCTTTTGCAATAGTAGTTTCCTTTCTTTAAGTTTCATAACACGTTATCAGCACGACGGTTCTACCAATTCTGAAGCTAGTGGTCTTATTCCTCTGTAAGTTTTTCAATATATTATTTGAAATCTTTGATATATTTTATTGATGATTATCTGTGTGAATTTATAAATATATTTTCTGAGATACACATATTTATTATTTATATGTGTAGAAAATGGCAAATCTTACAAAATTGAAATTTGTTGCTCTTAATATATCTGGGAAAAATTATTTATCCTGAATACTTGATGCTGAAATACATCTTGATGCAATGAACCTGGGAGAAACTATTAAAGAAGGAAATCAAGCATCCCTGCAGGAACGTGCTAAAGCAATGATTTTCCTTCGCCACCATCTTCATGAAGAATTAAAAACTGAATATCTCACAGTAAAAGATCCCTATATTTTATGGAACAATTTAAGGGAGAGGTATGAACACCAGAAGACTGTCATCCTCCCAAGAGCTCGTTCTCAATGGATGCATCTGAGGTTGCAAGATTTTAAAAGTGTTAGTGAATATAATTCCCCACTTTTTAAAATAAGCTCAGTATTAAAATTATGCGGTGAGAAAATCACCGATGAAGATATACTAGAGAAGACTTTTACTACATTTCATGCCTCGAATGTGCTCCTGCAGCAGCAGTATCGAGAGAGAAAGTTCAAGAAATATTCTGAACTTATATCATGTCTTCTAGTAGCTGAGCAGAATAATGAGCTCTTATTAGAAAGCCACCAGTCACGCCCTACTGGCTCAATATCATTCCCTGAAGTGAATGGTAATAGGTTTGCATCATTCCCAGAAGTGAATGGTGCATCCTTTAGAAGAAATCGGAGGCGTGGACGTGGTAGGAGAAATTATAGAAATGTTGGTCCCACGAGTGACAATATTAAAAGGGATTATAATATACCATATCACCAGAAGTGGTACAATTCAGAAAGGGGTAAAAATCCTCAGAATAATTCTTCAAAGAAAAGTGAAGAGGTGTGCCATAGATGTGGAATGACTGGACATTGGTCACGTACCTGTCGTACGGCCAGGCACTTAGCTGATTTATATCAAGCTTCTATTAAAGGATATATAAAGTGCATGAAACAAATTTAGTAGAACCATCAGATGATTTATTAGATTCAGTAGATGTAGACGTTACTCATCTTGATGTATCTGATTTTTTTAATCATCCTAATAGTAGTATTGAACACTTAATTGGAGATGGAAGTGTTCCACTCAATTAATGTATTTTCTTTCTATCAGTAATAAAAGTTTTGTATATTTTGTAGAATCATGGATCACATTGATGAGCTTTTTATCTCTGAGTTGAATGATAAAGATATATGTCTGGCTGACAGTGCTACAACTCATACAATTCTCAAAGAAAAGAAATATTTTCAAAATCTAACACTAAGTAAAACCTATGTCCATACCATATCAGGTTCATCGGATTTAATTGAGGGCTCCGGAAGAGCTTATATTGTGTTGCCTAATGGCACCAAATTTTGTATTAATGATGCTCTATTCTCTTCACAATCCAGAAGAAATTTATTGAGTTTCAAAGATATACGTCGTAATGATTACCATATTGAAACGACCAATGAAGGCAGTAAAGAGCATCTTCTTATTACTAAAACAGTATCGGGCCAGAAGCTCCTATTAGAAAAACTGTCTGCTCTATGTTCTGGATTGTATTATACAAAAATGAGAACAATTGAATCATATGTGGTAATACACCAGAAGTGCATTGACCCTAAAGTATTTATGACTTGGCATGATCGCCTTGGACATTCGGGTTCTATAATGATGAGACGAATTATTGAAAATTCGCATGGGCATCCCTTAAAGAATCAAAAGATATTTCTACCCAATGAATCTCCGTGCTCTGCATATTCTCAAGGTAAGTTAATTATTAGACCATCTCCCTCAAAAGTCATTGTTGAATCTCCATCCTTTTTACAAAGGATTCACGGAGATATATGTGGGCCTATTCATCCATCAAGTGGACCATTTAGATATTTTATGGTTCTAATTGATGCATCTAGTCGATGGTCACATGTTTGTCTTCTTTCCACTAGAAATGTTGCATTTGCTAGACTTCTTGCTCAGATAATTAAACTACGAGCATAATTTCCTGAGTATCCAATTAAGACCATTCGATTGGATAATGCAGGTGAATTTTCATCTCAAGTTTTTTATGATTATTGCATGTCAATAGGAATAGATGTTGAACATCCTGTTGCCCATACACACACACAAAACGGTTTAGCTGAGTCTTTGATCAAAAGGCTTCAACTAATCGCTAGACCTTTACTTATGAAATCAAGACTACCTATTTCTGTTTGGGGACATGCTATACTTCATGCAGCATCTCTAATTCGCATTAGACCATCTGCATATCATAAATATTCTCCATTATATCTTGCATTTGGTCAACAACCAGAAGTAATGAAGAAAGTGAGCCAAAAAGCGTCGAAGAATGTCGACGTAGAAATGATTGGCCAAAATGGAAAACAGCTATTGAAGCTGAATTAAATTCGCTAGCAAAACAAGAAGTATTTGGACCTGTTGTCCAAACACCAAAGGGTGTAATGCCTGTTGGATATAAGTGGGTATTTGTACGAAAACGTAATGAGAAAAATGAAATTGTGTGATACAAAGCACGGCTTGTCGCACAATGTTTCCTGCAGAAACCCGGGATTGATTATGAAGAAACATACTCTCCCGTTATGAATGCAATCACATTTAAATTTTTGATTAGTCTGGTTGTTACAAAAGGATTAGAAATGCGGTTGATGGATGTGGTCACTGCATATTTATATGGATTCTTAGACCATGACATATATATATGAAAATCCCTGAAGGATATAAGATGCCTGAAGCATCTACAATTACATCTAGAAATATGTACTCAATCAGACTACAAAGATCTTTATATGGGTTGAAGCAATCTGGACGCATGTGGTATAATCGCTTAAGCGAATATCTATTGAAAGAAGGATTTGAAAATAATCTTATATGCCCATGTGTTTTTATTAAGAAATCAGAATCCGGATTTGTCATTATTGCGGTTTATGTTGATGATTTAAATATTGTGGGAACTCCTGAAGAGATCTCAAAAACCGCTATATATTTAAAGAATGAATTTGAAATGAAAGATCTTGGCAAAACAAAACTTTGTCTCGGCCAGCAGCTTGAGCACTTGCTAAATGGAATTTTTATTCATCAGTCCATGTATACTGAGAAAGTCCTAAAGCATTTTTATATGGACAAATCTCATCCTCTGAGTACTCAAATGATTGTTCGAACACTTGATGTGAAGAAAGATCAATTTCGTCCTTGTGATGACGATGAAGAAATTCTTGGTCCTGAAGTACTATATCTCAGTGCAATTGGAGCTTTGATGTATCTTGCAAATTGCACTCGACCAGATATTACATTCTCAGTTAATCTGCTTGCAAGATATAGTTCTGCACCAACTCGAAGGCATTAGAATGGCATTAAACATGTCATTCGTTACCTTTATGGTACGGTTGATATGAGATTATTTTATCAACGTGGTTCAAGTCCAGAATTGATTGGGTATGCAGATGCAGGTTATCTTTCAGACCCACACAGAGGTAGATCTCAAATTGGATATTTATTTACTTATGGAGATACTGTCATATCATGGAGATCTGTTAAGCAGACACTATCTGCTATTTCTTCAAATCACTCAGAAATCATTGCTATTCATGAAGCAAATCGAGAGTGTATTTGATTGAGATCAGTTATTCAACATATCCAGGAAAAGTGTGGACTTCCCATGATCGATAATAGCCCAACAATCTTATATGAAGATAATACTGCTTGTATCACTCAAATCAGAGGAGGATATATCAAAGGTGACAGAACCAAACATATTTCACCGAAATTCTTTTATACTCATGAACTTCAAGAAAAATGTGAAATTGATGTCAAGCAGATACGATCTAGTGATAATCTGGCAGATTTATTCACAAAGGCGTTACCAACTTCCACATTCAAGAAGATTGTGCATAACATTGGAATGCGAAAACTCAAAAATCTTTTGTCATGCACTTTTCAGGGGGAGTAAATGTGCTGATTGTACTCTTTTTCCTTCGCTGAGGTTTTGTCCCACTGGGTTTTCCTCTGCAAGGTTTTAATGAGGCAATCTTAAAGCACTTGTGGATACATAAGAAGATTGTACTCTTTTTCCTTCGCCATTGGTTTTTCTTCCCACTCGGTTTTTACTTGGTAAGGTTTTAACGAGACAGATTCCTTATTGGCGGTTATTCAAGGGGGAGTGTAATGAACGAACGAAATACAGCCGCTCCCCTGTCCCACAACTAAATTATGTGAATGACCCCACCACTATTATTTTAAATTCTGCATAGTGACTTGCATAGTAATTTGCATAGTAATTTCAAAGCCTATAAATAGGAGATTCAGTTGTAATGAAATTCATAAGAAAATATATAGAGAGAAAGAAAGTTTCAGTTCTTAAGAATTCTAAAAAGAATTTCTTATTTCTCTTTTGCAATAGTAGTTTCCTTTCTTTAAGTTTCATAACAATTAGCTGATATTTACCCCTCTCGCTATTGTACTTCTGGATTGCTAAAAAACTCGTACCAATAATTTGTTGTCCTTAGAGCACTAATAGTTAAATTTAAATCTAAATTTTAATTAAAATGACATGAATTTGTCTTTATCTATTTCATTTACATTTAATTTTTACATTAGATTATTTATATATTCTTTGAGTAGTGCTACTATACCTTCTTAATTTGTCTATTTAGTATATTCCTAGTGTAATTTATACTTTTTTTAATTTTAAACCTTTTTTAAATATTAAAAATAATATCATTAC
Source organism: Platycarya strobilacea (assembly GCA_036898215.1). Classification (NCBI taxonomy): domain Eukaryota; kingdom Viridiplantae; phylum Streptophyta; class Magnoliopsida; order Fagales; family Juglandaceae; genus Platycarya; species Platycarya strobilacea. The sequence goes on from CM072545.1 coordinate 48,507,158, forward strand.
AATAATATTTACTTTTTTAATCATTGAGTAAAAATTAATTTAAAATAAAAAATTAAATATATGAATAATCAAATTGAGGAGATAAAATCAGATGGATAATATTATTTCTCATATTCTTTATATAATAATAAAATAATATTAATTTATTTATAAAAAATTAGAATTATTTAATTTATTATATTTTGCTATTTCACCGATTATATATTAATTAGTAATAATATAATAACCTTAAAAAAAACTGTTGTAACCAAATCGCGAAAAGAAATAAAAAAGAAAATATTTTTTATTCCTTTTGGCCATATTCTAATAACTATTAAATTTGACCCACAATCTTAATTTTGTAGTATAAAATCAATCCTTTTTATATTAAGAAATGAGGGGGAACACGCACACTCAGCGCATCCCCCTAATATAAACAGTATCATGAACAATGCATATACTATTTATGTGAGGGGGTAACGCAAAATTTTGCATATCCCCAACATCACTCTTTTATATTTGCATAATTCAATATAACATATTGTGAGACTCTATTAACTTAAGGATTCTTATTTTGAAGTTTTTTTTTTTTATTAAGATTTTTTTTACATGATTTTTATAGAAATGTTTTTAAATAATATTGTGATTTTTTTATATTTTTAAAAAATATTTTAAGATATTAAAAAAATTATGTAAATAAAATATAATACTTATATAAAAATTATATAAAAATACTTAATAGGGAACAAAAGTAGGGATCCCAAAGTAATCCCTAGCATTTTTTAACATTTTTGTTGGATTTGCATTTGCATAAATGGGAAAGTGGGGAACATTACTCTCGCTACAAGGAAACTGTAAAATATGGTTAGTAGGGGGGAAAAAGAAAAGAAAAGAAAGAGAAAAGAACTTAAATGGGAAAGTGGGGAACATTACTCTCACTACAAGGAAGCTCATTGAACAGCTGGATCAGCCAGAATTACACACCAGTAAACCATTCCTACCACCACCCGCAAGTACATGGGGGGTAAAACAGTAACAAAAATCACTCGAGAAGACGAAGATCGAAACAACACCACCACCAGACTAGGAAAACAAATAAAACTACTAATTAACGCCCATGCCCTCTAGTATATCCTGCGTGGTGACAGGATTTTATACAATCTAGGACTAAGCAGACTGCTGTATTTTCTCGGCTACCGTAAAGATTACATGAACTACTTTGGCATTCCAACACGAGCGAGCATTTTATCTCTGCGTAATAATTATTAAGGATCTTCGATGATTTTCATGATCTACAGTTCGAGGAACACGAACTCTTCGATTGCAGGCACCCCTCCTATTTTTTGAAGGGTCTCCTTATTTGGCTCTTCATCTACACCAATAGCCATAATAGCCTTCTTCCTGGGGTGAGTCCTTCCCACGCTCATAAAGCTCACATTCACATTTTGCTCACCTAGAATGTTTCCAACGCGGCCAATCATGCCGGGTTGATCCACCTGCCTGCACAAAATGAGGTTTCCCTCCAGGCTCACATCAACAGCAAAGGATCCCACACATGTCAGATGGGGTTTTCCATATTTCACTTTCCCCTCAATGCTTATTATATCTCCACTATCTGAAACAGCACTTGCAAATTTAGAGTCCACATTGGATATTTGCAACTGAATTGAGTCGACAGGGAACTCTGGAGATGAGTCAATGCCTATCCTTTCCTCACTTATGCGAAGACCTTTTTGTTTGGCAGTAAAATCTGCATTGACCAGGTTGACAAATGAGGATGATATCGGCTCGATTATGCCTTTTGTGATCATAGCCCGGAGGAGTCTTGTGTCCAGGTCATCCGGGTCACGGGCAGATTTATAGACCACCTTTACATTTTTTATGCCGCTCCCTCCAGCCACCAACTGTACAGCTAGCCTTCCCAGCTTCTCAGCTAGCACAACATAAGGTGACAACTCTGACAGAACCTGAAAACACAAGCAATGTGTTAGCTACCTTCCCTTCCAGAATTACTACACATATATACCATAAGAGAATAACTTTAGCCACAAATATACTATATAAAAGTAATTTTGCAAACTGACGTGTCTTCACGTAGTTCGTCAGATTGTAAACTATGTCAATTTGTTGGATTTCTTTTGTATAATATCTATGTTGCTATAGGCTATAGCAATCCTCATAGCAGCAAAAGAGTTCTTCTGGTCCCAAACCCCCAATTGGCACTCAAAAACTATTGATTATATGGCGATGTATGGACAATTTTTTTACCTCAGCGGGGACCATGGGAGCATTGACAGCAGTTGCGGAAAGCTCCCCTTTCAATGCTCCTACTACAGCCTCTGCTATTTCAATAGCCACACCTTCCTAAATGGATGGTAAGGATAGTTTATTGGGTTAGAAAATAATATCTAAGAAAGCATAAATCAAAGAAGAGTACATGGATCATGAAAGGTGCTAGGAGACAAAAACATGCCTGTGCTTCCTTTGTGCTAGCTCCGAGGTGAGGTGTGGCAGTGACATTCTCATGCTGCACTAACTTGCTTTCTTTGGGTGGAGGCTCCTCTGTGAAAACATCAAGTGCAGCCTGTTCCACGCAATTATAGAACTCATTAAAAACAAAGCTAAGGCAAGAAGATCATCCAATCAAGCGTTTGAAATCCACCAGGGAAAATTTAGAAGCTGAGAAAATGTAGCAGTGCAGTGGATGGATACAAGAAGCCTTGAGACAAGATGATGCTACTCAGAATAAGCTTATGCCAGAGTCACTGATCATTATGCTTCTATGAATTTAGCATGACCATTTTTAGGTGTCTTCCACATGAATTGAGAAAGCATACCTGAGCAACAACGCCACTATCGAGGGCCCTAACTAATGCATCTTCATCGATAACTCCACCCCTAGCAACATTGATGATTCGCACTCCCTTCTTCACCTTTGCGAATGTTTCATCATTGAATACCTTTGAAGTGGTAGGAGTAAGTGGCATGTGGAGAGAGATGAAATCCGCTGTGGAGATGGCCTGATCAAAAGACACCAACTCCACACCTAAAGCACGGGCTCTATCGGCTGGGGCATATGGATCATGCGCAATGACATGCATTCCCAAGCCTTTGGCACGCCTCGCAACTTCAGAACCAACTTTCCCAAAACCCATAACTGCTAAAGTCTTTCCAGCCACAGAAACACCAACATACTTGCTACGTTGCCATTTTCCTGTAAAATCAACTTGAAGCTTAGTCTTCTCCACCTAATTAATTTATCTTGCGGCAATTACAATGCAACATTCAACGAAGTTGGCAATGAATCCTAAGATTTTATCTAGCAATTTCATTCAATAACTGAGTTTAAAAATATATAAAAAAAAACTGAGTTGTTTTCCCAAGAATCATTTTGTGCATACTTCCTTCGACTAAGAGCTGGTTTGGTTACATAAAACTAAATTATTTTATCTCATCTCATTTCATATAATTATTATAATTTTTTAAAATACTTATATAAAATATAATAAAAGAACTTGAAATAAAAATAATATTAATATTTTATTTAATTTTTAACAAAATATCTCATCTCATCTCATCTGAATTTGTGTAGTCAAACTAGGCTACGTTACAAAGCATCATTTTGTATTCTGCTCTTTCTTATTCTCATTGTTTTTTTTTTTTCTCCAGATGATCAAGCAAGACTCACAACAGCTAGCAAGTAATAACTGCACGTTAACAGGTAGGTACTATGATTTTTCAATAAATAATGGACAAGTTTCAGTTTATACAATAAAAAAGCTTATAGATCAGATCAGCATTAATACTGACAACATCTATTAATATATTTTTTTGTCAGCTTAAATATTATATTTATATTATATGCTGTTGCCGTGCGTTGGATTTGTTCAGGGGTTGAACCAAAAAAAAATGTAATTTGGGGAGAACAAAACTAGAGTTTGATATATGGCCATGTACTAGAGTTCATCCCTGCTGCTGAATGCTGCATCTGACTGAACTTATTAATGTGGCTTACCAAACAAGGTATTCACATTTATACTTGGAAAGCTACACATCACATAAAGTATACAATACGAGCAACCCAACATTAATAATTTAATATGGTTGAAAGCTACAAAAGCGGAAATCCGACCCCGCAGCCTGTTCAACTTGAATGTCATGTCACCCAAACTCGGAAAATACAGAGACTTGTAACACATGAAAATCCCAGATCAATCATCTCACATCTAGACACAAACATGGAGGCTTTGGTGAATCCATTTTTCAGGTCAATTATTACACGTATACAACCAAAAAAAACCTCATATCAACTTGAGTATAAGCTCAGATTTCATTCTAACTCTAATTATGAACAGATCTAAAATTATTAATGAAGAAATTAGCAATTAATTGATTTAAGGCCCGTTTCTTACTCGGAAAGGACGAAGAAGAAGGAAACTACCGACACAGAGCTTGTCCTTCTTTAAGGAGGATCATTGTTGAAAATTCTAAACTTTCGTTTTCTTCTCTTTTTCCTCGTAATTCTAGGATTTAAAAAATAAAAGAAAAAACACGCGCGCGCACACATCACACATGAGGTCCTGAGGACGTACCAGCCTTGACTGATGCATCGGCCTGCGCTACATTCCTAGCCATAGCTGTAAGTAAAGCAATCCCATGCTCGGCTGCGGCCACCGTATTGGCTGTCGGCGCATTAACCACAAGACAACCGAACTCCGTGGCGGCTTGCAGATCCACATTGTCAATGCCCACACCGGCACGTCCCACCACCTTCAGCCGCCCTTTCGCCGCCTCGAGCACCTGCCTGGTCACCTTGGTACCGCTCCTCACAATCAGCGCGTCGCACGAAGAGATCTTGGAGCAAAGATCATCCGGCGAGAGATCGTACAAGCATTCTACGTTGCCAAAACTACGTAAAACTTCAAGACCGGCTTCTCCGAGTTTCTCGGAGACCAAGATTGTTGGTCTTGGATTTGAGCTTCCAGAGTCGAGATCTTGTGGGTAGTTAAGGGCCGAGGTTTCGGTTGATGTTACCGTCTTGAGGACGTTGCTGACAACAAAGGAAGTGCATCGCGAATGAGACAGAGAATGCGACAGCTTTAAGGAGATGGGCGTGGAGTAATGGAGGAACGAGAGGAGAGATGATGATTTGGGAGAAGATTTCGAACAAGGAGAGGAGGTGAAGGGAGGAGAGAAGACGAGTTTGGTAGAAGAAGAAGAAGAAGCCATGGATGATTGGATTGCTTCAGGTTCCTTGTTTTTCTGGCTCTGATCTCCGCGTGTCGTGCGTGTTCTTCAGCCTGAATTGCGTCGCGGGGGTCTTATATATAGAAGCAACGATCTTTGACCTGCCAAAATTGGGAAATTAATAAAACCACAACGCGATGCCCGCTCCATTGTTTAGACTTTAGATAATTTTATTTATAATTTAATAACGCGAATTTGTTTAGATATTATTTTATTTAAATTTTAATTAAAAAAATAAAGACAAAATATTATTGATAAAAGATAGTACGTAAAATGATAAGTCTTTTAACAAAGCAGTAACTAACAAAAATTACAAAAGAGGAACAATTACATGGTCATGTAATTAAGGATATCATAATGAATCAATATCACATCATCATCATCTATATATTATAATTTAAATTAAATTTTTATAAATTAAATTATATTACATGAATAGTATGTGTAGAAACTTTATAATAACATTTATTGTTCGTAATTTGTGATAATAAACAGGCTAAAGTAATATACAAATATTACGTAGTAGTGTTTGGATCTACTTGATCAAAACCAATATCGGTGTTTTTCATTTATATAAGAACCAATTAGATTGTAAAATCTTCATTCATATCCTTCCGAATCTATGTAACGAGCAAGTTGAGCTCAAACCTCTGTTAAAAAGATCTTACTAAAAATAAATCAAATTTTAAGCAACAAATCGCAATGTGACACGTGGACTAAAAAAGAAAAAACAGAATGCAGAAAGACGAAGACGATATGGATTATACATCTTAAAAGTCTTTGTCTTTACTCGGGAAGAAGAAACCAAATTTCCAAGAAATTTCTTATATTTGAATAAATAACTCTTTCAAATGGAACGTTTGTCAAACTAGATTGATTATTAGTACACGTTTGATTACACAGATAAGATAAAATAAGATAAAAATATATAAAAACAATAATGAGATAATTTGTAAATTATAATATTAATAAATAATTTGAATTAAAATATTTTATAAAATTTTGAAAATTGTATAAAACATATCATTAAAATTTTATAAATTGTATAAATTTTAATGATATTAAGATGAGATGGACTAAAACCATCATCAAAATCAAACCATCATCAAAATCAAACCGTACCTACATTTTTTTACTATTTTATTCTAAATAATTGTAGTGGTTGGGCAAAAATGACTTCCAGTTCCAGTACTCTTCACGTCGTGCGTGACAGATATAGATTATTTTCTATTTGAAGATTGTCAAAGCGTTATTTTATACACCCCGATAAGTCATTGACATTCGATATATACAAATATTGTTTTTATTTTTCAAATACCGGGTAATTGATAATTAAGTTATGAAGAATATATGAGTTCCACCCAATGTTTAGACAATTATTTATTTATTTATTTTTAAATTTATGTAAGATTGTCAATATATATATATATAGTTGTTAAGAATATAATACAAATAATCAAATTTACATATTTCTTAGCACTTTTGTGTCGCTTCCACAATAATTATCTTTTAGCCCGGTTGTTTTCAAGTAATAATTAAGGAAATTGAGATTTAGGCTAAGATAAAGTAATAACAAAGCAAAGGAAATTAAGAGACGTTTCCATTTGTATTTGGGGTCCCGTACTGTGGGCCTCTTGATTGCTCTCGCTGATGATACCATTATTCTCAATCAAATCTTATTTAAGAGTACATACGTCCAACATATTTTTTTTTTCTTTTAGAATATTTTAAATATAGGAGAAAAAAATTTACATTAAATTAAATTTACAATATATATATATATTAGAAAATATTATTTTCTGTTGATTTTTCTTTTAGAAAAAAAATTTACAACAATATTAAATAATATTTTTTTAATCATTAAATTAAAAAATATATCCAACTACCAACTCATTCTAAAACGAGATATTAAAATGAATCTTAAAATAATTGATATTAGTCTCATCAAAATAAATTATTAATTTTTAATAAAAAAATATAAATTTATACATATATTTAAAAAAATTAAATATGATAGTCGAGACTCGAGTTTTTCTTTTTCTTTCAGACATGTTTTTCAGGGGAACTGGAATAGCTGGCCTTGGCCCTGTGCACGTACGGAGTCGGAATCTAGATCCATTTTTCACCTATCGTTTTCCTACCACTTGCAGAGTCTTTTTTGTGGGTCCGTCCTTTATTTTTTTTTTAGAATTAAAAAAATAAAAAATAAAAAATAAAAGTGGAAAAGTAATACCCATCTCTCTGTATTTTTAAGAATTACTATACATTATTTACGGTTTTATTTATAAAAGATGTACAAGATTTATTTATTAGTTTTTTTAAATTGTGAAATTTTATAACTTTTAACACTAAAAATATAAATTTTTTTGTCAATTTTTCTTAAACACGGTTAACATTTTTTTCTAACGTCGTCATAATGCAGTAAAGAAAATTCAATAATGCATATGATTCACAATGTCGCACGCCCTTCTGCATAGGTTTTTACATCTTAATCGGGTTTTACAAGGTTAATCTTAATATATATATTTTTAATAATTTTAATATTTTTATTCAAGAAATTCAAAAAAATTACTCATATTTTAATCTAAATTTTTAAATCCAAAATTCGAATAAATATGCATACTTTCATGACTTACCAAAAATATGAATTGACCTAAATAAACGATTGAGCCTTGGATTTTACAAATGAGTTTATATAGAACAGTTTATGCTTGATATTCTAAAATTATAATTATTTTTATCTTATAATTATAATTTATCAACTTTGTATTTTTATAAAAAAATGACTTTATTTCATTTTATAAAATCGAAGTTATAACTGTATTTGATAAATATTAAAAAAATTTAGATTAAAAATCAAATCACTCATCTGTTTGGGTGTCAAATTTTTCGATTTTATTACAAGTGTGACCATGATTAATTTTTTTTCAAGCTTTCGAGGAGCCATAAACTTCACTTTCATTAAAATGTTTTGCATTATTTGATTGCATAAAATTGTGAAAGATGATCTGATTCAGATCGAGTGGATCTTAATAGCCGAAACATATGTCATGCCTAGTTTCTCAGGGAGGATCCAACTTTATTGTTGAATGAAAAATAATTGCTCAATAAAGTTGAGAGAGCCCACATCAACTACAACGTGTCAGTTGACCCATTGGCCACAAAAATAAATTCTCATTATGGTAATTGATTGGTACATAGAGTCATGAATGATGAAAAAATAAAAATAACATCTTTTGAAACAATAATGATATATACAATAATAAATTGAGTAGGCATCATGTAGTCATTTAAAAAAAATGGATTAAACAAATATTATTTTTATATATAAGTCATATATGAATTTTCTTTTAAAAATATTATATAATTATAATTATCTTTACACTTAAAAAAAATGATAATATTATATACAATTATGTAATTATAAACTATATATAATTATTTAAAAAATAATAATTTTTTTATGTGAATTTTATATATATTAATTTAAAAAAAAATAGTTATACGTAGCTTACAAAAAACGAGGACAAGAATGGATTTAGATGGAAAGCCGGGCAAGGACAAGTGCTACCTCTACCCCCCAAGTAGGCCATAACAAAACAAACAGGAAGAAAGAGAAAAGTCCCGAGACGCAGCGTCCAAGAAATAAACCCGTATAACGACAAGATATACCTAACACCCAATATGTAAAATAAATATAAATAAAATTAGTAAAGATCGTTGGAGTGCTTTACCTACTAAAAAAACAAAAGAGATAAATGAGGAAAAGTCGCATCCTCGGACAATGTCTTAAATAATAAAGAGATGTTGGAGATCGATCCGGCTGTCTCTAGCGTCTAAAATAATTTAACATTAATTGGGTTGTTTTATGATAAAAAATATATTAAAAATATATATAATTAAATAAAAATATAAAGATTAAAAATATAATAAAAAAATAAAATGAACAAAACATAATAAAAAAACACAATAAAAACATAAAAACATAATAAAAAATATAATGAAAAAATAAAATGAAGATGAATTTTGAAGAAATTCAGTCATGAAGAAAACGAAGCCGTCGCTGGTGGCGGTGAGCAACACCGCCCACACCATCGAGACCGGCAGATTCAGGGGACCTCACTTCTACGACGGCGAATTCCGGCGAGTTTCAGTGTGCTCCCGGTAACCTTCAACCCGTTTCAGATCCGTACGGTCTCGATAGCGTGGGCGGTATCGCCCACCGCCACCGGGGGAGACGGGAGCTGTTTTGGTAGAGAGGAGCAGCCCGTCTACCCTCCAGAATTTCTCTAAATAATATATGATATTGTTTATATAAAGAGAATATGTTTAATATTGTTTATCTTCCAACGTTACTCTTCAAAAAATAAAAAAAATTATGAGGCTGCTATAAGAAAAAATGATGAGGCTGTTCACCGGCTGCTGCACACCAAAGAAAAAAAAAATGATGGGTTTGTAGTGCAGTGTGCCGGCTGACATCAAGTATGCCCCAAAAATAATTATGAAAATAAATTCATCATTTTACAATAAAACAGTTTTATAGGATTAGTACCTAAGTCTAAGTATAGTTTATGAGGATAGAGTTTGGATAGTAAAATGAGATAGTTTTAAATAAAAATTAAATAATATATTATTAAAATAGAATAATTTTAATATTATTATTATTTTGAAATTTGAAAAGTTTGAATTCTTTATTTATTTTGTATGATAATTTGTGAGACTTATAATAATGAAATGAAATATGATAGATTGAGAGTAATTATTAGAATATTATTTATGATTATTATTATTACTTTAGGATTTAAAAAAAATTGAATTATTTATTATATTTTGTGTAAGAATTCGTGAAATATATAATAATAAGATAATATGAATTGAGAGTGAACACTCGATCCAAACAACCTCAAATCTTTTCTACACATGCATTTATTACAATAAAAAAGCCATCTAGTAAGAACAAAACTTTTTTTCTTTGTGCGTGAAACTCATATGTCACTGCGTTATGAAGAGTCTATCTTTATTATGTACGACATCATTGGGATCAGCAGCCTCAAATCTCTTTGATTTGATTATTATCTTCTCTCCAAGAGTTGCACACGGCCTACACGCGCCTCCACAACCAATAACGGTTGTTTGCTAGTGATTTGACCTATCTTTCGGTTGTTATTTTTTTATGTTCCTATTTTTCTTAACTAAATATCAAAATAAAGTGATTGTAAAAGTCTCATTTAGCCAACATAGACTAACAAATTGCAACACACAACAATCTATTGCAGCTTCTAATCCTAGTTTTGAAATTTGTTTATCAAATTATATCAAAATTGCTTCGGGCAACTCCCATTTTTGAAAAATCGATGCATCCTAATCTCTTTTTGTTTTAATTTTATTGTGTTGTAATCATTGATTTGAAATAATTGTTGGAGATCCCACACTGGGTGTTGTATCTTGTAACCATTTATTATATCTATATAATACCCTTTTGTAAAAAAAAAAAATCACCTAACATACAATAAAGGCTACTGCATCTGTACGTACTTTTTTTTAAGCAAGCGGACTCATTAAGAATTAGAAACATGATATATGAGAAGGAGTGTGGTTCTCCAACAATCGCTAAAAAAAAGTACAAAAGTGGTGGAAAAAAAAAAGACAAGTTTATTTGAGACCAGTTTTTTGGTTCATACCCTTGTCTTACAAGAGGACGTCATCTTATAAAAAGATGAAATAAAGCATTCGCAATAAAGTGAACAATGAAACCATCGTTGGTGACAGTGAAATCTTCGTTGAAAGCGATGAGAATGGCATGTGCACTGTCATTTGTTGTCTTGAATTAGTTGTTGGAGAAATTCACAATCTTTCTAGCAAGATCACGATTTAGAGAAAGTGAAAATATAGAGAAGTGATCAAGCTTGAGACGAGTAACTGGTAATGGGCCCACACACACGGTGGTGGTGCGTGTAAAATATGCGCTAATTGGGGCGATGATGAATTAATCAGATTTGATGAATTTGAGACTTCCAAATTCAAAGGAGTCGCGAGTGACAATGCATTGAGCTAGATCGCGGTCTCTCTCTGCTAGCTTGAAGATTAGTAGTTGGGGAGAGTCTGTTAAGGGTGTATATGTTGGTTGAAGGTGACTGAAAAACAGTAGATCGATTGAGGTTGGTGTTCCAGGGAGAAAGTTAGGAAAAAATGAAAAAGAAAACTAAGAAAGAAATAATTAAACATGTCGAAAAGTAGAGGAGGAAGTAGTTAAAATCGAACCTCCAACCCTTTTTCACCTATGGGGAGAAAAAAATTTGTTAAGGACGGCGGGATTCACATGGATTTCAAAATTTTTTGTCTGTAGGTACCCTTGCTCACGCATAGAGCTAGTTGCACCATTAATTAAGCAAAAATAAAACCGATGGCGATGGATCCAAGAACATGCTAATGCTTGGATATTGGAGGACATTATGAGTGCACATTTCAATTTTTAAATTGGTTAGGTTATGTTATGTTATTTCGAGGGAATCATCATGATATTGGATCCATGTTTGAAGGAGAATATTCGAGTCCCAACCCTTATTATAATCATTATTGGCATATCTTTTTATTGTGAATATATTCGTGCACTGTGCACAATTCATTTTGCATAAATACAGTTGCTGCGGCTGCTGTATCGAATTGATTCTTGTGGAACCCAAGAGTGAATTATGAACACAAAGGCAAATGAAAATATTTGTCATGAACATCTATCTTTGTTTCAATAGCATGTCTAACTCTTCTTCCACGTATTAACATTCATGGAATCCCAATTTTGGAAAGCAATCCATCTGAGCTCTTCTCGCATGCCATATAGTTTTGTTTGAATGAACAAATGAACAAACCACTACTCCGCATATTTACACTTGACAAAAATTAAAACCCAACTAATTGTCCTTTCATCATGATCTCGTTTGCTCTTCGATCAACTTCAGCCCTACGTATCTGCCAAAACCAACCAACTAACCATTTTCACAAAGCATATTCTTTGGTAATGTTACATTTTAATAAAGAATAAAATATTTTAATATGAATTTTATATTTATTGATTTATTTTTAAATAATTACAGGACGCTTGCGCCTCACGACTCATCTATCATTTCTATTTTCCTTTTATCAATGTTATAACCACCAAGTTTACAACATTTCACTTACCTTCCAAGCATCAGTACAGTGGCCTGAGGATTTGTCCCTGGCGAAACTCCAAACGTCGACCCATCAACAACTCGGAGTGCATTAATGCCAATGACCCGGAAGTCAGCATCAACCACCTTCCCCACAACGCAGCCCCCGTGGTAGTGCCATATGGTACTCACTGTCCGGCGACAGAAATCTTCCATCATACGTCTGTTGGATTGATCAACAGGCAATGCAGGTCCCACGAACCTAAAATCATGACCACCGAACCAGTTCCTAAACCTGAACTTCTCCATGGACCTGCTCCTCAGCACAGCACCAATCTTGCGTGTGCCATTCACGCAGCGTTCAAGATCAACCGGGTTGTTCAAGTAATTGAATCGAACAATTGGGTTTAACCTCACATCTGTTGAGGCTAGTCTCAATGTTCCACTCGAAAGTGGCCCAACAATCTTTTCCATGAGAGTAGCCACTGTGAGATACAAAGGGGCGGATGGTGTCCGAATGAATATAGAGCGAGCGGGGGATGCAAAAGGGACGACATTGGAAGCTGCTTCGAGGTAAGCCCCCGATTCAGTGATGCCCACGACCTGTATGAGTGAATGCTCCAGCGGTGTTGGGGCCACAATGGAGATACCATTTCTGGGATTATCGTAAAGGTACTGCCCAACATAGGGAAGATGACGAGCCACGGGGATTCCCCAAGACGATAGATAAGGCCGTGGACCAATGCCACTCAACAGCAGGAGATGTGGGCTTCCAATGGCACCGGCTGAAAGGATCACCTCGCCATGTCTGCTCAACATCGCATGGTGATACCTCCCGACGTGATCACGATAAACAACTCCAATTGCTGATAGCCTTGAACGCGTCTGCGCTGAAGATGAAGCCAGTAGTATTCTTTCCACAGTTGCGTACACGGCCACCTGAATATTGGATGGTCTTGCGTACCTCAGGAGATCAGCGGCAGTGTGTCTCCTCCCTGTTCGATCAAAAGTCGAACCGCCAATCTTGGTTCCCACCAAGTGATCTAAACTAAACCCGTTATAGGGATCAACACCGGCTTCCAAAAACCCATCTCGAACTGCCGCTTGCCAATTTTTGAGCTCTGGCCTAAACACAATTGCCCTCTCAACCCACTCATAGGACTCGTTTACCACTTTAGGATCCCAATGGACACCCGATTTTTGATAAAACTCTTGATCTGCTCTGCTATAGAACCCTGCATTTATGGCACTGCTGCCACCAAGAACGCGTCCTCGGGCATTGAGGACTCCTTCTTCAGATGTGAAGGCTTGGGAAGGGGAGTCGAATTCATTGTCTTCCACGAGTGTGTTCAAGAAACCTTCTTGGTTCATTAAATTGGGCTTTCCATGGGCAACACCGCCTCGCTCGAGCACTAGTACTTTATAGGACTGCGATAGTGTTGCAGCCAATGGACATCCGGCAGTGCCTCCCCCAACGATGATGTAATCATAGTAGTCTTCGGATGGGAATTCGGTAGCATTGAACACAAACTTGAGGTAACTTGGATCTGCACGAAAATTGGAGACAGAAATCGTGGTTAGGCCTAGCTCGATTAATATTAGCTCCCACCTCTTTCTTGCAGTTTCTCAGCCACTAAAAGCAAAGAACGAATGATGGAAAGCCAAAGTTCTATTAGGTTACACTTGCACAGAGAACTTGTACATGGCAAGAGGAAATTTTCTATGGTAAACCAAATAGTGGCATTTAAGTTCAGTTGATTAGAGAATTCCAATTTCTTTCCCTTTCATGCACTTTCTCGGCAGCCCAACGAAACGAACGACTAAAGAAAAGAATTTCTCAAATGATAAGATATGAAAACTGAAGAATAAACAGGACAGCCGTCTGTATGGTTGCTGAGAAAACTGGAGAATAAGATATGAAAACTCAATTCTGGGTTCAATTCTGGGTCTGTCACATGCATTTTCTCCATCGTTTCCAATATTTCTCAGAAACCAAACGAGAAAAAAAAAAGAGTATACAAAATTATATTGAGGGAGAACAAGAGTAACCTTGGCGAGGCGGCTGTAGAGGTGGTCTAGCAAAAGAAACAACTGCACCAAAGGACATCAAGAGCGCAAAGTACTGTAGCCCAACGCGAATGGGTCTCTCCATTGTTGTGTTTTCTTGGTATTTCTTGAAGGAGAGGGAATTTTCCTATGTTTCTTGTGAAGCGCGAGAGAAAGAGATGAAGGACTTGTAGAAGTGGTAGAAAGGATTGGCGAAAATTTTTGATTAAAAATTCAGTTAGATACCGTTGGACGTTATCGAGTAGGGGTTAGGGCAAGAATCTTCTACTTCCAGGCCTGATGGGGGGCTTGCAAATTCATCCACCCCATATATGAATTTCTGGGCCTACCTTATGGCTCAATAAGAAGTATTTTGGGGCCAGCTTGATGGAGTGGCCAGCCCACAGTCATAGAAATAAAAAAACATAATTTATTTGAACCAACTTTCTCTCAAATATGAGTAGTCTAGGTACACACGCGGTGGTTTACCGTTTGCGAACACATTGACGTGACGCCAACAACTTAATGTCACGTCAGTCGGTATATATTTAAAAAATAAATAAAAAGGCCAAAACTCAAATTAAGAAGAAAAACTGAAAAATGTGAAACTATTCATGCGAGATAGAAGAGAGAATCAGAGAAATCATTTATGCGAGGGGGAGAAATCAAATTTGAGAACAGATTGTACGCGAGCGAATAGGAGGAATCAATGGATCTGCCATTGTCGAATCAGAGGAAGCTGTCATTGTTAGAGGAAAACCAGATGATTTGAATACGAGTGAGAAGAAAAAATGGATAAATAGTTCAAAAGAGGATGTGAAGAAGAAATCGAGAACTCATGAAAATGCGTTTCATTTTTGCGCTAGGGTTTCGAAATATGCTTGAAAGGTGGTGACGAAGACAAGACTTGGAGGGCAACACCTAATGTGGAATGCTGCTATGGCCATTTGGTATTAAAGGGTTAACAACTTAACCCCTTCTAATAGCATATCCATTTCACAAGTTTGATTTCTTTCCAAATTCTAAAAAAATGTTTTGGTCAGAAAATTATCACGGTAATGAGAAATCCTTTTTTTTTTTAACCTGAATTTATGATTTTGGTTTTCATTCTCAATTTCTCCTTCCTAATTATGAGTTGATAAGCTAATTAAAGATGGGTTTGAAGGCAATGAGTGTTGGGGGAGAGGCTAGGAGCTAAATGCAAGGATGTAGAGGAACGCGAAATGGGTGTGCATGAGGAACACAAAATGGAGGGGTATCAGACTCTTGCAACTTGGGGCGACAAGGACATCACCCAACCTTCAACACCACCAACTATTTTGAGAGGATACTACTATCTTACTTTTGAAGTGGCGGTTTGAACTCGATTTAGCTCAATAGTGGCGATTTGTTCTACTGATAATGGACAAATTATTTTTGTATGCACAAAAGAAATCCTGTCTGTTAATCCAAATCAAGGAGAACCTTTAGTTTTACTTGACGTTGTTCAGCAAGTTTTGTCCAGATCCATTAAGAGTATAGTCCTAACTAGTGATTCCCAAATCACTATTGATGTAATAAGAGATTCTGAGAAGGTAATGAATTGAACAATTCAACCTATTGCTAAAGATATCCAATACCTATTGCAATCTTTTGACAATTGCTAGCTTAGAAAAATTCATTGAGATTTTAATCGATGTGTACATTCATTCGCGCAATGGACAGTTTCTATCAAAATATATGACTACCTACTGCTTATTTCTATACTGCTTTACTTGTTGAAATTTCACAATGATAAAGATCCTTCTTATTGCTAAGGATGAGTTGATGATGGTGTTTTATATTTTTATGTAGGCTTGAATTTGGTTTGTGTATGCTTGATTACGATTTGGTTTGTGGTTTTTTGTTTATATGTATGATGTATTGAACTTTATTTGGTTTATAATATAACTATCATCTTTAGAAAAAAAAAAAAAAAGAAACGAGGCATTTCATTTGGTTAAGTATGTGATTGTGTGTATCTGACGTGTTTCCAACACCGTGTACAATAAGTATTTTCCCTAATATTGAGTCCAAAACTCATTTATTTGAACTCTTCACTAGGTTGATCGGAGATCCGATTGATATTGAGCAGTAGATTTTTGAAGTGTACAAGTTGATGATGTTGGGGGAAGGGGCAATAATTGCAAAAGAATGAGACGGGGTGTGTTAATGTGTATTTTGAGAGGGGCATCGACTTGAAAGGTTGTGATTGATTTTATGTTAGCACGCGTTGCCCTTACTTCGATGCTGATTTTTAGTTTAGATGATCGTCAAATCAATGTTAAAAGGGAACGAAATTTGCAATTCTAAAATATTTAAATTTTGTGTTTTTTTTTTGGGACACACTTACAGTTACAAAGGTAAATGTGAAATTCAACTGTTTTTTTGAAAGGCTTCTAATATCAAGAGTTATATAGAGAATCATTATGGCCTCTATAAATTCTATTACATCAATACATATGGAGTATTGATGTACTGTTCTATGCAAGGTAATAGATAAAAGATATAGTTGTTAAAAAGAGATTAGATCTCGTTTGGATTGAGAGATAATATGAATTAGTTAAAAAAAAAAAATATTATTAAAATATTATTTTTTAATATTATTATTGTTATGATATTTGAAAATGTTATATTATTTATTATATTTTATGTAAAAATTTAAAAAAATTATAATGGGAAAAGATAAATTTTGAAATATATAGACAGATGTTATAGATGGATGTGGGAATCGGCTTCAAGTCTTGACGAAGTAGCCGTTTCATGCATGGAGGGATCTTCATTTGGTAAGTACGGATATGCTGCAAGTCTAGAAGAGGTTATAGCCATTATTGTGATCATGGAGGGATCTTCATTCGATAAGTTTGTATTTTTCTTCGATGATGTTCTGTCAATACTTTTACCTCTACTGGTAAAAGTTATTGAGGTTTTGTACCGGTAATATTAAAGTATTTTGTCTTTTTTAATCTTTTTATAAAATTATTTTGCATATTTTTATTATCTAGATAATTAATACAAGATAAGGATAAATTGAATTATATTAAAAAATTAATACTTATAAATCAAATATATAATATAAAATATAAACAGAATATGAAACAGCAAGAAATATAAATAGTAAGGATAAGAAGAAGCAAATTCAATATTTTAACGAAATTTAGTCTCACTGCTTACGTTCTCGCCTCAAACTATCTCTTGAGAATTCCAAATTTATTATTCAATCTCCTTCAGGTGAAAATGGAAACCTATTATACTTTTGAGCAATACCGCTACAAAAAATTCGTGTAGAACACCCTCTATACTTATAATTAGCTCACACTTGGTGATTCAACTATTCTCTGTAGAGAACACCTTCTATACACACAATGATTATATGCACATTCTAACAAATACAAGAGCTGATAGTGGGTAGATTATCAGAGTACACTCCTCAATGAGTGAAATAAGAACAATACACACAACCTATATTTCTCTCAAAATGAATAAAGATTAAGGTACAAAATTTAGAGAATAGAGAATGAGGGTTTTGAGAAAATGATATAAAATTTAGCAATTGACGTGTAAACTCTTATTGTGATTTTTACAAAATTCAAGTAAGCTATTTATAGGTAAATGAGTCATCATATACAAATTTGAAAAGATTCACATGTCAAATAAGATCACTATTCGCTTTTCAAAAGATTCAAATAAAAATATCTCATTTTTATATTTGTCAGAAATAACTCTATTTATTTTTCAAAGAAATCAAATTTAATATTTTACTTTTCATATATGACAAAATGAGCATGATTTATTTTTCAAACCAAATCATTTTTTTTTGCATATGTCAAAAAAATACACAACCTCCTTTCAAGATTTTCAAATAAAATCATCTATCTTTTGTATTTGTAAAAAAAACACACAACCACCTTTCAAGATTTTCAAATAAAATCATCTATCTTTTGTATTTGTAAAAAAAACACACAACCACCTTTCAAGATTTTCAAATAAAATCATCTATCTTTTGTATTTGTCAAAAAAACACACAACCATCTTTCAAGATTTTCAAACATATATACATGTTAAAGATGACAATCAATCATCTTACAAATTCAAATCTTTATGCAAATGTGAAAAAATAATAATAATTTTTGAAATTAAATATTTTAATAAAGTTATACAAATGTAAAAAAATGCAATTTGATACTTTATGAGAAAATATTAATTTTGAGCCTTAATCTAATTTCAAATTTTAAGAAATGTACAAAATTACTCTATGAGCTTCAGCCTTTATTTATAGACTTGTTCTTCTTTTTGCTCATGTTTAATTTCTTGATGTGCTTAATTCTCTTCATGCGTAGATAATTTGAGTTTGAGTCTTGAATTTATTTGTTATCATCAAAATTTATACGTAGATACGAGATTTGAAACTTTAAATTCCAAAATTTTAAAAAATACAAAACAAGAAAAAAATACAATAATATATATTTTAAATAATTGATATATTTCGAGTATATAATTGAAAATTGATATATTTTAAATATTTTAATATAACTGATATATTTTACAAATTTAATAAAAAAGTAATGTTAGGGATAAATTCTAAATATATTAATCTCATACAAACCATTTTATAAAAATTTAAATCTCATAAAAAATATTATTTTTTAACACTTTGTTACGATGGAGTCTAATTCTTTATGTTAGAAAGTACAATGGAAAAATATCTCAAACATAATTTAACAAATTGCTCTACAAGTTTTTTTAGACTGATAAATCATCAGTGTTTTCTCTTAGTAGTTAGTGCACTACGTAGTATAAAACTAAAGTGAAACTAAACAATCCATAGCCTAAATATTATCTCAAGAGAGAACAAAGAGAGAGATTTTTTTTTTTTCAGATGGATACTCAATAATCAAGATGAGGGGGATTATTTATAGTCCACTCTCACACAGCTGACCTTCAAGCCAACTATTAAAATAGCAGTAAACGCATGACAATTATGTCATGCGTTTACGTTACAAGCCATGTAACGCATGACTTTAAAACTATGCATGACATAGATGTAACGCACGGGAGGGGAAGGGTCAGCCCCATGTGGGCGCCTCCCCCCCTTCTTACACTTTATAAAACAAAACATTCATGATTTGTAGATCAATAATATATATATTTCTTCTGTACAAAAGAATTTACATGTTTGTTTATTTTTTACACAGGGCAAAGGTTTTAGACCCAAGCCCAACCCAGGTCACGAGGATTAGTGCAATTTTTTTCCTCTTAGCATTTTATTAGATAAATTAACGAACTACATTATATAAAATTGAATGAGGCATGAGTCTCTGATGGTCAATTATAAAATTAACAAATACATCACAAATAAAAAAATGGAGTTCTAAAGCCAAGTAAATGGCTCACACCCATGTTCCACTAGAGGACACTGCTTTGAGTGGTTATTGTATAATCTAATAAAATAGACTATATTACTACGACTAAAAAGTCACAATAAAGGAAAGCATGCTGCATCTTGTTGGTTTAGATTGGCTATAAGAGAGACTATCATGCCTATTTTCACTTGATCTTCAGTTCAAGAAATCAGGAACATAAGATAGCAACCCGAAACAAAGTTAAGCCACCAGCAAAGGCCCAACATCGGTTGTGACGGTGCGTGCAGGTCATGCGCCATTCTTAGAAAGGAATGGAGGGTCGGATTCGGAGGATCCAAAGCCTCTGATGCTGGGGGCTGTGCGTATTGTCAGAAACAGCTATAAAATGTAGCGACACATAGATGTCGTACATAACATGAGTCACGTGTGCGTCAAATGAGTCGAGTATATGAGTAGAATCAATCTGCAAACTTGAAGATCATTGATTGGAGATGCGAAAAAAGTGATGCACGTTGGTTGGAGGATGTGGAGGATGTTGAAAAAGTAAGAAATTAGCTTGTTTTGGCATAATAGAGACAAGCTAAGAGAAAATATGTTAAAGTTAGATGAAACGAAAAATAAAATTAGATTCTTGTGATTGACTTGGGGTGGAGGTGAAACTCGAGATGAAATCCTGATGGTGGAAGATAAAATTTTCGCAAGCAGTGTGAAAAAAGTGCGTTCACACGAATCACACCTCTTGGGTTAGTGCAATTTTGACAATGTCTTAGGACTGATCAAGCGAATCTTTTTTTAAAAGGCAAAATAGCATTAATATCGATCATAGAATTCTTGTTAATAATTGCGTATGAAGTATGTCTAAATTAATGAAAATTTTCGGGGATCAGTCTCCTCTCATATTATTGAAATTGCATTTTTACCACTTTTATAACAACGATCTCACACAACCTCTCACTTCCTTCACGCAGCTTTAAACCTCAAATAAACTCATTATATGAGAGGTGACGTCTTCAAATAATCGACAAAAGCGTCGACTACTTTTTGAGAGGGGATCTCAGCGTCTCCCTAAATTAATATTCTTAAGATGTATAAGATGGATCCACTCCAATCTGATTGGCGTTTGTATGATACTCGCTGAAAGAGGCGCGTGAACCCTCTTCGCCCCTTTCAAAATCTCGATTCCCTCTTTTGATGGCAACATCTCTCAGTTCTCACCTCACTCCTCACTTTCTTTGATTAGAATATTATTACAAAATAAATATGTATTTTTAATCTTCCAGAAAAAAGAAAAAAAAAATGAAAAAGAAAAAGCTTTTTCTTTCTATTTTTCAGATTTTCTTGATAATAGGAATTTTCTTTCTCATTTTTTACCTATCCAACTCACTCGCAACACACATTCTCCTTTTTCTTTCTCTGATTCTCTTCCTTTTCTTCTTCCCTCTCTTCCCAGAACCTTCCCCCCCTCTCTCTCTCTCTCTCTCTCTCTCTCTCTCTCTCTCTCAAAGTCTCCCTCCTAATCTTTTCTTCTCTCCCTCTATGAATTGTTTACAACGAATCAAACAATCCAGCTGGTTGTTCTTGGTCTTCTTCCTCTAGTACGATAGGAAGAAGAAGAAGAAGAAGAAGGACGACAAGAAACCCTTTAGATTCTGTTCTTTACGAGTAGTTGCTCTTCCTATTTGTATCGAGATTCTGTTCTATTCAATTTAACTCAAAGAAGAAATCGCTGAAAAGGAAATTGGCGTGCCCGAAGACTACGGCATAACCATGAAACCGGTTCAACCTCCACTGGCAACGGGCAGCAATAGAGGGCTACGGGCACGTAGGCGGCAGGACCTAACCCTACCTCTCCCACAGCGAGACGCATCTCTAGCCGTTCCTCTCCCTCTTCCCCCATCCTCCGCCCCAAACTCTTCCTCTTCCGCTTCCTCATCCTGTAATCCCAACGGCCGCAACGCGATCAACTTCTCAGAACTCGAGCGAGCCAACCGTATTGGAAGCGGCAGCGGAGGCACCGTATACAAGGTGATCCACCGCCCCACGGGTCGCCTCTATGCCCTCAAGGTCATCTACGGCACCCACGAGGACTCGGTGCGCCGCCAGATCCGCCGCGAGATCGAGATCCTCCGTGACGTTGATAATCCCAACGTCGTCAAGTGCCATGACATGTTCGACCACAACGGTGAGATCCAGGTCCTCCTCGAATTCATGGACGGCGGCTCCCTCGAGGGGAAACACATCCCTCACGAGCCCGACCTCGCGGATCATGCCCGCCAGATCCTCTCCGGGCTCGCCTACTTACACCGCCGCCACATCGTCCATCGCGACATCAAGCCCTCCAATCTCCTCATCAACGCCCGAAACCAGGTCAAGATTGCTGATTTCGGAGTCGGCAGGATTCTTGAGCAGACCATGGACCCCTGCAACTCTTCGGTCGGCACCATTGCGTACATGAGCCCCGAAAGGATTAACACGGATCTAAACCACGGTAGATACGATGGCTACGCCGGTGATATATGGAGCTTGGGGGTGAGCATCCTGGAATTCTATGTGGGTAGATTCCCCTTCGCGGTGGAGAGGCAGGGCGATTGGGCCAGCTTGATGGTCGCCATTTGTATGTCCCAACCGCCAGAGGCTCCGCCCACCGCGTCCAGAGAGTTTCGGCACTTCATTGGCTGTTGTTTGCAGAGGGAGCCGGGACGCCGCTGGAGCGCCGCACGGTTGTTGAGTCACCCTTTCATTGTGAACAACAATAACACCCAGAGCCAGGTTCATCGGAATCTCCATCAACTTTTACCTCCTCCACGCCCACTTTCTTCATAGTCTTCTTCTTTCTTCTTTCATATGTTTTTCTTTTCTTTTCTTTTCTTTTCCCCTTCAAGAATGATGATGATTTCGTGTAATTTTGATAAGATGGGTAAGTTTGATTTTTAGGGGCAGAGATTGGGGCAAGAACTGGATATGTTTCTAGTTTCAGCAAAGCAATCTCAATCTTGATCATGATCATTTGTCTTTGATAACTCTTGCTTGAAAAGAAAAATCTTCATCTAACGGAGGAGCCCAAGTTTTTATCGCTTTTTTTAAAGCCTTTCTATTATACTCAGATTATTGTTAGTGTAAGAATTGGTAAGAGGATGTTGGGTATTTAGAGGGTTGCCGAATTTTTTCCATTTTTGGTTAAGATTATTGTTAGGTTTTTTCTTGAGAAGTATCTTTCTTTAAATATTTCTGGGCATTTTTTGGAAGTATCATAGGTGAAGCTTTTAGCTTTTCTTTCTACTAATATGTAGATTAGATTTTCTTTTGTGATATTTAAAGCATGAATCCCTCTTTTGTCTACATTATGGCTGGGAAGCGAGAACAGAGAAAAAGGCAAAGGTGTTCTCTCTCTCACACACCCCCAGACGTTATTTTAATTGGGTCTGTTCACATTTTCATCTTGCTAGGCGGTTTTCACATTTTCACCATTGCTTTGTTTTTATGCATTCTCTTGACTTTTGACTGGACTATTTTGTCACACACACATAGAGATGGGGTTCGTTGATACATAGGAGAAGCAAGAATGTCCTGGCTAATTGGAGTATAAAATTTTGAAATTTATAAATGGGTGTCTTGTCCCCCAAGTCTGTGGAGCTTCGTTGTCTGCTCCAAAGCTTCCTTTTTTTGAACAACATGCTAATTGGATATTTTCCTTTTTTTCAAAATCATATTGGTCTGACCCTCTTCAAGGATTGTGCAGCAATATCAGTCCATGTCTGCATTGACTTTTTTCAAATTAATTTCCCCTAAATTTCTGTTAGAACCCTCTGACTATGAATCATGTTATCAATGTATCTGTTTGTTTGTTTGTTTGTTTGGACTGAAGTGGCATCTTGAATGAGTTTTATTTTATCAAACAGCACGCAAATGTACTGATGATGGAAATTTGGCAACATGGTTTTGGGTGTGTACTCTGAACTGTGAGAAAAATAATGCCGATGCTTGAATTTAGGCATCAAGAAATGTCATGGGTAAACTAGATTCTATTATATATTTTCCTCTTATCGGTGTAGTAACAGATATGAGATTCTGCAAATGTGATCATGGTCATTTTAATCCGCACTGGAAAATGGTTATTTTTGGCCTTTGTTTTTAATGATGGAGAACCACCCCACGGCAATCCTTAGAACTCACCCATGAAACCTAAACTCCCAAGGAGACTAACACAAGTGGTCATCACCATGGCCTCCTACTTAAATCACAGTTTGATTCCAGGGGGAATCGAATCTGAAACATGGGGCTCATGCACACAAGTTCGCCCTTACCACTTGGGCTACCCATTGGTGGGTCAATTTTTGGCCAATTCTTGATAATGCAACAAATGGATTTCATAATTTCTGGGTATCTCTGTCATTAGTCATTATCTTTTGCATGAGGTTTCAGATGCTGCAGCATAGAAGATAGCCTTTGATTTTGAAGGATGAAATTCCTAGGATCTCGCTACTGTTTTATCTTGTTGCCTAAGAAGAATCACTTACCTATAATGGCTTGATTTGCACGCTTTCATTGACTCTTATGTAGAAGGAATTATTATTTTTTTGAAAAGTATCTTATGTAGAATGAATTATTGTATGAGCAATCTCATATTGCTAGTCTCAGAAGTTCCTGATTGTTGACAGTGATCTCAAAGACATGTACATTTAAATATAATAAATATTGGATATACGGCAACGGATGAGCTTAGAGTCTTCTTCTTTTAACACTTGAATTGTCAATTTAGATAGCTTTCATGTTCACGATTTTCTTGTATCATTTGTCAATCACAGCTTAGGTGTCTTTTATATACATCCGATGTATATGGGTTCTGCCTTATCAAATAAAAAAAGTATATGGGTTATGCCTTACTATGTTCTATCAGTTAAATCATTTGTTATTTATAAAATAAACTATGGAGAACTGATACCTTCTAAAGGTCCCTAGCTCAATTAAAGATGGTAGATAGCTTTAGAGATGGTAAGGTATCTAAGACCAGGGTTTTAGGCATGGTTAGTTTACTACTCTTTACTTATGAAAAAAAAATGTTCACTATTCTGCTTGGCCCAGCTTAAATGTTTAATATTAGCAGTATACAAGGTGCTACTTAAGATGCTCTAGCTAGTTCGCATGTCTTTGCCAACTGTTAAAAACCGTCTTTTAAGATAGTATTTTATTTGTAGGGCATGAGTTGCGATCATGAAAATGGTCTCAAAATTTATTTTATTTTTTTTAATCACTTTGTACTGTTGTTTTTATATTGAATTGTTTGTTGGGAAATTTTTAATAAAAATTTGGTTGCTTAGAAGAAGGGAAAAAAAAAAACAGCCGAGGCTTCAGGTTGAATGTTGGCTTCTTGCAACACAATTCTGCAAGGTTTTGTCTTGTTGCAGCACTAAACATGTGAGAAGATTGGCATCACAGAAGCATCAAACATCCAATCACATAGTATGCAACGCGTTTCATTTGCTGATCATCCTTCTTTGGGAACCTTTCATTTTGGGCTGTTCTCTGGTTATAAGATCATTATTTTTCACTGCTTAAGCCACCAAACACTGGTGTTTGAATATTTTAATGCATGAATCTCAGCTTATGACGGTGCATATTTTCGAATGAAAGGACAGGTTGCACATATTCTCCACCTTTTTCAGACACATGGGCCAGCTTTTAACACTATCTATCACTAAAAGTTGCACAAAGTTGCATATCATTAGTTTTATTTTATTTTTCCTGCTCTGTCTCTCTCTTTCTCTCTCACTCTCGTTTATTGATTCTGAAGTTTGAGAGATAAGGGAGAGAGAGAGAGAGAGTGCGTTAGGCATGATAGTAAAGATTGTGGATATATCTTTAGGAACCCAACCGCCAAATATGTAAAATGAGGAAATCTGATTTGGTAGGTTCTGTGAGGTGGGTTTGCATCCCATGGTGGAAATGGGTTTTCGAGGATTCAGTTTACTTCTCCCTTATTGGTAAAGACATAAAGCAGGATGATAAAAGAGTTGCAAATGACGATACCAATGTCATAATCACCCTAGTGGGAAGCGTACGTGTGTACATCCAAGTGTACCAAACATACACCTTTGTGATCCCTTTTGATCCCTTTTGCCCTATCTTACAAACAAATGTGGACTTTGGCTACCTTCTTCATTGCCTGCTGTCTCTCTTTGGATATATATATATATATATACACACACACACATACATTTATATGAATAATGATATATATATATATAAATCTAAAATATATAAATCAAGCACGGACCTTTTATAAAAATTATATTTTTTATTACAATCTATAAAATTGAATTCCTTTGCCATCCAAACATAGGAAAGATAAAAAGGTCTTCATTTTAGAATTAATTTGATCAAAATATTTTTATTTACAAATAATAATTTTCAAAAAACTTTTATCTACTCAGGAAATCTGAGGGTTTTGTTTAGGTGTATAATGCTATCCATAGATGCAAATTACAAGAAGAATTATTTTGTACAAAAAAAAAAAAAAGACTTGTGCAAGACATTTATATTTAAAGCTTGCTCCTGACATTACTTGTATCTATATATATAAATCAAAATACAAATATTTTTGTTATTATGTCGAGAATGTCAAAAACCAGCCATGATGCTTGCTTGTTTTGTTTTTGTGACGACGGTGATGTTTTATTTACTTGCTGGTACAAATAAGCGTTTTGACTTGTAACCGCGACATAGTCACATATCAGTTTCTTCCTCAAACTATCTTTGCCTGGAATCCCCCCTCTCGTTTTCTTAAGCCGTCTCGAGGTCTTTTACCAACCATGACTCTTGTTTTGTTTTTGTGACGTCGTGATGTTTTATTTTCCCATTGGTACAAATAAGTGTTTTGACTTGTAACCGCGACATATTAATTTCTTCCTTAAATTATCTTTGCCTGGAACCCTCCCTCTCGTTTTCTTAAGCCGTCTCGAGGTCTTTTAAAATTCTTTGCCCAAGTGGCATTTATTTTTTTCTCTTTCACACTGTCCATACTCCATAGAGACTACTAAAATTTAAACCTTTAGAGTAAATTTATTCTCACCGACTATTGGGTCCTTAATGGATCTCAATAATTTTTAATTCTTTTTTATTTAGTAATTAAGAAAGTATTTTTTTTAATCATCATGTTGTATATTTTAATTTTTTTTTTCTAAGAATATATATATATATATATATATATATATATAAAACTTCTGCTCTTATTGAGACCCATTTCGTGCTATACACTACTCTAAATATTATAAGATACACATGTTGTTTCTAACTCTTTGTGAATTAGGAAAAAAAATGATTTGAAGAGATAATTACGTGAGAACTTGATTCCCTTAATTTATAAATCATCCAACTTGCAGATGAGTTTGTTCATCTTACCTGATGATGACAATGAACCTTACTACATTAGACTTTTAGTGGGGTGACGAAAGTCCCCCAATTTTCATATTTCTTTATGCACTGAAACATAAGGAGATATACTTTTCCCACCCCCCCTCCCTCATTTTGGGTAATATTTGTATGTTGTTATACATAAAATATTAGATGGTACGTAGGAACTCAAAAGAATTCCCTTCATAGATCTCAAAGCCACTGAGCTGTTAGTTAGTACGTCTCTTTTGTTGGGTCTTTTTCGTGTTTAGTTGATCGTCTGATCCTATCCGATAAAGATCTCTGGTGGTTTTTGATGTATTTCAAGGTGACTAATTTTTTTTTTTTTTTGACTCGGTTATGAGTATTAGTATATCTATAATCATAAATTGATATGATTTTATTTAATTTATTATATTTATTTTATAATAATAATAATTTTATAATCTAACGAGCTACATTAAATTACATCAGTTTATAAGATTATTTTTATATAATTTCTTTATGACTAAATATTTTTATTAGGCGATGCTAAGCATCATATCGTAGGATCCCTCTTCCACTAGATTAGATATTTTTAACATTTTTAAATATTTTTTATAAATAAAAAACATTCACAACATTCTTAAAAACATTTATTTATTAATGAAGTAAAAATATAAAAATAAAAGCTCCCGCTCACAATAGAATCCTCGATCCCCAAACAGAATTTCTATCTTTTTCCTTTCCCATTATATTTTTGTATCACTACCATACTTTTTCTAGTTATCATCTAAATAAAGTTTTCTACAGTTTGTAATTAACATAGACACTTGTTGGCTTTCCTTTGTAATGGATTTTGTACTCCTTTTATCCTTTTATGAAATTTGCTCTTCCTCAAAAATAAAAAAATAAATAAAAATTTTCATATATTTTTTAATATTTTTTAAAAAAATAAAAAACCATAATGATTTTTTAATCATTAAATAAAAAAATAAAAAATAAAAATAAAATATCCCAGTGGAAAAATAAGTGAAAAGAGTAGATAAGTGAAAAATAAGACATTTATGTGGACATGACACTATTACCATTCTTCAATCGACAGCAACACATCAACAGACATTTCACTTAGGATATCTTTCATTTTATTGTAACTTTAGGAGTAAGTGATTTTGCTGCTAGCTAATTTACATGTAAAATGAATAATATTGTAAATATATGTTGCTCGAATAATTATGATTTAGAAAAATATTGTAAATAACAAGCTTCTAAAGGTAGTTTAAATAATTGCATTATTATTATTATTATTATTATTGATATCATTATTAATATTATTATTTTCTATTTCCTCGCAGCTCATCATCTGTGATTCTATGCTCGCCCGCCCACCAATCGTGGAGTCAATATTCATAAATGGGTGGCTCTACAACCACCGCCCTAAGGGGGGGAATTACTGTTAGCTAAAATGTTTTATTGTTTTTTTACATGTATTTTTTTTAATATTTTTAAAAAAATAAATTATCATAATATTTTTTTAATCATTAAATAAAAAATAAAAATAAAATATCCCAGTCAAAAAATTAAGTGAAAAGAGTAGATAAATTCTTCATGAAATAAGGTCGAAGTGAGAGAAGGGAGAAAGCAGAAGCGGGAGCTAAAGAAGGTGCTTTATAGAATTGCCAATTGGAATTCTTTAGGATCCGAAGTTTTAACGTTTTGGTTGATCCCCTTCCCCATCTAAAGCGCCTGCTCCGTCGGCCCGACCACCTTCCGATTCATTCTTCGGTACCCACTATTCGGTTCCCTCTTTTGTGTTCTTCTGCACTACTGTCATTCATATATATATAAACAACACAAACTTTATTTATTCCCTCAAAAAAAAAGTAAACTTTGGGTATCTCATTTTCTCGATCGTCGATCGACTCAATAAAAAAAAGTCATTTTCTCGTTTGTAGACTCTGCAAACTGCTTAGGATGATTCCCCCCTCCCCCCCCAAAGCCAAAAAAAAATTGGCAAGAGTGTCTTTTTCTCTGGTGCATATCTGCTCAACACGTTAACGCTCCTTTTGTTTATGCTAATCAACGATGATGATGATGATCATTAGAAAAAGTCTAACCGGCACTTGAGTACCAGCAACCCCAAAAAGTAAACGCTGAAAAAAAAGATGATTAATTTTTTTATGGGGAAAGAGAAAACCCCCCCACTCGAGCTGCCTTTTTTAATTTTTTTTTATTTTATCTCCAACCAAAAAACAAAAAACCAAACTTGTCAACGTCGCTCTCTCTCATTGCCTTCCTCCCATCAAGGGTCAATGGATTTTCATTAGTACTGCTTTCCCCCAATGTTTGTTCGAGCTTTAGTCCCCTAAAGGTAAACGCTGATATGTCCATTTACATAGTACAGGTGCCACCACTCTTGTCCTGTCTTCTTCTTATTCCTCCTATTGTCTTGTCGTCCCGGTGACAAGGGAAGGGAGAGTACAACAGTGGAGTTTGAGATTCCTCTCCTCCTGCTTATGATCCGCGATGTTTGTCAGACTGTTTACGGTTCTGATTCTTCTATCTTCCTCTGTTTCTGCTGCCGCTGCTGCCTGCAACCCTCTCGATCGTGACTCTCTCCTCTCCTTCTCCCGAAACGTTTCTCCGGCTTCCTCTCCTCTCAACTGGAGTTCTTCCGCCGATTGCTGCAACTGGGAAGGGATACTTTGCGAGGCTCCCGTCGAAAAAGATGATCTTCGGGTCACCCATATGTTGTTACCCTCCAGAGCCCTTGCCGGAACCATCTCCCCATCTATCACGAACCTTACCTATCTCACCCACCTTAATCTTTCCCGAAATAGCCTCACCGGTTCTGTTCCGGCCGGATTGTTCTCATCTCCGATTCGGCTTCAAATCCTTGATTTGAGCTATAACCGTCTGTCCGGCGAATTCCCATCATCCTCCTCGTCCTTCAACAGTGGTGCGTTCCAGGTTTTGGATTTATCTAGCAATCGGTTCTTTGGGGCAATCCCGTCTGCATTTTTCAACCTGGCGATAGCAGCGAATACGTTGACAAATTTCAACGTGAGTAACAACAGCTTCACGGGCTCTATTCCCATCTCTACCTTCAGTGTTAGCAACTCTTCACGCAAATCGGTCAAGTTCTTGGATTTCTCCACCAATCAATTCAGTGGTCAAATTCTCCATGGGCTCGGATTTTGTTCAGCGCTGGAGATTTTCCGAGCCGGTTACAACCATCTCTCGGGACCCCTTCCACCGGACATTTACGATGCAGCGGCACTCGAAGAAATCTCGGTACCTGCTAATAATCTATCCGGAACTATTGGCGATGATATTCTCCGGCTCACTAAGCTCAAAATCCTCGAACTTTACTTGAACCAATTGGAAGGACCCATACCCAGAGATATTGGCAAGCTCTCCAACATGGAACATCTGATTCTATACAACAACAAGCTCAATGGTTCTCTGCCCCCATCTCTTTCGGATTGCATCAATCTCACCACATTGAATTTACGGGTGAATCAATTGGTGGGAGATCTCTCTGCCTTCGATTTCTCCCCACTTGTCCGCCTCAATACCCTTGACCTGACCACCAACCGCTTCACCGGTAACTTCCCTCCAACCCTTTACCATTGCAAATCACTACAAGCTGTTAGAATGGCCAGCAATAACCTCACAGGGCAGATACTGCCCGACATAGTTGCGCTGCAATCTCTCGTTTTCATCTCTGTTTCTAACAACACGCTGACAAACTTCACTGGGACACTCAGGAATCTCATGGCCTGCAAAAACCTCAGTGCTCTTGTTCTCTCCAAAAATTTCTATGGTGAAAAAATGCCAGGTGATGACAACACTTTGGATCCAGAGGGATTCCAAAATATCCAAATTTTAGCTTTGGGTGGTTGTAGTTTGTCTGGTGAAGTGCCCAACTGGCTTAATAAGCTTAAGAAACTTCAGGTCTTGGACTTGTCTGAAAATAGACTCGGAGGTTCAGTTCCTGCTTGGTTGGGTAGTTTGCCTACGCTTTTCTACATAGACTTGTCTGCTAATCTCCTCACAGGAGAATTTCCCGTGGAGGTCTGCCAACTGCCTGCGCTTTTGTCACAACAGGCTTATGAAAACGCTCAAATGAGCCAGATTCATCTGGAATTGCCAGTCTTTGTAATGCCCTACAATGCTAGCAAGCAACAGTACAATCAGCTTTCCAGCCTTCCTCCAGCTATGTACCTGAATAACAACAGCCTTAGTGGCAATATCCCCTCTCAGATTGGGCAATTGAAGGTTCTTCATGTGTTGCATCTCTATGAAAACAACTTCTCTGGGTATATTCCAGATCAAGTTTCTAACCTCAAAAATTTGGAGAGCTTGGATCTCTCCTCAAACCACCTATCTGGCCCAATCCCTGCTTCACTAAAAGGTCTAAATTTCTTATCTTCGTTCAGTGTTGCAAACAATGATCTTCAAGGACCAATACCGGTGGGAAATCAGTTTGACACTTTTTCTGCTAAGAGTTTTGAAGGCAATCCACGGTTGTGTGGCGCAATCCTGCACCGCACTTGTTCTAGTTCACCAACAGTGGAAACTCATAAAGGCTCAAACAAAAGGCTTATTATTGGAGTCCTTGTGATATTTTTGGGAACTGGTTTTATAATCACCATGCTAGCAATGTGGATATTGTCTAAGAGGAGGATAATTCCAAGAGCGGACACTGACAAGATCGATTCTGAGTCTACGTCTAGCAACTCCAATCCACTGGTTCCTCTTGGGGTTGACAAGGATACCAGCATGGTAGTATTGTTCCCAAACAATGCTAATGGAATAAAGGATCTCACTATATCTGAAATCTTGAAAGCCACAGAAAATTTTAGTCAGGCCAACATCATAGGCTGTGGGGGTTTTGGTTTGGTTTATAAAGCAACATTGACAAATGGCAGCAAGTTGGCTATTAAAAAACTCTCAGGAGATTTGGGACTGATGGAAAGGGAATTCAAAGCAGAGGTAGAGGCTCTGTCCACGGCCCAACACAAGAACCTGGTAGCCTTGCAAGGTTATAGCATGCATGAGGGCTCTCGGCTACTAATGTATTCCTACATGGAGAATGGAAGTCTGGATTACTGGTTGCATGAGAAGGTCGATGGTGCATCTCAACTAGATTGGCCAACTCGACTGAAAATTGCACAGGGAGCGAGCTGCGGGGTGGCTTACATGCACCGGATATGTGAGCCACACATTGTGCATCGTGACATCAAGTCCAGCAACATCCTCCTTGATGACAAGTTTGAAGCACATGTTGCAGATTTCGGATTGTCCCGGTTGATTAATCCATATCAGACTCATGTTACAACGGAGCTTGTTGGTACCTTGGGGTACATTCCCCCTGAGTACGGGCAATCATGGGCAGCCACTTTGAGGGGAGACATGTACAGTTTTGGGGTTGTTATGCTTGAGCTGCTCACTGGGAAGAGGCCTATGGAGGTATTCAAACCAAAGATGTCCAGGGAGTTGGTTGTATGGGTGCAGCAACTGAGGAGTGAAGGCAAACAAGACCAAATCTTCGACCCTCTCCTTATAGGAAAGGGCTTTGAGGAGGAGATGCTGCAGGTCCTTGATGTGGCCTGTATGTGTGTCAGCCAGAATCCTTTCAAGAGACCAACTATCCAGGAAGTTGTCGATTGGCTAAAGAATGTAGGGGCAACCCCACTAGACCAGAATAAGGACTAGTGTACAATTCCCTTCAACACATCTTTCGAAAAGATATGTATACTTGTAACAAAATTGCATCTATTAATGCAGATTTTATGCCACTTTACCTTTCAAACATCTTTTGTCCCATTATGTTTCTTTTTGAAGATGAGATTAGGTGATTCAGTCCTTAGGAAACTCTAACTAGGGATCAATGACCTATGTTATAAATGTAATCACTTGCCTATCTGGTTGTACCCAAATGTAGAGTTTTACTGCTTTGCTCATAACCTTCATGTAAATAATCGTTTTAGAACAAATTATGATACCTCAATTGGACTAAAAATGATGAAAGGTCTCTGAGGTTGCTCATGTTTAAACTTGTTAATCTGTTGGGTATAACTCTTTCAATTGGAATCTGTCAATTACTCTGTTTTCTAGTTATCTAGACCATCCAAAGATCTGCAGCAAAAGTGTAGATATTTTGTCTTCAATATTCAAGCATGGACAAGAAGAGAAGCATCCCTCTTTTCTGAATGTTGGGAATTTGCCATATGTTTCTTCAGCGCAATCATAGTTTCAATGCATTCCTGAACAGCGGTGCAGGTTCTCCAATGAAGTATGTAGTTGGAGCCATCCTTTTAAGATCCTACTAGATCTATGTGGACATGAGAAGTGTTTTATCTAGTATGTTTTTTTTTTTTATTGGCACTAAGTGTTTGGAATTAGGAATGTCAAAACGTGTTAACGGGTCGTGTTCGTGTCGTGTCAGGACATGTACAGTATGCCTAAAGGATTAACACGAACACGATCTGTTAAGACTCTTTGACACTATATGATACGACACGACTTGATTTGTTTCAACCCACAAAACCGGTAGTGTCCCGTTTGAATTTAACCTAATTAATTTTATACACATATTAAAATTTAAATAATAGTTTTAAAATATAACGAATTAATTATAAATTATAATTTTAAAATTACAATCCAATAAGTAGTATACTATAAAATATGATAAACACACAAAAATGATCCACACATTATAAATATTAAAATTATATCCTAAATATATTAAATAACAACTAATTAACTTAATGACTCTTTATGAAGTGTTTAAATGAGATAGGTAGGTGCCTAGGGGTATAAAACTAGTTTTTAATTAGAAAATTTTGAAATTTGAGTCAAGGATATAAATGTAAATTCAAATTTCTCAACGTGTCTTAACAGGTTTGACCCGTTATTAATTCGTGTTTTAATGGACTGATATAGTTTGACTCAAAATCCATTAAGGCTAAATACTACTCACTTTTATCATGTCGTGTTTGTTCTGTGTTAACGTGTCGTGTCACATATTGCTACATTTATTTAGAACTACGTCCCAACTAATCCCAGGAATGCAAGGCTCTCGACAAGCAATTTTCCACAAGTGTACATCTGTTAATTTAAGAAAAAAATCTCTCAATCTAATGACTCTTAGAAATTGTTTACAAGATTTGAACTTTAAATTTAAGAAGAGCATACCTCTAAGTCCAAGGCTTTTATCACTTGAGCCAATCTTTAAATATTTTTATTTATCATGCTAATTGAATAAAAGAGTCTCGCCTCTATTAGGACAGTTACCTAGTTTCACTTAGTCCTGTAATTTGTATGTAAAATTCATTGATGTTTCTGTCAGATCTCCAGCACTGGGGAGGGTGTACATCACCTGTGTTTCTGAGTGCAGAACTGCTTGGTGCAGGGGCAAAAGGACCGTGCACATAGCAGAAATCTTTCTACTTCCAAAAAAGAAATACATGTTATCCGAGGTGAGTTTTTAGAATAAGTGAATATTTTATGGAAAAAATAGTCCAATTGAACCTTTCTACTTCCATTCCATTCCGAAGTGCAATTGAAGTGACCGTGTGATTCAGTAGAAGCTCTAGATTTCGCCATTATCCGTCAACTAGTGAATGCATTATGCATCTCTCACACAAGCACACCCAAAAAATGATAAAAACTAGTTAAAGGAAAAGCAACTGAGAATCCAAGAACACGTCAGGACATGGTAAATAATATGTTGGTATATATATATATATATATAATTAACCACGATTACAACTTTGCTATTACAACATGTCAATTTGTTCCCTCCATTTTCATGGATCTAAAACACTTTCTTTACGCTGCTTCCAAAGAAAGAAAAAGGACAACGGATACTGTGTTACAATCAAACCTTCCAACATCAGCCTTAGCCGGACAACGTTATATATAACATAAAAAGACCCTTCATGTCAACTTCGTCAAAGTTGAATCTTGATAATCCGATGGTGAAAAAGCAAGAGCGTGGCTACAGATTATTCATCTCTCCTGTGCCTCAAAACCCAAGGAATTTTCCAATTGGGTCAAAAAGAAAAGCACTGTACTGTGAGAGGAAGCCATAGAAACCACACCATACCCCATAAAACCAAACCGGACTGGCACAAATGACAAAGTCTAATGAAGAAAGAGATGATCTACTTGGGTTTAATAAAAAAAAAAGAGGATGTGATTTATTTATAGATTAACTGAAGAGAGAATGAGGGCGCTAGTCATCTCCTTGAATATACCAGCAAAGGAGCATGGTGGCACAGCGGCGCAGGATATAGATACGAGCACGTTGCTCCTTCACCAACGAAGCACACTTTCTGCTAAAGCCATTCCCCTTTCTCTTTGCAGAGACCTTGGCTCCACACGTGTTGTATTGCTGGAGTTCTACCATGGCTGATGCCATTATTCTCTTTAGTTTATGCAAAGAGAAAGAAAGAAAGAAAGAAAGAAAGGGCTCACAACAGAGCTTGAGGAGACGTGTGGGGTAGAGGGGTTAAGTATATATACAACTAGAAAGCTTAGCAGGAGATGGTTGACCGGGGTTTGAAAAATGCAGGGAATGAACATGGTCAGGTTCGAAAACTGAGGGATTTGCAGCCTCAGCAGCATAGTTTTCTGTGAAGAAGAGGGGGCGTGAACGTGGGTTTAAAACAGTAATATAATGGAATTTACAATATAGTAATGCTCCTATCGATGTTAGTGAGATGGGATGGAGTGCAGAATGAAGAGGATTAATTAGAAAAGTGGCAAAGGCGAGCATGAAAGGAGGAGGCCTGCTCAGTCCAGACAAGGCACGAGATTTGGCTCTGGGAACAGTGTCCCGGCAACCTAACCTCAATTTTGAGGTGGGACGTTGGTTTGGTTGGATTCTACCTTGCTTGATTAGCTAGACAGGGAGAAAGAGAAAATAATTAGCTTTTTTTAAAAAAAATAAAAAGAAAATTATTCAGTTATTTAAGGCAAGGTACCCTATGTTGATAAGGTAATTTATGATCTTAGTGTGTAATCTTCTCCTCAGTGCTGTCAGTAGCGTATTATGGGTGTCTAACCATGGTCATCTACAGCTCATTGGTCCCCCCTCCGTCCCATCTCCCATCCCAAATTTTAAAAAATAATGGATTGTTGATGAATAATCTTGTAAAGTTTGGTTCCCTTTGGGTCAAAAATTGATTTTAAGGCTTAGTTTGGATGGATGAGATAGTTTTATCTCATCTAGTTGTACGGATGAGATAGTTTTGTTTATTCAATCAGGGAGTTTCATGTATGTATTTTATCTTTATTTCATCTATAAGTCAAAATTATCTCATCTTATCTCACTATCTAATCATATATTTTTTTACAAATTATCTCATATAATTTTAACTCAAAAATTTTTACTATTATTTAAAACATCTCATCTCATCTCATCTGTATAATCAAATAGGGACTTAGTGTTTATGAAACTGAAGTCACTAGCTCATCACAACTTATTCTTTCTGGTTCATAATAATGTTTTCCACTTTCTAAGAACAAATAAAAAAAAATTGTTAAGTTTAAGCATTACTAGATCACCACAGCTTTCTCATCCCATTATTAAAACCAGCAGGGGAATACTCAGCTTGTCTAAATACACATGTCGTGTTTTGGGGCCAGGATGGTTTGGTAGTACCAACCAGAGCTGGTTATCACAGTAATAAGATATTAATGGTCAGGTTAGGTTAATGTTTCCCTTTAACTTACCCAATGAGTTGCAAAAGAAAATGAATCGAATCATACTTATATTTGGATCATATAACGAGGGCTGGATCGATACTCTTTAAGATTTGTATCCGAATCTATATCCTTTCCGAATATCACGATTGGTCAATGCAGACAACTTCAATCTGTATAGATATGGTTGCTCGAACTCTGTATAATGCAAGAAGCTTGCACCATATTCAAGTGCTTGAAACACTAATCTTTCTTTATGTCACAGTCAATATGAAGCAATTGACAAATTCAACAGCATGGTTTTTGTCTCTTTCTCACAAATATATTTTACCTTTTTTTGTTTATTACTCATATGGAAAGCCAAATGAAGTGTAAAAATGATCTAAAAATCTCTTAAAAATCTGTATAGAGAACTGTTATAGATATAAATAGATTACATAAAAATAAACTTATAAACTAATATAATTTCATGTGATACATTAGATCTCTTTATTTAAAAAATTTTAAAAATTATAATGATTAAATAAGATGAGATAATACGATTTGTAAAAACAAATCATTGTTTATATTCTCGGATAAGTACTAAAGCCTATGAATTAGGAAAAGTTGTTCATTTATTTTTTTTGGGTAATTAATCTGGTGTATGCATGCTCACATGGGGTGTCTGGATTCTTCACATCCAATGTCTATGTGAGGGACAAGAGCACAAGAGCTATATATCTATCCATGCTTATTAGGAAATATTCCAGACTCATTGGCCGTGCCATGTCAGGTATGACTATGGCCAGCTGCATGTTGCACATGGGTTTTGATTTCGTCTATCTTTTCATCTTTTCATGACTCAGAGATGATCTCCCGGAAAGTGGTATAATCTCATTTTGATTCATTTTCTTTTTTTGCCTTGTTCCAGAGTATATTCTTGAAGTTCTCACAGAGTTGGAGATAAAATAGGAGAACAGCTAGCAACATTACTTTATAGAAACATGGACTTTGCATAAGATCTTGGGTCGTCGAATGTTCCCTTTATTTAGTCGTGTCTTCCTATTCGTATTTCGACCTCATGCAGTGAATGTCCAAGAGTAGGAGTGTTTCGAAAGCTCCCATAGTCTTTAATTTAATGATCTTGACCTCTGAAAATCTCGTACCAAGGACCACCATGTACATAAAATTCATCACTTTTTTTAAGGAATTTGGCAAACCTCTTTTAATTATTCTTGGTATCGGCTTTTTCAATGTTCTGGTACATACTGATGTACTATTGGGTGTTTGTAATTCTAAGCAAAGTTAAGACTTTTAAGTAACTTCAATTCTGAGTAAGTCGAAAACTTGAAAGAATTCATGTAGTGGCGATGGCAGTTTCTGGCTTTGCTTGTTTAGTTGTTAAGCCATGTGAATTAGGGGTGTCAAAACGTGTTAACGGGTCGTGTTCGTGTCGTGTCAGAATGTGTGCATAATACTTAAAGGGTCAACACGAACACGACTCGTTAAGGATTTCGTGTCAAAAACTTCAACCCTAACACGACCCGTTAAGATATCGGGTTGACACGACACGACCTGTTAAGACCCGTTAAGACCTTTGACACTATATGACACGATATGACACGACACGATACAACACGATTTGACCCGTTTCAACCCGCAAACCTGTTAGTGACCCGTTTGAGTTTAACTTAATTGATTTTATATAAATATTAAAACTTAAATAATAGTTATAAACCATAAAAAATTAATTATAAATTACAATTTTAAAATTACAATTCAATAAGTAGTACACTATAAAATATGATAAATACACAAATATGATCTACATATTATAAAATATTAAAATTATAAGCCAAACATATTAAGTAATAATGGGTTAACTTGTTAATGACTTTTTAATAAGTATTTAAATGGGATAGTAAAGTGCTAAAAGTATAAAACTAATTTTAAATTAGGATTTTTTGAAATTTAGCTCAAGGGTATAAAAGTACATTCAAATTTCTTATCGTGTCTTAACGGGTCTTAACGGGTCATAACGGGTTATCAAATCAGGTTTGACCCGTTATGACCTGTTATCAAATCGTGTCTTAACGGGTTGATACGAATTGACCGAAACCCGTTAAGGCTAAACACTAACCCGCTTTTATTGTGTCGTGTTCGTTTCGTGTTAACGTGTCGTGTCACAAATTGCCACCCCTAATGTGAACTGGTGGCTTGGGGAATGAGTAGATTGTGGATTATCAGTGTTGACGCCTAAAAATAGCGCAACAGGCCATAATGAGAGAAATAGTTATTCTTGGTTTACTAAAACTATTCGAGCCTTGATTTGTGTGGTTTGGAGCTCCCAACAATACTTCTGTCCGACTATATGATATTTGTGCGTACATTCATAAAGATAAATAAAAAATATATGCATGGAAGATAAAGGAGAGGGAGACATATTTATATGGTTTGGTATTGGGTATATGTGCATGGGTTGTTTAAGAAGATAAATATGCTATAATATGTTTGTATTACAGTCTATCATAATCTTTCATCCGTACAATAAAGATCATAGCTCTATCTTTTGGGAAGATCTCGTCGCTAAAGTCTCTGCCATGAGATTGAAGAAATTGAAGAAGTCTCACGAAGTGCCCAGTCTCTTCTCTTTATCCTTTGCCCCTTACCTATTTTCCATCACATCATTTTCTTTATGTTACATCTTCACTTTTTTCATGATATCTTTTTTTCTTCTCAAATTTTTGTCCTCTCCTCCTTTCTTTCTTTCTCCCTCTTGAAGAGACCCTCCTCTTAGGTTGGGCCTAGAACTCATAAATGGCATGGGATACTTATCCCTCCAATAGTTTATACAAATTAAGGCTGGATCTTCACTCAAGAATGAGGAGATCAAGGACTAGTTTTCAACTTAAGGCCTGGTTTGCTTATGTGGATGAAATTAAAAATTCGAAACATATCTCTAATTTATCATTACATTTTTTTTTAAATTTTCATACAAAATATAATAAAAAATTTAATTTTTTTTTAATTCCAAAACATATTTATCAAATTTTAAAACAAAATTAATATTAAAAAATATATTACAATATTATTTTATTATTTTTTAACTTTTATCTCATCTCATTTTTTAAAAAAAAATTAGACCTTGTGTTCTCGAGTGTTTTTAGATACTTCACTAGCAAATATTACTTAAATATAAAATAATTTTTCACTTAATAATTATAACTTTCGTGATCTCTCAAACAAAACAATTATTTATTTATTTATTATTATTTCAAAACAAAAATAGTATTAAAAAATTATATCTAAATAATATTTTATTTTTATAATATTTTATTCTTTTTTTTTTCTTTCCTTTCTCTAAATTCGATAAAAAAAAATTTAATTCAAATTATTTTACTATTATTCTTAAATAATGTGAGATATTCCAAATATGCAAACCAACTTAATACAAAAGAACAATGACTGATATTGTTCGGGACGTATTTCGCGGCCCAGCTCTTCGAGATTCCCAGTCAATTTCAGACAAATGATCAAGGAGATTGTGTTATGAAAATGCCAAAGAATCTATATCCTACCTCGATTTTGGATGGACTGGGTCTCATTTATAGATGTACGTGTGCTCGTCCTGAGGATGAGGATGGAAGAGTTGGTGATTCATTGTGACACTATTCGATTGTCACCCAATGAATAATGATCTGGTTCTTTCCATCCCATCCTTGTCAACTTAATCCCTTCGATCGATACTCGACTAGATTGAATTGTGGGCAATAATTAATGCGGCACCTTCTCTATCCATTCTAGCAATTAATATAGCACATTTGAATTGGACCTACATTCAATGAAGTGCTCTGACATATTGGAAGAAATTTTGTTGTCATTAATGCCAAGTCGGTAGTAGCGTGGGAGGGAGATATATGTCGTCTTCTCAATCTGATACTATCTTTGGCTTAATGAAAGATCGGGATTGCCTGGGCTCACCATCCCAATAGTATGGATGCTCGAGATTTGTTTACCCCTATTCCTCTAGACCTCTTATTGGGCCCGAGTTTGGATTATCCCTATGGACGGTGGGCTTTATACCCCTTTTGAACTTAGTTGAAAGTCTCCTTCACATATATGTTGAAAATATATGTTGAAAGATAACCATTTATAATTTTCATTATTTCTCCACTTACCATTTTTTTCCACTTTTAATATGATTTCCTTTGCCTATTTTTTTTTTGGAAGCAAAATTGTTATCATTCATTTATTAAAGATACTTACAATACATTCTAGTACTTTCATATCGAACATGATATCATAAATCAAAAAATGCATTTAAAGCTTTACCTATATGCTATTTCATTTTTGAGAATGGTCTAATCTTCTCAAATGTTAATAGTCTCTCCAAACAAACATTCAAAAAACAATATTATCTGTCCAAACAAAAACCTAATCTCACCCTTTATAAAAGGGAGGGGCCTTAATTCTTTATAGACAAACATTTAAGAGATGAAATCTTATTTATTTTTATCAACAATAAGGAAAATAAAAAGTACAAAAAAAATATATGTGAAAAAAGACAGATTACAATTTAGATTAATTTCAATATATTTTAAAATTCGTGACCGTTTGTGAAGGCAACATATTTTGCTCTTTTTAGTCATAAATGTAAAACCTAAAAGGTCTGGACTCTGGAGATGACGAGTCTGATGATTTGGTCTGTGTATCAAAAAAGCTGTTAGAAGAAGTGGTGTGTGAAACCCACAGCGGTATTTTTTACAAAATTATTGCATTCTTTAGAAAGTTTTAACTTGTGAATCTGTTTGTTCCCTTTAAAAATATAATTTTTTGTTATATTTTAAACCTATCAAAAAATAAATGTAATTTTTTGTTTTATTAACCTATATTAAACTCTCTTATCGTGCATCAAACAAAGTGTTTTCAATCCAGTTGGTCTTGGCAGTTGGCACTACATAGGAGCCACGTCAATAGCAAAACGTTCTTATGCTTTTAATTCACATCTTCCGGCCATCTAGAGTCCTATATAGTTTGGATAGTGATAAATTATAATTGTGTTGATGTATTTATTAATGATCAATGGATCTCTTAGACATCATTAAACTTATTTAAAGTCAAGTGTTGTGTTGTGTTGTGTTTGTTTATATATATTTTTTTTCTGTGTTATCAATCGTGACAGTGATTCCTAACATTTTTAAACGTTTACGTTTGAATAGCCCTGAATTTTGGGGCTGGATGTCATAACATGAATTTAGAGAATCTTACAGCCCCATCCCTAATTTAATAAAAATCACTTCCCCCGTCAGATGAGATGAGATCATGAGATCCAACAACTTTAGCCCGTGAAAATCAATAAATAAATCTCATCGGCATTGGCCCAAAACAAAATAGACCGGGCTTGATGTGCTTCCGGATCTTTTGTACTCGATCCTTTAACACGTGTCATCGTCACTACTATTATTATTTTAACAAGAGACACACGTG
Source organism: Platycarya strobilacea (assembly GCA_036898215.1). Classification (NCBI taxonomy): domain Eukaryota; kingdom Viridiplantae; phylum Streptophyta; class Magnoliopsida; order Fagales; family Juglandaceae; genus Platycarya; species Platycarya strobilacea. The sequence goes on from CM072545.1 coordinate 48,549,507, forward strand.
GGAAACGAGGTTCCAATCTGTGATTATGAATTTTGCTTTGACCAATAATCGAGCATGTTACTCACCCATAAAAGAAAAATAGATACGACAGTACAATGCAGGAGGACCGATGATATAATATAATATAATATAATATATAACAGAATAAAAGAAAAATATTTTATTTTATAAATCTTATAAAAATAAAAGGATTCGATTTTTTTTTATAGTTTATTAAATTGTAAATTTTCTTAACTATGGAATAAAGTAAATTAATATCTTTATATAACTTCTTATGAATACACAAAAAAATAAATCTTCTTTATTTCTCCATTTGAATTATTTATTTAATTTCAATAAAATGCAATTAGATCTATAATGAATCGAGTATCATAACACACATATATATATATATATATATAAATCGAATCCGATTGAATCTGCTGAAAAGTCCCTTTATCAGCTTAAGATATTTTTAATATTTTAATTTGACGTCCATGAAAGTGAATGAAGCTTAAGTATCAAAAAATGAGGAGAAGGAAGAGCACAACCGGAGAAATATGAGCGCTTAGAATTCTTGACACGAAGCACTCAGTCAGCCCAACATGTGTACCTTAAGACAGCCATAACCATAATGGAATAAAACTACTTAAAAACAAACAGTCAAACAAGGGTTGGCGCCAAACCATTATCCACGAGACGACTCCTACCTATAAAGTTAGACAATTTTTATGCAGGTATTTTTTTAAATAAAAATAAAAATAAATTCTATTAATAAATAATTCTATTTTTTTTTTATAATTTTTTCAAGAGATTATTTATTTATTTATTTATTTCTTTAAATTTTATAGAACTTATTTCTCTATCCACCCAATTGAGAGTGGATGGGCGAGGGTGGGAAGAAAGGAATGCCCATAATATAGATAAGGCTCACCACCACATTGGAATCAATCAAAATCTTTTTTTTTTTCTTTTTCTTTTTTCTAATGGATTCATTTTTAAGGAGGATAAAGATGGATTCATTTTTCTTTTTAATATATGAATTAGTCACACCACAGCTACAACCTCGTTACATATTAGGAGTAATTCCCAATTTAGTGCATATTTTTTTTTTAATTTTTCAACATATTCTCATTTTCGAGCACATGTTATGGTTCTATCTTCAAGAATGCTTGCTAGACATGATTAGAATTTATTATCCACTGCCTCGTTATATCTATTTGTAGAATAGAAATGATATTTGCATAAAGTGTGCAAATGGTCATATAATTATTTAAAAAAATAAAGAGTAAAATATGGAAATCACAAAAAAAAAATGATAGTGGACTTCATCTATTTTTAAAGTGTTTATGGGATGTTTACTGACTCTATGATTGTATATAACATCACTCATTATACAAATATATAGTTTAGGAGTGGTCCAAATTTAAAATTTGAATTAGATGATTAGACGAAGATACTTATTTAGGATAGGAATAATACAATTACTTGAATTAAAAAAAAAGTTACAAATAAAAAAATGGTTCTCTTAACAATATAATATATAATTATAATGATTCATTATTCTAATGAGTCAAACTTTTTAGATGAACAGTAATTTTACAAAATATTAGAGTAAAGATTTTAATTTGAATCTTATACATGTGTTGGACCACTCATTGAAGGAAAATCTTCACTTGTGTTAAGAATATAATAATAATAATAAATATCTTCATTCTTTATTTTCTTATTATTCCATAATGTAACGTTAGATAGATGATAGATTATAAATTTATAAGTAAAATATAATAAATCATTTCTAATTATTTAATATCACATAATAGAATAATAAAAAGAATTAAAATGATGAGTTGCATTAGTTTAATACAAATAATGAAATCTTGATATTGGGATGGATTCTTTATTAGTAGTAAAATGGTTGATTGACAACAAAATGCTTAGTATGGTATTTAGAAGGTTTGTTGGATGATATTAAAGATTTGTTGAGCTGGTTGATTTCAAATGGAGCAAACGTGACGTTTGGTTTGGATTCAAGATAAGTTCAACTTATTTTTATTTTTTTTAATTTTATTATTATATATTTTTAATTTTTTATATGAAATATAAATTCTAATATAATTTTTAAAATTTTTAATTTTAAAATTTTTAATTTTAAAATAATAATAATATTAAAATATAAATTAAATTCATTTTAACTCACCTCAACTAAATCCGGATCCGTGGGCCATGTAATTTTTGCTCCTGGAAAATCAAAACATGAAGGACACATGGTCATGGATTGATAAAGTCGAAGGGAAGATGCAGAGCATGGAAGACATGGTTTGGAGATTGAAACGTAACAGAATTATTACCTAGTTATTGGCAGATGGGGAACACAAATTATATGTTTGAAGAAATTGGAAAAGTGTTAACGCATAATTGGGACCCCCAAAATCAGCCGATCGAATTAGCATAGTTTGCTGGATTTGGAGATGCCCAACTGTCAACTCTTGTCTTTGGCCAGGTGTGATAGTGCATACATATGTTGTTTGCACGACAGTCGTAGTGGTGGCGGAAGTATTGCCATTGACCAAAGAGGACAGAGCGGTATTGTTGGGCCTGAGGAGGGAACGTTAGGTACGGTTTGAAGGGTGCGTTCTGAAAGAAAGGTAGTTAAGCTAACGGTCTCCTCCCATCTTCTTAATCCATTTTGTCTCTGAATCAGTAATTAAAGAAAGCGAAATGGCGCGACCTAGATTTGGAAATGCTAGAATGCCATCATCCGCTCGTCCTGGACTGCTAACCAACGGTCAGCCACCAAATCATTTAGCTTTGAAACTAATGACGCTATTTCCTTTTAAATTTCCTACTACTTGTTCACTCCAGATCTCTGCCTTGGCTTTCCTGTCCCACTTCATCCACTTCTTTCGAAAAGGAAGAAGAGGAGGAAGAAGAGGAGGAGGCTCTTCACATTCACTCCTGCAGCTTCTCTACTGCTCAGACATTCGCATTTTCTCCACTGTTTGCACCAGCAAGTAATGACATTTTTCTATCTCTTCTTTCTTTTGTTAAAGTTTTGTTCTTGTTTCGTATGCTGAACTTGATCTGTTCCTGTGAGCTTTGCTATTGTAATGACATTATTTATTAGTTATTGGTGGTGATGCAATTGATAATGACATTAGCTCTTTGGTTTGTTATCCCATTGTAATGCAAGATCATTCTAGTTTGTCTGCTGTAAATGCTGTTAAGCTCTTCATCAGTTCGAGTTCAGTTTACTCAGATTGATCTTCATGGTCGACTTTGAAAAATGACTTTGAATTTGCATTTAGTTATGTTACCGATGGATCTTGTTCTTTCTCTCCTTGGGATTCAGCCATTTAAGAATTACTTATACCACGTTTATGTTAACTTGGTGATAATGTCAGTTGATATCAGAACATTGTGCTGGAGGGTTGTCTTAGAATCTCACAATTTAAGAATGGGAGAATGAACACTCATTGATTCCGTCAAGGAAGATGAAAGGTTTAAAACCAAGTTTATGGCTATAACAAGTTTGGATCTGTGACAGAAATCCGTATCTGTTGGATAAGGCTTGATAGGAGTTGTTTTGTGCTAGTTGCAGAGTTATAGCTCAAATAGAAACTTGTTTTTATCTCAGAACCTAACTAAGTTCTGGAGATGGCTAATTCTCTTGTATTAACCATTTAGTTTCTCATACTCTTTAACCGAACACGATTTTGAATTTTTCATGTTTATTGAGTTCATAACCTTTGTTTGACTATAACTACAGGTTCTGGGGCTTGAAACATGGCTGAAGATTTGAATAAACCATTGCTTGATCCCGAGAATTTCAATCGAGATGGGATTGATTTGGTATGTTTTAAGATTTCATTGCAAGTACCACAGTTTGACATTCACCCACTATAACACTATTAACATCTTCCAAACACACTGATTTATAGGAGCACATACCATTGGAAGAGGTATTTGAACAGCTTAGAACATCACGGGGAGGACTTTCATCTGCAGATGCTGAAGCCCGAGTGAAGATTTTTGGCCTAAACAAGCTCGAAGAGAAGCCAGTAAGTTTAAGAAATCTGTAATTAGTAAAAGATCACGATTATTTTTTGAAGCAAATAGAAGAGTCAGTCCAAGCTGGATTTCAGATCAACAGCGTTAATCAGCTTGGCTCTTGACTAGAATTTATCTTTTACATATAGCTGACCAGGAAAAACATGAAATTTGTGAGATGTCCTAAAACTCTAGAATGGGGTTGTCAAGACTAGTTTATCCAAAGTGAAAAATATTGAAATAGTCCAGACCCAACAAATGCACTGAAGAAAGTCCAACTGATTGAAGATTATCACCCTGATGAAGTTTATAAACGTTGAACATTGAAAATGCTTACAGTGAATGAGTATGAAGGGAATAGGTTTCATTTTAGCCATGCTGGGATGTGGTTAACATTGAATGTTAGAAATTTGTGGGTCCCCTCTTTTTTGAATAATATTGTCCGATTGCTTGTGGCTTATTTACAAAATCCAGAGTGGCTCTTTCAGAGAGTAATATTCATGGTGTAAAAAAGTCATTTTAAGGTGATCTCTAACTTTGGAAACCACCACCTTTTTCCCTTTTGATACAGGAGAACAAATTTTTGAAATTTCTAAGTTTTATGTGGAATCCCTTGTCATGGGTTATGGAAGCTGCAGCAATAATGGCAATTGTCCTTGCCAATGGCGGAGTAAGTATCCTATATCATAGCATGCAATTTCACTTAATGAATCTTCTTTCTTTATTATATTTCTTGTGCCTTGCTTCTGTACAATGTAAGAAGCTAATTTGATTTGTTCATACTTCAGGGGGAGGGTCCGGACTGGCAAGACTTTGTAGGGATCATTTGCCTACTCATTATCAATTCAACAATCAGTTTTATTGAGGAAAACAATGCCGGGAATGCTGCATCAGCACTTATGGCACGTTTAGCTCCTAAAACGAAGGTGTGACACTCTGATTGATGCCTTCAGCTGGCAAATAGTTAAATTTGTTTACAACATGATCAAATTTTACCTTGCATTAGTTGGCTTTTTTTTTTTCATACTTAGGGAATGCTGCACATTTTAGCAAAAATCATTTAATGGAACCTTCTTCTGAAAATATATGATTTCAGTTTACAGTTTATGCGTATCTACTATGCTACTTGGTCCCCACCCCCCTCTCCCTGTCTACTGTCACTACCCTCCTATGCTCCTGCTTTTAACTTTTCAACTAAAAAAAACATCCATATGCACTCACACAAGCATGCACATATGGGCATGTGCACATGAGCTCTAGTGAAAAAAATAATGCCATTACTTGCAGAGTTCTTTCTTTAACCTTGTTGGTCAAGTTAGTAATAATAAACGAAGAAAATCCTAATGACAAACACTTTCAAGGAGCTCCTAATAATATAGAGTTGAAAAGTGTGATTCAGTGGGAAAGGAGCCTGTAGAATAGGCCTTGGAGGTTTTCTCAGCTTCCTTGATCTTTTTAAGGATCTTATAAGGATATTTTTTTTGAACATTTACTTCTAGTCTCCCTCATCCATCAAAGGATGCCCATTCCTTGGGGTTCTTTTTATTGCCTAACTAAATCTTTTCAAATAACAACTCTTTTATGTACGATAAAATATCAACACACCACCTCTTCATGCAGGTTCTTAGAGATGGGCAGTGGCAGGAGCAAGATGCAGCTATCTTGGTACCAGGAGACATAATTAGCATAAAGCTTGGAGACATCATTCCTGCTGATGCTCGCCTGCTTGAAGGAGACCCACTAAAAATTGACCAGGCAAGTGCTTCTCAAACGCTAAATAAGGAGCTGTTTTATTATACTGCACTCTCAGCGTGTGTCTATACTTTCTGTTGGGTGATTATACCTTTGTCTCCAATATATCTGATATAACTGCTTATATAGTACTTGTTATAATAGGTCTAATGTGTATTTTGTCTGTGCAGTCAGCTCTTACTGGGGAGTCTCTACCTGTCACTAAGAGGACAGGTGATGAAGTATATTCTGGTTCAACATGTAAGCATGGAGAAATTGAAGCTGTAGTGATAGCAACTGGTGTCCACTCTTTTTTTGGAAAAGCTGCACATTTAGTTGACAGCACCGAAGTTGTTGGTCATTTCCAGCAGGTGACTTGGAATTCTTTCTTATGCTGTTGTAGCATTATCAAAATTTTGATTTCCAATTGTAATGATGACATCATAACTTGTTTTCTGCAGGTCCTTACCGCCATAGGGAACTTTTGCATTTGCTCTATAGCTGTGGGAATGATTCTTGAGATTGTTGTCATGTTCCCTGTACAGCATCGCTCATACAGGGATGGAATTAACAACCTTCTTGTTCTCTTAATTGGAGGAATACCCATTGCTATGCCGACAGTATTATCTGTGACACTTGCAATTGGTTCTCATCGACTATCTCAACAGGTGCAAGTCATTATATGATATAGCTACTATGGAAATTATACTACCAAAGTTTCTGCAGCAAATAAATAAGATGAAGTGAAAACCAAAGCTTCAGTGCTAAATTTGTCCATATTTCACCTTTAAAATTGTGATCATATTTACAAAATGAAACATATTTCGACTTTGTGCTTTCCTCTATTACCAAACAGTGTGAAACGCAAGAAAATCAATATCGAGTTTGTTTGAAATGTTATATTCATTTTTGAAGGGTGCCATTACAAAAAGGATGACAGCAATTGAAGAAATGGCAGGAATGGATGTCCTTTGCAGTGATAAAACTGGAACTCTTACTCTTAATCGCCTCACTGTTGATCGGAACCTTATTGAGGTATCAAATCTCACTCACGAGAACTTCCATACAAGTAGAAATTCTGTTTGTAAGCCAGTGTGGATAACCTACCTAGTAAAGTGCTTATGTGGCATAACTTAATTTGGAAGAGAAGTTTTAAAATTTGAATATTACAAATTAAATATTACCATTTAAATGATGTGGATGGTGTGCCCTACACAGGCGGATTGAGAATAGAATAGCTCATGAACTTACACTTTTCTGCACATAGCACATTGCGATCACAAATTTTAAATTATTAGGTATGTTTATCTGATACGTTTTTGCCATCAAAATCCACCTTTTGTGCCCCAAAATTTTTGCAAACACAAGAGTAGTAGATAAGTAGTTAGATTGACAGTTAAAAGCGACACAACTCAAGTAGTTTTCATTCAGTCAAGAGCTTTCAATTTTGCCATATGTAGGCACAATGCTATCCAACTTGAAACTTCCTCCATTTTTTGCTTACCTTAGGATGCTTTTAGATGTACTGATTGAGTCTGATTGAAAGGTTGGTGCTGATCCTGTAGAAAGCCTTTGCATGTCTAAGTATTATCTTAATATAGGTCATCAAACTCCTTGGAAAATATATTCATAGTAGCATGCCGAGGGACAATTTCATTCATATTTTTCCCTTGTTATTGTGCCCTGAATATGTGTGCAACATCAATAATTCTGCATCACACTTTCTTATGGAGAAAGCATATTCATGAAATAAACAAGATTCTTGCTAAGTTATTTTGGTTAGCTGCATCTCATCATATTTATTTCATTGGAATGCTAGTCTTACTTTGTTATTCTACCCGACTTCTTACTGGGCTTGGGAAATCTATGTAGCATATATGACCATGATGGTCATTTCGTGATGAAGTTGTGAAAAATTAAATATCGGTGGTTAGGGGTAAGAAAAGAGAAGTATAAAATCATTGTGTTTATGGCTCTTTTTTCATAAGAAGACGCATTTTATCTATTGGATCGAAAGATCTCTATGTTGGATATATCAGTCTCAAATATTATACATCACAACTGAAGATGACTAATTACCATGTGACTAATTAACATATCATACAGCTCTTGGTTTCTCTTTTCTGATTTCAATAAGAAGCTTCTGCATTTCTGTGCATGGAACTCTTAAGAAAATCCTAGTAATTCAATCCCCTCATTTGTTCTAATAATCCTAACAGTAACTCATATGCGCGCAGGTTTTTAACAAAGATATGGACAAAGACACAGTTGTCTTGCTTGCAGCCAGAGCAGCAAGGCAGGAAAATCAAGATGCTATTGATGCAGCCATCACTAACATGCTTGCTGATCCAAAAGAGGTAGCACTATAAATAAGATATCTCAGTTCTACTGAGGTTTACTACAATTCCTTTGTTTGGGTATGTTTGCTTATATGCCTGAAACTGAGTGTCTGTCATCTTTAGGCACGGGCAAATATCAAGGAGGTGCATTTCCTTCCATTCAATCCAGTGGACAAACGTACTGCAATTACATACATTGATTCTGATGGTAACTGGCATCGTGCCAGCAAAGGAGCTCCCGAACAGGTATCCATATTTTCATAAAGTACAATCATATATATCATGTTTCCTGTTTTTTCGTTCCACCATGACCTTTTAGAGCAAAGTTCCAAACCCTGCATTGATGAGAAGTTACAAAAATGGGTTCCTTAACTCAATATTTTTATGAATAACTTGCCAACTATAAGAATGTGGTAGTGGTGTACCAAATTCAACTTATCTTTGAGGACTTTGTATCAGAGCATGATATATTTTCTACATTGTTTGCCTAAACTGTCAGATTCTTGATATTTGCCGAGAGAAAGACGAGATTGCTGGAAAAGTGCATGCTATCATTGAAAAATTTGCTGAGAGGGGCTTGCGATCTCTGGGAGTTGCTTATCAGGTAGCATGACTATCTTTTTGGCATTTTATTCCCGAGGTTAATTGGTCAGACTAGTGAGTTAAATTGATAAGTTTGCACTTAAAGGATAAATCTTGAAATTGGATAGCATTTCATCATGTAAGCAGTTATTTAGAAAGCCATATCATTTTATGCTGTCTCGCTGACATGTTCATTGACTTCATTTGATCGAACTTTAAGGAAATTCCTGAAAAAACAAAGGAGTCTCCTGGAAGTCCTTGGACATTTTGTGGTTTGTTACCCTTGTTTGATCCTCCAAGACATGATAGTGCTGAGACCATCCGCAGGGCTCTTAACCTTGGAGTCAATGTTAAGATGATTACAGGTACTTCTAGATTTCTAAGGATGAAAATAGTTCAAATATTTCCAAGATTCCACTTCCATCTTAATTTAGAGTAGTCTTTATGTCTTGACATTGAAGATTTTTCTCCTAAGAATTGTTTCCACTCAGTTTAGCTAACATTACGAGTTTAATTTGATTTCAGTAGATAAAGGAAACCTCTGTTTTGTCTCTTCTATAACTTGTTTTTTATGTGAATAGACATTTTCTTCACTAGACTCATCTTGGGTGCTGAACTTTGTAAGTTGTATTCTTGTTATAGATATAATTTGTAACTTTGAGATTAAAAAAAAAAAAACACCATGGATATTATGAATGCACAATGTACATACAGTAAATTAGACCTTAGCAAAGATTCACAGCAGTTCCTGAATTGGCTATGGATGAAAATAATCCCGTAGGACAACCATGTTTACAATAGCAAACTGGAATAATTATTTAGATGGCTAATAAAAAGAGTACTCAATGAAACATCATAATTACATAGATAATCTTAATTTTTCATGCAACCAACAATATCACCGTTGTATGCAACTATATCAATAAGTATTAGGAACTAAAATCCACATGTAAACTGAAACATGGAGATCAAACATGAGTTAGTAGAAATGATAATCTGGCCAGAGCCAATAGACTCACAAATGAATCAAATGATGCTCAAAACCCCAGTAATTGCCAACTATCCTCTTAGTCTGCCAATAATTTAGAGAAGCTAAAGAAAATTTTCTGTCAAGAATAAGTTGAAGAAATAAAATGCCGGCCTGAGCTCTTAGGCTCATTAAAGATGCTCCACAACTGGGGGGAACTTAAAGAAAACTACCTTCCAAAAAATGCAATATGAACCATTTACCAGTTCTCAGTCAGATTCTACCAGTTATAAGCGTCAATAAATCCAGCCTAAGAAAATGTCAACTCCTTTTTTTTTTTTCTCCTTTATGATATTATAGCTAGGACTCGTGCTTCTCACTGTGATTAAACATCTCTTTTTCATGTCTTGCATTCACATATATACAAAAAGTATGAATGTGATGTACCAAGTAGCAATTCTGTTAAAAAGAAAAAAGTAGCAATTCCTAATATTTATAACATCGGCTACTTTATTTTTAAATTTATTTTTTAATATTTTTTCCATTACATCTTCGCTTTCTAGTTAACATCAGAAAGATATGGGTAGGAGTTTCAAATATATATACTAATATGTAAATGATGCCCTATGAAGGTGATCAGTTGGCAATTGCGAAGGAGACAGGCCGACGACTTGGTATGGGAACAAACATGTACCCCTCTTCTTCATTATTGGGCCGTAACAAAGATGAACATGAAGCTCTTCCAGTGGATGAGCTCATTGAAAAGGCAGATGGCTTTGCTGGTGTATTTCCTGGTATTGTAATCTAATGTCTCATGAAAAGTTAATTCTATTAGATAACATGCATTACTATTTTATGGTGATTGATGGAACATGAACATAAAAGCATGTTTTTAAAAGGAGGAAGAGGAGAAGGAAGAAGGATGACGAGTATACTATTAAATCCTCTTCCTGGCCAACATTTGCTCTTCCTCATTGTTGAGCCATGACTGAGCTCTACATCAAATGCTTCCTCCACAAGAAAGGTGTAGAGTGATGAAAATCTGAGTTTGAGACACATAGGGTGCATGTCTAACTTAGGGATAAAAGAAGGGACATGTTGAGTGGTGATTACTAAGCATAAAGTAGGAGTGTTCATCCAGATTCCAGATTTGGGAATCCGGATTCCGAATCCGAAATTTTCTTGAACCTTTTAAATAAAAGTGTCAAAATTATAGAAAAATAAATAAAATTTCAAAACCAGGCCGCTTAAAACCCGGGCCGGATGAACAGGCCTCGTATAAAATATTTAGGAGCTCTTTTGTATACTCCATGTATATTTGGGCTATGCCTATTTCATTCTCATTATGATAATTATCTCTTATAAAATAATAAATAAATAAATGCCAACTTAACTGAAGAACATGTAACAAAAACTCTGAATTACTGTATTAGGCTGATGTATCATACATATCAACAAAATTAAAGATTTTATGGCCAAGGTATGGTAAGGGTTCCACATCACCAGATCGTGTAAACAACCTCATAAAAGTAAGCATTCTTCTAAACTGGATGATCAAATACTGAAACAGCTAAAATAGATGATTGCTTAAATGAAAATCTCGGGACTAGTACTTACCTATAAAATATGTTTATCATCTGTATGTTGCATATTATAGTCATGTCTCATGGTGATATTCTGATTCTAGTTACCATGTCATAAACATTTCAGAACATAAGTACGAAATTGTGAAAATTTTACAAGAAAAAAAGCATGTGGTTGGAATGACTGGAGATGGCGTGAATGATGCACCTGCTCTAAAGAAAGCAGATATTGGAATCGCAGTGGCAGATGCTACAGATGCTGCAAGAAGTGCTTCTGATATTGTCCTAACTGAACCTGGATTAAGTGTGATTGTCAGTGCTGTTTTAACTAGCAGAGCTATATTCCAAAGAATGAAGAATTATACAGTTAAGTATTAATCTTTCTTCTGTCTATAATGATTTTAGCATTATATCTGTGGCATCAAGGTCTATAATGGGTTCATACGGGAAAGAATTGACATACTAGGAAGTTATGACTGGTGCCCCTATGTTGCCTTTTAACCAACTTTGGACTGTAAGAATGTTTGACTCCCATACAAGGGTTACATCTTATGTTCTAGTGAACATGGGATTCCTATGTAACAGATGATATTAAATCTGGGTACTTTAACTGGCAGTTCTTGAGGTTGGAGATATTCTAAAATCAATAAGCATGCAAAATTCAACTGAAAATTTTGTAGTATTTACCATGATACTTAAATATATTGTTTCCTTTTTTCTTCTGTCTGTATATCTTGCTTCTAAATCGTTTAATTATAAAACTAATTAGCATGTGTAAATATGCAGATATATGCTGTCTCCATAACCATAAGGATTGTGGTAAGTTAGGATTATTTGATTTTCTTTTTCAAATGCACCAGCACCAATGCTAGTGTTCTAGTTAATTTTTTCTTCGTTTCATATAATTATTCGAACTCAACCTTTTTGCAGCTTGGTTTTGTGCTTCTAGCCTTGATATGGGAGTACGACTTCCCACCTTTCATGGTTCTGATAATAGCAATACTGAATGATGGTAATATTTCAAGTAGCCTCTGCTGTTGTTGTTGTTTTTTCTTTTTTGTCTTTTCTTTTTCCAACAATAATGGATATGATCAAACTTTAATGACAATAGACTGAGTGGTTAGTTAAACAGAAAATTTAAGAAAATATTTAGAAGCCAACTCAAGAAAATATTTAGTTAAACAGAAAATTCAAGAATATATATATATATATATATTTTTCTTTTCTTATCAAAAAAGAAGCCAACTCAAAATAATTGTGCATGAGAAATATGTCGCTTCAAGTTTTAAAGCATCTTATCATATTGTCGTCTACTTATCTTTTTTATTATTGATGCCTAGCCATTTGGAACACACTAACTTTTTTCTTCTCAAAATTTTTTTGCAACTGAATCAGGGACAATCATGACTATTTCTCAAGATCGAGTAAAGCCATCTCCCATGCCTGACAGTTGGAAGCTGAATGAAATATTTGCAACTGGAGTTGTCATTGGCACATATCTTGCTTTGGTCACTGTTTTATTTTACTGGATTGTAGTGGACACCACTTTTTTTGAGGTATAGAACTCGAAAAACTCATTTTACAACTTCATTTCTTGAGATGCTGTAGAAAGGAAATAAAGAGAAGACAATCATTTCATTTCTATATATACCTCATCCTTGTAAGTGTCAATTATCCCCACTGCAGACTCACTTCGGTGTAAGCTCCTTATCCAGCAACACTGAGGAAGTTTCATCAGCTGTTTATTTGCAAGTTAGCATCATCAGCCAGGCTCTCATATTTGTTACTCGCAGTCAGGGGTGGTCATTTCTAGAGAGGCCGGGAACTCTCTTGATGATTGCTTTTGTGGTGGCACAACTGGTAAAGTTTATGCAAAAACAACTCCTCTTTGAATAAGCTGAACAAAACTAACTATTATGATGTCATGCATAAAAGTTGCTTATAATTTCACTAAATCAAGACAATCAGAGTTTCATGGCATTTGCTGAGGCTTCGGTTTCTACGTGTTCAGGTGGCCACTGTTATTGCTGTCTATGCAAATATAAGCTTTGCTTCCATTAGTGGCATTGGATGGGGATGGGCAGGTGTTATATGGTTATATAGTTTGATCTTCTACATACCACTGGATATAATCAAGTTCATTGTGCGCTACGCATTGAGTGGAGAAGCATGGAATCTCGTGTTCGATAGAAAGGTTAGTGGCATGTTCATTACTCCATAGTTTTTACGATAATCTCTCAACCATTTCTTGAAATGCTTCTTCTTACTTCCATCTTTATTTTTGTTTTGAGCAGACAGCTTTTACTTCTAAGAAAGATTATGGGAAGGAAGATCGGGAGGCGAAGTGGATACTTTCCCAAAGAAGTCTACAAGGATTGATGTCTGCAGAATTGGGGGAGACCAGTGGGAAGCGATCATCTTTGATTGCTGAACAGGCCAGGCGGCGTGCCGAAATAGCCAGGTACCACAAAGTTTTACTGAAGTGTTCTCTTTGAGTTTGGTTTGATACCTTTGAAATTACTTAGCTTTCAGAGATCCTTTACCCTCCTGATTCATTAGCTTATTCTAATGCCTTGATGTACCGAAATTTCCAATTCATCTGAATAGTTTGGCATTGAATATTAACTGAAATGCACTAATCATAACAAATCTTGAATTTCGCAGGCTAGGGGAGATACATACTCTGAGAGGTCATGTAGAGTCTGTAGTAAGGCTTAAAAACTTGGACTTGGATTTGATCCAATCGGCTCATACAGTCTGATGCGATAACAGATTTAATATTATTCAGTTTTTCAATGAAGGCAAACTCCGTAGCCGTTGCTCACATGATTCATTGTTGAATGTAATAAGCAAAAGAAAACAACATTTATCATGTGAGAGGTTTCGGAAATGGCCATGGTGATCTATGCATCGTTCTCAATTTTTGTGCTCGAGGGGTCAATGACTACATCTCAAGAAGAGGTCTTTGAGCTAAATAAATCATGCCATTTCTTAGTATGATTGCAATTTTTTTCGATAAAGAAGGATTAATTATCTGTCTTCAGCTTTGGATATTCTTATTTTTATTTGTGGAGCTTTAATGTAATAGTTAGGCAACTGCCAGACAAGGCAACTCGGCTACATTTTTTCAATCAGAATTTATGTATCTCATATAGTTTGGAATGAATAATTTCTTGTAATAAGATCATTGTTGCTTGTGCTGTAGTTGTCGCACTAAAGCCCGTTTGGATAGTGAAATGTGATTAGTTGAGATACTTTGAAATGAGTAGAGATGAGATTAAATAGTTTTACCTCATCTCTGAATCCAAACGGGAAGTCAATGCATGAAACTGGAAATGGGTTGGTGATGAAAAATGCTAACTAGGTGGTATGAAGTACCTGACTAATATCAGAGTGGTATACAATGAGAGTTTCCTAACAAAATAGAATAGTTGAGATTGCATTTTTTTAGTGCAAAAACCTAACTCGAGAAAGTAACATTATTCTGGTCTCTTTGTTTGATGACTTCGTGTTTATTCTACACTATGAGACTCATTGTTTGCAGAAGAAAATGTTCTTAGAATGAGGACATCTGCATGATACGTTCCTTTCCAAGCCTTACAGAGTTGACATAATCTGTGGGGCAATGTGCAGAAATACCAGGAAGTGCCAATCCTATTACCCTCAGCAATATAGAAAACCAGCCCTCCTTATACTCTGGCCCGTGGGTGTACCCCATCGTTAAACTTCGGATTAACTCCCAAACAGCATTCAGATACGCTGGTATCACATATCTCATTCCAAAGTAATTTCTGTTTGGCTCCTCTTCCATGTTCTTCAAATATGCACATTTCAAAGCAAAAACCGACTCAGTACTGTTAAAGAAGATGAAATATCGACCAAAAGAATTATTAACAGCTGCTATTATAGCATCACAATAATTCTAGTTATTTCATGCTAACTGAAGTACTTAAGTAATTATTAAACACAATACTCGCAAACACAGTTGGATATGTATTTCATTTCCTTAATATTTCAATACAAAACTTCTAGCCAAGAAATGAAATATCTTTTTATGATTTTCGGACTTTTTTTTTTCTAAATGTGCAGTCACTCTTGCGTACTATTTGTGTACTCTACTAATGTCATTAATTACATCACTTTACTCCACTAATGCAATATAAAATAAATGTTTTGTCCAATTGTATGAGTAGTGTGTGCAAGGCGCAAAAATGACTTTACGTGGTAGAACTCTTTTTATATAAAATAACTGTTTTGGTCAATCACATCAGTTGAGTGTGCAAAAAGTACGTAGAAGTACCTGTATATAGTAGAACTCGAAAAATTAGTTTAAAAATGAACTGTAGGCAGAGGCACCATTAATACATACCTTCTCAGTATACAGGCTGTCATAGTAAAGGCAGGTTCCAAAATGTTTATACAAAAAGGTTTTGTCATCGTAAGGCAACCTTGGCACAAGGTCGTTGCAGTAGACCACCCTGAAGTACTTGGGGACTGGATAATTCAGATGGGCTTCCATAAACCTACCCAGCTCCTTGTTCCCAACCCTGGGCTGTCCAAATGTGTACACACACAACAACCTTTGCATTATCTCCATCTCCTCATGCAGCACTAGCACTGTCGGGAATAATATGGCAAGAGCCCCACCTAAGCTATGCCCTGTCACCACGAATTTTGCATTCTTGTGTTCCTTGAGTAAGCTTCTGAGCTTACTCTTCACAGAATAGTATGCAGTCATCTCCACCATATCTGGTGGAATCTTCTTAGTGCCAGCACCATTTGATTCTGTGCCTTCTGAAGGATTCTCAGAGTCATCTCCACCGTTTGAAGAGAACTTTGTGTCTTTCACTTGAAGGTGATTTTGGAAGGAGACAACATCAGCCCTGTTGCCCAAACCTAAGGCCTCTAAGAACCCCATGTGGACTTTCCCTAATTCAGGGATCTCATACCAAGAGTAGTCAAAATCGGTACTCCAATCATCAGCATCAAAAGGTTCTGTGCCCCTGAAGCTGATCAATATGAAATTTGCATCTGTAGGCTTGTCACAAAGTATGAACACTTGGGTCGACATCTCCTTTTGGAAATCTATCAAATCATTTGTTTTCCCAACAGGGAAGGAAAATATGTAAGTAAAGCTAGAAGTTATAAGGTGTATCAATAAACACAAAGCATGTGGAAAACATATTCCTTACCATTCCAGCAGTTGTAGAACTTTACAAAGTGCATCTGCTTTTTTGAAGACGTTCAGAACCTCATTTATCATTGAATATAAGAGAACAAGTATGCAGTGGGGGAAGAGAGAGAGAGAGAGAGAGAGAGAGAGAGGAAAATAAATATGGGGTGACTTGCCTTCCAGTTGTGGAGTACAATGTTTCTAACAACTTCGGCATTCTCATAGGCTAACTTGGAGGCCATGATGCAAAGGTCCATGAGATTTCGATTCCCAATTTCTACCCTCATGCTTCTCTCTCTGAAAACAGCGTCACCTTCCTCCCCTTGGAGTAAGCTTTGGCCCTTGTACAGGTCAATCCGCCCATCTAAATGCCCTATTGTACTTACGAAAGTTTCTGTATCCCGCTGTGGCAGGACGACTTTTCCTGCATCTCTCAATATTGCATTACGGTAAAAATCACATCTTTAAATTTAGGAAACACAGATATCAATGAGCAACTCGACATTTTCGATTATCAACGGAGAAATTCCAATAATCGACGAGGGAGGCAACTCAGGCAAAGAGGGATGAACAGTACACAAAACACTTCATATTAAATTACCACGTAAAAGGTTGTAGAGTAAACCAGAGAGGTTGCCGTTGAGAGAGAGGAGATTAAGAAAGAAGTCGACGGCATAGCCAATCCACTGCATGGGCTTGCCGAAGAAGGCAATGATCTTGCGCACAATGATGGAAACCAGAATGACCCATCTGTGGTCGGCTGCCACCTTACCCACCAGTTCCTCGTCCGAACACTCCAGGAACCTCAGCCCGCTCGCTATGTCAGCCCGCACCATGTAGCGATACAAGTCCCCGATTCCACCCTTTTCCGGCCATATGATCAGGTAGCGTAGAAGACCACCATCTTGGTCACCGCCACCATCACCATTGATGCCACTCTGATCGTAGTTGCTACGGCTATCAGATTTAGTATCCATGGATGCTTAACGACTCTCTCGCGCTTACTCTCTTTCTCGCTCTGTAGAGATTATATAGGCTTAAAAGGTTGGGGATTTATTTATTGGTTACACCTTTTTCGGTTCAGAGAGATAAAGGTTACTCGGAAAATGCAACCGCATTCACGGATTTTAAGTCTGTAAGTTCTGGGACATAATATGGTATATTTCGGTTCAAGAGATTACATTCGCCATCATAACTCTGCAACGGCCCCTCCCCACTGAGGGTAGTGAGCTAACATTTCACTTTACTGCTTTTTCTTACTTCTAAGCTACAACTCCTACCAAAAAGAGACAAAAAATTATCATACACATCTCATGGAGTTTAACTAATCAACTGCTCGCCGGAATCTTCACCTTAAAATGGGACATGCGAAATACAGCCGTCAGTTTAGGTGTTGCAGGAAAGGAAGGCCGGCTGTAAATGTGGAGACAACCGTATCTGAGATGACCGGACAGGAAAGACAAGATCAATTTAAGTCAGTAGTTGCATTAAGATGTATAATGACGAAAAGATTGCGTCTTTCAGCCGGGAATGCGTGGAAGTATTGAACTTCGAAAAGGTCGAATCTGAGGATAGGATAAGACAATATTGGTTACAAACTATAAGGATAACTAGATAAGTCTAAGAGTAACCCGCTCGTGGTTGCAAGCTCTATAAAAAATTCCCTGTTCGGTTGCGTAGAAAACAGAAACGAAGGAAGACAGCAAATTTGTAACTGAACTCGTCGGCGGATCATCACTTTCGGGTTCGATTCGCTGCCGGACTTTCGGCTTTAACCGGTAATTGTAGTCTGATTCGCTTTCGAAACTTTTGATTTGAAGTCGTATCCGTAACTAGCATATGATCTCTCTGCACCATCTGAATTAACCCGCAGACGTGCACTAGAAAGTCGTGGCGCGTACATCAACCGTTCGATGAATGTCATCAGTCAACTGCCGTTTCCTAGGTTTAGTCAGCCGAAGCGTCATAGTCGAGCCCACGCGTTTGTGATTTAGCCCATTAGTTACATGTTGTTGTGTGCTGTTGTCGCTGTTTACCCTGTGCGGCCCGCGTGTCCCACGTCTGCCTCAGATGTTACCGCGTGTTTTTTTTTTTTTTTAAGAGGAAAAACAATCCATTTATTAATAAAAAAAATCTATACAACTTCTTACTATTCATACAATCTACACACTACATTTTCTTTTATTTTATTTTATTAAATATTAAATATATGAATAATGAATAAAAAAATAAAATTATTTTAAAAAGAACAAATTAAAAATTAAAAATTAAAAGAAATTAAATAATAATGATGTGTAGAAGTTGGGAAAGTTGTATAGAAGAACCAATTATTAATACCAGATATTATAAATGAATTTAAAATATATATTATAAGATAATTAAGTGACTATTTATAATTTTTCGGTATACTAAAAATGACTGACATTTTCTAACATTAACTGTAAAACTCTTTAGAACAAAGTCTGATAGAAAACCCTAACTCTGTTATAAAACAGAATAACAATCAACCAAACCAAACCTTAATTTCGTATTAAGATGGACTAGGGACAAACTTTAAGGACCACAAGTCCTAGAGACTATATTTTGTTTTGGTTTTTATTCAAAACTAACATACATAAATTAAAACTAAATTGAGAGAGCCAGATCCTAGTGATCCGTTCTCAACTTTAGAGAAATTTAAAAGGACAGCACATGAGACCATTATTGTTAGTGGCGCGTGGTCTCCAAGACCACGCGCCGCCCCTAGAGGTTGCGGAAAGAGCTGGACAACTGGCGTCGGTGTCTTGGGTGCTACGGTCTCACACGTGCCTACGATGGACCCCTCTAGTGATGGCATATGGAGAGCAGTCGCCTGCTGTGAAAGGCGTATGTGAAGCGCGCGCAGCTCCAATTGGCGCGATTCTGCCACAGCTAGTAAATCAGCGCCTTAGGAGAATCATGGAGGGGCACGTGTGAAGTCCAGCACACCGAAGGTCATCGTAACAGTCTATCTCCAAAACCCGAAAACCCTCACAAACTGTCGTAGTCCCTGCACAATGAAACAAAAACAAACCAATAGAAAAATGAGAAGAAATGACGAAGAAGAAGGCAAAGAGGAAGAGGATGGTCGAAAGAAAACGGGGTTAGCAAGAAAAATGAGGAAAACTGAGAGAAAATGAAGAAAAAATGAGAGAAAATGAGGAAGAAGATGGAGAAAGGGAATAAAAAGGGAAGAAGAGAGGAGAGATGAAGACGTTGTTCACACTCCTAACGGCGACATTAGAGACATTACAATTTTGTTTAATTATTATTATAAAAAATAATATTTATAATTATAAACGTGTAAAAAATAAATTTTATATTAAAATAATAATTTTAAAAGAAAATTATTATATTTAGATGCAAATAACTTCAGACAAGTAATACGCATAAACCTATTTTATCGGAAGTCGGTAAGAGATTGTTACGTAAGAAAAACACTTCAAATATAATGAAGTCATGCTGCAGGAAAACCTTCGGTCGAGCCCCCCTTCCTCTTCTCCTTCTCCATCCCTTCTCACTCTCCCGTAACTTCTCTGAAACTGCCCTCGCTCTCGAACCCCATCTCTTTCACGAACCCTTCGATGACCTAGACCCCATTCCCCCCAAGAACTCAAGGTCCATATTTCAATGATAGAATATGCAAAATCCCAACAACAATCAGGTCTCCATTGCTGGAATTATCAAAGGAAACTAGTGGAGAATACTCGCAACCGTTACTATCAGATTTGGACACTGGCAAATTAAGAAATTCAACAACGCCCAAGCCCTGAACGTTAGAGCCAAAGCATTAGATTCCTTAGACAAAGAATTCAAGGGTTGAACTAGATGATTTGAGGTCGGACAGGGTAGTTAAAGCTCATGGTGCTCATCAGAGGTTAGAAAGTCTTCAGTTTCGAAGGGAAGATAGAGATCTTTGAGATTGTCAAAATTGAGGTTGAAGTCAACATTATCACGAACCCTAACCCCATGCAAAGATCTGACACAAATGTTTCTGAGCTCATACTATTAGTATTGTTGTTGACCTCCTGGGAGAATAGAATATAGAATCAAAAGCCGTCACGAAATTGTTCAGGTGTTGATTAAGGTTCATTGGCGGTGGCTCAGCAATAGGTTAGTCATCCGTTGCTAGGATTTTCGAACAAAAAAGAGGATTCTAGAAAAAAGTGACTCAGAAATCCATTCAGGAGTTGGAGGGATGGTTCTCCTGTAGCGCAATTTAATTATGTTTGAAATATTTTCCTTACGTGAAAATTTCCTATTAGATTCTAATAAAATGAGTTTGTAAGTATCACCTGTTAGAAATGTTTCTCTTTATAGATTAATTTTTGTCTACCAAACACTAGAAATTGAAAAGGGAAAACATCTAGCTGGAATGCATAATCTTAAATCTATAGAATTAGGCTGAGGAGAGTTGACAAATTGTATGTTGCTTCCTTACATGCATGAGCTGATCATGATCTTTGATCGGGTGTAACAATACTCGTCTTTGTAGTTCCATATATATAAGAGCAAGTAGTCAAGATCAGCTAGCTTATGTCATATCATGATGGAGACTCCAAGAAAACTCCATCACTTCACAGGAAATAAACTGCATATGAAAAAAAAAAAAAATGACAACGGATCTAGAAAAAAGAACAAAAATCCCCGCGCCTTGTCACACGTACAATATAGATTGAAGCTGGTTCATAATTCTAAATTATTTATAATCATGTGTGAGAACATCATGATCGCATCATTAATTTCAATGTAACTTCTAACTCTTGCTAATTTGGATGTCTGGTACATAAGTCGACTTGCATCATTAAAATTTAATTCCTTTTGCTATACCGATCGAGAGCAATATATTGCAGTTTCTCCCAACCCAGAAAACGACTCTAATCAGAACCTGTTGCTGAAACGACTCTAATTTGATAAAAACTCATAAACTAGAGCTCCTCTTAATCCATCAGAACAAAAACCAACCAAGCCGGCAACATTAACATGGTGGATCAAGCCCATTGTTTCTAACTTCATTTGCGAATTCTTCCCGGCCATTTCCTTTGGAATTACCTGAACTTGCCTTGGCAAGCAATGATGCGGATCATGTAGTACTTGAATTACCTGAGATTTGTAGTCATGAATCTCCTTGACATGAGCTAGCATACAACTTTACGTAAACTAGCAGCTGCAGCGCCACTCATGTATCGATCGTTTGTTTCGATGCAAAATAGATTAGAGTTTCGTTTGGATTTGGAGATAACAGAAGTTGAAATAAATTTAATTTATTTTTTAATATTATTATTATTTTAAAATTAAAAAAAATATATTAGAATTTAAAAAAAGTGTATTAAGATTTGAAAAATGTGTATAAGAATTTGTGTTTTATATAAAAAATTTTAAAAATATAATAATAAAATGAAAATGAATTGAGATGAGTTGATTTAAGTTGCGAATACAATCTAGGCTTTTAAACATAGGAAATCCACGCTAGTACTGGTCTGGTTGGCTAGCTAGCTGTCTTTATGATTATGTCGGAAAGCTAGGAAATCGAATGGCCGGGCCGTGATCTCCACAACGTACTTCAGCACGCTCATAATTCTGGCCTTCTCCGTGGTCTAGTACTATGAAAACCACAAACAACAAGAAGAAGATTGCCATTTTTGTGAAATTAATATATGTTTACACCTCATGTTCTGATCTGAACAGTGTCTCGGTCTCATCGATGCTGGAGGCTCTATATATATATATATATATATATTATCAGGCCGGGTCAACTAGGTTGAAACTTGAAAGCATGAACAGTCAATTTTGGGTTAACATCGATCCCTTGGAAGTTGGACTTGGGCTTCTCTCTTTCCTCATTTTCTAACAAAATTTCCCTCGATTTTTCTCCATGCAATTAATTCTTCGCTAAAACCAACTCGTATTGTATTCAATGCAAACCTAATACAAGAATCATGATTATCTAGTTAAGAAAGATAAATATTTTAATCATAAAAAATTATATGCAAATAATTTATAAATTAACGTGATGTAATATAATGTATCAAATTATAAAGTTATTTTTATTATAAAATTAATTTAATTGATAGTTAATTAATTTGAATATAATCTCTATAATTCTTATAAGAAAATACTAAGAATTGTTAGCATATCATTTGGCTTTGTGAAAACGTGGTGGGTGATATCTTATGAATTAATTAAGATTCTTTTAAAATTTCTAATACAAGGCATCTATTTTGACATGATTCTTAAGCAATAAGAAATGATTGTTTCCCTATCCAAAAAAAATGATTGTGTTAAGGACGTATTTTACAGTTTGGTTTATCAAATCTCGACCGACCGTAACCTGCAAAACAAGAATAAGGAAGATCGGGGTCTGAAACCACTCCAATGATCGAGTTAGTTCTAGGGAGGAAATATATGGACGTTTGATTGAGAGAATTTTAGAATGTACCCATTTTCGTCCTTGGTTTGGCGTTATTTATAGGTGTTCCCTTTGGAGAAGGGTTTTTATGATAAAAGATCTAGAAATCGGGACATCACTCGATCGTCATCCTTGATAGGGAGAAACCTGATCTGATTCGGTCGGTCTCATCGCATTAATTAAGTATCCATTCATTTAATGCTCAATTTGACCATTTTAGAAATGGGCATTAAATGCCGCTATATCTTTCGTCAATCTAGCAATTAATGATGTGCGTTTATAGTGTCTCCGCATTTAAGAGGGGAGATCTGTAGACCGGTGGTTGTCTGGTTCCGCATTTAAGAGGGGAGATCTGTAGACCGGCAGTTGTCTGTCGTTCATAAATGCGGGAGTGATTTTGATGTGAGGCGGATCCAAGAGATATATCAGTACGTGAACCGTCGTTCTGGCCTTAGCGTGTCCTCGAAGCCGATTTAATCTCATTCTACTGGTTCGAGATAACCAGGGACTTGGATCGTCCCCGGTTTTAGTCTCTCTAATTAAATTCGGATACTGCGTGATGATGGGTGCAGATTACGAGCCTTGAGCCTGACAACATTTTGGGCTCGAGTCCGGATGAGTTGGACACCCTTTCAAATTATTTCACTTTAAAGAAAAAAAAATGTTTCAAAATTAATCGCGTTATTAATAATTTTCCCTACTCTTGAGTATTTTACATTTCTTAAAGAAAAAAAAAACTAAAATCAAGAAAAAATTTATTTTCAAAATTTACAGCGCTTGGGGTTTAATGAAGGTTGGAATTAGATATATTTCTATGACGTTAGAATTGTTTTAACAGATTTGTCACGTAACACAAACATGTATACGTATTAGCTCCATGTCAGTCATCTCATAAAAGTACAGCAAAAATGTAAATAATTTTTAAATGTAAACAAATTAAAGATCCCAAAAAGTAAATACGTAATTAAAAAAAAAATAAGTAGATTATACAACAACCAATAAGAAATCTGAAACAAAGAAAAACACACGTTCAAATGGGCAAGGAGCTTGATTTCCTTCCCACACCTACCGAAGCGGTGCCTGATCATAACACCCTTTTTTTATTTGATTTAGTACAGGTTTGGAAGTCGAAAATGCCTCAAAATTTCTAAGTATTTTTGTAGGGCCCAGTATATTTTGCTCTCAAACACATTTAAAGCATTTTGTACAGCCCTAATCCATTTTGCTCTCGCTCTCTCCCTTACTTAAAATAATAAAGAATTTTTTTAAAGAAAATAAAAAGTTTTTTAAATATATATATCATTTTGCTATAATGATCGTAGATCTCACGTTGCATAGCTGCTAAAATTTGATCCATTGTTGACTATTGTTGGCAATAATGTCGATGTCATCGAAATCTTTTTGCGCCAGCGAACCACTGCAGATGATTCCACCGCTGGTAATCATTGTCGTCATCTCCTACTCGTGACTCAATGTCGAAAATGAGTTTCGGCGTTTATGGATTTCATTCGACCCACTGCCAGTTATCATTGGCGACACTACCCATTCATCGGACTCCACTCGTGCCGACGACCAATCTCCTAAAATCTCAGTTCCGAAAAGACCGGCACCACTTCCCACACAAATCTGCTCAGCTCCGACGTTTATGGATTCCGGCGTTTGCCGTTTGAAACTTTTTATTTATTTATTTATTTGAAATAAAATATTAATATTTTAAAATATCATTTACAATATTATCTATTCCAAAATACTCTCAAAATATTTTACACATCCAAACAACTTAAAACATTTTCAATAGGACCCACAAAACTTTTTTAGTCTCTACTCATACTATTTACAAATATTTTCAAACATTTTCAAAACTTCTCAATATTCAAATGTAGCCTTAGAATGGTTAATATGAATTTCAAATGTTGTTTCTTAACTTTTGATTGATTAATAATACAAGTAGTTGAGGAAAATCCAATGAGATATGGACGAATGAATGTAATGGCAAACTTTATCGAATTTCGAAAGCAAATCTATTCCAAAAAACTATAGATTAATGTTGCATGGATATCAGACGTTTCTCTTTATTCTTCTTAGATTTTCTTTTTATTTTCGTGTGTTTTTGTTTTAGTTCATCCATAGCAAGAAGATATGTCAATCTACTACCTTATGGAGTTTAGAGACTTGCACGCACTCTACTGTAGAAGTTCCCATGGCGTATGAGTCATACGCGTGGCTCACTGTGCGCGTGAGACTCACTCACCACTACAAGAAGCAGGGTATTCTTCCCCCACGCACAGCAGCGTTGCAACCGACAACCATGGATCTTTTAAGGTTTGATTGCTCAATCTCTTTTTAGTGTGGTGAATGTAACTCACGCGCAATCATAGTCGCGGTCCATCTTTTTTCGATGACTCGACGGTTCTCCTATTACTTATTTGCTTATATTTTCACTTTTCCTAATCAAGGATTACGAGAAAAAGATAGTGGAAGTCGCCTACAACCAATCTAAACCTGTAAAGTGAAGCACAAACTTCACTCTGAC
Source organism: Platycarya strobilacea (assembly GCA_036898215.1). Lineage (NCBI taxonomy): Eukaryota > Viridiplantae > Streptophyta > Magnoliopsida > Fagales > Juglandaceae > Platycarya > Platycarya strobilacea. The sequence goes on from CM072545.1 coordinate 48,574,871, forward strand.
TTTTAATTATAGTTCGATAGTCTATTTATCAAATTATTTTAAAATCGTTTTGAGTAGTCCCTCTTCTAACGAGAATCGAGAGCTGGTCAATATTTTGACTATAGAGTTTTTTTTTTTAAAATATGTAGTGTTATATTTGCTGGTTTAGATTGTATGTCAAGATCAATCATCTTGTTCACTATTGGATTTTGTAACCATTTATTATTATCAATAATATTGCTTGCTTAGAATTTTAAAAACAAAAAAAAAGAAAAGACATAAGCCATGTCCGTGAGGACGCATAGGTATCAAATTTGTTTGGTTTGGACAGAGAGAGAAAGCTGAGTCAAGGAACAGGCCACCGACTACTGACACGGCTAATTAACCAGTAATGGCGGCCCCGCTGTGGGTCCTCTATCCGCAATCACTCCTCCATATTTGTCAACAAATCCTTTTCTTTTCCTCTTTCAATGTTCGTATTTAAATGGCATCACTCTTATTTTAACCAGATTTTGGTCGTTTGCTATATTTCTCATTAATAACGCGTGTCCCAACCATAGAAACACTCGTCGATCAGCCTTTTTTTTTTTTTCTTGTAAGTTTCTTATTTAATGATGTTTATTATTGTTTGAATTCATCTACCATTGTAATCATTTTGGAAATAAAGACAAGAAAGGGGGAGATTTTATTACCAAAACTATCGGATTTGGTATGAACAGAATATCGTGTGGGCAGAGTGGCAGTAGTTAAAAGATCAAACATCACTTTCGTTTACATTCACTGTCATGTCATCCTCTCGGTGAAAAAAAAAAGGTTATTTTAATGTCTTCAAGATCACTCTCCAGTCTCCCCCGAAGAAAGAAAAGATATATATATATCTATATATAGGTTATGGCTTCGAAGTAATCTCTGACTACGTCATGAAAGCTACCGGTAGATTACCGTAGCCATTCATTTTATTAACAAAATAAATGAACTTTGAAAGGCTATGAAAGCTAATCTTTTCGATAAATAACTTTTTTTTTTTTGGGCAATTCCTAGGTTCAATCTTTATTTGATTCCTTCATCACAAAGACAATAAAAATTATATCGTCTTGTAGCATATGGGTGATAGACCAACACTCAACGCCAGGGAAAAATTACTAGGGGTCAATTGTCTAATTGGGACAGAATAAAAAATGTGAAAAAAATATAAACAGTGATAAAATAAAATGCTTTATGAAGCCTTGGATTCTTCTGGAAATTTGTGCTCGCCAGGTTTTCTCGGGCACTACTGGCTACAAGTGTAGGATTACAAAGTACAATCTGTCTTAAATAAAGGTTAAGGGTTAAAAAGAGAGCCTTTGGGTGGAATGATTTTCTGGGCTCAGAGAGAGAGAGAGAGAGAGAGAGAGAGATGGAGAATTGGAGAGTGGCGGCAGTGTTCTTCAGCCTCTGCATTTTGGTACCGAGGCCCAGTTCCGTTGATGCCGCCACAGACCCATCAGAAGGTCAGTGCCTCAACCCATCTCCACTCCATGGCTAATCTTAAATCAAACCTTCATTCTATTCGTGCTTCTCTGCTTGTTTCTCCTGGCTTCTATTTGGCTTCTACTATTTCTGGCATGATAGTTAATATTAAATTGATTTCTTGTAATTCGACCTTTCCTTTCATATTCGCATATTAGAACGGTCTATACTGATTTTGGGAGCAGATAGTGGCGTTAAGAATTTGGAGAGGAGTTATCTGATGAGGAAAGTTGCTTCCATGTAGTTGAAGTGCAAAGCCACTTGCTTTATGGCCTACCTTCGATGTAAAATTGTTGTCTGCAGCATCATTACTTTTTAGCTGCAAGTGTTTTATTTGCTGTAAGTTCTGGGTATTGATACGATTGGTAGGCAATGCTTTTGGTGACAACTTTGATCTGTTACACATAGTAGTTGGGAAGGAATTCTTTTGCTAATTGTCATAAAATTTCAACGAAGTATGGTTTGTTACAGTGCAATTGCTAGCCTTGGCATTCTCGATTTTTGTATTGATTAATTTAATATATGTAGCTACATCATGCCCATCAGAATGGTGTGGATATTTTCCAGAACTGCAACCACTTTACTTATGGAATAGAGGATTTGGGATTGGAATTTTTGTCTTTTGGGAGGCCATTTGGTGGGTATTTGACAGAGGTGGAGATTTTTCTATGGCTATATATCTTCATGAAATATGACTACTGCGTATTGGTATTGGGCACAATAGCCAGGGGTTAGAACGAGCTATTTCATTCAATTGGGATACTTTGTCATTTGAAATTGCTAACACAAAGCACACAACTGTGAATGACGCTTCAAATGATTTCCATAAAAATTGAATTGAAGATTGCCAAGCTTTTTTCCTTTGCCTTTCAGAGTTGGAAATGTTAAACATTCAGGGGATACTCATGCTGATATTTTGATGATCCTAAACTGCTAAGTGATAGATAATATATTGGTTAATCCTTTTGAAGTCAAACAACAGTTGTTATGTTGATTGGTCTGTCTATGCTCTCCGGGTTTGTTGGAGTTGCCTTTTGGACCCTTTCACTTTATTATCCCAAAAACATGTTCTCTATTTTCCTTGAATGAGTAAAAGTGCACTTATAGAAGCAGAGACAAATGGAAAGGCTCGTGTGTTTGCAAATTTTAAAAATTCTGGCCAAGCAAAACAACTGATCAGCTATTATCAGTTACTCGAATTGAGTAACAAATGACATTTCTAATAGAGTTTCTATCCCAAATTCAAAGCTACATCTTATGCAAGAACATTGACCTAGTAAGTGAGAAGGCTTCAATTTTCTGATTAGTCCAGTCAGCGGGCATGCTTGAATTGTACCAGTTCATAGCCTACCCACTTTCATTTCAATGGCATCCATGGCAGCTAACTACTTTCTTATTAACAAGTGCTTAAGTTATTTTCTGTCATTTATTGAATATATACTCTTTTGCTTCCACTGGCTTTCTGGTTCTGTAAGAAGATATATAGCACCTAGAGGCTCAATAAAGGCACTTGCACGATTTATATCTGTCATGAGTTCTGAGATATGACCGTGTAGTTTCACTAACATTTGGTGGGGTAATTAATCATATTCATAGATCTGTCTCACCCTTATTGCAAAGGCTGATGATTTCTGGTAAGAAAGGGAAATCTGTTTCACCCGTACCCTAGAAAGCTTATCTGAGAAAAGGCTGGTTAATTTTTTACTGGGAATGTCTCCCTAAAAATATCTGAGTAGATGGTGACAGATGACATTGGCTAATACTTTTTTTTTTTTTCTGAAAAGTAACATTGACTTATTGAACTTTGTATGGGGGTATGCAATGTTATAGATAGGAGGACAAACTTTACTGTATAAATAATGAAGCCATATCTACTGATGGGATAGGCTATCATGCATTATCTATGTGTCACAAGTATGCAACCTACATCATTTTAACCTTGAGATGATATTGTGCTACTATAGCATGTGTAACTGTTCAAACAAGAGATTTGCTCCTGTTGAGCCACATCATCACAATCCCCTTATAAATATTATGATTTGCTAATTTTATTTTATTTGCCAATAAAGACCTTATGGTTTTCTTTCCATTCCAATAAGAGACACTCCAGTTCAATGTTCAATAAAAGAAAATACCATTAGATTAGTCTTAAGGGAGTTTTACTCCTGTTTAGTCACATCATTCACCCTCAGTGTATATCTCATTAATTGAAAAGTAAATAGTATTTTACTCTTAGACAAGGAGCACGCAATGGCGGAGCTACAGAATTTTTTTGTTCCCACTTTACTCTTGTGTTTTCCGCTATTGTTCTAAATGGAAAAAATGTACATGACTTCTTGCCTTTCTTTACTGGTCCTAGAATGCAATTAGGCATTTGTCTGTATACCTCTGGTGTACAAGGGCTTTACCTTTTTCATCGTTATTAATAAATTTATCTTTTACTGATTAAAAAAAAGTAAATAGTATATATAATTGCTTTAAAAGTTATTAAACGAAAAATAATATAGCTGATTACATTAGTTATTTTCATTGAAGAGCATTTTAACTCATGCTTTTTTGTTTTCACAACCCATGTATTTTTAGTTTCATAAGCAGTGGATTCATAAAACATTGGAATTTTCAAGAAAGCTAAAGAGCCTATAAATAATTACTCAAACATCATGAGATTTTTCATCACTAACTTGGAAACATAGGAGAGTGAGGGGAGAGAAGATCGAGAAGCTCAACCAATTTTCAAAAATCAATGGGCTAACATTCATACTTTTTTTAGTGGAATTTAATTATCTTCAAATTACTCAAGTATGCTAGCTTTTTTTAATATGGATACTCAACTATGCTTGGTTATGTATAATATTAATTGTTTAGTTACTTATCAAAAAAAAAAATATTAATTGTTTAGTAGATTTAGTTATTCTTGCACATGGTGTACACCTATGTCATGGCATTTTTTGACTAGTCTGGAAATTTGATTCAGACTTGAGGTTATATTATATTCTTATTCAACTTGTGGCATGTTTGGTCAACAGCTGCTGCTCTGAGGGTCATGTATAGCAGTTTAAATTCTCCTCCTCAGCTAACCCAATGGAGTTCAACTGGTGATGACCCATGTGGGCAGTCTTGGAAAGGTGTTACTTGCACAGGTTCACGAGTGACAGAAATGTGATTCTCTATTGCCCCTTTCATCCCTTGATTGAGTTTGTCCTTTGGCATCAATACGAGTGATGATATTTTCATACGTGCTCTTTTTCTAATTTTATATCAGTAAATTGTCTGGGCTTGGACTTTCTGGATCGATGGGGTACCAGCTCTCAAGTTTGACCTTGTTAACCAACCTGTAAGATCAAAAGTCTCATATGTCATATTGATTCATACTTTTATAAACTTAATTGTTTTGATTTGGTGATTTGAAAATTTGGCAGAGACATGAGCAATAATAATCTTGGAGGCGAGATACCTTATTCACTTCCTCCAAGTTTGTCACAACTGTATGCTTCGTGTGCCACTTGTTTATTGTCCTCTTGTTTACTCTCCGGTCCAATTATGGTGATTTAGGAAGCTGTTCTCTTGCATGCAGGAATCTAGCTTATAATACATTTAATAAAGGCGTCCCTTATTCCATTTCTCAGATGGCTTCTCTTAAATACCTGTGGGTAATTTTTTCTTGTTCATTTTTTGAGGCAACTTTCCCAACCTTCAAACTAAACATGCATTTTTGGGGGTGTAGAAACATCAGTCACAATCAATTACAGGAACAACTGTTCGACGCCTTTGGACAACTTTCTTCTCTCTCAACATTGTGAGATCTCCTCTCTCTCTCCTATGAAATAAGTTTACAAAACAATCTAGATTTTTTCTACTTCGACTGAACTGACAAGCTGCAAGCATACTCACTCCCTTTCTGTCTGTCTGTCTGTCTGTCTGTCTCTCTCTCTCTCTCTCTCTCTCTCTCTCTCATTGTAAGTTGCACCATATTTTTAGTACATTCAGTGAATTTTAACCACATTCTTGAGTTATTGGTTCTTTTTTAATGTATAATTTTTATCTTAGTATTTTCTTAAGTTTTAATGAATTCCAGTCACCTCAGTGTGTGTGGTGAGGTATTGTGATATCTCAAGTCAGTTTTGCTTGAAAGAGCCAGTGACAACGTCTATTCCCTTCATCAGGGATCTCTCATTCAATTCTTTGCCGGGCAACCTCCCCCAGAGTTTCAGCTCCCTTTCAAGTATGACCTCAATGTAAGTTTTGAACAATTATTTACTCTTCTAAGGGTACTTGGTAAAGAGCCTGATCCTCTGCTGGTTAACTTATCTACCTTTACACAGGTATTTGCAGAACAACCAGTTTACAGGCACTATTGATGTCCTTGCCAATCTTCCCCTGGAGAATCTGTGAGTAATTATAGTTCAGTTTAGCAGGATGATCACATATTTCTCTTTCCTTGGAGCAACCTGTATTTCATCCTGTTCAAGTAATTTTGTTTTTGCTTCTTAGGAATATTGAAAATAACCATTTCACTGGCTGGATTCCTGAACAATTGCAAAACATTAATCTGCAGTAAGTATCGCACAGTATCATCAATTATATTACATTCTTCATTTGAGAACAGTGAACCTACAATTTGAATCTGAACAATCTTCATGAAGGAAAAATGGAAATCAATGGAGCTCAGAGCCTTCACCCCCACCTCCACCTGGCACACCTCCAGCAAGAAAAAGACCAAATCACAAATCAGACGGCAATAAAAGCTCAGGAATAGGAGGTGGTGGCATAGCAGGAATAGTCATATCCATCTTTATTGTCGGGGCAATAGTTGCATTCTTTTTAATGAAGAGAAGATCCAGGAGGCCATTGTCAGATATTGAGAAGCTTGATAATCAGCCCTTTGCTCCTCTTGCTTCAACTGAAGTCCAAGGTAACTTATGCATCTTACATTTCTGTTCAGCATTGTTAGGTATTCATTTTTTTTTGTATATAGATAGGTATGGTATTAACAAAGAACACTTAAGCATTAGTAGAAGTGCTGAGCTAAAATCCTCATGATGCTTACTGATTTTTTATGAGTTTAGCATCATTAGAAATTCAGTCCTATCATTTGATTCAGTTTGCTGTTAATGCTGTTTCTTTAGGTTGCTTTATGGTGTGCACAATTGTTGACCTACCAGAGTATTCTGCCATTCCCACACCAATATAGAGATGAATGCTGTCACCCTCTTAACCTACCAGAGTATTCTGCCATTCCCACACCAATTGCAACTACCTCTTCCGGAGGTTTCACCTTAATTCTACCATTTTCTCTAACCAGTTCACATAATTTAAAATCTCCATCCCATTCACCTTTTCTTATTTCTTTTATGGGATGTTGCATATAGATGTGCACTTGAAAAGACTTTAATTGATTCATATTTTACTTATTTTGGCATATAAATGAACAATAGAGGTGGTTTGAAATATTTTAGAGTCAGCTTCTGAAAAGTTATGGCTTTATATGAGTATGCGTCCTCTTAAAAGTCAGGTTTAAGAAGATGAACAGACAAAAAATGGATGGGGCAGTGTTATTTACTGCTAACTGATGTACCTTCTTTCTTATGACTACTCAAGTTATTTCCACTGTTATTGAAATCTATCCAATGAGGTGTTTATTTTGTATATGTCCGGCTATGCCTTTCGAGTTTTTCAGTGAAATTCTTGATCGCCTTTAAAAACAAAAAGGGAAAGTTATTGAAGTTTATTATTTCTGTTGCAAACAATTTGACATCAAATGAGAGAAATGTGGGGGATATCTGGAATTATTTTGTACCTACTTTAGTTCACTGGTTTGCTGCTATTGTACTAAAGGGGGGGAATGTTCATGAGTTTTTGCTTTCTTTTCAGCTTTCTAGAATGTAATTAGGTATCTCTATTGTATACTTTCTATGTACATGGGTTGAGCCTAGTTTCATTCAATCAATAAAGTTTCTTACTTCCAAAAAAAAAGACTATTTGACACCAAATCAAGATTTATAATTAAAATTACAGACCCGTAATTGCTCAACTACAGAGTTCAAGGAACTAAGCATACTTAACTTCATGGTCTGATCCAATTTGTTGTCTGTACATGCAGTTCATTCAATTCTTCATTGACTATATTACAATAGAACTTGTATCAGTGAACAAATAATTGGTAGCTGAAGAAGTCAAACAATATCTGTTAGTTAGGGGACTAGCTATGATGTGTTGATTTACCCGTTTCTTGGTTTAAGCTATTTAGGTGTCCAAAATTAAAACTCATTGCCTGCTAGGTAAATACCCTGTATTAATCTAGGTAAATACCCTGCTAGGTAAATACCATAGTCAGTGCCATTGCCTATGCTTTTCACATTTAAGCAGTTCTGCTTCTATGGCTTTGGTCTCTTCTTGTTCTGACTTTGAATGCTCCTTAATTGTCTTTAACATTAACATTTTATTTTTAGAGACAATTAATGAGCATTCCAAGTCTGAACAAGAAATTAACTGACTTTAACATTTTATTCTTATCTAAATTGTCTTCAACATTTATTACAGAAATGAAGGCGGTACAAACTCCTTCCATAATGAAAACACATTCTTTTGATACTAGTGCCTCAATAAATCTTAGACCCCCACCCATCGATCGTCACAAATCATTTGATGAAGATTGTTTCCCACAGAAGCCCATTGTTGCCAAGAAAGCTAACATAGCTCCTATAAATGCAACATCATACTCAGTAGCAGACCTGCAGATGGCTACTGACAGCTTCAGTGTAGAAAACCTTCTGGGTGAGGGGTCTTTTGGACGTGTTTATCGAGGTCGATTTGATGATGGGAAGGTATAGTTCTCACATGCTAATTTCGTTTGCCATGTCAATGGTTCAGTGTTGCATCCTTATTTATGTTTCAAGCTGAGAAGTTGTAGGTACTCTATTCCGATAGTACTGATCTCTACTTGTTTTTGAAAATGTTGAAGATTCTTGCTGTGAAGAAAATAGATTCATCTGTCCTTCCTGCTGAATTGTCAGAAGAATTCACAGAGATGGTTTCAAACATCTCCCAGCTGCATCATCAAAATATAACGGAGCTAGTTGGTTATTGTTCAGAGCATGGGCAGCATCTGCTAGTTTATGAGTTCCATAAAAGTGGCTCACTTCAGGATTTCCTGCATCTATATGATGATTACAGCAAACCATTGACATGGAACTCCCGCGTCAAGATTGCTTTGGGGACTGCGCGTGCATTGGAGTAAGTTAATTGTGGTTAAATGGCCAAAAGAAATCTTGATTTCCATTAGAACTGCAAAGAAAAAAAAAAGGAGAGATTTCAATTAATTCACTTGTTCGTTGATCTCACTATCATATATGCCCCCTTTCATCCCTATCTCTTTTCTTTCCTCTCTCACTTTTTTTTTTTAAATTCCAATTGGGAATATATGGCTTCAGCATCACCATTTGAATGAATGATAATAACTATTATCATAGATGGAAAATAAAAGAATATGGACATTGACACTTTTCAAAGAAGCATTTCAAATTGCACTTATCATGAATTTTTTTTTTTAAACTCTTGAAAATAGAAAAGTTGGCACAATAACTTTTTTTTTTAATTTTTTTTTTATTTGGTGCTTATGGGACTCAGTTTCATTACTTGAAAACCATTTATTATTTTTTTGGTGGGGGATCCAAGTTAGAGCATTAATTGTTGCTATATTGAATTTTAGCAAATTGCCAACAATTCTTAGGCACTTTATGGGTGACTCATATTTGTATCGAATTTGAAAGTAGTCATATCCTTCTGCTTTTAGCATTTGTTAGTTGCACCATGTGGCAATGGCACATCTGGTGTTTGCTGTACAAAGATACAGCCAGATCTGGTGTTCGCTGTACAAAGATACAACAATTCTTATGCTATGTGAGATCTAATATTTAATTCGTTACACATGGCCATGCTGAAAAGAGAAACAGGGGCAACCGCAGAACATAGTACATTTTTTCTCTCTGACACTTTATTGAGTTGCCTGATACTCATGAAAGAACTGTTCAGGTACCTACATGAAGTTTGCTCTCCATCTGTAGTTCACAAGAATATCAAGTCAGCCAACATTTTGCTGGATACAGAACTGAATCCTCACCTGTCAGACTCTGGCCTGGGAAGCCTTGTCCCAAATGCAGATCAGGTAAGTTATGAGCCTAGTTTACAAATTCTTGATGTGAAATAATTTTATGTTCCAGTGGCATTAGACAACTCTGTAGAAACTTCTCATGATCTGACTTCTCCTATCGCAAATGATTTTGAAGACGAGATGGGTTATGATATAGTCAGCTATATCTGCCTCTTTTTCTTCACTCAATTGTTGTTACTTACCAACTGTATAAGCCCTCTGCATTAGATTTTTCTTTATGTTGATGGCATACTAGATGTTTGATGGGTTAATTTTAGACATCTAATAGCTGGAAGCATTGCCTGCCCTGTTCATATATTAATGCTTACCTGTTTTTGGTCTTTCCAACTACATTACTGTAAAGAAACTTCATGATGTGAGTGTAACAAATTAAGATAATTAACCAACTGTTCAGTATTGGAACAATTTGAAACGTGCATATTGCATGTTCACTTGGTTCATATCTGAATTGATAGCCAATTGTGCGGGCAAGTGATTGAATTTATTTGTTTCACGTGCAGATTTTGAGCCGGAATGCAGGATCTGGATACAGTGCACCTGAGGTTGCCATGTCTGGTCAGTATTCTTTTAAGAGTGATGTTTACAGTTTCGGAGTGGTGATGTTGGAGCTTCTTAGCGGGCGCAAACCATTTGATAGGTAAAGCATAAAGATACGGTAGTGATGATCTCATCAAAGTTGAAGTATCTGCTTCTCAAGGTTTTAGAAGTATGGTTAATTGTGATCTTTCTGGTTTTTATATGAACATCTTTTGACAGCACAAGGCCAAGATTTGAGCAGTCCTTGGTTCGATGGGCGACACCTCAGCTCCATGATATTGATGCTCTTGGAAAAATGGTTGATCCGGGCCTTAAAGGGCTCTACTCAGTTAAATCTCTCTCACGGTTTGCTGATGTCATTGCACTTTGTGTCCAGGTAATGAATAAATTAGAATTTGGAGTGCATGTTCAAAGCTCATTGGTAGCAGGAATTATGCAAAAAAATGTCTTTCTTTGCCAGCATATTCTGGAGGATTATATTGTATGGCTAGCAAATGGAAATGATATATAAGAATAATTACGAATCTGAACTTATGTTCACTTTTTTAAGGTCATTTTTTCGTTTTTATTGGGCAGCTGGAGCCTGAGTTCCGACCACCTATGTCAGAAGTGGTTCAAGCGCTTGTCCGTTTAGTGCAACGAGCGAACATGAGTAAGCGAACAATTGGAAATGACCTAGGAGGATCCCAAAGAGCCCTCAACCCAGACACGCACGAGTGATTCCATGCCTCCCATGTCTGCAAAATCCATCTCCGATAAAACAGAGTAGAAGCAGCAAAGTTTCTTGGTTTTTCATCTTCTTTTTTTTCACTCCTTGAATGGGGCTTGTAAATACCAGTTATTTAGCCTGCTGCACCATTTGTTACCAGAAGTAGAAGCTTGTGCAATGTGTTTGTTGACGTTATATGGTTTAATAGTTTTATCATTACTGAAAAGTTATAAAAATATCGAACCCGGTGCTGAAACTAACTTTGATGTTAAATGTGCAAATGGAAAAACCTGCATTCCTGAGTGAGTCCAGCATAAATATGGCATTTGCGAATGGGACAGACAGATTTGGACCCCAGTTTTACCAGACTCTAAAACACCAGCTAAGTGTTGCCAACTTATGGCTGAAAACATTAAAGTACCATCTGAATGGTTGCTTTCTCACTCTTTATATAATTTGAGTGGGGGTTTCAATTTTTGCCGATGCCCCATACGAAGTGGTGTGGACGAATTTAAAATGGTCAGATCACAGATCGAAGGGCTAGAAAAAGCTTACATATATCTCGAAGTTGTGGGTTGCAGCAATTCCACAACCAAGGAACGAACATTCACAGCATAAGAATAAAACAAGGCTTCAAACGCATTTCACAACTTTAGACAAGGCGAAACTCACAGCAGTAAAAGTGGGTTCTATGAGTTATGCGGCCAGTGATCCAGTAATATTAATCCGAGCAGAAGCAAAAGTTCAAATGATAATTAAGATGTTGTAAACAGAAGCCCTCAAATGAACCCAAGTGGCTCATACCATCCCAACTTTAAAAAGATGGGGAAAGTGCTTTCAACATTTTCTTAGGAAAGGAAGCAAAACAGCTGGGCTCAGTTGTAGACCATGTACTTGGGAGTCGCACTGAACTTCTGATATCCTTTGATGACTTTGTTCACTGCATCAAGGAAGTCTTTCTCCGTCACAGTCTTTCTTCGTGCTCGGATGGCATACATTCCAGCTTCTGTGCAGACGCTCCTTATGTCAGCTCCTGAAAAATATATATCCATGTCAGAATGCAATGTCCAAACATATACTCGGCCTAGTGGAACAATAACAAACAGGCAGAGAGCCCTGGAAAAGTACGACATCACGAAGGTGACAAGTGGGGAAATTGAACCTCGCCCACAAATGGAAGTGTGAAGTATAGATATCCCATCAAATTAAGCAAAATCCATAACAAATGAAAATCATTTTATAACACGGACAATTGAATTTCAACCATAAGAAGAAAAGTAATTCAGACCAGTTGAATTTGGGCAAAGCCGAGCCAACAGTTCAAATTGGATATCTCTTTCGCAGTTCATTGTTCGTGTATGGATCTTAAATATCTGTGTCCTACTCTCCAGATCGGGAAGGCCAAACTCAACCTTACGATCTAATCGTCCAGGACGTAGAAGTGCTGGATCTAGCGTGTCAGGCCTGAAAAAGGGGACAAATAAAATCCAAAACATGAGCAAGACTATTGTTAGAAGCTTGTGAATGCATCCCAAGAGAGAACTAGCTCCATTGCAGAAGAGAACACAAAGCGGCCAGAAATGCTGCAACAATAGGCACCAAATTAACCAACCTATTTGTAGCCATTAGAACTTTGATGTTTCCACGTGCATCAAACCCATCAAGCTGATTCACAATTTCAAGCATCGTACGCTGAACCTCATTGTCTCCCCCAACACCATCATCAAAACGTGCACCTCCTATGGCATCAACTTCATCAAAAAATACAATGCAAGCCTTTTTCGAACGTGCCATCTGCAGCAGATATAGCAGTACTCGTTAGATGACTGACGATTCAAACAATGTGTAATGAAGAGAAGTTTGAAACTACAGAGTTTGCACAATTGGTAACCTGGAAAAGTTCTCGAACCATCCGAGCTCCCTCACCAACATATTTCTGAACAAGCTCACTCCCAATAACACGAATGAAGCAAGCATCAGTTCTATTAGCCACTGCTCTAGCTAAAAGTGTCTTGCCCGTACCTGGAGGACCATAGCAGAGGACACCTTTAGGAGGATCAATTCCAAGCTTCACAAATTTCTCAGGATGAAGCATGGGCAGCTCGACAACCTAAAGAAATCAGTGTCAGTAATGCATAAATGCAAGCAATCTAAGGTGACTAATTATGTTGCATGTAATGAATATTGATTCTCTCGACAAGAAAAAAATGTATCACTGAAAAATAACATGGGCTACGCACTTCCCGCATCTTTTCAATTTGCTCCTTGCACCCACCAACATCATTATATGTCACATCGGGCTTTTCCTCCACCGTCATCATGGTCACACTCGGGTCAATTTTTGGAGGCAAAGGAATTTGGATCTGATATTTATTACGATCAACCCTGCAATGACAGAATAAAAGTCAATTCATGGAGAAGACAAAACATTATATTCAACAAATACAACAGAGCACATGTTCTCTTTCTTTATCCATCTCACAGAAAGAGAAAGCCAAAATTTTGGAAGTCAACACCACAGACATCCATCTTCAATCTATATTTCTGTCCTTCTGTACAAATTACAATATAAATATAAAAAAATAAGAGTAATGAACCATCTCTCCTTGGCAGCAAACTCCATGATACTAATGTTGTGAGAATGCAAAATAAGGAGAAACAATAAATATTCTGAAAAGTGATTACTAAAACATGCATATCACAAATTTTGAAGCAAATTCTGTGAAGTTGACAAATAATAAACCTACCCCACACGCATGCCTTCTTCTATGTCAGTTGGGGAAACCTTGTCGCCCAGCCCAACAACAAACTGCAGTTGAGAAAGTGGAAATCAAATCAAGTCCCAGTGTTAAAAGCATGCTCAGGGTAAAATGTTACAGATAATCCATAAAAACTTGAGTTCTGGCATGTTTTCCAGGAATAAATATAAGAGACAAAGCAATTACTGAAACACCAAGAATCATTAAAAAAAAAAAAGGAGAAGAAGAAGAAGAAGAGATTGTCCTGATTCAAATTCAGGGTAAACCCAAGCTTAGAAAGGAAAAACTTCAAAAATGGGACAACGTGAAATGATAGATTTCCTTATGCTTTATTAAGGAAAATCTCACATTTTAAACCTAAAGTAAAGGAAGAATTAAGAATAAAAGTATACCTTTGCAATTTGCTTAACATTTATAACGTACTTGGCATCTTCAGTGTTTGGATTGATGATCTTCGTGCATCTTGCCACCTGATTGACAACCATGTCAATGCTTCCAGATTATATATGTACAAAATCTCACTGCCGAACAGAACCTGAAGTGAAAGACACACCTGCAGAGGCTGCTCCTCCTGCATCATTTGCTTATCGGACACTAGATCCCACTGGCTTGGTGCAGCTAGACCAGTGTCAGACTCCTTTATGCCTATAGAATAATACAGATCAACATTACAAATTTAAGTATTCAGATATTTTGCAACAGTTAGTCCGTGCGGTAAAGACAATGAACAGAAAGAAGAACATATCTCAAGTTTTTTTTTTTTTTGGATAAGAGTCATTATTGATCAAATGAAACTAGGAAATGCCCACATATATTAAGTTGTAACGCACATACAACATTTAGAAAAATGCATAAGTAGCATATTTTGATAACTGAAAAGAGTTTATGTTAAACTAACAAATTTTAAGATCACCAAGTAGGCTGATACCAGAAATCATCAAAAGGTCCTATGATGCACTAAGTAAACCTCAAAGCAACTCATCAGGCAGTTCTTAATTTTCCACATCTTTTTCACATGTACTTTATCAAATTAGATAACATTTTGTAGTGTGCACATGCAAGATTATGCTACACAAAATTTTAAATTATCACCTGTGTATAAATTATACCAATCCCTTCACAAGTCAATTGAGAGAGAGAGAGAGAGAGAGAGAGAGAGGGAAGCATACCACATAGATCATTGACCTTCTTAGCCATTTCCTTGATTTCTTTCTCTACTTTCTTGATACCTGTAGAATAGGGACCTAAACCCTGCACAGAGCATTAAGATTAGTAAAACTAATGTCCAAAAAAATCATAAACAAATTCAATCTTCTGAAATATTGGAAAAAGAGAATGTGAGTGGGAGGGAAGAAGAAGAAGAAGGGGGGGGGGATTACATACACAATCAACTCATACATAACTAAACTGAGGTATGCACATTTTAAAAGGAAACGGAAGGAGGGAAGCCCCTGAATAGATTCAACAGTTGAAGAAATTAAGATGATATGTTCTGGGTTATGCTGGTCCTGGATTAAAAGGTTGCATACTATTATCATCAGTAAGATTGCACTTAACCATCCAGGAGGATATTAAATGCAAGTTTTCAGATGAACTTTTCTACTTTTCGGATGAAAGAAAAAATAGCAACTTTACCAGCGAATGTGTTACTTGTGATTAAGCCCAGGTAAAAATACAATGAGGCAGAGCAAAATCTATCATAGAGTCCAAATAAACTTCAGTTCTAAGCTCAATAAACCTTTTCCCTCTCCTAAAATTTTTCTCTCCGTACAACTTCCTTTTTCTGTTTTTGATTTCCCGTCGGTTGTGGTTACTGAGGGTGGTTGTCGATGGTGGACGGTGTTTGGTCCGCTGAATGACCTTCATGGGGATGTGTCGAGAGGTTTCCATTGATCAGAAATTTTTTACGTTTAAGAAGAAAGCGAAAGGTGGTGGAGAATCACTAAGAGAAGTTGCCAAGTAGTGAACTCCATTTCAGTTGATGGTGAAGCTTTGGGGTGGTTGTGCTCTGCCGTGCGGGAATGTGCAGCCTCGTTGGGAAAACCTGAGTTTCTTAGAACACATTGCAAAGGCAGTAAGGTGTTAGTATTACAGAGGGGACGTAACCTCAATGGGCGTTTCTTCTCCCTCTTAGAGTATAGCCTTGAGAAGAGGAGAGGTTTAGTAGTAGTTCTGGAAAGATGGAGGGGCAAGGAGTGGAGGAACTTCGAGGCTACCCTGAAGGAGCTCCTTCATCTTCCCTCTGCTCCAAGTGGTCGAAACAGGGATGGGGGGAGCTCGGCACTGTTTCAGCAAGTCGGCAGCAAGCCGACGGAGGGGGGAGAGGCCGATGCTGTCAGGTCATATTGCGAGGTCCTCCAAGGGCCGAAAAAGACGTCTCAAGTCACGAAAGCCAATGGGAGTGCTCAACGATGAGTCAAGCGAGTAGGGGGGAAGGCAGGGATTTGTTTTCTCCAAATGAGGAAATATTGATGCAGATGCTGGCAGGCATGGAGGCAACGGGTGGGGGATTTATTAGAAGATATTCTGAAGCTTAAACTGTGCGTTAAGGGAAAGGGGGTGATGCTCTCGGGCTTGGGCCCAGATTTGGGCCAAACTGGTGAAAGGGGAGGGGCTTTAGAACGAAAGGCTACTGGGTTTGGGCTAAGCCAGAGACCAGGCCCATCTCCACCCACTGGTTCTTAGGGTTGATCTGGAGGGGACTGGGCCATCGAAAAGGGTTGGGCCATGCCAAACTGCAGGCCCACATATTGTCCGATGAGAGAAACTTGCGTCCGACATTTCGGACCCGACATAGGGCATGTGCCCTCCACCTACAGTGACGAAAAGAAACCTGCCAGACCCCACTCCAGTACAGAAAGTTTCGCCGGCCACCGGTGAATAGATTGGGAGGCCAGCGCAACCATCTCGACAGGAGGAAGCCGAGGCTGGAGAGATTATTGAAGACCAACAAGACCTGGGTGTTGCATCGGAAATCCCTGAGTTGAGTTGACAGGAGGAAGTTGAGATGGAAATACCAGAGGCGTCATTTCCAGTGGGGGAGGTGTCCTCTAGAGAGTTGGTTTTATGGAAGGATGTCAGGATTGACCTCGGGGAATCCTCATCTGAGTTGAGTCGGCAGTGCTGGCTGGCCGTAGCACCAAAATCACAGATGATGCTCTTTACCTAGGCAGCCAAGAGTGAGAGGAAACTGAAGTGGAGAAGGCTTTAGTGGGGGGCATTCAGAATGAGTTCGAAAGCCCCACCCCACTTTGTGCAATCCCTTCTTGTTCAGTCCCCTCGAATTGGGTGCTGAGGAAGGTGGCGAATCTTCAGCCGTGGCTAGGGATCTCTATTGCAAGGTATGAGGAGCAATTTAAGGCTCTCTTGGCGACTCTTGATTATAAAAAAGATCGGGAGTCTAAACGGTTGACGTGCACCATTAAATATGACAAGGAGGGCATGTTGGGCGAGAAAGGGCAAAAGGTTGGGGGAGTTGCTTAACTCATGAAACCTAGAATGCTATCGTGGAATGTGAGGGGGGTCAATGATGTTAATAAACGACTTCGCATTAGATCCCTTCTCCATAGTTGGAAAGTTGATATTGTGTGCCTTCTAGAGACTAAAATGCCTATTGTTGATAGAAGCATTATTCGCAGTCTATGGAGTTGTGCATTTGTGAGGTGGAGCTACTTAGCTTTTGGGGGGGCCTCAGGTGGAGCGTTGCTGATGTGGGATAAGAGTGGTTGATGTTGTAGAGGAGTGCACTGGTTTCTTTTCCATTGTCGCGTTTTTCAAGAACATTGAAAATGGTTGGGAATGGGCTCTTGCAAGAGTGTATGGGCCCAATGTTGATAGAGACAGCTGTTCACTGTGGGAGGAGTTGGTAAGTGTGTATTCTTTATGGGAAATCCCCTGGGTTGTGTGCGGGGACTTCAATGTTGTCTGCTTCCTGAGTGAGTGGGAAGGGCCTCGTCTTTGACTAAGGCAATGGAGGACTTCTCAAAGTTGATTTCTGACCTTAATTTGATCGATCTTCCATTAGTAAGGGGACCCTATACGTGGTCCAATAATCGAGGGGGTCTATGCTGGACAGATTCCTAATCTCTTCATCGTGGGAGACTCAGTTTCTAGAGTAATGTCAAAAAAGATTGCTTCGAGTTTACTCTGACCATTTCCCCATTTTGTTAGATTGCGGAGGCATTTATGGGGGCAAAGGTAATTGAAAAAATCAAGTTCCAACACATTGTGCCATTATTACGGCACAACACATCAAATACAACAGCATGTTGGTTATCCACTAGGCTGAAAACTCTTGGAAAAATAGAATGTAGGGGCCTCTCTCCGCACCATTTATCAAGCCAAAAACTTATTCTTGTACCATCACCATCCTCAAATTTTATGTGTGTTGCAAACCCCTTCCACCCCTTTCGAATGAACTTCCAAAGACTCACTCCGTATGGCCCTCGAACCTCCTTAGTGCTCCAGCCACCCCATTCACTTTCATACTTCCCCACCACAACCATTCTCCGCAAAGAGTCATCTTCCAAGTGAAATCTCCACAACCACTTCCCTAAAAGTGCTTTGTTAAAAATGATCAAATTACGCACCCTCAAACCACCCACCTCCTTTGGGCTACACACTTCATGCCATTCCACTAGATGAAATTTGTGCTCTTCCCGCAAACCCCCCCACAAGAACTCTCGAAAAAGTTTTCCAATTCAATTGGCCACCCCCACCGGAATAGGGAAGAGAGAGAGGTAGGATGTGGAGAGGTTGGAGAGGGTACTTTTAATGAGGGTTGACCTCCCCCCTTTTGAAAGGTAAAGCCACTTCCACCCCGACAAACATGTTTCCATCTTGTCTACTACACCATCCCAAATAGTTGATGCTTTAAAAGAAGCTCCCAAAGGAAGTCCAAGGTACCTCAATGGTAATGCAGCCACCTTACACCCAAACAACTCGGCAAGGTGGTTGATATTTGCCACCTCCCTTACCGGGACCAATTCCAACTTTCCCAAGTTTACCTTGAGACCCGAAACCGCCTCAAAACACAATAGTACAGCCCTTAAAGCTTGGATTTGCCCGCTGTCCGCATCACAAAAAATGAGAGTATCACCCACATACAATATGTAGAGCTCCGGCACCACCTAAGGTCGCCTTTTTCAGGTGGACAGCGGCTCCAAGTACTATTTTGACTGCTGAAAACCAAAGGAAAAGAAGGGTGATTGTAGTGGAATGATGCTATGTGTAAGAAAAGTGGGGAGACTACTGATCACATTTTTCTGCATTGTGACATGGCAAAAGAGCTATGGGATGGAATACTTAGGAGGGCTGATTTGTCGTGGGTCATGCCCAAGAGTGTTGCAGATCACCTAGCAGGCTGGAAAATGTACCATCAATGCGCTAAGATGGCGGTGACGTGGCAAATGATCCCTTTATGCTTATTATGGTGCCTATGGATGGAAATAAATGAGAGATGCTTCAACAACAAAGAGAGGACTAGGGGGGAAATCTGGAACTTTTTTGTATCCTCTTTGGTTCAATGGTTTTCTGCTATTGTACTAAAAGGAGGGGATGTTAATGAGTTTTTGAGTTCTTTTCAGCTTGCTAGAGTGTAACTAGGTGGCTCTTTTGTATACCCCATGTGTACATGGGCTTTGCCTAGTTGCTCTCAATCAATAAAGATTATTACTTATCAAAAAATATAAACTTCAGTTCTGAAGAGCATTCTTTTATCAGGAAAATCAAGAATTCGTATATCAATCAGACAGATAAAGAAAGCAAATCAAACCCGGTCTTTAACATGGATCGATATCAGGTAGCCTCATTTTGAATTATTTTTAGCGAATAACATTCGGAACCCAATAACGTTAGAAGCAACGAGGAAAGCATCGAAAAAACCAAAATAGATGATCACGATCCTAAGTAGAATGTCAACATAAAAGTGACGGAGCAATATTGAGAACATCTGAACAGCTGGATTCAGCTTCGACAAAACTAAGAACTGTACTGCCTAAATTAAAAGAAAACCAAGATCCAAAATTAAACCAGAGAGCCTATGAATCAGAGGAAGTTAGAAAAGAGTAAAGACACAACTTAGGGTTTGAGGGAGAAATGGAAAAGTCATACATAAGTTTTAAGAAGAGCAATATCATCCTCGTCAAGTGGACGAGGGTTCTTCTCGTCCTTCAAATCGTCTTCGGGCTCTGGCGCCATACGGATCTGTCGATGCTGTATCTGTGCTTTTCTTGCGAGTGAAGAATAGTTAAAACGAGAGGGCAAATATGTTTTCTGCTACCCATGCCTATTGGCTACTTATAAACGGGCGGTCCGGATGGTGCATCCGGGTCGGTTTTGGTCTTTTATATTCTATTAATGATTTTTTTAGAGTTTTTTTTAAGTGTTGTTTAGATAATAAGATAAGATGATAATTTTTTAAATAGTAATAAGATAATTTGTGAATTGTAGTGAGATAATTTAAGTTGAGTATTTTTTAGATTTTGAAAAAAGAGAAAAAAAATTGAATAAAAAATATTATAAAATTAAAATATTGTAAGAATATAATTTTATAATATAATTTTTGTTTTAGAATTTAAAAAAGTTAGAATTATTCTTAATTTTTAATTTAAAATTTAAAAAGTGTGTAATGATTAGTTTGAAAAGGTTGTAATAATTAATTTTAAAATTTAGTATTTGAATTATACTTGAAAATAAGATGAGATGAAATAAAATAAGATGAAATTTTTGTACTAATCTTATAACATGCCCTTATGGCTTAATCGATTAAGCAGCTAAGCTAGAGTTTTGCTATATGTAAATTGATCGAAAAATGTTAAATGTATTTAATAAAAAATTTATTTGTTATATGTAAGTGATTGATATATTAAAAATTAAAAATTTTAATTTTTTAAAAAATAATAAAATAGATCCTGTAAATAAAAATATAATACATATAACACTACTCAAATGAATATATTGACATATCACTTATAATAAGATCCATTATATCTTTTAAGTCAAACACCTATCGTTTTTTAACATAACTAATATAAGAAACTTACACATCAATAATGTGTTGGATGTGTAAAATATAAAGCTCATAACTAAATTTTCTCACTAAGCAAATCAAGTTTTTGGTTGGACCCTTTTTAATGCCAGGAGACTAATCTTATTCACAATCTACGAGCTCTATTTAGCTGATCATGTACGTAAGAGGGAAATTCTACTAATAATATGTCAATAATAATTACTTTTTAAAATTAATATAGACATTGATTCCTTCTTTTGCCAATAATAGTGTCGGTATTTAGGACGCTTTGATCTAAGATGGCCTTGTATATTCAAAATTTATTCAATCCCTCACAGAGTTTACAATATGGGGCACAGTTATTTTACTACCCAATATTGAAAAGGGGCCAAAAAAATAAAATTAGGACAACGTACTTCGTTTCCACTAAAATGAACTCTGAACATGTTACATTTCAGAGGGCAGATATGACAACGTTAATTACATAAAATCCCTGTATTTTAGAACATCATTTGTGTTCAAATCAAAGACCTTGCAGATGTCCAAAATGGTACATTTGCTGAGACCGTCATGCCCATCTCCACGATGAACAAGTTCCTCAAGTTCCTTTGACGGCTGCAAAACCTAATTAGTAATTACAAAGAAACATAAAAACATTGTTTTTATCAAATGCCGCCCCAACAAAAATCCACATCAGTTGAATCTTTCCAAATATGTGTGTGTTTAGCAGAACTGTCCCATTCAAGAAACAGAAAATGCAATTAATCAACTTTAGTTGGCATAAAAAGAGCTCGTTTGGTTTGGTTAAATCCAAGATAATGTACAAAATGGGGGTTAATTCAGTTTTTAAAATTTTGCCACTTGGAAAATCCAAACCAAGCAAGCATAGTTGGCATATCAAGAGCCCCTTTGGTTTGGTTAAGTCAATGTTTTGAACAAAAAGATAGGCTCAACGTATCCATGGACCATAGTCAAAGCAACAAAATAAAGGTTAACAAAGAGAGAGGTGGGGATAACTGGTGTAAATACTAGCCATTACATGTGCCAGAGAAGTTCTTCAAGCAATTGTATTCTGTTAAATCAATACCCCCATTGAGTACCAAAAAGCGCCACTTCCTCACACAATCGTATTTGAATATACTAAGTCGATGACATGATAACTCAGTATATTCTTATAATCTATCAATATGCAAAACTCTGTATCCACAGGCTCAAAACTAAAAGGCAGTTTTTGACAGTAAATATATATATATTTTTTTTTTTGGGCACAGACCACGAAAGACAAATGTAGAGTTTTTTGCTATGACTGATCTCAGATACCAATCAAAATAGCAACCTGGTTATCTTCACCATATCAGAATGTGTAATTTAACTTACCCATGGAAAACCATGCGAATTAAGGATTCCATGAAGAGAGTCACCATGCTTAGCCTCATTCCCGTTCCCTGTAGTAGAGTTTATACTTGAAGAACTATCTGAGACAAGCTGAAGGAGCTTCTCACTTCCCTAAAACATTAGTATTAAGAGACAAAAAAGATGGGATGAAAATGATGTAGTTTAATAAATAATACAATGGCAGGACACAAAAAAAGCTGATGCTAGGGCCAACAACACCATCCTACAGAGAAAGACAAACTATGGGCAAGGCAAATAATATAAACCAGACAGTCACCATCTAAAGGTACAACAGTCACATATATCTTTAAAAAGAACAAGGCCATGGTTTTTTTTATGCCAATTCAAAGTACATTGTTTTACATCCTCTGCCAATCAACTTGAAACAGATGGCTATCTTTACTAGTGCATTTCAGGGGAGGACCCAAGCATCGGCTTGGGGGGCTTCGAAATTGGAAAAATAAATATATCTTAAAACTTAATTTTCAAAGGTTTTAGTGAAGGTAGATTCCATTAAAAAAATCCCACCCCCAACGAAGTCTTTATAGTTTTGCCTCCCACCAAAAAAACAAATCATATTTTCTAATTTTGCCCCCTGAGTGCATTCATTAACTCCATTTCACATTTTAGATTGTCCAAAGCTTATTTTTACAGTGTTCACATACATAAAACAAACCAGGTTCCAAGTTGCAATATAAGTAGCATGTACACACCTGAAGAGCTCGCCAGTGAGAATAAGTGCGGAACAAAACCCAAAAGAATGGAATGTTGGGCAATGGTAAAACCTATAACAGAAACAAGAAGTAGAACAAGTAAGAAAGGCATTGTGATACAATGGGAAAATTGATTTGGATATCAAGCTATATCAATGCATATAGCTTCAAAACTTGAGAATCCAAATCACAGTAAAGCAGAGTTGACATTTCAAAGTGAAACACATACGTACAGTAAACACAGTTGTCAAAGGAAGCAATGTAACTGAACCATAAAAGTACTTCTTGTGGATGATAGTTCCCCTGTAAATCAGATAACATTTCAAAATCAATGTTCTGCCACTTAGAGAGCCAATAAAATCCATAGAAATCAAATACAGTTTAAACAGACCTATAAGAGATATATATGAATATATCTAAGCATCAATGAGCTTTTTGTTAGTTCTGAGGGTCATTATCACAGAAGCTTTACTAATGGACCTTAATATTGTTCCCTGCATATTTGTTTCACTCCTATCATCCATGCCATTGGATATTTTTTGGGGTAAGAAAGCAAATAGAAAATAAATAATCATAGATCCCCCCCCTCCCAACGTTATTATATCAAAACCAGACCACTCCAGGAGGAATATGTCCTGAAGAGAACTCAAGAAATATTAATATAGTCATCTTCCAACACAAACCTATGCCATTAGACGTGATGGCCAGAATTATGAAAAAATCACGGAAGCCTCTGAGAAAATAATATGCTGCAATATGAATATAGCAGCAATATGCAAGATGGTCCCAATATGCTTATGGAGGTGCATTTGGAGGGAAAGGAACGACATAAGCCTCGAAGATCGAGAGAGATCAATGGAAAAGCTTAGGAAATTGTCTTTCAATACTTTACTTCATTGGTCAGTTGTAATTGATTCCAATGAAATGAGTTTCCATGAATTTCTTGCATCGCTGAACTAGCAAGCCAAAGCGACAACTCGTCTTGGCTTCACATGATTAGTGTTGTACCCAATTCCATTTCATTGCTCTACAAGATGGCTCTTCACAAATGATGAGTGTTGTAAAACACTTCGAATGGTTTGAGACAGACTGCAAATGACATCCTTAGTTTGGCGCATATGTAAAGATTTTCTCCTGCTGACATAATCATCTTATTTGCTTAATCTTTTGCAACAACTTACATAGTCTTCTCTAAAGACTCAATTTTGGGGAAATGTTCTTTGGGGACCAGGGAGGAGGACAAATTCATCAGAGCATAGAGCCATCATAGCATATTCATTCAGAAGATCCAAGGTCAGCCCTGCTTCATTGTCACATTTTCCAGCAATGGAAAAACTAAGGGGTGAACAAGAATAGCCGGTAAAAGAGAATTAGTGTTGCCTCAAAGATGGAAAAAACTTTAAACTTTGTACTTATTAGATGGACAAGAAAAATAAGGAAAAGAAATTACCTCATGGCAATCTGTCGTAATCTTCGCCGCACAAGCCGTGCATTTAAACTGCAAGAATGAAAAATATTGTCAACATGGCAGAATTACAGAAAATAAAAAATGTGCAAAAGACGAAGCCCTAGGCCACTTACTTTTTCCAAATTACATCCTTCTTCAGATGAGATGTCACCAGTGATGAAATAGAGAAGAATCAAAACCATGACAAAAATGTAAAATTGGATAGGAAAAAAAATCTTTTTTTTTTTATTCTTCTTTCTGATTTGACACCAATGCAAATGGAATTTTTTTTTAACCTTCTGATAGAGCAACAAACGCAAATGACTGGTTTAAGTGAGTAACGAACAATAGGTTATAATGCTAGAGCAGACCATCTAAAAACAGAGTGAAAATAAGAGTAAAGTACTAAAGCGATAAGCTTTTTGTTGAATTAAAAAAGTTAAGGCAAAGCGTAACAAAGGAAAAAGGCGAAACCTTAACGGGTAGGTAACTTCAACATTTGTGACGTCCTTTGTTATAGATTTGAAGAAAATCTCAGAGGGCTTAACTCGCGCCAAAAGCCGCAGTCCCAATCTAAATTATATACTAATAAACAGTGAGCGACGAAAAACAAAACATTAAAATTCCAAGTGCAGTAAAAAGGAAAAGGAGAGAAGCTCACCCGTGAATCTTGTTCTTGATAGTTCCTTGAGGCGCTTTCTCCAGACCAACCCAAGCTCTATTCATCTTCAGAATCCACCAATAATAACAATATTAATCAGTATTTCGCATCACTAGCAGACGAAGATGGAAGATAGAAAAGAGAGGAGAAGACCTTGAGAGAGACGAAATCGATGAGGAGTTCGGCATTAGCATTGAAGGGCTTGGGATTGGAGGAGATATCCCGCCACAGATCTTTCAATGTGGAAGGCGTTTGAGAAGAATCGGAACCGGAAGAAGAAGAAGAAGAAGAATCAAGAGAATGATTAACGGATCTAGAGAAGCACCAGTTCCTCCCTCTGATAGGGAACACCACTAATCTCGCTCTCATGCTTTGTTTTTTTCCTTTTTCTCTCTCTTTTTCCTGAACTTCCCTGTTATACTCCCCTTAAACCCTAAAGGCTAACGTATTGTCAATGGTCTCATTCAAAATTCCGATTCTCCTTTGATAGAATTAATAATGGAGTAGAATCAAAAGGAAAGGATATGTGATTCTGTATATAGTATATTCCAAGTCAACAATCAAAGGCTCTGGCTTGTTGAGACGTTCGGTACAGCTGCCAAGAATGCAGTAAGAAAACCCAGAAGAGAGATAGAGAGGGGGTTGTGGGGAAGAAGCGGCGAGCGGGTGTGTCGAGTGGGTGAGTGACGCGGATACCGGTGGAGGGAAGTTAAGAAGCGGTCTCACCAATCTAATTACGGGTTTCTCCAGTGGGAGTCGTGTGTACTGTGTACTGTGTAGGATGAGTCAGTTCCACGTGGGGGTTGTCTTTCTGTCTACCAACTCTTTGCTTTCTCCCAAGGGCCCAACCCAATCGACAAATAAGAATAATAAATGGAATTAATTTATATTGGGTTGTTCTATAAAATCTCTTTCATTTTATATATTATTATTATTATTTAATTATTTAATTATTATTTTAAATTTATTCTTTTTAAAATAATTTTATTTATTATTTATATATTAAATATTTAATAAAAATAAAATAAAATAAAATAAAATAAAATAAAATATAGTGAGTGAAAGTTATATAAATAATAAGAGATTGTATAGATTTTTTCTTTTATATTATTATATTTATATTTATATTTTCAAGCAGGTGTATAGCATACACAATAAAGTATTTACGCTGATTCAATTAAAAAAAAAAACAATAAAGTATTTACGCGATATAATTTGATTTGAAATATAAACTTGATCGCCAGTACCGTTTCTCTTCATTAAAAGCATTAATTATGCACAATCTTTTTTACTAGCCCATCTTTATTTATAAATCAGTTAACATAAGTTCTAACATTTTAATTTTTCCTGTATTGAGGTTGACAACAAATAATGTATCTGCAACGATTTATAACTTGTAGAACTCATAATTTTTAAATTGGAAATTACGACCCCATGATGAACCACTTCGGCCTTAGCATTGTGATTCTTTTCGCGTCCAATATCCAGGAAAAATAATCCAGAAAACTATTATTCCAAGCAATGAAACAGCAATTTTTGCAACCCAAATATTGATTTCAATGTGAAAAGGGGGGAGGTACAGAGGATAGATTTACAAGCACCATTTGCCCACGCACATATCATACTCGGCCAAGGCCACAGCATCATCAAATGAAACAAGAAAAAAGAATGCTATTATCATACACTAGAATAAAATGTTAACAAATTTTAAACCAACTATCGTGCAGAGGTACATACAGATATAGCCTCTCTTTTTAAGACTCAAAATCTCGCACCATTTCTGTATCTTCTTTCATTCGTTTTCTGCCACAAAGTTTGGATCTTCACCTTGGCAGAGGTACTCATCACACCGAGATGCCGAACCCCAGTCTTTTCGCAGTCGCAAGATGTCCTCCGTGAATGTTGATCCAGGGGCTCCAATGAATACACTAGACATTGCGCAGATTGTCTTATCCAGCATAGCTTCCACCTTCAGTATGAAAATCCAGAAAATGGATGTAATACATGGATTTCAGTGACAACCATGACTGCTAAGATCATTAGGTTCAAACAATTTCTTTGCACCCAAGCTATATAATTATACCAACAGGAAGAGAAAGAAGCATAATTTCTTTTATAAGTAAAAAAGAAGCTTAATTCACCTGAGAGTCATCCTCAAGGCCATGTCTGTACAACAAAGCATCCCATTTTTCAGCCGAACTATGAGGAGGCCTTTTAACAAGTGGGACAGCCTTCCCTCCAAGCACAACTAGTGACTGCAACAAACTAGTTTCACTTTCAGCTGCATCAGTTGAAAGATAAACGACTGGTGCATTTGCTTTTTCAACTATTCGAGTGATGCAATCCGCAGCTTGAGGAATGGGGAAAAAGCAACTGGGGCTTTTAGCATTGCTGGAAAATTAAACAAGATTACAGGTACTGAGATGGTAAAATTTTTCATAGCAACCATGCATAATCGCATCCATATACAGCATGCAAATAAAAAGTCACATTTGCTCAAAAGCTAGTCCTACCATCCAAGCATTCAAAATGTGACTTAAAATTGGAGTATGAGCAAATATTGCTTTTACATTATTCACAAAATATGATATATTGTCATATAATTGCATATGTAACTCAAACACGGAATTTCTCTCTCTCTCTCAAGAAAGGATAAGGGTACATCTGACCTAAGGAAGGGATGGCAATACCTACAACAAGATATGCATATATGATAAACAAGATGCAAATCACCAGCAAATGCTTACATACTGCACATCTGCCTTTCCTCAGATCCTCGTAAACTAGGATTAACTGGCACATACTGTGCGTACAATGAATAACCATAGCTAGTAGGCAAAAATGAGAAACTAAAACGCTATATTTGTTATGCAAGTGGGTAAAAAAAGGAGGTAAGCAAATTGAATTTCACGATTAAACCGTTTTTTGTTACCGAACAATTGCAACATATGCATAGCTGTAAGAAAGCCACATACTTCAACGATGTCACTCAGCAAACATACTGTGACAAACAAACATCACATTTGGACACTGGACAGGGAAAACGTAGACACACCAGAACTTTAAGAAGCCGTGTCTCCGAAAGTGAAGTGCTACGAAGCTCTTTCCCAAGAATGTCTGAATAAATCGCTGTGCGGTATGTAAAATAAGACGACTTGGTTCGATTAGCGTCTTGCATTTGTGAGCAAGTGGCCCACCTGGCTGCATCACCCAATCTTGCTCCACATCCGCATAGAAAATGTCTCCAATCGCAAATACATCGTCATTCGAAGAGAACTTGGACTGAACATCTTGAACAGTTCTCTTGTTTGGCTTCTTAATATCCTCAACCCAAGCAGGCTCAGGGTTCCCCATCGAAATTCCCAACGATTTTAGCTTCTTAAGGTGCTCCTCATCCACATAACAAGGCTGAGGCAGCGAAAAATAACATTTAAAACTATCTATATGCATATGATTCTTTTTAGCCTCGGAAAACTCCTCAAACGAAACAACCACCTTTCTCCCAAAGCATTCATTAATATGTTCAATATCCAAGACCCTATTGTACTCGTAATCCACTTTGGAGCTCGGAATGACCAAAACCCGGTCAAGCAGAGCCGCAAAGAACATGTGCTTCTCCAAGCAAATCAAATGGTTGGACATCTGCCCGGACAGGCAAATTGCGAACAAGTATTTATTTGATTTCGGCTTCCACTCAATGGTTCTTCGCTCATTCATCTTCTGGTCCACCTTTCCACACCTACCGAAACCATAACCACCGCTTAGACTGGGGTCCTGAAAATCGGATTGGAACTCGGACAAGTTCCCGTATCGATGGGACGACAAGAGAACCTGCTGAATCTCTTTATTCAAGGAAAGCTGCTGGAGTAGGGCAGATTTAAGATCTTCGAGCAATGCGGTCGACTTTACAAACGAGTGGTTCCCGGTTTCCAACTGGGAGTCATTCCATAAACTGAAAAGCCCTAGTTGCTGTTGTCTCAACAAATAAAGAGCGCGCAATTCGGATTCGCGCATGCGGTCGAATCTGAGGCCGGAGGGGAAGAGGTTGCGGGTGGAGAAGTAGAGCACGAGGATGAGAAGAGGAAGGAGGATTGCGAGTAGGTACCTCTTATTGAAATGGAGGTGGAATCGCCGCCGCATTGTGGAGTCCAAATCGTCAATGTGGAAGGGCGATCGAGTAGTGGGAGGGAGGTGCTTGACGTCGTCGCTCTGCGGGATCAGGTTCTCGCGGTCGTCCTCTTCGTCCGACGACGAACCTCTCTCCATTTTCGCTTTCGCTTTTCTTTCTTTCTTTCCCCAAAGTCACTGACCGAGTGACGACGAACGCATTAGAGAATCACCGGAGTATCAAAGCGAAAGGGAATTGTGTTCGTTGAGATGTGGAAGAATCATTTGAACGCACTGAAATTGATGTAGTTGACCACAAAACTGTTTGATATATCTCGTCGTAAGGATTCGATTCGAGATCGAGAAGGTGAGGAGTGTTGGGGAAGAAAGGAAAGAAAATAATGATCGAGTTTTTGTGTCGGTGGAGGAAAATGACACGTTACCGGCCCACCTCACAATGATGTATAGCCCATTTTTGGACGACGCCTCAACCGGTGGTTGTTGGCCCGGACCGACCCGACTCTAAATACAATAACTATAATCGGACGGATCAAACCATCGGAAAGGATACCCGAACAACATCATGTCTAATTTATTTTTACAAATGAGATGAATTGAAATCAAAATTAAAATTAAATATAAAATAATATTTTATTAGAATATTTTTTTTTAATATTATTTTTATTTTAAAAATTTTCAAAAATTATAATAATTAGATAAGATGAATTGTAAAAATTATAATAATTAGAAATGAGACTCCAGATGCTAATCCAAATATCTGATCATTCCATGATTCTTACTCCCAATTGATTCAAAATATTAGTTGTACCAGACTTTGTTGCTGTTGTGCATGTCTCCCTCGTCAGCTAAAGGGAGCCTATTCAGGGAAATATCGGGTTGATATGAATACTTGACTCTAAATATCGTTTTCTCGTATAGGATTTGCTTTCGTCCTTTCATCGTATTCCTCTCCACATGTTCAGTCTTTTATGTCGAGCTTCTAACTAATCTACGTTCGTGTTGATACTAATATTGCAGACTGCAGTGGCCTACTTTATAAGATAGAAAGGTTGTAGTGTAGAAAACTTGAAACAGCCTCGAGATCAAGACTTGCATTGTACATTCATATGTATTTATGATGTTTCTTGCGCTAACACTTTGTCTTCCCCACTTCAATGAGCCTTCCACGAACCCATTTTTTTATTACAGCAACTGACTCAGAACGTGTTTCCTCTTTCAGAGACTCAACTTTGTCTCCATTTGGTAGAGGACGTCTTCCATAGTCACCATGCTGGTTTAGTTCTGGTTGTTCATGGCGATTTATTGAACCTGATTGCTTCTTTCGACTCTCAAAACTGAAAGGAGACGAACCAGAGCAACTGAAGCTAGTTGGGAAAAGTTCATCCTCACCGTTCGGTAGATCATGCAAGGCAAACTTGTGAAAGTTGAAGTCCTTCTCCCTTCTTTGCACCATTGGGGCTACAATTACTTCAATTTTTTCACTCCTATCCTTCTCAACCTGGTCAATTAGTCCTTTTGAGGCAACTGAAGGGTAACCACCATCCTCATCGGAAGTGTTCTGACCAGTCTCTATGGATTTGATCAATTGGATTGCTTCAGCTATAAGCTTTCTGGTTTCCATCAGGGAAGCTCGAGCAATAGGGCTCTTCATTGCAGCAACCTCAAGGGCCTTGGCAGCCTTCTCAGCTTCAATAATCATTAGCCTGCAGTTTGCCACAAATTAAACCTAGAGTTCCAAGAATTTCGAAGTAGCTAATCAAATGACAATCAAAGAATGGAAATACATTGATTTTCGATGCAAATGGGTTGATCAGACTGATTTTTATTTTTTTTTTTATTTTTTTTTTTTGGGAGGGGGAGGGGAATGATAATTTAGTATGAGAACAGAGACATGAACTTACCTTGCTCGTTCAACAGCTACAGTTTTTTTAGTTTCTGCAGCTGCCCTCTCTGCTCTAATGTTTTTTATCATCTCCAGCTTAGAACTCGCCAAGGGATCTTTGTAAAGGGGTGCACTACTCCTCAACCTTAATTGTTGATTTTGGATTTTATTCTCACCCATAGAAGAATTATTTGTTGCACAATCTCTTTTTTTTGTGGGGCTCCTTCTAGGCGTCTTTATACCATTACTTGACCTTCTCTGTGGCTTTCTTTCAGCATCAGCAGGTATCCCAAAATGTTTAGCCAAGCCAGAGCAGACTCGATCACGGTAGTCCTGATAAAATGAAGGAAAACTCAACCTTGAGAATAAATTTATCAGGTGTACAACTCATACCACAAAAGCATAACTCTATGAAGTAGAATTGGTAACAAGAATCAGTTTCAGTAAAAAGGGGAACTTGGCTTCTATGGAAAACTGAAAGATTTAGTCCAAGTCCGGAGTACCCCAAAATTTTGAGCCGAAACCAATCGGTTACTATAGATGATTGACATAAGGAAGAACACAAGATTGATGTTGAAGTGGGACATAAGGTTTGTAGAAACTATAACTCATAGTTGTCTAGCTCAAATGCAATCTAGACGTTGAAAAGGGAACATATTTTTAATTGGGAAGAGTTTTGAAAATACAAGTTTCTACTATATTTTTTTTAACACTTAAAAGGATCTTGTTTTTTGCTTGGACACGCGGGCAATGTCATGAAAATCAGCCTTTAGGTGTATCTATTGTATGCTCACTTGGATTGTACCTTTGCGCGTTTTAGTGAAGTTTTATACTTATATATATATATTCTACAGCGTGAAACTCAGTTTTATAGGATCAGCAAGAAAAGATGAACTTGGTCAAATCATAGAACTTAATTTAAGTGCTAGATGCACCAATTCTAATCAGTTGATTGCAAATTTGCAATAACAAGGCTATTTGTTTTGAGAAGTCATATTGAAATAGAAGTATTATTGACTGGTTTTTTTATTGGTAACAAAATAGAGGTGTTATGGATGTGCGAAGTCTTTCACTTGTCACACAATTTTTTATGGATAAGACAACTATTCTTTTCCAGCATTCTTTTTCAGAAAGTTAGGATACAGTTTAATAAATGATTTCTTCATAAAATTTCTAAGATAGAGCAGTCAAGGCCATCAAGAAATAATCTAATAAGACCTGGCAAGTAAGGTTTATGCAGAAAACATGAATCATGGAACTTCTTCTAGACACCATGTTACCTACTCACAGGATTAGCCCATTTTGCGGATATTGCTTCTGAAATTTTCCGCCTTTGCTCAGGGGACATAGTTGCTCTCTTGCTACCATTTAGCCTAGCCATCATCTTCCTCTGTTCAACACTCTCTAACCACTCCTTCTTGAGCTGTTCATCTAATATCTTGTAGGAATCCCACTGCAGCTCTTCCTCACCAACTAAGCCTCGTTTTGCTGCTTCTGTAATTAGATTCTGCCACTCAAAGCAGCAACTTTCCTGCACTGCCAGCTTCCTATGTCGCCTTTGCCACCCCAATCGAACTCCAACTGCAATTTTCACCCTTGTCTCTGTGCTGTACAATCAAATAAAAGAAATAGAAAGTACAACATTATGAAATGGCATGGTGGGGCATAAGACAATAGAAATTCATGCTCGGAATCCCTGTCATAGTCATTAAAGACTGGGGATTCTGCCAGGGTTAAGAAAATGTTCATGGTAGACTAAAATGCTAAGAAACAGAATGGTATAAGGCCAACCTCTGAGCATGTCCTGGGTTTCTTAATTTCATTCTGACCTGCACGACCAAATTTTGTTAAGAGAAAATCACTTCTAAACTATCCAAATGGACTGTAGTAATGACAATACCAACATCTCTTTTTCTCATCCACAACAAATGCATAATATGTTTGACACCTCATAATAAATCTCGCCCTTCATATCCAACTCTTTGGATTGGCCATCTAACTTATTGGATGACCCAAGGAGGCTACAGACTAAAAACAGCTTATTCCAAATATATAAGGATGCTACAGTGGGGGGAAAAAGTCAATTTGGACAAACCCAAGATGGCTTATCAGGTCAAAAAGAGAAAACGCAAATAAAATATTCTGAAAGATATTAGACAGTTATCTGCTTACGATTTTCTCGTGGTGTGTACACTGGTTAAGTATTAGTCTAGCATTAAGTATTGAACAGCCACCAACTCCTTAAATCAGCACAGAGAATTAGTTCATACAGCATAATGTTGTACTCTTAACCTGACAATCTCATTGCAGGCAGCAAGAAGGTTCAAATTTTCAACAACAAATTGTTGGATATGAGCAAGATTTTGACACCAGCATGTTATGTCATTATAGATTCTTTAGACCAGCGGTAAACTGAAGGGAATTTAAGGCCAAGAGACAGGCCATGCTCCTAATATCTGACATCAGTAGCAAAGCAAAGGGTTGTGAGGGGGCTTTTCAAAGTCACCAACATGAGATTTTCATATACTAGCAAGTTGAAGTTTGTATTCTAAGTAGGGTAAGCCTGTTACTCACCAATTTATATTTAAAAAAAAAAACAAAAAAAGAGAGTTTTAAGTAGGATGGACTGATGATCAATCACCACCCACCATCCATGTATGCCATGAAATGAGTACATGGTCCAGTTAAGCATTTATATGATGAAATAGGTGCAACTGAAAGAGCAAGACTTTAAAGTTGAAAGTTCGACCAAAATAACCGTCTTCATTCTAATCAAACAAAGGTCATTTCAAAAGTACACGTAAAATTATTCTTACACGACATCACCTTAGGATCCTGCATTGCAAGCTTTGTTCTCTCTCTAATCCGTTGAATGGTTTCTGCCCAGCATATAGAGATTTGAGCTAATGTAAAACAAATACTGGAAACAGACTGACAAATCCAGAAGCCAAGGCCTATAAATATATAGTTACCAGCAGTGTGTTTCCTGCCTTTGTTCCACGGTGTGTTTCCCTTATTTGCTTTTGATATTCTCAGCCTTCTCGACCTCTCTGTCTCATCCAATTCCTCCGAGTCTTCACTCGAATACTTGAGTTCAATTTTCGGGAGACTTGAATCGATACTAAAGTGTGAAACATCGCAACCCTTTTGTCCATTTTTATTCTGAACTAAACCCTTGGCCTTGGGTTCAAGAGTTGCGACTGCATTGATCAGGAGTCTACTCCTTTGCACCTCAACGTGTTTCACATTTACGTTTAGTTCTTTAGGCAGTCGCAAAGAAGATTTCCAAGCACAGGACAGTCTTTTATCGTTCGCAGAGGTGACCGAAGTTGATGAAATTTTGCCATGTATAAGGGTTTGAGCCCTCATTGCAGGGTAGCAATCTCTGCTAACAGATACAAAAACAACAGTCTCAGTGATTATCACTAACAGGCAAACAGGCAAACTACAAGTCCAGATACCCAACAACCGGGCACGGCGCACCCCTTTGTAAAAAATTGATCTCCCTAAAAAAATTGGCTTTTTTTTTTTTTACGCTTCTTCAAATAGTCATCAAAATGAGAAATAAAGTGAATTGGGATATCAACTAAAAATAAGAAAAACAAAAACTTCAAATAGAACTCATACGGAATTGAATGTGATAATCTTAGATTGAAGATAGGAGAAAATAAAGAAGAAAGAATAAAGAGGAACTCGGGAAAGTAGAGGAGAGAGGAGAGCACCCAGTAAAGGCATAGGCTCTCATTCAGCCAAATCCAGACTCAAATGTCAATAGGCTAGTGAAATTTGGAGACGGCACGGCATTTGTTAAGAAAGCGGACCATTTTCAGGGGGGGTAACCATTGTTTCGATAGGAACACTCTGAGAAAGCCACGCAGCTTGCGGCGTCGGATGACCGATCGAAGAACGATGCTACGTATTAATACGGATTCGTTTGGGGCTTCGGTGGAGCCTAAACACTTCGTTTGGTCTAAAATATTATTTCATTTTAAAATTTTCAAAAAATCAAATTTATTTTCATAATTTACATAAAACATTAAAAAATTATAATAACTAAATAAAACAAAATATTCTATAATCAGACTTAAAATTATTTAAATATTTTTAAAACACTTTACTCATAAAGTTGTTTGAATTTAATTATTAAACTACTTTTAATGAGAAATGTTAGGAGCCTCTTGGAAATTATATTTTGAGGTTTAAAAAGTGTTTTTAAACAGTTAAAAGTATTTTTTTTTTAAATTGAAATTTTTTATAATTTTATTAAAAGCGCTTTAGTTAATTAAAAAAATTAAAAATTAGTTTTTTCAAAAAATATCAAATTGAAACTTTTATTAAAAAACTCTTACAAATAATTATATATTTTTAAAAAATATCGTAACTAATTCTAAAAACATTTTCAGACATATGGATCACAAACAGTAAATGACTTTATAATAGTATAACTCATTACATTAAATTTTAAGTTATAAGCTATAACTTAAAAATAACATTTCTCACTGTAATCTCTAATATACACTAAATTCATTTGTTGTGAATGTATTTCACAATTAGAAATTACTTATATGCTTAAGTTAGTAATGGTAATGATATGGGTGTAAATCTAAATCGGAGAATCGGCCTGGACCGAATCTAACCAGATCGAAAATTTCGATTTTGAATCGGTCTGATCTGTTACCGGTTTTAGAAATTGAGGAACTAGATATAATCGGTCTGGTTCCCGTTTTAA
Organism: Platycarya strobilacea; assembly: GCA_036898215.1. NCBI lineage: Eukaryota > Viridiplantae > Streptophyta > Magnoliopsida > Fagales > Juglandaceae > Platycarya > Platycarya strobilacea. Next base: position 48,610,498 of record CM072545.1, read on the forward strand.
TCATTTTAAGACCGGACCGAACTGAACCGAATTAGACCGGTTCTATTTACTTTTATTTATTTTTATATTTTTAAACATAATTATATAATATATTTTATATTATATATAATAAAATATATTAAAAAATATATTATAATTAGATATAAAATAATGTTATAATAAATAAAAATAAAATTTTAGATTTTAGACTTTTGAAATTTATACTTTAATTTGTGAGATTATTAAACTTGTAAAAGCATATTTTTATTGTAGATTTTTTTATAAAACAATTTTTATTTTATAACAACTTTTTTATTATAGTTTTTTTTTTATATATAACAGATTTTTTTTACTAAAATATATTTTTATAATGGATCACAATTTTTTTACTAAAACAGATTTTTAAACTAATTACAAAAATCATAGATTTCTTTTTTATAAATTTACATTTTATCAAAATTGGAAAACTAAACCAGAACCGGTAAAATCGATGTTTTGATAGTTAATCAAGATGTAATCGATTTTAAAAAATATAAAATCGATAATACTAATTGAGTTCTTAATTTTATTAAAAAAAAAATCGAATTGAATTAATTACATTCTTAAATAATAATGATAATGGTAATGGTAATAATAATGGTAGTTGAATTTCTAGAGTCAAATAATCAGATGATATGAGCTTTCTAATTCATTGGAATCACCCGAAATGACTGTCCCACCCACCATTTGAAATTCGAAGCATTACTTTTTCTCAAGAAGTTGTAGGACCCTTTTGGTAGGATTTCTGTAAGATTATTTTAAATTATATTTTAAATTTAATTTTCAAATATTATTTCTAATTTGATTTTTAAATATTATTTCAAATTTTAAATTATCTATATTTTTTGAAAATTTCTCTAATATATTTTTTTAAATTCCATATTGATTAGACAGTGAAATATTTAATGGTTTATAAGTGAATGTATTTCACTATACATAAAATAAATAAAAGTATAGACACTCTATAAGCGTCATTCAGTGCAAAGTACTAATCGCACACACGCACGCGCGTGCAACACATTAGACACACTAAACGTACTTAGCACTTACGCATCGTCGCAAGTGATGAAATGTTTTTTTCTAAGCGAAATGATGTGTGTGATCACTATTTTGACAGTTGTGATTAACTGTCAATTACAGTTATTTTTGTAACTCTTCAGACAATAACTGTCATATTTTTTTTAACTGAAACGTTATGTCTGATGCTATTGCATCTTTTCGTTCAAAAGGTTAGTATTCAGAATTTGCAATCTGCACACTATATAAACAGTGTTATATCCTAAAGATAGAATTGCTTTTGATTCCCTTTTGCATAACTCTATACGAGTGGGAGGCAATATTTGTCTAAGAAACAGATTAACAATCATCTCACTGTTCTTTTCTTTCAATCTCTATACGTATACTAATTTTTTAACAATTTCTCATTCACCATCGACGGTGGATCCGAATGAATGTAGTACGATCACTATTAAATTAAGGCTTAATTTAGATAATGAAATGAGATATAAATCATTTTAAATAAAAGTTAAAAATTAAATAAAATATTATTAAAATATTATTTTTTAATATTATTATTATTTTAAAATTTAAAAAACTTGATTCGTTTTGTTGAACTCAAGGTTTCAAGGTTCATGTAAATCTATACATGGATTTTGATGATAACAAATGAATTCAAAGAATAAAGGAGTTTCAAGCTCAAGTTGTCTACACAATACAATCAAGCACATCAAGGAACCAAGCATGAGTAAGAAGGGAACAAGTTCACATTAAAATCATAGAGTAATTTTGTAAATCTCTTAAAAATTCGAAATTAGGATTAAGGTTCAAAATAAATATTTTATCATAAAGTATTAAAATACATTTTTCCACATGTGCATGAATATTTTGAAAATTAAATTTGAAAATTTTGAAAGATGATTGATTGTCATCTTTCACATGTGCATGATATGATTAAAGGTTTGAATTTTGAAAATATTAAGATGATTGATTGTCATCTTTTACATGTGCATGATATGATTAAAGGTTTGAACTTTGAAAATATTAAGATGATTGATTGTCATCTTTCACATGTGCATGTTTTATTTGAATATTTTCAAAAGTAGTGGATGCTTTTCTTAACTTATGCAAAAGGTAGATGTCTTTGTTTGAAAATTTTGAAAAGTAAAGTGTGCTTCTTTTGTCATATGCAAAAAGTAAAAGATTAGATTTGAAATTTTTGAAAAATAAAGTGTGCTCCTTTTGTCACATGCAAAAAGTAAAAAGATTTGATTTGAAATTTTTGAAAAGTGAATGATGATATCTTTGACATATGAATCTTTTTAAATTTGAATATGAAGTCTTATATGCCTATAAATAGATCATTTGAGAGCTTCACATTCACAATACTAAGAGCATGCAACATTCATTCAAAGTTTTCATTCTCTCTTCTATAAGCATTGAGCCTTAACCCTTGTTCATTTTAAGAGATATAGTTTGCTCTGTATTGTTTTTATTTCACTCATTGAGGAGTGTTTTCTAATAACCTACCCATTATCAATTCTTGTATCAGTAAAAGGGTGTGTATAACCCTTGTGTGTGTAGAAGGTGTTCTACACGGGAAATAGTTAAATCACCAAGTGTAAGGTGATTGGAAGTGTAGAAGGTGTTCTACACGGAGAATAGTTAAATCACCAAGTGTGAGGTGATTGGAAGTGTAGAGGGTGTTCTACACGGATTCTTTGGAGCGGTACTGCTCAAAGGTGTAATAGGTTTTTATCTCCACCTAAAAGAGATTGAATAGTGGATTTGGGGATCCTCAAGGGGTAGCTTGAGGCGAGAACGTAGGCAGTGGGGCCGAATCTCGTTAACATACTGAGTTTGCTTCTCTCTTACCCTTACTCTTTATATTTATTGTTGTTTTATATTTTGTTTATATTTTATATTATATATTTGATTTATAATTGTTATTTTTTTAAATACAACTCAATTCACCCCCCCTCTTGTATTAGTCATCTGGGCAACAATTGGTATCAGAGCTAGAGCTCTATTATAAGATTAACTATCTTTTGAGTTAAGATCTTATGACTAACATTGCAGCTTCATTTGGTGAAGATCAATCCAGCAGTCGGCCTCCACTCTTTTGTGGAGACAATTACTCATTCTGAAAAGTTAGAATGAGAATATTCCTTCAGACTCAAGGTCGAGAAATCTGGAAATGCATTGTAAATGGACCTTATATTCCAACAAAAGTGATTGATGGAGTAAAGGTCAAAAAGGAATAAGAAGAGTTTGATCGTGAAGACGATAGACTTTATACTTTGAATTTAACTACTATGAATTTATTATATAATGCTCTTAATGGTAATGAGTTTAATAGAGTAATGACTTGCACTACAGCAAAGGAAATTTGGGATAACTTGGAAGTTACTTATGAAGGAATTTCTCAAGTCAAGGAATCAAAAATTTATATTCTTACTCATGAATATGAAATGTTTAAGATGAATGATGATGAATCTATTTCTAGTATGCACACTCGTTTTACTAACATCATAAACAGCTTGACAGCTCTTAGCAAAATTTATTCCAAAGTGGAGATAGTAAGAAAAATTCTCAACTCTCTACCAAAACGTTGGGAGTCAAAAGTGACAACGATTCTTGAAGCTAGAGACCTCAAGAAGCTCGAAGTGAATGAACTCATCGGGTCACTTATCACCTATGAGTACACGTTAAAAATAGGAGAAGAAGAAGGAAATTCAAAGAAGAGTTTGGGACTTAAAGCTGTTCCACATGAAAGTGAAAGTGATGAAGATGAGGAAAATGACGACAAAGATGAAGAAGTTGCAATGATAATAAGAAGAATTCAGAGGTTCTTAAAGAAAAATAAAACTCCTCCAAGGAAATCCTTCAATAAGTTTTTCAAGAAAGATTCAAGTAAAAATGACACTTTAATTTGTTATAAATGCAATAAACCTGGTCATATCAAGCCAGATTGTCCTCTGCTAAAAAAAGATCGAAACAAAGGCAAAAAACCAATGAAAGCTACGTGAAATGATGATTCAAGTAGCTCAGATAGTGAAGCAAGTAATGGAGAATCAGCAAATTTTTGTCTTATGGCTAAAGATGACATTGAGGTAACAAATTTTGATAATATTGAAGATCTTTCATATGAAGAATTGCAAAATGTTTTAGAAGAAGTATATGAGGAATTTGAAAAATTGAGTATCAAGTATACTGTTTTGAAAAAAAAAAAATTCTTCTTTAACAAACGAAATTGATATTTTAATAAAAGAAAATATTGTTTTGAAAGATGAAAATTTTGAGTTGAAGAAAAAGAAAACTGATTTAGAAAATATTATTGAAAACTTTACGAATGGAAAAAGAAATTTTGAAAAATTTCTTAGTAGTCAAAGATGTGTTTTTGATAAGGCAGGCTTGGGATATATGCCAAAACAAAAATATAAACCTTATAAAAACTTCTTTGATAATCCTTCTATATCAAAATCCAATATTCAAAATTCTTTTTATAAAAATAATTTTGTTAAAAAAGGATACTATTATAATCAATCAAGTTCTTCATATATGTCACATGCTATTTGCAATTTTTGTAATAGAAATGGTCATAATTATCTTGGTTGTCCTATTAGAAGAAAACATACAATGACTATCAAGGCCATATGGGTACCTAAAAATCTTGTTTTTTCTAATACTAATAAATAAAGGACCCAAAGAACTTGGGTACCAAGAAAAATCATTTTAATTGTTTTTATAGGTGTGCATGAAGTCTTCCACGAACAAAAATAAATAGTTTTTAGATAGTGGATGTTCAAGACACATGACGGGAGACAAGACTAAATTCTTTGATCTTAGATCTAAAGAAGAAGGACACGTGACATTTGGAGACAACTCGAAAGGGAAGATCGTGGGAATAGGTAAAATTGGTAATGAGTCTTCTCTTATAATTGAATATGTTCTACTTATTGAAGGTTTAAAACATAATCTTTTAAGCATAAGTCAATTATGTGATAAAGGATTTACAGTTACTTTCAAAATGGATAAGTGCATTATATTGAATGATTATGATTGTAATATTTGTTTTATTGCTTTTAGAAGTAACAATGTTTATACAATTGATTTTGAAGAAATTACCTCACAAGATGCGATTTGTTTTTCAGCTCAAAATGAAACTAATTGGTTATGGCATAGAAGACTAGGTCATGCCAACATAGAACTTATTTCCAAACTTTCAAAAAATGATCTTGTGAGAGGTTTACCAAAGGCAAATTTTCTTAAAGACAAAATTTGTGATGCATGCCAATTTGGTAAACAAACAAAAACTTCTTTTAAAATCAAGAAACATATTTCCACTACTAGACCACTGCAACTGATATACATGGATCTTTTTGGACCAAATAGAGTTGCAAGTTTAGGAGGAAAATATTATGCATTTATTATTGTTGATGATTTCTCTAGATATACTTGGGTCATCTTTCTTACTCATAAAGATGAGGCACATAATGCTTTTACCAAGTTATGTAAGAGAATTCAAAATGAAAAGGGTTATACTATTTCAAGTATCCGAAGTGATAGGGGAAAATAGTTTGTTAATAAAAATATTGAAACATTTTGTGATGAAAATGGTTTTGTATATAATTTTTCTGCTCCTCGAACTCCTCAACAAAATGGGGTAGTAAAAAGGAAAAATAGATCTCTTCAAGAGATGGCAAGAACAATGCTCAATGAGAATAACTTGCCTAGTTATTTTTGGGCTGAAGCGGTAAGTACTGCATGTTATGTTATAAATAGCGTTATGCTAAGGTCTAAATTAGATAAAACCCCCTATGAGTTTTGGAATGAGAAAAAGCCCAACATTGGTTACTTTCATGTATTTGGATGCAAATGTTTTATTTTAAATGACAGGAATAATTTAGGCAAGTTTGATGCAAAATCTGATGAAGGTATCTTTCTCGGATATTCTACTAATAGTAAAACTTATAGAGTATTCAATAAAAAGACCTTGACTGTACAAGAATCTATGCATGTAGTATTTGATGAATCTAATTCTCTACTCTCCAAGAAATCTATTGATGAAGAAACAGGAGGTATAAATAATACGAAAAGTCTCAATCTCAACAAAGAGAACACAATAGATTAAGTCCAACATGGAGATATCAGGAAAGATCATCAAAATTTAATACAAGATGCAACCAAACAGTGAAAATTTATGAAAGATCATCCAGTGGAACAAATTCTGGGGGAACCTTCACGAGGTATAAGCACTCGATCATCTCTTAGAAATATTTGCAATCATACTGTTTTTCTATCTCAGATTGAACCTAAAAATATTGATGAAGCATTTCTTGATGAATCTTGGATTCTAGCTATGCAAGAAGAGCTTAATCAATTTGAAAGAAATGACGTTTGGACACTTGTTCCTAGACCCAAAAATCATACTATTATTGGAACAAAATGGGTTTTTAGAAACAAGAAAGATGAGTCCGGAGTCATTACTAGAAATAAGGCTCGACTTGTAGCCCAAGGTTTCAATCAAGAAGAAGGAATCGATTATGATGAGACATATGCACCAGTCGCAAGATTAGAAGCTATTCGAATGCTAATTGCATATGCTTGTTATAAAGATTTCAAACTTTTTCAAATGGATGTTAAAAGTGCTTTCTTAAACGGTTTTATAAATGAAGAGGTATATGTTGAGCAACCTCCAGGTTTTGAAAATTATATTTCTCCAAATCATGTTTTCAAACTCACAAAAGCACTATATGGACTCAAACAAGCTCCTAGAGCGTGGTACGAGAGACTTAGTGGTTTCTTGATTGAAAAAGGCTTTTCAAGAGGAAAAATTGATACAACTCTTTTCATTAAATACGAAAATGATGATATTCTTTTGATTCAGATTTATGTTGATGATATAATATTCGGTGCTACTAATGAAAATATGTGCCAAGTTTTTGCGAAGACTATGCAGGAAGAATTTGAAATGAGCATGATGGGAGAGCTTACATTCTTTCTCGGATTGCAAATTAAGCAAGCAAAAAGTGGGACATTCATCAATCAATCGAAATATATTAAGGAATTACTGAAAAAATTTGGGATGGAAGGTGCTAAGGAAACTGGAACACCAATGAGCCCATCCACTAAACTTGATAAAGATGAAACCGGTAAACCAGTTGACTCGAAGGTATATTGAGGTATGATTGGTAGCATATTATATTTGATAGCCAGTAGACCAGATATTATGTTTAGTGTGTGCTTATGTGCACGCTTTCAATCATCTCCAAAAGAATCACATTTAATTGCAGTTAAGCGCATTCTTAGATATCTTAGTGGTACAATTAACTTAGGGTTATGGTATCCTGAGCACACATCTTTCGATCTAATTAACTACACAGATGCAGATTATGCTGGCTGTAAAATAGATCGAAAAAGCACTAGTGGAGCATGTCACTTCTTAGGTCGTGCACTAGTTTCCTGATTTAGTAAAAAACAAAATTCTGTTGCACTATCTACTGCTGAGGCAGAATATGTTGCTGCGGGTAGTTGTTGTGCTCAAGTTCTTTACATGAAACAACAACTTGAGGATTTTAAACTTATGTACAATCACATTCCAATCAAATGTGATAATACAAGTGCTATAAATCTTTCAAAAAATCCAATACAACATTCTCAGACCAAACATATTGAAATTAGATATCATTTTCTTAGAGATCATGTGCAAAAGGGCGATATTGTATTAGAATTCACTAGTACACATGATCAATTAGCAGACATTTTCACAAAACCCCTACCAGAAGATAGACTATGCATGATTAGAAGAGAAATAGGAATGATGCATGCCATGGATATCTGCTAGATACTTTTATTTCATTATCTTAAATGACCTACAGAAACTTGAGACGTTTAGCCTCATCATTCAAATGCATTTGCTCCTCATAAATCATCATGTCATCCTTGTTTAAAAGATTAGGCAATCGAAATGAAGAGGTAAGCAAGGATTTCAAATCCTTATTCTGTTGCTTTAACTCTACTATTTTTTTGTTTGACTCATAAAAAAGTCGTTGAAGTACAGATACAGTCTCGTTAAACTTCTCAATTTTGCGAGTTTGGACTGCAACCGAGCAGAAAACGCGACGATAGATGATGAATATCGAGTTCCGAGATCCACAAGCTCGTAAATGACATCATGATCTGATTTATTAGCTAAATCAGTCTCTTGTTGCTTCATGGCACCCACGACAGATGCAGAAATAGATTGAGACTGAGGTGAAGGATACCTCAAATCTTGATCAAGAGAAGCACTGAAGGGAATTCTATGAGCCATTGAAAAATTGTAGAATGAGAATGCAAGCAAATTGTAAAGATGAGAAGAAAGCTTGATGCGAAATAGATAAAGTTAAGGATTGCTCTTATAGAAACGGAAATAAGAACAAGACAAACTTATAAATCATGATGATATCTTAATTTTCAGCAAAATCAAGCGGATCAAATTTCTGCACCGAATTGCCAGAGCTAAGCCTCCAGCCTTTGCAGGTTTTGTCGAACACGTGTGGCTACGCACCGAATTCTCTACAGTCTCTACTAACGCAGCGTTTTATTTGTCTGTTGGTTATTGTAGGAATATATTTTATTGAGCTAATTATGATTCCTTTTTAATGATGCCAAAAGGGGGAGAAGTTTTAGACTAGAATATTAACATTGTTTAATTTGCTAAACTTGTTATATATGCTTAGAATTATATTTATATTTTTGCTTGAAAAACTAACGCATATTCTCAGGGGGAGCTTAAGTATTCATATAGGTTTCAAGTTCTATCAAGTATTTGTCATCATTAAAAAGGGGGAGATTGTTGAACTCAAGGTTTCAAGATTCATGTAAATCTACACATGGATTTTGATAATAACAAATGAATTCAAAGAATCAAGGAGTCTCAAGCTCAAGTTGTCTACACAATACAATCAAGTACATCAAGTAACCAAGCATGAGTAAGAAGGGAACAAGTTCACATTAAAATCATAGAGTAATTTTGTAAATCTCTTAAAAATTCGAAATTAGGATTAAGACTCAAAATAAATATTTTATCATAAAACATTAAAATACATTTTCCACATGTGCATGAATATTTTGAAAATTAAATTTGAAAATTTTGAAAGATGATTGATTGTCATCTTTCACATGTGCATGACATGATTAAAGGTTTGAATTTTAAAAATATTAAGATGATTGATTGTCATCTTTCACATGTGCATGATATGATTAAATGTTTGAACTTTGAAAATATTAAGATGATTGATTGTCATATTTCACATGTGCATGTTTTATTTGAATATTTTCAAAAGTAGTGGATGCTTTTCTTGACTTATGCAAAAGGTAGATGTCTTTGTTTGAAAATTTTGAAAAGTAAAGTATGCTCCTTTTGTCATATGTAAAAAGTAAAATATTAGATTTGAAATTTTTGAAAAATAAAGTGTGCTCCTTTTGTCACATGCAAAACGTAAAATATTAGATTTGAAATTTTTGAAAAGTGAATGATGATATCTTTGACATGTGAATATTTTTAAATTTGAATATGAAGTCTCATATGCCTATAAATAGATCATTTGAGAGTTTCACATTCACAACACTAAGAGCATACAACATTCATTCAAAGTTTTCATTCTCTCTTCTTTAAGCATTGAGCTTTAACCCTTATTCATTTTGAGAGATATAGTTTGCGCTGTATTGTTTTTATTTCACTCATTGAGGAGTGTTTTCTGATAGCCTACCCACTATCAATTCTTGTATCAGTAAAAGGGTGTGTATAACCCTTGTGTGTGTAGAAGGTGTTCTACACGGGGAATAGTTAAATCACCAAGTGTAAGGTGATTGGAAGTGTAGAAGGTGTTCTACACGGAGAATAGTTAAATCACCAAGTGTGAGGTGATTGAAAGTGTAGAGGGTGTTCTACACGGATTCTTTGGAGCGGTACTGCTCAAAGGTGTAATAGGTTTTTATCTCCACCTAAAGGAGATTGAATAGTGGATTTGGGGATTCTCAAGGGGTAACTTGAGGCGAGAACGTAGGTAGTAGGGCCGAACCTCGTTAACATACTGAGTTTGCTTCTCTCTTACCCTTACTCTTTATATTTATTGTTGTTTTATATTTTGTTTATATTTTATATTATATATTTGATTTATAATTGTTATTTTTTTAAATACAAATCAATTCACCCCCTTTTGTGTTAGTCATCTGGGCAACATGTTTATTACATCTTGTATAAAAAAAAATTGTAATAATGAATTGAGATGAAAAAAGATAAGATGATTTCTATATAAGCTTAAAAAGTAAGTTATGAATAAGGGTATAAGTAAAAACTAGAAAACCGATTGAACCAGACCAAATCCACTAATTTGGTCTGGCTTGTAATCGGTTCGATATAGTACCGATTCTTAAAAACAAAAATTGATAATTGATGTTGTATAGGTTTTTATATTTTGAAAACTGACTTAAACTTAACCGAACTGGCATATAAATATTTTTAATTTGTTATATTATATATAATTTTATATTATTATTATTATTATATATTATGCTACATTCTTAACTAATATAATATGAAATTTTAATTTTATTATTCATGTCAATTAATCTTACAACATAAAATTAATATATTAGTATATTTAGACACTAATTATGCTATTTTAATCTTACTATTCAAGTTTATTAATCTCACTAATAAATTAGACACTACTTATATTATACTAGTATAATTAAACATTAAAGAATTCGTAATTGTTAATGATAAATACTAAATTCTCACAATTAAATATGGTATTAAAAAAATTATAATATTAAATATATATATATAGGATCACGCTTGTAAATGGTAAATCAGAAAATCAGACTGGAGTGTATCGAAATCAAAATAACCAAAAGTTTCGATTTTAATTATGAATCCATCCGTATTAAATCTTAAATTTTCAAAATCGATATATATTGATTTGATTCTAATATTTCTCTAAAAATAGACCGAATCGAACTAAACTAGTTACACTCAATCTATAAACATGGTTACACTTTTAAAAAATTGTAAACTAGATAAAAATCTTCCTATAACTTTCAATAATTACAGTTATAGCATTTTTATTTGTGAAGTACTACAAGTATTTATGTCCGCGACTTTGCAGACTGTCTCCCTATCTTTGCTTTTGATGGTTCTGTTGTTTCTAGACAGAGCCCTTCAATAGCTCTCAGGGAGAGCTCAAACGACAATAGAGCTCTTCAAAATCATGAAGACATCTCAAAGCCCTTCAAACTCACGATGCCACGACAAAGCCCTACCCTTGTTCCTTGTAGTACAAATTTTTGTAGTCTTTTTATTCTTTTTCGTCACATAATCATTACACAACCAACTCATAGACATTAAAAAAAAAGGCAAAACCCACATAAATTATTAGTTCCATGCCTCCTATCAAATATAGATATTCAAAAAAAAAAAATCCCTCATATGCGGGGGAGAAAAAATAATAAAAAACAAATTGATATTTGTAAGGGGAAAACCATTAAGGAATAACAAATCTCAATCTCGTTCAAGTAGAATCGTGGTTTAGTGCGTGCCCAGGACCCATGAGAGGACCAAGATGCCCTTGATGTTCAAGAAGAAAGTGTCTCCTTTGCCCGTATCTAAGAAAGGAGTTCGAGATTCAAGGTAAGATGACTCCCACATGCAAGAGGGACGAGGATATTCCTTCAAACCCAACCTAGTTTGTTCTCATCCTAATCGATATCATAAAAGACAAAAGTTCAGAAGAATGCATTAAATGGTAGTCCACCAGATCATGTCACCTTAACAGTAGATTGTTCGGGGAGACATATCGCATTTAATAACTAGCAGAGTCCATCCCGCATTCAATACGGACAAGATACCGGATGATCAATTGTGTGACGCGAGTCACCCTAGATCAAAGGTAGCTCGCCTAGGTAGGGCCAGAATGACGAAATTATTATGAGACTACAAAAGTAATAAATGGCTAGAGATAAAAGGAATAAATGGCCTAACAAACCTTCATTTTTACCAGTGGCTTCAATCATTAAATATAATCCTACACGGTATCTCAATTTCTATAAATAGCAAGACACCTCATAGTTCGCGAGTAAGATATATCTACTCTTTCCGTTTTTCCTAAATTATCTCCTCTTCCTTCTCTAACTAGAATGTCCAAGTGCTTATAAGGCCAAAAAGCCTTACTCTTTCTTTTTTAGCAGATTTGTTGATCGTTTGGAACTACCGAGTAGTTCAGATTATGGAACATGCTTCAACAATCTTCATCCTAAGCAAAAAATAATAAATGAAAAAATCTACCATATACCAACTGTTCTATTCCTAGTTCACCTACCATAATTTTTTTTTTTTCGGTAGGGTGTGGCTTTACTTTAGTTGGGTATTTTTAACTTTAAAATAGCTTAAATTATGTGCATTTGTGAATTATGTTTATTTTTCCTGAGATTATTTCTTCCCTTCTTGTGAGTTTTTCAATTGAATTTGACTTTTTGATATTTTTCTTCTTTATACACGAGTTTAAAAATGGCTATATATATGTGTGTGTGTGTGTGTGTGTGTGTGTGTGTGTGTGTTTTTGTGTAATTTCATGATAGAAGGCCATCGAGAACCCATTAAGGCTCAAGGCTTTATCTTTAACCATCCCATAAATCACCTGAAGAACTTTATCCACTTCAAAAGGTCTCTCCAAGTAAAGAGTGCTTACTTGATTGGTAGTATCAAAAGGCATACTATCAAGTTTGGGTCTCCAAAGGAATTTTTCAACAACGTGGTGGTAGCTTCTGCATTCCACCTATTCAAATCCTTCTTCAATGCTTTCATTTCCCAGCGAATATAAACTTGGTGAGCCCTCAAAAGGATACGAAAACTACCACGAGATAACTTTTTTCACAAAACTCTCAACTTTTAGTACATGTTTTCAAACTTAAAGTTAGACAATGATCAAGAAGAACTCCAAGAACATGGCTTGGCGCATCATTCTTTATGCCTCCTCGATTCTCATAATGTCTTACGATGGTAGGACGTGATCATTGATATTCAAGAACGGACCTTAGACTATAAAACGGGCCTTAGACAATCAAGAAGAACTCCAAGAACATGGCTTGGTGCATCAATCTTTATGCCTCCTTGATTCTCGTAATGTCTTACGATGGCAGGACGTGATCACTGATATTCAAGAACACTATTATAAAAAATATCACTCACTTCTTCCCGCAAATCTACCATCGTATGGGAAAAAAGTTTCAAGAGTCCAAACACTATAGAGGCGGACAATCAAGAAGAACTCACACAACCTGACTCGGCGCATCAATCTTTTTGCCTCCGCGATTCGCTCTCACTCGAAAAGAACGGTGGTAAGGGTCCGAGTCTCTGAGCTTGGTTTATAAACCAAAAGCAACGGTGGAGTTCAATTTATTTGGACGTTGTTACTTTTTCTGTCGTTGGTACAAATTTGTTTAGCAAGAAAGGGCTGAGCAATTTCAACCCATATTCTCATTTTTTTTTTCTCACAAAAAAAAAAATTTAAGCATCTTCATATATCAAAAGCATACAAGTCTATTATTATTTTTCAAATCTTCATCCCATAATATTTACTGAAACACAAAAATTAGAATTAATTCTTTAAATACAAAGCAATAACTATTGTACTTAAAAAAGAAAGAAAAATGAAATTGAATTTTTGTAATCAAATCTTGTAATTTAACTAATATGGATGTTGTGGTTTACAAAATGACTTTAAAATATGATAACTCGCTAAAGAAATTCAATCTAACAATTTAACCCTACCGTACAATATTAGATTTAAAATTAATTGCATTAATATAATTAAAACAATTAATGAGATGCTAAATATAATATGCATATTGTTATTTTAAATAGATAATAGAAGTTGTAACAAGTTGTATCTATTTTATTTTCCTAACGGGATGTCAAATAACTTGAATTGAGTAATACTTTTCTTTGGGTAATTCATCCATCTTTTAGATAATCCCAATAACAAACTAAATTGCTTTTACCCTTCTTGCAAAAATCATTATAGATGTATTTTTCATAAATTAACGTATTTTTAATCAAGGTTTTAAATTTCGTTCCATTCCATCTGGAATGGTTGGAATTTTCCATTTTGGTATAATATTCAGTACACCCTCTTATTTCATTTTAGTCCAAATTCTAGCCCGTTCCAATCGAATTTCGACAGTTTCAATCCAAATTCCAATTCCTATTCTGTTTTGGACAATTTTTATAATTTTATTGTGTTTAAATGACATTTTTTTTTAATTTTAAATTCAGATGATATTTAATTAATTCTAAAATAGAAAATATATTTATATACTTTATAGCTTTAAATACATTCCCTTTTTTTTTTTATTAAATATCATTATTTTTTAATATTTAATATTTTATCTTATTTTATTTTATTTATTTTTGTGTCTCAATTCAAGTTTGTATTTTTTCAACCTATATTTATTTGATAAATCTTCAGTTCTTTCAATATATACACATATACATAATACACACTTATATATATATATATATTTATTTATTCTATTAGTTGTTAGTTTATATATACATATAAATATGTATATATATACATATAATATATAATTAATCCTGAAACAATACGTTAGAACGGATCAATATCGAAATATTTTATTCCAATATCTCGACCATCAAAACGGAATTCAAAATTTTATTTGTAATATCGATCATGATTTGTTATACCAGAAAGTTATTATTAAATATTAACTTCTTCTTTTTTGTCAAAAGGAGGGCGACATCTCCAATACTTTATTAATAAGATCTCATTTACAACAGAAAAATACCATTAAACAAACAAAACAACGTAAACCAGTTAACAAAAACCTCACAAACATCAACCCCGACTAACAACAAAAAACAAACCCCCACAAATTACAAACGAATGTAAAGCAAGCCCAATCTCTCCAAGTGCAAGAAACCAATTCAATTCCTTCCGAAGCAAGTAATAGTCCTCAATCACAACATTACAACATTTCTCACCCCGTCTAGCCCAAAAACCAGCTATCATATTTCCTTCCCCATATCAAATCTTGACTATTAATAAAATAAAATAAGACAATTTACTTCTTTATGATCATTCATTCTATTTTTTTTCAACGTGAAAAATCTTATCGAAAAGATGAAGATACTGAATAAAAAAAATTTGAAAACTAGAGAAAAAAAGAAGAAGATATTATAACCCTAGAAAAATGAAGACTTTGAGTTTCAAAAGAACAAAAATCTATAAACATGTACAAATCTATTAAAAAATGTAGGCCAAATTCTTCGATTTTTTTAAAAAAACTTATAAACTTCAGATTTTATAAATTAGTTGGGGTCTAATTCTTTAATTATTCACACATATCATGGAGGTAAGATTTTGGATTTTAAAATAACCAAGAAAAGGTTTCTTTTTTAAATATATTTTTAAGGAAGCCTAAAAAGACTACATTTTTTAAGAACTTTGAGAGACTTTTAAAATATATTTTGCTCATAACAATATATGCTACTTGCCAATTCCCAAAATTAGAAACCTCGAATAATTTAGGTCCCATTTGTTTTCAAAAATCAAATAAAATGATATGAGATAAACAGTACTCTTTCACCTTAACAGTACTCTTTCACCTTAACAGATAGACAAGAATAACAAGAAAATAAATAAATCACCTAATGGTAATTGTTCCTAGAGTACTGCTATATATGTCCCGAAGCCCATGTCCTGAAATCTTTCGAATTAGTGCAATCTTAAGAAGAAATCTTAAAGAGATTTAACAATTTTCTTATTCTTAATAATTGATGAACAATTATGAAGTTCACCTGCAGGATTGGAATACAAAAGGGAGCGAACATGGTGCACTGGACTCGTACTTTATATCGTACTTTATATCCTAATCAAATATAATATAATGTCACGGAAACCATTATTATTAAAAGTTAAAATCTTAAATATAACTATGAAATTAAATGATATAGCCGCCCCCCTTCCCTTCCCCTCCCCTCTCTTCTTCTACTTCCTTTCTCTCATTCTCCTGATTTTTTTAGTTCTTTTTAGTTCTCAATTTAAAATATAGAAACTGTAATAGATTGAATCTATATTATTTTCTTAAACAACCTATAAAAATATCGTAATAGTATTTTTTGGGTGATTCCTCTATATTTTAGATTTATAAAAGATTTATACAAGATTTATACATTTTAATTTTGTACCTAGCATTACTCGTTATTATTAGGCTATATTTGATTTAACAGATATTTTAATAATGTAAATCTTTTAAGTGAATTAAATATAATTTTAATAATGTAAATATAATTTTTTAACAGACATTTTAAGTGAATCTTTATAAAAGATTCACTTATTCTTGATGGAATTTACATTATTATAAAAGATTTATACAAGATTTATACATTTTAATTTTGTACCTAGCATTACTCGTTATTATTAGGCTATATTTGATTTAACAGATATTTTAATCTCATCTCCACATTCAAATATTATTTAAATATAATATTTTTTATTTTCAACCTTTTCATTTAGTACATAATCATTACAAATTTATAAAATTTTCGAATAGTAATTTAAAAATTATATTTTTATTATATAATATTTTTATTCCATTTTTTCTTTCTATTTAATTAAAAATATTTTAAAAATATTTTAATTGAAATTATTTCACTATATCTTATTATTATTTATGTATATCTCATTTGTCTAATCAAACGAAATATCTATTTTTCTTTGAGAAAAACTTCAAACAGGAGATACCTAAAAATGCTTCTTTTCGAAACCCAATACCAGAACGCCACGTAAGACGTTTTCACTTAACTTCCTCCCTCCGCGCTGCAGGAGATCTCACCCTATTGTGCTGTGAACCGAAGTCCATCCCCTCTCCCCTGCAAATTCGAAAGGTCCCGGAAGCTCATCTCCCTCCCATCGATCTCCATCTCCCTCCTCTGCGTAATCTAAAGTCCCCAAAAACTCCATCGATCTCCATCTCCCTCCCCTGAAAAATCGAAAAAATATGTTTGCTGGGCAATCTAAACTATGCAATCTAAAAAAAACTAAAGAACATCTAAAATACTTAAATATGCTCAGGAGTGTACGAGTAAACAAGCAACGAAATCCTGAGCATTTGGGCAAAAAATCATGGGTAAAAATCTATATTTTTTATAATTGTAAATCCTGGGCATATTTTTCTTCTACATGGTATATTGGGGCTTTTTATAACCGTACAAGGGCAGAAACAAGCAGGTGTAAATGTGCAAACGATTTGCGGTTTGCGATGAAAAAATAACGGCCAAGAAAATGCGAGAATACAAAACGTACGGCAACACGAAATCGAAGATCAAGAAAGAGAAACAAGAATAAAAACAAAACAACTCTATCAAAACAAAATCAAAGATCGATAATTGCAAACCTGGCATGAGAGAGAGAGAGAGACCAGACGAGCAGGTTCAGCAGAGATGGAAGGAGCGGTTGGATATGGATGGAGATGTTGTTTTGAGAGAGTGATTGAGTTGCTTGAATTGGGAGTGGGTTGAGTTTATCTTAACTCACTTCTATTTTATCATTATATTTTTATAATTTTTTATATAAAATATAAATTTTTATATATCTTTTTTAAATTTCAATACATATTTTTTAAATTTCAATACATCTTTTTTAAATTTTAAAATAATAATAATATTAAAAAATAAACTAAACTTATTTTAATTTATCTTAATTCATCTTATTTTTTAAATCTAAATAAGGTCTAAATGGCCTTTGATTTGACGGAGAGTGTGAGAAGGGGTTTAGTTCGAGAGAAGGAAGTGTGAGAGGAAGAGAGAATGAAAAAAGAAAACAGAAAAAAGAGAGGGATATCGAGTGAGAGGCAGACTTGATCATTGTTTTAAATACCGTGCCGTACCGGCCGGTACGGCCGGAATTTGCCGTACCGGCCAGTCGGCCGGTACAAAAAAAACAACTTTTCGTTTCGGCCGATTTTTCGGCCGTACCGGCCGGTACGGCCGAAATCGGCCGAAAAATGTCCGGTACGGCCGGTACCGGCCGTACCGGATTTCGGCCTTCCCAGTTTTTTTTTTTTTTTTTAATTTTTTAATTTTTTTTTAATTTTTTACTATGTTTTAACCTCAATTTAGACTAAATTAATTACATATATATATTTATCTATATAATTTATTTATATATTAACTATTATTTTGAAATATAATTTATAATTGTATTTATATATATAATTTATTTATGTATAAATTATTCCGAAACGGTACACGAAACGGTACCGGTACCGAAATATTTCGTTTCAATGACTTGACCGGTACCGGTACCGGTACGGTATTCAAAACATTGGACTTGATTCTCTATTATGCGCGTCCAAAATTAAATTTTTAGATTTCATACGAGGCATCTTCCCATTTACCTTTAATAAATGTCATTTGTAGGGGTCACATGACGAAAAGGCTCTCTTTTTATTTCTAATGACATTATGAAGATGCTTGGATTCGGAATTGGGTTGAACTCATTTCAACTCACTTCCATTTCATCATTATATTTTTATAATTTTTTATACAAAATATAAATTCCTATACACTTTTTTCAAATCTCAATACACATTTTTCAAATTTCAATACACTTTTTCAAATTCCAACATACCTTTATCAAATCTCAAAATAATAATAATATTAAAAAATAAACCAAACTCATCTCAACTCATCTCATCTCCGAATCCAAGCGGAACCAACCAGCCACGAAATCTCATCCCAAGACGCAATCCTTCTACTTCAGTATCCTTGCACGTCATGATAGGATAAAGATTCTTTCCCTCTCTTATCATGTGATAGATAATGAAGGAAGTAGGTTAAGATCATAATAATGACAAATAATAAATTGAAAAAGAAGAAGTAGGTTAAGATATTATACTTTTCTAAAATAATTTACATATTTGTTTAACGAGCGCGAGGCAAATATATATTTTGCCAAATAATAGAAACGAATCACGATAGAAGCAGTTACTTCAGAACGCCTAGTTAGTCAACATGCTGCATGAAGTTAAATTAACGTACTTCTTATATGATAAAAGGATAACAGCTGCAAATTAAGTGACTAACTTTGTAAAAGATCAAATAATTTGGGTCTTTCGTTGGCTTCAGTACTGACTACTGAAGCCTGGAAAAGTGATTAACGTGCCAAACAGCTGCAAAAGTAGGCACCATTTGGATTTAGAAGAGTTTAATTAATTTTATTTTATTTTTTAAATTTTTATATATTTTTTTAATTTTTATATAGAATATAATAATATATTTTTTAAAATTGTAAAATATTAAAATATTAAAAATATTAAAAAATAATATTTTATTCAACATTTAACCTTTAATTCATCTTATCTAATATTCCAACCGAGCTTAAGGTTTGAACATGGGCTGTTAGCTGCCACCTCGAGTCCTTGACGACTTAGGGATGTTTGTTAATAATTAATAATTCTCTCTTCATTTCATTTTTTCTCTCTAAATATTATTAAAATATAAATATTTTTCAATTAATCATTATAATTTTTTAAAATAATTATTATAATTTTTCTATTTTTTAAATTAAAAAAATCAACTTTTTCAAATTTCAAAATAAAAACAATATGAAAAATGTTAGAATCATAAAAAAATTATTAAAAATAAACTTATAAATTGACATAATTTTACATGACCTTTCACATCTTCTTATAATAAAATTAATATTATAATTTGACAAATTATATCAAGAATATTAATTTATAGAATTAGTTTTGCATAATTACCTTATAATTAAAATATTTTTCTTTATAAAATTATTATTTCATTTTATTCTCCAAGCATCACCTTAGCCCTAATTGCAATAATTCAGTATTAACTCTTGATGTTCATTGAAGAAAGTTTAGTGGAAGTGACGCAAAGAAAGATGGTAAGGTGAAATACCAACCCAAGTGATTGAGAGGAATGAGACAATTTGATTTCGTGCGTAAATAGTACAATGTGTTCAGGCTGAAAAGGAAGGATATAATTACAGCTAATTGTAACAACCATAAAATAAGAATCTATTGATATTCTAGAATCCTCTGTTGACCACCCAAACAAGAAAAGGAAGGAAAAAACAAAAAACACGTGACCGTCGTTATGTTCATCCTTGTCAGCTTAGATTCCCATAATTTGAATGGGTTTACTAAATTCTTCTCCAGGAATAAATCATCATCACGACTGCATTTTAAAGAAAAATATTTCAATTATAAATAAATAATAAAAATATATTTATAAAATAAAATAATTTAATATGATACGATATATTATAAACTTTTTTATTTAATAAATTTATTTAATAAATTTTACAAAATCATATTAATTTATAGATTTATTTTGTTAAAAATATTATTTATACCCAACTTGTTTCTTTCACTACTTTTTATCTTATTTGTCTAATTAAACGAGACCTAAACTTAGTTCTATTTTTATTTCTAAATAATGACAAAAAGAATTGACAACCAGCCATGGAATCCGGCCAACACGCAATCCTTGTACGTCAGACTCGTCAGTATCCAAGCGTCATGTGCGAACGTCATTCCAGTATACGATATGATCATTCTTGTTTTCTCAATAATGCTACTTGTAGAATGTACTAAGTAATTATTTTATAAAAAGTAGAATTTATTATTAAAAATATTTTATTTTATGTATATTCTATACTTATTTATTTATTTATTTTAAATGATTAGATGATATTTATATATTTCATAATTGTAAATATAATTAAAATAATGACAAATTAAAAATTAAAAAATGGAAAACGATAAACATATTATTTTGTATAACATTTTACACAATACATATTATAAAATAAGAATATTTTAATAAATTATTTTATAAAAATATTCTTATTATACAACATATGTTATATAAAATATTGTGAAATATAATTTTTGACACGGAATTAAGAAGTGATGAAAACGTGCATTATATTACTATGCAGGTCAAATATTCAAGAATAGAACTGAAGCCTGGGGGAAAGTAATTAATGTGCCAAACAACTGCAAAAGTCTAAGGTTTTATTGAATGCGGGTTGTTTTTTATTTTTTTTAAAGGAAATATGGGTTGTTAAAGCATTCGCATCGTGGTTGTTAAAGCATTCCTTCCTAGCCGTTCATTTCAATCGTGGTGTCAACACATTTTTTTATAAAATTTGATAGAAATTTTACGATTTTAGTTAAAATTCTCCATCCATTCGAATTCTTATTTTATGAGAAAAGTTTAGGAGATAAATAGTAAATTTTAAATATAAAAAATCATTATTCATCCCCTAAATAATTTTTTTTATCAATATTTATTCTAATAAATCAAATAGAATTTTCTTCCAATCATCTATACTTTCCCTAATACTCATATTTGTTATAATTTTGAATAATAGTATTAAAACTAATTTAAAGAATTATGAAAATATAATAATTAATTTTAATAATATTATCGTACAAGAAACAAATAAACTGAATCTTTGTTTAAAATATTCACTGCAGTAATATTTCAAAACATAAGAAAAAATATTGAGTACTTAAGTTTGTAGAATGGAAATGAGAGAAAAAAGTAATTAAAAATATTATTATAATAGAATAATAGTGTGAAAGGGAAATTTTGTAAAGGAAAAAAGATTTTGGACTTTGAACTCAACAGAAATTTGGAGAAAATCCAAACTCAAAAATTGTCTTAAGCGCCCACTCGAGAATGAAATGAGTGAGTCCTCCTCATTTTCAAGCGAGAGGTGAGAACAAGTCTAAAGGAACTCTCAGGAACACCCCCATTATATCAAAATATAAGCATTCGACGTACCAACGTCACATTTAAATATCAAGGTCTACCATTGGAACGTCGTATTAAATGTGGAGGGCTGTCCTAATCTCTTTAATTGGCTTCAATACTCATCTCTCTTTTATTAAATTTGGTATGGGAGTGGTTTCAGGACTTCACCGCCCCATCTCTCACTCAACCTTTGTACAAAATCGAATCGTTTGGATATTGATAACCAATCCAGGTTGCGGAATTCAACATCAATAAATAGAATAATAGAAAATAAGATGTAAAAGATTTATGAAAGATGAATAAAATTTAGAGAGAATAGAGAAATATTATTTTAATAAAATAAAAAAATAATAGAAAATAAGATATAGTAAGTTTTTGGAAGATGAAAAAGATTTAAAAAAAAATAAGAATATAGTTTTTAGCTAAATTTTAAGAAATTATGAAGGAAGGAAAGCTGACGAGAATGCTCCTAGCGGCCACCTCGAGTCCTTGACGACTTTTTATTATTATTATATATATTTAATAATATATTTGTGACTAAAATATTCCTAAAAATCCTAATGATCAAATGCCTTCATTATTTATTGCAGTTAAAATATTTAATTTTTTCTCAAAGACAAATTAATTTTGCTTCTTGATGTTCAATTCATGAACAAACTTGACCACCCCAACAAGAAAAGGAAGAACTAAAAAAAGAAACACGTGATCGTCTTTATGTCCATGCTTGTCAGATTAAGTTCCCATAATTTGAATGGGTTTACCAAGTTCTTCTCCAGCAATAAATAATGAAGGCATTTGATCATTAGGATTTTTAGGAATATTTTAGTCACAAATATATTATTTAAAAATAAATTTATAAATTGCTGTAGTTTAATATAATACATATTTAAAATCTAAAATTATTTTTATTATAAAATAAGTCTTAATATATTTTATAAAATTACATCAATTTATGTTTATTTTGAGTAATTTTTTATGTACGTAATAAGGTTATATTTAGGTAGTCAATTATTTAATATTTTACTCATATTTTTATTATTATTCTCTATTATATTTTATTATTTTATTATTTTATTATTATTACTCATGATCATTAGAGATCACCTTTCCATCCAAATATTTCCATCTCATTTTATATTTTCTCAAATTTATAATTATGTTTTTTAAATTTTTTATACAAAATAAACTAAATAATTTAACATTTTCAAATTTTAAAATAATATTTTCAAATTTTTAAAACAAAACTCATAATAATATTTTATTATTTTTTTTTTAAATTTTTATCCCACCTTATTTCATTTCACCTTTTAAAATATACTTTAACAAAATCTCCTTTCGTATCTACTTTTTCAACTAATTATCAACTAGACTCTGCTGTCAGTCAATTCTACCCCTTTCTCCATTCCAGAAAAGTCCATTATGCCGTCTTTAAACATATATGCAATTAATTAAAGCCTCGTAGTGTGACA
This sequence comes from Platycarya strobilacea, assembly GCA_036898215.1. NCBI lineage: Eukaryota > Viridiplantae > Streptophyta > Magnoliopsida > Fagales > Juglandaceae > Platycarya > Platycarya strobilacea. The sequence goes on from CM072545.1 coordinate 48,633,838, forward strand.
AACCACAACATTTGACCGTTTAAACTATATGGCATACGCAAGGTCTTAAACATAAAGACATGTTAAATCAACATTATTATACACAGGTTTTTATTGGGCCAAGGTTTTAACTGTTTGATGCAATTCTTTGCCCAGTTAATCAGATGTTGAGTTTGTCTCGGCTATATATACATGCCGTGTGGGATTCTGCCTTGTTAATTTGTCTTTGCATGTACAACATTTTTTTTTCGTTTCGCATGTTACTGGTGGCTTTGTCCCAGTCAACTCGAATATTTAACATACTACTAGCAACCCAGAAAATTAAGCAAGAACAGAGCATTTCCCAACTTCCCCGAAAAAACATACCCCGAGGAAGGATTCTTTGATAAATAGGTTGTAGTGAATCAGCTCCAGGCAGCAGGTATTTGAAGGCAAGATGATTAAAACTATGCTTTTCTTCACGATCACTTCTCTTCTATACTCTATTTATGCATTCGCCAAATATTGGTTCTGGAAATTGTTTTCTGCGAAGGATGTTGGTATAGGTGATGATCAAGAACATGATGATGATCATGACGATGAACACGACCACCTCGACGATGACTGTGCGGTGTGTCTCGACCAGATTTTCCGGCATGAGAAGTTGAAGGTGCTTCCCGCATGCAAGCATGGTTTCCATGTCCAATGCATCGATGCCTGGTTGAAGTATCATCCCACGTGCCCTCTCTGTAGGAAAATCATAACCCCTCTTCCAATAAAACTACAACGGCGCCATGAGGATGATGATGATCATGGTCGTTGCTTTTCTTCTTTCTTGCTGTTTTTGCTGTGGCAGAGTCTTCGTAGGTGGATAGAAAATCCTCAGCCCGCGGAGCTCGCATTGACTTTCTGTGATTATCTTTTTGAATTTTAATGCATGTATATTGTTGCCAGCTAGCTAATTCATTCTTTTATTATTAATTTATTATTCATCATCTCCTTATTCGTGGATCCCTTTTAAATTATAAGACATGCCTTAACTGCAGTCGGCCCAAGTTAACAGCATTAGGCCCAAATTAAGATGGGCACCTGTACTTGACTTGAGGTCCTCAGCAGAGCAATTTTATCGTATTATAAAAAATAACCTTTCAAATAAAAAAAAAAAAAAAGAGAAAGAGAAATGTTTTTTTGTATATGACTTGAGGTCCTCAATAAACTCTCGTGACTTGAACTCGGGTCCTTTGACTCGCTGTAGGATAAAGTCAAGACCCTTGACTCGTTGACCACTTGTTCAATAAAGTCAAGTCTCTAAATTCACTGCAGGGTTGAAGTCGGGCTCTAACTTCCAAGTTCACACAAAACCCTCGTAACTCGAAGTCGGGTCCCTTGACTCGCTACAGGATAAGGTTAAGTCCCTTGACTTGTAGACCCTTCTTCCAACAAAATCAAGTCCTAGACTCGCCGTGGGGTTGAGGCCGAGCTCTGACTTTTGAGCCCTTAGTAAACCCTTGCGACTCAAAGTCGGGTCTCTTGATTCGTGGATCCCCCATTCAACGAAATTGAGTCCCTATACTTACCACGGGGTTGAGGACGGGTTTTAGCTCCTGAGCCCTCAATAAACCCTCGCGACTCGAAGTCAGATCCCTTTACTCGTTACAAGGTAAGGCCAAGTCCCTTGACTCGCTGCAGGGTTAAGGCCGGGCTCTAGCTTCTAAGCTCTTAGTAAACCGCCGTGACTCAAAATTGGGTCTCTTGACTTGCTACTAGGTAAGGCCAATTTCTTTGACTCGCTAACCTCCCGTCCAACAAAATTGAGTCCCTAAACTCGCTGCGTGGTTGAAGTCGGGCTCTAAGTTTAGAGCACTCAATAAACCCTCGTAACTTGAAATCGGGTCCCTTAACTCGTTACGGGGTAAGACTAATTCTCTTGACTTGCTCATCCTCTGTCTAACAAAACCAAGTCTCTAAACTCACCTAGGGTTGAGGTCGAGCTCTAGCTCTCGAGCCCTTAGTAAACCCTTGCGACTCGAAGTCAGGTCCCTTTACTTATTGTGATAAAAAGTCAAATCCCTTCACTCGTTGACCCCATGTCCAACAAAGTCGAGTCCCTAGATTTGTTGTAGGGTCAAGGCCGGGCTCTAGCTCCCGAGCCCACGATAAACCCTCGCGACTCAATTCGGGTCCCTTGAAGCACTGCAGAGTAATGCCAAGTCTCTTAACTCGCTAACCCCATGTCTAATAAATCCAAGTCCCTAGACTTGTTGCTGGGTCGGGTGAGCTCTAGTCCTAAGCCCTCAGTAAATTCTTGCGACTCGAAATCAAGTCCCTTGACTCGCTGCGGGGTAAGGCTAAGTGTCTAAACTCGCCGATCCCTCATCTAACAAAGTAACTTAGAAAAAGAACAAGAGACAACACATATAAAAGAAGGAAATTTGCTTTCGTTATATGAGTTCTTTTTATATGAAACCAAGCACAAAGAAGCTAAGAAAATCTGAAAAATGGCCGAAAAGCAAAACAGGAAAGAAAACTATTGAGGAGGAGGCGAAAGAGCGCCCTGGGTAAACAACAGATTCTCAAGCATCCCAAAGTTCTTGCGAACTCATTTACTTGGGGGTCAGGACAAAGGGAGGACAGCTCTAACGCTTGCAAGTCTTGCCCAAGGTTCACCAGAAGGTGCTCACGTAGCCTTTTATGACCTTTCTAATAGCCATAAGCCCATCTTGTATTACGGATAGCTTTAGCATGCGCTAGCTGAGGTCGAAACTCCGTCAGGTACTCAGTTAGGGCGGTAAAAAGACCGGATCGGATCGGTGGACCGGACTAGACCGGTTGTCCCAAACCGAGACCGGATCGCCTCCGGTCCGGTCCAAAGGATTTCTTCCCCTAGACCGGACCGGATCGGACCGAACCCCACATATATATATATTTATATATGTATATATAAAAATAGTATATAAATTATAATATTAATATTAATATTAATATATATTAACATATTAATATATAATATATAATCTTATAATATTAACATATTATTATTTATAGTGTTATTAGTTATAATTTACTAACATACTTAATATATAATATATACTAACATATTAATATATAATATATACTCTTATAGTATTAACATATTATAATTTATAGTAGTTAAATTTGATCCAAAAAAATATTTAATTATTATAAAATTTTAGATTAAATTTAGCCCATTAAATCATATGGGGCACCCTTGGACCGGACCGGACCATCCTTAGACCGAATTGGACCGGACTGGTATGGACCGAACTCCTGTTCGGTCCGGTCCAGGGTGAGAGAATTCTTGGATCGAATGAAATTGGTCCACAAATTTTCCATACCGAACCGGACCATTTACACCCCTATACTCAGTTGTGCTGTCCAGGGTAGCATTGGTTCTCGTTAACTCCATGTCACGAGCCATGAGGTCGAGATTCTTTTGAATTGAGCTTTGACTCAACTCGCCAATACATTCATTTACCTCATGAAGTTGCTTCCTAAAGCTTTGATTCTCCCGAGTGAGTTGAAAGTACTTGTCAACGTCCCTCTGCAAAACTTGCCAACGAATTCATTCTCACACCGAGTGTCATCACGAGTAGCCTCCAACTCTGCTTCTTGAGCAACCAAATTTCGTTGAGCTTTGTTGTGGGCTTCTATAAGGCATTCACACTCCTTCAGCAGGACTTCAATGTCTGAGTATGCCTGATTAAGCTTTCTCTCTAAGACCTTGTTGTCATCTTTACGCTCTCTGGCCTTGATCTCCAATGTCGATTCTCCCTCTTTAGCTCCTCCATGTCCGCGACCAACACTCAACGCTTCTTGTTGGTGAATGCAAGCTCTTAAGCTGTCTGCTTCAATTTGTACTATCCGAAGTGGCCCACCATACCAGACTCCCAATTGGACTCCTTAAGCTCCATTTGCTTTGCGTCAATAATGTCCACCAACTAGTTGGTAACCTGCACAAAAAGCATGGTCAGAAAGACAACAATAACACAAACAACACTAGTGGATTTTGTAAAGGAATACTTACTTGAGTGAAGAAGGGCTGTCATTGTTGAGTCGTCTACTCGGTAACCGCTGCCTAAGCCTACTCAAGGGTCGAGGCCGGATCTTGACTGTCTCCAACCTCAAGCTTGACGGCAAAGAACCGGCCAAGACTCGACACTCCACTGTATGAACAACCCGGCAATGGGGCACAAGGAAAAGTCTTAGCATGGCTCCCAGACCCTGACCCAGTCTAAAAAATTGGGGAGTCTGAGTTGTGGATGATGTTCACAATCAAAGGGGAGCAGTGGGCATGCTCCATGATTTGAGGAGAGTTTGGCTCAATGTCCTCACCTTGACCCTTCCTTGAGGGCAATAGGAGAGACCTCAGGAGGAATTTTGACACGCTTCTTGCTCCTTGCTCCTTGCTTCCCCTCCCACACCTTCCTGTTCAACTATTCCTTCCTCTCGTCGACCCTCTTTATCTCTCCCGACTTCTATCTCCGCCTCTTCCTCTATCCGGTCTTCAACTTCCTCAACCTTGTCGTCTTTATCCTCTTCTTCATCCTCGACCTCTTCTTCCACTTAGGACCTAGAACTAGAGGCGGTCGGAGAAAACACCAACCCTTCCTCCTCCTGCCTGGACGTCGATGTGATCTACCGAGCTTCATGCTCCACCATCTCTCTCAAATTTTTCTCAAAAGGGAGGAGGGTGCGCAAGAAAATCAAGGACAGCCACCTCTAGGTCTACCTTGTCCTCATCCTTGTCCCCCAAAACGAAAGTAAGGACGACTATTGAAACGAGGCCCTAATAGTGAAATGCACCTTACTCGAGTAGGCCGTAGTATGGCCCCAAGTCTGCGGGGTTTGGACTTCTGTGTGCATAGTGTTTACATAAAATATCTATAAGTATGCAAAATTGTAACAAGTAGTAAAATATTTTTAAATAAAACAGATGTCGAATCTATATAGATTGATTATACTATTAAGTACTGAAATTTACTATATTAATTACTATTTGAAAAAAAAAATTACTATCTAAACCAATTTAAAATACTTAATAAAAATAAATTGAAGAATAAAATAGCATAAAATCTAAGATTATAAACATAATAAGAATGAATTTAGAGCATTTGATTTTACTTAACAAATTTCACACAATTTATTCTTCCTAATTATTAAATTTCAATAAACTTATGTTGATGGTAAAAACCTCTTAACTATTCAATATTTTCTCTCAAATAATATTAAAAATATCGCCAACTAATAATTTCATATCTTTATATGAATTTAATTTATTGGAGACTCATTAGGTTTTTTGGATTTTTCTTAGAAAATCACATTAGTTGCAATAAATTATCTCTACCTTCGCTCAACTAACGGTGTTTAATCCTAAATTTAAAATCACAAATCACCTTTCGATCTCATTGGGATTCAATAAATCAAATGATATTTGGTCAGAAAATTATAAATATTAAGAATAAGGAATAAACATTCAATCATGGAAATATGAAAAATAAATTACTTGGAATATAAACTATGTGTTCAATATTGGACTACATCATGATTCTAGAAAATAAAATTAATTCATAATGAAATTGAAAAGAGAATGAATAAAACTAACATTCTTCCTTGGAGTCGGTTGATGTAGCAATTGGCTCTCACCTCTATTCTCCATATTTGTCTCCTTAGAAAATTCGAAAAAATAAATAAATCCAAATTGGCAACACACCTCTTGATTTTCCTTATTTATTTATTTATTTTTTCTCTCCTTAATTCTCTGTGTTGTCTCTGGTGCTAAAGACTTACTACAGTATATATATATATATAATATTCTTTGTCTTGCGGTGATGAGGTAATGTCCCAATATATATGTGTGTGTGTGTGCGCGCATGCACCTCAACTCTCAAGTGTGAATTGAATTATATGGCGGTGTTGAGTTGAATTTTCCAATAGTGAAACATGCGGGCTAGTGAGATCCTTCTCTGCAATCCAAGTGCGGGCCTACTTAAGCATATGGCGTGATGAAGGCCCCGAGTGAGATTAAAAACCAACTGAATTGCGGCCTGTGAGAGTTGCGTGAGGTCCATGCGTGTTGAGGGAACATAGTAAGGCCCTCTCAATTGAAGACTGAAGGACTTTTTATATATGTTATGCTGTTCTGCTGCTATTCTAGTCTGCGACCTAAATGAATTTTGAAGTTCATGGGTCCTCTTGTCAAGTTGCCACCACAAAGCAGAGTCAATATATATTGTAACCCTTTTGGAAATCTAATGGAATGCAGATCTTTTTATTAGGTCAAGTGCATGTGGCTTAAAGACCCTTGAAGTGAATGTGCCATCTCCTGTGTGAAGTGTGGTGTGAACTAAAAGTGTGGCTCCACTAAATTATTTTCTACCAAGTCCAATTGTGGCCCAAGTGAATGTAAAATGGTGTGGACTGTCTAGGCCGGATGAAGGTGGATTCTTCTAAAAATGAAGTGTGGCCCACTAATGAAGTGAATCTAAGAGTAAATTTATTGCCTAAAAAATTGCTTAAAGTTTATAAATTGGAAGAATCATTCAAGATCAATTAAGTCTAAAAGTTAATTCGAAACTTAATTTCACTTCATTATGTATCCCCTACATTCATACATTCATGCATACTATCATTCTCACTTCATTCTTAACTTTTTAGATGGTTTTATGCAAACAAGAAAATAAATAATGGATCTCTAAGAATTTCGTAGGCTTACTTTTCAAATCACTATTCACTAATATAGAATAAAATATTACTAATGATCAATAGGTCTTTATTAAGCTTGTAATATATGGCTTGGGTGAAACTACAAAGAAAGATGGAACCCCCTGTCCAACTGGATCGGGAACTCCCGTTGTGCAACCTCGCCCTCGAGAAACTCCCAACTCAAACCTAAGACAAAGAAGAACCTTTGAGTCCTTCATGCTTGAGAACCGTGACTCAAGCATTGCAAGTTTTTGACCAGCAACCCAGGCCTGAAAGCCGATCATGTTCTCGGGTTGACAGTTGAGGCGATATATCGACAGAAATTCTCAAGCTGTCAAGTCGAGATAGATATCGTTTGTTTTTTAGAGAGCTATTCGGAAGATAATGTAGCTGAACATCAACAAGTTCCAGCCACTTGGAAAGATTCATAACCATTACATTTACTGTATAAAGTTTATTATCTTCACGATCAAACTCTTCTTCTTCCTTATTGACTTTTACTCCATCAATAATTTTTGTTGGAATATAAGACCCATTTACAATACATTTTCAGATTTTTCGTCTTTGAGACTGAAAAAATATTCTCATTTTCATTTTTCAGAAAGTATAATTATCTCCACAAAATAGCGGAGGCCGACTACTGAATTGACTTTCAGCGAATGTAACTGCAATGCTAGCTATATGATCTTAACTCAATGGATAATTAATCTTATAATAGAGTTCTTGCTCTGATACCAATTGTTGCCCAGATAACTAACACAAGAGGGGGTGAATTGAGTTATATTAAACAAATTAGCACTTATAAACTAAATAAACAAAATAAAATATAAATAAAATACGAAGTAGCAGGAAATATAAAGAGTAAGGGCAAGAAGAAGGAAACTCAGTATTTTAACGAGATTTAGCCCTACTGCCTACGTCATCGCCTCAAGCTATCCATTGAAAATCTCAAATTCACTATTCAATCTTCTTCAAATAGAGATAGAAACCTAGTACACTTTTGAGCAACACCGCTACAAATAATCCGTGTAGAACACCCTCTATACTTTCAATCACCTCACACTTGGTGACTTAACTATTCCCTCTATAGAACACCTTCTACACACACGAGTTATACACACTCTCTTACAAATACAAGAGCTGATAGTGGGCAAATTATCAGAGTACACTTCTCAGTTAGTGAAATAAGAATAATACAGCACAATTTATATATCTCTCAAAATGAACAAAGGATCAATGCACAAAATTTAGAGAAGAGAGAATGAGGGTTTTGAAATAATGATACAAAACTTAGCAATTGATGTGTAAGTTTTTATTGTGATTTTTGTAAAACTCAAGTGAGCTATATATAAAAAAATAAGTTTTCATATTCAAATTTGAAAATGTTCACATATCAAATAAGAGCACTATTCACTTTTCAAAAGATTCAAATAAAAATATCTCATTTTTATATTTGTCATAGACAACTCCATTCATTTTTCAAATAAATCAAATATAATCTTTTACTTTTCATACATGACAAAATGAGCATGGTTTATTTTTCAAACAAAATCATATTTTTTTTGTATATGTCAAAAAAACACATAACCACCCTTCAAGATTTTTAAACAAAATCATCTATCTTTTGCATTTGTCAAAAAAATACACAACCATCCTTCAAGATTTTCAAACAACACATGCACATGTTAAAGATGCAACCAATCATCTTATAAAATCAAATCTTTATGCATATGTGAAACAAAAAATAATTTTTGAAATTAAATATTTTAATAAAGTTATGCAAATGTAAAAAATGCAATTTGATGCTTTATGAGAAAATATTGATTTTGAGTCTTAATCCAATTTCAAATTTTAAGAGATGTACAAAATTACTCTATGAACTTTATTTGTAGACTTGATCTTCTTTTTGCTCATGCTTGATTTCTTGATGTGTTTGACTCTTTTCATGCGTAAATAACTTGAGTTTAAGTCTTGAATTTATTTGTTATCATCAAATACGTAGATACGAGGCATGAAACCTTAGGTTCAACACACAACAATGACAGTTTTCGCATGAGAGGAAATGGCAAGAAGAATAGGAAGTGAGGATCTAAAATTGGAAGAGGGGGAAGGCTTTTATAACCACAGGCGATTGAATACGAGCAGGAAATAAAGCAGTGTGACAACTATGACATCAACAAAACAGTACGTAGACAGCAAACCATTTGCTTGACATGAGAGAAGGTTGCCGTTTCAGACTCATGGACGACATGAACCAATACAATCCCCAAGGGGCGGGGAGTGGTTCCCAAGTGGTCATCTTGGCAGGCGTGTAGGAAGTATGGGCCAATCGGCTTCTCCAAACTTGGGAACGCAGTAATAACTGGCTTGTCCCATTAGTGATCTATTGTAGGAACCAAAGGACACGCGTATTAGACGGTTAAGAGGCTTGAAAACCCAACGGTTGGCTTTGGGAGCAAGCAAGGCAGAAATTCAGAGCACTTGAGACTTGGAAGACGAATAGACAGAAATTTAGAACACATGGGACTCAGAAAACGAACAGATTAAAGTTCGGAGCACGTGGGGCTCAAAAGGTAAACATGCAGAAATTCAGAGCCCCTGGACTTGGGAAGACGAACCGGCAGCCTCTAGATGTCGAATGGGAGAATTCCCACCCAATCCTTGTATTAAAAATTCGTGGAGTAAAAAAAAAAAAAATCCAACGCAATTCATTTGCGAAGAATTTGTTGAGTATTGTGAGGGAGAACTTTCCAATGAAGGAAGGCCTAGGCCCAAAGAAAGCTGGGGTTGGGCCATGAGCAAGAAAGGAGTCATTAGAAGGATAGGGCCTCGACTCGGACGTAGCACGCCCGGCTTATTGCCGAGTGGACCTAACCAACCAAAATAAGGTGCCTGATTCGAAAGGTTAGCCCCACAGCAGAAAAGACATCTCATACCTGAGGGGATGGAAACAACGTCTGCACACCGTATTAAATTATGGTTAAACAAGAAAGCATGCCACATTCAATGCTTATTAGGCCAGAAGCATGCCGCATTAAATGAATGTCGAAAATCCCGAGCACCCAGCGGCGAAAAACAGCTTACCAGAATGGCTCGGACAAGACATTCATCCTCTGACTTATCCCAATAATCCCTTTCGAGTAAGACTTATATCCAGACACAGCCGAACAAGTTTTTTCTCTCCTCTTCACCGCGTATCTACTCTTACTTCCATTATCACCTGACTTTAGCATTGAAGTTGTCCCCCTGCCATTGAGGTTGTCCTTTTCCTTTCTCTATCATAAGTTTTTACAATTTGGGTTGTTATGAAAACTGCTCAAGCCGCGAAACATAATATCAACAAAAAGGATTACACAAAAGTGAACTCACAGATTTAAGTATTTTAATGACTAGTTAGATCTGTTTTATAATAAAAATAATATTATAATATGACAAATTATATCAAACCATATCAGTTTGTAAAATTAATTTTATATAATTACTTTATAATTATAGTATTTTTCTTTAATTTGTTTTTATTTTATCTCGTTCTCTAAACATACCTTTGCCACTAGAAGTATAATTTGCATGCAGTAATTCAGTATTAATTCTCGATGTTCAATTCATGAATAAAGTTGACCACCAAAACAAGAAAAGGAAGAATTAAAAAAAGAAATTGTTGCCCAGATGACTAACACAAGAGGGGGGGTGAATTGGGTTATATTAAAAAATTAATACTTATAAACTAAATATACAATATAAAATATAACCAAAATATAAAGCAGTAGGAAATATAAAGAGTAGGGTAAGAGAAAGCAAACTCAGTATTTTTACGAGGTTCAGCCCCACTGCCTACGTCCTCGCCTCAAGCTACCCCTTGAGGATTCCCAAATTCACTATTCAATCTCCTTTAGGTGGAGATAGAAACCTATTACACCTTTGAGCAGCACCGCTCCAAAGATTCCGTGTAGAACACCCTCTACACTTCCAATCACCTCACACTTGGTGATTCAACTATTCCCTGTGTAGAACACCTTCTACACACACAAGGGTTATACACACCCTCTTACTTCCAATCACCTCACACTTGGTGATTTAACTATTCCCCGTGTAGAACACCTTCTACACACACAAGGGTTATACACACCCTCTTACTGATACAAGAATTGATAGTGGATAGGCTATCAGAAAAGACTCCTCAATGAGTGAAATAAGAACAATACAGCACAAACTATATCTCTCTCAACAAGAACAAGAATTAAGGCTCAAAACTTTAGAAAATAGAGAATGAGAGCTTTGAAAGAATGATGCAAAATTTAGCAATAGATGTGTAAGCTCTTGTTGTGATTTTTGCAAAACTCAGGTGAGCTATTTATAGGTAAATGAGTCTTCAATTTCAAATTTGAAAAGATTCCCATGTCAAATAAGAGCACTATTCACTTTTCAAAAAATTCAAATAAAAACATTTCCTTTTTGCATTTGTCAAAGACAACTCCATTCATTTTTCAAAGAAATCAAACCTAATCTTTTGCTTTTCATACAAGACAAAATGAGCATGATTTATTTTTCAAACCAAATCATCTTCTTTTTGCATATGTCAAAAAAACACACAACCACCCTTTAAGATTTTCAAACAAATCATCTATCTTTTATATTTGTCAAAAAAACACACAACCACCCTTTAAGATTCTCAAACAAAATCATCTACCTTTTGCATTAGTCAAAAAAACACACCACCTCCCTTCAAGACTTTCAAACAAAATATGCACATGTCAAATATGATAATCAATCATCTTATAAAATCAAGTTTTTATAAAAAAAATATAATTTTTGAAATTATTTTGTTTGATGGTGTTATGCACATGTGAAAAACATAATTTTCAAAACTAAGACATTTAAAAATGTCTTGCATATGTGGAAAAAATAATTTGATGTTTTATGAGAAAAAAGAGTAATTTGGAGCCTTAATCCAATTTCTAATTTTATCAAGAGATGTACAAAAATAATCTATGAGCTTCATTTGTAGACTTGATATCTTTCTTGCTCATGCTTGATTTCTTGATGTGTTTAGCTCCCTTCATGCATAGACAACTTGAGCTTGAGTTTTCAATATTATTTGTTATCATCAAAATTTATACGTAAATACGAGACTTGAAGCCTTGGGTTCAACAATCTCCCCCTTTTTGATGATGACAAATACTTAGTAGAAATCTGCGACCTGCAGTAATACTTAAGCTCCCCCTGAAAATATGCGTTAGTATTTCAAGAAAAATATAAACATGATTCTAGCATATATAACAGGGTAGTATAATACTAGTATAAGACTTCTCCCCCTTTTGGCATCATTAAAAAGGAATCATAATTAGATCAATAAGATATATTCCTGCAATAACCAATAGATAAATAAAACGCTGCGTTAGTAGAGACTGTAGAGAATTCGGTGCGTAGCCACACGTGTTCGACAAAACTTGCAAAGGCTGGAGGCCTAGTTCCGGTAATTCGGTGCGGAAAGAGATTTTGTAAAGAGCTAAATAATTGAAATCACCCGTGCCCGACAAAACCTGTAAAGGTTGAAGTCGAATTTTATCATCTCGGTGCGGAAGAAGATTTAAATTCGCTTGATATTATTGACGAATTAGATGTTCCAGAGATTGGAAGTTGAATAATTAAAATTATTCGTGTCCAACAAAGACAACAAAAGCTGCAGGCCTAGCTCTGGCAATGCGGTGCGGAGCCATGCATGTCCGACAAAACCTGCAAATGTTGGAAGTCTAACTCTGGCAATTCGGTGTAGAGCCACGCGTATCTGACAAAACCTGTAAAGGTTGGAGGCCTAACTCTAGCAGTCGGTGCGAAAGCAGATCAATCGCCTGATATTGTTGACAAACGGGTTTGAAGGCTCTGAGTTTCTATAAAAAAAAATCATTTTCACCAATCGGATACTAAAAAAAAAAAAAACATTGCTTCTTGACCTAAGTTCTGTTTCTCCATAACGATAGAATGGCCGAACAATTTTCTTCCACTAATGTTCCAGACTTGAATCAGGAACCCTTGACGCATCAACTATCAATCTTCTCTCCTAAGGCCGTCAATGCCATGATAGGAGCAGAGAACCGTTTTTCTAGTAAGAAAACTTTTGACAACGTGTGTCCAACATATCTTATATTTCTTTTGACTAATAAGATTTGAAGAGACAATAGTTTGTCTTGTTCTTTATGCTATCTCTATAAAATCAGTTTTAAAATTTATCCGATTTGCATCAAATCTTTTTCTCATCTCTATAACTCATCTGCATTCCTTCAATATTCTCGCTTTAAGTTTTCAATTCTTTTCTCAATGGCTCATTCTTCTAACATTCCTCTAGATGCATCCATGAGGTATTCTACATCTCAATCTCATGTCCTTTCTGCAGCTACCATTGGCGCCATGTTGCAGCAAGAGAACAACAGTTTGGCTAATAAGCCAGACTCCGATGCTATCTACGACTTGGTGAGTCTCGGGACTCGCTACTCATCCTCTATTGTCGCTTTTTCGCAGCGGCTACAAGTCAAAAATCATGAGGTTGAAAAGCTTAAAGAACAAATTGTTGTACTTCAACGAATTGTTCAAGAGTCTCACACAAGGGAAGGAATCCTTCGGCAGAAGAATAAAAAGTTGAAATCTCTATTGGATTCTTCATTCCGCTTGCCAGTTCCCATGGATAGGGATGACATGATATTGTATGAAGAGAATGAGCGTCTCAAACATGAGGCTAAAAACCTCAAGTTTATGTAAAAGTATTTAAAAAAATATCTCTCTATTTTTATGAACTCTGATCTATCTTTCAAGAGATATTCATAACATGCATCATACCTATTTCTCTTCTAATCATAAATAATCTATCTTCTGATAAGGGTTTTGTGAATATATTTGTTAACTGATCGTGTGTGTTTGTGAACTCCAGTACTATATCGCCTTTCTGCACATGATCTAAAAAAAAAATGATATCTTATTTCAATATACTTAATTTTAGAATGTTGTATTGGGTTTTTTTTTTTTAAGATTTATAGCACTTGTATTATCACATTTGATTGGAATGTGATTATACATAAGTTTAAAATTCTCAAGTTGTTGCTTCATGTAAAGAACTTGAGCACAACAACTACCCGCAGCAACATATTCTGCCTCAGCAGTAGATAGTGCAACAGAATTTTGTTTTTGTTTTTTTTTACTAAACCAGGGAACTAGTGCACGACCTAAGAAATGACATGTTCTACTAAAACTTTTTCGATCATCTTTGCAACCAGTATAATCGGTACCTGAATAACTAATAAGATCAAAAGAAGTGTGTTTAGGATACCATAACTCTAAGTCAATGGTATTGGCAAAATATCTAAAAATCCGCTTGACTGCAATAAAATGAGATTATTTTGGAAATGATTGAAAACGTGCACATAAACATACACTAAACATAATATCTGGTCTACCGGCTGTCAAATATAATAAGCTACCAATCATACCTCGATATACCTTCGAATCAACTAGTTTACCGGATTCATCTTTATCAAGTTTAGTGGATGGGCTCATTGGTATTCCAGTTTCCTTAGCACCTTCCATCCCAAACTTCTTCAGCAATTTTTTAATATATTTTGATTGATTGATGAATATCCCACTTTTTGCTTGCTTAATTTGCAATCCGAGAAAGAATATAAGCTCTTCCATCATGCTCATTTCAAATTCTTCCTGCATAGTCTTAGCAAAAACTTGGCACATATTTTCATTAGTAGCACCGAATATTATATCATCAACATAAATTTAAATCAAAAGAATATCATCATTTTCATATATAATGAAAAGAGTTGTATCAATTTTTCCTCTTAAAAAGCCTTTTTCAATCAAGAAACTACTGAATCTCTCGTACCGCGCTCTAGGAGCTTGTTTGAGTCCAAATAGTACTTTTGTGAGTTTGAAAACATGATTTAGAGAAATATGATTTTCAAAACCTGGAGGTTGCTCAGTATATACTTCTTCATTTATAAAACCGTTTAAGAAAGCACTTTTAACATCCATTTGAAAAAGTTTGAAATCTTTATAACAAGCATATGTAAGTAGCATTCGAATAGCTTCTAATCTTGCGACTGGTGCATATGTCTCATCATAATTGATTCATTCTTCTTGATTGAAACCTTGGACCACTAGTCGAGCCTTATTTCTAGTAATGACTTCGGACTCATGTTTCTTGTTTCTAAAAACCCATTTTGTTCCAATAATAGTATGATTTTTGGGTTTAGGAACAAGTGTTCAAACATCATTTCTTTCAAATTGATTAAGCTCTTCTTACATAGCTAGAATCTAAGATTCATCAAGAAATGCTTCATCAATATTTTTAGGTTCAATCTAAGATAGAAAAGCAGTATGATTGCAAATATTTATAAAAGATGATCGAGTACTTACATCTCGTGAAGGTTCTCCTAGAATTTATTCCGCTGGATGATCTTTCATATGTTTCCACTATTTGGTTGCATCTTGTACTAAGTCTTGATGATCTTTCCTTCTATTTCCATGATCTTCCCTTTTGAATTGTCTCCAAATATCACACATCCTTTTTTTTTAGAAGTGAAGTCAATGAATTTAGTTTTGTCTTCTGTCACGTATCTTGAGCATCCGTTATCTAAAAATCATTTATTTTTACCTGTAGAATACTTCATGCATACCTACAAAAGTAATTCAAAACAATTCCTGGTACCCAAGTTCTTTGGGTCCTTTATTTATTAGTATTAGAAGAAATAAGATTTTTAGGTACCCATATGGCCCTAATAGTCATTGTATGTTTTCTTCTAATAGGACAAGCAAAATAATTATGACCATTTCTATTACAAAAATTACAAATAGCATGTGACATATATGAAGAACTTGAGTGATTATAATAGTATCTTTTTTTAACAAAATTATTTTTATGAAAAGAATTTTGAATATTGGACTTTGATGTAGAAGGATTATCAAAGAAGTTTTTATAAGGTTTGTATTTTTGTTTTGGCATATATCCCAAGCCTGCCTTATCAAAAACACATCTTTGACTACCAAGAAGTTTTTCAAAATTTCTTTTTCCATTCGTAAAGTTTTCAATAATATTTTCTAAATCAGTTTTCTTTTTCTTCAACTCAAAATTTTCATCTTTCAAAACAATATTTTCTTTTCTTAAAATATCAATTTCGTTTGTTAAAGAAGAATTTTTCTTTTTCAAAACAGTATACTTGATACCTAATTTTTCAAATTCCTCATATACTTCTTCTAAAACATTTTGCAATTCTTCATATGAAGGATCTTCAATATTATCAAAATTTGTTACCTCAATGTCATCTTTAGCCATAAGACAAAGATTTCCTGATTCTCCATTGCTTGCTTCACTATCTGAGCTACTTGAATCATCATTCCACGTAGCTTTCATTGCTTTTTTGCCTGAATCTTTCTTGGAAAACTTATTGAAGGATTTCCTTGGAGGAGTTTTATTTTTCTTTAAGAACCTCTGAATTCTTCTTGTTATCATCGCAACTTCTTCATCTTTGTCGTCATTTTCCTCATCTTCATCACTTTCACTTTCATGTGGAACAGCTTTAAGTGCCAAGCTCTTCTTTGACTTTCCTTCTTCTTCTCCTCTTTTCAATGTGTATTCATGGGTGATAAGTGACCCGATGAGTTCATTCACTTCGAGCTTCTTGAGGTCTCTAGCTTCAAGAATCGCTGTCACTTTTGATTCCCAACGTTTTGGTAGAGAGTTGAGAATTTTTCTTACTATCTCCACTTTGGAATAAACTTTGCCAAGAGCTGTCAAGCTATTTATGATGTTAGTAAAACGAGTGTACATACTAGAAATAGATTCATCATCATTCATCTTAAACATTTCATATTCATGAGTAAGAATATAAATTTTTGATTCCTTGACTTGAGAAGTTCCTTCATAAGTAACTTCCAAGTTATCCCAAATTTCCTTTGCTGTAGCACAAGTCATTACTCTATTAAATTCATTACCATTGAGAGCATTATATAATAAATTCATAGCAGTTAAATTCAAAGTATAAAGTCTATCGTCTTCAAGATTAAACTCTTCTTCTTCCTTTTTGACCTTTACTCCATCAACTACTTTTGTTGGAATATAAGGTCCATTTACAATACATTTCCAGATTTCTCGACCTTGAGCCTAAAGGAATATTCTCATTCTAACTTTCCAGAATGAGTAATTGTCTCCACAAAAGAGTGGAGGCCGACTGCTAGATTGACCTTCACCAAATGAAGCTGCAATGTTAGCCATAAGATCTTAACTCAAAAGATAGTTAATCTTATAATAGAGCTCTAGCTCTGATACCACTTGTTGCCCAGATGACTAACACAAGAGGGGGGGTGAATTGGGTTATATTAAAAAATTAATACTTATAAACTAAATATACAATATAAAATATAACCAAAATATAAAGCAGTAGGAAATATAAAGAGTAGGGTAAGAGAAAGCAAACTCAGTATTTTTACGAGGTTCAGCCCCACTGCCTACGTCCTCGCCTCAAGCTACCCATTGAGGATTCCCAAATCCACTATTCAATCTCCTTTAGGTGGAGATAGAAACCTATTACACCTTTGAGCAGCACCGCTCCAAAGATTCCGTGTAGAACACCCTCTACACTTCCAATCACCTCACACTTGGTGATTCAACTATTCCCTGTGTAGAACACCTTCTACACACACAAGGGTTATACACACCCTCTTACTTCCAATCACCTCACACTTGGTGATTTAACTATTCCCCGTGTAGAACACCTTCTACACACACAAGGGTTATACACACCCTCTTACTGATACAAGAATTGATAGTGGGTAGGCTATCAGAAAACACTCCTCAATGAGTGAAATAAGAACAATACAGCACAAACTATATCTCTCTCAACAAGAACAAGAATTCAGGCTCAAAACTTTAGAAAAGAGAGAATGAGAGCTTTGAAAGAATGATGCAAAATTTAGCAATAGATGTGTAAGCTCTTGTTGTGATTTTTGCAAAACTCAAGTGAGCTATTTATAGGTAAATGAGTCTTCAATTTCAAATTTGAAAAGATTCCCATGTCAAATAAGAGTACTATTCACTTTTCAAAAAATTCAAATAAAAACATTTCCTTTTTGCATTTGTCAAAGACAACTCCATTCATTTTTCAAAGAAATCAAACCTAATCTTTTGCTTTTCATACAAGACAAAATGAGCATGATTTATTTTTCAAACCAAATCATCTTCTTTTTGCATATGTCAAAAAAACACACAACCACCCTTTAAGATTTTCAAACAAATCATCTATCTTTTATATTTGTCAAAAAAACACACAACCACCCTTTAAGATTCTCAAACAAAATCATCTACCTTTTGCATTAGTCAAAAAAACACACCACCTCCCTTCAAGACTTTCAAACAAAATATGCACATGTCAAATATGATAATCAATCATCTTATAAAATCAAGTTTTTATAAAAAAAATATAATTTTTGAAATTATTTTGTTTGATGGTGTTATGCACATGTGAAAAACATAATTTTCAAAACTAAGACATTTAAAAATGTCTTACATATGTGGAAAAAGTAATTTGATGTTTTATGATAAAAAAGAGTAATTTGGAGCCTTAATCCAATTTCTAATTTTATCAAGAGATGTACAAAAATAATCTATGAGCTTCATTTGTAGACTTGATATCTTTCTTGCTCATGCTTGATTTCTTGATGTGTTTAGCTCCCTTCATGCATAGACAACTTGAGCTTGAGTTTTCAATATTATTTGTTATCATCAAAATTTATACGTAAATACGAGACTTGAAGCCTTGGGTTCAACAGAAATGCTTGATCATCGTTATGTCCATGCTTGTCAGATTAGGTTCCCATAATCTGAATGGGTTTATCAATTTCTTCTCCATGATTAAATAATTAAAAGTAATTATACATGGAATCGGGTTTCTTGTGACCAGATGGGTATGATTGTAATCGAGCCGAGTCAAGTCGAGCTTTGGCTTGCCGAGCTCGACTCAACTCAAAATATTCGAGCTTGAACTCAAAATTTTTATTTATTTTTTGTTCGAGATCGACTTGATAAGCTAAGCTTCCAATTCGAGCTTGCGTTTGAGCTTGTCCCACAAAGGAACTCGAGTCGAGCTGGGCCGAGCTCAAGCTCGAGCTCGATTTTTTTTTGAATAAAATTTAAAAATAAATAAATAAAAGTAGTTGAGATTTATTCATCATAACAATATATTACATGATTACTTATATTATTAATAAATACACATAATATGATAATATATATGTATTTCATACATGGTTCCCATGTACTAATATATAAAATTATTAAATTTTATAGATGAATTATATTACAAATTATAAAATACAGTTATGAAGTATATTCATTATATAGACATAAATAATTAGATTACATATTACATTTTTAATTATAAAAGTAATATGCTTATATTATTAGCAATATATATATAATATATATGTATATATTTATCAATATATAAATAAACTTTAATCGAGTTAAACTAACGAGTCGATTCGAGCATAAACGAACGAGTCTTAATCAGTTTTAGCCGAATCGAGTCGAGTTTTGTTGAATATGTATCATTTACTAATCGAGTGAATATCTGTTTTTACCAGTGATTTTTTTTTCATGAATCGAGTTTGATTCAAGTTTAACCGAGCGAGTAATGAGTGAGCTAACGAGTAGCTTGAGTCATTTACAGCCATATGAATGAGAGTCAGCTAACGTGTCGTTTCTCTCTTATAAGTGCCGCCTTCAACTTCATTTTCTGTCTTTTTTTATGAAACAAATTATTTTATTTATTAGTTGATATGGCGTGTTGCCACATCAGTCGACGCTTATCGAATTACAAAAAATTCAGCTCTATATAGAATTACTAACTAATGAAGGCATTTGATCATTAGGAGTCTAGGGCTTCATTTATTTAAGTTACAAACAAATTATTTAAAAGTAAGTTCATAAAGTGTTGTGAGTTAATATGATAAGTTAGATTTTAAAATTATTTTTATTATAAGTTAAATTTATTGAATTTTACAAAATCACGTTAGTTTATATGTTTATTTTGTATATTCTCTATATACTTAGAAAGGCTATATTTAGGTAGACGATTATTTAATATTTTATACTTACTTTTATTTTTTGTTATTTTTTATTATTATTCATTTTTATTTTTTATTATTTTTTATTTCTTATCATTCATAAATCATTAGAGAAAGACCCAAACGTTCCCCAAGTCTCCTTTGATATCTCCATTATCAGCTAAATTTGAACAAGACGCTGCTGCCAGTCAATTCTATCATCCCCTTTTCCATTTCAGAAAAGTCAATAATGGTATCCTTAAACATATACATATATAGTGTCGCAAACAACAACATTTGACCGTTTAAACTATATGGCACACGCAAGGTTTTAAAGACATGTTAAATCAGATGTTTAAGCATTTGACCGTTTAAACTATTATAGGCAGGTTTTTCTTAGGATAATTAAGGTTTTTAAATATTTGATGCAATTCTTTACCCTGTTGATCAGATGTTGAGTTTGTCTCGGACACTCCGCTATATATACTTGCCGTGTGGGATTCAACCTTGTTTGGCTTTGCATGTACAACATTCCTTGTTTGTTTCGCGGGTTACATTTTTTTATGTCCCATGAATTAGTTAGAGGGAGCGCCCTGGCGGCTTTGTCCCAGTCAACTCAATTATTTCTGAGTTGACATACATAGACAGAGAGAATTAAGCAAGAAGAGAGCATGAATTCCCAAGTACTTCCCCAAAATACATACCACGATGAAGGGTTCTTTGATAAATAGGTTATAGTGAATCAGCTGCAGGCAGCAGGTATTTGACCTCAAGACCGCAAGATGCTTAAAACTACGCTTTTCTTCACGATCACTTCTCTTGTATTCTATATTCATGCATACACCAAATATTGGTTCTGGAAATTGTTTTCTGCGAAGGATAAGGATGTTGGTGTCGGTGATGATCATGGTGATCATGAACGCGACCACCTCGACGATGACTGTGCGGTGTGTCTAAACCAGGTTTTCCGGCATGAAAAGTTGAGGGTGCTTCCGGCATGCAAGCATGGTTTCCATGTCCAATGCATCGATGCCTGGTTGAAGTATCATCCCACGTGCCCTCTCTGCAGGAAAATCATAACCCCTCTTCCAACAAAACTACAACGGCGACATGATGACGATGATCATTATCATTGCTTTTCTTCTTTGTTGCTGTTTTTGCTGTGTCAGAGCCTTCGTAGGTGGATAGAAAATCCTTACACCGCGGAGCTCGCATTGAATTTCTGTTATGTGCCCTAGGTGAGATTGGGGATGAAGTACAGAACTGGGAAGGAATTGAAGAAGGTTGTGCTGCGAGCTGAAGTGTCGAAGTGCTTGAGTTAGAAGTACCAGAACTCTGAACAACGTCGTGTAAGCTTTGGATGGAACGCAGCGTTGTCGGCCAGGGAGAGGACGCACCGTTTCACTTAAGGGGCAGCCATCTGTCTTTGGGTTCCTCAAATAATCTAGTGCATTTGATCATCTATGAAGCTTATGAGTCTTCTTCCATCTTGAGTATTATTGTGCAATCTGTGTGTTCGTATTGTGCAGTTCCCAGTAAGGAAAATATAGAGCCTAACACTTTCTGTGATTATCTTTTTGAATTTTGATGCTTCTATATTGTTGCATAGCTAATTCATTCTTTTATTACTATTATTCATCATCTCTTTATTTGTGACTCCCTTTTAAGTTTCAGATCTACGTAAGACATACCTTAACTGCAGTCGGCCCAATTAACAGCATTAAGCCCAAATTAAAATGGGCACCTGTACATGACTTGAGGTCCTGAACAGAACAATTTTATCATATTATAAAAATTAACTATTCAGAAAAACATGAGAAATGTTATTATGCATTTTAGTTTAACTGCTAGGTGATTTATTAAAAAAAAATTAAAAATCTAAATATAAAAGAGATAAGAAAATCTTAAATTTCAATTTTTTCTTTTTGTATCTTCACCTTCGGATGTCATTTTGTATTTTTTTTGTATTTTTTAATAAATGGCACTAGAAGTCTAGATCAGTCAAAATGAACTGTATAACTGAAACGACGTCACAGCAATTCTTAAAAAAAAAAAAAAAAACTAGTCGAAATAATTTTTTTTTAAAAAAGAAAAAAGAGGATGGAGGGTCTGTGAGTTACTTTCTCCTTTTAAGGGGACTTTCTTAAAAGCTTAAAAAAGAAAGAAAGAAACAAGTAATGGCTGTGCCAATAGCACGTACACGTTTGTGTCTAAGGCTTTTTAGCACTAACTGACATCAATGGCCATCATGTCTTGAAAATAAAGTTATTCCCAATTAATCATTGTGTCTTTGTTTGTATTCCCCCCTTTTTTGTTAATCCAAATTGTGGCTAAAAAATGAGGTGAAGTCAAAGAAATTGAAGATAAGGCTAGGTTTGTCCCGAGCTTTACGCAATTCCATTGGTACCCATCAAGGAACAAAGTTACAAAACATCAGAAACCCTCAAAAATCAATGTATTTTGTTTCTTTTCTGATTTACAAAGTCGTCGTGACAGATGCCAACTAATAATGTAACAGTATGTTTCATATTCTTGAAGATTGCCCCCTAAATACAATTATATCATATGCTTAAACATAAAAATAAAAAAACATTTATATCATATACTACACACCACAAAGATAATAATTTAGTTGGTATGAATTAATATCTCATAGTTTTGACATAAATTAAAATTATTTGTGATAATAAAGTCTTATAATAGTTATATTTTATAATAATAATATATACAATCGTATAATACATAAACTTCATACAAATATTTTGAAAAAGAAGGGAGTGTTATTAAAAAGTTAATTTTTTTTTATATAAAATACATATTTACATACTTGCTTAGCAATTGCACTAGATTTATGTTTTTCATGATTATTATTTTTTATTTAGATTATTTTTCTTTTGCTATTTTTATAAGAGTAAGTTTTTAAGTTAAATATGTAATAAATACGTAAATTAGGTTAAAAATAATTAAATTGGACAAAAAAAATATTTAATCATTGTAAAATTTTAGATTAAATTTAAGAAAAATAATCATATAGAATACTCTTGAACCAGACTAGATTGCTTTTAGACCGAATAAGAATTCGGTTTGATCTGGTCTAATGTGAGATAATTTTTAAATCGAATAAAATTGATCTATAAATTTTTCGAATCGAATCAAACTATTTATATTTCTAATTCATACGCTAGTTTAATTGTTTCAGATTGTACTCAAAAAAAAATTCTCATTTTCAAATAAATAATTAATAAATTGGAAAAGAGATTGAAAAAGAGGCATCAGGATCTTTATTAAGACTGTACAAATCAATAATTCTTTATTAGGATCTAAAGTATCTTTTCAAAATTCGAAAGGAGCGGAATTTTTGTCCTTTTACATCAATATCAAGCGCGAATGGTAATTAGAGAAAGCAACAGTATGAGGAATCAGCTTTTCTTTATTTTTCTTTTTTGAAAAAGAAAGGGGTTTTTTTTTTTTTTAAAAGAAGGTTAATTATCTCGAAATTTGTGATTAGATAATGGCATAAACATAAGCATGTGAAAATGCAGAGCTGAACCTACTCTACTGACTTTTTTATTAACCTAATTATCTTGAAATTATTCAACATTACCCTATACAGCACTGACTTTTTTTTATGTTCTCTAGTTAAAAGATGGGGAATAACATAGTACTTTGTGCTTGCTACCCATCTTCTTGATCTTTTTTCCACAAAACCAGACAGCATTGGATTTGAACAAAACTTTTCTTCCACCAGCGTAATTGAGTCCCGAGTTTCTTTCCCGGCCAATGTTTGACTTGGATGCATGGTGCCTTTGTGACTGAAATATACTGTTTATAAGTAGTTTAAATTTATATTGAGTTCGATTGTGCGAAAGTTCATGACCCACTTACGACAATAATGATAAGTTTTTTGGATTTAGAAGTTATCAACCAGACTTGAAAGTCAGATTCAGATCCTGTTTAAATTTAGAGACAGTTTAACTCGTCTCAAATTTATCATTATAATTTTAAAAATTTTTATATAAAATATAAATTTCAATATAAATTTTTTAAATTTTAATATAATTTTTTAAAATCACAATTCATGATTTTTTAAATGTCAAAATAATAATAATAATATTTTATTTAATTTTTAAGACTTATTTCAACTCATTTCATCTCAATTTTAAATTTAAATGTGGCCCAAGCTTTTCAAGTCTTTCTTGTAAATGAAACAAGTTTTACGTTAATAATAGAAAAGTTTATTAACTATGTTCCATTCAACTTGATTAGGATACAAGGTTGACTCGATAATATTTTTCTCAAGTGGTTTGTCATGTATTGAGTCTGGAGGTTCAATGCGAGTACGTATGAGTTCATCTTAGATTATTAGTATTGGTCTTTTAAAGATTTATTAAGTTTCCTAATGTAATTAAAGTCTAAATTATAACTCAAATATCGCTTAAGGGGTTGCAATATGCAACTTCCCACAAGTTGAACGTCCCATGTCCGATCAGGGTACTATTATGATACGCGCAAGTAGGAAGCCATCACTAATTGCCTCCTCCCACCCAATTTTACCTAACCCTATTTATATATATATATATATATATATATATATATATATTGGAAAATAAGTTTTTTAAAGTTATTAAATAAGATAGATAGACAAGGAAAATGAGTTTGTGGTATTTATTAAAATTTAATGCTACCTAAACAAACCTATAGACAACAATAAATACCATACTGCTAATTCAAATTTATATTTCTCTTCATTTTAAGTCGTTAAATTTAATAAATAATAAAAAACACCTAAAAAGATATTATCATCTTCAAACATTCGAATCCAAAATTACAAAGAGAATGTTATATGAAAATATTTAAATGTACTATATCAACAAGGGGGAATATTGAATATATTTAGGAATGGTTAAAAGAAGAGTAGAGTTACTCAACTATGGATAGATTATATAAAAGAGAATCGAGTAATTCTTTCAAATTATAAGATTCCAAAATCCAAACGTAAGCAAAAATGGGTAAGTTTTATGAATAGAATAGACTGACTAGGGGGTGGGAAAGAGGCATGCCCAGCAGTACATACTTACAGTATATATATATATATATATATATATATATTTTTTATTTATTTTAATTTAAAAAACAGGAGTGCAGCGCTCCTGTGTGTCGCTGGAGGGCTGCAGCCAAAAATTTCTGGGGTGGGAAAAAGAATACAATTGGTTTGGTTAGTTCGATAATAGGACATAACAACAGTCAAGAGGGAAAGCACCGAGAAGCTAGACACGCAACCGGGCGAGGAAAGGTACCTTCTTCTTCTTCTGTCACGTTTCGGTTTCACAGCCGTCGTCTTCTTTCCTTTTTCCTCGGCTTCCTCCTTCTCCAATCCTTCTAAAAAGTCAAGTCTTTGAGTCCCACAAGTGGCGGGTTTTTCGTTTTCCTTTCCTTTCGTTTTTTCTTCTTTGAAAACTCTCACGTCTTTGCCTACCACATTCCACAAAACCAAAGAACAAGTCTAACTTCCTCTCCCTCGTTCCTTCTCCCACTTCTCTTTCTACTTCTAGAATCTATATAAACCTCAGTAGTTCGCCACCCACAAGCCCTGACCAATTTTTAGCACGGCATTTGACAATTCTAAAGGGAAATCCCATTTGGGTTCTGGACCAATTTTTGAGTTGCAGACTTTTGGGAATCTGAATCTTTATACTAGTTTTCAAGTGGATCCTTGGCCAATACATTGATCGTGGGTGGAAAATTGGAAAAGAGACGGAAGGAACTTTGATAGGCAAGGATGGGGGATTCATCGTTGGACGACTCGCCGGTCGTAGAAATGACTGGTAAAATAATGGTGGTAGCCATCATAGTGCTCTTCGTTGTTGTGGTGTTTGTCCTTTTTCTCCACCTCTACGCCAAATGGTTCTGGTGGCGCATTGAAGCATCCAGCCCTTCTGGTTCTCGTCGCCGCCGCAGGCGCCGCTTCGTCTTCGCGCCAGGCCAGGACCCGGCGATCGCCGCCACCCTGAGAAGAGGGCTCGACCCCTCAGTCCTCCGCTCACTTCCCGTAGTGACATTTGATCCAAATGATTTCAAAGATGGGTTGGAATGCGCGGTTTGCCTCTCTGAGCTAGTGCCAGGAGAGAAGGCTAGGCTGCTCCCCAAATGCAATCATGGGTTCCATGTCGAGTGCATTGACATGTGGTTCCTGTCCCACTCCACCTGCCCGCTTTGCCGAAACCCAGTTGCGCCTGAAAGCTCCGAGGCCAGCATCAATCATAGTGTCGAGGTACAAGAGGATATCGAGTCCTCAGGAGACAATTCAGTCGCTGGGTATTCTGTTGAATCTCCAAATTTCCCCACAAACGTGCTGTTTTGGGGAAACCAGGCTCGGGTAAGTTCTGGGGGCGCTTGTTTGGAAGAAGGTCCTTCTTCTCAACCCCCTCCTTGTCCATCGTCTTCTTCTTCATCAGCAGTTAATAGCAGGCCATCGGACGGAATGTTGGTGATTGACATACCAAGGCCGATGTCTGAGAACATATCATCCTTATCCCCTTCGGCAAGCAGGTTTGCCGAGGAGGAATCGAAGTCGCCCGTGCCGGCGAGACTGAGGTCGTTGAAGAGGCTTTTGAGCAGGGATAGAAGGGCAAGTCCCTGTAGTCCTGGTTCTGTTGATGTTGAGCAAGCAGGGAGAGCACAGACTTAGAAGCAAGTTCTTGGTAATTAGATTGAACATATTTTCTATTGTAGGATATAGACGAGAATTCAGTTTCAGGATTATTTGAAGATATGTTTCTGGCGATGAGAAATTATTATTTGGAAGGTCTTGAATCTTGATTACTTCCGGTTCTACCATCCTAGAAAAAATTGGTCCTTTTGGGGAAGAAGAAGCTCCCCCATGTTATTTTACTCAAATGTTCTTTTATTCTTGAGTCTCGACATAGATAATTAAGAGCTCGAGGTGGGTGATCTCAGCGATCTGAATCTCTTGTCATAGAGGAAGTTTGTATTACCTGTTCTTGAAACGGAAGTCAACAGTTTTTTGAAATGTCAATATTGTATAAAAAGTAAAATAGAATTACCCTGTGTTAAAGATGCATTCCTGTTTTCTTCTCGATTAATTGCATCATTACCCCCCCCCCCCCCCCCCCCCCCCCCCTCCCCCCCTTCTTCTCCAATTCTTTGCTCATGCGAATTTGAAAGGTTTTGGGTTGAAGAGCAGAAAAAATATAGTATTTTTTTTTCTCCCAATAGTTCATATGAAAGGATTTGTCACAACTGTTTAGTGCCCATCTCTCCCCCGCCCCTCTCTCCCACACTCTTTTCACTGCAGTTGGTTAGTAACAAATAAACATAGAGGAAAATATTACTGAGAAATTGAGAATAGTACAGTGAGGATGAAATCGAAGATATAATGTGGATAAGAGCAACGAGAAACAGTGTCCAACACAATTGCAGACGATATTCTTTGGTTTTAATGGGTAATCAGGGGACCATTACAGTTTTGATTTCCATGAAAATTATTTACAGCAAAATAGCTGGCTTTTCTGACCACGTATCAGCTGTTGCCTGTTAGATTATTTCAAATATGATCTCCAATATGTTATCCATTTTTATAATTTTCCTCTAATGTAATTTTTTTTAATCCAACATTGGAAAGACAGGAAATTTTTTAATGTTGTATAAGTGTGCCTTTTTGTAGAACTCAATATGGGTGAGAGACAATATTTATTTAAGAGAGATTACCAATCACTTCACTATTCTTCTTCTTCATCTCTATTTCCTATTCGGTTTCTAACATCAGCACCAAAAGATAGATCAACACAAGTTTCTGAAAAATCACATCATATGCCCAAAAAACAGGATCCAAAGCATAAAATGAAATTACAGAGGGCCGCCCGCCGTCCTGAAAATCTCTTGTTTCTTAAATGAAGGGATATTACAAAAAATAGCTCCAAGTTCCTTGCTTTTTTCATGAAAACGATCCTGCCATATCTGATATTTGGAAATTAAGAAATAGAATTTTCTTCGCAACAAAATGTTGGGAAAGTTTTTCCTGTCCTCAAACTTCCCACGGTTTCTCAGCAGATAAAATAACTAACTCTTAAATGCGGAAAATGCAGATGCACCAGATTCAGATTTGACTCAAAAACTTGTAGTTGTTGATGATGTTTGTTGGTGTCCGTACACTTAAGTTACGAGGTAAACAGGTCCATAGGTCTGAACGGGTCTGTCAAGCTGGTCAAGACACACATAAGGGATCCCATTCTCCACGCTCTTTGTGGGGTTGAAAAGACCGGTGAGAGGCCCAGATGTTGAACGCCGGTGCCACTGTCTGCCATCATTGGTCTTGCCATTGCCATTGCCATTGCCATGTATTGGACCAGAAACGAGACGCCGTTTTGTAACAGAAATGTAAGAACTACTTGTCGGTTCCACTTGAAGCCTGTTCCTCTTTCTGTCAGTCTTCCACCATGATAAAAGAGATTTTTTCCATGATTTCTTGCCCTGTTTTTCCTCGGGTAATCTCTTTTTTCCACTTTCTTCTGGATTATTAAATGGTGAACTCTGGAAATCTACTCCTTCGTGGCGTCTTGCTTCTTCCAAGAACTAATCAAAAAGCAAATCCAATGACAATAAACATGAAGAACCGTTTGCATGTAAACACACACACACACACACACACACACACACACACACACATATATATTGCATATGTAATAGAAATAACTATAAGAGAAATTAACTGGAGAAAAAGAAGTTAAAAGCCATCACCTGGGAGAAGTCCACATGGGGATCAAATCCATCGCCACTGTAAGCACTTGTTTCATATCCCGAATATGTTGGAGATTTCTTCATCATTGCCTGGACGTAGAGTACCCAAAAAACTATAAAACAATGACGCAAACTCAAAGAACAAGGCTTTAGAAGAATAAAAAGAAAAAGAAACCTTCTGCATTACAGTTCAGGACTAGAGCTTGAGAAAATAATCCTCCAAACTGCGAAAAATAATAGCTGGAAGCAGCAAGAAAATGGTTCTGAAGTAAGATGGATGATCTTTTCAAAATTTCCGAAGGGGAGGAAAGTAGGAAAGAGAGCTTAATGTGTAATCACAAGTTCAGGACAGTTCGGAACATATTTTACAACTGGTTTGAACTTGCAATCATCAACAAAAGGCAAAAGCCAACGACCGTATTCATATCCTATCATGGCGTAAGTTAGGGATCAAAGAAATTTGGTGGTGAAAAATGAAAATCTTTCACTCGCTTTTGCTTTAGGAAGAAATAACAAGCGGTGTTAAAAAACTTGACATTTTGGCAATCTCTGATCCCCGACAACATTTTCCAAATGTTACACTCAAAAAGAGCATAAAGTTAGCAGCTAATGCCATTTATAATTAAGAGAGATAGAGAGATGTCGACAATCATATTTCATACTTACATGACCAAATAATCAATCAATCGACCTCACAACACAGCAACCCCTCTTTGGGTTAGCTTTGCCTATCAGTATCTACTCCAATACAAAGAGTTGAGAAGATGCAGCCTTGAAGCTGGGAGGCTTTAACCAGTCACTAAAATCACAAAACAGTTTAAATTATATATATTATGTCTGTTGTGGGGGGTGCTCTGAAAAAACACGGTGGGTGAGTCTGAATTTGATGCTCTTTGTTTGCTTTTCTAAACAGATTAAGAAAAGCGAGTCTTATTATAAAACGAAAAGGGAAATCTAAGGGAATAGTTATATATATATATATTATTTATGGGATCCTTTACTGCCTACTCGCAACATATGCGGCGCATGTTACGGAGGCTCCGAGGCCAAACTGGGAGTGGGGCCACTGTATTGTAAGGTGTACGTCTTGCTAATGTTTAATATTCAAATGAATAGAGGCCCCCTTTCAAAAAAAAAAAAAAAAAATAGAGGCCCCCTTCAAATAAAAAGTACAAAATAAAAAATGAATAGAGGCCAAACCCCCTTCTCAGGTCTTTACCGAATTTCAGAAAACCAATCCATTCCATTTAACAAAATACAAGATTATTTTCAGTTTAAGGACTCGTTTGAATAATTAATAAGATAAAATGAAAGGAGATGATCTATAAATAATAGTAAAATAATTTAAATTAAGATATTTTTTGAAGTTTTGAGAAATAATAGAAAAAGAATTAAATACAAAACGTTAAAAATTTAAAAATATTGATCGAATATAATTTTCTAGAAAAATTTATTTTTAGATTTAAAAAATTAAATTATTTTTTATATTTTGTTTAGAAGTTTGAAAAAATTATAATGATTAGATAATAATAATATGAAAAACTTACATATTTGAAACTAAGAGATGTTTTATTGTAGTGTTTAAATACTAAGGTGAGATGAAAGGTCTTGCAATCGACCCAAGACTCACCAAAGGATGCGCTTGATATGAAACGAGACCAAGTTGTAGCCCTACATGTGGAAATTAAAATAAAGTTCTACCCCACCATGTGTGAGTCTACGATTTACTCGAAGGAAACTATGATATTGCCACACCCGATTTCATGATTTCTGAGACACTGCAACGTGGTTACTAATTATAATGTTTTTGCAGTCATTATTAATCGATGGAGTAAATAAAATCAAATTCTTGCTCCTGTTGCCTACAAACAAATCCAGCCGACCAATTCAACAAGCACTTACTAAGCTAATCAATTTATAACTAAATTCATAGCCCTCCTGTTCGCACCCCCCCCCCCCCCCACCCGCCACATTTAAAGACAGAATGAGTAGTGCTAGGATATCCCAAGCCATTTTTATAGTCTTGGATACTTTCCAAACCAATTAGAACTTTTAGCTAATCAACTCATCCCAAGCCCTGCCACACCCACACATGCACGTCGTGGCTGCCTGACCACGGCTAAGACCCTGTACATGCATGCCAAGAGTTGCCGCCTGATGCCCACGGCATGCATGCCACACGGGTGGCACGGTATGTGCACGCATGCACGTCCTGGCTGCCTTGCCACGGCTAAGGTCCCGTGCATGCATGCGAGGCGTGGCTGCCTGGTCCACAAACTTTTCAGGACAAAACACTGGTTCACACCATGCTCCAGCAAAAACGCCATCTTCTGGCTGTCAAAATACAGCATAGCAGCCTGCGTAAGAAATGCTGAGAGAAGACTAGCACTAAACTTGCTAGATTAAGTACTGTTTGAACAGCAACTACTCTTACACAAAACTCAAGACTATAAATTAAGAAAGCGTGACAAACATGTAATGTTTGAACATCATCTCGCAACCTGTCGACAGATATAAAAACGAGAAAACATCAACAAGGCGACCCAACTGAGCCTATCAACCACTATACACCATTAAGTGAGACACTTGACAAACTTTAAAAGCATTTAGAACGCATCCCTTGACTCGCAATAGCCTTTGTCCCTTGACCCTTAAATATTTCACTTGTCACACTAGATGTCAAAGTTGAAGCAGAGGCAGTGCCATAACAACGCCAAAGATGGAAACTAGCAAGAACATCATCCAAGTTGGGAACGACTGCTTCTTGTTTACTCTCCTATCCTTCACCGCATCTTCTCCCACAGAGTTAATAAGTCGTTCCACCAAGGGTGTGGAATTTTCTTGAGATGGATCTGGTGACACCTGCTCCGCAATAAGCTTCTCAGAAAGCTGCTGCTGGTTATATTTGTCCACGTACTCAGGAAACAATTTCCTAAATGTGGGGCTATTAAGATACAAAAGAGTTAAGGTTCAGATTGAATCGATCATCACAGAATCTAAAAAATGTTGATAGATTAAAGCTTCAAAGAATGTGGTTGAGGGGACAAGGCCAGCTTCTTCTCACCCATTCTATTGCATAAATTCAGTCTTTAGCCAGAGATGATGGCTACAATTGAATGATATTCAGGAAGCTTTTGGGAAAGATGATGGCTACAATTGAATGATATTCAGGAAGCTTTTTGGAAAGACATAAGGTGTGTGTGTGTGTGTGTGTGTGTGTATGTGGATTCTGGTCCCTGGTCATGACCACTTACACTCGTACAAATGTAACTAAAAGGCCATTCACCCTTGTGTCATGGACTTCAATGCACAACGGTATATGCATAAAAATGGAGGTTAGAAAATGAATTTCAAGTGCTGATTAACAATAAAGAAAATGAAAAAAAACCTTTGCAGGTGATGTAACACACTTACTTCTTACAATTGAAAGCAAGGGAAGCCTTTGCTAGACGTTGCTTCTCAGCAACAGTAGTGTTCACACTACCAGTGGTAGGACTGTTGTCCATCTGCTTGAGGAAAATGCGTTCTCACATTAAACAAAATGTTACAAAAGCAACGCAAAATTCAGACATTCTTCAAATGTATGCCAATAGAATGGGCATAAAAGAAAATTCATAATTTCATACATCCAACTTTTAACACAACTAAGCTCATCTAAGCCTTAATCGGTTCAACGAATATATGCCAATAGAATGGGCATAAAAGAAAATTCGCACGGCATAAAAGAAAATTCACAATTTCATACATCCGATTTTTAACACAACCAACCAAACTCATCTAAGCCTTAATCAGGTCGGCCATATGCAACATCGGATTTTACCATTGAAAAAAAAAATCAGAAGGGGCCCACTATCTTCATCAACAAAACGTACAGGAGAGCTTGTATCATCCAAATTCTATCATAATATTCTACATCTGGTCCAGTTAATTTGAGACTTACCAAACAAAACTGAGACTCCAGAAGAAAAATATGGACAAGCTAACAAGAGGATCCAAGTCTTTTAGCTACATATTTATAAGAGCAGCGGTATGTAATATAACAAATTGTAAAGGCTCCCCCCAGGTCTAAGGTTAAAATCAGTTTAGGTGCAAACATTCTCTAGGGGTCATTGGGATGGGGAATTTTTCCCTTGAATTACCCGATGTGCATTTGCAGAAAACTCCTTGCCGAGAACCTTTGCAATCCCGAGATTAGTCGGGACGTTGTTCTCAGACGCCCGGTGCCAAAATTAGACAAAAATAATAATATGACAAACGATATTCCAACCAAGCCTACGGAAAGTACAGTATGAAAGAGCTGACTAACCATGAATGAAAGAAGCCCTGTGAGTATGCTGCATTAGCAAGGAAGGAAAAAACATTAGTGAAAGATCAAATAAGAAATATAGTTAGAACCATTCCTCCCAACGATAAATAAGGAAGCAAAAGAGTCTACCACAAACATTCGTCCTAACAATAACTTGTCAACAAGAAATTATGGTATTTTACAGTCATATAGAAAACACACACAAAAAGAGTACTTCAGAACTAGAATCTGCCCTACCTTGATACTGACCACATTGGATTCCAACTTTCAGGATGAACTGCAACATAAAGAAGTCAACGGAAAACATAAGATCAGGTAGCGAAGATAAGAAGTTATTTTCTTCAACTAATACCGTAAATAGCTTACAATCGCTCATTGATAAGCACAATTTCTTTTGGGTCAGGAAACGGCCATTAGGAGTAGTCATGCTACAAGGCAGAAAATCATAAATAAAAATTAGAAGCAACCAAGATCAATGCATTTGGGAAATTTGAATCCTGATACAACAAGTACCATATTTCTTGAAAAAAGTATGGCATCCAAACAATAGTTACCTAATTCCTGGTGGCTTATAGGGATATTCCGGTGGAAACTTGATCTTTCCGTAGTAATATCCACCTTATATAATGACCAGAGAAATTCCAACAATAAAATTACATAAACGTCTTAGAATGCCAAAATCACATTGATCAGAACTACAAAGAGAAGAGAAATATGAAGGCATTCAAAATCACACCCCAACAACAAACTGAACAAACCTGCAAAAGGTGTTCCTTCACTTCCCTCCAGCACATAATCTGAAATATGAAGGATGGAGGATAAAAACAAGG
The DNA here is from genome assembly GCA_036898215.1 of Platycarya strobilacea. Lineage (NCBI taxonomy): Eukaryota > Viridiplantae > Streptophyta > Magnoliopsida > Fagales > Juglandaceae > Platycarya > Platycarya strobilacea. The sequence goes on from CM072545.1 coordinate 48,667,507, forward strand.
TTAAGAAATCTTAACCTTTTTTTCAGTAAAAGGGAACTTTATTAAAATTTGGTGAAGCCAAGTATACGGGACACATACAAGAAAATCTTAACCAAAAAGACAAAACATAAATAGGTTAGATGACAGGAAGACAAAGGCAAGATTTTGAGATGAGGAATGCCAGGTATAGTATGGCAACCTTTATTATTCACCACAAAGCAGGTATCATAATACATGCAATAACCTGAGGGATATTGGAGTAACTACTCATAAAAAAGGTGAACTGAGCATGTCCCTTCATCCTCGCATGAGATACATAGGTAAGAGACATTGGCTACAAATGAGTGCAGTTGTTGACTATTTTAGTCCAGTTATTCAGCATCTTTATATATGTGGATAACTTCCACATGAGGATGCTGAAATCATCTTGAACAGGTACCATCCAACCAGGAAAAGAAGAATTATTCTTTATAATAAGTATCGGCCAATATTATCATCTTGAACAGGTACCATCCAAACAGGAAAAGAAGAATATTCTCTATAATAAGTATTGGCCAATACTATCGCGGCTATATGAACAATCTGATAGTTTATTCTTCTTTACCCAATATAACATTATTCAAAAGCCTCGTAACATCATATCTTGTATGCATAAAAAAAACTGAAGTGGCAGCAGAGTCAATTATCAATTCAGAATATTTCCAATTTGTAACATCAAAGCTTGAAATATTCCGCAGAAAAATATAGCATTCAGAATAAACTTACGCCAGTCAAGAATATCATTTGGGGAAGGACGGGCCACAACATGGGGAACTGGTTCCTACAAGTTCATAGAAAATACAATCAGCACCACGTACACCTTTTTTAATGGGCATATACCATCCAAGAAGATCCAGTTCAATATGGAAAACAATAGGAATAAAACTTTCACTTCACAAACGGAAGGTCAGACACACGATCTTAATTTTTTTTTTTTTTTTTTCTATTCTCAATATTCAATTATGGGTCCAAATAGGCTTGGAGGGTATGGCACCTACTCCATGGTGGAGACCAGGCCAAAAACATTTGACATGGATGATTCAACTGTACTGCAGCTAAACTTACACCGGAGAAGGCATATTAAATAAGACCAGAGTTTACTATACAGATCTACATATTAAGGACCTGTGAAATTAAATTTAAATAAGAACTCTTAAGTGTAAAAAAAGGGAGCCATACTTTACAAATTGCTCTATATTCCTTCTGGAGGCGCTTGATACATGACTTCTCTGCCATCTCACAACTACCAAAAATAGTATATGAAGCCCCAGCCAATCTTTTCTTCTAATATAATCTTTACTGCTTGCTCCCTGATAAACATATAAGAAGGAGATGGCTATTAGGTACTAAGAAATCTAAAATACCTTTATAAATATTTTTTATGAAAAAGGAAAACATATCTACTAAAGAAAAGGAGCAAATTCTAACTTGATGAGAGAAAAACGCAATCCATAATTTATGGAACAGTAATGTGAAATCATATAAAACCCGAAAAGATTTTTTTTCTTTTCCCTTTTTGAAAATCCTAATCTGATGCAAATTTAGGAAAGCTTGTTGGTAGATCTGACATTGATGCATATATCTTTTTCCTTTGATATATTATTAATGAAATAGCGAGAGGGTATCCAAGTACACACAGAATATATAAAAGAGGAACCTAAAAAAATTTCTATCATGGATATTACAAGCGTACATCAACCCTAGATGAATCATGATATGCTTTTCATGCAAAAATAATGTCCACATTGGTAGTCTGGCAGGGCATAAAAGCTAATGAAGATTAGTCCACTATATATAAATGATCCTTTTCCACTTCCACTCAGTTTGCATAATATGATGCAATCCCTAAAAGTGAAGCTTGGATTATTTAAAGATTAACAGTATGAATGAAAATTGTTGTAAATGCTTTACAAGTTCCTCAAATGAATGCATATCTGAATCATTTCTAGAAATGCTACTTCTTAGCAATAAATCTATATATCAATAAAATAACTCCAATCTTATGAACCTTACAAATAGTGAAATTTAACTTCATCTAACCCAGCTCATCCACACCATCACCACTCTTGACAAGGTTCTTTTAGAGTCCACTCCATTGAAAGGGTTTTGGCTATTTACTAAAAGACGAGGATGAGAAACAACCATCCCTTTTCTCACTTTAAATTTTGCATCCCTCCAATTTCTTTTTTCATTTTTTGATGAATAAGAAATTTTATTTAGACAAGTAGCAAGGCAAAGACAAGTACACAAGAAGTATACAAAATTCAACCTAGTTATAAGTCAGGAACTAGTAAAAGCAACAAGGAAACTGCGGACACTAGTTCCATTAAACACAATAGCCAAAGCCCATTGAAATAAGACATTTAAAGAAAAAAACCATCTGAGTGCATCCACGGAGAGCTCCTTATCTTCAAAGCATTTACCATTCCTTTCATTCCAAATACACCATAATCCTCTCCAGCAAGCAAAAAGATCCACCGTCCTCCTAGGCATCACCCAATCCATTCCACTTCTATTAAACATTTCTTACCATAACACCCTAGTCACCTCACAATGTAATAACAAATGATCTACCAATTCATCAGCTTCTTAAATAAGAAGCACCAATCCATTTCTTAAAATAATAAATGGTCTCCATTTTGATGATTTTCTTGTATCTTACTTTCCACCTACGACCTAGATAAGTCCTGTCCCTTGTATACCATCTTGTGTACTTGGGTTTTGCCTAGAATTTTGATTCATTTTACCATTTTTACTTATATATAAAAAAAAAAACAATCCAAAACAATTAACCATGCTTTTTGAGATTATCCGAAGCCAAATTCTTCCCTAAAGAAGCATCCCAGCCAAAGAATGCAACCTTTGAAGGCACCTTACTCTTCCAGGGAAAGGAGTGTACCCTATTCAGACTAGGCAGCAACTTGCAAAGAACAACTAAAAACTTCTTATTACCAGTGTGCCTCCAGACCATCTTATCACTCGCATCCTGCCCACATTGTGTAGCATACAGTAATCCAAACAATTCAGAAACAGCCTCTATTTCCCAGTCATTAATGGCTCCAGAAAATAGAACATTCCAATGGGACGAACCACTAGAAGAGTCCAAAATCTCAGCCACCAAAGCATCCGGATATTGAGAAATACGAAAGAGATCTGGAGAAACAGCACTAAGAACCCTACCACCACGCTATGGATCATGTAAAAACAATTCCGGAACCATAACCAACCACAACAAAATATAAACTGTTTTACACAATCATCTCAACCACTCCTAATACACTCCCTCCGATTTCTTCCCTCCAAATATTTTCTATACATCCTACCAAAAGGAGCTTTATAATGAGGAAGTTAATAATTTTTTTTTATACATTTTTTTTTTAAACTGGTATAACAGATTGATATAAACCATCGAGCTGTAAACAAGATGATTTTTATAGATAAAGACAAGAAAGATATATTGTGGGGTAAGTAACACTTGCCGCACACTGGTTTTAAATTAATCGATTAAGCTCCCACATAAGAGCTCAAAATCTCCTTACTGGACTTTCTAAAAAGGCCAGCAAGACCACCACAGGACTTGGTGGCACGTATAATCCGGGATGTGCAATACTACAGATATTATGCTTCGTCCATACTTCCAAGTCAAAAATTTCAAGGTGGTAAATTCTAATGAAAACAACAGTATAGTTCTGTGCAATCTTATTAAATGAATTGCATTAATTTTCTTAGAAATTTGCTCGTATTCATTCCTTCAATCGTACTTTTCGATGCTTCCAAAATGAGGACTTGTAAGGGTCCCAAAATAAATGAAAAGATCATTCATTTATCACTTTCAAAACTCTGACCCAGAAACTAAACTCTTTTGAGGACAGAAGGATAAAATCACAAAGAAATTCCTTACTTCTTCAATTTCACGATATCTATTTCAACTGCTAATTCAAATCAAAGGGCCAAAACCCGGATCCAACAATAAAATCTCGGAAAAGAAATTACCTGAATAAATAAATAAATAATGCAAGTAAACCTCGAATCAGAAGATATGAAGCGGAAAAGATTCTTACCTCAAAGAGATCGAGGTGGCCGGGACTTCAAATTAAGGGCTTCCTCGTTAGATTTATATCTGGTATTCAGAAATCGAGTAAATGAGGGGAAGGGGCGTTAAGATTGAGAAGGTTTGGGATGAATTCAATGAATGCTTAAGATTTAAAATAAGGACTTCCGATGTTTATACAGTTACCCACCAAAGCTGTGATCGGGGGGGATTCCAGGAATTGGGGGCTGGGTCTTCGTTCAAAACGGGATCAACTTTACTCAATAAAGACTTTCTTATCCCTATCGTTCCCCTTAGGCTCTTACGTTGCTCGGGTCAAAGGGAAGGCCACTTTTGTCCACATAACTTTGTTTACTTTCTGCCGACTTCTTTTTATTTTTTTCCTAAAGGAATTTGTAGATAAATGACCAACGGACCGACGGTTTCCTTAGGCCTTAGGTTATTTTTTAAAATATAAAGTTTCTCATGCATTTTTTGAAAATCAAGTTTCATTTTATCACTGATCATACATTTTTTTAAAAAAAATTCAAGTTTCCTTTTGTCACTGATCACTCCAAAAAACCAAAAACCTAAAATAAGTTTTACATTTTTTTAAATAACATTCCTCCAAATATTGCATTTATCCCATATTTTTTATTAGCTCTACTACTTTTTCATGTCCCAATAAAAGCATGTTTAAAAAACAATCACCAAATTCCTAATTCGTTGATCAAGAAAAGAAAACCAAAAATCCTTATCCAAATTTTAGGGTTTCGATTGAAAAATAAATATCTATTATAAATTTCTATCGCATATTCTATAATATTTTATTAAACATTTAAAATTGTTGAAACATAACTAGACACATGAATAATTACGCAAAATTCAAATATCATATGCATCTTTAAAATCCAAGTATCAAATGTTGCAAGATCTCAATCCAAACAAATAATTAGTCATTGGTATCTTTGACCAATGGGCAGTTTCAATGCAAACCTTTAAAAATCTTTCTCTTATTAAAATACTTCAATGGCTCGTAGATTTTCCAAATGGAAAAGATCCACATTTTTCTAATGTGGAGTACTATGTAATTTCTATAAATCTATGCAACTTTCTTTTAAAAAACAAAAACAAAAAGGATCCAAGAGCCCCTTGTATACTTTTGAATGGAGAGCCAACTTTGCTTGGTTTGTCACACAGCTTTACACTGCCATGTATTGCCACAAAGGAGCAACCAGTAGGAACAGTTCCAAGTTCCAACTTTCACTTTCGGCAGCACCAATTTCTGTTAGTTCCCGGACAGGCAACAGCTGTTAGCAACACGTTTTTTATTTTTTATTTTTTTATCTCAGGGATCCAAAAATGTCTTCCTACCATTAGTTAATCACATTATAATATTAACCCTTTCAGCTCCCCCAACAAAGAACTAGTATTAATATTTATATCACGTGCCTCATCACATGATCCCTCTGTAGATTTGTATCAACTATTTCCACCAAATCTAGAGGTCAGAGTTGCAACATGTATCAGTCAACATTGAGCACATGATCCCACTGACATCACTTCCCCTACTACACAAGATATTACTCATATTTAAGTAAGGAAAGTGAGCTATAAATCAAAGACTTCCATACCATCTTCAGTTCACTCCCATAGAAAACAAGCAAGATACCATAAACCATGAAGGCCTGGTCTAGAGCACTGGCTGCTCTCACTTTTGTACTTTCCCTGTTATTGTTATTGTGGCCTGGTGGAGCTAAAGGAGACAACCGCCAGTTAACTCGAGGATCTTCCTTCTCGGGATCATCCCCTCAGGCTCTCAAAGATTTGCAAGGGGACAGGAAGAATCCTTACAAGCAGGTGGACGCATGCTTTCGAAGGATACCTCCATCAACTCCGAATCCCATACAGAACAAGTAATTCCTGCCACCAATGGTGTCTCAAGTCTTTCCACTGTTGGCCGCTTCACCATAACTTACTCAAATGTATGTTCTTGTCTCAGGTCCAATCCTCCATCTACCGGCTGAGAAAGTACAGAACAAGGATTAGTGGAATCTCGACAGAAGCAAGTTTTGTTGTTTCTTTCATTCGCATATTTGTTAGACATAAGAGTGGCAATGTATTACTTTTCTAAGACTGCAAGAAAGGTTATATGTATTTGTTAGAGGTATAATGCATTCACAGACTACAGTAGTTTTTGCCAACATGGCTGTGGATTCATGTTCGCAACTGAGAATGTTCAGTATCTGGATGTAGGATTAGAATAACTCCTGTGTTTAACAACTAGAACTAAATGACCAAAGTGATTTCCTCTCTTACTCAATCAACTATGTCTATGCAGCTAATGTCAAACTGATCTACAATATCAAAAGCACAAAGAAAGCTCACCCACACTTAACACGAAAACTTCTGCCAGGCTATCCTTCCAATATTTTTCTTTTCCACTTGAGTTACAGATTAGGCATCTTATTTCAAAATTTACAGTTCTGAAAACGGAAAGTAGATTTCCTTGTGGAATTATTTAACAGGGCATCTTGTTGACAGATTGGTCTAGTTTTTTATTCAAGACTACATCTTCCATCAGTTTACTCACTGCTGCGGCATTTACAAAGCCAACATCACCTTTTTCTTGTCCAATTTATTCACCTCGGTCATACCATCATCCATGAGAGTTTTGCAAATTTCCCACTGCACTGATCAGGATTTTTTGGCTTGCGCTTAAGGCCTTACATGCTCAAAAATGGCACACCAGAAAGAAAGGAGATGGTCAATTTCTTTCCTCATTTCCTTCAAGTCTTTCATGTATGATAAATGTTTGGGGGAATTGACAAGAAGACCCTCATTCTTGGATGACTTGGCTTCAGTGGAACCAAGAGTAATATAAAACTCAGTAAGATGCTTGTTTTTGCCCCCACTGAGCAGGTTGAACAGAAAATCTACTCTAATAAGCCAAATGCATTAACACACAAAGGTTAAAAAGGACAAAAAAAATCCCAAAACCAAATTTTAAGAAAAGCAATGCTAGAATATCATATCAAAATTAACTTTAACTTCCTATTTGAACTATTGCAGAGACTAACACAAGCATGCAATTCAACCAGCATGTTCCCAACAACATTTTCTTTTATAAGTATGTTTTCTATAATAATTCTTGGAAGACCAAAATAGTCATACTCATTTCATTGTAACATTTTATCTTTACACATGGAAACATGTATAATCATGGTAAGAACATATTCCTTATTTGTGGCATAATAGACTGCTAAATTCTAGGATTTTTTAACTAGAAAAATAATTCCGCTTGTAACACCTACTGATGTTGAATATAAATTGGCCCATACAATGACTTTTTTTTTTTGGATAAGTAACTCTACAATGATTTGATACAGAGTGATATACAGAGGCCAATTTAGATAATAAAGCATGTAAGGGTAAAATCATTATTTTATATAAAAGTTTAAACTGATGGAAAGAAATAGATTTTATAATTTATTTTATATTTTAACACTCTCTCTCATGTGTGGGCTAGACTCACTCTCAATAGGTGGTTTAACACGTAGAATATTTGATTAAATGAGATAAAGTATAGAGTCGAGGTTTGAACGAACTCAAGATCTCTGCTCTAATACCATATAAAATCATCACTTGTCTCGAGAATTTAAATTAATAGAAAAATGTAGATTTTATTATTTATTTTATATCTTAACAGTAACTTATTACTTTTTCCAAGCAAATCCATTGAATAATAGAACTTTAGCTTAGATAAGAACTTTGTAATAAAAATACAAGCTTCAAATATGGCTAGAATACATGCTTCATAACTAATCAGCGCCTTAATTTCACAGAAGCATCTGACCTGAGAAAACCTCATTAACAAGTGCTCCCTCCCCTCTCTGCCTTTCACTGCTCCAAGCAAATGATCAGCTCCCATGGATATGATTATCGTAATATAAGCAAGGCTGTATGTATTCCTGTGAAACAGAAATGCATCATTGATGCTTCAAATATATCTGCAGTATCAATATATGGAACATCCAATAATACTTCTCAGAAGACTATCTGTTCCTCACCAAAACAAACGGAAAGAACAAGCTTAATGTATAGTATGAGTAATGTTATACACCACACTACCATTCCACTAAGTCAGATTTGGGACATACATCACCACTAAATGATAAAGATGCATTCAATAAATGTTCATTCAATTCAATGATGGTACATGTGTCACATTTTACTTAGTGGGTTGAAAGGAGGATAGTAGCGTGGTGTATGGAATTTTCATTTTCTTTAAGATAGTTCAAAGACCAGATATTACGGGTGATAAAAAATGAAATTAATTTTTTAAAATTTAATCAAACAAAAAGCTTCAAAGTTTTCTTTGTAAAAAGAAACGATAATAAATGATAACAAAGGGATCCTAGAATCCCGGCATCACTAGCCAAGTACATTCGGTCAAAGCATCAACATGAAAGACACAGTAACAAAAACACGCGAAAAAATTAGCCACCCGAAGCCGCTGACTTTACATTCTTATAATGATAAACCAACGACCCATACGCCAACGAAACACAACAGCAATTCGATAAAATTAAGGAACTCGCTTGCTTATGATAACACTAATTATTCGTTTTGGCCTTCGCAGTGGGAAAAACACAAATTAATTATTTATATACCAATATATATACATATACTCATCATTACCACAGACCATATTTATGTATTTATTTCTTGTCTTATCAAACGTGTGGTGTATGAACGATGAGGAAGAATTTTATTAGTTTACAAATAATAAATAAATAAAAATACGGAATATGATGCGTAGAAATAATGAATAGAAAAGCTCGGGCGTATATATGTAAATATATGCCAAATTTAGTATATAATTACATCTTAAATGTGATCTTCTAACATGTTTGTTTTTCAGCCAATGATGTGCAGACATTTGTTTACATTTAAAACCGTTTGATCATCTGATGGAAATGTTTTAACTCGTTGAGCAGAAGGGTATATTGGACATTATGTTGAGAAGATATTATATGTTGCTGCTTGATCCTGGACCGTTAGATTGCCACATGTCACTATCTCTCATTTTGAATAAATATATGTTTAATCTGAGATTAGGGTTACGGAAACTTCATTTGTGTTTTGCTGAGGTAGAGAGCAAGAGAGAGGTCTGAGGGTATTTCTCTACTAGAGTTTCGTGAGATTGAGGGAAAGAGAGGTTATGAGTTGGCTCTCTTATACTCGAGAGTTAGCATTGATCTGTAAAACATTGAGGCTTTTGCTAATTCTTCAATAAGAATGATCTCTGAAATCATTTCTATCGTGGATGTAAACCATTAAGATCGAACCACATAACTCTTATGTGTTTTTTCTTTTTTGTTATTTTACTGCTTTATTTCTTGTTGATTATCATACTGTTGTGGGTCTGGATTGGTTGATAAATCGTGAACATCAAAAATCTTAATCTTTAAAAGAACTTTAAATCTTTGTGGGAAAGTACAAGGAAATTTGATCACCGGTTTTCTAAAATTTAACAATATATATAGCAGAAAATAACATAAAAGAAGCTCTGAAACTGCTACTGCTACCTGCGAAGGTTAGACGTATAGAGGGAGCTACTCGTAACTTGGTCATGGTGCATACTGCATAATCCAGCACCCCACGGAAGACGCCGTCATTTGAGAAGATAATGGGCCTGTTTTAAGTCGGGCTTTACAAAAGACATTTTTCTTTGGGCCCACAATTAGTAATCCAAGGTTATAGGGCTTGTGCGTGAGGAAAAGGAGAGTGCTTTACGGCATAGAAGCCGACCCAATCCATCAAATGACGTATATTTTGCGTAATTATGATCAATGCCTATGACCACCACCATTTCGAGAAGAGATCGAATCCAACTTTAGAATTATTATCTGAATTATAAGAATTAAAATAAAATAAAGAAAAATTATATACATCATCTTCACATCACACACTATATATTTTTTTTTAAAATTTTTTTTAATCAAATTTATAGGTATGGATAATAAATAAAAAAATTCAATTAATTTAAGAAAATAAAACAAAGAATTATAAAGAAATATATTAAAAACCCAAAGTAAGTTGAGTTGAACTTAATAGATCCATATTCTTTAAATTTTATGGAAGTTGTAAAAATAATATAGTGGCCCATGGGCGGGGGCGGACCTACTTCGGAGCTTGGGGGGCTGTAGATTCTTCAAAAAATTTATATATAATATATAAGTTTATATATTTACATATATATATATATAATATTAAATTATTCCCCAAATTATAAAAAAATTAAAAATTCTCCCCCCAAATTTTTATTAAAATTATTCTCTCAAATGTCAATAAACATATAATTTTATTCTAACTTTTGATTTTATTGAAATTCGAATTTCAATTCACCTAATCTCATAATTATTTTAACAGTCTAATTCTAAAAAAAAAATATGGTTATAAATTTATATGATTATCAAAATTGATTAATTATACTTACTTATATAGTGTCACTCTAACTTGATTGTATAATTATGAGATATAGTTTGTTAAAAATCTAACATCGGTATATCAGTAGTTACTATAAATTTTTTAAGTTTATTCTTGATCTATAATTTTTTTTAAATCAAAAAATATTATGAGCAAGTAAAAAAATTAATTTTTTTTAAAAGAACATAGATAATTCGAAAAGTTATATATTTAGAGAGTTTGATAACAAAAAAATGTGATATTTTTATCGAATCCTTTTAAAATTTATATATAGCACACATTTTATCGATCATCCCTCCAAATTCAAAATCCTGGTTCCGCCCCTGCTCATGGGCATAGTTAAGGTGAGTTAAAAGTGGCCCGTGGCCTAATATATGTGGAGGAAATGGGATTCTTGTTTGGCTATTTGGAAAATTATTGTGAAACCTTTGTTATCTTTATTAGAAGGAATTGGAGATCTTTAATATCCAAATGTAATTATCTATTTTATTTCTCCTTATTTTCATTTATTATTTATCTTTGTTTTACATCATCATTCACAAATTCGTACGCATTTTATTAGTTTCTAACAAAATAAAAAATAAACTAAAGATAAGTGTAGTGAATAGATATGATAATTAAGGCATCGTTTGCTTTTAAAACACGTTAAATCTCATCTAATTTTATCTCATCTAATCATTATATATTTTTCAAATTCTAATACAAAATAATATAAACAATTTAATTTTTTCAAATCTCAATACAAAAATCATATTAAAAAAATATATTATAACAATATTTTATTAAATTTTTTATTTTAATCTCAATTTATCTTAATATCATCTCTAAAAATAAACTAAGATTAAGAAAACTTTAAAATATATAAATATAAAAAAATTATAATATTTATTTAACATATAAAATTATATAAAAAAAAAATTGAGTTAAGGCCTCGTTTGAATTCGAAATTGAGATGAGATAAAGTTAAGTAAATTTTAAAAATTAAACAAAATATTATTATTATTATTTTAAAGTTTAAAAATTAAATTAAAATTTTAAAAAGGTGTATTGAAATTTTAAAATGTTATATTAAAATTTGTATTTTATATAAAATTTTTAAAAATATAATAATAAATTTTAAAAAAATTAAAATCAACTGAATTTATTTTTCCAAATTCAAACTAAACTCAAATATTATAAAATTGACTGTAAAGTACATTAATTATGCGAGGGACAAATTTCAGAGGAGTTATTATTGCTGTCCCTGCCTGGCTTTTTATTTATTTATTATTATTATTATTATTTTTTTTTTTATCAGCAGCCTTGTAATTGTCTTACGTACTTTGATGGTTTTGAGGGAACAAATCATCAATGGGGGGAAAAAAAGTAAAGTTGGGGTGGCGATAATCGAAGTAATAGAAAGACAACAATATATTGACCCAAAAGCAATGAGATACATACGTACGTAAATAGGTAAATGCATAACTGGACAAGATCGATGGTCGGTCTTTGTGTAATTTAAAGAGGTTGGAAGGAACCCTCCTGATTGATCCGAGTAGTACTACTGCTTATATGAAAATCAGTTACAAATGGTGGTGATGTTTTTTACTGAAAAATGCTAAAGTATGACCAATCTATATCATGGCTGGGGCTAAATTAGGAAAATCATTGGGATAGGTTTCTAATTTGAATTTGATGGTGGGGGATCATGTTTGGCATGCAAATAGAATTCTTAAAATTCCTGTGATTTTATTTTTAAATATAATTTAATAATAAATATTTTTTAAATTTTAAATTTTTAAAAATAACTTTTACAAACTTTATAATAAAATGGTGAAATCAATATAATTTTTACAAACTTCAAAATACAAATAATATTAAAAAATTATATTCAAACACTTTGTTAATTTTATCTATTCACTTTCACAAATTTCAATATAATATTTACTTTAAAAAATATTTTTATTAAAATTCAATAAAAACAATATCTTCATTCAAATTATTTCTAATTTTCAATACTATTAAAAAGATTCTAAAATACTCCAATATAAATCCAAAAACCTACTCGGAGTGAAAGAGAGAATATACATGAAGAGAAATGCTTGAGATCCCGACAATGAGTCTCAAACATTTCTCCCGATACCTATTTTATTTTATTTTTTTACTTACTAATTAAATAAGTATTTTTTTTATTGATATTGTGAATTTTATTATTATTTTTTAGTATTTTAAAATATTTTAAAAATATTTGAAAATAAAGTAAAAAAATTATACATCAATTATCGGACCCAATTAATTTGGATCATGGCCCCACACATAAAAGAATTCTATAGCAATTATCGCTGCCTAATTAATATTTTCAGCAATATTAATCCCAAACGGAATCTAATATATGTGATTAAATAATTTTTCAAATTATTACTATGGCAAATTTCCGTGATAATATCACGTAAAGTTATAAATTTATATAAGAAAAATGTTTTAGCCAATTTACAAAATAAATCTTATAAATTAGTATAATAATAGGGAGATGCTAGGGACCGGTCCGGCTGTCCCTAACGTCTAAAGCAACCCAACGTTAATTGGACTGCTTTATGATGAAAAACACATTAAAATAAAATAAAAAATATGATTAAATAAAAAAATGAAGATTAAAAATATAATAAAAAATAAAATGAACAAAATATAATAAAAAACACAATAAAAAATAAAAAATACAATTAAAAAAATAAAATGAAAATGAATTTAAGAGAATTCGGTCATAGAGTGAACGGAGTCGCCGCCGGCGGTGGCGGTGGGCGACACCGCCCACGCCATCTGGACCGGTGGACTAAAGTGACCTATACGAGTTCGAAACGGGTTTAAGGCTGCCGTCGTAGGGATGAGGTCGCCTGAGTCTGCCGGTCTCGATGGCGTGGGCGGTGTCGCCCACCGCCACCGAGAGTGGCAGGGGCTGCTTTGTGTGGGAGGGCAGACGGTCTACCTCCTAGGATATTCTATAATAATATTATTTCATATAACTCATTAGATTATAAAATTAATTTTATTATAAAATAAATTTAATAATTTTATCAGCTTATAAAATTAATTTTTTCAATTTTATACTATCTGTTTAAGATTATAACGGTCCTATTTAAAAAAATCCTTTGTAATAAAAGTATAGGATACGCATCATGATTGCTTTCTTTCAACTAAAAAGTCAGCAAATTAAACGCAATTCCCGGCGAAGGTACGCGATATTCGAGTCAAGCAACTAACAATATTAAGCACTTGCCCAAAATAAAATAAAAAACGGAACATAAAGAGTGGTGCCATATTTTAAAGGATATATATATTTTTTTAGATTTATTTTTAATCATTTATTTTTTGGTGGTTTTAACTAATTTTTAAAACGAAAAAAATTTACATCATTATTTTAAAAAAATTAATTATTAAATAAAAAGTTAAAAAAAATTAAAATCTATACAAATCCAACACACTTATCCTGGAAAGAAGAAGCATTTCTATAACATAAAACATATAAACCGGCCGGTTGTTGTAGTGTTTTTTTTTATTTTGTTTTTTTATGAAATAAAAGACAGGCGCGGGAAATTAATTGACGAAATTGGTGCAATAATATCCGCGCATGCATGACGTGGAAAAAATTAATTGGCGGAGACGTAGCCACCTGCAGCTTATTATAATTAATACTAATTAAATAATTACTGCAATAACGTGCTGCATGCAATCTAGCTAGAGCACTACGTTTTTGACTACGCACATGAATATTTATTAACAAGAAGAATTAATGCCGGGCGCAGCCACATGGTGTCGCGTTTTCAAATCATAATGTTGACTGATCTTTAAAAAATCATGACAGCTGATCTCATCATCATCATCATCATCATCATCATCAGCCAGCTTTGATTTTGTATGATATACTGTGCATGATCGAACGGTGGATATTTACGTGATGCGGAGCATTTGCAAACCAAAATATCAAAACAAGGATCATGGAATATACTTCCAAAAGGTATTTCTTAATAATTTAACCGATCTGTTTAATTTGGATCTTTCGATTCATTTGTTAATTTCTCTAATTCAACAGCCCGTAATTATATATAAATTATGTTGGCAGAGGTGGTCATTGACCATTATTCTTGCCGACACTGTAAACACTACTGATTGTTTGGTTCCGCATGTGTACGTTGTTTTAAATTAATTATCATGTTACAATACGGGGAAAGCGTGGAAAGCTTTCTTTTTCTATAGAAAAAAAAAAAAGGTAATATTATAATAATGCAAAATACATCATCTTGAACGTACCAAATTCGTTGCAATATGCGATCCATCGAGGTTGATCTTCCAAGTCCTTGAGTGACTTACAAGTTATAATGGGTCACGGGAGCACATGAAATTAACGCATATATATATATATCAACTTTTGTTTTTTTTTTTAAAGAGAAATGATAGAGTACTCACCAAAAAAATATATATCTATTTTATATTGATGATTTTTTTATTTAATAATTAAGAAAATGTTCTTTAATATTTAAAAAATAAATAAAAATACTTGTAAAAAAAAAAGAGATCACAATATGATAATAAATTTCTGTGGTCCTAGCAGTACTACTTCCTTTTTTTAATTGGTATATATATATATATATTGGATAAATTTATGAAGTCTAGTGGTTGGGACTCTTTTGTGCCTCCAAGAAATTTTTTAACTAAAAAAATTAAATATATTTTATTTACATATATTCTTTTATTATTTTTGTAAAAATAAATAAATAAATTATAAAAAATTACAAAAATATTTTACAAAATAGAGGCGCAATTGCAAAGGAACCAACCATGGGGCCATAGCATTGCCCATATATATATATATATATATGATTATAAACTATACAGTTTTTGAGTTTCCACGTTCTCATGATTAAAACAGATCACAATCATTTCTACTTTTTGACGATTCAATATAAATTGGGTTTGATGAAATTTACGTACTTTAGACCGATCCTATATATTAATCTCATCCATTCGGATTAATCAAGTCATGCCTAATTAATTTCCATTTTTAGTAAGAATAATTTTTTTTAGTATTGTAAATTACATAAAAATATTTTAATTTTATAACTAACTAAAATAATTTTTTTAGATTTTTAAAATTTTTTATTTATAAATAATTTTATTTTAATTAATTTTATTCTAAAATAAAAATTTCTCTATTTATTTATTACTTAAACTCATGGACGAAACTACCATTTGATTTGAGAGGCTTTAATCCCTTTTCAAAATTTTTAAAATTTGACAAAAAACAAAATTTGAAAAGTATTTTTATGAAATAAATTATATAAAAAATTTATATTTATTTCTCTTTAAATTTTGTTTTATAAATTCACCTCCTCAAACTAAATTTTCTAATTTTACTCTTACTTGAATTATAAATAAGTCTAATTTTTTAAACGGTATATAATATTACCTTTTCAATAAAACCTTAAGATCATTTTGCAAAAATTAACAACGGGCAGTTTGAACGTACATGCATTTGAAGTTGTGAACAGTCATGACATGACGATCACAGGCCCTTAATTTATTTCTCGTCTATGCATAGTCTCTTTAGCTAAGCCTATAGTCGGCCTTTCATTTTTCAAGAGATCAGAATAAATTAAATTAAAATACATGTTGAAAAATAAGATTGTAAAAATTAAATAAGAAATAATTGAACACAATAAATGATAAAAATAGAGTACAAGAAGAGATCTAGCAGCTAGGATATTGATAGTTATACTGTGACTCGCTATATATAAGATCAACTAGTTAATATGTTTTTGGTGATTATTATAACACTTGATCATATTAAAAGAAGGATTAATATTATAGCTAATTAGTTAAATTATAACCTACGTACGTACGGTTGATTCAATGCCTATTGGTATTTTCCATTAACTAAATAATATTCTTCTAGCTATATTATATCTAAGCAAATTGATTTTGAATTAGTTTCATACTTAGACACATCTCTCTTAAAATTTTCACTGGAATTTTTGAAAACTTTGGACTGGTGACTGGCTTCTATGGTCATCCAGTTGCTAACAAAAGAAAGGAAGGTAGGAGTCTTATGAAAATGCTCAAGCTTGACTCGAATACGGTATACCCCCAGTTGTGTATGAGTGATTTTAACGAGATAATATCGCAAGAGGATACCACTAGTCTCTGTATTAGGCTGCCCTAGCAGATAGAGGACTTTAAGAGAACACTCTTGGAGTGTGACCTAGGGGATCTCAGGTTTGAGGGCTCAAAATTCATCTGCTGTAACAATAGGTTGAGCCCTGATTTCATGAAAGAGAGACTTGACAGAGTCTTGTCAAATTACGCTTGGAGTAACCCTTTCTTCATTAATTATGTCCATGTGTTGCTAGTATAATGCTCTGATCATTGTCCCCTATTTACTCGAAGTATTGATTTTGAGCTAAGGCTTTTAGCCACTAAGAAACTTTTCAAGTTTGAAGCAGCATGGTCCAAACATCCTGAGTGTATTGAAGTGATTAAAACAACTTGGCAACGTGCTAGACAAACAGGTTCCAATTCTGAAATTACTAGAAGAGTCATAGAGAGATGTGGCTTCTAGCTTAAGGAATGGTACCAAGAGGAAAAAAATACAAAACGATAGCAAATTAATAATAAAAGGGAGGAAATCTGGTGACTACAAACAGACATCTCCGACCAGAATTTCGAGAGGACTAAATTTTTGTAAAATGAGATGGACGCAATCCTTGAAGAGGATGAGGTTATATGGAACAAAGAGCTAAACAATGATGGCTGTATGAGGGAGATAGGAACACTACATATTTCCATAAATGTGCCACCCAAAGGAAATAACGGAACACTATCAAAAAACTCAACAATGAAAAGGGACACACTTGGCATTCAACTAGAGAAATTGCTAAGGAGTTTCGAGAATTCTACACTAATTTATTTTCTACAACTTCCCTGGCAAACATAGACTCTTATCTAGCTGACATCACTCCCAAAGTGAATGATGACATGAATAGATCCTTGACCAAAGCTTATAGCAGGGAGGAGGTCGAACTAGCAATAACATATATGAATCTCCTAGGCTCTCCAAGCCTGGATGGGCTCCCAGCCATCTTTTACCAGAATCATTGGAATATTGTGGGCGAAAGAGTTATTGCCACATTGTTAGAAATTCTTAGCTCCAATTCTGAACTTAGGGGCATAAACCAAACATTTATATCCTTAATTCCCAAAAAACATGCCACCAGAACGATGTCAAGTTATAAACCCATCAACTTGTGTAACATGCTCTACAAGATTATTGCCAAAGTTATTTCCAACAGGTTGAAAATGATCCTTCCACAGCTGATTTCGCCTGCACGGAGTGCCTTTGTCCCAGAAAGACTCATCTCAAACAAAATCCTAGTTGCATATGAACTTCTTCACTCGATGCAAAACAGGTTTAAGAGCAAAAAAGAAGGGTACATGACACTAAAGTTAGATATGAGTAAGATTTATGACATAGTCGAATGGAGCTTTTTTAAAGCAGCTCTGACAAATATGGGTTTTGACACATCAGTGGTCTAACTCATAATGCAATGTGTAGAAACTGTCTCATACTCAATCTTCATTAACGGGATCCCTCAAGCATCTATTCAACCATCCCGAGGCATCAAACATGGAGACTCTCTCTCACCCTATCTCTTTATTTTATGTTCTAAAATCCTTAGTCAAGCTCTTTTTAAAGCTGACCAAAATGGCCTAATCTCTAGTTTCCCAATGACAAAAGGCTCTTTTATTAGTAATCGTCTATTTTTTGCTAATGATAGTTTGGTTTTTTATAAGGTGCTCCCGTCTAAGTGGAACAGGGTACATGCTATCCTTAACGCCTGTGAACTGGCATCAGGACAAACATTGAATCTGGAGAAAATGTCTATCATGTTCAGCAAGAACACTAAAGTGGAAGTACAACATTCTATTATGGAGACAATAGGAATCAGGGCAATAGGTCCCTTTGAAAAATATTTGGGTCTTTCCCCATTCATAGGACGACATTGAGCACGAGCCTTTACCCAACTTTGGAAATGATAAACACCCAAATGAACAACTGGAAGACAAACTTCCTCTCCAATGCAAGCAAAGAGATTTTACTTAAAGTTATCATTCAAGTTATTCTCACGTATAGCATGGGAATCTTTAAAATCCCAAAAAGCATCCTTATGAGCA
Organism: Platycarya strobilacea; assembly: GCA_036898215.1. Taxonomy (NCBI): domain Eukaryota; kingdom Viridiplantae; phylum Streptophyta; class Magnoliopsida; order Fagales; family Juglandaceae; genus Platycarya; species Platycarya strobilacea. The sequence continues at coordinate 48,686,249 of CM072545.1, forward strand.
TCAACAAGTTAATGCAAAAATTATGGTGAGGGCAAAAGGATAATAAATCTAAGTTACACTGGCTTAGTTGGAAAGGCATGAAGGTTGCAAAAAAGTATGGAAGCTTTGGTTTTAGAGATTTTGTAGACTTTGATCTAGCTCTTCTAGCCAAGCAAGGATGGCGACTAGTACAACATCCATCATTTCTAGCGGCCAGAGTACTACAAGCAAAGTATTATAAAGGAAATGATTTCCTGAGTGCCAAGCTGAAAGATGGTGACTCCTTCATTTGGCAAAGCATTATGGCTACAAAACATCTTCTTTGTGAAGGCCTAATATGGAAGATAAATAATGGTAAATCTATACATATTTGGAAAGATAAATGGGTGCCTATCCACTCCACCTATAAAATTCAAACACCTTCATCATAACTAACTCGAGACGCCAAAGTGACACTTCTTTTTAATGCTGAGAACAAATAATAGAATGGAAAATTGGTGCAAGAGCTTTTCAATACAGAGGAAGCAGCAATAATCCTACAATTCTCAATTAGTCCATGTGGTAACCCAAATCAGCTCTTATGGAGATGCTCCTTAGATGGTAAATTCACAGTGAAGTATGCTTACCACTTACAAGGCAGCCTGCATGAAGAAAAATCAAGCCAACCATCTCAACCTCCCACCTTTCTAGACATATGGGACAACATTTGAAAGCTAAAGCTACCGCATGCCCTTTGCACCCTTCTTTGGCGAGCTGGGAAGGATATCCTTCCAACAAATGTTAACTTGGTGAAGAAAAGAGTGATAGACACCCCTAAATGCCCTATATGCCTTCAATAGTTCGAAACTACCACTCATGCATTATGGTCATGCATGGCAGCTCAAAACGTATGGAGCATTTGCTCCAGAAAGGTACGAGAATTCTCAATCCGTGAGGGGGCATTTATTGATGTTCTTGGTGTTATTTTGTCCACGGGTATGGAGGAAACTATTGCAGAAGTGACATTTGTCTTCAAACAGCTGTGGCAAAAAAGAAATAAAGCGATGTTCAAATCACTTACTTTGATCCAGCAATTGTGCACGAGCCTTGCAGATTTGGAAGTTTACTTGGCAAGCTCAAGGAAGAACCAAAAGCTGATCTTTGAGCCAGAAACAACCCATACTTGGTGTAAACCCCCAACAGAGCATGTAAAAGCTAGTTGGGATGCGGCGATTAATAAAATCAACGGCAAGCTCGGAATAGGAGTGATAGTTTGTAACTCCAATGGAATGATGCCTGCCACCCTCCAAGCTTTCCGAAATCTCTTCCTGAACCTCTTTCCAGGTGAAGCAATGGCAGCAACATGTGCCATATCTTTCTACCTGGAATTAGGTTTGAGATCCAAGCTAGTGTTGGAAGGCGACTCTAAGGTAGTGGTCGATGCTCTAAACAGAAGCATTGATAACTAGAGTACTATCGACTTCATGATAAGAGACACTAAGCAACTTCTGAGGACAATCGACGCCTATCCTATCCCAAAATTAGTTAATATGGTGGCTCACTGTTTGGACAAAAATACTTTGAACCTTCGTGAGGAATACATATTTTTAGAAATAAATCTTTTTAGCCATTTGCTTTAAAAAAAAAAAAAAAAAAGCGCTTCTGTTATTTAGTATTAATGGTATGGTAGGGTACATATATAGTACTAGCTGCTTTATTGTCTTTAGGTGTGCACTCTTTTAGCTCTTTATATGATTAATTTCAGCTGTTCGATCGGTATCCGAGGCTCAACAAAGGAAATCAAAGGTCATGATCATTACTTCTTTTTTTTTTTTTTGTGTTCCCTTGTAGCAGTATTTATGATCACTTGGTATAAAAAAAGTCCAATATTTTATGATTAAGAGATCAAATGATTCTCCAGATTTATATATAATTTACGTACAGCTAGGGGCCGGGAACAATTTATTTCCTGACCACTACTAATGGATCGCTGATCATGATCCGTGTCGGTGGGAATATTTAGTTCAAATTAACCCAAGATTACACTGTCTACCACCAAAACCAAAGCATGCATGCAAGGCCTTCCTCACGGGTAGTACTGCAACGAACTGATGTTGCATATAAATTCATGAATTAGTGTTCTTCTGATCATGATCTGTCTGTAGTATATACGTACGTATATAACACAGTTAAACGACAAACATTCTTGTACTTGTTTTTGAACATGCAGCTTCACGTGTTTTTTCTAATTAATCACCAGATCCATTAGGGAATCATGATCTAATTGAAAAATCATTACAGATTTAAAAAAAAAAAAAAAATTGCATGTAGATTACGAAGCTTACATTGGCGTACTGTAAAAGTTGGCAACTGGCAGAGGAGCTTCATTTATACAGATATTATATATATATATATATATATATCTGTTTTTTAAATTTGCTTGAAAGTGATAATTACGGGCAACGAGGAGATCTAATTACGGGCAAAAGACAAAAACAAAACCATCCATTTCTGCGTAAACTACTGCAAGTTGCAAAAGACTAAAGTACTGAAAGTAAAAAATATTATTGGATCAAACACGTTTTATTACTAAAATATAAAATAAATCAATAATAAATGGACAAATAAGGATAAAGGAAGTAGAAATAATAATCCACATCACGTGGGCAGTGGGCACTATAATTTGATTAAATAAAAAAAAAGTGAAAATAAAGAATATTACAAAGCAAAAAGAGTATAGAAAAACAAAAAAGTTCAAAATTTTGCATCTGGCCAGTCTGTGATAGGCTGACGGAATAAAGTCCGGAACATACTTTGTTAGAAAAGTGACCAAACCCTTACTTCTCTTCTCATCTATATATCAAGTCCCATATGTTTCGTAGTTCTGATCCATACGCCAAACCATTCGCTCTATCCAACCGCTAGAAAATCATGACCCAGATAAAGGAACTCTTGACAGGGAAACTTCAAGTATCCCACAATTCCATTTCCGTCATCAAAAGAAAAAAGAAACTCTTCTTGGCTCTTTCTGCAACATTATTACTTGTTGCTGCCATTGTTGGCATTGCTGCCGGAGTTCATTCCCGGAAGAACTCCGGCAATGGCGAACTCTCCGCCTCGGCCCATGCCATAGTTAAAAGCTCATGTAGCAGCACTTTCTACCCTGACTTATGCTACTCAGCTCTTGCCTCTGTTCCCGGTGCCAGCGCCAAATTGTCCAGCCAGAAGGACGTCATAGAAGCGTCTCTGAACCTCACAACCGAAGCGGTCGAACACAACTTCTTCACCGTTAAGAAGCTGATCAAAACCAGATCAAAAGATCTCACAAAGCGTGAAAAGAGCGCTCTCCATGATTGTCTGGAGACCATCGATGAAACCTTGGACGAGCTCCATCAGGCCGTGGAAGATCTCCACGAATACCCAAACAAGAAATCATTGTCCCTACATGCAGATGACCTCAAAACTTTGATTAGCTCTGCAATAACCAATCAAGAGACTTGCCTAGACGGATTTTCGCACGATGAAGCAGATAAACATGTCCGGAAGGTGTTGTTGGCTGGTCAGGTCCATGTCGAACATATGTGTAGCAATGCGCTGGCCATGATCAAGAACATGACCGATACTGATATAGCCAATGAGGCTAAGACCACGAATCGGAAGCTCAAAGAGGAAGTTGATGGATTTAAGTGGCCGGAATGGTTGTCGGCGGGGGACAGGAGAATTTTGCAATCGTCTTCCGACGTACCTTATAACGTGGTGGTGGCTGCTGATGGTAGCGGCGACTACAAGACTGTTTCTGCGGCGGTGGCGGCCGCACCGAATAATAGTAAGACAAGGTACGTGATTAAGATCAAGGCGGGTGTTTACAGGGAAAACGTGGAAGTTTCAAAGAAGAAGAAGAATATCATGTTTCTGGGAGATGGCAGATCCAGCACCATCATCACAGCAAGTAAGAACGTGGTTGATGGAAGCACGACCTTCAACTCTGCCACAGTAGGTATGTCCACTACTTTACCTTTTGTTCTAAGTATTTATTTTTTATTTTTTCAAATTCAAAATCGATTATTTTGATTTTACTACTTGTTTTTTTTCATGTTAATAGAGTGAATTCATGTCATCATCATATGGTATATATCTACTGAGCCCGTTATATACATGATGTTGTGTGCATGTGATGGGCTCCATTGTTGATGTTAGGATGTCAAGTACGAACGTAATTCAAGTAGTACATAAGGAAATAAAACTAATCTGACTGCATAAAAAGAAAAACTAATGGGTGAGATTAAGGTGAATTTGAGTAATTATTTTTTATATAATTTTTCTAGCAATATGGTGTAAAAACTTATAAAACTAATCATGTTAATTACTACCTCGAATCATATGTTTAGCTCTTGAAATATATATTTTTTAAAAGTAATGCAATGTATAAATTTTATTCATTTTTTTTTTTGAGTAAATAGACTTGCCATGAAAAAGTCATAAAGAAGTCGAATTTTTATGGCAGGAAACACTCGGTAGTGCATTGACTTGAACAGCTCAGCTCATTTTCTTTACTAGATTCTGTCTTAAAAAAAATATATCTAATCATAGGTATCGCACAACTGTTTTAAAAAAATCAAATAAAATATAAAATTTTTACGAAAAAAATTGAATTTTTAATAATAAATTTACTCATTTTCATTTTCAATTTTATTATTATTATTATTGTTATTTTATATAAATGGTTATGATCGATCACGTCGGAAGAAAGGACAAGTGAAAAAAAAGACTATTACACCTATCCAAAGTACTGAAAAAAGGACCAATGACAGCTGTAGGGCACCCTATTCAGCAAACACAACAGATGAAAACAAATTGCCGCGTGCAGCACGACTTTGAATTACAAAAGAGATCAGACATCATACATTGGTATTTTGTAGAGACAGCACGACTTTGAATTAGAAAAGAAAGTCATTTTCTTGTCATTCTCAGAACATGGAGTATTATTCATGCAAAGAAAAATGCATCCTTACTTTATTTATTTATTTAATTTTATATATAATTTTTATTTAATTTACATAATTTTTTTAACATCTTAAATTTTTTTTAAATATAAAAAAAATATAATATTAATTAAAAATATTTATATAAAAATCACGTAAAAAATCAAAAAATAAATAAAAATCTCAAAATAAAAATCTCTAACATTACCCTTATGCAAAATGGTTTGTTGCCTTTTTTAATTGTATCTTCAAAAGTGCATCAGTGTTTTTTTAACCTTCAAAAAAATTAACACTAATGTTTATGCATTTTTGTAATATTTTCAAAAAAATACAACAAAATGCATTAGAGATCATTTTTAAAAGACGCATTTGAAATGTAACCTAGAGTGATCGGTGCAGCTAGATTGAATGCAATTATATTAACATATATATATATATATATACACAACAAATTATTAAGGTGCAAGAGTTCTATCGATTATTATTTTTCTTTTTCTTGATAGGGATATATTATATATATATATATATGTTTGAGCAGGTAATTTATCTTGATTATTTCTTTGGATCATACGCATATATATATAATTTCCTTATTAATTCACATGATCAACTAAATAACTACCTAGTTATATAGTGTACGTACCTGATGAGCCGACGCATGCATGCTTGGCTTCATTAGAGGAAGTATCAGCTAGACACATGGAAATTTTAAACTATGCTAATTAAGTAGGTACTACCCACGTTATCGGTGGAATTAATGATCATTAATTCCCTTTATTAATTGACCTCAAACAAGCCGGCCACATGCTGATCTTGAATTCTCGCGGGAATCGAACATGGGAGCTGTTCAAACTTCAATCATACATTTTAATTTTGTCGCCCACTTAAATTATATTTATATCTAGTCTGTTCCCATCTGTTCTTTTGTCCAGAGGGGGCCCGCGGGGGGTTTCGGGGACGCTGCAATTGTGTATTGTAACATTAAAATAATATATATATATATATATTGGACTTTTATAAATTCTAAGAAATCATGACGTATATGTGATAAAATTGGTTTTTATAAACATTTTTTCGAGTAATATTAAATACAAATATCAAAGTATAAATGTGAGATAAATGTCAATTCAGAAATACTAATTCACGACTTTTAAAATTTTCATTTCTTTTAATTTTAAATTTATTTTTTTATTCTTCAATTTGCAAATATTATACAGCACATAGAAGGTACTAATCGGCACAAATTATGAGATGGCGTCTTATTCCTAATGTTTGTTCCTAATATTTTTTCATTTTTTCCGTGTATGAATGATATTTAAGCGACTTTAGTGCGATTTCTGAAGTATGAATTAAGAACATGATGTTTATAGTTTCTGATTTAAATTGAGATTTTCTTTTGCCTTTTTGCTTTTGGTGCCGCAACGCTAATTCCTTCAATTATGGATATCTGCTTGCCTTTTATATCCCATAAATAAATCAGATTGATTAATAATGAAAATCACCATCTCCATGTGCAATGGGTTGCAGCTGCGGTTGGTGAAGGATTCTTAGCCAAGGACCTAACTTTCGAAAACACAGCGGGTCCCTCAAAGCACCAAGCTGTAGCACTCCGCGTAGGGTCGGACCTCTCGGCATTTTACCAATGCGACATGCTTGCATACCAAGACACCCTTTACGTACACTCGAACCGCCAATTCTTCATCAACTGCCTTGTGGCAGGAACCGTCGATTTTATCTTCGGCAATGCGGCGGCGGTGTTCCAAGACTGCGACATCCACGCACGGCGCCCAAACTCGGGACAAAAGAACATGCTCACAGCACAAGGCCGAATGGACCCTAACCAAAACACCGGAATTATAATCCAAAAATGCAGGATTGGAGCCACCAGCGATTTGCAACAAGTGAGGAGCAACTTCCCGACTTATCTCGGGAGACCATGGAAGAAATACTCAAGAACAGTGATCATGCAGACATCGATAAGCGATGTGATTCACCCTGTCGGATGGCACATCTGGGACGGAACTTTCGCGCTGGACACATTGTTCTATGGAGAGTTTCTAAACACCGGGGACGGTGCCGGAACCGCAAAGAGGGTGACCTGGAAGGGGTACAAGGAAATGACAAGATCGGAGGCCGGAGCTTACACTCTGGGCAACTTCCTTGCCGGCAGTAGTTGGTTGGGTTCCACTGGCTTTCCCTACTATCTTGGTTTGTAAACGCATGCATATGTTTGGTTGAGTATTTATGTGGAAATTATTGATTTCTAGTACTATGAATTTGATTATTTGATAATGTAAGATCATGTATGCGTGCGTATAAAGTGTGTTAATTTGGCATGAACTCCATGCCTCCAGAGAGCTAGCGCGCATGCATTTCGGATACATAAATTGATCTTTCTAAGGTTCCATTTTATTTTGGTAGATATATATTGGGCTCTTTTTTTAAGCCTAAGATCACTACTATATATGTAAGCTTATATACCTTAATTATGATTGTGATTTGATAGGAAGATGAAGTACAGATAAAAATAATTATAATAATGATATGGCGAAAATAGTAAGAGAGAATTTTTGTAAATATCTCATAGGGGGAGTTATTTTGCCAACCCTCGTTACAAATTGGGAGTCGGCCGACTCTTCGTTAAAAGCAGCCTATCGCCGTCAGTGGCGGCATGGGCTGAATTGTGTCGAATATTCATAAAAATTTATTTTTATTTTATTATTTTATTATTTTATTGTTTTATTGTATTTTTATTTTTTTATTGTATTTTCTTCATTTTATTTTTTTATTATATTATATTTCATTTTATTATATTTATTATATTTGTTTTATTGTGTTTATGACAAAAATAACTCAACTATTAATTGGACTATTTTTTATACTAGAAACAGTTCGATTGATCTCCAACATCACTCATAAAAGAATCTCAATTCCTAAGGTGCAGTACTCTAACTATATATATAACTCGTCGAACTGTATATATAAGCTCGAGTGATACAAGTAATCTACAAACGGTAGAGATTATAAATGTGATACATTTATGATAAACTAGTAAATTATTAAAAAAAAAAATTAACATGCTTATTCATTTTCGGTTAAGGGACTGCTAAAGTTGCAAAAGTGAAAGAATAAAAGGATAAACTAATTTTGTTACAATTTTATAAATGGTTAATGAATACTAAATAATTTTATTTTATATATGATTAATGCATGATAATCTCTTGAATGAAAATGATATAATTAATTTCTATAATTATTATATAAAACAATATATTATATATATATATATATTAAATATTTAAATATATATATATATATATACATATTCGGTCGGTCTTGATCCGATTTGACATAAAAAAAAATCATTTAGTCAGACGTCTGACCAATAAGACTATCGATTGGTTCGGTCCGATGGACTGAACTATTTGGTCCGGTTTTGCTTTTTTTTTTTTTTTTTTTTCTTTTGCTTTAGATACAAGCTTCAAAATTTTGTAAAAGTTGATCAATCCGTTTCCATTATTTTACAAGGTCCTTTTGGACGGATGTTGACATTTAAGACTTTGCAACGTCCATGAAGAGAGACGACATCAATCGGATGCCACGTACATTGTTTACAAAAGTTACTAGTTTGGACTAGTAATAATGTTAGGTTAGTTGCAGATTAAGTACTTTACATTGTTTACAAAACTTTAGAAGCTTTTAATTAACACCTTCAGGTGTTATTATAATTTTGTCCTTTAAGTTTATTATTTTTACTTTAGTACATAATGTCTTTTATGTAATTTGTATTATTTGAGCCACTTACGTAAATACTATAAATATGTGATATTGTACATACATTTGAATAAGAAATACAGAGACATTATTCACACATAAATAAAATTTGATATGGTATTAGTGATATTCTAGTATTCTGCAATTGCCTTTGTCATTTTACCTTTCGTTACTTACTTTACCTTTCCAAAGTCTTCGAGGTTTTCTCATCCTTGCAATCGCATCATCCTCGTGATCATTCAATCCAAGTTCACAAATTAACTCGTTTTTCAATTTTGATTTTATTTTCATTTCGTTTCTTCATCAACTGCTTTCTCTCATTTTTTATTTCCTTTTGATTTGATTTCATATTTTGCCTAAATCGCAGTCTTTGATTTCATCAAATCTCTTAGATTGGCTCTTCGATTTTGTTTCTCTTTCAATCTTCATGACTAAGAATTTTTCTTCGTCAACCTCTGAGTCCAATCCATTCTTTCTCCATCCTAGAGATAGTCTTGACATTGTGCTCATTACTCAACTTCTCATCGGTGATTAGGGCTGTAAAAAGACCGGATCGAGACCGGTTGTCTCGGATCGAGCCGGACCGAATGGAATTTGGTTCGGTCCAGTCCAAATTTTACATGGACCGATTAATTCTAGTCTGATCCGGTCCAAAAGATTTCTCCCCCTAGACCGGACCGGACCGAACTCCACATATATATATATATATTTATATATGTATATATAAAAATAGTATATAAATTATAATATTAATATTAATATAAATTAATAAATTAATATATAATATATATTAACATATAATATATATTAACATATTAATATATAATATATATTCTTATAATATTAACATATTATTATTTATAATGTTATTAGTTATAATTTACTAACATAATTAATATATAATATATACTAACATATTAATATATAATATATACTCTTATAATATTAACATATTATAATTTATAGTAGTTAAATTTGAGCTAAAAAAATATTTGATCATTATAGAATTTTAGATTAAATTTAGCCAATTAAATCATATGGGGTACCTTTGGACCGGACCGAACCGCCCCTGAATCGAATTGGACAGGAATAGTATGGACTGAACTCTTGTTCGGTCCGGTCCAAGGTGATAGAATTCTTGGACCGAATGAAATCGGTCCACAAATTTCCCAGACCGGACCGGACCATTTACACCCCTATCGATGATAACTATCACTCGTGGTTCTACTCCATGCATATGGCTTTGTCCGAAGAATAAACTAAGATTTGTTGATGGATCGATCCGCAAACCTGCAACAGATGATTCGACTCATGCATCTTGAATACAGTGTGACAATATGGTAATTTCTTGGCTTTTAAACTGTTTCCTCAGATATTTCAGCTAATATTCTTTACATCAATACTGCACATGAGATGTGGAATAATCTCAAAGAGAGATTTTCTCAAAAGAATATATAGCGTATATTTCAACTTCAGAAGTCGATTTCAACTCTCTCTTAATGCCATGTGAGTGTTAGTGCTTATTTTACCAAATTGAAAGGTATTTGGGATGAATTGATCAACAATAAGTCTCTTCCAGTTTGTAGTTGTGGTGTTGTTCAAATATTGAACAAGTATGTTCAACAAGAATGGATTATTCAGTTTCTTGTTGGATTAAATGAGCCTTATACATCTTTAAGGCTCAGATCTTGTTGATAGATCCATTACCTCCTCTTACCAAGGTTTTTAGTCTTGTTTTACAAGAGGAACATTAGCGTGAGATTTCAATTCTCCCTACTTCTATTTATGAAAATCATGTTTTTGCTGTTAATGTTGATAATAATTGATCTGTTAAGTTTGGTTCTGAAAATGACAAGTATATTTGTAAGCACTGTAGAATTGTTAGACATGTTATGAAGAAGTACTTTAACCTTCAGAGTTATCCTCCTGGATAGAAGTTCAAGCCACAATAACAGTCCATGGCCAATAATGTTATCTTTGACAACACTTCTTCAACTACATTTTTAATATCCTTAACTGAGGTCCAATATCATCAACTTTTGGCTATGCTCTAGTCCTCTAAAAATGCGATTTCTCTTGTCACATCTTAGCATCATGCTAATGCAGTTTCTGTTTCCACTACTGGTATATGATCCTCTTTATTTCATAATTTTTCTTTTTTTTTTGTACTTGTCTTGTGTCTAGTAACTTTGATTCTTTATCTTGGATTTTGGATTCAAGAGCCACAGATCATATAGTTCCTTTTACTTATTTTTTTCCTCATGCACTCCTATCAATAACACTACTATTAAGTTACCAAATGAACAAAGTGTTTCTGTGACACATATCGGCATAGTCTTCATCTCTAAGGATTTGATACTTAGAGATATTCTTTGTATTCTAGTTTTTACTTTTCAATTAATTTCGGTTAGCAAGTTAACATCAAATCTAACTTGAAAGCTAATTGGAGTGGGTAAGCAAAAAAGAAGACTTTTTCCTATAGCAACCAGATTCTCCTAGTGATTTAAATCACTCTCTAGCTATATCTTTTTTACCCTTACTTCAAGTTTTGTGTGTTAGTTCAAATAATTTAAAAAATACCTTGGTTCATTTGTGGCATCATAAATGATGTCATTCTTCTTTGTCAAGGATGAAATTGCTCAACAATAATGTTTCTACTGCATTGACTAATGAATTGCCTTGTCTTGTTTGTCCACTAGCTAAGAAAAAAAAAATGCATTTCCCTAATAATCCTCATTTGTCCCCATTTTCTTTTGATTAGATACATTATGATGTGTGGGGTTCTTTTTTGACAGATTCATTAGAAGGTTATAAATTTTTTCTAACAATTGTTAATAATTGCACACAGGCTACATGGATATATCTATTAAAATGCAAATTTGAAGTTTCTCTTATCATTCCTTAGTTTTTTAAACTCATCAAAACACAGTTTCAAATTAAAATTAAGAAAATTCATATCGATAATGGTACTCATTTTTTCTTAAATTCTTTCCTTAAGTTCAAAGGTGTTTTACATTATTTAATTAGTGTTGAAATTTTTCAACAAAATTATGTTGTTGAGCTTAAATATCAACATATTCTTAACACTTTTCGGACTCTAATGTTTCATTCCAATTTACCTCTTATTTTTGGGGGAGATGCCATCCTTACATCCACTCACTTTATAAATAGATTGCATACACCCATAAGGAAATAAGTCACATAGTGAGTTGCTTTTTCAATCTCCTTCCACTTATAATCATTACATTCAGATGTTTTTGTTTTGCCTCTTCTCTCTCTAGATCAATATCTAAGTTTGATCCTAAAGCACGACCATGCATATTCCTTGAGTATCATTTTGGCATAAAAGGGTACAAGTTATTTGATCTTACCACAAATTATACTTTTGTCTCAAGACATGTTATTTTTTATGAATATGTTTTTCCATATAGAACACTCTTTCCTCTACCATTTGTATTTTCTCATAATTCTACTTCAATGCATTTTAACTCTTTACATGAATATGTGCCTTCAAATTTAGTCCCAACAATTCATTCAATTAATATGCTTTCTAATGTGGTTTTTCTATTGTCCAGATGACTAACACAAGAGGGGGGGTGAATTGAGTTGTATTTAAAAAAAATAACAATTATAAATCAAATATACAATATAAAATATAAACAAAATATGAAACAACAATAAATATAAAGAGTAAGGGTAAGAGAGAAGCAAACTCAGTATGTTAACGAGGTTCGGCCCCTCTGCCTACATTCTTGCCTCAAGCTGTCCCTTGAGAATCCCCGAATTCACTATTCAATCTCTTTCAGGTGGAGATAGAAACCTATTACACTTTTAAATAACACCGCTACAAAGGATCCATGTAGAACACATTCTATACTTGCAATCACTTTACACGTGATAATTCAACTATTTCCTGTATAGAACACTTTCTACACGTACAAGGGTTATACACACCCTTTTACTGATACAAGAATTGATAGTGGGTAGGTTATCAGAAAACACTCTTCAATGAGTGAAATAAAAACAATACAGCGCAAATTATATCTCTCAAAATGAATAAAGGTTAAGGCTCAATACTTAGAGAAGAGAGAATGAAAGTTTTGAATGAATGTTGTATGCTCTTGGTGTTGTAAATGTGAAGCTCTCAAATGATCTATTTATAAGCATATGAGACTTCATATTCAAATTTAAAAAGATTCACATGTCAAAGACATCATCATTCACTTTTCAAAAATTTCAAACCTAATCTTTTTACTTTTTGCATGTGACAAAATGAGCACACTTTACTTTTCAAAAATTTCAAACCTAATCTTTTAATTTTTGCATATGACAAAAGGAGCACACTTTACTTTTCAAAATTTTCAAACAAAGACATCTACCTTTTACATAAGTCAAGAAAAGCATCTATCACTTTTGAAAATATTTAAATAAAATATACACATGTGAAAGATGACAATCAATCATCTTAATATTTTCAAAATTCAAACATTTAATCATGTCATGCACATGTGAAAGATGACAATCAATGATCTTTCAAAATTTTCAAAATATTCATGAACATGTGGAAAATGTATTTTAATACTTTATGATAAAATATTAATTTTGAGTCTTAATCCTAATTTCGAATTTTTAAGAGATTTACAACATTACTCTATGACTTTATGTTTTAGACTTTCAACAAGTAGAATATTTTCAATTATGTGATAAAGGATTTACAGTTACTTTCAAAATGGATAAGTACATTATTTTGAATGATCGTGATTGTAATATTTGTTTTATTACTTTTAGAAGCAACAATGTTTATACAATCGATTTTGAAGAAATTATCTCACAAGATGCTATTTGTTTTTCAGCTCAAAATGAAACTAATTGGTTATGGCATAGAAGACTAGGTCATGCCAACATGGAACTTATTTCCAAACTTTCAAAAAATGATCTTGTGAGAGGTTTACCAAAGACAAATTTTTTTAAAGACAAAATTTGTGATGCATGCCAATTTGGTAAACAAACAAAAACTTCTTTTAAAACCAAGAAACATATTTCCACTACTAGACCACTGCAACTGATGTACATGGATATTTTTAGACCAAATAGAGTTGCAAGTTTAGGAGGAAAATATTATACATTTGTTATTGTTGATGATTTCTCTATATATACTTAAGTCATCTTTTTTGCTCATAAAGATGAGGCACATAATGCCTTTACTAAGTTATGCAAGAGAATTCAAAATGAAAAGGGTTATACTATTTCAAGTATCCGAAATAATAGGGGAAAAGAGTTTGTCAATCAAAATATTGAAATATTTTGTGATGAAAATTGTTTTGTGCATAATTTTTTTGCTCCTCGAACTCCTCAACAAAATGGGGTAGTAGAGAGGAAAAATAGATCTCTTCAAGAGATGGCAAGAACAATGCTCAATGAGAATAACTTGCCTAGTTATTTTTGGGTCGAAACGGTAAGTACTGCATGTTATGTTATAAATAGAGTTATGCTAAAGTCCAAATTAGATAAAACCCCCTATGAGTTTTGGAATGAGAAAAAACCCAGCATTGGTTACTTTCATGTATTTGGATGCAAATGTTTTATTTTAAATGACAGGGATAATTTAGACAAGTTTGATGTAAAATCTTATGAAAGTATCTTTCTCAGGTATTTTATTAATAGTAAAACTTATAGAGTATTCAATAAAAATATTTTGACTATACAAGAATCTATGCATGTAGTATTTGATGAATCTAATTCTCTACTCTCCAAGAAATCTATTGATGAAAAAACAGGAGGTATAAATAATACGGAAAGTCTCAATCTCAACAAAGAGAATACAATAGAGGAAGTCCAATATGGAGACATCAGGAAAGATCATCAAAATTTAATACAAAATGCAACCAAACAGTGGAAATTTGTGAAAGATCATCTAGTGAAACAAATTCTGAGAGAACCTTCACGAGGTGTAAGCACTCGATCATCTCTTAAAAATATTTGCAATCATACTGCTTTTCTACCTCAGATTAAACCTAAAAATATTGATGAAACACTTCTTGATGAAATTTGGATTCTAGCTATGCAAGAAGAGTTTAATCAATTTGAAAGAAATGATGTTTGGACACTTGTTCCTAGACCCAAAAATCATACTATTATTGGAACAAAATGGATTTTTAGAAAGAAGAAAGATGAGTCCGGAGTCATTACTAGAAATAAGGCTTGACTTGTAGCCCAATGTTTCAATCAAGAAGAAGAAATCGATTATGATGAGACATATGCACCAGTCGCAAGATTATAAACTATTCGAATGCTACTTGCATGTGCTTGTTATAAATATTTCAAATTTTTTCAAATGGATGTTAAAAGTGTTTTTTTAAACGGTTTTATAAATGAAGAGGTATATGTTGAGCAACTTCCAGGTTTTGAAAATCATATTTCTCCAAATCATATTTTCAAACTCACAAAAGCACTATATGGACTCAAACAAGCTCCTAGAGCATGGTATGAGAGACTCAGTGGTTTCTTGATTAAAAAAAGGCTTTTCAAGAGGAAAAATTGATACAACTCTTTTCATTAAATAGGAAAATGATGATATTCTTTTGACTCAGATTTATGTTGATGATATAATATTCAGTGCTACTAATGAAAATATGTGCAAAGTTTTTGCTAAGACTATGCAGGAAGAGTTTGAAATGAGCATGATGGGAGAACTTACATTTTTTCTCGAATTGCAAATTAAGCAAGCAAAAAGTGAGACATTCATCAATCAATCAAAATATATTAAGGAATTACTGAAAAATTTTGGGATAGAAGGTGCTAAGGAAACTGGAACACCAATGAGCCCATCCACTAAACTTGATAAAGATGAATCTGGTAAACCAGTTGACTCGAAAATATATCGAGGTATGATTGGTAGCTTATTATATTTGACAGCCAGTAGACCAGATATTATGTTTAGTGTGTAATTATGTACATGCTTTCAATCATGTCCAAAAGAATCACATTTAATTGCAGTTAAGCGCATTCTTAGATATCTTAGTGGTACAATTAACTTAGGGTTATGGTACCCTAAGCACACATCTTTCGATCTAATCAGCTACACAGATACAGATTATACTAGCTATAAAATAAATCGAAAAAGCACTAGTGAAACATGTCACTTCTTAGATCATGCACTAGTTTCTTGATTTAGTAAAAAATAAAATTCTGTTGCACTATCTACTACTGAGGCAGAATATGTTACTGCGGGTAATTGTTGTGCTCAAGTTCTTACATGAATCAACAACTTAAAGATTTTAAACTCATGTATAATCACATTCCAATCAAATGTGTTAATACAAGTGATATAAATCTTTCAAAGGACCCAATACAACATTCTAGAACTAAGCATATTGAAATAAGATATCATTTTCTTCGAGATCGTGTGTAGAAATGCGATATAGTACTAGAGTTCACAAACACACACGATCATTTAACAAATATATTCACAAAACCTTTACCAGGTATGATGCATATTATGAATATCTCTTAAAAGATAAATCAGAGTTAATAAAAATAGAGAGATATTTTTTAAATTCTTTTACATAAACTTGAGATTCTTAGCCTCATGTTTGATACGCTCATTCTCTTCATACAATATCATGTCATCCTTATCCATGGGAACTGGCAAGCGGAATGAAGAATCCAATAGAGATTTCAACTGTTTATTCTTCTGCCAAATGATTCCTTCCCTTGTGTGAGACTCTTGAACAATTCGTTGAAGTACAATAATTTGTTCTTTAAACTTTTCAACCTCATGGTTTTTGACTTGTAACCGATGGGAAAAAGTAACAATAGTGGATGGGTAGCGAGTCTCGAGACTCACCAAGTCGTAGATGGCATCGGAGTCTGACTTATTAGCCAAACTATTATTCTCTTGCTGTAACATGGCACCAGTGATAGCTGCAGAAAGAACATGAGATTGAGGTGTAGAATACATCATGGATGGATCTAGAGGAATGTTAGAAGAATGAGCCATTGAAAAAAGAATTGAAAACTTAAAACAAGAATGTTAAAGGAATGCAGATGAGTTATAGATATGAGAATAAGATTTGATGCAAATCGGATGAATTTTAAAACTGATTTTATAGAGATAGCATAAAGAACAAGACAAACTATTGTCTCTTCAAATCTTATTTAGTCAAAAGAAATATAAGATATGCAGGACACAAATTTTCAAAAGTTTTCTTACTAAACCAGCGAGATTAACAGTAGATTGTTCCTATTTTTCTAGTAAACGATGAACCTCTGCTGTTATCTGTCGATGTTGACCTTGTATCTGAACCCTTTCTCGTTCCAGCTCCTTTATTCGTGGTTGCAAATCATGAGCAGACCAATCTGTAAAATTTTTCAACTCTTTATTTTCTTGTTTTAGCATTTTATTCTCTCTATCCTTATTAGCAAGCTTCTGTCGTAACTCAGATATTTGGATGTTAAGATAATCAATCTCACTCACTCTCGCCATTAATCTCCGAGACATAATCGTAACAGAGGCAGCATATTGACTACTGAGCATTTTTTATTCTGCAATAATCTCAGAATCAGCCATACTAGAAAAACGGTTCTTTACTCCTATCATGGTATTGACGGCCTCAGAAGAGAAGATTGATAGTTGATGCGTCAGGGGTTCCTGATTCAAGTCTGGAACATTAGTGGAAGAGAATTGTTCGGCTATTCTATCGTTATGGAAAAATAGAACTCAGGCCAAGAAGCAATTTTTTTTGGTATCCAATAGGTGAAAATGATCATTTTTTATAGAAACTCAGAGCCTTCAATCCCGTTTCTCAACAACATCAAGCGATTGTTTAAATTTTCAACCGCACTAAATTCATAGAGTTAGGCCTCGAGACTTTGCAGCACTTGTCGGATCACGGACGGCTCCCTTTTTCAACTATCTACAGTGTCTATTAACGCACCATTTTTTTCAGTCTATTTACTTGCTGCCGATCCTTTTTAATGATGCCAAAATGAGGAGAAATTTTAGACTAGAACATTAACATTGTTTAAATTGTTAAACTTGTTATATATACTTGGAATTATATTTATATTTTTGCTTGAAAAACTAACACACATTCTCATGGGGAGTTTAAGTATTAATACAGGTTTCAGGTTCTATAAAATATTTGTCATCATCAAAAAGGGGGAGATTGTTGAACCCAAGATTTCAAGTTTCGTGTAATTATAAATCTACAGATGGATTTTGATGATAACAAATGAATTCAAAGAATAAAGGAGTTTCAAACTCAAGTTGTCCACACAATAGTATCAAGCACATCAAGGAACCAAGCATGAGCAAGAAGGGAACAAATTCACATTATAGTCATAGAGTAATGTTGTAAATCTCTTAAAAATTCGAAATTAGGATTAAAGCTCAAAATTAATATTTTATCATAAAACATTAAAATACATTTTCCACATGTGCATGAATATTTTGTGTGGAGAACTTGAGTTTGAGGTTACTTTATTATTTGGATTCATTTGTTATCATCAAAATCTATGTGTAGATTTATAATTACACGAGACTTGAAACTTTGGGTTCAACATTTCCCTATTGCTAAATCTTTTACAGCCTTAAATTTAGTACCGATACATTCAGATGACAGCCCTACACATTCAGCACCTACACATTCAAATTTACCTGAACAAAATCATTCATTAACTCAAGCCATTACTCCTACTTCTCACGACCCCACATCACATCCAACATCCATAGATTTACTATCATTATCTCCTCCCATTCGTAGATCTTCTCGAATTCGAGGAACTCCTGGTTACTTGCAAGATTATTATTATAATTCTCTTGTCACACACTCTTCATCAAATTTCACAAGTTCTATTCCTCTACCAGCAGGTATTTTTATGATCTTCATAATTTTCTTTCATATCATCGCTTGTCTTCCAAATACAAATCCTTTATATTTGCCATTATTGCTGATATATAACCTGAGTTTTACCATTAGAAAGTCAAACATTTTCATTGGAGAGATGCTACGGCTGTTAACATTTTAGCTTTAAAAAATAAAAATACCTGGACTGTTACCACTCTACCCTACGGACAACAATCTATTGGTTGTGAATGATTTTATAAGATCAAATATAGAGCTGATGGATCTATTGAACGTTACAAAGCAAGATTAGTTGTTAAGGGATACACTCAGCGTGAAGGTTTGGACTATTTTGAGACTTTTTCTCCTATGGAAAAAATGGTTACAATTTGTACCTTATTTGTCATTGTTGCTATAAAGAATTGGTCATTGATACAATTTGATGTGAATAATGTCTTCCCACATGATGATTTACTAGAGGAAGTTTATATGAAACTTCCTCTTGATTTTCATATTAAGGGGGAGTTTCAAGTGTGCAAGTTGAACAAATCTTTTTATGACTTGAAACAAGCTTCACGTCAATGGTTTTCTAAGTTTTCAAGTGCTATCCTTAAACTTGGTTTTAATTAGTTTAAGGTTGATTATTCATTGTTTAGTCGCACCGATGGTCATTCATTCTGTCGCCTAGATGACTAACACAAGAGGGGGGGTGAATTGAGTTGTATTTAAAAAATTAACAATTATAAATCAAATATATAATATAAAATATAAACAAAATATGAAACAATAATAAATATAAAGAGTAAGGGTAAGAGAGAAGCAAACTCAGTATGTTAACGAGGTTCGGCCCCACTGCCTACGTCCTCGCCTCAAGCTACCTCTTGAGGATCCCCAAATCCACTATTCAATCTCCTTTAGGTGGAGATAGAAACCTATTACACCTTTGAGCAGCACCGCTCCAAAGAATCCGTGTAGAACACCCTCTACACTTCCAATCACCTTACACTTGGTGATTGAACTTTTTCCCGTGTAGAACACCTTCTACACTTCCAATCACCTCACACTTGGTGATTTAACTATTTTCCGTGTAGAACACCTTCTACACATACAAGGGTTATACACACCCTTTTACAAATACAAGAGTTGATAGTAGGTAGACTATCAAAGTACACTCCTCAATGAGTGAGATAGAAACAATACAGCGCAACCTATATCTCTCTCAACAAGAACAAGAATTAAGACTCAAAACTTTAGAAAAGAGAGAATGAGAGCTTTGAAGAAATGATGCAAAACTTAGCAATAGATGTGTAAGCTCTTGTTGTCATTTTTGCAAAACTCAAGTGAGCTATTTATAGGCAAATGAGTTTTCAATTTCAAATTTGAAAAGATTCCCATGTCAAAAACATCATCATTCACTTTTCAAAAATTTCAAATTTAATCTTTTTACTTTTTGCATGTGACAAAAGGAGCACACTTTATTTTTCAAAAATTTCAAACTTAATCTTTTACTTTTTACATATGACAAAAGGAGCACACTTTATTTTTCAAAAATTTCAAACTTAATCTTTTACTTTTTACATATGACAAAAGGAGCACGCTTTACTTTTCAAAATTTTCAAACAAAGACATCTTCTTTTTGCATAAGTCAAGAAAAGCATCCACCACTTTTGAAAATATTCAAATAAAACATGCACATGTGAAAGATGACAATCAATCATCTTAATATTTTCAAAATTCAAACATTTAATCATATCATGCACATGTGAAAGATGACAATCAATCATCTTAATATTTTTAAAGTTCAAACCTTTAATCATGTCATGCACATGTGAAAGATGACAATCAATCATCTTTCAAAATTTTCAAATTTAATTTTCAAAATATTATGCACATGTGGAAAATGTATTTTAATATTTTATGATAAAATATTAATTTTGAGCCTTAATCCTAATTTTGAATTTTTAAGATATTTACAACATTACTCTATGATTTTAATGTGAACTTGTTCCCTTCTTACTCATGCTTACTTCCTTGATGTGTTTGATTATATTGTGTGGACAACTTGAGCTTGAGACTCCTTTATTTTTTGGATTCATTTGTTATCATCAAAATCCATTTGTAGATTTACATGAAACTTGAAACCTTGGGTTCAACAATCTCCCCTTTTTGATGATGACAAATGCTTGATAGAACCTGAATCCTGTATTAATACTTAAGCTCCCCCTGAGAATGTGCGTTAGTTTTTCAAGCAAAAATATAAATATAATTCCAAGCACATATAACAAGTTTAGCAATTTAAATAATGTTAATGTTCTAGTCTAAAACTTCTCCCCCTTTT
This sequence comes from Platycarya strobilacea, assembly GCA_036898215.1. NCBI lineage: Eukaryota > Viridiplantae > Streptophyta > Magnoliopsida > Fagales > Juglandaceae > Platycarya > Platycarya strobilacea. The sequence goes on from CM072545.1 coordinate 48,707,146, forward strand.
GGCATCATTAAAAAGGAATCATAATTAGATCAATAAGATATATTCCTGCAATAACCAATAGATAAATAAAGCGCTGCGTTAGTAGAGACTGTAGAGAATTCGGTGCGTAGACACACGTGTTCGACAAAACTTGCAAAGGCTGGAGGCCTAGTTCCGGTAATTCGGTGCGGAAGGATATTTTGTAAAGAACTGAATAATTGAAACTACCCGTACCCGACAAAACCTGCAAAGGCTGGAGGCGTAGCTCTGGCAATTCGGTGCAGAGATTTGATCCGCTTGATGTTGCTGAAAAATGAGATATTATCATGATTTGTAAGTTTGTCTTGTTCTTATTTCCGTTTCTATAAGAGCAATCCTTAGCTTTATCTATTTCGCATCAAGCTTTCTTCTCATTTTTGCAATTTGCTTGCATTCTCATTCTACAATTTTTCAATGGCTCGTAGAATTCCCTTCAGTGCTTCTCTTGATCAAGATTTGAGGTATCCTTCACCTTAGTCTCAATCTATTTCTGCATCTGTCGTGGGTGCCATGAAACAACAAAAGACTGATTTAGCTAATAAATCAGATCATGACGCCATTTACGAGCTTGTGGGTCTCGGAACTCGATACTCATCATCTATCGTTGCGTTTTCTGCTCGGTTGCAGTCCAAAACTCGCGAAATTGAGAAGCTTAACGAGACTGTATCTGTACTTCAACGACTTGTTTATGAGTCAAACAAAAAAATAGTAGAATTAAAGCAACAGAATAAGGATTTGAAATCCTTGCTTACCTCTTCATTTCGATTGCCTAATCCTTTAGACAAGGATGGCATGATGATTTATGAGGAACAAATGCATTTGAATGATGAGGCTAAACGTCTCAAGTTTCTGTAGGTCATTTAAGATAATGAAATAAAAGTATCTAGCAGATATCCATGGCATGCATCATTCCTATTTCTCTTCTAATCATGCATAGTCTATCTTCTGGTAGGGATTTTGTGAAAATGTATGCCAATTGATCATGTGTACTAGTGAATTATAATACAATATCGCCCTTTTGCACATGATCTCTAAGAAAATGATATCTAATTTCAATATGTTTGGTCCGAGAATGTTGTATTGGATTCTTTGAAAGATTTATAGCACTTGTATTATCACATTTGATTGGAATGTGATTGTACATAAGTTTAAAATCCTCAAGTTGTTACTTCATGTAAAGAACTTGAGCACAACAACTACCCGCAACAACATATTCTGCCTCAGCAGTAGATAGTGCAACAAAATTTTATTTTTTACTAAACCAAGAAACTAGTGCACGACCTAGAAGTGACATGTTCCACTATTGCTTTTTCGATTTATTTTACAGCCAGCATAATCTGCATCTGTGTAGCTGATTAGATCGAAAGATGTGTGCTTAGGGTACCATAACCCTAAGTTAATTGTACCACTAAAATATCTAAGAATGCGCTTAACTGCAATTAAATGTGATTCTTTTGGAGATGATTGAAAGCGTGCACATAAGCACACACTAAACATAATATCTGGTTTACTGGCTGTCAAATATAATAAGCGACCAATCATACCTCGATATACCTTCGAGTCAACTAGTTTACCGGTTTCATCTTTATCAAGTTTAGTGGATGGACTCATTGGTGTTCCAGTTTCCTTAGCACCTTCCATCCCAAATTTCTTCAGCAATTCCTTAATATATTTCGATTGATTGATGAATGTCCCACTTTTTGCTTGCTTAATTTGCAATCCGAGAAAGAATGTAAGCTCTCCCATCATGCTCATTTCAAATTCTTCACCTCGTGAAGGTTCTCCCAGAATTTGTTCCACTGGATGATCTTTCACAAATTTCCACTGTTTGGTTGCATCTTGTATTAAATTTTGATGATCTTTCCTGATATCTCCATGTTGGACTTCCTCTATTGTGTTCTCTTTGTTGAGATTGAGACTTTCCGTATTATTTATACCTCCTGTTTCTTCATCAATAGATTTCTTGGAGAGTAGAGAATTAGATTCATCAAATACTACATGCATAGATTCTTGTACAGTCAAAGTCTTTTTATTGAATACTCTATAAGCTTTACTATTAGTAGAATACCCGAGAAAGATACCTTCATCAGATTTTGCATCAAACTTGCCTAAATTATCTCTGTCATTTAAAATAAAACATCCAAATACATGAAAGTAACAAATGTTGAGCTTTTTCTCATTCCAAAGCTCATAAGGGGTTTTATCTAATTTAGACCTTAGCATAACTCTATTTATAACATAACATGCAGTACTTACCGCTTCAGCCCAAAAATAACTAGGCAAGTTGTTCTCATTGAGCATTGTTCTTGCCATCTCTTGAAGAGATCTATTTTTCCTTTCTACTACCCCATTTTGTTGAGGAGTTCGAGGAGCAGAAAAAATATGCACAAAACCATTTTCATCACAAAATGTTTCAATATTTTTATTAACAAACTCTTTTCCCCTATCACTTCGGATACTTGAAATAGTATAACCATTTTCATTTTGAATTCTCTTGCATAACTTGGTAAAAGCATTATGTGCCTCATCTTTATGAGTAAAAAAGATGACCCAAGTATATCTAGAGAAGTCATCAACAACAACAAATGCATAATATTTTCCTCCTAAACTTGCAACTCTATTTGGTCCAAAAAGATCCATATGTATCAGTTGCAGTGGTCTAGTAGTGGAAATATGTTTCTTGATTTTAAAAGAAGTTTTTGTTTGTTTACCAAATTGGCATGCATCACAAATTTTGTCTTTAAGAAAATTTACCTTTGGTAAACCTCTCACAAGATCATTTTTTGAAAGTTTGGAAATAAGTTCCATATTGGCATGACCTAGTCTTCTATGCCATAATCAATTAGTTTCATTTTGAGCTGAAAAACAAATCGCATCTTGTAAGGTAATTTCTTCAAAATCAATTGTATAAACATTGTTACTTCTAAAAGCAATAAAACAAATATTACAATCATAATCATTCAATATAATGCACTTATCCATTTTGAAAGTAACTGTAAATCCTTTATCACATAATTGACTTATGCTTAAAAGATTATGTTTTAAACCTTCAACAAGTAGAACATCTTCAATTATAAGAGAAGACTCATTACCAATTTTACCTATTCCCACGATCTTCCCTTTCGAGTTGTCTCCAAATGTCACGTGTCCTTCTTTTTTAGATCTAAGATCAAAGAACTTAGTCTTGTCTCCCGTCATGTGTCTTGAACATCCACTATCTAAAAACCATTTATTTTTGTTCGTGGAAGACGTCATGCACACCTATAAAAACAATTAAAATGATTTTTCTTGGTACCCAAATTCTTTGGGTCCTTTATTTATTAGTATTAGAAGAAATAAGATTTTTAGGTACCCATATGGTCCTAATAGTCATTGTATGTTTTCTTCTAATAGGACAAGCAAAATAATTATGACCATTTCTATTACAAAAATTGTAAATAGCATGTGACATATATGAAGAACTTGAGTGATTATAATAGTATCCTGTTTTAACAAAATTATTTTTATGAAAAGAATTTTGAATATTGGATTTTGATTTAGAAGGATTATCAAAGAAGTTTTTATAAGGTTTGTATTTTTGTTTTGGCATATATTCCAAGCCTGCCTTATCAAAAACACATCTTTGACTACCAAGAAGTTTTTCAAAATTTCTTTTTCCATTCGTAAATTTTTCAATAATATTTTCTAAATCAGTTTTCTTTTTCTTCAACTCAAAATTTTCATCTTTCAAAACAATACTTTCTTTTCTTAAAATATCAATTTCGTTTGTTAAAGAGGAATTTTTCTTTTTCAAAACAGTATACTTGATACCCAATTTTTCAAATTCCTCATATACCTCTTCTAAAACATTTTGCAATTTTTCATATGAAAGATCTTCAATATTATCAAGATTTGTTACCTCAATGTCATCTTTAGCCATAAGACAAAGATTTGCTGATTCTCCATTGCTTGCTTCACTATCTGAGCTACTTGAATCATCATCCCATGTAGCTTTCATTGCTTTTTTGCCTTTGTTTCGATCTTTCTTTAGTAGATGACAATCTGACTTGATATGACCAGATTTATTGCATTTATAACAAATTAAAGTGTCATTTTTACCTGAATCTTTCTTGGAAAACTTTTTGAAAGATTTCCTTGGAGGAGTTTTATTTTTCTTTAAGAACCTCTGAATTCTTCTTGTTATCATCGCAACTTCTTCATTTTTGTCGTCATTTTCCTCATTTTCATCACTTTCACTTTCATGTGGAACAGCTTTAAGTGCCAAGCTCTTCTTTGACTTTCCTTCTTCTTCTCCTCTTTTCAATGTGTACTCATGGGTGATAAGTGACCCGATGAGTTCATTTACTTCGAGCTTCTTGAGGTCTCTAGCTTCAAGAATCGCTGTCACTTTTGATTCCCAGCGTTTTGGTAGAGAGTTGAGAATTTTTCTTACTATCTCCACTTTGGAATAAATTTTGCCAAGAGCTGTCAAACTGTTTATGATGTTAGTAAAACGAGTGTACATACTAGAAATAGATTCATCATCATTCATCTTAAACATTTCATATTCATGAGTAAGAATATAAATTTTTGATTCCTTGACTTGAGAAGTTCCTTCATAAGTAACTTCCAAGTTATCCCAAATTTCCTTTGCTGTAGCACAAGTCATTACTCTATTAAATTCATTACCATTGAGAGCATTATATAATAAATTCATAGCAGTTAAATTCAAAGTATAAAGTCTATCGTCTTCAAGATCAAACTCTTCTTCTTCCTTTTTGACCTTTCCTCCATCAATCACTTTTGTTGGAATATAAGGTCCATTTACAATGCATTTCCAGATTTCTCGACCTTGAGCCTGAAGGAATATTCTCATTCTAACTTTCCAGAATGAGTAATTGTCTCCACAAAAGAGTGGAGGCCGACTGCTGGATTGACCTTCACCAAATGAAGCTGCAATGTTAGCCATAAGATCTTAACTCAAAAAATAGTTAATCTTATAATAGAGCTATAGCTCTGATACCAATTATTACTGATCATAGGCCGCACCTATGTCACCTAACAACTGTACCTACCAGACTAGCCGGCCACCGTCTCTACCGGTGCACCGTCACCCATGGTCGGAGAGTCTTGCTTCGGTGACACAGTCACAAGCGAGAGTTCCCATGAGTGATCTGCCTGTATGAACAGTACAGGTCAATTAGCTCTGATACCAATTGTTACTGATCATAGGCCGCACCTATGTCACCTAACAACTGTACCTACCAGACTAGCCGGCCACCGTCTCTACCGGTGCACTGTCACCCATGGTCGAAGAGTCTTGCTTCGGTGACACAGTCACAAGCGAGAGTTCCCATGAGTGATCTGTCTGTATGAACAGTACAAGTCAACTAGCTCTGATACCAATTGTTACTGACCATAGGCCGCACCTATGTCACCTAACAACTGTACCTACCAGATTAGCCGGCCACCGTCTCTACCGGTGCACCGTCACCCATGGTCGGAGAGTCTTGCTTCGGTGACACAGTCACAAGCGAGAGTTCCCATGAGTGATCTGCCTGTATGAACAGTACAGGTCAACTAGCTCTGATACCAATTGTTGCCCAGATGACTAACACAAAAGGGGGGGTGAATTGAGTTGTATTTAAAAAATTAACAATTATAAATCAAATATATAATATAAAATATAAACAAAATATGAAACAATAATAAATATAAAGAGTAAGGGTAAGAGAGAAGCAAACTCAGTATGTTAACGAGGTTCGGCCCCACTGCCTATGTCCTCGCCTTAAGCTACCTCTTGAGGATCCTCAAATCCACTATTCAATCTCCTTTAGGTGGAGATAGAAACCTATTACACCTTTGAGCAGCACCGCTCCAAAGAATCTGTGTAGAACACCCTCTACACTTCCAATCACCTTACACTTGGTGATTTAACTTTTCCCCATGTAGAACACCTTCTACACTTCCAATCACCTCACACTTGGTGATTTAACTATTCCCCGTGTAGAACACCTTCTACACATACAAGGGTTATACACACCCTTTTACAAATACAAGAGTTGATAGTAGGTAGACTATCAAAGTACACTCCTCAATGAGTGAGATAGAAACAATACAGCGCAACCTATATCTCTCTCAACAAGAACAAGAATTAAGGTTCAAAACTTTAGAAAAGAGAGAATGAGAGCTTTGAAGAAATGATGCAAAACTTAGCAATAGATGTGTAAGCTCTTGTTGTCATTTTTGCAAAATTCAAGTGAGCTATTTATAGGCAAATGAGTTTTCAATTTCAAATTTGAAAAGATTCCCATGTCAAAAACATCATCATTCACTTTTCAAAAATTTCAAATGTAATCTTTTTACTTTTTGCATGTGACAAAAGGAGCACACTTTATTTTTCAAAAATTTCAAACTTAATCTTTTACTTTTTACATATGACAAAAGGAGCACACTTTACTTTTCAAAATTTTCAAACAAAGACATTTACCTTTTGCATAAGTCAAGAAAAGCATCCACCACTTTTGAAAATATTCAAATAAAATATGCACATGTGAAAGATGACAATCAATCATCTTAATATTTTCAAAATTCAAACATTTAATCATATCATGTACATGTGAAAGATGACAATCAATCATCTTAATATTTTCAAAGTTTAAACCTTTAATCATGTTATGCACATGTGAAAGATGACAATTAATCATCTTTCAAAATTTTCAAATTTAATTTTCAAAATATCATGCACATGTGGAAAATGTATTTTAATGCTTTATGATAAAATATTAATTTTGAGCCTTAATCCTAATTTTGAATTTTTAAGAGATTTACAACATTACTCTATGATTTTAATGTGAACTTGTTCCCTTCTTGCTCGTGCTTGCTTCCTTGATGTGCTTGATTATATTGTGTGGACAACTTGAGCTTGAGACTCCTTTATTTTTTGGATTCATTTGTTATCATCAAAATCCATTTGTAGATTAACATGAAACTTGAAACCTTGGGTTCAACACATTCATTACACTTCTTGTGTATATTGATGATATTCTTATTGCCAATAATGATTTACATGCTATTGATAATTTGAAGTCTTTACTAGACAATAAATTTAAGTTGAAAGATTTTGGACAACTTAAATATTTTCTTAGGTTGAAAGTTGCAAGATCACCTAAAGGAAATTCTTTGTGCCAAAGGAAATATGCACTTAAAGTGTTGCAAGATATTGGATTTCTTGGAGCAAACCATCATTTTTCCTATGGAACAAAATTTAAAGCTTTCTAAAGATCAAGATGATTTATTAGAAGATCCTATTATTTTTAGAAGATTGATTAATAGGTTATTGTATCTTACAATAACGCAGCCAGATTTAACATATTGTGTTCATCAGTTTAGTCAGTATATGGATAAGTCTTGTGAGCCTCATTTACAAACAGTCTATTGTATTTTGCAATATGTTAAGTCTACTCCAGGCCATGAATTATTTTTTCCAGCTACCTCTTCTCTTTAAGTCAAAACTTTCACAGATTCTGATTAGGGTTCTTGTGCTAATACTCGAAGATCCACTATTGATTATTGTGTATTTCTTGGAGATTCTTTGGTATAATGAAAATCTAAGAAATAACAAACAGTCTCTCGTTCATCCGCAGAGGCAGAATATCGTTCTATGACTACAACTATTTTTGAAATAGTTTGGCTTCTCACATTACTTTTAGATTTTCGAGTTTCTCATCTGCATAGTGCTTATTTATTTTGTGATAGTACATCTGCTCTTCATATTGTTGCAAATTCTGTTTTTCATGAAGGTACAAAATACATTGAACTTGATTGCTATTTTGTAAGGGACAAATTTCAAGATAGAATTATCAAGACCTTTCTTATAGCTTTCCAATATCAAGTTGCTGATGTTCTCATAAAGCATTGAGGTCTCAATAATTTTGTACATTGATAGCCAATATGAGAGTTCATTCTATCTACTTTCCATCTTAAAGGGGAGTATTACAATTTTTTACTTAAGTTTATTATTTTTACTGTACATACATTTGAATAAGAAATATAAAGGTATTATTCACACATATGCAATATTTGATAGATGTACTGAGGTAGGGGGCCAGAGCCCCACGACATATGTTGATCAAGCCGACCGGATCCTTACCATTGGTATATGCCAGTATGTTATTTATCTCTCGACGCTGCCGTTTAAAACGTTATAATCCAACTTAGATTCATAGAGCAGGTCTCACCAATTGCCATTGGCTCGTAAGTGATTAATTGTCCCATTTTTAGCTGACCATCAGCAACAATTTAGTATGATGATGTTCTATTAAACGGTACAAATTTCTTGGATCCACTTTCTTAGTAAGCCTCACAAGTAGAAGTGTAATAAAATAATTGAAAAATTGGTAAATTAGACCGAATTGGTCTAAACTAATGGAATCGATCCGGTTTTGGGTAGATACCGGTTCGAAATCGATTTTCATAATGTTAAAATCGATTGGTACTGATTTGGTTCCGGTTCCAAACCGATTTAATATAATATATATTTTAATTTTTTTAATATGATACGTAATATAAAATATTTTTTTAATTATATATAATATGTTATACATTAGATATATAATATAAATTAGTTATAATTTATATTTTATAGCCTAATACTAATAGTATATTAATATTAGTAATATATTTTAAATCTATATATAAATTATTATACTAAATAATTACATATGAAATAATGATATAGTAATAATAATACAATTTTTTTAAGTTACTATTAATACTATTAGTTATAATTATCAATGATATAATTATAAAAAATTAAATTTATTATAACAAATACTAATATATAATTATTTCAATTATTATAAATAATATTAATAATCTAATAAATTAATACGAACTAATTTAAAACTAAAAAATAAGATGAAAATATGTAAAATTGATTCTGTCGATTTTGGAAAGTAATATGTGCATAATTAGTTTTATTAGTTTTAAAAAATAAAAAATTGATAAAACCGATTTCATTCTAGATTTTATATCCGTAATCACAGGGCCTGCTACTAATATAAAAGCCATGAATTAGCACCTACTACTTGAAGCTTGAAGTACTGATAATCATTGTCTGGATGCAACTCTTGAACGCATGGGAGGTTGTGTATATAACCATTTATGATGCGATTGATAGCACATAAATGATTATTTGCTTGTTTTTTTATAAATTCTATCTGCTTGCAAATTCCATTACACAATGGGTCCCTTAAAGCACAAAGTCGTAGCTAGCTCTCTACCGCCTGTAGGTAGGCCATGGAAGAAATTCTCTTGGACCGTTATCATGACCATGGATAACTGATGTAATTGACCCTGTTGGATGCCACATGTGGAATAGGACTTTTGCGATGCGCGCATTGTTCTACAGGCATTGTTCAATACCAGGAGTAGCACAATCAAAATTTTGAATATAGTATTTATAGACATTTTGATCAAGATATTAAAACGATATATTTCGATATCAATATTGTTTTACATATCGTTTTGAAATAATCTATACATAGATAAATTATATATATAAATATACACATAAATTATATTCTAAAATTATAATAAAATAAGATATAAACTTGATAATACCTTTCAATATAAGTCTTGAATTTTAACAACACACGTACTTGTAAAATTAAATAAGTTTTCAATCTAACCATTAAATTAAAATCACTTATTTTATCAATTAAGTATTTTTATTTAATAATATAAGTAAGTGTTTTTAATAAATTCATGATTTTTATTTTTTTAAAAGAAATATTTAATGATTTAAAAAAATTATTTTAAAAAAATATAAAAATAACAAAATAAAAAAAGGAAGAAGGCTGAGATATAATGTTGTTTTTAGACTCTCTATCTTGCTAGAGACATGATATAGGTATGGTTCTTTTACGAAATAACAGGAGATATGAACGATGTTACCATAGCCTACTAGATCTAGTAGTATCGAAGAAACGTGGAATTGTTATGAAAATCTTCCCCGTAGAGTTTGTAATATCTGCCCATTTACATATGCACTTTGAATATTTATATTAAAAAATTAAAATAGTACCACTCGTTAATGATAACCGATCTTCTGTGATTCACTGATGAATTCTTTTCAGTGAATTATTCATGAGAGATGCTGAGACTAGTTTGACTGCTTCCAGCATCAAAAAGTAGCCTAACAATATTTAGATTATTTTTTAATAATAAATAAAATATAATAAAATATTAAAAAATATAAAAATATATATAAAAAAATATATAAAAAATATAAAAATAAAATAAAAAATATAAGAAAAAATAAAATGAAAAACACAATCAAAATACAATAAAAAAAAACATAATAAAAATACAATCAAAAAATAAAATAAAGATGGATTTTAAAGGGATTCAGCCCTCTGGTGGCGGTAGACCGGATCCATTTCGGGTTTAAGCCTCCGTGGGGCATACCGGAGGTCGCCGTCGAATGGGTGAGCTCGTCGAAACCCACCGGTTCCGATATGGTGAGTGGTGTTGTCTACTGCCAACGGAGGCGGCGGACTGCTTTTAATAGGGGGTCAGCCCAACTGACTCCAGTAAATCTCATTATTCATTAGTTGTGTGACTGGTTAAACCAGGTAAATAGTAGTTTCTTGCTTTAGAGAACTGAATTTGAGTTTCACTCGTGGTTTTCTACTTTTCAAAGATTGAATTTAAGCTTGACACCTTTAATTGAGCTTGCTTTTAGACCAGATCCTTCTCTCTTTCAATTTTATTATCTTTATAAAGGTTTGTTTGGCTCTTCAATTTGTTTTCGTTGTCTCTATTTCTCTCCCCAACTCCGCGAGCTCGATCTGCTTCCTTTTGATGCGCATGTGAAATGGAAGCTACATTTTCATTGCATACTTTCTTCCCATTCTGGTTTTCTCTCTCTCTCTCTCTCCCCGCGTCTATTTTCTCTTATTTTTATTTAACTTTTTGTTTGTGAGGTTCATAAATTTAGGCTTGGTTTGTTTTCACAAATCATCTTATCTTATCTTATTTCAAACTCATAATTATATATTTTTTTAAAATTTTCATACAAAATAAAATAAACAATTCAATATTTTCAAATCTCAAAACAATTTTTTTAAATTTCAAAATAAAACTAATATTAAAAAATATATTATAATAATATATATATTTTTAAATTTTTATCTCATCTCTTGTCATTTCATTTTTTAAAATAAACTAGACATCAATTTTTCTGTTAGGTAACTTGAATGGTGTATAAAAGTATATAATGTGCAAGAAAAGGAAGACCAAAGATGATTGATGAGGAGAAATTGATGGAGGTTGAAGAGAAGAGAAAGTGTCAAATGGTAAAGAAAGCACAACTCTGCTACTGCACAAAATCTCATACCGCGAAATTTATATTTCGGCCTATATACCGGTATGACTAGTATTTGAACCAATACGAAATATATCCATTGCATGTATTGGTTAGTATTTAGTACGAGAAATTTCAACCGTATCAATCAGTAAGATACAAAATTCAAAAATTTAATCGCAATAATATTGGAACTAATTAGTGCTCTAATTGCAAGTTAAGACATCATTTACATGTTGAATTGAATTGAATTGAATTGAGTTAAGATGAGTTAAATTAATCTATATGAATAGTAGTTAGTTAAGATAATGGAATAAGTTTTGTGAGTTTATTTAAGATGAGTTTAGATGTGTTTAAATATTAAAATAAGTTATATATATTTATGAGAATTTGAAAAGGTGGTGGATTTCGTTTATAAAATTGTATTGGGTTGAAAAAGATTGTAAGTCTTATTTATAATTTTTTTTTAAATTGAGACGAATTTAATAATTTAAAAATTAAGAAAAAATCTGGGTGCAAGCCTGACTTGAGACGAATTTACTATTCACATAAACAGTAAAAATATTGTTCAATGAGTGAGATTTGTACAAGCCGGACTTGCATCCATCACTACTCAAAAATCAAATATTTAAATATTAAGAGTCAACTTAACATTGGACCGAGTTAAATTGATTACAGTGATCCAACCATCAAACGGGACCGAAAGCTAGCTGGAGGGGTTCAAAGTGATAGCTAACGCTTTCGAGGCCCAAGGTAATTACATTCTTTGGAGCCTTCTTGCTGACAGAAATGGGTACCACTGGTTTTCCGTAATCTCCTGATTTGAAAGTGTTGGATTTTGCGATCCAACTCAAGAATAATTTGTCGCTGTTATAATTATTAGGGGGGGTGGTGTGAATGTCCCCGCAATTAATGTAATCAACAGCCCCTCCAAATTTGTTTATATATATATATATATATGTACAGTAATATATGCTTATAAATACAAACGTTTTCGTTTAGTTTTTACAACGAAGCAGAAGAAAGAAGAAAGAAGAAAAGAAAAAAAAGGAAAGAAAGATGAGAGAAAGAAAGAAACAATAGAAGAGGAAAAATTTAGTTTTTAAGAAATAAAGAGTTCCAAATATTTTCTCTCACAATAATAGTTTTTATTTTAATTTTATAATACGTTATCAGCATGACGGTTCTAACAATTCTGAAACTAGTGGTCATATTCTTCTGTAAGTTTTTCAATATATTACTTGCAGTCTTTAATATATTTTATTAATGATTATTATTTAGAATCTGTGTGAATTTATAAATATATTTCTGAGATACACATATTTATTTCATTATTTATATGTGTATAAAATGAAAAACCTTACAAAATTAGAATTCGTTGCTCTTGATATTTCTGGAAAAAATTATTTAGCATGGATTATTGATGCTAAAATCCATCTTGATGCAATGAACCTGTGTGAAACAATTAAAAAATGAAATCAAACGTTCCTGTAGGATAGTGCTAAAGCAATGATTTTCCTTCGTCACCATCTTTACGAAGAATTAAAAACTGAATATCTTACAATAAAATATCTATATCTTTTGTGGAATAGTTTAAGGGAGAGATATGAACACCAAAAAACTGTCATCCTCCCAAGAGCTCATTATGAATGGTTGCACTTGAAATTGCAAGATTATAAAAGTGTTAGTGAGTATAATTCCGCACTTTTTAAAATAGGCTTAGTAACAAAATTATGCGATGATAAAATCACTGATAATGATATGTTAGAGAAGACTTATACTACATTTCATACCTTGAATGTGCTGCACAGTATCGAGAGAGAAAGTTCAAGAAATATTTTGAACTTATATCATGTCTTCTAGTAGCTGAGCAGAACAATGAGATCTTATCAAAAAATCACAAATCACGCCCTATTGGCTCAATATTATTTCCTGAAGTGAATGGTAATAGATTTACATCATTTTCAGAATCGAATGGTGCATCCTTTAGAAGAAATCGATGGCGTTAACGTGGCAGGAGAAATTATAAAAATATTGGTCCCAGAAGTGACTATAGTAAAATGGATAATAATAATACCGTATCAACAGAAGTGATACAACTCAGAAATGAGTAAAAATCTCTAGAATAATTTTTCAAAGAAAAGTGAAAAGGTGTGCCATAGATGTAGAATGATTGGACATTGGTCACGTACCTGTCGTATGATCAGGCACTTAACTGATTTATATCAAATATCTATTAAAGGAAATAATAAAATGCTCGAAACAAATTTAGTAGAACTATCAGATGATTTATTAAATTCAGTACATATAAATGTTACTCATTTTGATGTTTGTGATTTCTTTAAAGATCTTGATAGTAGAATTGATTACCTAATTAGAGAAGGAAGTATTCCACTTAATTAATGTATTTTATTTATTATTTGTAATAAATTTTTTGTATATTTTGTAAAATCATGGATCACATTGATGAGTTTTTTTTATCTCTGAGTTGAAAAATAGATATGTATGTTTGGCTGATAGTGTTACAACTCACACAATTTTTAAAGATAATAAATATTTTTAAAATCTAACACTAACCAAAGCCTATGTCCATACCATATCAAGTTCATTAGATTTAATTAAGGGCTCCAGAAGATCTTATATTGTGTTGCTTAATGACACCAAATTTTGTATTAATGATACTTAATTTTCCTCACAATCCAGAAAAAATTTATTGAATTTTAAAAATATACGTCATAATAATTACCATATTGAAACGACCAATGAAGGCAGTAAAAAGTATATTTTTATTACTAAAACAATATCGAGTCAGAAACTCGTATTAGAAAAAACTGTTTGCTCTATATTCTGAATTGTATTATACAAAGATGAAAACAATTGAATTATATGTGATAGTGCACCAGAAGTGCATTGGCCCCAAAATATTTATGACTTGATATGATCGCCTTGGACATCCGAGATCTATAATGATAAGAAGAATTATTGAAAATTCACATAGGCATCCCTTAAAAAATCAAAAGATTATCTTACCTAATGAATATTCGTATTCTGCATGTTCTCAAAGTAAGTTGATTATCAGACCATCTCTCTCAAAAGTTATTATTGAATCTCCATCCTTTTTACAAAGGATTCACGGAGATATATGTGGGTCTATTCATCTTTCAAGTAAACCATTTAGATACTTTATGATTTTGATTGATGCATCTAGTCGTGGTCATATGTTTGTTTGCTTTCCACTAGAAATGTTGCATTTGCTAGACTTCTTGCTCAGATAATCAAACTACGAGCACAATTTTCTAAGTATTCAATTAAGACAATTCGATTGAACAATGATGAATTTGTATCTCAAACTTTTGATAATTATTGCATATCAATAGGAATAAATGTTGAATATCCTATTGTCCATACACACACTCAAAATAGTTTAGCCGAATCTTTGATCAAAATACTTCAGCTAATTGCTAGATCTTTATTTATGAAATCAAGACTACCTGTTTCTGTTTGGGGACATGCTATACTTCATGCAGTATCATTAATTCATATTAGATCATATGCATATCATAAATATTCTCCATTATAGCTTGCATTTGGTCAACAACCAAATATTCTCATTTTCGTACTTTTGGATGTGCTGTATATATTTCAATTGTACCTCCACAGCGTATAAAAATGAGTCCTCAATGTAGACTTGGGATATATATTGGTTTTGATTCTCCATCTATTATCAGATATCTTGAATCTCTTACATGAGATATGTTTAAAGCACGTTTTGATGATTGTCACTTTGACCAATCCACTTTTCCATTAATGGATAACGAAAAGTCGGTGCCTGAAGCACGACAAGTAATTAGTTGGGATAATAAAAATCTGTCTCAATTTGATCCTCCTACAAATGAATGTAAACTACAAGTTCAGAAGATTATTCATTTACAAAGTGTTGCAAATCAATTATCGAATGTATTTACTGACACTAAAGGTGTAATAAAATTTTATATTCCTGCTATTAATACTCCAGTAAGAATTGAAGTCCTTAAAGAACATATTGTCAAAACAGCAATAGGTGAGTCTAAGATACGCCTGAAAAGTGGAAGATCTATTGGTGAAAAAGATAAAATTTCTCGAAAGAAAATGATACAAAATGAATTTGGTGTTCTTGAAAAACACATTCCTACAATACAAGTTAAAAATATAATTGATCCTCCAAAAGATGTTAAATCTCCTATTCTAAAATCTCCTGAAAAGGGATCTCCTAAAGAAATATTTCATAAAATATTTTCCCCTGAAGAGGAACAGGTACCTGAAAATAATGAGATCTCAATACATTTTATGAGTACTGGAGAAATTCTGGATAGAAATAAAATTGTTGTCGACAATATATTTTTATATAAAATGGCCATTGATATTACCAGAAGTAATGAAGAAAGTGAGTCAAGAACCGTCGAAGAGTTTTGATGTAAAAATGATTGGCCAAAATGGAAAGCAGCTATTGAAACTGAATTAAATTTGCTAGAAATGTGAGAAGTATCTGGACCTATTGTCCAACCACCAAAAGGTGTAATGCCTGTTGGATATCAGTGGGTATTTGTACAAAAAAAGCAATGACAAAAATGAAATTGTGCGGTACAAAGCACGACTTGTAGTATAAAGTTTCATGCAGAAATTCGGAATTGATTATGAAGAAACATATTCTCCCATTATGGATGCAATCACATTTAGATTTTTGATTAGTCTGGTTGTTACAAAATGATTAGAAATACGGTTGATGGATGTGGTCACTACATATTTATATGCATCCTTAGACCATGACATATATATGAAAATCTCTAAAGGATATAAAATGCCTGAAATATCTATAACTATATCTAGAAATATGTACTTTATCAGACTACAAAGATCTTTATACGAGATGTAGCAATCGGGACGCATGTGATATAATTGTCTAAGCGAATATCTATTGAAAGAAGGATTTAAAAATAATCATATATGCCTATATGTTTTTATTAAGAAATTAGAATCCGAATTTGTCATTATTACGGTTTATGTTGATGATTTAAATATTGTGGGAACTCCTGAAAAGATCTCAAGAATCGCTACATATTTAAAGAATGAATTTGAAATGAAAGATCTTGATAAAATAAAACTTTGTCTTGGCCTGCAGCTTGAGCACTTGCCAAATGGAATTTTTATTCATCAGTCCATGTATACAGAGAAAGTTTTGAAATACTTTTATATGGACAAATCTCATCCCCCGAGTACTCTAATGATTGTTCGAACACTTGATGCGAAAAATAATTCATTCCGTTCTTGTGATGATGATGAAGAAATTCTTGGTCCTGAAGTACCATATCTCAGTGCAATTGGAGTTTTGATATATTTTACAAATTGCACTCGGCCTGATATTACATTCTCAGTTAATTTGCTTACAAGATATAGTTCTGCACAAACTCGAAGGCATTGGAATGAGATTAAACATGTCCTTCGTTACCTTTATGGTACGGTTGATATGAAATCATTTTATCAACGTAGATAAAGTCCACAATTGATTAGGTATGCAGATGCAGGTGATCTTTCAGATCCACACAGAGGTAGATCTCAAATTGGATATTTATTTACTTATAGAGATATTGCCATATCATGAAAATCTGTCAAGCAGACTCTATCTGCCACATCTTCAAATCACTCATAGATCATTGCTATTCATGAAACAAGTCGAGAGTGTATTTGGTTGAGATCGGTAATTCAACATATTCAGGAAAAGTGTGGACTCTTCATGATCAATATTAGCTTAACAATTTTATATGAACATAATACTTCTTATATCACTCAAATTAGAGGAGGACATATCAAAGGAGACAGAACCAAACATATTTCACCTAAATTCTTTTATACTCATGAACTTCATGATAAATGTGAAACTGATGTCAATCAGACACGATCTAATGATAATCTGGTAGATTTATTCACAAAGACATTATCAACTGCATTATTCAAGAAGATTGTGCATAACATTGGAATGCGAAAACTCAAAAATCTATCGTCTTGCACTTTTCAAGGGGAGTAATTGTCCTGAAAACTTGTGCTGATTGTACTCTTTTTCTTTCGCTGAGATTTTGTCACACTGAATTTTCTTTTACAAGGTTTTAATGAGGTAATCTTAAAGCATTTGGAGGTATATAAGAATTCTGTACTCTTTTTCCTTTACCATTGATTTTTCTTTCCACTGAATTTTTCATTGGCAGGATTTTAACGAGACAGATTCTTTATTGGTAGTCATTCAAAGGGGAGTGTTATAATTATTAGGGGGGCAGCGTGAATGACCTCTCCCCGCAATTAATGCAATTAACAGCCCTTTCAAATTTATTTATATATATATGTGTACAATAACTTGTACAGTAATTTATGCTTATAAATACAAATGTTTTCGTTCAATTTTGTACAACGAATCAGAAGAAAGAAGAAAAGAAGAGAAAGAAATAAAGAGAAGAGAAAGAAAGAAAGAAATGAAGAGGGAAAATTTAGTTCTTAAGAAATAAAGAATTCTAAATATTTTTTCTTACAATAATAATTTTTATTTTAATTTTATAAGAGTAACGATTTTTTATTAATTTTTCCAATGGGCTTATATATAGACACCGGGTCTTAAACCTGTTTTCAAAGTTTAATGTAAGTCAGCTTAATTATAAGCAGAATTAAGTAAGATATGTTTGTGGAGGCATGCACGACGTTCGATCGAGCTCTTATTTTTATTTCTTGTTCATATTGTAAATAAAATAAATGCAGAACTGCTTCAATATACAATTAAAAACTTCGAAAATTTGATGATGATCTTGAGAGGATCATGTGTTGGCCGCGTAATTGCCGGTTACGCGTATGTAGCCAGCTTTTCGCATCGGCACATGTTTGGAGGTTAAACCTCTATGAATCCATCCAAATATAAAGATCACTTGACTCCTCTAATTAAATAATTGAGCTCATCCAACCAATACTTTCAACGAATTATTTTAAATATGCTGAGAATATATATACATAGTGTGGAGCATGTCAATACAGAAAAAACAATCAATCAGCTTTGATCACAATTTTGTGCCAGCATCGACGTTAATTCCGGGTAGATCTAGAATCATGCTAGCTGATCAATTTATACCCAATACTTAATTATGACAGGCAACATCTTTTCCAAGATTGATTGGTGCTAGCTAGTCATGATATTAATGCAAAATAAGGTCAATCATTGGCTTTGTATCTAATTAATTAAAAAGTAGGACCGAGATTTGATAAATAGTTTGTCATCTTAAATTATTAATTAAAGATCAGTACAAAAGACATAAATAATATATATTCCTAATATTTTAATTAGATATAATGAACGTACCCAAACAAAACAAAACAAAAAATCAACTTCTTCTTGATCAAAAGTCGATGTTATATTAGAATGAAATGGCATGGTCATGAGTCATGAGTCATGACTATGAGTTATGACCGGCCAATAGCCATATACATATGTATTTTTTGATTGGTCCAATATTAATATAAAGTATTTCATGATGTAATCTACTATACCGCGTGATGATCTGTTTAATCTTCATGCCAACCTGCATTATGTTTACAACGTCCCGTCGTCCGTGGATATTCACAATATACAGCTAGCGTGTGGTGCATGATCCTCGGAAGTCGAAAGTGCGGTCCTTCATATTTCACAATATTTTACGTGATAGTATTTTAAAAAAGAGGCCGGATGTTTTCATAAAATATCTTACAAAATTAATATTCATTTTACAAAATGGATTTACAAAATGGATCTACGTATATTAATTTCTAAAAATAAAAATGAAAACTGATTTATTAATCATGATCCACAATTTCACATCGTGTCGCATGATCAACATGAATATTATTAGAAGATGAAATTATCAATAGTTTTTTAAGAGAGATTATGATTTTTTAAATCATACCTAGTTATTTATTTGTTATATTCTATGTATTAATGATAATTGTATAATATTTTATTCAAATCTTTTTATACAATTATGTTTTAAATTAAGTCCTGTTTTTATTATAAATGTTGTAATTAGTTTGTTAAGTTATTTTATAAAAATACTTCTCATTTAAAATGAAATTTTATAAAAAAAAAATTATAAAAAAGATTGTATGTATATCATTCTATATTGTACCATCTTAAAATGGTTCAAAATTATAAGAGGAATTAAATCTAACAATAGATCTCCTTTGAAATTTTATCAATGCAGATTACTTATTGGTAATTGATAAAATTGTTTATGAACATAATTATTCTCAAGCTGCTTCACTATTACACAAACTATTCATATTATTCATATACTATTTAGTATTTATTATTATTTATAAATAATTTTATTATTATTTATAATATTTTAAAATATTTTTAATATCAAACGGACCCTATTGGATAAGAAGCATCGAAGAAAGGTATATTGGCTGCGACTAGTAGTCTTATAAAAAGACATCCCGCCCGGCTCAAGCCTTGATCCAAAACCACAAATTGCTTTTTATCTGTGTTATCTCCCGCACGCACTTTACCACTGTATCGAAAACTACAGAAGATCCCCAAAAAAGCTGTTCTTAGCAAAAGAAATCAATCTTAAATGGATTCGATCGCATCCTTCAAGGGCTATGGCAAGGTAGATCAGCTTGAAGAGCAAGCATTCCGGAAAAGGACGCGCAGGCGTCTCGTCATCCTTGTTATCTCTTCCGTTGTCCTTTTGACCGTGATCATCGGAGCTGTTGCCGGAACCTTGATTCACAAGCGTAATTCTTCCAACTCGGCTCCCGCCACCGAGTTGACCCCTTCTGCGTCACTCAAAGCTGTGTGCAGCGTGACTGAGTATCCAGATTCGTGCTACTCAAGCATCTCCTCCATGGACTCCACCAACACCACCGACCCGGAGATCCTCTTTAAGCTCTCTCTGCACGTCGCCATTAAAGAGCTGTCCAAGCTCGCCTACGAGTTACCGGCCAAGCTCAAGGCTAGCACCAATGACGCCCAAGTTAAGGAGGCTCTAAATGTCTGCCAAAGCGTTTTCGAAGATGCGGTGGACTATCTCAATGACTCGATTTCATCCATGGAAGTTGGTCGGGGCGATAAGCTCTTATCAACGTCCAAAATCAATGACATGAAAACGTGGCTGACCACCACCATTACCTACCAAGAAACCTGCTTGGACGCTTTAGAAGAACTCAACTCCACGTTTATTGAAGATGTAAAAACCGCCACGCATAACTCCACCGAGTTTGCTAGCAATAGTTTGGCCATTGTGGCCAAGATTCTCGGTTTACTCGCCGACTTTAACACTCCTATTCATCGGAGGAGGATGCTTGGGTTTGGAGGGGAATTTCCGGATTGGGTTAGTCACGGTGACCGGAGGTTACTGGAGGAGGGCAATAGGACGGTGGATCTGACGGTGGCGCAGGACGGAAGCGGGGACTTTATGACCATACAAGCAGCTGTGGATAAGGTGCCGAAGAAGAGCGAGACGAGATTTGTGATATATGTGAAGGAAGGAAAATACTTGGAGAATGTGATATTGGACAAGAGCAAGTGGAACGTGATGATGTATGGGGATGGGAAGACGAAGACCATTGTCTCCGGCAGCCTGAACTTCGTGGACGGAACTCCCACCTTCTCCACTGCCACTTTCGGTAAGTAATAAATACATCTTACCCCGACCATCTTAGACTATTTTTATTAAATCGTCTAAAATTAGATTTTAAAAATTATAATTATATATATATTAAAAATTTTGTATAATAAAATTTAAATTTTATTATTCATAAAAATTATCTTTATTTTATTTTTTTATAAACTTTTTTTTTTAATTTTTGATTAAATATAACTAAATTTTTTTAATCTAATTTATATTTAAAAAATAATAATTTTAAACAATCCAATAAAAATATTCTAAATCATCTTAATCTTTGATTATCACATTTTCAGTAAAGGTAAAGACCAAACATACCGCCGTAAGAAAAGATTTGTAATTAATGGACATCCTTGTTCGTGGCCATGGGTGATATTGATGATAGAAAGTGACACAAAATAATATATACAACATATTTTATAATATTTATATTATATAAATTATAAAATAATCTTCATTTTATAACATATATTATATAATATATATTATACAAATTATTGTAAGGCTCTTTTTAAATTAGAAAGTGAATTATCTATTTTATTATTACATATATTTATTTATTTTTTATATCAAATATATATTTTAATATAAAATTTCTAAATTTTAATATACATTTTGTAAATTTTAATTTAATTTTTTTAAATTTTAAAATAATATTAATATCAAAACATAAATTAAACTCATTTATTTTTTAATCTAAACGGGGCTAAATTTGTCATTTCTAATTGATAATGCTAGCACATAATTAGTTCTTGAACAATTTTTTTTACCGTCCATTAAATATAGATTATATTATAGTCTATATAAAAATTTTTAATTTTATAAATAAATAAAATAAAATATTTATATTTTTAAAATTTTAATTTTATTTTAAAATAAAAATTTATTTATTTATTTATTACTTAAATTCAAGAAAGAAACTATTATTTGACTTGAAAGATTTTATTCTTTTAAAATTTTTAAAATTTAATAAAAATTAAATTTTAAAAAATATTTTTAAAAAATAAATTATATAAAAAAATTAATATTTATTTTTTTTTAAATTTTATTTATAAATTGATTCATTTAAATTTTTTTTTTTTTTAATTTTATTCTTAATTAGATTGTAAAAGAATTTAATTTTTTAAATTATATATAGCATTGTTCATCTTTATCCTCTTGCCGTACGATACGGCACTGATTTGATGGCGAAACCCACGTGCCATCTGCAGCCATGGGAAACTTCATGCCAGCTTTAAGTAGAAGAACACGTGTACCAGACAGCAGGCCAGATGGGGGTTCTGAGTAATTTGGGTATCCCACCATGTGCCTGTTGTTTATTTATTCATTTGTTTATTTATTTATTTATTTTGATAGGACCTGTTTGGTTTATTAAGCTACATTAATATTGTATATTTTCATGTCTCCCATTATGTTATAATTAATTCATCAAAATTAATGCATTGCTACCCTCGGGGCCTGCAAATGGCATTTATATTTGAAAAAATTTGATTAGGTGTGACCGTGTGATCGGTCAGGTTTGGCTACTTTGTAACGAATGACATTTATTCCAACAAAGATGTTTTATATTATATTTTGACCATGTTATTTCTAATCACAAAATATAAAAATAATTTAATAAATTAACATAAATTTAAAATAATATGTTAGATTATAAAATTATTTTTATTATAGAATAAATTGAATAAATCAGATAAAATTATATCAATTTATAATATTATTTTAATATAATTTTGTTGTAACAATACTCTTTTTTAAAACTAAATCATAGAGAGGCTTGTAAAATCTAAACCAATAACAAGTGGGTTGAAATGGATATATTATTATATTTGGTGTTTTTACATTCAGTGTTAATGAACATGATGTGATGATGTGCAGCTGTTGCGGGGAGGGGGTTCATAGCAAGAGACATAGGGTTCATTAACACTGCTGGTGCTGAAAAACACCAGGCAGTGGCATTCCGGTCTGGTTCCGACCAATCGGTGTATTACAGGTGCTCATTTGATGCATTCCAGGACACCCTTTACGCCCATTCCAACCGCCAGTTCTACCGTGACTGTGACATTACCGGCACCATCGACTTCATCTTCGGCAATGCTGCTGTTGTCCTCCAGAACTGCACGATCCAGCCCAGACAGCCCCTTCCCAACCAATTCAACACCATCACGGCTCAGGGCAAGAAGGACCCCAATCAAAATAGTGGCATTTCAATCCACAAATGTTTCTTCACTCCTCTTGATAATCTCACAGCTCCTACTTACCTTGGTCGGCCTTGGAAAAACTTCTCCACTACAGTTATCATGCAGTCTCAAATAGGGTCATTTTTGAATCCCTTAGGGTGGATGTCATGGGTCCAAAATGTTGAACCGCCCAGCACCATCTTCTATGCAGAGTACCAAAATGCTGGGCCTGGATCCATTGTAGATAAAAGGGTTAAATGGGCTGGTTTCAAGCCCACTCTATCGTCAGACGAGGCTGGCAAATTCACTGTGGATTCCTTAATTCAGGGTAGTGATTGGTTACCAGCAACAGATGTGAATTACGATGCATCTTTCTGATATTCAAAAAATGGATTTCGAGATTGTAATATAGGAAAAAAATGGTTCATATTTTTTATTTTCTGACAACAATATTTGTTAGTATTAGTATGTTCATTTAATTTTTTTTGGTTCTCCTTCTTTGAGCAATCACTCTGTAATTGTAACGTTCTTTATATCATGCATTAAACTTTTAGCAATTTTCACGATTAAAAATACTGCCTTTTTAAATGTATATTGTGAGTTCTGGGTAAACTATTTGGTGCTGGCAACATGCAAGATAAGTCAGTGACTCAGCAGACAATGAAATAATGATAAAAGTAATTTGCTATTGCATTGTTAGCGAGGAAAAGGTAGAGAACCAGTTAATTAAATGCCTATTACACGTTAGCGAAAGAATTCGTCTACGTCAGAGACTTAAGGTGGCTTACATATCACATATTTTTAAATATATTATATATATTTATTTTAATCATTTTATATTTATATTAAAATTATGGATAATTAAAATAGAGATATTATTTATTTAAAAATTAAAAATCACATTCTTTAATAGAAGGAAATAACATTTAATGAAAATTAGTCTTGATCTATTTATAAATAAAGCTTATAATTTTCTATTAGTCATACCCATTAAGATAAAGAAAAATAAATTGAAAATTTCTCTCCTATACTCTTCATATTTCACACTTTATATTTCAATTTGTGAGGGCTCGTAAATAAAAAAATAATGGATTCTTCGCATACCTAATCAACAGCCAGTATTCTAATGATTCTTTTATTATAAGATATTCTCCAAAATTCTTACTGTTAGTAGTTTGCAAATTGTCCAACAATAAATTTATCCATTTAGATTAAAAATTTAGATTTTAATTTTTTTTATTTAAAAGAAGAGGATGATATTCTAGTTTATAACCCTCACTTATAGTAGATGGGAGCATGGATTATAAGGGAAATGCTACATATCCCGTTGATATATATCCTGATGGCCATTTCGTTTTCATTTTTTGTTTTTTATTTTTTTATTTTTTTATTTTGTATAATTTTTGAATAAGTTTTTTTAAATAATATTGTGATGTTTTTATATTTTTAAAAATATTAAAAAATATTAAAAAAATCATGTAAAATAATACATTTCTCGGATTCGGGACCGGGTAAATAGCATTTCTCGGTTACAATAGTCTCGAAACCAAGTTTCTAAAGAAAAAGAAATGAAAAAAATTAATAAAAGAAGATTAGAAAGGGTACGTAAAAAACAATTTCTTTTATCATTTTACGTTTTATTAAGTAAAATGATTAAAATATCTCAGCACATCATTTATGTCCTTTAAATAATAAAATTTAATGGATAAAATTTAAAATTAAGGCTTTATTTCCACACAGATAATAAAAAATAAAAATTGAATAAAAATTTGTTAAAATATAATTTTTAATAATAATTTTTTTTAAGTTTTAAAAAAATTAGTTATTAATTATATTTTATTTAAAAATTTATAAAATTTATAATAATGAAATAAGTTTAAATAGTAATATGGTACACAAAATTTAACAAAAGAAAAGGAAAACCTTCCAAAAAAATGAGACATTTTAAGTTTTGTTTGGATTTGAAGACGAGACAAGGTGAATTGAATTGAATTTATTTTTATATATTATTATTATTTTAAAATTTAAAAAAGTTGAATTGAAAATTAAAAAAAAATTATATTAAAATATATATTTTATATAAAAATATATTTAAAATGAGTTAAAACGGATATTTGAATACAAACGGCCCTAAGGCAGGAAAGAATTATCGTCACTCACGCCTTTGTTGGCATGGAAAGAAATCAAAATTACGAGTATTTTAATGGTTGGAAACGTAGGAGCGAAGGGAGGGATCGAGATTCAGAAATCAAGAGCGCAGAAGCCCCGCTCGCAAGTAAGGTAAAGCTACAGGAGCCATTATACACAGCTCCCGTTCAGAGATAGTCAGGTGGCTATCGAAGAAAGGAAATTGCCAAATCCTCAATCTTCGCACCGCACGTCTGTGTTTGATTTGAGTCGCTTTCCAAAAGTAAGTACTTTGACAGGATCATCGAACACCCATATCTACGAGCGCCCATAAATACCGAGAAATGATGCGGAAATTCGTGAGCAACAGAGCCGGTCGGAACACTATCCTCGTACGTTCCTTTCACCATCTGAAACAGCTGCTGCAGCGTTCTCCCTTGGCGTCCCATTCACGATTCCTGTCTTCTGTTCTCTATTCCACTTCTTCTATGGCTTCCTCGAATCCCTCTGCTCCTCCAGTCAACCTTGATACCATTAATCCCAAGGTCTTTCTGTTCATCGTCTTTAATTCTCTAATGTGTTACACCAACTGGGATCCACTGTTTAATTGCTTTTTCTCTACTATACATCGTTAAACGTTTCTGATTTCAATGATTTTGTACTTGGGTTTTTTTCCTTCATGTCGTTGCTTCTGGGTTTGCCGAATTTAATTTTGATGGATGCTTGATCTCTTAATTCCAACCTTGGTGAGCATTCATGGACGTGTTCGCTTTCACCGAAAACCCTTACTATAGAGATCTTTTCTTTTTTGTGATTGGATTTTATTTTGCACCAATGGCACTGTATGCACATACTTCATTACTAGGTTTTTTTGGCTATATTGTTATTAAAATTAGACTGTTTATAATATAATTGACCCGAGTGATTGCAGCGGGTTCACTTCTCTAGCGAATCACTCTAGGAGTATGAGAGATACTATTCCTGTAGAAGAAATCATTGTATACAGGTTGAAGTCTCGAAAAGTCAAAGAATTGGAGAAAAAATTTATGTAGAGGACCAAGAAAAATATTCTTCCTTTTTGAGTGCATAAGAAAGAAAGTAGCGGTCAGAATATGTTTATCTTCTGGATATGACTAGTCATTACTAAAGTGTTACTTTTCCCAGGTTCTCAAATGCGAGTATGCTGTCCGTGGTGAGATTGTCACCCTTGCTCAGGTAATAGGGCAAGCCATATTGCTTACAATTCCTAGTAAAATTTAATTTTCAAAAAGAAAATCAGTTTTTTCTAGATCTTGTATAAGGAGCTTGGTTTTTCTTAACCTGATCCATGTGATTTCTATAATCCAACATTTCTTTTCTCTAAGCGTTATTTGTGTTGTCCTCTTGCCGCAGACACTACAACAAGAGTTACAGAGTAAACCAGGCTCACATCCCTTTGATGAGGTATGGCTCTTGTCTCTTACATATTATTTCCAATGCAAGTTTCTTTGCTTAGGTATTACATGTTTCCCTGCCTGAGGTAAACTAAATTTCCTTGTCATAACTCTTTTTTAATGCTTCAATAAATATTATTGTCTTGTTGCCAATGGGTAGCGACTGATTGCTGATAAATTTCTTGCAACTGAAGTAGAAGAAAATGATTTGGCATTCATGGTGACAAGCTAGGAAGTATCTAACATGTGGATATTATTTGAATAGCAACATCTATAAGGAATAAATACTGAGTAGCATTATTTGAAAGAAAATAGGTTTTGTTTCCTTCTGGTAGAAAATAGCATTTTAGAAAAACTCATTGAGCAATATTAAATGCATCATGTATGGATTTCTTAGGGAATAATTACAAGAAGCACCTCTTGCTTGATTCACTCTCTAGCCATAATCTCCAAATAAATTTGCACCTTTGAGATTTGACACATCAATGTCTGGTTCCTTAGGCAAGTATTGTGTTTGCGGTACTGACTTGCGTTCATCTTATACAGATACTTTATTGCAACATAGGAAATCCTCAATCTCTTGGTCAGGAGCCAATAACTTTTTTCAGAGAGGTTGGTTTGCTGAAATAATGTGCTTCCAAGTACTAAACCTTGTACAATTAAATGAGGAGTTCATTTTTTTCTATATCATCACTGTTTAGGTTATTTCCTTGTGTGACCATCCCACTATTTTGGACAGAAGTGAAACGCAGGGTCTGTTCAGGTAATAAAAGCTTACATATGCAATGTGGTTGTTCTAGGATGCTATATACTTGCTAGAACACTTAATATATATATATATATATATGACTTCTATAGTTTGGCCTGTCACCATGATTCTTTTCTTCATTTATTCAAAATGTTGTTTATCCAGCCTATGAATTTCTGCTGTCTACAAAATTAAGCAGACAGCTGATGATAATGATACCATTTGAACTTAGTATTACAGGGTCTAAATACTCCGAATGTTGTTGCCACTGAGAAACCAATTATCAAATCTTGTGTTGGTTCGTTGTGTTTCACCTTGTATTTTACCCTAGTTCTCCAAATCTCCTTTTAATTTTAGAGCAATCTCTATAATCTTTCTTTGAGAGTTAATCTTTCTTGTTTAGACTTAATTTGGTAGATTTTTAGCCTTCCTTTGAGAACTAAGGTCTGCTGTTTACGGTTCTCCTTCTGACCTGTTGCAGTGCAGATGCTGTAGAGCGTGCTTGGCAGATTCTGGATCAAATACCAGGAAGGGCAACTGGTGCTTATAGTCACAGTCAGGTTCTGATCACACACTGTTCACCCCAGAGAAGTTTGAGGGATAATTTGATGCCATTTTCCTGGTCCATGTTGGTATGTCATAACTGCTATTCTTTTCCATTGCACCTTCAGGGTATCAAGGGATTACGTGATACAATTGCTGCTGGTATTGAAGCTCGTGATGATTTTCCTGCTGATCCAAATGATATTTTCTTGACAGATGGTGCAAGCCCAGCGGTTACTTTCAAGCTCAGATGCTTTTTGTTTTTATGAATTCTGGTAGTTTCCATCTCCAAAAAATACATCATAACAGGTTGTGTTTCCTGTCTTAACAGGTCCACACGATGATGCAATTACTAATAAGATCCGAAAAGGATGGCATTCTCTGTCCCATTCCTCAGTACCCTTTGTACTCTGCTTCAATTGCTCTCCATGGTGGCACACTGGTAAGCTTCTAACTTAGTCAACTGGTTGATTAGTTGCATTCAACTACTAATTATTTATTGGCTCCGTTGGCTAATGGCCTATATTCTTTTTGTACAGTAAGTACAAAAAATAGACCTGACTTGGTTGCTTTGGAGTTGGAAAATGGAGATGGTTTTTACTCTTTCATGAATATTCTTTCTATGTTAAGTATTGCTTCTTTTCCTTAATTGCAGGTTCCTTACTATCTTGACGAAGCAACGGGATGGGGACTTGAAGTATCTGAGCTTGAGAAGCAATTGGACAATGCCAAGTCCAAGGGTGTCATAGTTAGGGCCTTGGTTGTTATAAATCCAGGCAATCCAACAGGGCAGGTAAGCGATAAATAGGTTTTAAGCAAGATATTTTTTAGTGCAAAGGTGTTTTGAATTTCTTGTAAAAGAGATTGCTTTGATGGGAAAATACTTGCATACTTTATGGCCATGCTCGATGAGATGATTTTAAGTAATGCCTGAAGGTTCTTGCCGAGGAGAACCAGCGGGACATTGTGGAGTTCTGTAAGAAAGAAGGGCTTGTTCTACTGGCAGATGAGGTTGGTGATATAACTTAAAGAAGGGCTTTCGAGGAACTGATTTTCTTACGGTGCTTTATTGACAGTCTTTGCTTTTTTGAAGTCATGCCACTTAACTTGGGATGTCAATTACTATGTCAAAGTAAGATCTAATGTCCAATAAAATATATAGGTATATCAGGAAAACATTTACGTTCCTGAGAAGACGTTCCACTCGTTCAGGAAGATTTCTCGGTCTTTGGGGTATGGTGAAGAGGATATTTCCCTAGTATCCTTCCAGTCAGTCTCTAAAGGTAAGTTGGATTGCTCAGTTAAAATTAATTGAGAAAATAGGTGAGGAGTGCCTATAAAACATTAGATTCAAGTTTAAGAAGCACGTTTTTCTATGCTGCCTTCAGGCTACTATGGGGAGTGTGGAAAAAGAGGAGGCTACATGGAGGTCACTGGTTTCAATACTGACGTTCGGGAACAAATATACAAGATGGCATCTGTAAATCTTTGTTCTAATATCTCTGGTCAAATTCTTGCAAGCCTTGTCATGAGCCCTCCCAAGGTTAATTTTTTGCCTCTTTAAATTAGTGGTCTTTATCTGCTTATTTATGTTTTTATTTCTTTTCATCTTTAGTATTATTCTACTTCTGGCTTTAGGATTAGACAAAGCTTAATTTTACCAAGATTGAAAAGCTTCTTAAGAGGATTGAATCAGACCAGGTCAGAAAGTTTTAACTTGGAATGTTGGTTCTTGATCATGACTCGTGAGACCTCAATCCTTCTGAATCAGAATTGAATCGACCATGATATATCATTTAAATTAGCATTTAGCAGGGTGTGTTGTTCAACCTTAAAGTAGTCAGTTTTTTTCCTCTTAAAATATCAACTGTGTTTCAGATTCACTTCTAGAAATGAAACCAAATGGATGCATGCAGGTAGGCGATGAGTCATATGAATCGTTCAGCGCAGAGAAAGAAGGAATTCTGGCATCATTGGCAAGGCGTGCAAAGGTTGGTTAACTGTAGTCAACTAATTCTATGGGATGAATCGGTGAAGACAATATAGAGGATAGGAGCATTTAATTAACAAGGACTTGGTGTAGGATGCATAGTCCAAATACTTATATATGCTATTTCTGAGGTGGTCTTGTTTGCAGTGTTTCTTGACTGACTCACAAATCTGTTTGAGGCATAGGAATACTTAAATTCTTAAATTAAAAATAACATATATAACAAGTCAACAGACCTCGAGGCATTATGCTATGAACTGAACCATTATGGATGTCAGTGTTAGCACATTGATCTTTAAAATTTGGTTGAGCTCCTTGGTTTTTTCTCTACCTACCCTCAGTATGTCTGTGTGTTTGTAAATGGAAACATTTTTTTACTTTGCTTGAATGAATAGATACCAAGAGCTCCTTGTACGTTGTGTCGAAGTAATTCTACCATCAAGAGTCATAACTCATCAGCTTTTTAATTTCCTCTACAATTCAATAACCTTTATAAATTCGTTCATTAATTACAAAACTAAAAGAGCATGAGTTGGAATAAACCAAAAGACATGTATTAGAGAAACTAAAAGACTACTAATATCTGCATGGTAGGCAAATAGCCAACAACACGGAGAAGAAGATGACTTGAATGAACAAGAACAAGCTCCCTAAATGCTAATGCTTTCACAATTATTATATTATCATAGATAATTGATCATCTCTGTTAGATGTTACCTCCATGTTAATCTTTTCAGATAAGCTAGATTGACTAAATATGCTCTCTCTCTCAACATTTATTATATAAAACAGGCTCTAGAAGATGCATTTAACAATCTAGAAGGAGTATCATGCAACAAAGCAGAAGGGGCAATGTATCTCTTTCCCCGTATTTACCTGCCTCAAAAGGCCATTAAAGCAGCAGAGGCTGTTAATACAGACCCAGATGCATTCTATTGTCGCCGGCTTCTTAATGCCACAGGAATTGTTGTTGTTCCTGGTTCTGGCTTTGGACAGGTTAGTTATTATTGAACTCTAGGATGTGGATTAGTGTTGTTCATGACTGCTGATGAGTGTAGTATTGGAAGTGTTGGTTTTATTGGCAAATCAACAGGTCATGAATATCAAACTAGCCTTTTTTTTCCTCCCTATTTAATTAGTTATGGAAACCAAAACCTAATGACATGCCAATCTTTTAGATGCTGTTCATCAGTTCATGTTGATCAATAGTGGCTTTGTCATAAATATTCAAGTATCATTAGTTTGAGCGTAACATAAGAGAGATCTAGAAAAGAATGGGAAAAGAAACACGGTTTTTGTGGCCATTTGATTGTTGAATTTGACTTTAACTACTATAGAGTTACAATGTGCATTAGCAATTAAAATTCGATCTTTCCACTTGTACAAAGTTATTATTTTTCATCCATCTCAATTGTGTGTGCCATCCATTGATTGGTGGGTACAGTTTGTCAATCCCTGGTGGTTCAGAGTGCAAAGTGTTGAACATGTGTTAGTTAGAGGATGGAAATTACCAAATGATAAGATGCTTTTATTGGCGTGGGTCTCAAATTAACAAATTTTATCCTCATTTAACAGTTATTTGTGTTGTGATACTTTGTGAAAGGTACCTGGCACCTGGCATTTTAGGTGCACAATACTCCCTCAAGAGGATAAGATTCCTGCCATCGTCTCTCGGTTGACAGACTTCCATCAAGGATTCATGGATGAGTTTCGTGACTGAAGGATTTTGCCAATTTCAATTGGTCGCTTTTTAGACAGTTCACAATAAGGTGTATCCATTTTGATAATACGCGGAAATGTTGCAATACATTTTACTCCTTTGTTTTAAGAAGAGGATCCTTTGATCATATTTTTTAAAATCAAATTTCGTTGGTCTTTAATCTGTACTACACAGCATAATTCTTTTTTTTTTTTTAAAGGAAACCTCCATACTATATTCATTCATCAACAAAGTTACAAAGCTTGTCAAACTTTACAATTTCCCGAATCTCATCAGGATATATCTCCATCCATACTTTCTCATCATTCACAAGTAAAGCCACTTTTGCTAAGCTATGTGCAACACAATTACCGATTCTATTAACATGCACAATTTGCCATTGTCCTCTGCTTTTTAAAGCTGATCTCAGTTCTTCTATCACCTGCCCATACCAACTCCAACACTCCTCATCATTGTTAACATCTTTAACTACTGTCAGTGCATCTCCCTCTAAAATCACTTCATTGAAATTTAATTCTACACATAGCTTCATGGCCCTCCAAAGAGCATATATTTCAGCAATGATTGGATCTGTCACATTCATTCTTGGACAGCAGAGAGAAACCAGGACATATCCATTACAATCCTGAGCTACAACCCCAAATCCTCTTCTGCTTTCATTAGTTTTTAGAGCTGCATCTCAATTAACTTTAATCACATTCTCCTTAGATGCTTTCCAATGAATTGCTTTCCGGCTTTGAACTGCAGTCATCTGACTATCTTTCTTTTTCATTTGAACTTGTTGATACTCATTTAAACTAGTAATAACCTTGTTAAAAACATCGGTAGGTCTTTCAAACCTATTATTAAAAACCAAACTATTCCTTCTTAGCCACAATCCTCTCATCACCACAGCCAAAATCTCTATTTGCTCTTGCCTCATCTGTAAAGACTAATCAGCCCATAACTCAAACAGATCTCCTTCATTGCTATACCATTTATGAATAGGACGTTTATCACAAACCCATACATCACTAGTCCCAACACAACTCCACAAAGCATGACAGATTGTTTTATCATTGTTCAAACATACTGAACACATTGATTCTTTCAACACCTTCATCTTCAAGTTAAGTTTTGTTGGAAGATAGTTATTAATAGCCTTCCAAACAAAAACTTTGACAACCCCAGGCCACAGCTTCCTCCAAACTTCATCTGCTCTCATTGAGCACTCCCCATTCTCCCTCCTCTTCCTACTCACCTCCACATGATATGCACTCCGTACATTAAATATTCCATTATTTGAATGTGCCCATATCTGCCTGTCGGAAAGACCAGATAAACTAATTGGAATCTTGCATATAATTTCTGCCTCCTCATCATCAAAAACTTCTTTGACAAGATCCACGTTCTATCCTTTACTCTCTTCAGTTATCAATTCCTCCACTTTTGCCTTATCCTACAGTATTTTAATTGGTAATTGAATCTTAAAAGTGACAGCCTTTGGAATCCATCTATCCTCCCAAACTTTTATTTGTTTCCCATCTCCCACTCTCCAAATCAACCCCCCTTTTAATAACTCAAAAGCCTCCCACAAACTCCTCCATATAACTGAGGGTTTAAAATCTTAAGAAACCTTTAAAATATCAGAATGTCTAAAGTATTTCTCTTTTAAAATCACAGTAGCCATTGATTGAGGATTCATATAAACCCTCCAATATTGTTTTGCAAGGAGAGCTTGTTTAAAGGTTTCCAACTCCTTAAAACCCAAACCTCCATCAGCCTTTGACAACCCCAATTTGCTCCAACTTTTCCACTGAATTCTATTATTCCTTTGTTGAAATCCTCACCAAAACTTAGCCATTTGGGATGCCAACTCTCTACAAAGCTTCTTTGGCAGCTGGAAAACACTCATACAGTAGATAGATATAGCTTGAATGACAGCTTTTATAAGAACTTCTTTTCTTGAGGGAGACAAAAACTGAATCTTCCAACTGTCAAACTTGCTGCACACCTGATCCTTGATACAACTGAAAGCTTGATACTTTGACCTACCAACCATAATTGGCAGTCCAAGATATTTCTCACAATTGTTTTGTTCCCTAGCCCCACAATCCCTTATGATAGATCTTCTAAAATCTGTATTGACAATAGGTCTGAATAGAATAGTTGTCTTATGCTTGTTCAAAGTTTGACCAGATGCCTTCCCATACTCCTCCAACACTCCATTAATTTTCCTCCATTCATTCCATGTGGCTTTCCCAAATATTGAACAATCCTCAGCAAACAGCAAATGGGTCAATTTTGTCCCACCTCTAGCAGCTAATAATCCTTTCAATTCTCCCCTGTGCTGCACCTTTTCAAACATATAGCTAATACCCTTAGCACACAATAGAAAAAGATAAGGAGGCAATGAATCTCCTTGTCTTAAACTCCTTGAAAGCATAAAAAAATCACCTGGTCTTCCATTTACAAGCACTGCATAAGAAACAAATGTGATACAACTCATTATCAACCCTGTCTACCTATTTCCAAAGCCCAGTTGCCTCATTACAGCCTCCAAAAACCCCCACTCCACCTTTTCATAGGCCTTAGAAATATCTAACTTGATTGCCATACCCCCAACTCTATCCTTTTGTTTACATTTCATCGAGTGAAGTATCTCATAAGCTACAATGACATTATCTGAAATCAGTCTCCCAGGAATGAAAGCACTCTGACATTTTGAGATAACAACATCCGTCACTTTTTTAAGCCTATTTGCAAGTGTCTTTGCTATGATCTTATAGAACACAATGCAAAGACTAATAGGCCTAAACTCATTCACATTCTTAGGATCCTTAACTTTTGGAATCAGTGCTATAAAAGTCTAGTTAACTAAACTCTGCATTCTACCACTATTCATAAACCTCAATACTGTCTTGCTCACATCCTCCCCTATCACATGCCAAAAGGATTGAAAAAAGCAAGCCCTAAAACCATTAGGTTCTAGGGCCTTAAGTGCTCCCATCATTCTCACAGCTTCCTCTATTTCCACCCTTGTAAATTCTCCTTCAAGCATTACATTCATAGTTGCAGTTATCTTAGGTTCCATAGTCTTTACACACCTATCCATCTCTTCTTGACTAGACTCACCACTTTTAAAAATATTAGCAAAATAATCTCTAAAAGCAGAAGCTATACTCTCCTCAATTTCTCTGAAGACTGCATTGCTGTCCAGAATAGCCTCTATTTTATTCTTTTTCCTCCTTTGATTTGCACACTCATGGAAGAATTTAGTATTCTTATCTCCCATGGTGTACCAATTCCTTTTAGCCCGCTGTTTCCATTTAATATCTTCTTGTTCCAGCAAATCACCCGTCTTCCCTTGTAATTGCTTTAGCTCTTCCACATTCTCTTGACAAAGATCACCTTAAAATTTCTGGAATTTCTTTCGACAGCCTTTCAATGTCCTTATCTCTCTTCTTATCTCTCCTTTTGAAATATGTAGTCAAGAAAACACTGCAAGACTCTAATCCATCTTGAACAATTTGCACAGGTTTTGCACTTAGCTGTCCCCTTTTCCATCCCTTCTTTACTACTTGCTCACACTTTCTATGATTTATCCAACAAGCTTCAAATTTGAATGGAAAATCCTTTCTCCTCCATTTATGTTTTTCTTCAAGGATAGATAATAAAATTGGAAGATGGTCAGAACAACTCTCAATCAAAGTCTCCACCCTTCTTTCCTTAAAGAGATATCTCTACTTTATGTTTACCACAAACCTATCTAGTATTTCTTTTGTAAAAGTCAGATCAGAATGCCTGTTAGACCATGTAAAGCTATTTCCTCGACAGCCAATATCAGAAAGTCCACAGTCTTCCAATGCCTCTCAAAACATCTTCATTTGATTCTCAGGTCTCATTTACTCCCAATTTTCTCCTTTTGCCACAATATTTCATTAAAATCTCCTCCCACACACCATGCTGCTTAATTACTTAGCAATAAACTCCTCAGTAATTTCCATGTATATCTTCTTTTTTCTGTCTCAGGATAACCATATAGATATGTGAAGAACCAATCCTCACCATTCCTCTCCCCTTTCACCAACACATGCACATGGCATGAGGAGTAATTAATCACTTCCTTTGCCTTTTCTTCTTCCTTCTAGAATAATACTCTACATTTTTTCCTCACAATACAATCAATTGCTAGGTAGCCGTCCATACCTAATTTCCTTTGTACACCATTCATTTCACAGGATCTAGACTTTGTCTCACTGACAAATACCAGCTTTGTCCTTTTCTCCTTAACTAATAGGTTAAGGGCTTGAACTGTCTTAGGGTTGCCAAGCCCTCGACAGTTCGAACACATGATATTCATAATGCCAGGTGGTGTCTGCTGACACCACCTCTAGATTGTTATTAAAACAATCCAACATATCATCACCTTTCATCCTTTTCTCATCTATCCGTTCTTCCTCACTGTTATCTACATCTTCAAGACTTCTTTTCACTAGAGAACTAGAGTTGGAATGCTTACCTGACTCAGGCCTAGCTTGAGCTATCCTTCTCCATCTTGTCAATCTCTTATCGTTCTGGCTTTGTTTTGCAGTTTCCACATTAATATTTTCCATCAGCATATTACTTCTTCTCACTAACTCCTGCACTTCAAGCATACTAACAGAAGCTTCTGGTATATCCTTATTCTCATTAGGATTATTTGTCATGGCCTGTAAATCCAAATTCTGAGATTCCTATAGGTTAGAATCCTTAATATTGATCAACATCTCTTTCTGAACCTTCTCCTTATTTGGAACTCTATTATGATTCACTTCAATTTCCTCCTCATATTGTTTCTTCTTTAAGTCTTCCCTTCCTTCCTTATTGTTTTCTTTTACATTTTCCTTCTCATTTTTCTCTGTACCCCTCATCCCTTCCTTTCTAACTTGAGGCAACGCTCTAAGTCAGACTCCATATTGTCCAAATCTCTCTTCATTTTCATTGCATCCTTCCTTGCCATGAATAATCCTCCCATATTTAAAACAAAGTCTAGGCAACTTCTCATACTGAAAAGGTACCCAACTGCTTCTCCCTTTCCTAGAAGGGTTCTTCCTCTGGCTTTAGGCTTTCTTAGGTCACATTCAATCTTAACTCTCAAGCACTTTCCCCACGCAGAGTCCTCCTCCTGCACATCAATGTCAATAACCTTCCAGCATTTGTATCCATAGACTAGCATGATCAAAATCAAGTAGGCTAGATTTCAGTTTACCATCAAGCTCCTTCGACACAAATAGATGATTGTCGAAAAGCCAAGGACAACCTCCCATAACTCTCATCTTATCCCGCCGATTAACAAAAGTAATAACAAAGCAGTTACTACCTATTTTATGAAATTTATGCGGTTTACCTACCTTCCAGACTTTCTCCATCATAGATTTGACAACTTCCTTCCCGATTCTTTGATTCGCAATCACTTTCCCTACCAGACTCCTCTCTCCCTTCGATTTTATCGAAGCCTTTAGATCTGGCCTTAATTCGATTGGGGAATCTTCATCATCATTCAACTTCAATCGACTCCACACCTTCTCCATTTCCTCCATCCTCACTCTCTATTCACTTTCTATTCACTCTCTACTTACAAACATGAACAGAGAAATCCTCCTTCCACAGTCGAGGTGAACGATAGCACACTTCACCTCAAAAGTCTCCCAGCGCGGGAGAAGCAGTTGAGAGAAGATTAATTGTCAATATCGAAGACTTAAGTATAGGTATACTACGCAGCATAATTCTGTTCACATATGTATATGTAAGTGAGTATCAAAAGTTAATATTTAGAAAATAACAAACTTGAGTTAAATATAACAAACAAATATAGAAAAAAAATTGAAAAATTATAAAAAATAATGAGATTAAAAAAAAAATGAGGGGACAAGGTATTGCATGGGTCCCCAATGTTGAGCTGCCCAGTACCATCTTCTATGCAGAGCCCCAAAATTTTGGGTCTGGATCCATTGTAGATAAAAGGGTGAAATGGGCTGGTTTCAAGCCCACTCTAACGTCAAATGAGGGTCACAAATTCACTGTAGATTCCTTAATTCAGGGTTATGATTGGTTACCAGAAACAAATGTGAATATGATGCTTCTTTCTGATATTCAAAAACTGGATTTCGATTGCTGCATAAAAAAGGCGTACCCCTTTATGGTGTAGGAAGAATGAAACAATAGAAATAATAATTTTCTATTGTATTGTCAGCATGGAAAGGACCAAATTGTCCATTACATGTTAGTGCTTTGCAAATTGTCCAACAACAAATTTATCCATTTACATTAAAAATATTGAGTATTGTTTTTAAAAAAAGAGTAAGGTACCCTAATTTGATTGATAACCCCTATTTATAATGGAGGAATACTGTATACAAAGGGAGCATGGGTTTGCAACAATCTCGAAACAAAGCTTTTAAAGAAAATGAAACAAATTTGATAATAGCAATCTCTCATATTGGAGAAACAAATGGTTATTTCATTTTTATATTGCCAAAAAAGGCTCCAATTTTGAGGTTTTTTTTAAGCAACTGGGAGTGTAAATAACTATCTCCCTTGCAATGTGTTCCAGAAATTTCATGAGTTTACTATTATAGATCGTTCCTTCATACATGGGCGGAATTACACCTAAACTAGGGGGGCTACCACCTCCCATTTTAAAAAAATAACAATTAATATAGTATATAAATTGTTATCCAGATAACTAACACAAGATGGAGGTGAATTGAGTTATATTAAAAAATTAATACTTATAAACCAAATATGCAATATAATATATAAACAGAATATGAAGCAGCAGGAAATATAAAGAGTAAGGATAAGAAGAAGCAAACTCAGTATTTTAACGAGTTTCAGTCCCACTATTTACGTTCTCGCCTCAAGCTACCATTTGAGGATCCAAAATTCACTATTCAATCTCTTTTAGTTGGAGATAGAAATCTATTACACATTTGAGCAACACCGCTACAAAGAATCTATGTAGAACACCCTCTACACTTACAATTACCTCACACTTGGTGATTCAACTATTCTCTATGTAGAACACTTTTTATACACACAAGGATTATACGCACCCTTTTACCAATACAAGAGCTAATAGTGGGTAGATTATCAGAGTACATTCTTCAATGAGTGAAATAAGAACAATACAACACAACTTATATCTCTCTCAAAATGAACAAGAATTAAGGTACAAAATTTAGAGAAGAAACAATGAGAGCTTTGAAAGAATGATGCAAAACTCAACAATTGATATGTAAGCTCTTGTTATGATTTTTGCAAAACTCAAGTGAGGTATTTATAGGCAAATGAGTCTTCATATTCAAATTTGAAAATGTTCACATATCAAAAAAGAGCACTATTCACTTTTCAAAAAATTCAAATAAAAACATCTCCTTTTATATTTGTCAAAGTCAACTCCATTCATTTTTCAAAGAAATCAAACCTAATCTTTTACTTTTTATACATGATAAAATGAGCATGATTTATTTTTTAAATCAAATCATTTTCTTTTTGCATATGTAAAAAAAAACACACAACCACTTTTTAAGATTTTCAAACATAATTATCTATCTTTTGTATTTGTCAAAAAAACACACAACCACTCTTCAAGTTTTTTAAACAAAACATACATATGTCAAAAATGACAATTAATCATTTTACAAATTTAAATCTTTATGCATATGTAGAAAAAATATAATTTTCGAAATTTAATATTTTAATAAAGTTATGCAAATGTAAAAAAAGTAATTTGATACTTTATAAGAAAATATTAATTTTAAATCTTAATCCAATTTCAAATTTTAAGAGATGTACAAAATTACTCTATGAGTTTCATTTGTAGACTTGTTCTTATTCTTATTCATGCTTATTTTTTGATGTGCTTAGTTTTCTTCATGTGTAGACAACTTGACTTTGAGTTTTGAAATTATTTATTATCATTAAAATCTATACATCCGGGTTTGAAATTTTAATATATTTCTTAATATTTAATTTTTTTTTTCAAAAAGATTGAAAAAAATTTTAAATCCGGGTTCTGGATTTGGGAATCCGAAACCCGGATGAACACCCCTAAATATATATAATATCTTAAATATATATAATCAAAATTACCACTACAATTTCTTAAAAAAAATAAAAAAAATTTCCCCCAATACTCAGGCCCTAAAACTTTTATTAAAATTGTCTTTCCAAATTCGAATACCCATTTAATCTCACTCTAACTTTTCACTTTACTTGACAGCTAACACCCAAATTAGCTCTCCCACTCTAACTTAATGTGCTAACGTATCTAGATTTTTAAGATATATCTACATTATTTAAGTGATGCAGATGACTAATAATTCTAAAAAAGCCAAAGATTTATTATTTGATTGACATGTTAATTCATTTAGTATTAATTCTTCATGTTTCTACTATTATTACTAACCGAGCATTTTCTGTATGAAACTTATAAAAATTAGATTGCGTACTCGAACAAAAAATGAGTTTCTTGCAGATCGTTTGCTAGTTTATATTGAGAAGAAATTGTCAAGAATTTTACTTCAGAAATGATAATAGATGAATTTATTTCATGAAATATTGTCATCGAGTTTTATTTGAAGGAAAAATACTAAATTCATATTTCATTTTCTTTCCTTTTTGTAATGGTCACTAGCGAATTATAAAAATCCTAAAAAAAATTATCTTATAAAATGGTTTATAAACATATCTTTTTTGTATACAATTTTATGATGTACGGTTATTGTTTTTATATATAACCACATATAATAAATACATATTATTTATACTCACATATATCATATATTTTATCAATAGCTCCCAACTACCAAATCATAATTCTAGCCCTAACTATATATATCGTTCTGGAATTTGGAAGAACCAACATTAATATTAATTAATCAAGCTCACAAAACAACATTAATAATCAAGCAAATCACCTCATGAATGAGAGGGAGATAAATGTCACCAGATTACAAGGCCAATGACCTTCACTAAAATACATGTATGCAATGATGGAAAGTGAAGCAATCGCATATACCAACATACAGGGCAAAATTATAATTTGATATTTAAGAGAGTGATTGATAAAGTATATGATATATATAAATATAAATAATTTATATTTTATATATATGACTAAATAAAAAATAAAAAATTATTATTATACATCATAAAATTGTATTAAAAAAAATATATTTATAAATTATCTTATAAGATAATTTTTTTTAAATTATAAATCATCTTAAAATTTTTCTAATTTGTTAGGGACCATTATTAAAAAAAAAAAAAAAATCATCTTAAGAATTTTTCTTTAAATTAAGCTCAACTATGATTTTTTTTATAGAATAAAGTTTATTTATTATCATTTTTAAAGTAAAATCTTTGACAATTTGTTTATTAATACAAACTAGCAAATGATTTGTAATCTTTTTATTAAGTATGCGAGTATTGAAATTTGAGAAGATAATTTCAATAAAGAATTTTAAAAGTCGGAGTATTGGGAGGCAATTTTAATTTTATACAAATATATATATATATATATATATATATTATAACTTTTACTTACTATATCAATTTTTTTTTTTAAATTTGGAGGACGACCGAATGTATAAGGTGGTTCCGCCCCTGCCAACATATAGATCAAAGTTACACATGTTTCAATGTTACGAATAACGCAGATTAATGGCCACCTTCCGTTGCTCTGATTTGGATGTCTTTTTGAAGTGTGGTTCCCATTATTCAGATTATATACGTTTAACTGCAACGAGTAGACATCTTATGTGTAGAAGCTCTTTATAAGAGAAATTCTAAACGTAAGGTAGTTGAGAAATACCTAACCTGGACATTTCTCAACTGCGTCCTTTGCATTTATTTCTCGACAATACCTGGGCATTCTAGATTACTATCTTTGCATTTATTTTGCATAAAGGCATGATCACTACTGCATGTTGTACGCTACACACTACAACATTATTAAAACGGCGACGCCAATAATGAGTTAATTAAGAATGCACTGGATCTTCGATTTAATAGGAAAAATATGCCTCGGGATTACTATAATAATTGGGAAATGTCATGTATAATCGTGAGTTACATAAATATTACATAATTATTTTAAAAATAAGAATAGTTTACTATTAAAAATTAATTTTTTTTGTGAATCCTATATATATATATATATATTTTTTTTTTTCAAAATAGTTTTGTGATAATTATCTAATTCATGATTATATAAATATTTTCTCATAATAATTAGTGGACCCATTACATTTTCTTTTTCTTTTAAAAAATTAAAACCATTTTATCTCACATTTACAATCAAACATATCTTATCATAGAACCTACGTAGTTTTTTTAAAAACCGAATAAAAAAATCTAACTTGAATCATCTTTAACATTGTCACATAATCTTAGGTCCCATTTAGTTGATAGAATTAATTGAGATTAATTCGATTTAATCTAATTTTAAGTTAATTCTAATATTTAAATACTCAACTCTCAAATTATAAAATTTATTCTAGCTTAAAATATTTTTACACGGAAGAGTCATAATTTTTTTCAATTAAACATTTTTCTAAATGTGGAATCTACAACATTTTTTAACTTCTTATAAAGAAAAAATATATTCATCATCTATTTTTTTATCATTCTCTTATTGTCTCGTGTATCATGTGATGAAAGAATGATGACAAAATGGATGATGAGTAATATTACTCTTTCATAAATATATCTAAACTCATCTTAACATCCAAACACATTTAAGTTATATTTGATTGTTAGATTCAACTAAGATCAACTCAGTTAAATCTACTTTTAAGTTGAGTCAAATATTTAAATGCTCAATTATCAAATTACTAAACTCGTTTTA
This sequence comes from Platycarya strobilacea, assembly GCA_036898215.1. Lineage (NCBI taxonomy): Eukaryota > Viridiplantae > Streptophyta > Magnoliopsida > Fagales > Juglandaceae > Platycarya > Platycarya strobilacea. Next base: position 48,749,799 of record CM072545.1, read on the forward strand.
ACTCAAAACTTCTTTACACATAAGTCTCATAACTTCTTTAAATTTAACAGTTTTTTACATGTTTACATACAAGACCCACAATTTTTTTAACTCATAAATATATTTATCTTAATATTCAAACACATTTAAACTTATTTTAGATAAATCTTTAAAAATTCATTCTACTATTTAACTTATCACTATTTATAAAAAACTTAACTTAATATCCAAATATCCAAACATAATCTTAAACGTGTTATAAAACTTAAAGAAATGAACTACTATTGCAAAAGAGAAATAAGAAATTCTCTTGAAACTCTTAAGAACTAAAGCTTTCTTTCTCTCTCTATTTTTTCTTATGAATTTCATTACAACTGAAGCCCATATTTATAGGCGTTGAAATTACTATGCAAGTTACTATGCAGATTTAAAATAATAATGGTGGGGTCATTCACATAATTTAGTGGTGGGCCAAGGGGGGCGGCTGCCGACTCCATTATAATCGTTTATAACACTCCCCCTTGAATGACCACCCATAAAGAATCTGCCTCGTTAAAACCTTGCCAAGTAAAAACCCAGTGGGAAGAAAAACCAATGGCGAAGGAAAAAGAGTACAGTCTTCTTATGTATCCACAAGTGCTTTAGGATTGCCTCATTAAAACCTTGCAGAGGAAAACCCAGTGGGACAAAACCTCAGCGAAGGAAAAAGAGTACAATCAGCACATTTACTCCCCCTGAAAAGTGCATGACAAAAGATCTTTGAGTCTTCGCATTCCAATGTTATGCACAATCTTCTTGAATGTGGAAGTTGGTAACGCCTTTGTGAATAAATCTGCCAGATTATCACTAGATCGTATCTGCTTGACATCAATTTCACCTTTTTCTTGAAGTTCATGAGTATAAAAGAATTTTGGTGAAATATGTTTGGTTCTGTCACCTTTGATATATCCTCCTCTGATTTGAGTGATACAAGCAGTATTATTTTCATATAAGATTGTTGGGCTATTATTGATCATGAGAAGTCCACACTTTTCCTGGATATGTTGAATAACTGATCTCAACCAAATACACTCTCGACTTGCTTCATGAATAGCAATGATCTCTGAGTGATTTGAAGAGGTAGCAGATAGTGTCTGCTTAACAGATCTCCATGATATGACAGTATCTCCATAAGTAAATAAATATCCAGTTTGAGATCTACCTCTGTGTGGGTCTGAAAGATAACCTGCATCTGCATACCCAATCAATTCTGGACTTGAACCACGTTGATAAAATAATCCCATATCAACCGTACCATGAAGGTAACGAAGGACATGTTTAATGCCATTCCAATGCCTTCGAGTTGGTGCAGAACTATATCTTGCAAGCAGATTAACTGAGAATGTAATATCTGGTCGAGTGCAATTTGCAAGATACATCAAAGCTCCAATTGCACTGAGATATGGTACTTCAGGACCAAGAATTTCTTCATCGTCATCACAAGGACGGAATGGATCTTTCTTCACATCAAGTGTTCGAACAATCATTGGAGTACTCAGGGGATGAGATTTGTCCATATAGAAATGCTTTAGGACTTTCTCAGTATACATGGACTGATGAATAAAAATTCCATTTGGCAAGTGCTCAAGCTGCAGGCCGAGACAAAGTTTTGTTTTGCCAAGATCTTTCATTTCAAATTCATTCTTTAAATATATAGCGGTTTTTGAGATCTCTTCAGGAGTTCCCACAATATTTAAATCATCAACATAAACCGCAATAATGACAAATCCGGATTCTGATTTCTTAATAAAAACACATGGGCATATAAGATTATTCTCAAATCCTTCTTTCAATAGATATTCGCTTAAGCGATTATACCACATGCGTCCGGATTGCTTCAACCCATATAAAGATCTTTGTAGTCTGATTGAGTACATATTTCTAGATGTACTTGTAGATGCTTCAGGCATCTTATATCATTCAGGGATTTTCATATATATGTCATGGTCTAAGGATCCATATAAATATGCAGTGACCACATCCATCAACCGCATTTCTAATCCTTTTGTAACAACCAGACTAATCAAAAATCTAAATGTGATTGCATCCATAACGGGATAGTATGTTTCTTCATAATCAATCCCGGGTTTCTGCAGGAAACCTTGTGCAACAAGCCGTGCTTTGTATCGCACAATTTCATTTTTCTCATTACGTTTTCGTACAAATACCCACTTATATCCAACAGGCATTACACCCTTTGGTGTTTGGACAACAGGTCCAAATACTTCTCGTTTCGCTAGCGAATTTAATTCAGCTTCAATAGCTATTTTCCATTTTGGCCAATCATTTCTACGTCGACATTCTTCGACGCTTTTTGGCTCACTTTCTTCATTACTTCTGGTAATGTCAAGGGCCATTTTATATGAAAATATGTTGTCGATAACAGTTTTATTTCTATCCAGAATTTCTCCAGTTTTTATGAAATGTATTGAGATCTCATTATTTTCAGGTACCTGTTCCTCTTCAGGGGAAAACATTTCATGACACACCTCTTCAGGAGGTCCATTTTTAGGAGATTTATACTCTTCAAGATTTTCCTCTTCAGGAGGTTCTGGAATAGAAGATTTAAGCTCTTTAGGAGCATCAATTATATTTGTGGCCTGTATTGTGGGTACGTGTTCTTCAGGAACACCAAATTCATTTTGTATTCTTTTCCTTCTGGGAATTTTATCTTTTGCACCAATAGGTCTTCCACGCTTCAGGCGTATTTTAGATTCACCTATTGCTGCTTTGACAATTTGTCCTTCAGGGACTTCAATCCTTGCTGGAGTATTAACAGCAGGAATATAAGATTTTACTACACCTTTAGTGTCAGTAAATACATCCGATAACTGATTTGCAACATTTTGCAAATGAATAATCCTTTGAACTTCCCGTTTACATTCATTTGTAGGAGGATCAAAATGAGACAGGGTCTTATTATCCCAAGTAATATCTTGTCGTGCTTCAGGCACCGACTTTTCTTTACCCATTAACGGAAAATTTGATTCGTCAAAATGACAATCCTCAAAACGTGCTTTAAACATATCCCCTGTAAGGGGTTCAAGGTATCTAATAATGGATGGAGAATCAAAACCAACATATATCCCAAGTCTACGTTGAGGGCCCATTTTTGTACGTTGTGGAGGTGCAATTGGAACATATACAGCACATCCAAAAGTACGAAGATGAGAAATATTTGGTTGTTGACTATATGCAAGCTGTAATGGAGAATATTTATGATATGCAGATGGTCTAATGCGAATTAGAGATGCTGCATGAAGTATAGTATGTCCCCAAACAGAAATAGGTAGTCTTGATTTCATAAGTAAAGGTCTAGCGATTAGTTGAAGCCTTTTGATCAAAGACTCAGCTAAACCGTTTTGTGTGTGTGTATGGGCAACAGGATGTTCAACATCTATTCCTATTGACATGCAATAATCATCAAAAACTTGAGATGAAAATTAACCTGCATTATCCAATCGAATGGTCTTAATTGGATACTCAGGAAATTGTGCTCGTAGTTTAATTATCTGAGCAAGAAGTCTAGCAAATGCAACATTTCTAGTGGAAAGAAGACAAACATGTGACCATCGACTAGATGCATCAATTAGAACCATAAAATATCTAAATGGTCCACTTGATGGATGAATAGGCCCACATATATCTCCGTGAATCCTTTGTAAAAAGGATGGAGATTCAACAATGATTTTTGAGGGAGATGATCTAATAATTAACTTACCTTGAGAACATGCAGAGCACGGAGATTCATTGGGTAGAAATATCTTTTGATTCTTTAAGGGATGCCCATGCGAATTTTCAATAATTCGTCTCATCATTATAGAACCCGGATGTCCAAGGCGATCATGCCAAGTCATAAATACTTTAGGGTCAATGCACTTCTGGTGCATTACCACATATGATTCAATTGTTCTCATTTTTGTATAATACAATCCAGAACATAGAGCAGACAGTTTTTCTAATACGAGCTTCTGGCCCGATACTGTTTTAGTAATAAGAAGATGCTCTTTACTGCCTTCATTGGTCGTTTCAATATGGTAATTATTACGACGTATATCTTTGAAACTCAATAAATTTCTTCTGGATTGTGAAGAGAATAGAGCATCATCAATACAAAATTTGGTGCCATTAGGCAACACAATATAAGCTCTTCCGGAGCCCTCAATTAAATCCGATGAACCTGATATGGTATGGACATAGGCTTTACTTAGTGTTAGATTTTGAAAATATTTCTTTTCTTTGAGAATTGTGTGAGTTGTAGCACTGTTAGCCAGACATATATCTTTATCATTCAACTCAGAGATAAAAAGCTCATCAATGTGATCCATGATTCTACAAAATATACAAAACTTTTATTATTGATAGAAAGAAAATACATTAATTGAGTGGAACACTTCCATCTCCAATTAAGTGTTCAATACTACCATCAGGATGATTAAAGAAATCAGATACATCAAGATGAGTAACATCTACATCTACTGAATCTAATAAATCATCTGATGGTTCTACTAAATTTGTTTCATGCACTTTATTCTTTCCTTTAACAGAAGCTTGATATAAATCAGCTAAGTGCCTGGCCGTACGACAGGTACGTGACCAATGTCCAGTCATTCCACATCTATGGCACACCTCTTCGCTTTTCTTTGAAGAATTATTTTGAGGATTTTTACCCCTCTCTGAATTGTACCACTTCTGGTGATATGGTATATTATGATCCCTTTTAATGTTGTCACTCCTGGGACCAACATTTCTATAATTTCTCCTACCACGTCCACGCCCCCGATTTCTTCTAAAGGATGCACCATTCACTTCTGGGAATGATGCAAACCTATTACCATTCACTTCAGGGAATGATATTGAGCCAGTAGGGCGTGTACGGTGGCTTTCTAATAAGAGCTCATTATTCTGCTCAGCTACTAGAAGACATGATATAAGTTCAGAATATTTCTTGAACTTTCTCTCTCGATACTGCTGCTGCAGGAGCACATTCGAGGCATGAAATGTAGTAAAAGTCTTCTCTAGCATATCTTCATCGGTGATTTTCTCACCGCATAATTTTAATACTGAGCTTATTTTAAAAAGTGCGGAATTATACTCACTAACACTTTGATAATCTTGCAACCTCAGGTGCATCCATTGAGAACGAGCTCTTGGGAGGATGACAGTCTTCTGGTGTTCATACCTCTCCCTTAAATTATTCCACAAAATATAGGGATCTTTTACAGTGAGATATTCAGTTTTCAATTCTTCATGAAGATGGTGGCGAAGGAAAATCATTGCTTTAGCACGTTCCTGCAGGGATGCTTGATTTCCTTCTTTAATAGTTTCTCCCAGGTTCATTGCATCAAGATGTATTTCAGCATCAAGTATCCAGGATAAATAATTTTTCCCAGATATATCAAGAGCAACAAATTCCAATTTTGTAAGATTTGCCATTTTCTACACATATAAATAATAAATATGCGTATCTCAGAAAATATATTTATAAATTTACACAGATAATCATCAATAAAATATATCAAAGATTTCAAATAATATATTGAAAAACTTACAGAGGAATAAGGCCACTAGCTTCAGAATTGGCAGAACCGTCGTGCTGATAACGTGTTATAAAACTTAAAGAAAGGAACTACTATTGCAAAAGAGAAATAAGAAATTCTCTTGAAACTCTTAAGAACTAAAGCTTTCTTTCTCTCTCTATTTTTTCTTATGAATTTCATTACAACTGAAGCCCATATTTATAGGCGTTGAAATTACTATGCAAGTTACTATACAAGTTACTATGCAGATTTAAAATAATAATGGTGGGGTCATTCACATAATTTAGTGGTGGGCCAAGGGGGCGGCTGCCGACTCCATTATAATCGTTTATAACAAAACGCATCTTTTTAAGTGAATTTCAAAAAACTTATTCCACCTAGATAAATTTAAGAAAACTCCAACCGCTACCATTTATAAATCACTAGTTCAAACATCCATAGCCTTAAAATTCTATCTTATCTCACCTTCTACCGTTAGCGATTCCACTTCTTCAAGTTCTATGGCTTCCTCGAATCCCTCTGCTGCTCCTGTCAACCTTGATACCATTAACCCCAAGGTCTTGTTGTTCGTCTTCTTTAGTTCTCTAATGTGTTAGGCCAACTGAATCCATTGTTTAATTGCTTTTTCTGTACTATACAGCGTTAACGTTTCTGATTTAAATGATTTTGTACTTGAGTTTTTTTTCTTTATGTCGTTGCTTCTTGGTTTGCCGAATTAAACTTTGATGGATGCTTGATCTCTTAATTCCAATCTTGCTGAGCGTTCGTGGACGTGCTCGCCTTCACCGAAAACCTTCACCATAGAGAGTTTTCTTTTTTTGTGATTGTATTTTATTTTACAACAATGGCACTGTATGCATATCTTTCCTTAGACTGGTTTGGATAGACAAAATTATTAAATTAAATTATCTCATTTCATCTTATATAATTATTATATATATATTTTAAATTTTTATTCAAAATATTATTAATAATTTATTTTTTTTAGAATTTAAAATAAAACTATTATTAAATAAAATAATTTAATAATATTTAATAAAATATTTAATCTCATCTTATCTAGTTTACTTAATCAAATGAGGCGTTACTTGGGCTATATTGTTATTTAAATTTGATTATAAATAATATAATTTGACCCGACTGACGTCAACGAGTTCACTAGCGAATCTGATTGAAACTGGTTCATATAATATTGAAAGTTTACCTGGGACATGGTCCGGGGGCCCCCTGCAACGATGGCCGTGTTTATATAAGGTGATGCTAGAGTGAAAGTCACGTTCAGTGTATTCACTCTCACATGATCGATAATAATTACTTTTTATATATAAAAAAAAAAATGTCCTAAGTATGACTTCTTCCATCGTTTTTCTTTTCATATCCCTCCTCTCCAAGCCCCACCCAACTCCAGAGGTTTAGGAAAATAAAAGTTGACAAGTGAACAAGAGGTAGTCCGCTCTCGTTTTTATCAGTATTTTTTTTTAGTTTTTTAATGTTTGGGTAATTTGGTGGAAAATACCAAAAATAAATCACTAGAGTATGAGAGATACTATACCTATAGAAGGAATCATTGTTTACAGGTTGAAGTCTCTAAAAGTTAAAAGAATTGGAGAAAAAGTTGATATAGAGGACCATGGAGAAAAAGCCAATACAGAGGACCAAGAAAAACATACTTCCTTTTTGAGTACATAAGAAAGAAACTAGTTGTCAAAATCTTCTGGATATGACTAGTCATTACTAAAGTGTCACTTTTCCTAGGTTCTCAAATGTGAGGATGCTCTCCGTGGTGAGATTGTCACCCTTGCTCAGGTAATAGCAATATCTAGGAAAAGTTATTTTTCAAAAAGAAAAGTATGTCAGTTTTTTCTAGATCTTGTATAAAGGAGCTTGGTTTTTCTTAACCCGATCCACGTGATTTCTATAAATCCAACATTTTTTTTTTCTATTTATTTAAGCGTTATTTGTGTTGTCCTCTTGCCGCAGACGCTACAACAAGAGTTAAAGAGTAAACCAGGCTCACATCCCTTTGATGAGGTCTGGTTCTTGTCTCTTACATATTATTTCCAATGCAAGTTTCTTTGCTTGGGCATTGCATGTTTCCCTGCCTGAGGTAAACTAAATTTCATTGCCATAACTCTTTCTCAATGCTTCAATAAATATTATTTTGTCTTGTTACCAATAGGCAGCGACTGATTGCTGATAAATATCTTGCAACTAAAGTAGAAGAAAATGATTTGGCATTCATTATGACAAGCTAGGAAGTATCTAACATGTGGATGTTATTTGAATGGCAACATCTGTAAGGAATAAAATACTGAATTGTAACCCCTAGGAGTTGGCTCAAGTGGTAAAGGCTTTGGGCTGGGGGTTTGTTCCCCCAAGTCTAAGGTTTAAATCTTTTTGGGTGCAAATAATCTTTGGGGGCCATTAGATTAGAGGGTTTTTCCCTTGAATTACCCTAGATGTACTTGCAAGAAACTCCTTATCGAGGATTTGTGCACTTTCGGGATTAGTTAGGATGTTGTTCCTGGACACCCGGTTCTAATAATAAATAAATGCTGAGTAGTAGTACTTGAAAGAAAATAGTTTTGCTTCCTTCTGGTAGAAAATAGCATTTAAAAAAAAAAATTAATTCAGCAATATCAAAAGCAGCATATTTGGATTTCTCTAGGGAATAGTTACAAGAAGCACCTCTTTCTTGATTCACTCTCTAGCCACAATCTCTAAATAAATATACACCTTTGAAATTTGACGCATCAATGTCTAGTTCCTAAGGCAAGTATTGTGTTTGCGGTACTGACTTGCATTCATCTTATACAGATACTTTACTGCAACATGGGAAATCCTCAATTGTTTGGTCAGGAGCCAATAACTTTTTTCAGAGAGGTTGATTCACTGAAATAATGTGCTTCAAAGCACTAAACCTTGTACAATCAAATGAGTACTTCATTTTATTCCTAAATCATCGCTGTTTAGGTTCTTTCCTTGTGTGAGCATCCTGCTATTTTGGACAGAAGTGAAACACAGGGTCTGTTCAGGTAATAGAAGAAGTTTACATATGCAATGTGGCTATTCTAGGATGCTATATACTTGCTAGAACACTTAATAGATATATGACTTCAGTGATTTGAATCTTTCCTCTCTCCTCTTTTCTCTTCGTACAATTTTCATTTTTTCTCTTTTACATGCTGGTTTGCATTGGAGTCCATGGGGGTATGATCCATGTGTGTTGTGGCAAGATCGATGTGGGCTTCTAATGTGGTTGTTATCGAATCTAAGGCCTTCGAGGTGACTAGGGAGGGCCAATGGATGCATATTACTAAGAGGGGATGCAAGTTTGTGGAAAGGAACAGTTGGAAATAGAAGCTGGTCACTAGTTTTTACCAAGGCTTCAGAGGATAGTCTGAAGATGGGAGTAAGGCTTTTGACTTTGCACATATGTAAAGAGATAGGGGGTTTATAGCACAGAGGGGTTCTAACTCCCAATAAGTGTTCATGGCTTTGGTGAAGCATCAAGTGGGTGGCCATAGAAAATGCATCTTCATTCCAGATAATAGAAATGGAAGGGGATGGAATAAATTGGTGACGATTCTCAAGGAGGTTGGTAAAAGAGCTCGGCCTTTTGCATTGGCACCACTAGTGGCAACGAAAAAAACCAAAATTTCAACCCTCTCGGTCGTACAAGGAATCACTGCAGCAACCAGTTTTTCTGGGATGTGACTAGGCGGTGCAGGCTAGGTTGAAGGCTAGTGCTACCATTTCTGGAGGGGGTCAAGGTGAAGGGGAGGGTGTAGGGGCAGAACCATGCATACCAGCCCCCCCAAAATTTTTTAAAAATTCATTTTAGTATGTAAATTATTAGAGACCAGCCCCCAATGTTGAGATTTCAGCCTCCCAACCCAATAGATTTTTCTCCTACTAGCTATAGCCCCCCTAAAACCAATGGTTCATGCGTAAAAGAGAACAATAATCCAATGGTCCATGCGAGATGCGACTCCTAATTGTATGCAACAGACCTGCTACACTCTACATGTGATATGCGACTCCTGCTACACGCTAGCTTTTGTACCGTTGGGCATTGCCATTGCGTGTTGACTCTTGCCCCTTGGGTGTTGCCGTGTTGGTGCCATATACATATATTGATATAGGCTTTCACCTTCTTATTTTAACATTTTGTCTTTCCAAATTTGAAATTCCCAAACTGTAATTGCCGATTTGCGATTTGCAATTTGCGAAACAGTCGAACTTGGGTCTTCGGCTTGGACTGGTGTTGTGTTGCCGATTATACTTAGGTAGACTTGTATCTGAAGTTATTTGGAGCTTAGACTCATTAATGGGCTCGTTGGGCTGTAGATTTGCCGTTGGTGACTTGGTCCATAACTCCATTGGAGCTTCTTGTTTGCTCACTGTCACTGTGCTCAGCTTGCTCTTTCTTAGTTGTCGTTGATTCAAGTTTTCAACACCACAGGTTCTATCATTCTAGACTTCTAGTTATCTTTACTTTAGTCTCTACTTATATAGAAAATTAATATAATTTGTGACTTGTATACTGTGCATATATTATAATTTATATTTATATAGATAATAGATTTAGCCTAAAAATTAATATATAGAAAAATATATAAATTTGTGCTGCTGTGCATATATTATATATATAATTGATGAATTTTATTCCATAAAAGATCTTCGTTGAGTTTAATTTGAAGGAAAAATTTTAAGTTGATCGCCTCCCAAATACTAAATTCTGGTTCCGCCCCTGGGAAGGTGGCAGACACTTTGCTCGCACAGAGAAGGAAGTTCTTCTACAGGCTATGGCTGACCTGCAAAAGCAAGTTGATGACTTGCAAAGAAATTTATCCCTCGTGAAACGGTGTGTTGATAGTTTAGAAGGGATGGGATTGGATCTGGATCTGGGCCTGGGCCCAAGCCAAGGGAAGGCTGGTAATAAGGTTGAGTTTAAAAGAGTCAAACAGGCTCTTGCTAAGGGCCTTATCGGCCCTTAGCAAAGGAGGCCTGATCGGCCCAATGAACCTATGCGCACCCAAGAATGAAGTCTCAAGCCCAAACTGGGCCCCAAGCCCAACTAGGGCACGTTTCTCATCGGTTGGAGGGGCCTCGTTGTCACGTGATCCTCCACCATAGCTGGCGAGAAGTCAGGCGGTGCCGACGACGAGATTGGACATGTCAGTGGGGTCTGAGCAGTCAGAATATGCTCTAGAGGTGTTTCATCAAGCCGTGAGCCATGACCAGTGGCGGAGCCACATTGGGGCAGGGGGGCTTGGCCCCCCCTCCCCAAGGGCCCCATCCCTACTCTTAAAAAAAAATTGAAAAAATAATATAATATATGTTTTTTTAAAAGAAAAAAATAAAATATGTTTATTTTTTTATAATCTTGTAGGATAATATTAATTTTATTTTGTGTTGGCCCATTTTTTAAAAATAATCTTGATCTCTCTCTATAAAATTAATCTAATTTAAAAATAAAATAAATCTCATATAAAAGAAAATGATATAATAACATGGTGACATGTTTTTATTATAGATAAAAATAAAAATAAAAAAGAAGTTGAATGATTTTTAATGTATTTTTAATATATTTTTATTACAATGACATGTTCTTATCATATTATATTTTTTTTAATATATAAGTTGTATTAAACGTATTTTATTTTTATTGTAGATCTTATTATCAAGTTATTTTATACCGCATAAAAAATTGTATACAAATAGAATAAAAAATATTTTATATATTTTATTTTAGTTTTGCTTGGCCCTCCTTAACCCAAATTGCTGGTTCCGCCACTGGCCATGACTTCTGCGTGTCCAAGATGCAAGCACCCATACAGACTTCGTGCGAGGTGGAGGGTACATCGGACGCCTCTATACTGTCATTTGGTTTGCCGTCGATCATTCCTCCAGCATCAAGGGCCCTGAATCTTTTGTGTGAGTCACACGCACTTGTACAGAAATCTTTGTGCGAGGAGAATGGTGCGATGGTAATATTTGAGACGTTGGCGACCACCTAGAACAGGCTGATAGTGGTAGATGAAGGGGTTCAGAATCTTATATGCCGATTTTAGAGCTTGATAACGCAGGGAGTGGTGGTGTAGCAAATTTGGTTGGGCAAAATTGTTTTACAGAATAAAGAAGAAGTGGACTTGCAATTAGTTGATTGTGAAGGGCTATGCTCTGATGGGGGAGATACAGATCTTATATGCATGCTTCTTCCTAGTCCCAATTCAGAGTGACTTATATCAGATTGGGTTTTCAAGAAAGTAGAGGAACTACAAGCTTGCTTTGGGGTGTCTTGTATTAGTTTTAAAGAGCAGTTCAAGGCCTTGGTTGTGGCTATTGAAGACAGTAAATCGAAGTCCGCCTCCAAAAGAGATAGGGAGCTCAAAAAATTGCAATGCTCTATAAACGATGAAGTGAAGGAGGGGATTGGCAGAAGGTCTAGAATGAAGGGGAGGGGAATCAACTTTTGTCCATGAAACCTAAGATCCTCTCTTGGATTATGTGAGAACTTAATGATCGCAATAAACGCCTTCGTATAATTTTTTTATTGCAGATGTGGAAAATTGATGTGGTTTGTCTTTAAGAAACAAAATTCCGGTTTGTCAATAGAAGAGTTATTCGCAATTTGTGGGGGTGTTCGTATGTGAGATGGTCCTACTTAGCTTCTTTTAGAGCATTGGGGGCGTACTTTTAGTGTGGGACAAAAGAGTGGTGGAGGCGAAAGAGGAATGTGTTGGGACTTTCTCAGATGTAAGTCTTTTAAAAAATGTAGTCGAAGAGTGAGAGTGGGCTTATGTAAGCATTTATGGACCTAACATGGATAGAGAAAGGAGAAAACTTTGGGAGGAATTGTCGGGTTTATATTGTTTGTAGGATGTGCCGTGGTGTATAAGTGCGGACTTTAACATCAATCGATTTCCTAGTGAGTGTTCGGGGAAACCATTGTACCTCTTCGACGATGGAGGAGCTTGCAGAATTTTTGTTTGATTTAAATCTCATGGACCTACCTCTTGTTGGAGGAGAGTTCATATGGTCCAATAATGGGGGTGGTCAAGATTGGATAGGTTTCTTGTTTCTCCTTCTTGGGAAATACACTTTCCAAACTTGTGTTAGAAATGATTTAGTTGGGTTTGCTCAGATCATTTCCCCATTATGTTAGATTGTGGAGGTATTCACAGATTTCGTCGGTACTTCAAGTTTGAAAACATGTGGCTTGCAGTGGATGGCTTTGCTGATAAGTTCGTGATTGGTGGGCTTCTTATCAGTTCATAGGTACTCCTAATTTTATCCTTGCAGGCAAGCTTGGCTTTGAAGTAAGATCTCAAGAAGTAGAACATGGAAGTTTTTGGTTGTATTGACAATCACAAGACTACCTTAATGGGGGAGCTACAAGAGTTGGAGGGGCAAGTCTTCATGGGTGACCCCACATATGAGGTCTTGGCGAGGAAGAATGTGGTGGCGACATAACTGAGAGAGTGTTGTTGATGGAGGAGACATCGTGGTGGCAAAAATCTCGGGCCCTATGGTTAAAAGAAGCGAATAAATGTATGAAGTTCTTTAATAAAGTAGCTAATTTACATGGGCATAACAACGCCATAAAGTCACTCACCTCAGGTAACCAAGTTCTCTCGTCCCCCCTGAATTAGAGAACCATATTGTGAATTACTATGAAAGCTGGCTTACGGAGCCGACCTCTTGGAGGCCAAAGCTCGATGATTTGTCTTTTGAGTGTATTGATATCCAGAGTGCGAGTTGACTGGAAAGACTTTTTGAAGAAGAGAAGGTTTATAAGATCATTACAAGATGGAAAAAGACAAAGCATCTGGGCAGGATGGTTTTTCGATGGATTTCTTTCAACAATGTTAGGAGATTGTGAAAGGTGATGTTGTGCAGGTTTTTCAGGAGTTCTATGCTTTCGGGAAGTTTGATAAATGTCTCAATGCAACGTTTATTGCCCTCATACCAAATAAATAGGGGGCAATGGAGATTGAGAACTTCCGCCCTATAAGCTTGGTGAGTGGGGTCTATAAGATTATATCGAAGGTGCTCGCCAAAGTTTGAATACCGTACTGGTGAGCGTACCGGTCAAGACACTGGAACGAAATATTTTGGTACCGGTACCACTTCGTGTACCATTTCGGAATAGTCTATATATATAAAAGAAATTATATATATAAATACATATATAAATTATATTTTAAAATAATAGTCAATATATGAATAAATTATATATATAAATACATATATATAAATAGTTTAGTTTGAATTAAGGTAAAAAAATAGCAAGAAACGAAAAATTAAAATTAAAAAAACTCAAAATCCGGTACAGCCGAAATAGGTTGAAACGGCTGAAATTTGCAGCGAAACGAAACATATTTTTTGTACCCGTTAGCTGGTCGGTACGGCATATCTCGGCCGTACTAGCTGGTACGGTACAAAATTTGAAACATTGGTGCTCGCTAATCGGCTAAGCTTTATAATGGGGCAAATAATTTCTAAATCTCAGAATGCCTTTATTCAAGGGAGATAGATACTAGATTCAATGCTCATAGCTAATTAATGCTTGGATCATAGGCTGAAGGAGGACATACGTGGCATTCTATGTAAGTTTGACATGGAGAAAGCATACGACCATGTGAACTGGGATTTTTTGTTCTACCTGCTTGGGAGATGTGGATTCGGTGATAGGTGTATTTCATGGATTTGACATTGTGTCACAACGGTTTGCTTCTCAGTGTTAGTTAATGGTACACTTGCTGGATTCTTTAACAGTTCTCGTGAGTTGCAACAAGGAGACCCACTATCTCATTTCCTTTTTGTCATTGTTATGGAAGCTCTTGAACGGATGGTGAATGCAACTGTGGACGGCGGCTTCTTAGCTGGTTTGCTAGTGGGTAATGCTACTAATGGCTCAATTATGATTTCACACATTTTATTTGCAGGTGATACACTTCTCTTTTGTGAAGAGGATCAATGCCAAATTCAAGCCTTACGAGCACTCTTGTTATGTTTTAAAGCTGTATCAGGGCTTCAGATAAACCAAAATAGATAGCTGATGATAGTGATACCATTTGAACTTAGCATTACGTGGTCTAAATACTCCAAATGTTGTTGCCAGCCTAGAAACCAATTATCAAATCTTGCGTTGGTTGGTTGTGTTTTGCCTTGTGTTTTACCCTAGTTCTCCAGATCTCCTTTCAATTTTAGAGCAACCTCTATAATCTTTCTTGGAGAGTTATTCTCTGCTGTTTACAGTTATTGTGGTAGATTTTTAGCCTTTCTTTGAGAACTAAGGCCTGTTGTTTACGGGCTTCTGACCTGTTGCAGTGCAGATGCTGTAGAGCGTGCTTGGCAGATTCTGGATCAAATACCAGGAAAGGCAACTGGTGCTTATAGCCATGGTCAGGTACTGATCACACTGTTCACCCCAGAGAAGTTTGAGGGATAATTTGATGCTATTTTCGTGGTCCATGTTGGGATGTCATTACTTCTATTCTTTTCCTTTGCACCTTCAGGGTATCAAGGGATTACGTGATACAATTGCTGCTGGTATTGAAGCTCGTGATGATTTTCCTGCTGATCCAAATGATATTGTCTTGACAGATGGTGCAAGCCCAGCAGTTACTTTCCAGCTCAGATAGTTTTTGTTTTTATAAGTTATAGTATTTTCCATTGCCAAAAATACATCATAACAGGTTGTGTTTCCTGTCTTAACAGGTCCACGTGATGATCCAATTGCTAATAAGATCCGAAAAGGATGGCATTCTCTGTCCCATTCCTCAGTACACTTTGTACACTGATTCAATTGCTCTCCAGGGGGGCACACTGGTAAGCTTCTAACTTAGTCAACTGGTTGATTAGTTGCATTCAACTACTAACTTCTAGCTTAGTCAAATGGCCTATATTCTTTTTGTACAGTAGGTATAAAAATTGACTGGACTTGGTTGCTTTGGAGTTGGAAAATAGAGATGGGATTTATTCTTTCATGAATATTCTTTTCAATGTCGAAGAATTGCTTCTTTTCCTTAATTGCAGGTTCCTTACTATCTTGACGAAGCAACAGGATGGGGACTTGAAGTATCTGAGCTTCAGAAGCAATTGGACAATGCTAAGTCCAAGGGTGTCATAGTTAGGGCCTTGGTTGTTATAAATCCAGGCAATCCAACAGGGCAGGTAAGCGATAATAGGTTTTAAGCAAGAGATTTTTTAGTGCAAGGTGTTTGAATTTCTTGTAAAAGAGATTGCTTTAATAGGAAAATAAGTGCATACTTTTTGGCCATTCTATATGAGATGATTTTAAGTAATGCCTGAAGGTTCTTGCCAAGGAGAACCAGCGGGACATTGTGGAGTTCTGCAAGGAAGAAGGACTTGTTCTACTGGCAGATGAGGTTGGTGTATATCTTATGAAGGACTTTTGAGGAACTGATTTTTCTTGCAGTGCTTTATTGACTCTCTTTGCTTTTTTGAAGTCATGCTACTTAACTTGGGATGTAAATTACTATGTCAAAGTAAGATCTAATGTCCATAAAAATACAGGTATATCAGGAAAACGTTTATGTTCCTGAGAAGATGTTCCACTCATTCAAGAAGATTTCTCGGTCTATGGGGTATGGTGAAGAGGATCTTTCCCTAGTTTCTTTCCAGTCAGTCTCTAAAGGTAAGTTGGATTTCTCAATTAAAACTAATTGAGAAAATGGGTGAGGAGCTTCTGTATAACATTAGATTCAAGTTTAATAATCACGTTTTTCTATGCTGCCCTTCAGGCTACTATGGGGAGTGTGGAAAAAGAGGAGGCTACATGGAGGTCACTGGATTCAATGCTGACGTACGGAAACAAATATACAAATTGGCATCTGTAAATATTTGTTCTAATATCTCTGGTCAAATTCTTTCAAGCCTGGTCATGAGCCCTCCAAAGGTTAATTTTTTGCCGCTTTAAATTAGTGGTCTTTGTCTGCTTCTTCATGTTTTTAGTTCTCTTTATCTTTAGGATTGACAAAGCTTAATTTTACCAAGATTGAAAAGCTTCTTAAGAGGATCGGATCAGACCAGGTCAGAAAGTTTTAACTTGGGAACGTTGGTTCTTGATCATGAGTCGTGAGAGCTCAATCCTTCTGAATCAGAATTGATTTGACCATAATACATCATTTAAATTAGCAGGGCGTGTTGTTTGACCTTAAAGTAGTCAATTTTTTTCCCTCTTACAATATCAACTGTGTTTCAAGTTCACTTCTAGAAATGAAACTGAGTGGATACATGCAGGTAGGCGATGAGTCATATGAATTGTTCAGTGCAGAGAAAGAAGGAATTCTGGCATCTTTGGCAAGGCGTGCAAAGGTTGGTTAACTGTAGTCAACTAATTCCATGGGATGAATCAGTGAAGACAATATAGAGAATAGGAGCATTTAGTTTGCAAGGACTTGGTGTAGGATGCATGGTCATGTGGAAACTTGTGCTTGGCATTGATAAAGGAGAAGAATCCTATATGCATTCGTAATAGTCCAAAAACTTATATATGCTATTTCTGAGGTGGTCTTGTTTGCAGTGTTTCTTGACTGACAGCCACAAATCTGTTTAATGTATAGGAATACTTAAATTGTTAGATTAAAAATAACATATATAACAAGTCAACAGACCTCGAGGCATTATGCTATGAACTGAACCATTATTATGAATGTCAGTGTCAGCACATTGATCTTTAAAATTTGGTTGAGCTCCTTGGTTTTTTCTCTACCTACCCTCAGTATGTCTGTGTGTTTGTAAATGGAAACATTTTTTTACTTTGCTTGAATGAATAGATACCAAGAGTTCCTTGTACGTTGTGTCGAAGTAATTCTATCATCAAGAGTCATAACTTATCAGCTTTTTAATTTCCTCTACAATTCAATAACCTTTATAAATTCGTTCATTAATTACAAAACTAAAAGAGCATGAATTGGAATAAACCAAAAGACATGTATTAGAGAAACTAAAAGACTACTAATATCTGCATGGTAGGCAAATATCCAACAACACGGAGAAGAAGATGACTTGAATGAACAAGAGCAAGCTCCCTAATTGCTAATGCTTTCAAAATTATTATATTATCATAGATAATTGACCATCCCTGGTAGATGTTACCTCCATATTAATCTTTTCAGAAAAGCTTAGTGCCAAAAGGACATTTGAGAAAGATTGACTAATATGCTCTCTCTCTCTCTCTCTCTCTCTATTATATAAAACAGGCTCTAGAAGATGCATTTAACAGTCTTGAAGGAGTGTCATGCAACAAAGCAGAAGGGGCAATGTATCTCTTTCCCCATATTTGCCTTCCTCAAAAGGCCATTAAAGCTGCAGAGGCTGTTGGTACAGCCCCGGATGCATTCTATTGTTGCCGCCTTCTTAATGCCACGGGAATTGTTGTTGTTCCTGGTTCTAGCTTTGGACAGGTTAGTTATTATTGAACTCTAGGATGTGGATTAGTGTTGTTCATGACTGTTGATGAGTCTATTGGAAGTGTTGGTTTCATTGGCAAATCAACAGGTGATGAACATCAAACTAGCCTTTTTTTCCTCCCTCTTTAATTAGTGATGGAAACCGAATCCTAACCAAATGCCAATCTTTTAGATGCTGTTCATCGGTTCATGTCGTTCAATAGTGGCTGTCATAAATATCCAAGTATCATTAGTTTGAGTGTTAACATAAGAGAGATCCAGAAAAGGATGGGAAAAGAAACATGGTTTTTGTGACCATTTGATTGTTGAATTTGACTTAACTACTATAAAGTTACAATCTACATTAGCAATTAAAATCCGTTCTTTCCACTTGTACAGAGTCATTATTTTTCATCCATCTCAATTGTGTGTGCCATCCATCGATTAGTGGGTACAGTTTGTCAATCCTGGTGGTTCAGAGTGCTAAGTGTTGAACATGTGTGTGTTAGAGGATGGGAATTATCGAATGATAAGATGCTTTTATTGGCTTGGGTCTCAAATTACCAAATATTCTCCTCATTTAACAGTTATTTGTGTTGTGATGGTTTGTGAAAGGTACCGGGCACCTGGCATTTTAGGTGCACAATACTCCCTCAAGAGGATAAGCTTCCTGCCATCGTCTCTCGTCTGACTGACTTCCATCAAGGATTCATGGACGAGTTTCGTGACTGAAGGATTTTGCCAATTTCCATTTGTGGCTTTTTAGATAGTTCCTTTTATCATATTTTTTTGAAGCATATTTCCTTGGTCAATCTGTACTAAGCAGCATAATTCTGTTCACATTAATAATATAAAATATATATATACATGTATATGTAAGTGTGTATCATAATTTAGTAGTTTAAAAAATAACAAACTTGAGCTAAAGACAAAAGAAATAAAAAATATATATATATTATAAAAAAAAAAGAATGGCGGGACATGGGGTGGATTGGATTTTGCTTCGGTCAATGGTCCCCAATGTTGAGCCGCCCAGCACCATCTTCTATGCAGAGTACCAAAATTCTGGGCTTGGATCCATTTTAAATAAAAGGGTTAAATGGGCGGGTTTCAAGCCCACTCTAACGTCAGAAGAGGCTGCGCCGTTGTCAAATTCACTGTAGATTCCTTAATTCAGGATAGCGATTAGGTGTACCCATTTTGATGGTACGCCGAAATGTTGCAATACATTTTATTCCTTTGTTTTAAGAAGAGGATCCTTTGATCATATTTTTTTAATCATATTTCGTTGGTCTTTAATCTTGTACTACGCAGCATAATTCTGTACAAGACTAAGATTTCTTCTTCGTTATAATTAATATTATATTATATATGTTTTTTATATAATAAATCGCAAAATAGTTAGGAAACACATGAACAAATACCCGGGTTTTACTTCTTGTTTTATTTGAAAATCAATATTTTAAATTTCATTTTAGTTCAAGTATTAGAGTAAAATATTTCATTACTGATGTGTTCTAGTGGAACATTTTGAGATTAACTATATATGTAAATTGATAATTAATAATAAAAAATATATGTATATGTGAGTGTGCTTCAAAAGCTAATATTAAAAAATAACAAAGTTGAATTAAGAAAAATTAAAATTAATAAAAAAATTAAAATTCAAAATTTTATTAAAGTAATGAGATTAAACCGTTATTTCTTGTGTTGTTTGAAAATCAATATTTTAAATTTCATTTCAGTCAAGTATTAGAATAAAATATTTCATTACTAACGTGTTTTGGTGGAACATTTCGATATTAGCTATATATATAAATTGATAATTAATAAAAGCAATATATGCATGCATGAAAAGCATAGTTTTGAATTATGTTTTGGTCATTTTAGTTGGAATTTTTCATTCTGATCGGAGTTTTTGGATTCAGTCTAGGGTCCGATGCACTATACTCCTCTATTTCGTTACCCTCTAAATTTCGGTCATTCTGGTCAAATTCCGGCCATTTCGACCAAAATTGGCATTTCAATTCCTATTCCGTTCTAGACTGATTTTGTAATTTTTTTTTAATGTTTGAATGCTATTTTTATAAAATTTTAAATTCAGATTATATTTAATTAATTTTAGAATAAAAAATATATTAATATAGTTTTATTTTTTTTGTAACTTTAAATATGCCTCCTCATTTTATTTTTTTAAAATATCGTTATTATTAATAATTTATCTTTTTTTTTTGTTGTTTCTCAACTTAAATTTGTATTTTGTTTTAACCTATATTTATTTTATAAATTTTCAATTTATTCATATATGTACACATATACATGTGATACACACTTGCATATATATGTATTTATTCTATTAGTTCTTAGTTTATATATAAATATAAATATTTATATACACTATATAATTAGTCTCGAAACGATATACCAGAATATATCGAAATCAAAATATTCCATTCCAGTACTTAAATTGAAATGATCATCAGAACAAATTCAAAATATTGAGTGAAAGCCAATATTAAAAAATAACAAAGATGAATTAAGACAAAATAAAGTAAAGTAAAAAAGAAAATTAGAATAATTGTTAAAATAATGAGCTTAAAAAAATCCTTTATTCTTGTGTTCTTTGAAAATCAATATTTTAAATTTCATTTTACTTCAAGTATTGGAATAAGATATTTCATTACTTACGTGTTCTGGTAGAATATTTCAAGATTAACTATATATGCAAATTGATAAATAATAAAAGAAATACATGTATGTGTGAGTGTGTATCAAAAGCTATACTAAAAAATAACAGAGTTGAATTAAGACAACAACAAAAAAAACTAAAAAATTCAGAAAAATATTAAAATAATAAGATTAAAAAAGCCTTGACTTATTGTGATATTTGGATATCTATATTTTAAATTTCATTTTAGTTCAAGTATTGGAATAAAATAACATTTCGAATTAGCTATATATGCAAATTGATAAATAATAGAATAAAAAATGCATGTATATATGAGTGTGTATCAAAAGCTTAGATTAAAAAAATATCAGAGTTGAATTAAGACAAAAAAAAAAACTCAAAATATCATTAAAATAACAAGATTAAAAAATCCTTTACTTCTTGTGTTCTTTGAAAATCAATACTTTAAATTTCATTTCAATTCAAGTATTAGAATAAAATATTTCATTACTTACGTATTTTGGTGGAAGATTTTGATATTAGCTATATATGCAAATTAATAATTAATAAAAAAAAAAGTGTCTATGTGAGCATGTATTAAAAGCAAATATTAAAAAAATAAAAAACTTGAATTAAGACAAAATCAAATAAAGAAAAAAAATCAATATTTATTAAAAATAATGAGATTTTAAGTATTGGAATAAAATATTTCATTACTTCCGTATTCTAGTGATACATTTAGAGATTTGCTATATATGTATCAATGCTAATTAAAAAGAAATATATGTATATGTGAGTGTGAGTGTGAATCAAAAGCTAATATTAAAAAAATAACAAGCTTGAATTAAGAAAAAATAAAATAAAGAAAAAAATTCAAAAAATTATTAAAAATAATGAGATTAAAAAAAGCCTTTACTTCTTGTGTTCTTTGAAAATCAATATTTTAAATTTTCTTTTAGTTCAAGTATCGAAATAAAATATTTTGTTACTGACATGTTCTGGTGGAATATTTCAAGATTAGCTATATATATATATAAATTGATAATTAATAAAAAAAAATATACATATATGTGACGGTGTATCATAAGCTATTATTAAAAAATAACAAAGTTGAATTAAGACAAAATAAAATAAAGAAAAAAAAAACAGAAGAATTCAGAAAATTATTAAGATAAGGAAATTAAAAAAAGCCTTTTACTTATTGTGTTGTTTGACCACAATATTTTAAATTTCATTTCAGTTCAAAAATAATTTTTTGAATTCTTCTTTTTTTTCTTTATTTTATCTTGTCTTAATTCAACTTTGTTATTTTTTAATATTAGCTTTGATACACACACATACGTATTTCTTTTATTAATTATCAATCTACATATATAGCTAATTTCAAAATGTTCTATGAGAACACGTCAATAATGAAATATTTTATTCGAATACTTAAGATAATGAGATTAAAAAAAAGCCCAAAATCAATATTTTAAATTTCATTTGAGTTCAAGTTTTGGAATAAGATATTTCATTACTCACGTGCTCTGGTGGAACATTTTGAGATCAGCTATATATGTAAATTGATAAATAATAAAAGAAATATATGTATATGTGAGTGTGTATCAAAAGCTAATATTAAAAAAATAACAAACTTAAATTAAGACCAAAAAAAAAAAATTAAAGAAGAAAAAAAATTCAAAAAATTATTGAAATAATGAGATTAAAAAAAGACTTTACTTATTGTGTTTCTTGAAAATCAATATTTTAAATTTCATTTTAGTTCAAGTATTGGAATAAAATATTTCATTCTTCTTGTGTTCTTTGAAAAATTATTGAAAGTAATGAGATTGAAAAAGCCTTTACTTCTTGTGTTCTTTGAAAAATAAATATTTTAGATTTTTATTTTAGTTCAAGTATTGGAATAAAATATTTCATTAGACCCATTTTGGTAAAACATTTCGAGATTAGCTATATATAAATTGATAACTAATAAAATAAATATATGTATACATAAGTGTGTATCAAAAGCCAATATCAAAAAATAACAAAGATGAATTAAGACAAATAAAGTAAAGTATAAAATTAAATTAAAATAATTGTTAAAATAATGAGCTTAAAAAAAGGCATTTATTCTTGTGTTATTTGAAAATTAATATTTTAAATTTCATTTCAGTTTAAGTATTGGAATTAAATATTTCATTACTTACGTGTTCTAATAAAACATTTCGAGATTAACTATATATATATAAATATAAACTGATAAATAATAAAAGAAATATATGTATACGTGAGTGTGTATCAAAAGCAAATATTTAAAAATTAACAAGTTTGAATGATAGGATATATTCAAAAATTTAAATTATATTGATTTATTTTAGATTTTAAAATTACATAAATAGCATCTAGATTTGAGATTTAGAAAATTATAAAAGTTTGGAATTGACCACCGAGGAATTCAGAAGATCGAGATGGGTGCAGGTGGGTCGGGGTTGCTCTTAGCCTCTTGCGATACACATGACAATTGACCTGAACGGGTGGTGGGGGATTGACACCGCTGTTTCTCTTAAACAAGCTTGCCATGTCAATCTTTGTTTCTTTTATGGAAGGAAAGAATAAAGAAGCGCCACAAAATAATAGAGACTTAAGAAGAAGAAAAAAAAAAACTATGGGAGCGTAGTAGTAGATGAATGAAACAAGCAAGAAATGACCCCGAAAGACCTGAAAACATTTGTAAAGCATTGGTCTCCTGCGAAAGGTACTTGCGTCGGTCTGCTGGTTCTTTACTGGGATTTGTCTGTTCTTTCGTTTAGAGTAACTTGTAGTGCTTGTCTACTTTTGGCATGATTGCACTAGCGTGTAGATGAACCTGTAATTCAGCCACACCGCAATGTCAGACGAACGGTTTTGTCCCAACATACGAGGAAATATTGGTTTTCATATCTGGGTTAAGATTAAACTTTAAATATTGGTCTTCATTAATTGGCATTTTTATTTTATTTTCATTCACAGTGGCAACTCCCTCTCTCCCCACTCCCAGAAGAACCGAGGCGTCTTTTTCCCCTGATGATATGGTTTACAATTAACATCATGATTTTTGACATATATCATTTGAATTATTTGGTCCAACCACTTCTTTAGCCAGAAATTCTTGGATGAGGCATGGCGCCAAGTGTGTATAAGAAAACAAAAGTGACAATCCACAATCCATTTAATTTACTCTACAAGTAGCCTTCCTTTCCTTTCATTGGGGGACTAGAAATTAATGCACATTGCACAATCGAGAATTTGTCTTTCTGTTTAAAGCTCTCAATGGAAGTTATTGCAAGGGAAGCAACCACACGAGTTGTGGCCAGAAAAATGCAGGTTATGCCGGTTCATAATCTTCCGTGCTTGTTCACCGGCTTTCTGGGTTTGCTCCAGGTGTTGCTGCTGAGCTGCTGCTCTCATTTCTTCAGCTTTTCTATGAACAACAGCCATTCTCTTCATCAACTTCTCTTCCAAGTTTGATCTCATCCTTTGTATTTTCACCTGAACAACCATTTCAGAATATCTGTTAGATGACCAACACAGAAAAGTTATACTGACTCCAGTAGTAAAATCCAGGCAATCAAGGAGAGACTAGGCAATACAATAGACCTTTTTATATATTTATTTATTTTTATTTTTTATGGCAATACAATAGACATGTTAAGTCAAAGCACATCACAAGCTATATTCCAAACATTTTTTTTACAAGAATACTTTGTGCTGTCTAATCTGTAACACAAGATTATCGGTTAGGTAGCAGCATACTTTGTGCTTCATTCTGGAATTTCATGCACTCCTACCTTACAATCTGAAAGCAGAATATATGTGGGAAAAAGTAAAGCAGCTAATCATGACACCTCTATTTTATTATATCCAGTATTATATTATACAACCACACCAAAAAACCAACCTCTGTACACAAGACACTCCAAGTCAAGTAAATATTCCACTTCCCAAAGATTTTCTAAATGCTAGAACTTCACATGGGCTTCCAAGTTAAAAATATGTGCATGATGACTTTCAGTTCTTTCTTTAGGAGTGAAGCAAGCAGATATATTTTTCAATGAGATATGAAGCTGTGTTCAATTGTAGTGGGTGGCTCGAGGAGACCAAGCCAGCAATAAGCCTGACAAAGCCTTCGAAGTTCCAACCACAATTCTTAAAATAGTCCGGCTTTGACTGAAATGCAAGGATGAATTTATACTATAAGGTCACATTTGGCGTCCATGGACCATCCCATTGGTGGGAAAGTAGGGTGTAGGAAATCTCAGAGCCAAAGAGGTGGATTGAAGTCTACTTCTACGTTTCATGTTTATCTGGATTAAATTTTCAGTGCCACAATAATATTACCGTTCAAATAAAGAAGGAAAAATCTGATTGTAAGTAATTCTGCGTACTAATACGGGCACCCATCCATGATTGGTCAGTAAGTCAAGATTTAATTAAAAATGTGTGGATTTGAATTTTGGACATGAAAGCAGCCAGAAAGCCATTCCCGCTGGAAGAAAACAACAACAAAAAAAAAAAAATTCAAATAGTGGCCTGAGAAAATACCTCCAGCTTTCTTGATTGAGCTTCTGCTTTTGCACTTTGGAGGTTCACCCAAGCTTGAATTTTTGCTTCTTCTCTTTGATACCTGTAATCCAAAATCAAAATTGGTAATCAGCACCATCCATTGTACATAAAAGGAAATTCTTCACAAAAATAATCACCTGAAGCAGCACTTGGTCTTTTCCTCTTCTTCCCATGCAGCAGCTCTCGAGTCTGAAACACTTTTCCTGCACCCGTTTTCCGTATCGAAATGTCTGAGGCTCTTTGATACTTCATCTTCCTCCTCCTCCCTTGAACTCCAATTTGAGGTGACTGAATCATATTGCGTCCCAAGTTGTAGCTTGGCTAAATGGCATTCTTGCAGCTGGGCAATGTCAATGGTGCTGCTGCTGCTGCTGGAGTTCCCCAAGGCCAATGGTCCTGACCTATTTGCAGGTGTGTTATGGCGGGCGGGTGATGTGCTCTTGAATGGTGTGTGGCACCTAGAAGTCGTAGAACTGCCAAGCGGAGTCATCTCCGTCCCAGCATCTCGGTGTTGCACCTCATGAACTACGCCTGTACAGGCGTCTTTCATGCTTCCACCCGCTAGGTTTTTGAATAAGAACCCTTCTTTAGTGGGCTCCGAGTATCTGAAATTTGGCAGAATGGGCTCTTTGTCGTCCGTGAACTTGTCTGCATTAACAAATTTCAAATGGCTGTTGTTCATAACAAAACTAAATGCTTATTAAAATGTGCAGAAGCGGGAAATTCGACTACTTTATTCTAGTTATATTGGAAAACAAGTTCATGCAGGTTGAAGAGCTATCTCATACATTGTTTGATAAACATTTGTGCAGCTTGGAACCCATATAGGTGTCATACTCGAACAAAGAACACAATCAAACAGTTAAGCAAAAGTCCAGAATCAGATTAAGCTTTTGGAGGATAAAAGTTGTTCTTAAAAGAAAACTGATAGTAGTAGCTCAAAGGGATAAATTGACAAGTAAAGCGAAATGGTAAAAGTTCCATATTAAAGTTGAATCGGAGATCCTTACCTTTTAGGAGAACATCTGTTGATGCTGAGACCTCATGGAGACCTCTGACAGAGTAATAATGCTGGTCCAACGAAGCAGAACCTTGAAAGTTTGAAACTACTTTTGATACCTTTTCATCGGCGACCCTTGATTTCTCCGCAAAGACCCCCACTTGTTGCTTAAAGCTATCAGCCTGTTTGATGATCTTCCAGGACTCTGATGGCTTTGTGGTGTGAGCAGGAGAGTCATGGCAAGAGCTGCTCATCAGCCATTTCTCTGCGTCATCCCACTTTGAAGGAAAGCTTTTTCTTGAATGATTACCGACACTAAAGCTGAAAACCGGTCTACCAGGAGTTGGAGGAGCCTCTATTCTTCTCCGAGTGACCGAGTTCACTCCCTCTCTGTGAGCTGAAACCTCAAGAAACCCTCCACCTTCCGTAATGTTGTTTGCCAGTGGAAATGACTTGACAAAATCAGAGGTCTCCTTGAGATTAAGCTGGCAAAGTGGGTCAGGGAAGTTGTCAACAAATGGGTTATCCTTGCTTTTCCCGAATAAGCTTGCGTTTGCCTCTAATGGAGATTCCTGAATCAAAACAACCAAAAAGAATACGAAACAACACGGTTACTGAAACCCAGAAACGAGATTATAAGCAATAAGAGAAGAATGCAAAATTTGGGATCTTTACCCCATTTGAAGCAAATATAGATTGTGCTTGAAAGTATCTGGGGCTTGTGAGATTCATGGCCATGGGTCTGAGTTTTTAGAGGGGTGACTGATGTGGGAGTCTCTTATATGTCGCGCAAAATGCAAATAGTTTGCCTTTCTGCACCGTTTTGATAAAGATCCCTGTGGTGAGAAAAGTGTCTGAGAAGGCAGGTGAACAGTATTTTGAACAAGGAAAAAAGCATTGACTAATGACTATTGGGAACCACGGTCTAAAATACTGTTACGTGAATCACATGCGTTCAGGCAGGCTGAGCCTGCTTTTCCTTCAAAATGAAACAAAAGTGACAGGGGCCTGGATAATCCAACTCTCAATGAAGTAGACCAGGAAGGGGACGAAAGAGTACTCCTTTAAAAGAAGATGGGGGAACTTTGGGACCTTGGGTCTTGGGTTTGGGAGGTGGAAAAAGCACTTGTGAATCTTGTTCAATTTGTTTATTTGTTTGATAAAAATAAATAAATAAATAACTTGTTCAATTTTTTTTGTATTCATTTTGGGAAACTTCTTAGGGGTTTTGCTTCCCTATAATTCCTTCCTTCAGTATGTATATGACAGGTCAGAGGCTCTCATTGTGTTACAATCCAGGCAGGCACAACCTTTGCCTGCCTTATTCTTCCATGCCTGCTGCTATTACTTAAAACTGGATTTGGATTCACATTTTATTTCAACTTATTTTTATTTTATTATTATATTTTTTTAATTTTTATATAAAATATAAAATTTTTATATTCATTTTTCAAATCTCAATACATATTTTTTAAATTTCAATTCAATTTTTTTAAATTTTAAAATAATAATAATATTAAAATATAAATTAAATTCATCTCATCTCTAAATTTAAATAGAGCCTCAAACTTTTCTAGTTTTCAATGCACTCCACTGTGCTACCCAAAGAATATGAATAAATTAGTGCTTTGGAGTGGGGATTTGGAATCAATTGGGTCGATTGCAAGTTGTAAAGCATTTTTTCAAAAATACATTCCTAGGACATGTTTAGTATATGCAGAGAACAAGGGGCTAAAAAACCCATCTTTTGAACATGTTTTAACAGTTTGGTACTGCAGAATGTATTTTCTACAATTGTTTAAGGGGAAACAATAACATCGAAAATTAACTCTACTCTTTTTTAATTTTCTTTCTACTAATTATGTAATAGATCATATAGGAGGATAATTCTATTTATCATCTATACACCACATACCAAACTTATTTTATTTTATATATTTTTTAAATTTTTTCTCTGATAAATATGTGGTGTATGGATGATAAATAAACTAACTCAATTAATTTAATAAGAATAAAATAAAAATAAAAATATAATATAATATTAAAATATATTAAAATATGTCATTCATCAATCATAAGAAGATCTCAGTTCAATACCATAGAATATAAGATACACGTCAACACTATCGTATTCTTTCTGGAAAGCCTGTCCATCCGAATTTGGGAGGAAGTCTAACGACATGGGCCCAGAAACATGGAACAGCCCAAGAAGTTAGCTAGGCTACGACCTATGGATCACACAGCACATGATCATGATGCAGATAATTCTCCCCTCAATGGTTCTAACTTCTAATGACGATAGCTGGGATGTCAAACCATTAAAATATTTTCCCTTTTTATTTTTCGGTGTATAATCATGCAGGCATGTACTATGTAGACATTTCAGATAACAGTTTTTTAAGAATAAGAAAAGTCCATCTTATATATATATATATAGCACATAGGTTTAATGCAATGATCACAGAGTTTTATAATGCATCTGAAGTTCTGAACTCTGCACACCTAAAGTGGGAAAGTGATCCTAGTTGGAGAGAATGGGGTTTGGAAGCTTTTGTTGGCAGGACGACGTGCAAAGCATTTCCCATGCCTAAGGACGTGGTGTTACTGTTTTTTACTGTTTTTACTGTTTTTGAGAAAAGAGTAAAAAAAATTAAATTAAAAAATATTATAACTTTAATTTATTATTATAATATTAAAAATTTTAATATTACTTTTATTATGAGATTTGAAAAAATTGAATATTTTTTATTCAAAAATTTTTAAAAAAAAATTGTAATGATTATAATAATAAACTTGAAAGTAATTTTTTTTAATGATATTTAAAAAAGAAATAAAATAAATGTGATAAGATGGAAACACTTTCCAACATCTCCATGCTGTTGGATTTGAAAATGAGTTGAATTCGTCTCAACTCGATATATTTTTATTTATTTATTTTATCTCAAATTTATTATTATATTTTTTTTAATTTTCATATAAAATATAAATCTTAATATAACTTTTTTAAATTTTAAAATAATAATAATAATATTTTATTCAATTTTTAAAACTCATCTCAAATCCAATTTCAAACAGAAAATAACCTTGCTTCACTTCCATCTAGTTAAAATGAGTAAATACTGAGCTAAAACTTAAAACAAATCGCATACCGCGCCTTGTGTTTATGCATATGAAAACAGGTTACGGTTAAAACCATCGGTTACCATCATTGAACATGATCATAGTAGTCCTAGTCATTCGGAAAGAATAAATTATTTCATGATATCATTCAAAACTTACTTATAATTATTAAGATAGAGATAGAAATATAAAATAAGTCGTATAAGATTTATATTATAACAAATGAAAAAAAAAAAAATTCTCGGTATAGTTTTGAAATCAAAATAGCAAATAAATATTATAATATCCACTTTATACCTCCATCTTTTATACAATAATTTCTAATCACTATGCCTGCAAGAATGGGCAAATTTAGAGAGAGAGAGAGAGAGAGAGAGAGAGAGTTGTTTTTTATATCGATAGGATAGCTTAATGATGCAGATTATGACTTGAAAAGATATAAAAAAAAAAAAAAAAAGGTAAAAAATCTGGCATCATGTGGAGGACCCCTTTGTGCTTGTTTGTGCACACAAGAAACTAAATCAGCTGAATGGTGTACTCTAGACTCGGATGACAAACACTGGCCATTAAATAATTCCTGTTCAAACACTTTCTGCCTAACATTTGGCTACCACTAAGTAAGATACTGTTTCCAATTTTGTCTGACATATCTACAATTCTGTGTGACAAATCATATGCTTATCCATAAGTGCCAATAATTTCAATGGCCAGTATTCTAAAACGTTGTTTCTGGGAGAATGAACACCTAATATCAGTGACACTCTTCCGTCCCACATAGACTGATTCTGGAATTAAATATTCTTAGCTTAAATCATATGCTAACATATATAAAATAAAGTATTAATTTTACGCCCCAATAATTTTCACAGAGAAAAGTGACATGAAATATCACACCATTTTTAGTGGATGCTTTTGATAAGTTTAGGACAGATTCTGTGTCAAGAGTTTCAAGAATTCCGTCTTTTTGAAAGAAGTTCTATCTTCTTAGTGAGCTGGAAGATAACAAGTTCTGCAAACAGGGGGGAATTTTGGAATTAGCCCCGATTTCCTATCCCCAAGTATAGTACTTTTTATTCTATTTAAGTGGTGGCAATGAGTTTGATTGATGGACAATTTGAAAATAGGCACATATTATTGCTGTTGAATTAGTCTAGACTCAAAAGAATATTGTGTAAGTTACTCTACTTGAAAGGGAAAGGTGGTGTGATATTTCATAAAACATCAGAG
This sequence comes from Platycarya strobilacea, assembly GCA_036898215.1. Lineage (NCBI taxonomy): Eukaryota > Viridiplantae > Streptophyta > Magnoliopsida > Fagales > Juglandaceae > Platycarya > Platycarya strobilacea. The sequence goes on from CM072545.1 coordinate 48,780,384, forward strand.
CAGTTAAATGGACGTATGAAATGAACATGGAAAAGCTATGTTTTTCATCCACAAAATGACCACATAGATCTTTTTCATCCACTAAGATATTTATTAATTTTTAATTATACTAAGTTAAGATCTTATCATTGAGATGAACTAGAGATTTACCACTTGGTAACCTTAACAACTAGATCTTAAGCGAGGGTGTAAAAATGGTAAAATATAATTAGTTTAGGCTTCAAATTGAAAGTTTTTGATAACTTGAAGGGTAAATTGAGAAAGTCATAATTTGTAGGTACAAAGTGTAATTATCATGCTAATTTAAATTTATCAGAACGTTTCCAAAGAGCCTCTGCTTCTGCTGCTGGTAACCGGTAGACATATCAATGTTTCTTTTTTGTTGTGAGAAATAGGTCTAGACTAGGCTTTAAACAGCAAAAGAATAAGACACTATAACCTTTTTGTATAAGCTTGTGAAATTCTGAATAGATCCACCAACAATATGACTTGAGACTCACCGGCAACAACAGGTAGAAGATAAGCAAAATGGGTCCCATATACATATATTTAACCAAAAAATGTTACGTGATTAGACATAACCTACTAATAATTGTATTTTTTATCTGCTTCAGCTAATAGAGCCTTAGTAACCAAAAATAAAAATAAAAAAGTAGACAGCTTTCAACACTCATGATGACATGACCAAAACCATTATTCTATTACCAATATAACCACAGCCTCAAGAACAATAATCTTCTTCTTCTTCTTTTCTTCTTTCTTCTTGCACCAGAAGATCAATGGCTGTAGCATGTTCTTCTTCCCCCCACATCCCAATTCTGAAATCTGGTCTAGTCATCAATCCTATCAGCAAATCTCTGGTGGTTAAATACAGCAAAGCTCCACTCAGGAAAGCACCTAGATTCCAGATCAAATGTTCCATCAGAAACAAGGTTAATTTCCTTTGATTTTCTTTTTTGGTTTTTATCTTTCTTGATTCTAGTCATTAAGAAAAAAAAAATTATATCAACAAACCTTTTTTTTTTTCAACAGAACATGAATTAGTTGGATCAACTTCAGTCACATGCCTTTTCAATTTCAAGGGGAAAAAAAGAAAACAAAAAAGCAAAGATTGCTCAAACATTTTTCTGAAACTATGAATGGTTTGTTGCAGGTTTTTGAGGATAGGTCTAATGGTATAATCTGCTATAGGGATGAAAGTGGGGAAATTATTTGTGAAGGTTATGATGATGGCCCTCGCTTCCAACAACATAGTCCAAGAACAGCTTGTCATCCAAGGTAGATAGCCCTAACACAAGTAGCATAATACCATGTTCCAAATTGTTGAAAACCTGTCTAATTATTGGTTTTGATGGGGTCAGAGATGTCGAGATCTTTGACCTTCTTCTTCAGCAGAGTAGGCTTCAGATGGTTAAAGGCAGCGGATTGAACTATGCTGACGAAAGTGTTGCTGTAACAAAGGACTTCAATTGTAATGGCTTTAACTCGTTCTACTGATCTATACTCAAAAAAACTCTTGTTAATAATATAAATGTCTCACCAACTCCGTGCTTTAATCATAGAATGTGAACAGAAGACATGAATGCACTTGTTTTATATTTGAAGCACAATCTTTGAACGTGAGTTGCAGAAAATGCCTTCTCTCTCTGGTTTTCTTTTTTCTTTACTAAGTTACTAACAGAGAAACGACGACTGTTCCCTAAGCCATAAACAGTTTATGCTTGTTGATTGCTCTGATGAACAAAACGAGCTCGCAATATGAATGAAATCACTACATCTCAACCTTTTTAGCAAAAACCCAACTTTTTTAATAACTTTTTTAGCCTCCCAACGATGCATCTCACTCTTTAAATGTTTTTCTGTTCCGGTTAATGGAAAAAAAAAAGAAAGGTATTTCCTCTCAAATGACCGTCCAATTTGCAGCCGGTGTTCTAAAACTAACAATTTTAGCAATCTTGACTCCTTGAACCATCAATTTATTTTCCCCACTCCCCAAACTTGACTTAGATTTTCTACAGTTGTTAGCTACATATGAGGAGCAACTAGCAAACTTCAAAATCACTTGGACGATGGCTACTCCAATAGGGGCGATTTTATGGGTTCTAGCTAAATAATGTCAATGAACAATTGTACAAGTTCTAGCTGAATCTTGGCTGGTTATGGCCGGATATTCGGATCTGGATCCCGTTCTAACACCCCAAACGATAACGTTAAGGGAGCTAGAATTCTCGCAGCGTGAACACATCCAGTAACGTTTTTGCCAAGAACTTTTGAGTGTCTTCTGTTTACGTTGTTGCACCTCTTAGTTAGGGTCCTCGTTGAGACTTCAACTTGGTGTTGTAGTTAGAAAGAAAGAGATTGTAAATTGACAGCAAAACTTTAAGAATGAGATGTGTATACACATTGAAATTGCTAGATACATTTTAAGTATTTTTGTACAAAGATTTCATGGAGAGGTTATCCAATATTATACCCTCTCAGAAATCTACTCGGCTTCAACAGCCTTGTTCTGCATCTTCTAACAAATAATTATGAATTGCTCTTGTTAAGAGGAAGAAAGAAACAAAAAATATGGAAAAGGAAATACATGAGAGGGGAAAAAAGACAACGTGGGAGAAATATTTCCAAATTGGATGCTTATGAAGAAGCACCAAGACTCGCAGTATCATTCAACTACGGTCCCAGCTTGTGTGTTCTGTTCACACAAGTCAGACTGGGATTTACTTAGAATGATTGATGGCGGGGACCACTGATCTGGGACCATCAAAAAATAGGTAGTCATCGCTTTCCTGAACCTTTTCTTGTATTGCTTTGGGGAGATTACAGTTGGAGATGAGTTTTTTGGCCCACCGAGGATGCCCGAAGCTTTCACCCATGTTTCGAGATGCTTGTCCCATGTATACTGCCTCATGAAGTCAATGATCCCAAGAACTAACTCATGCCTCTCTTCATCCACCCCAACCAGTAAAGAGTAATCCATTACATCAATTGACTGCAACAACACAGGTGTAATGGAAGATTAACACAAATAAATCCATTACATCAATTGACTGCAACAACACAGGTGTAATGGAAGATTAACACAAATAAGAACATCTAATGGAAGGCTGGGTAAACCTATAGAGCACTTTTTTTCTATCCTAAGAACAAACAAGTCTTCTTTGTACATGTAGTTTAGATACTTACTGCAAGAAATGAAGTATCGTTCCAAACCGCTCTCTCCAACAACCGCTTTGCTTTGTTTCCCACAAAAATAGGACAAGTGGGCATTGCTTCAATCAGGTTCTGATCCAGCAGAACTTTGTTGCTCCCACTAGAATCAGGATTATACCGTGATCGAGACGATCCTTTAAGATCATAAAGCCGTGTCAAGTTCCTTCCATACAATAGATTCTCCATGACCAGAACATCCATCTTTGATTCTTTCCCTCCCTTAAAATGTTTAGATGTTACCTTTTGACATACAACAAACAAAGAGTAAGTCCCCAAGATCTATTGTATCTAAAGCTAAAATCATAAGCAACGTCTCTTGTATTAAGTGCAATGAAAAAAAAAATCTTTATATAACCTCAATTGGCATCATTAACAACAATGAAGCTACGTTTACTCAGCCTAATTGAATATATAAGCAACAAGATTCTACTTGAATTAATTAACCAGTTATAAAATGCGATAGTGAGAAAGAGAAGTAAAAACACACACTTTGCAGGCATTTCAAAACATCATCAGCTACTTATTCAAACTTTATTAGAGTTAATCGCAAGATTAGCAGACAATATATTGTGACCAACCACCAAGAAAGAGTGACGTTACGGTTTTCCTGAAAAGTAAAAAAGAAAAAAGAAGGAAAGAAGTGGACACCCACCTGCTAGGCCACGACTCAACCTGTTTAGGCACTTTTTAAAGTATTTCTTCGGAATATTACACTGTCGTCAATGTATATATATTTGAGCATGTACATATACACATAACCTTAATATATTTTAGAAGAAAAGTGAATAATATTTAAATACTAGCTCAATCCTGTTTAGGTGTCTGCTAGAATTTTAATGGCCTATGTGTGTGCATATCTGATGAAAATACCCATTACCATGAAGGGAAATTGGGAATGATAGGCTTCATAACAGAAGTCTCAAATAGTAGGATTTCAAGAACTCCTAAAATGGTCCTTCCATTGTTATGAAGGTGGCTCTTAACATTCTTTGCTGGCCCCTTTCAGGCCAATGCATAAGCATTACATGGCTAACAAGACAAGAATGAGAACATTAAATTTCAAATAATAACCAAACATGTCCCCCAACAAATTCTTCTGTTGAGGTTGCCATGACATTAACCTTACTCATCCAGTAAATTTCTGCATCTATATGCTGAAGAAGCCAATGCCTGGCTAACATGACAATCAGAGTCAGTATAACCAGTTTTTTAATTTAGTACTCCACTTGGCAAGTTGCCAAATTTTTTTTTTTTTTTTTATATAAATAGCAAGTGGATAGATTTGGAATGAGATTGATGATTTAGCAGGACCAGAATTTTCAGCACTCATATAAGTACCTGATAGACACCCAGAATCTTTGCCAGGCATGTTGGACTTCCTGAGTTAATTGATTCAGATAGGTAGTTGAAATATCCGGGAGCAAATTTTATAAACGATTCCAACTCTGTCTTAGTAACTTGTTTAATGATAAATCTATCATCCATGGTTTTCGCAAAGAAGACATTGCTCTTGCCACCTGTGGCCCCCCACTTTTTACAACGACTAAGAGACCTTATGAAATCAAGCTCAGAAGGACAACAAATCTTCCGTAAGGCCTCAAAACGCTTTGCATAGTAACAAGTGACTGAATATTTCACCTTACCAAGTGGGCTATCATCTCCAAAAACAACTCTGACATGCAATGATTTTGTATATGAGAGTGGGTCTAGAACCAGAGAGCTACGAGATCCAGACATGGATAAAAAAATATCATCTGAGGACCCAAGACTTCTATTATAATCAGAGGCTATTTCATCAGCAGAATGAAATGATTGGGAATTCACTGAATCGGATAGTGACAAGGCAGGCACAAAATCTGCACCATCTTTTGGCCTTTCAATCTCATCAGTCAGTTGAAATTGATATTCTGGCGATACTAGAGCATATGATATAATACTTGTTGGCTCATCGTCATATACTGGAATGACGGTATCATTAATACCCACAGAAAGAAGCAGCCTAGCCCCACCCTGGAGTTCCAACTGCCTAAACGATGAAATGTAGATTGAATTGTACTCGCTCAGCATATCAAACTTTTGAGCACCAGTTAAAAAATTCTTGTTGAATGATCGATGGAAGTTTAAGAAAGGCATTCGTGACCAGCTAACAGAGTCCTCTATGCTATCAGGGTTTTTTAGGGAACCTGCTGGAGAAAGAACAAGGGCAACCTTGGTTCCATTTTGCTCTTCTGCTTGGTTCTCCAATTGAAATCCCTCCACCAGGGCAGGTGTAGTTGAAGCTTCTGCCATGGCCATATCAGGGAATGTACATGTACTATCCTTGGGTATTCCAATTCCTGTGTGATTTTCACCAGTCCAAGCAGCATCAAGGGTATCTGAGAGATTTGCCATGATAGGGAACTCCCCATCAGAGAGGGCCCTACGAAAGTTTACTTCTGATGTTAAAACTTCAGATCGATCCTGAGCCATGTCTTTTTCTTGATGAACTACATCAGACTTGTTAATGTCCCTACCATTTCCTCCCCTCTGCTCAGGGCTTTTTTTAAGCTCTGCGTCCAAAGGAAGAGAGTCATAACTATGAAAGCATTTCTCAGGTTTGTTGGCCACATTCACTTGTGTGAGCTTATCATTACCAACGAGGAGTTTCTCCAAATGTTCTGGATTTGAACTGCCCAAGCCATTCTGAAAGCTTTTCATATCTAAATTGTCATTCTGAAAGCTTTTCATATCTAAATTGTCTGCATAAATCAGGCGATGGTCCCATATATAAGATAGAAAAAGTAACTGCCTCCGCACTCGATTGATTTCAAGAATGTCAATAGTTGGATTTCCCTTTCTCATTTCCTTGTTCAAAATTTTTTGGACCGATTCCTAGACAACATCAACATAAAAGTTAGAACCCAGATATCTTTTTCCAAGGAATGTGTTATCAGCAAAAAGCAGCAAAAGAACATTTCTAATGAAATAATAGACATTGTTAAGATCTCTTAAATTTCATGATAAAAATTACTGGTATTTTTGCCAAAACTTTCAAATTTCCCTTCATTACCAGGATCTACTGATCTAAACTCAAAAAAGGAACCAACAAAAAGGGCACTTTTTTCAATCAAAGATGTTTGCATATCACATGTTACAAAAATAGATAAACCACAAGGAAGATTTATATAAAGATGGTCAGAATCATTAAAATTCCATTCGAAGTGCACAAAATCAGAGGTCTATGATTTTCTTCATTATGGACTCTTCTGATAATCAATAGAAGATAATTTTGAGTTAACCATTTCCAGAGTGTCAATGATTCAACTGCATAAATGTCCATTGATTCACAAAGTCTACATATATGCTTGGAATACAGCTTATAATACAATGAAACTAGTGTAATTAGGTAGGAAAACTTGAAATTAATAAAGAAGAACCTCGCCTCAAATTCCGCTTTCTCCTTCTGTAACATTGCTTCCAGTTCTGCAACTCGGCACCTTGATTCAGGGGTTTTCATGCCACTATTAAGAGGACCAGAACCAGATCTCTTTTCTGCTATTTGGCTAAGAGCATTGAGTACTTCAGAAAATAGAAATTCTGCCCGATCAACCATCTGTCACAAAACAGAACCAAATCACCATAAGCAATTATATAATATTAATGTGATCTTCAAAGATCCGGACTTGTTATCATTTTCACCTCATCTGTTTCCTTTTGTATCCAGTTCTGATTTTCACAGTTGAAGTCCAGCTTGGGCGGTGGAAGGTAGACAGAATAAACATCAATTGATGCATATCGAAAGCAAGCAACCATTTTGCCAAACCTGCACGTGTAAGAAAGTGAGAGAGAGAGAGATTGAATAGCACATCTGAACTTATCATATGTTATTTATTTCCTTTCCACCCATCAGCTGAGTTGGCAGTCTACCCCTTGAATGGGCATAATACTGTGATCAAACCCATCACTTTTCTGAAGATTCACCGAATACAAACGACCGTCCAAATATAGGGCATAAAAGAGGGTGGCTGACATCATTCAATTCATTAAAATATAGTTTGATTCAACCCGACTGGATCTTTGTTCTCTAGATTTGGTGTGAAAAAATTTTATTGATCACAGACCCACCATAAACATCAAACACTGTCAACTGTACTCATCCATAAGACAGATAACCACTTACCATGTTATGACTATACACAAACACACGTGCAATATATATATTTGTGGAAAGGAGGTACAACAAAATTACCCATAGAAACGAAGACAATCTCTATGCAAAGAATGGCCACAACTTGCCACCCTGCTCGCAGCTGCATGGTTTGAGAAACTGAGCTCCAAAAATTTCCCAAAAGATAAACCCCAGGCAGCATCAGACATCAATACTCTCCGAGTTGCAGGAGGAAATCCATTGGTCCTTGGACACCGCAGGCATCTGTGCCACATCCAGATCTTTCCTTCCCTTTCACCTGGTAAAAGAATTTCGGGTAGCTTCTTAACAGATATGGTCAGCGTACCCTGCCTATGAGTATAGCAGTGAACATGGGCTTCTGATGGCATTCCGCAAGAACAACATTGATAACTCTGACAAACATTTAAGCTATCTCAGTTTTAAAAAGTATTGCAAGGTTTTGTACAAGGAGATATATATATATATTTATAGATATACAAATCCCAGAAAGAGAGTACACACCTGATCGAATAAATGATCTCGTAAAAACCTACCAAGAGGTTTGTCAAAGCTGCCATAATATTTGATTCGGAAGAGATGGGACCTCTCACAAACAGTCCCCTTCCATATGCAACGGGACGATAAAGACACCAAAATGCTCTGGTGATCAGAAGGTGATGGAGGAAACTCTTCTTTCACAGGCACTGGATCTTCTTTCAAAGCTCCCCGCACTTCTGGATATTCTTTAATATCTTCTTGCAGGGATGGCATCTCTGATCTGTCCAGCCGATCTGCAGCCATTGCACTGTGACAATTGTGGGAGTTGTTCATTATAGCATACTGTCCCAAAGTCCCTACAGGCCCAAAGCCATTAGCACTGAGATGATTATGAAAGACAGCTGGGGTGCTGTTGGCTGCAGCAGTTTCTGCCACCAGGGGTTCTTTAAGACCCATTTTAATTTTCTCCTCAAAACTACAATAGGGAGAAAGTCCATAAAGGTAAGAATCTGGGAAAACATTTCCTGAAGAAGAACAGGAGGAAAAAGCTGTCGAATTTATCAGATCCGTAGTGGGTTCGAAGGATTCAGAGAGCAGATGTGAAGTAGGGACACTGTTGGATCTACGTGGCTCGACACTATGATGGGTTTCCTGAGATTTGTCACCCACAGAAAGGCTGAAACCAGGTACTGTTGAGATGGATCTCTCAATGCTTGAGGATTTATCTGGAAGTGCAACAGTTATTGGAGAATTCAAAGGGAGCTCTGGCAGAGAGGCTCCTTCATCAGCAAGAAAAGAAGTCTCCAAAGCCAAGTGATATGCTGCAAAAACTCCATACTGAACCACATGCTTCACTTTCTTCAATTCATCCCCATTAGCACCTCTCAGCAAAATCTGAAACAGGGGCAAAGTAGCAGGTCTATCGCATCAGTTTGCATGTACTCAACAACATGTACAAAATTTTCCATCAAAAGTGTGATATGCAACTTGCATGAAAATATGCAGTTGGGGCCATCGCCCCATGAATGCAAATGATTATGCCTTTAATAATCCAGGTTAAACTGTGTCTGTCCATATTAAGTTTGAGGACTTACAGTACATCCTAGTGGCTTTGGGCACCCTTCAAAATACATCAGTGTCTTCAGCAATTTTTTGCCATCCTGTCCAGCAGATCCATGATCTTCTAGAAACTTCTCCACATGAAATGTGTCACAGTAGCCCAGTTTCTGTGATGAAAGATGATCAATTGAAGGCACTATTTGAGCACCTGTGCAGCGGGCTATACGCTCCAAAAGTGGCCTCTTGATGTTGAGAACAAGCGATATGTCCTTTGCAAGGAGATACTCCTGTGCATGTCGAGAAACTGATTTCTCCACCAATAGGACATCAGGGTGGTGGACATCTATCTTTGCCACTGCCATCTTTAGATGGTCCATTTCCTACAGGAAACAAAAAAAGAAAATATCATGCACTAGAAACCAGTAACTGACAAACTAATGCAGAACAGGGTAAACAATAAAAACCTGCTGCAACAGAGTATCAAAACTTGACAAGAGGTTAGAGACCCGCTGGTACTCAAGAGCCCCCTCAAGGATCAACAGGCGAGGTTTCTCTATTTTTGATGTCATTCGCCGGTGAGCCACATTTTTCTTAAAAACAACTCCTTTGACCACCATACTGAACCAAAAGTATTTAATTAGAAAGAACTTTAGAGACTGCAACAAAAATGATATATGAAAGTTTCAAATTGCAATGGTAAAGCTAAAACAAATATTAATGTAGGGACTGGATATGTGACTTCAGTAACAAAAATCCAAGGTGTGATTAGTGTCACTAATACAAAAACTATTTTAGATTTGATAAAGCTGTACATGAATTTTATTCTTGTTATGTTTCCTCCATGATTAGAAAGACATTTGTTGTCATATGTTCATTGATGTAATCTTAATGGTAAAACCATGCAATTGCTTCTCTCGTGATGTATTTTCCTTCATTGTCAGGGTGCAGCCTAGTGGTCAAAGGGATGACCTGGGATGAGCTATAGACACAGACCTTCTAAGTATGTATGATATCCCATTATAATTTCCACTTGATTGCCCGATGCAGGGTCTTGGTGGGTATATTCTCACATTCAAGGTTATCCCCAGGGGTGGGTCTGAAAGACACTGCCTTTATAAGGTTCCACATCATAAAATATAGAAATAAATAAAATAAAATAAAATAACCTTTATTATGCCACTAGTATTGTGCTTTACTCTAGCTTCTCTCGCTACTTATTAGTTACCTTACTACATTCCAAATCCATAAACCCTTACCCTACAGCGATTGTTAGGCAGATGCATCCCACTCAGACAAGACACTTCACCATCATGAGGACAGACCATTTCAGTTATGATGGACGAAATGAGAAATCAAAGTTTTCGAGTTTCAGTGCAAGAATATGAAAATAGAAGCATATTCTTTTAAGGTGATAGAAATTATTGGATCTTTTACCTCTCACGGCGGTGCCCAGAAGCTACGCATTTGACTTTTACATATCCACCTGGATCCATCCCTCCACCCTTGCTCATATCTGGCTTTAAAAGTGTAGCGGCCTCCCAGGACAGAGATGTTATAATCTCCAACCAACTCTCTTTGTCATCTTCATTGCCTATGGGAAGGTTCTCAACCTGTAACAGTTGAGCTACCAAAGCCCTAAAATGCCCATCAACCACATTCTTCATAGCCATCTTGTGCTCCTCACTCGACCTATCCCTATTGCGAGACTCGCCACTTCCAAAACTGCCTGAGGTGCGTAGATAGCCCCAGTCTCCTGCAGTATGCCCATAATCATCATCATCGTCAAACAGACCTGCTTCCTTGTCATCTTCTTCATCTTCTGGATCAGGGGGGAGCCATAGAAGGCCATTGTTCTCAAAATCAACAGGTTCTGTTTCGACAACCCGGGCAGCACATATAGAGGAAGGTGCTTCACACTCATCACCGGTATCATGCTCATCTTTTTTCCCTAGTGGTGGAGCTCCTTCCAAACACTGTGTGTCAAAACTATGATGTAATTGGGATCTGCTTAAACTTTTGGCATCGTTGTTTTCTCCATCAGGATAGAACTTATGTGATCCATCATCATTGCTCAGATCATCAAAGTCAACTTGACCATAGTAATCATTGACTTGAGGAAAGTGCCTTGTTTCAGAATCTGAACGATATACATTATACTCATCATCATCATCATCACTCCTGATGCCACAGAAAAACCAAGCAGTGTAACGGGTTATAAGATGATAATAAAATACTACTCCTTTAATGCAGTAATGATAGTGCATTAACATTATGAGATGATATTGAAAATGATGACAAAGTGATCAACCACCATCCTCTAACCTGTACAAGTTCTGTTACATGTTAAAGCTCGCACACCATCTCACTGGTTGATGGAATACAGGCTATCAGTTTAATACTAAAACATAATAATAATAATAACCATGTCCTACAAGACTTGTGCAAATAATAATACATATCCTCGCAAATATTATGCTCAACGTCATTTCATAAATGGAAAAAAAAAAAAAAAAGATGGCATAAAATAAAAATTTGCAATATGTTTGAATCCAAGAGAGAAGATATATCGGGAGAGAAGACTTTTTTTTTTTTAAGAAAAAACATCTGTAATAAATGAGCAGGTTAAAAAAGCCCTCTAGCACAATAAATTTCCAAGTGTGAATCCAAGAGAAGGAAATAACAGCAGAGACGATCAAACCTGTGCATAGAAAATTCATAATGGTTTGGATTTCCCATATCTAAAAGAAGGTCATTGCTCCTTCCCGACACTGATTCGCCTTGCCTCTTCATGCTTGTTTCCATCAAAGATGATTGCTGTGGGCTGAGACCTGAACTGTGTTGAACTTGTTGATAAGGATCAACTGTGTACCGCATTGAGCTAAGTCCAATGGTACTACTGTTAGCAGTGACACTAGATTTAGTGCTGGCCAAACTTGTTGCTGATGGTGAAGTACTAAGATCCAGGTTGGAGATCTGGATCCCATTATCAAGAGTAGTTGTGCCCTGCTCCCATTGCTTGAAACAATAATTACATACCCGAATCTTCTCCCACTCTTCCCGGGCAGTCGTTGGGTCACCAGATGGTGCAGGAACTGAATTTGAGGTGCACCTAGCACAGAAAACTCTGCCACAAAGACGACAATGGTGTCTACGATTGAATATCGTGAACTGAGAATCACACTCGTAGCATACCCTACAGCTATGATCAGGCATCCAAAAATCCCTCGACACATTAGCTGGCTCGGATCGCCAAGGGATCCAGGATTTCAAGATGCCAGCTAGCTCAGAGAACGTCTTGTCGGGTGCATCCATCGACAAATGGTCCTATTGCCTTGTTCATTATGATATGCTCATTTGCCACTCTTAACAAACCATATAGTGGTATCAAAGACAGGCAAAGAAAAATATATATAAATCCTACAAATTTAACCAACCTGAAGAACAAAAAATCCAACATGTAACTGGGCAGTACAAAAAGCATCGAAGACCAAAATTCAATTGATGAACATTCATCAGCAATCTCTGACAGCATTACGGCAGCCCTTGATTCTCCATCTCATATTCTTAATGAAACAGAATGCTTCCTCCTTCCATCTATCCACCACCACATTCTAATCATCTAAACCTGAACCCCTACTTCTTGCACAATTAAGCTTCTGATGATAATAAAAGATCTCGTTAATTCTGAACCACAACGCAAATGAAATTCAAGCACGCTTCTTTGGGTGAACCAGCTCAAACCCATCTGTATTCTATCACTCCCACGCGGTACCCATCAATTCCTCAAAAAGATGTACAATGCAATTCTGATCCAAACTGAGGCTTTCAAGAGTTCCACTAACAATTGGATGAAACACTCAGTTTAGCTAAAACATGTGCGGCTTATCTTGACCCTTTTCCCCTTTAGGATCTCCGACAAGCGAGCCCCATGTCCGAATTAAACTCAGTGATCCAAACAACAAGTATTTCTAGAGCTTATGATAATACAATGTAATGAAATTTGCCACTGAAAGAACAATAATCTGAAACAGGGATATGCAAATTCCGGTCATAATTTAGTGTTTTACCTGTAAAACCAATCAAATTACGTCGAAATCAGACCATCTCCGGGTGAAGACGAAAAGTGGCACTTTCGAACCACGTGTACAGAAAACCGTGACACACCGAAAGTTCACAGACAAAAAAAGTAGTTGGAAAACCTGAGAAAAACCCATGCGCTTCAAAATCCAAAGGCTTCAATTATCGATCCTTCTGGTCATTCACAGAGAGCCCCTCGACATTTTACTCCTCAAAAGCAAAAAGAATTCCAATGCATGATGTATCTCGTGTGAGTCTCTAAAGTTTTCTGTGTATGCGTCGAAGAAAACAGACGATCAGATGAGGTTTATATAAATTCTATTTCTCTTTCTACCATGGAAACGAGCCTTCATTTTTTTTTTTCTTTTCTTTTTCTAACTAAAGAATGAATTTGTTTAGCACTCCCGACTTAGGGTTTTAATCGTTTTTCGCCTTTTTAGTTTTTTCCCCCCCTTTAACTGTTCATTTTCCCGTGGCCCGAGAAAGAGACACTGCTAACGTGTATGCATGTTGTATATCCGACGGCAATAAAATAGAAATAAAGAAATGAAAACCTAATCCCCAAAAAAATAAAAAATAAAAATCAGATATTAAAAACTTATTAAATTATAATTTATTTTATGTCAATTTATAAATTTAATTTTATGAAATTTCTATAAAAAAAAACTAAACCTTTGTCCCTAAATTTGAAGCTTAAATATTTTAGTGTAACAGGGGCATGCATTCACAGCCACCCACCGCAAAACACAGCTCAATTTGAGTCATTTGACGGTTTGACCACAGTTTTTGTACTCTTAATTATTATTATTATTATTAATTAATTAATTAATTAATTTAATGAGGCTATTGTTCCAGAATCAAAACCGCGTAGGCAGCTTGCCGAAACAACGATGCCGCAGCCCAACAGATCTGCCAGTTTTTAAGGGTACGAAAACTCACAATTTACGCCAAATTTGTTTTCATGAGCTCTCGTTATTTGAGTTTTGTGATGCTTATTGTTAGGTATTTTTTATATTATTATTTTTAAATTTTTAAAAGAATTATAATATTATTAAATAATTTTCTTTTATTATTAAATTAAAAACAAAAAGAAAAAGAACAGTGCACACCAAAAAAAACTCAAATAACGGTTATTTTAACTTTTTTTTCTTTTATAAATAAGATAAGATAAAATTTTAAATTTAAATAAAATATTATTATAAAATATTTTTTTAATATTAGTTTTATTTTAAAATTAAAAAAATTAAAAAAATAATAATAATGAGATGAGATAAAATAAAGTAAGAATTAATATTTGTAAAAGTAAACAAAATAGTAATTCAAATATATGTATGTATTTTTTAAATTTTATTTTATAACTATATATGAAATGATAGTAGATTGTAGATTAGTCTCAAGATTTAAGATATTTTTTTTTTAAATGGCACTGTAGATTAATTGATTTTAAAATAAAGTTTTATAAAATAGTTGCCACCAGCATTGCACTTGGGAGGGGAGACTGGTGTCCACCTCAACCCAAGTGTGAAGGCTTTTGGTACAGGACATAATTTGTGATATTGGTAGGGGCCACACGTTGGCAGCTGTCTCATAACAATCTTACACTTAATTTGTCACCTTATCCATCCAATATAATAGTGGGATTTGTTTAAGCAAAATGATTTAACTTGCCCTTAAATTTAGAGGCATAGATAACACAAATCCTAATCTGGAGGTGCGTGTTTGTTTGGGATTAGACCATCATAGTGATCAATCATCATTATCTTTTTTTTTTTTTTTTTAATTCAGTATATTGCTTTTCAATTATCTCATTTCAAATCGATGTTTTCTTAGATAGATGCCGTATTTCCTTTTTTTTTTTTTTAAATGCCCACTTTATAAGAAACAGACAATGAAAATCGTATCCACCTTGGTTTAAAAAATGGAAAATTCTATTTATACAACTAATTAAGTGCTCACATATCATAATTTATTTAATTAAAAGACAAATTTTAAATTTTAAATTGTACAAATTAAAAAAAAATTATATTTTCAAATTGGTGTATAGAACACACTTAATAAATTGCTTACATCGCATAATTTGATTTTGAAAGATAAATTTTAAAATTAGAATCTTACAAATCAAATCTTATTACACCCAGTACATAAGTTTAAGAATAGAATAAATTCTATAAATCAAAGCTTTATCATTTAAATAATGTGAACGTTGAGCTTTATACATCAATTTGAAAATATAATAACTTACAAAAATTGGAAAAAAAAAACCGTATTCAAAATATATAGAATAAAAATAGCATAAATTCCAGATAATTTTAATGTAACAGGGGAAAAACGTATATATAGCCCATTGCAATAGTTAATGCTTATACTCAAGAAAGAAGAAATTAAATTACCAACAAAAAACCGGCCGGACATTAGTTAATTAAATGCTTGCGCAATGATGTTTTAAATATTCAGTTCTCTGTTTTTTTTTATTCCAATTGAAACATGTGAAGTTCATCAATCATGGTGAATGGAATCATCTCATGTAAGATTTACACGACGGATCGGGTTCTTGAGTTCCTTCTGTTGGGAGAATAATATACATATATATATATATATAATATAATTGGTGGGGTATGAATAATGGAACTAGCTGTGCAATGATCCTGTCCTATATTTGCTTAAGTTTGCATTCACGAGTAGTAGTAGTACCGTTATGTTGCCTGCTCGAACAAGCTATTCAGCAGGGCCTTAATTGGGTTTTCAAAACTTTCCTTGGATTCAGACAGTTGATGGAGAGACCAACTTTTTGGATTCCTTCAGCTTGAGCATCTAAATTTGCATCTTTGGATGGAACCCTGTTGAGTCTTTTATTAGCATCATGTGTTGGCCGGTTTTGTTGGGAGAATATCAATGGGATAATTGGTGGGGGTGGGGGTGGGGGTGGGGGCAGGGCACTACTATTTGCCTTGCTTGCTACCCTCTTTTCTTGCAAAATATTTAATTATGATCAACAACTTAAACTCGGATTCATAAAGTTGCAAGACATGCCATTAACTTTCGAGTAACTCTACTCATTATTCCAATTTTTATTATTATTTTATAATTTAATGATGTTACATTAAATTATTAAAAATTATTCATTATATTTCATACTTGTGAATCTATCATTTAATGTTATATAATTAAATGATAAGAAGATGATAAAAAAAATATATAGTAAATAATTTTGTTCATAATTTTCAAGAGCTTCTTGATCAGCATTTATTTATTATTATTTTTTCGGGCTCACCCTCAAAAGGGAGCATGTTAAGAGCCATTCATTCATCATGGGAAACATTTCCCATGATAAGGATTACAATTAACTATATTACTAGTTCATTGGTAATTAAAATGCCAAACCTTGTGACATTAATTCATCAACGTCTCCTGATTGGAGATCATACATATATATATATATATATAGAAGAAAGCGTAGCAATTATCCACTGATCTGTGAGTATATGGCATGAGAAATTGTCTAATTAGTACACACAATTTTGCAAAGTTACAAAAGGTCCAAAGGATATATATATATATTACATATATATATTACACGCCAATAACTATTAAGTTGAATTAGACGTGAACAAAACCTAATTCTAGGGCCAATACAAGTACGTAAAGCGTCGAAAGGATCCACTTTTTGGAAAAAAAAAAAAAAAAAGCTACTTCATCTGCAGGGTTTCTTCTTTTGGCCTGCAGGGAAGAAGCTTTTCCCTCAGCTCCGCAACATCAATATCATCAAAATGACTTTCTGGAATCCAATTGCCACTCTTTGGATCTCTCATCCAAAACATCTCCTTCTTCTGCTGATCCACAGCCACCGCACTTCCAGATTCGGCTGGTTTCCTCATGATCGCTGTCACTACTGGCTGTACTCTTGCATTCTCCACTGCCACTGAATATGATCTCCGAGTACTGTAACACAAAATAAAGCAAAAACACGACGTCCATAAATAAATATGTCGTTATCATGATACGTATATATCAAGAATAAATTAGAATCCTAATTTAGACTTAGACTAAATATGATCTTATATATATATTATATATAGAAGATCATAATTATTTTTAAGGGAAAAACAAAGGATATTGCACTGACCTCATAAGGAGAAGGGTACTGATCTTGATGGGAAGCTTAGCCATGATCAAAAGAAAAACAAATGGAGATGCACGCAGATAACAGAGGGTGGAAGGAATTAATTGGGCGGAAGAGAAAAGAATAGAAGATATATAATTTGTACGTGGTGTAGATTCAGATCATCAAGAAGAAGGGACTCTTTTTATAGGCAAAGAGAATGCATGGGGATGGGTCTTCGTTGTAAAGTTGAAAATGGGAGAATCTTTGTGGTTTTATTAATGTAGTGGTACTCGAATTTGATATATTAACAACTAGGGAAACCGGTCAATTAATGGCAGTACTAGTAGAGATAAGTTAAAAGGATTTATTAATCCTTATGACCCTAGATCTCTCCTTGCTTTTAGCTGCCTCTAATATTCTTGCGTGGTCTCTCTGATCTCTCTCTTCCCGAGCCATTTCACTTGATTACATCAGTCATTAGATCAGCCCTGGAAAGTTGGAAACTTACCCCAATATTATAATTAGAAGAAGGTTTATCGACGAATTTAGGATTCTCTATAGTTTATAATATAATTTTGCCGGTCCCAATCATTATATTAGGTCTGATTTGTTTTCGAATATGAGATTAAGATGAAATGAAATGAGTTGAGATTAAAGTTAAGAATTAAATAATATATTTTTATAATATGATTTTTTTTAATATGATTTTTGTTTTAAAATTTGAAAAATCTGAATTATTTATATATATATATATATTATTTTATATTGAAATTTGATAAAATTGTAATAATTAGATAAGATCTTCAAATACAAACAAGACCTAAGAAAATGGTTCGAGTTCATCATCTCACTGCACAAGTACTTAGTTAATAATTATATATAGTTCTAACTTTTTTCAGGTTAATATATAAGTTGCAATGAAATTATTTTTTTTATTGCAATATTTGCAATGAAATTTTTTTTAAACAATTGCAATGAAATTATTGATAAAGCATTAATAATACTCTAAAATATATATGATTATATAGTAAACTATTAACTAGACGTAAGGCGAGATCCGAATTAGGATCATTAATTATATGGCATATATACCCTCTCTTTATATGGCATATATCCCTTATCAGTAATTTCATTGCAATTTAACCCGGAAAAAAGTACAATTATTTACTAAAGTAGTTGTAGATGATGAGTGAGACATGGAATTCGAACCATTTAATTAGAAATAAATTATAATCATGATTGGGGACTTAAGGACGATTGACCGGCAAATTAAATGACATTAGAAATTACGGAGATTCCTAACTATTTCATCGATAAATTCCTTCTTCTAATTATAATATTGGGGTAATTTAGTTTGCGGCCATTAATCATATGATCAGACAAATTAACATGACAATAGGGTGCTGATCTAATGACTGTGATGTAATAAGCTGGTGCTGCGCCAATAGCTCGGATAGATATATTATTTTATTTCTTGATCTTGTGAATTAATGATCTTTACATTGGGCATATATATATATATATATATGTTCACACCAGCTTTAAAATTTACCCAATCCCAAATATTTTTTCTTACCTAATTGTTCTTGTTATACTCTGTATATATAACTGTAGCTTTCACCTCTCCTTCTGGTCGTCACGATCGAGGAGAATGTTATGTCATTTGGTCTTAAGAATGCGTCCAATCATGTATTTCAAAATATTATGAATTACATTTTCAATTCATTCAGTTACTTTAATATTCTTGTTTATGTTGATAATCTCCTTATCTCTTAATAGAATCTTGGAAACACTTTTTTTCGTTTCTAGAAATATTCATCAAAAGAAATTATCTTTTTTTTTTCAAATATAAAAATCTTAAAAAGGAATGATTTGCTATCTCTATTAACAAAATTAAATTATTTCAAACAATGATTCATTTTCTTGGTTATGATATTTTTCAAGGACAAATTTGTCCTATAAATATAATTTAATGTTGACCAATAATCACTATAAGATAATTAGATTTTTGTAAATAATTATTTCAGACGAAAATACTATTTGTAACTTATTTTGATTAAAAATAATCATTTTGTTAGAAATAATTAATCGCAACTAAGTAATTTTCTTGTAGTAAATATGTAAAGAGTTATATATTGAAAAAATTATTTTGATCAATAAGCTTCTTTAATTTATTTCACCAAAACTAGGAACATAGAATGATATCATATATAATATAAATATATATATATTACATATATATATATATATATGTGTGTGTGTGCGTGCGCGCGCGCACGTGTGGTGTTCTTTTCTTTTCTCTTTTCAAGATTGTTTAATGAGAGATCTATAAAATAGAAACTTGTAAACAAGGCCGGCTTGACGATCAATATAGTTTTATCTTCCTAAATAAAATAAAAAAATAACTTTAAGAAGCCGCGTTATTTGTTTTCGTAAAGATCATGATTCAAAGCAAGCACTAGCTAGCCAAAAAACTCTTGAAGTTGCATATCGAGAATGTAATGTGGCCAACTTGATTGCCAAGAATATGGAAAGATCATGGATTGCGTAAATGCCGTCTAATCTTTTTGAAAAATAATGGAATTTATTATTAAAAAAATAATTTATTTTATTTGTGTCTCATATTTATTTATTTTTCTCCAAAAACAACTGTACAACATTTACGCACCCATAGCTACAAATATCATTACAATAGTTGAGATGACTCGTGAATTCAAGGACACAAAAATGATATCAATAGGTTTATGAAATGTCGTATTCTTATTAACTTTTAAATAAATCAAAACGAGTAATACAATGGATTTAAATAGATTGTATTAATACTTGAAGGTTTAAATATGTCAAAACGAGTTTGTATTGACCCATATAGCTAGTCAAATGTGACTTGACACGACCCACAAATATGAACTGAAGCCCCCTAAGAAAATAACTAATGAGCATCTCTGATATCTTGCTAGTCCTATGTAATTACAAAATATGCCGTCCTAAACTGTCTCATCACATCTCATTTCAATATCTAAACACTTTTTAAATACAAATATGTTGCAACAAAGAGACCTTCAAGGTATGCTTTGCCCAAGGTAATATATAGACTATGAGGATCTTAAAAGCATAATCCTAAGTTGAAACAAAATATCTTTGTTTTACTCCAATCCAGCAATATAATCACACATTGTTCCCTGCTTGGTTACCAAAAAATAAGCATAAGAAAATAGAAAACAAAGACAACTTTTCCCCATGATCAACTACTCAACAAATAATTAAATAAACTTATTTTCCATCTTTTCACCGCAACTGAACAGAGCATTAAAATAAGATGAATGAAGAAAAAATCTCAAAAATAAAACGCCACAATAAAAGAAAAACAAGCATATAAAAAAAGTGTGAAACAATTTAAAAGACTCTTACATCCATCATCCCCACTATAAACCTGAACAAAACCCACATTATGATTCAAACAAAACCATAAATTTTTTTTTTTTTTTTTTTTTTGCTTTCAGAAAACCATGAGTATAGAGAAAACAAATTTTCTAATAAAAGATAACCCACATTTAGAAGCTATCCGACCATTTTTTGAACCAATTTCTCGAAAAACTCATATGGATAGCTAAAACTTTAGGACGTTGAAGCTCGGAAATGAAGTGAAACATGTGGATGACAATGCAATTGGTGGGCGTACCAAGGAAACACCACAATGAAACAAAGCGACTCCTTTGGTAAACAAATAACGAAAGAAACATAATTTGAAAATAAAACCATCAATTCAACGAGATTGGTGAGCATCAAACGACTCAAAGCACGTCGATGATTCGAGAGTTTCTACAGAGGCAAGGAATGAAAAAGAGGATAAATCCTAAAAACCAACATCGTCTATTTCAATGAAAAAAATAGACAAACATAGAGAGAAGATTAATGGCGAAAAAGTGATGAGATTCAGATGTGAGCTTTTGCAGCATAAATAGGAGGCGGAAATGGAGATTGAAGAAGGAAAAGTAGGGATTTGAAATTCGTAAAAGAGAGGAAAAGGGATTTTGGGGGGGGGGGGGGGGGAACAAAATATTTCATGGTTTTTAAAATAGAGGGGAAGGGATGAGGGAGGAAAAATAGACTTTTTCGTGCCTTTGGCGCTCAAAAATACAATTGACGATTCTTGTCACCATTGCAGTAATTATTTCTTATTGTGTCCATTTACTTCGTCGCCAATGCCCATAAATCGCTACCAAAAAGGAATTCAAGGGACCTTCAACTCTCACGCAATCTAAAGTTAAAAGTATGCGGCAAATTTATTATAGTTGCAAATAATCACCTTTTGCAACGAATTTATATGCAACAATAGGAAAATTGCCGCGATAGGCCAAGTTTCTTGTAATGGGATTGGGCAAATAGCGACTTTCTGATGCACGTTTTAGTATGGTGTCAATTTTTCATTTCCAGCTGATCTCTAGCTTTGTAGTCACAAGTACTTATAATTGTCTTTGTAAACACAGGTAATTAGACTGGTCAAGTGCACGCACATTATATGCATGCAATTAGCCTGTGTGCATCAGGGTGTGAACCCTTATAATTTATTTTCTTTAGGGGTACCCTAGCTACAATATTAATGGTCCTTATATATATAATAAATACTTTTATTGTAGTCATTTATTTGGTTCTTATGAGGGGAGGCTCTCCTATTGAGGAATGGGCTTTGTGCCCACTCCAAGTTAGCAAGAACAAAAGGAAGACGAATCCGAGCCTATAAGAAATAATCGCTGAAAGGTATGGCAAAATACATAGGAGGCGAGAGGCCTAGGATGCGAGAGGCTTAGGGGGCAAGAGGCAAGAGGGCAGCAACTACGGATGAGCGAGAAGGAGATGACCAATGTGGAAAGTAAGAGGAGGCTTACGAGAAATCCGGCAAGAGATGACTAACACAGAAAACCAGGCTATAACACGGACAGTCAGAAAATGCGAAAACCTGCCACGACCACAACGCATTGAATTCAACGTCTAGCAAGGGTGTGATAAGGACCTCAGTCAAGTCCCGATCACCTAAGGGATCCTCATTATCTCGAGTTGCTCCTCAATGACCGAGATGAACTTTAATACTTGGTGGGGGATCACATGGGTGATAGTAAGGATAAAGTAAGATTAAGATTTAGTGGAGCAATAGGTTAAGTATTTGGAGATGAAGGGTTCAGCTAGAGGCAACAAGCGTGCACGGCAATAGCTTGGGTGGATTGGCCGTGTGATGGGTTTGCTAGGATTTTAGGGTGGCCGAATCTTGTTAGGTCAAGGGTAGGGTTTCGACCAATGGTAGCTTGGGTCTTTTGGCTAGGGTTTTGAGGTGAGTTGGTAATTTCTAAAATTTAGGGATGTTGGTTGTAAGGAGACTGATGATGGCCGGCTATGGAAATTGGCCAATAAGTTTGGCGGCTTGACTTTTGAGGGTTGGGATTTGAATTGTTCAATCAAGGGTTCATTGATAAATCAAATAAGGGATGACAAATCAAATCGTGTGATGTGGCAAGAGGAATTTCAGCAATGCCAAGGTGGCTTGACTGAATCTAGGTGATTATGGTAAGTGAATAAGGTTTTGAATTTAGAAAGTGTTTGAATTGGAGGGAATGGGATGACCGGTTGGGTGGGGACTTGAGTAGGGTGATTTTGGCTAATTATGATAAGGGAAATGTTTGATTTAAGTGAGTAAAATATGGAAAGATATGGTTGATGAGGTGGCCGGCTAGGGTTTGATGGTGTGGGGGCGGAATTGGCAAATTGGCATCTAGGGTTTGGTGTGTTGCCGTGGGAATGGTTTAGGGTTTGAGGGGGCTGTCGTTTTGTGTGTTTGGGACAATGGACAATATAGGAAACAATGAATAACAATCAAGAAAATGATTGACACTCGAAGGAGATCAAATCACGCCTATGGCCAATCATCAATAAGTGATTCAGCTAGCTCACTCCATCAACAATCCAACACTTTTTCAATCAAGCAACACTCACACTCACTCACACTTGATGAATTCAAAATTCACAAGGGTTGTGAATTTCGAAATCCTCAATGCACTCACACTCAAATTCTCAAATCCACAAGTAGTGTGGTTTCGATCTCTCTCACTCCACCTCACTCAAACAATGATCAATCAACCAATTGATCAACAAGAAACTCAAGAACACCAAAGAAACCAAAAACACAAACTTGAATAACCTCACAATATTATTAATAAATTGAAATAATAAAATAGATGTAGAATACACCGATTCACGAATTACATAGTATGTTCCTTTCCAAAGGGATCCACGAATTGCATCCTTTAAAACCTAATTGCCTAAGTACCGATGAATCCAACTACTAGGTAAGTGACCGGTCTAACCCTTTTGCAAGAGCAACTTAATTGTTCAAATGTCCAAATATGAGAAATGAAAATCTAAAAATCATATTTATATTGTCTTATAATTTGGAAACTCCCAATAAATCACTTATTAAAAAGAAATAATTATTAACATATCCAAAGGCAATTAAATAAATAAATAACATAAAATAAAAGGTGATAGGCTCCACATATATAGTGGGGTTGTGGCTTGCATGGCTCCATGGTGAGCTATTGTAATGCAAGATCCACGGTCAGACTTGTCTTCATGCTATCTGTTTGTATGGCAACTGGTGGTGCGCGTGGCATGGCGCTGTGCAGGGCTAACTTATGGTGGTCATGGCAGTGTGCCATGCATGGTCCTAGTGATGGGCACAGGGTCAAGTCATGCTACTCTGGTGTGGCCCAATCAGGTTGCTTGAGTGGTGGTCCAGCATGGCCCGAGCTGGGTTCCGGGGTGATGAGCATGCATGGCCCAAGCTGATGGTCTGGGCGCGGGCTGAGACTATGCGCTGGATGGCATGCATGGTGTGCATGCCACTGGCTTGCTCCACAATGCATGGTCTGGAGCCATGCACTGGATGGCATCCTTTGTAGGCATGCCACTAGCCTGCTCTGCAAGGCGCGAACTGGTGTCGCGCACTAGATGGCATGCCTATGAAGACACGCCACTAGTCTCGCTATGTGATGTTAGAGCACGCAGGGATGCGCGCACGATGGGGCGCATGCGCACACACAAGCGTGCGCGTAGGTGGATGCGTTGTGGGGCGCGCATGGCTGTGCGCACGGCTAGTAGCCTCACTGGGCTCCTGCTACGTGTCAAGACTTGAGCCAAGGCATGCGTGCAGGCTTGTCAAGAGACTGTCCTGGCCTTCTAGGGGCTATATCAAGACCTGATCCAGGATGATCCTCCTAAGGATGCTGACAGGGTGCCTGAAGTCCTTAGCACGCCAATTCTAGGCAAGCACTCCCTCGCCACATTAAATGCAGATCAGGAGCTCAGACATGCCCCTGCAGTAGAGGGATGGGCTACTACATCATGGAAGAAGGGACATCACACCATGACAAAATCCGAAGGGCTGGAAGATTTACTTAAAGTCGGCAAAATAAACAATGAACTGACAGGACAACATGACAACATGACAACTGTCATGGACACTCAGACGGCTCGATCAAGGGTGACCAAGCCCTATAAATAGTGATGAATCCCATTATACAAAGGGTATGTGATCAGTCTTCCTTACTCTTACCTCCCTATTACTTTCTTATACACAAACTAACTTAAGTATCGGAGATATTTCAGGGCGTCGTAGCCCCTACTCATCTACCCTCTACAGAAGCAAGGATTGTTTGGGTCTCGCCTCGAAACTCAGGCCGCGAAACATGACAATAACAATTCTTTTTTATGTTGGAGCCTAGCCTAGGCTTAAAAGGTTAGTTGATGCTTGCACTAGTATTACTCAATCAAGAAAGCAGAATTACCAACAAATTTATATGCATCCGTGTGATTTTGCATGATCATGTTTTAAATATTGATCAATTCATCCTTTAATTTTGTATCAAGTTTTCAATCATATTTAGAATGCCAAACGTAACCTTAAGTCTTTTACCGACGCTTGTTTTAGTGGCTACTAATGGGAAAAAATGCCACAGATGAGCAATAGCACTAAAATTGGAACGCCAGTCAAATGTCGCTACAGTCCACAAGCTAAAATTCCTTAGCTTCTACTAGGTTGGAACGTTGTGCTTGTTTTATTTTTTGTTGCGAAACCAAAACGCCGCAAATAGACTTAAAGACGCCGAAAATGCCAACTCCATTTGAGCTAATATAACGTCAGACTTTTAAAATAAAGGTGATGGACCATTGACATAACAACTCAGGCCTCACGTCGATACAAGTCACTCCCCACAATATAATTAGTCGCACTAGAGATAAGCCCACCACTTTAAACTTTCATCTACGTTTTTGAAATTTTGCCGCCTATATTCTTCACAAAATTTTGCTCAATGTTAATTGCCACTTCTCACATACTCAAAGTATATATATTTTTTATTTTTATTTTTTGGGATTTCATTGTATTTGGGTGTATTCCCTTACTCGGTATTGTATTGTAGTATTAATTAAAAATCGAGGAAAATTAATAGTTACTTCATTTCATTAACGATTTTATTAAAAATGTTAGGTAAAATAAAAATAGGGCTCTTAATTAAAAATGTTGTGACATTCTATTATTTCCTCATTTAAAATTAGCAAATAAGAAAGATATGTACCATTAATTCCAATAATATCAGTTTACTAACTATACAATATGTACTAATTTAAAGTTATATTATGTTGCACCATTAACAAATTGAGATTCTGAAAATAATACGCACATACCCAGCCAGCAATATTAAACATAGATCACATGCACTTGTTCAACTTTTACACATCAAGAGAATAAGCATCTATTTGCTACCACAACATCCCATTACATAAACATTGAGTGATAACTAAATTACTACATTATATTACCAAGTATAGGAAGGAATCCATTTATCACAAACATCCATAACACCTTAAGTATTCTTACACAAACAACATATATGCTAAGTCATATTAGGATATTTTCATGTACTACTAATTTAACAGAGGGGTCATTAATATTCATGCTACAATATTTCATACATGCTTCTACTGCAGGGGTAGATGAGATCTCCAACATCACTTCAAACAAGAGTTGAACTAACTTACAACAATCTATTCATGTGTATACACAATATTCCCTTTGATATTTCTGCCACCTATATAGAAAACAGAGTTCATAAAAAATATGCTACATTTTCAATACATACTATGCTCAGCATTTGTTTAAGGCATCAATATACATATGCAAGAGTGGTCTGTTATTGATAAAATATAACAACAAATATTTCGACATATTTCTACATTGACTACCCTTTAGATTTCCTGCCAACCCCAGAAAATGTAACAATAAATATTTTTACATTAGTGGGCTATATTTTCACCACATGACAATAATTAATCTAATATTTGGGCCACTTACTAATGTTTAGGTAATTAACAACACTTATTCAATTAAAGACATGGTAAAATAGTACCTTATTGGCCCCAAAGGTAGATACTTTGCTCTCCGGATGTAACAAAACATGGAAATGAGATCCAACAACTTCTCATGGGTTTTATACAATTTCTTAAGTTTTTCATCTGTCCATTCCTTTTTTGTGTTGTCATAATTCCGTGTTTTCCTTTTTTTTTACCAAGGAATTTGGATGAGTTAAAAAAAGAAAGATACTTTTTAGCTAATCAGCAAAACAAAATCGTTACAGTACAATTACAAAACTTCATTTCTTACTTTATCAAATCAAACTCGAAATTTATACATTTCATCAACAACTTTTATCATAGGACTTATTAAAAGAAAAAGAAAAGCAGCAATAAGCAGTATCTTCTATTTCAAAAAATGGAGAGCTATAACAAATATGATACTAATCTAGAACATAGAAAGCTAATGCAATTAAGGCTGTTAACATTCCAATTAAAGTTTATTAGATACCAGTTCAGAATAGTGCAATTCATGTTTAATTAAAGATACAAATTGAAGCATATTGACATCTTTGATTGAATTTATACCTTTGGAGAAAATGAAAGGCAACACCTATGGGAAAACTAGTTAATTAAAGCCTTATTACATTCTTTGTGCACAGTCATCTATAGAGCATAGCAACTTAAGGCATGGCAGATTAATGCTCTAAAATCATCTTTATGCACCAACCATGTTTAGAATACTCAATTGTGGTCCCAAGATATGTGAAGTAAGAAAGCCACCACTGGGTGGAGTTGCAGATTCCCAAGCATATTCAGACGCATCATAATTTGCATTTTTTCCAAGAAACCATACCTGCAAGCATACTTGTTTCCAAGCATATAAGGATCAACGTTGCAAGAACCATAGACCTATGATGATAGGATTGAAAAGAGTTGAAGAAGTTTATTTGTCAAATAGGAAGCTGAATACGTGTGTATAATAACATATAAAAATATCAACAAAGCCTTAGTTAATTAACAATAACTCACAACAAATATAAACATTAATTAATACATGTAAGACATGCATAATACTCTCAATCAGTAAGCTTTCTAAGATAGCCAAGGCATTTCTCTGATTCTTTAACCAAAGCTGCATTACCCATAATCTCAAAATATCAAGTTTTACAAATTAACAAATTAGAATCTTTACAGCATGCCCAAACTCAATTGACAAAAACAAACAAAAAGAATAGAATTTAGAATCTTTACAACATGCCCAAACTCAAATAAATCTAGGGCTTATTCTTTTACTATTTGTTTGTTCTTGGTTAAAAGAACATTGTCAAAAATATAAGAAAATAGTTCAAGCAAGGGAATATAGATGGCAAACTAAGATTGCAACAATTAAAACTTCTTGCCTGGGAGGTAGACATTTTATTACCAAAATGGCTTAATAAAAGTAGCGGTAGCATATAATTTGAAGTATAAATAAAATATAAAAGAAAAAGAATTGTTATTGACAAGCTTACCTATTGTATTATCAAAAGCCTGCTGATGTTCACCGAAACCCTTCTTATATTGCCAAGCAATCCTCAAAACCTCCTGCAATTTGTGCAAACACACAAATTTAGATTTTTGGGTCACCTAAATAAGAAACACATAAATAAACAAATGAATTAAATGGAAGAAGCAGAGCACTCTTACGTATAATTCTTGTATACTTGGCTTCGCCTATTTACTTGATTTAATAAAATCTTATTCTATCTAAAAACATAAATAAACCAGAAAATAGAAACAAGAGGAACCTAAAATAGAAAATGAAAATGATTTTATATTCTCTTGTAAATTAATTCAAGGAAAACATGTTACAAACAGAGGAATCTAACTAGGAAAAAAAATAAGAGAACATGTTACGGTTTTGGGAAAATTAAAAAGTAAATAGAATAGACACTTCGAGGGGCCGTGAATCGGGAAGATAGCATATAAACTAGATCTCCCTCGGGAGTCACAGATATATCCCATATTTCACGTATCTTGCCTCAAGAAGACAATATGAGAACATATGAGGCCACTTACCCTAAGGGTTAGGGTTTCGTAATCTAATAGTGGGTAAAGAAATACTTCATTGCAGTGGAGAAATAGCTATCCCTCCTTGCAGTGAAGAAAGATGAAGAACATAAAGACCAAAATTACTTCTTTTATGATAGCCCTATATTTGTTTGCTGAGAAATGTAGTAAGGAAAAAGAGATAAATGTCACTTAATGAATTTGTTTTTGGAGAAATAGAAAGAGAAAAGGGAAAAAACGAAAGAGTGAGGAAGAGAGATCATCGCAATAGGACTCCAAACGATGGCATCGTGGATGATCGAAGGAGAGATTTGCTGCTGACTTGAAGAAGAGAAAGGGAGAAATTAGATATAAGGGTGAAATTGTCGCACCCGCCCTCGGGGGGTGGGGGGGGGTTTGTTTAATCGCGATAGCTTTTAATTATATAGCTTTTAATTACTTGTAGCGGCATACGTTTAAATTGTGCCGCAATAAACTCATGTTAGTGTCAAAAAATGTGCCGAAATAAAAATATATTATATTGCGGCACTATTATCATCGTAATAACTTTTAAAAGTGCCGCAATATATCTCCAACATAACTTAAGCATGAAAATGGCTGTCTTTGCGCGATTAGTGAGCGACGAAATTCAAAGTGCCCTAATAAGCTGCCTTTTGCGGCACTTTTAGTTGTGACACATCCAAAACGCCAAAACAACCCTTACTTCTCGTAGAAAATTAGATCAATCTCACGTATAATATAATATTTCTTGGCGTGCAATATTTCCTTTTGTACTTTGTAAACCGTCTTTTATACTGTTATACATAGAGAGTTTATTATCATGCCATGCATGCATGTACCTGTAGAGTGGATAAATATTACGTACTTTTGTTCACGAATCTAAATCGAGTTAAGTCGAGATTATACAAGTTTAATTTATTTAAGATTTAAACAAATATTCATGATCGCGAACAATTCATTTATTAAATTAATCAAGTTTGAATCAAATTTGTACGAGTCGAGTTTAAATTATTCACGAACAAATACGTTCATTTACAATTTTAATATCTTGTGAAATAGTTATTAGTCAAAAAAATTTAAATTAATAAAAAAATTTATAATTTAATTATTTTATATCTTAATAATTCGTTACTTTTTCAACTTTCTGAAAATAAAAGTTAAATACATCTGTCAATCTAGCTAATTTTGATCCATGATCACTGAGTACTATCTCTAGGCTCTTACTTTTCCCGAGCTATTTCACTTGGTTACATCACAGGCGTTAGATGATCAGCACGCTTATGCATAAACGGCAAGATCTGAATGAGTTATATTTGGCATTTATAAAAGTTCGTGCCCACTTTTATAAATTTACCCGATTCCAATTTTTTTTCTTTTTTAATTGTTCTAGTTATAGTAATATATACGATATATTATATTGATTGTGATTTTCTTTTTAAAGGCGTTTGAGTTGAAGGACAATCTATAAAGTGGAAAACTGCTAAAAAGGTGAGAATGTTTCGTATAGAGATTGAGTCGTGTTGGGTTGAGTTGAGTTGAGTTGAATAAAATATTATTAAAATATTAGTCTTTAATATTATAAATATTTTAAGATTTGAAAAAATTAAATTATTTTTTATATTTTATATAAAAATTTTAAAAAGTATATAAGAATTTAAGAAAATTATAACGATGAGATAAAATGAATTAAGAATGATTTAATATCCAAATCGAATACTACTATGCCGCCTATTATATTAATGGACAATAGAGTAGTATCGTTCAAATATATCGTTAGTGTATTTTTAATTTTTATATTATTTTAAAATATTTTAAATATATATATTAATATATTAATAATTACTTTCTTAATTATTAAATAAAAATAAAAATATATAAAATGTCAAAATGAGTAAATAATTACTTTCTCAATTATTGAATAAAAATAAAAATATATGAAATGTCAAAATGAATAAATATAACAGACTGTTATAAAACTAAAAAGAAAACTACTACTATTGCAAGAGAAAAGAAACTCTTAAGAACTGAAATTTTCTTTCTCTCTCTATATTTTCTTATGAATTTCATTACAACTGAAGCCCATATTTATAGGCGTTGAAATTACTATGCAAGTTACTATGCAAGTCACTATGCAGAATTTAATATAATAGTGGTGGGGTCATTCACATAATTTTAGTGGTGGGACAGGGGGCGGCTGCCGTTTCGTTCGTTCATTTACAATTCATAACACTCCCCCTTGAATGACCACCCATAAAAAATCTGCCTCATTAAAACTTTGCCAAGGAAAAACCCAGTGGGAAGAAAAACCAATGGCGAAGGAAAAAGAGTACAGTCTCTTTATGTATCCACAAGTGCTTTAAGATTGCCTCATTAAAACCTTACAAAGGAAAACCCAATGGGATAAAACCTTAACGAAGGAAAAAGAGTACAATCAGCACAAGTCTTAAGGACTTTTACTCCCCCTGGAAAGTGCATGACAATAGTTTTTGAGTTTTCACATTTTAATATTCTGCACAATTTTCTTGAATGTCGCAGTTGGTGATGTCTTTGTGAATAAATATGCCAGATTATCACTTGATCGTATATTTGATATATCCTCATTTGATTTGAATGATACAAGCAGCATTATCTTCGTATAAAATTGTTGAGCTATCAAAATACCACACTTTTCTTAGATATGTTGAGTCATTGATCTCAGCCAAATATACTCTCGACTTGTTTCATGAATTGCAATAATCTCTGAGTGATTTGAAGATGAAAAATAATATATGGTTGACAAACTTAATAGAAATCTGATACCTGCAGTAATACTTAAACTCCCCCTGATAATATGCGTTAGTGTTTCAAGTAATAAGCAAATATGATTTCAGTATATATAACAAGTTAAGAATTCAAACACGATCTCCAACTAAATAATGCATTAGAGAGAGTATGATAATATTTTCATTTAAAATTTTCTCCCCCTCATTCGGCGTTATTAGGAAGAACTTGTTTATATACGACGGAAATAATATTGGAAACCATCTATGTATGATAAAAGCTGTAAAAGCTTTGAGATTTAATATTATCGGTTCGGCGGAAAATCAAATCCGCTTGACATTGTGGACAAACGAGATCTTGAAGAGATTTGAAGGCTTCGGGTTGTTGTTTAAATATAACCAATTTTACCATTGGTTTACTCCAGCAAAAAGATTTCGCATTCCTCATAAATTCAGTTGTTGTTCATCCAGAACGATATTATGTCTGATAGAAATTCTAATGTCCCAGATTTAAACCACGAACATTTTATACCTCAACCACTTATATTTTCTCCTGAGGCTGTAAACACCATGATAGGAGCAGAGATATATCTATCTAGTAAATCTGATCCTGAAATTGTTGCAGCATCAAGAACCATCAGTGCTCAATATGCTGCCTCTCTTACAATCATGTCTCAGAGGCTATTGGCGAGAATGAGTGAGGTTGATCATCTTAAAAATCAAATATTTGAGTTGCATCAAACGCTTGCAACTAAAGATGGAAAAAATAAAGATTTAAAACAAGAAAACAATGAGCTGAAGAAACTTGTAGACTGGTATTCTCGTGACCTGAAAACACGAGTAGAAGAGCTGGAACGAGAAAGAGCTCAGATACAAAGTCAACAACAGCAGCAACGGCAGAGGTTCAGCGTTTACAAGAAAATAGGGATAGCTGTAATTAATCTCGCTGACTTTTGAAATTTTGCATCCAGCATATCTTGTAAAGTGAGATTTGAAGAGATGATAGTTTGTCTTATTCTTATTTCCATTTCTATAAGAACCGTCATTAGCTTCATTTAGTACGCATCAAATCTTCTTCTCATATCTATAATTTATCTGTATTTGTATTCTTATTCTACAAATTTCCAATGGCTCATCAATTTCCTTTTACTATTTCTCATAATCAACATTTGAGGTATCTTTCACCTCAATTACAAGTTGATCCTGCATCTTCCGCAGGTGCAATGTTGCAGCAAGCAAATGATCTGGCTAACAAGTCAAATCGTGAAGCTGTTTATGAGCTGGTGACTCTCGGCACCCGATACTCCTCCTCTATTGTTGGATTTTCCAACCGATTACAATTTAAAAATCGTAAGATTGAGGAGCTTAACGAGAAAGTTTATGTACTTCAACGACTCGTTCAAGAGTCTGACAGAAAAATTACAGACTTAAAGCAAGAAAATAAAGATTTAAAATCCTTACTTGCCTCTTCATTTCGATTGCCTAATCCTTTAGATAAGGATGGTATGTTGTTTTATGAAAAGCAAATGCATTTGAGAGATGAGGCTAGAAGTCTCAAATTCTTGTAACTCATCTATGAATTGAATAATAAGATCTTTCCTTTTCAAATGCATTTCTTGAATTTATAGCAACCCTTGTAATCTTTTCAAGAGTTCTAACAAGGTAAATCATCAAACTAAACTGCAATAATGGCAAATCCGAATTTTGATAAAACACATGGACATATAGGATTATTCTTAAATCCTTCTTTCAATAGATACTTGTTGATTCAATTACACTACATGCGTCCGGATTGCTTTAACCCATATAAAATTTTTTGAAATTTTATAAAGTACATACTGCTAAATGTACTTGGATTAGATACTTCAAGTATCGTAATAATCTAATAATGCTTATAAATATGCAGTGACCACATTCATTAACTGCATATCTAATCCTCTTGTAATAACCAAATCAATTAAAAATATGAATGTGATTGCATTCATACCAAGGAGATATGTTTTCTCATAATTGCTCGGGTTTCTACTAGAAACCTTGTGCGACAAATTATACCGCATAATTTCATTTCGCATTACGCTTTCATATAAATACTCACTTATATCTAACAAATATTACACCCTTTGGTGTTTGGACAATAGGTCCAAATGCATCTCGCTTCACTAGCGAGTTTAATTCAGTTTTAATAACTGCTTTCCATTTTGACCAATCATTTCTACGTCGACATTCTTCGACGATTTTTGGCTCACTTTCTTCATTACTTCTGGTAATGTCAAGTGTTATCATATATGTTGTCGACAACATTTTTATTTCTATCCATAAATTTTCCAGTACTCATGAAATGTATTGAGATCTCATTGTTCTTCTCCAGGGGAAAACATTTCATGAAACACCTCTACAGGAGGTTCCTCTTCAGGAGATTTATACTCTTCAGGAGATTTATACTCTTCAGGAGTTTTCTCTTCAGGAGTTATACTCTTCAGGAGTTTTCTCTTCAGGATTTATACTCTTCAGGAGTTACCTCTTCAGGAGGTTTCCTCTTCAGGAGGATTATATTTTATACAGAAAATATGATATCTTCATGAGCACCGATTTTTATTTTTCTTGTGCACCAATAGGTCTTCAACGCTTCAGGTGTATCTTAGACTCATTTATTGCTGTTTTAACAACTCGTCTTTCAGGGATTTCAATTCTTGCTTAAGCATTAACAGCAGTAATATATGATTTTACAACACCTTTAGTGTCAGTAAATACATCATGTAATTGATTCGTAACACTTTGCAGATAGATAATCCTCTGAACTTCTGGTTCACATTTATTTGTAAGAGGATCAAATTTAAACAGGGTTTTATTATCCCAAATAATTTCTTGTCGTGCTTCAAGCACCGATATTTCATTATTTCAAAACATGATGAAATATTAATAAGCTTATATATAAAAATTTAGTATAAGTAAATCAAGTGCTTGGCCGTACAACAGGTACGTGACTACTGTTTAGTCATATTACATCTATGACAAACATCTTCATCTTTTTATGAAGAATTATTCTGAGAGCCTTTACCCTTCTCTGAGTTTGATCACTTCTGGTGATACGATATATTTTTATCATCTTTAGTGTTGTCGCTTTTGGGACCAACACTTCTATAATTTTTCTACCACGTCTACGCCCTTAGTTCCCATTCACTTCTGGGAATTATGTAAATTCGATATCATTAATAGGACGTAACTGGTGTAACAAAAACTCATTATTTAGCTCAATCACTGGAAGACAAAACAAAAGTTCAGAATATTTGTTGAATTTTCACTCTCGATATTGCTACTGCAGGAGCACATTCGAGGTGTGAAAAATAATGTCTTCTTTTATATATCATCATCAGTGACATTTTCACTGTATAATTTTAATATTGAGCTGATTTTAAAGAGTGCAGGATAT
This sequence comes from Platycarya strobilacea, assembly GCA_036898215.1. Lineage (NCBI taxonomy): Eukaryota > Viridiplantae > Streptophyta > Magnoliopsida > Fagales > Juglandaceae > Platycarya > Platycarya strobilacea. The sequence goes on from CM072545.1 coordinate 48,815,120, forward strand.
TCAATACTACTCTTAAAATCTTGCAACTTCAAGTGCAATAAATCATAATGATCTTTTGAGAGGATTACATCTTCTGGTGCTTATATCACTCTCTTAATTTATTTCACATAGTAAGATGATTTTTCATCATGAGATACACAGCACGGTCCTTCAGGAACACATAGTTTCCTTCTATAATTGTATCTTTCAAGTTCATCATCATATCCAAATAGATCTCATCAAGGATCTTGAATAAATAATATTTTTCAGAAATGTTAATAGTAATAAATCTCAATATTTGACATTATATTACAAAAATAAATCTGTGAATTTAAGAAATATATTCACATTATCATGAGAATAAAGATAAAATTTTATCAAGTAATATTTAGCAATATTACTTTTAATATTTATCTCAAGGACTGTAAATAATATATTGAAAAACTTACTTGAAGTAGAAGACCACTAGCTTTAATATCGGTAGAATCTCGTGCTGATAACGTGTTATAAAACTAATAAAAAAACTACTACTATTGTAAGAGAAAAGAAACTCTTAAGAACTGAAATTTTATTTCTCTATCTATATTTTCTTATGAATTTCATTACAACTGAAGCCCATATTTATAGGCGTTGAAATTACTATGCAATTTACTATACAAGTCACTATACAGAATTTAATATAATAGTGGTGGGATCATTCACATAATTTTAGCGGTAGAATAGGAGACGGCTATCGTTTCATTCGTTCATTTACAATTCATAACAAAAACCTATTTTTTAAAAATAACTTTATTTCCCTAAATAAAAAGTTAACTTTAAAAATCAAGCATCATGATATGTTTTCGTAAACGAATATCTGAAAACAGTTCCCGAAATCACACACGTGTTAAATTCCTATTTTATGACTTTTGAAAATAGAAAAAATACTACCTTTCATATATAAGATGATGAAGATGATGATGACGACCAAAACGATCGACCATTATGGCTAGCCAATAATTAATTATCGAAGTGGATCGTCGAGAATATGTGACTAACACTAATCGCAAAGAACATGGAAAAGCAAAAAACTAATTGACTAGCCAGGAAAATCATGAGAATATCTCTAATCACTAGCGCCTGCAGCCTGTCTTCTGTTCATGATGTTAATTAAATATCATGTCATGCATGCCCTGGTTAATTAATCTTTGTTTTTTAAATTTGATTAATTTCCTGATCCACATGTGATATGAGTCACACTAAAAGAATATATACCTAGAAATGGTCAAGTTGAAGGAAAGCATCTAATCCTCCATATATATGACATGACTGCCAAGTCTACCCGGTTGTCCATTATGGATTAGACAATGCATTCAGCACCCACTTATTATTAATAAAGCTGTAATATATTCTTTTGGTAAAGCTACATTCCCATGAATTGGGGATCATCCGGGATTCCCTCCAGCGCAATCTTTTTTTTTTCTTATTTTATTTATTTATTTATTTAAAAATTATAATATTATTAAAAAATAATTACTTAATAATTATATAAATTAAATTAAAAAATTCAATCGAGAAGGCTGGACGGGATTATGGTATTTTTCTCATAATGCTTCTCTATATATTCGACGTATGGTACATGCAGCTAGCTAGCAGTACTAGTAGGGATAGTTTACCTTGGGAGCGAATTTCCTGCTGTTTGCTGCATGCTTTAATTTATCGGATATGCCAAAAATTATGATCAAAGAGGCCAGGAAGGAAAATGCATACCCACGTTGCTTAATTTTGGAAGAACTTTCGTTGGAAAAGATAGCTGTGGCAATTCATCATTCGTTTTTGTTGTTTGTGTTGGGTCATGTTAAATTATAGATATTTGACTATATAGATTAATCCGTTAATCTAATCCAATTTAAATGGATTAGATTTATTTCAAATTTTAACAAAAAAAACATATCAATATTTTTTATATATAAACTATAATAAAATCTATATTACAAACCCAACAATAACAAACATGAACATGGCCTAAATTACAATCTTAATAATAAAAATATAAACATATTAAAAAATATTGATATTACACACCAAAAATAATAAAATTATAAATTTAAAACAAAATTCAAATATATTATTACAGATTAATTTTGGATTAAGCGGTTGATCTACTGTCAACTTGTTTATTAAACGAGTCTTATAACAACTCAACCTAACTTATTTAGATCAATTTTTTTCTGTTAATTAATTTTGTATGGTGTTCGTACATACGTCTGTTCATCTGGTTTAAAATTTTGTTTATTTATTAATATTTTTGAATTTTTAAAAAAATAATATTTAAGAAAATTTTAAATCCAAATTTCAAATTATCCAATTCAATATTCGGATGAACACCTCTATCCATGCGTGGTAGATTTACGAGTATGTTACCTGTTATCATTCCTAAAAAAAGCTACTCTCTAGTTTCTTACAATGAGAGAGATATAAATGTGGGTCTGCTACTGTGCCGTCCATTTCTTAAGTTGGACCGCTAGCATTCATTCTGCCTTTATCACCATTTTTTAAACATTTAAAAAAAATACTTTAAATTCATTAGTGGTAATTTTTTAAACATTTAAATAACGTAAAATAAAATAAAATGACTAACGGTCAAATCTAAGGAGCACACTAGCATTTTCCAGTTTAGAGCTATCTTACTGTATATAATACTCTTGGGTTTCATAAGTTAACAATAAACATCGATCAACTGGTATTATGTGATCTATTTTATTTGAGAAATATTTTGGTCAAGAAAAAATTTCATAAAATTAAATTTATAAATTCATGTGATTCAATATAGTATATTTAATTATAAATTTATTTGATTATAAAATAAATCTAATTTATAACATGAAGTCATATCAATTTATAATTTATTTTTATTAAATCTTTTGACTATACCAGTTATCATTTTATATATTTAATTCTCATTCTATCATCTTAATCCTCAAATTTGGATAAATAATTCTAGATTAGCTCTGAATCTCAATTTAAATTTAAAAAGAAACATGAAAATGCGAAATATGGATATGTGAGTTCTCATTTTATCCGCATTTATCGATAGGATTTTAATATGAGCAATGCTAGAGAGCATCCACTATTTGGGAATATCCATCACACTCATGAGTAATGTTAAAGGATAAATTAATAAATTTATCCTAAACATTACCTATGAGTGCAATGGATGCTCCCAATAATGGATGCTCTAAAGATTTTTTCTTTTAATATAGTCCTCCACTCAAAATTGCGAAAAGAATTTCTCATATTTTTTTTTTTCCTTTTTGGGTGATTATTAGAATTACATGTAACTGTCCATGATTGTCTTCGCAAATTAAAAAGCTCATCACAACGTTATGCCGATGGCCCGATAGACGGATTCTCTCCAATTTATAAGTAAAAGGATTTTTTTTTTTTTTCCTTTGCACTCGTCTAAAGCTGAAAAAACAAAAAACAAAAAAACATTTTTCTCTTTAAAAAGTATATTTGCCGTCTTTAAATTACACTATTTTTAGAAAATGAAATAATTTTTTTAAAAAATTAATCATTTTTAGAACAAAAAGTCCAAAATGTTTCTAGAAGCATTCAAACCAAACATTGGATTATTCGTTTTGGATCAAAGCATCCTTACATCCATATGCAGCGCATAGTCCAAGGAAAATGAGAATTGCATTGTTGGAATGTATAAATCTTATTCCTTTTCTTTTAAAAATTAGATATATTTAAAATCTATATAAAAAAATTAATCTTTAAATAATAATTTTTTTTGAAGGGAATGTGAGAGATTGCGTATTATGATACTTCTAAAGTGAAGCTACGTTCCCATTAATATAGTTATGATACCTCTCCTGATGAATTAAGTCAATTTAGATCTGACGTTAAACATCTATATACTGTGGTTTACATTCATTTTTTCTCTCATTCTCGTTTTCTCTCTACCCATATTGGCCTTCCTATCGCCCATCGCCCAGCCACCGGAGCTTTGTGAGGAAGAGGAGAAAGAGGAGGAGGGGATTGGATCATGCCCAACTACCAATCTATTTAAAAGACGGATATGACTACCTATACATCTGACGTGAGTCTCACTCGCGCGCGTAATTAGTTCGCACCACAACCACGCATTGCCGTACCAAGATGGCCCCCTACCATCACGCACAATATCAGTGGATTCGGTAGTCCTGGCTCCTTCAGTCTCACTCTCAATTTTCTCTCTAGGTATAAATGCATCTTCCTTTGTTACGACTCTTAATTGCAATCAAATAGTCTATTTATAAGATTATTTTAAACTTGCTTTAGGAAGCATCTTCCAGTAGAATTTGTGGGAGTCACAATTGCGACTCTAATCTTTTTTTTTATATATTTGCCGTGTGTTTGTATATATTATGATGGTTATTAGAGACTCTCACCTTACTGAAACTTGTCTTTTGTAACCATATAATTTTTATCTATAAAATGCTTGCCTTTATAGAGAGAAAAAAAAAGTCTACATGTTTAGTTTTTTTTGTTTCATTTTATAATTTTTTTAATTAATTTTTTATATATTCTAAAATTTGGTTATACTTCTTAATTCCCATATTAATTTTGTTATTTAGTTTTATGATGTTTTAGTTTTTAGAATAAAGTAGTATTCATTGTTTTAAATTTCATACTGTATTGGCTAGTACGGTCAAAATATGCCTTATTGGCCGGCTACCGATACAAAAAAGTAGATATTTCGTTTTGCTTAGGATTTTGACCTGTTTCGACCAATACCGGTCGAAATACCGGATTTCGGCCAATACCAAATTTCGTATTTCGACCTACAGATTTTAAAAAAAAAATTAAGTTATTTTTTTATATAGATTTGTATTTTTTTCCCTTATATATATAAGATATATTTTGTTTGTATGAATTATAAAATGGTTAATAATATTATCTTTTATAATTTATATGTGTATATATATAATTTAATTTTATATAAATTATTTCAAAATAGTACACGAAACAATACCAGTACTAAAATATTTCACTTAGTGTCTTGATCGGCATATTCACCTGTATAGTATTCAAAGCATTTGGTAGTACTTTCCAATTTTCACACATCACATTTTAAAAAAAAATTAAGTATTTAAAATTTCTAATGTTTTTAATTTTTTTCTAGTTTATTTTTTTAAAATTAATTTAAATCTTTTATTTATTATTTATATGTAAATATTTGATAAAAAAAAATTAAGTCTAAAAAAAAGTATGATATATGAAAGTTGTATAGATAATAAGATAATGTGAATTAAGTCAACTTAGATTTGACGTTAAACATCTCTAAGCTGTGGTTTACATTCATTTTTCCCCCCTACTCGTTTTCTCTCTACCCATATTAGCCTCCCTACCGCCCAGCTACTGGAGCTTTGTGAGGAGGAGGGGGTTGGATCATGAGCTTCAACTCCTTTCCCCTCCCGTTCAGCCTTAATAGGTTTTTTCTCCATATTTTTTTTTTCGAACTTTTCTAGTGTTTTTCCAAACTCTTTGTCCATAGCATCAAGAAGTTTCGATCTTTTACTCGTTGGACTTCAACGACTGTCACACGTCAAACCAGTGGAATGCCCAACTGCCAATCTATTTAAAAGATAGATATAACTACCCATATATGCGGCGTGAGCCTCACACGTGCGCATAATTAGTTCGCACCACAACCACACATTGTCGTACCAACAGGGCCCCTACTATCACGCACAACATCAATGGATTCAGTGGCCCTGGCTCCTTCAGTCTCACTCCCAATTTTCTCTCTAGGTATAAGTATATCTCCCTTTGCTGCGACTCTTAATCGTAATCAAATAGTCTGTTTATAAGACCATTTTAAATTTGCTTTAGGCAACATCCCCCAATAGAATTGGTGGGAGCCACACTTGCAGCTCTATTTTGTTTTCCTGGTATTTGCTGTGTATTTGTATGTATTGGGATGATTGTTGGGGACTCTCACTCTACTGAAACTTGTATCTTGTAACCATATAGTTTTTATCTATAAAATGCTTGCCTTTAGAGAGAGAATTTTTTTTTTACATGTTTAGTTTTTTTGTTTCATTTTCTAATTTATTTTAATTAACTTTTTATATATTCTAAAATCTGTTTTACTTCTTCATTGCCTCATTAATTTTGTTATTTTAGTTTACGATTTTTTAGTTTTTATAATAGAATAATATTTGTTATTTTAAATTTCATACTGTACTAGTCGATATGGTCGAAATATGCCTTACTAGCTGCCTATCAGTACAAAAAAAAAGTTGATATTTCGTTTCACTTAAGATTTCGACTTGTTTCGGCCAGTACAGGCCAGAATATCAGATTTAGGCCAATACCAAATTTCGTATTTCGACCTATATATATATTTTTTAAAAGTTTTAAGTGGTTTTTTTATATAGATTTGTATTTTTTTCCTTTATATATATAAAAGATATATTTTATTTGCATAAATCATAAAACGATTAGTAGTTTTATCTTTGTGTAATTTATATGTGTATATATATAATTTAATTTTATATTAATTATTTTAAAATGTTATACAAGACGATACCAATATCAAAATATTTTATTCTAGTGGTTTGACTGGCATATACACTAGTACAGTATTCAAAGCATTAGTAATACTTTCCAATCTTCACACATCATATTTTTTTAAAATTTAAATTTTTAAATTTCTAATGTTTTTAAGTTTTTTTTTAAGTTTTTTTTAAAAATAATTAAATTCTTTTATTTATTTTTTATATATTAATATTTGATAAAAGAAAAAAAATTAAATTTAAAGAAAAAAAATATGATATATGAAAGTTGTATAGATAATAAGAGATTGGGAAAGATAGCTGTGGCAATTCATCATTCGTTTTTGTTGTTTGTGTTGGGTCATGTTAAATTATAGATATTTGACTATATAGATTAATCCGTTAATCTAATCCAATTTAAATGGATTAGATTTATTTCAAATTTAAACAAAAAAACATATCAATATTTTTTATATATAAACTATAATAAAATCTATATTACAAACCTAACAATAACAAACATGAACATGAGCCTAAATTACAATCTTAATAATAAAAATATAAACATATTAAAAAATATTAATATTACATACCAAAAATAATAAAATTATAAATTTAAAACAAAATTCAAATATATTATTACAGATTAATTTTGGATTAAGCGGTTGATCTACTGTCAACTTGTTTATTAAACGAGTCTTATAACAACTCAACCTAACTTATTTAGATCAATTTTTTTCTGTTAATTAATTTCGTATGGTGTTTGTGCATACACCTGTTCATCTGATTTAAAATTTTGTTTATTTATTAATATTTTTGAATTTTCTTTAAAAAAAATATTTAAAAAAATTCTGAATCCGAATTTCAGATTCTCAAATCCAAAACTCGAATGAACATCCCTATTCATGCATTTACGAGTATGTTACCTATTATCATTCCTAAAAAAGCTACTCTCTAGTCTCTTACAATGAGAGAGATATAAATGTGGGTCTGCTACTGTGCCGTCCATTTCTTAAGTTGGACCGCTAGCATTCATTCTGCCTTTATCACCATTTTTTAAACATTTAAAAAAAAATACTTTAAATTCATTAGTGGTAATTTTTTAAACATTTAAATAACGTAAAATAAAATAAAATGTACTAACGGTCAAATCTAAGGAGCACACTAGCATTTTCCAGTTTAGAGCTATCTTACTGTATATAATACTCTTGGGTTTCATAAGTTAACAATAAACATCGATCAACTGGTATTATGTGATCTATTTTATTTGAGAAATATTTTGGTCAAGAAAAAATTTCATAAAATTAAATTTATAAATTCATGTGATTCAATATAGTATATTTAATTATAAATTTATTTGATTATAAAATAAATCTAATTTATAACATGAAGTCATATCAATTTATAATTTATTTTTATTAAATCTTTTGACTATACCAGTTATCATTTTATATATTTAATTCTCATTCTATCATATTAATCCTCAAATTTGGATAAATAATTCTAGATTAGCTCTGAATCTCAATTTAAATTTAAAAAGAAACATGAAAATGCGAACTATGGATACGTGAGTTCTCATTTTATCCGCATTTATGGATAGGATTTTAATATAGTCCTCCACTCAAAATTGCGAAAAGAATTTCTCATATTTTTTTTTTCTTTTTTGGGTGATTATTAGAATTACATGTAACTGTCCATGATTGTCTTCGCAAATTAAAAAGCTCATCACAACGTTATGCCGATGGCCCGATAGACGGATTCTCTCCAATTTATAAGTAAAGGGATTTTTTTTTTTTTCCTTTGCACTCGTCTAAAGCTGAAAAAACAAAAAACAAAAAAACATTTTTCTCTTTAAAAAATTATATTTGCCGTCTTTAAATTACACTATTTTTAGAAAATGAAATAATTTTTTTAAAAAAATAATCATTTTTAGAACAAAAAGTCCAAAATGTTTCTAGAGGCATTCAAACCAAACATTGGATTCTTCTTTTTGGATCAAAGCATCCTTACATCCATCTGCAGCGTATAGTCCAAGGAAAATGAGAATTGCATTGTTGGAATGTATAAATCTTATTCCTTTTCTTTTAAAAATTAGATATATTTAAAATCTATATAAAAAAATTAATCTTTAAATAATAATTTTTTTTTAAGGGAATGTGAGAGATTGCGTATTATGATACTTCTAAAGTGACGCTACGTTCCCATTAATATAGTTATGATACCTCTCCTGATGAATTAAGTCAATTTAGATCTGACGTTAAACATCTATATACTGTGGTTTACATTCATTTTTTCTCTCATTCTCGTTTTCTCTCTACCCATATTGGCCTTCCTATCGCCCATCGCCCAGCCACCGGAGCTTTGTGAGGAAGAGGAGAAAGAGGAGGAGGGGATTGGATCATGAGCTTCAACTCCTTTACCCTCCTGTTCAGCCATAATAGGCTTTTTCTCTATATTATTTTTTTCAAACTTTCTTATTGTTTTTCCAAACTCTTTGTCCATAGCATCAAGAAGTTCCGATCTTTTACTCGTTGGACTTCGACGACTGACACACGTCATACCAATGGAATGCCCAACTACCAATCTATTTAAAAGACGGATATGACTACCTATACATCTGACGTGAGTCTCACTCGCGCGCGTAATTAGTTCGCACCACGACCACGCATTGCCGTACCAAGATGGCCCCCTACCATCACGCACAATATCAGTGGATTCAGTAGTCCTGGCTCCTTCAGTCTCACTCCCAATTTTCTCTCTAGGTATAAATGCATCTTCCTTTGTTACGACTCTTAATTGCAATCAAATAGTCTATTTATAAGATTATTTTAAACTTGCTTTAGGAAGCATCTTCCAGTAGAATTTGTGGGAGTCACAATTGCGACTCTAATCTTTTTTATATATATTTGCCGTGTGTTTGTATATATTATGATGGTTATTAGAGACTCTCACCTTACTGAAACTTGTCTTTTGTAACCATATAATTTTTATCTATAAAATGCTTGCCTTTATAGAGAGAAAAAAAAAGTCTACATGTTTAGTTTTTTTTGTTTCATTTTATAATTTTTTTAATTAATTTTTTATATATTCTAAAATTTGGTTATACTTCTTAATTCCCATATTAATTTTGTTATTTAGTTTTATGATGTTTTAGTTTTTAGAATAAAGTAGTATTCATTGTTTTAAATTTCATACTGTATTGGCTAGTACGGTCGAAATATGCCTTATTGGCCGGCTACCAATACAAAAAAGTTAATATTTCGTTTTGCTTAGGATTTTGACCTGTTTCGACCAATACCGGTCGAAATACCGGATTTCGGCCAATACCAAATTTCGTATTTCGACCTACAGATTTTTAAAAAAAAATTAAGTTATTTTTTTAAATAGATTTGTATTTTTTCCCCCTTATATATATAAGATATATTTTGTTTGTATGAATTATAAAATGGTTAATAATTTTATCTTTTATAATTTATATGTGTATATATATAATTTAATTTTATATAAATTATTTCAAAATAGTACCCGAAACAATACCAGTACTGAAATATTTCACTTAGTGTATTGATCGGCATATTCACCTGTATAGTATTCAAAGCATTTGGTAGTACTTTCCAATTTTCACACATCACATTTTTAAAAAAAATTAAGTATTTAAAATTTCTAATGTTTTTAATTTTTTTCTAGTTTATTTTTTTAAAATTAATTTAAATCTTTTATTTATTATTTATATGTAAATATTTGATAAAAAAAAATTAAGTCTAAAAAAAAGTATGATATATGAAAGTTGTATAGATAATAAGATAATGTGAATTAAGTCAACTTAGATTTGACGTTAAACATCTCTAAGCTGTGGTTTACATTCATTTTTCCCCCCTACTCGTTTTCTCTCTACCCATATTAGCCTCCCTATCGCCCAGCTACCAGAGCTTTGTGAGGAGGAGGGGGTTGGATCATGAGCTTCAACTCCTTTCCCCTCCCGTTCAGCCTTAATAGGTTTTTTCTCCATATTTTTTTTTCGAACTTTTCTAGTGTTTTTCCAAACTCTTTGTCCATAGCATCAAGAAGTTTCAATCTTTTACTCGTTGGACTTCAACGACTGTCACACGTCAGACCAGTGGAATGCCCAACTGCCAATCTATTTAAAAGATAGATATAACTACCCATATATGCGGCGTGAGCCTCACACGTGCGCATAATTAGTTCGCACCACAACCACACATTGTCGTACCAAGAGGGCCCCTACTATCACGCACAACATCAATGGATTCAGTGGCCTTGGCTCCTTCAGTCTCACTCCCAATTTTCTCTCTAGGTATAAGTACATCTCCTTTTACTGCGACTCTTAATCGTAATCAAATAGTCTGTTTATAAGACCATTTTAAATTTGTTTTAGGCAACATCTCCCAATAGAATTGGTGGGAGCCACACTTGCAGCTCTATTTTTTTTTCTGGTATTTGCTGTGTATTTGTATGTATTGGGATGATTGTTGGGGACTCTCACTCTACTGAAACTTGTATCTTGTAACCATATAGTTTTTATCTATAAAATGCTTGCCTTTAGAGAGAGAATTTTTTTTTTACATGTTTAGTTTTTTTGTTTCATTTTCTAATTTATTTTAATTAACTTTTTATATATTCTAAAATCTGTTTTACTTCTTAATTGCCTCATTAATTTTGTTATTTTAGTTTACGATTTTTTAGTTTTTATAATAGAATAATATTTGTTATTTTAAATTTCATACTGTACTAGTCGATAGGGTCGAAATATGCCTTACTAGCTGCCTATCAGTACAAAAAAAAGTTGATATTTCATTTCACTTAAGATTTCGACTTGTTTCGGCCAGTACAGGCCATAATATCAGATTTAGGCCAATACCAAATTTCGTATTTTGACCTACATATTTTTTTAAAAAAAGTTTTAAGTGGTTTTTTTATATAGATTTGTATTTTTTTCCTTTATATATATAAAAGATATATTTTATTTGCATAAATCATAAAACGATTAGTAGTTTTATCTTTTTGTAATTTATATGTGTATATATATAATTTAATTTTATATTAATTATTTTAAAATGTTATACAAGACGATACTAATATCAAAATATTTCATTCTAGTGGTTTGACTGGCATATACACTAGTACAGTATTCAAAGCATTAGTAATACTTTCCAATCTTCACACATCATATTTTTTTTAAATTTAAATTTTTTAAATTTCTAATGTTTTTAAGTTTTTTTTTTTAAGTTTTTTTAAAAATAATTAAATTCTTTTATTTATTTTTTATATATTAATATTTGATAAAAGAAAAAAAAATTAAATTTAAAGAAAAAAATATGATATATGAAAGTTGTATAGATAATAAGAGATTGGGAAAGATAGCTGTGGCAATTCATCATTCGTTTTTGTTGTTTGTGTTGGGTCATGTTAAATTATAGATATTTGACTATATAGATTAATCCGTTAATCTAATCCAATTTAAATGGATTAGATTTATTTCAAATTTAAACAAAAAAACATATCAATATTTTTTATATATAAACTATAATAAAATCTATATTACAAACCCAACAATAACAAACATGAACATGAGCCTAAATTACAATCTTAATAATAAAAATATAAACATATTAAAAAATATTAATATTACATACCAAAAATAATAAAATTATAAATTTAAAACAAAATTCAAATATATTATTACAGATTAATTTTGGATTAAGCGGTTGATCTACTGTCAACTTGTTTATTAAACGAGTCTTATAACAACTCAACCTAACTTATTTAGATTAATTTTTTTTTGTTAATTAATTTCGTATGGTGTTCGTGCATACACCTGTTCATCTGATTTAAAATTTTGTTTATTTATTAATATTTTTGAATTTTTTTAAAAAAAATATTTATGAAAATTCTGAATTCGAATTCCAGATTCTCAAATCCAAAACTCGAATGAACACCCCTATTCATGCATTTACGAGTATGTTACCTATTATCATTCCTAAAAAAGCTACTCTCTAGTCTCTTACAATGAGAGAGATATAAATGTGGGTCTGCTACTGTGCCGTCCATTTCTTAAGTTGGACCGCTAGCATTCATTCTGCCTTTATCACCATTTTTTAAACATTTAAAAAAAATACTTTAAATTCATTAGTGGTAATTTTTTAAACATTTAAATAACGTAAAATAAAATAAAATGTACTAACGGTCAAATCTAAGGAGCACACTAGCATTTTCCAGTTTAGAGCTATCTTACTGTATATAATACTCTTGGGTTTCATAAGTTAACAATAAACATCGATCAACTGGTATTATGTGATCTATTTTGTTTGAGAAATATTTTGGTCAAGAAAAAATTTCATAAAATTAAATTTATAAATTTATGTGATTCAATATAGTATATTTAATTATAAATTTATTTGATTATAAAATAAATCTAATTTATAACATGAAGTCATATCAATTTATAATTTATATTTATTAAATCTTTTGACTATACCAGTTATCATTTTATATATTTAATTCTTATTCTATCATCTTAATCCTCAAATTTGGATAAATAATTCTAGATTGGCTCTGAATCTCAATTTAAATTTAAAAAGAAACATGAAAATGCGAAATATGGATATGTGAGTTCTCATTTTATCCGCATTTATCGATAGGATTTTAATATAGTCCTCCACTCAAAATTGCGAAAAGAATTTCTCATATTTTTTTTTTCTCTTTTGGGTGATTATTAGAATTACATGTAACCGTCCATGATTGTCTTCGCAAATTAAAAAGCTCATCACAACGTTATGCCGATGGCCCGATAGACGGATTCTCTCCAATTTATAAGTAAAAGGATTTTTTTTTTTCCTTTGCACTCGTCTAAAGCTGAAAAAACAAAAAACAAAAAAACATTTTTCTCTTTAAAAAGTATATTTGCCGTCTTTAAATTACACTATTTTTAGAAAATGAAATAATTTTTTTAAAAAAATAATCATTTTTAGAACAAAAAGTCCAAAATGTTTCTAGAAGCATTCAAACCAAACATTGGATTCTTCTTTTTGGATCAAAGCATCCTTACATCCATCTGCAGCGTATAGTCCAAGGAAAATGAGAATTGCATTGTTGGAATGTATAAATCTTATTCCTTTTCTTTTAAAAATTAGATATATTTAAAATCTATATAAAAAAAATTAATCTTTAAATAATAATTTTTTTTGAAGGGAATGTGAGAGATTGCGTATTATGATACTTCTAAAGTGACACTACGTTCCCATTAATATAGTTATGATACCTCTCCTGATGAATTAAGTCAATTTAGATCTGACGTTAAACATCTATATACTGTGGTTTACGTTCATTTTTTCTCTCATTCTCGTTTTCTCTCTACCCATATTGGTCTTCCTATCACCCATCGCCCAGCCACCGGAGCTTTGTGAGGAAGAGGAGAAAGAGGAGGAGGGGATTGGATCATGAGCTTCAACTCCTCTCCTCTTCTCTCCCCTCCCGTTCAGCCTTAATAGGCTTTTTCTCCATATATTTTTTTTCAAAATTTCCTAGTGTTTTTCCAAACTCTTTGTCCATAACAACAAGAAGTTTCGATCTTTTACTCGTTGGACTTCGACGACTGCCACATGTCAGACTAATGGAATGCCCAACTACCAATCTATTTAAAAAACGGATATAGCTACCCATACATGTGGCGTGAGCCTCACACGCACGCGTAATTAGTTCGCACCACAACCACGCATTGCCGTACCAAGAGGGGCCCCTAGCATCACGCACGACATCAATGGATTCAGCGGTCCTGGCTCCTTCAGTTTCACTCCCAATTTTCTCTCTAGGTATGAGTGTATCTCCCTTTGCTACGACTCTTAATCGCAATCAAATAGTCTGTTTATAAGATTATTTTAAATTTGCTTTAGGAAGCATCCTCTAGTAGAATTGGTGGGAGTCACACTTACGGCTCTAATCTTTTTTTTTTGTTTTGGTATTTGTTGTGTGTTTGTATATATTAGGATGGTTATTGGAGACTTTCACCCTACTGAAACTTGTATTTTGTAATCATATCATTTTTATCTATAAAATGCTTGCCTTTATAGAGAGAAAAAAAAATCTACATGTTTAGTTTTTTTTTGTTTCATTTTCTAATTTTTTTAATTAATTTTTTATATATTCTAAAATTTGGTTTTACTTTTTAATTCCGTCATTAATTTTGTTATTTAGTTTTACGATTTTTTAGTTTTTAGAATAAAGTAGTATTCATTGTTTTAAATTTCATACTGTATTGGCTGGTACGGTCGAAATATGTCTTATTGGCCGGCTATCGATACAAAAAAGTTAATATTTTGTTTTGCTTAGGATTTCGACCTGTTTCAGCCAGTACTGGTCGAAATATTGGATTTCGGCCAATACCAAATTTCGTATTCCGACCTATAGATTTAAAAAAAAATTAAGTGATTTTTTATATAGATTTGTATTTTTTTTCCTTTATATATATAAGATATATTTTGTTTGTATAAATTATAAAACGATTAATAATTTTATCTTTTTATAATCTATATGTGTATATATATATGATTTAATTTTATATAGATTATTTTAAAACGATATACAAAACGATACCGGTACTAAAATGTTTCATTTCAGTGCCTTGATTAATATACCCATCAGTACTGTATTCAAAATATTAGTAGTGCTTCCCAATCTTCACACATCACATTTTTTTTTAAATTTAAGTTTTTGAAATTTCTAATGTTTTTAATTTTTTTTAGTTTATTTTTTTAAAATTAATTGAATTCTTTTATTTATTATTTATATATTAATATTTGATAAAAGAAAAAAAATTAAATCTAAAAAAAAAACATGATATATGAAAGTTGTATAGATAATAAGAGATTGTGAATTAAGTCAACCTAGATCTAACGTTAAACAACTCTAAGCTGGTTTACATTCATCCCCCCCCCCTTCTTTTCTTGTTTTCTCTCTTTCATATTGGCCTCCCTACCGCCTAGCCACTGAAGCTTTGTGAGGAGGAGGGGGTTGGATCATGAGCTTCAACTCCTTTTCCCTCCCGTTCGGCCTTAATAGGCTTTTTCTCTATTTTTTTTTTCGAACTTTTCTAGTGTCCATAGCATCAAGAAATTCCAATCTTTTACTTGTTGGACTCCGACAACCACCACACGTCAGACCAATGGGATGCCCAATTGCCAATCTATTGAAACGACGGATATAACTACTTATACATGTGGCATGAGTCTCACGCACGCGTGTAATTAGTTCGCACCACAACCACGCATTGTCGTACATAGAGAGCCCCTACCATCACGCACAACATCAATAGATTCAGTGGTCCTGGCTCTTTCAGTCTCACTCCCAATTTTCTCTCTAGGTATAAGTGCATCTTCTTTTGCTGCGACTCTTAATCGCAATCAAATAGTCTGTTTATAAGACTATTTTAAATTTGCTTTATGCAACATCCCCTAGTAGAATTGGTGGAAACCACACTTGCAGTTCTATTTTTTTTCCTGGTATTTGTTATGTATTTTTATGTATTGGGATGGTTATTGGGGACTCTCACCCTACTGAAACTTGTATCTTGTAATCATATAGTTTTTATCTATAAAATGTTTGCCTTTAGAGAGAGAATTTTTTTTTACATGTTTAGTTTTTTTGTTTCATTTTCTAATTTATTTTAATTAACTTTTTATATATTCTAAAATTTGGTTTTACTTCTTAGTTGCCTCAGTAATTTTGTTATTTTAGTTTACGATTTTTTAGTTTTTAGAATAGAATAATATTTGTTATTTTAAATTTTGTACTGTACTAGTCGGTATGGTCGAAATATGCCTTACTAGCTGTCTATCAGTACAAAAAAGTTGATATTTCGTTTTGCTTAGAATTTCGACCTGTTTCGGCCAGTATCGGCCGGGATATCAGATTTCGGCCAATACCAAATTTCGTATTTCGACCTACATATTTTTTTAAAAAAAGTTTTAAGTGGTCTTTTTATATAGATTTGTATTTTTTTCCTTTATATATATAAAAGGTATATTTTATTTGTATAAATCATAAAACGATTAGTAATTTTATCTTTTTGTAATTTATATGTGTGTATATATATAATTTAATTTTATATAAATTATTTTAAAATGCTATATGAAACAATACCAATATCAAAATATTTTATTCTAGTGACTTATCCGACATACACACTAGTACAGTATTCGAAGTATTGGTAATACTTTCCAATCTTCACACATCATATTTTTTTAAAATTTAAGTTTTTAAAATTTCTAATGTTTTTAAGTTTTTTTTAGTTTATTTTTTTAAATTAATTAAATTCTTTTATATATATTATTATTTGATAAAAGAAAAAAAATTTAAATTTAAAGAAAAAATATGATGTATGAAAGTTGTATAGATAATAAGAGATTAGAAATTTTTTTTTTTTAAGATATAATTTTTGTTTTTAAGATATTCGATACGACATTGTCGTGATTTTATCACAGATGACTTGGCATGTTGTCAGATTATTGAAGGTAGATGGAACGTAGGAGATCTTTCAGAGGATTTTTTAAGAGAGGAAAAAGAACTGACAAAAGCCAAATATATTAAAAGAAATGTTAAATATTAGAAATATATTCACGTCCATATGATGAATTTACTTCGCAGTGTATAATCGAACGGTGTAGATGAAGAAGACAGGTTAATCGAAGGGTTTCCTCTGTCCCACCGTCCTTGAAGTTGAAATAGTTAAGAGAAACCACATAAAATTATAATATAGTTATATTACTACGCATTTTTCACGTTTCTCATCAAATTTTAGACCCAACGACAGGTTCTGCTTTCGGTGGGGTCCAAATAAACATAAATGAATAAACTCGGGGAAAGCGTGCAATGCAGAAGGCGGTAGAATTTTTCTAAATTATAATACAGAAAGAAGAAACAAAGGAGTAAAACATGTCATTTTCTCCTCTGACATTATTGTGGACTCTCCACAATGCCTTTAAATATCCTCACTCCTTCGCTTCAGAACTCTCATTAAATCCATCTCTCTCTCTGTCTCTCTCTCTCTCTCTCTCTCTGTACATAACAATGGTTCTAAACTTCAAGAGCCCCTTCATCAAGTTGGAAGACAAAGAGATCAGAAATCAGAAGGAGAACATGGATAATAAAAGCTCAGAAAAGAATGCATCAGCAGTTGGGTTGCGAATTCTCATACAGATTCCAAAAGATGAATCCAATATCCTCATGAAATCAGCATTCAGAAGCCAACCCACCTCTCAATCACACCATCTTCGGACCAAACCTCCTGATTCTTGCTTTTTGAAAACATGTCAATTATGCAACAAGAAACTAAGCCTGGATAAAGATGTGTACATGTACAGGTATCTTAGCTTGGGTTTTGGGTAAACAGAAGAACAGTGAAATTAAAAGTTTATAATTGAAGCTTTTCATCTAACAGATTGGTTTTTTTACATTACTGATGCAGGGGTGACCAAGGGTTTTGCAGCATAGAGTGCAGGAACAGGCAAATAGTTTTGGATGAAATAAAAGAACTCGAAACTCCTACAAAGCGTATGCTGGCATCTTATAGGCATCGTTGCAGTAGTGGTCGACGTGAGACTCAGATCCTCCTTGAGGAATTCCGTCAACGACATGAGCATCGGCCGATCCCTTCTCGGGGAAACTGGGCAATAGTTTCATAGAGTCACAGTGTTCATAATACCATAGTTATTCGGATGAATATGATCAGAAGTTAATATGATGTAGAGTATAAGAGATAATTAATTAAGGGATACTTTGAATTTCTGTTGAGATTTGTTTTGCTTATATATTTTCTGTAAGACAACAAAAAGAGGTAGAGACGATGGCTTTAAAGCACTGATTTTTATTTTTATTTTTATTTTTTCCTACCCAAAAAGAAGTAAAAGCGAAGCTTTTGTTTTCCTTGGAGTTGGGATTGTAAGGTAAGTATCACTTATTGGCTGTCGCTTTCTTTTATTGTCTTTTAGCACGGGGCCATAAGAAGTGGGCCGGCTTGAAAGATATTTCAGAGCATTATCAAATATCAATGCTTTGGTATTGGCAATTTGGCAGTGGGGTCGTTTGGTAGACAAAAAAGGAAGTGGACATTACCATTCTTTCATAGTTGGCAGAGACAGAGCTCCTAAACTTCTTCGAACCAGCCCCTTTTTTCATGTAGATCAGATAATGGTTATCTCTTTTGTCGTTGGTGTTGGGTTTTTTTTCCTTAGTGGTAATGGTTCAATCTTGTTTGTCAAATCGTGGAGATAAAGTTGTGTATTTGTCATCTTCTGTATGGTTTTACTTTAGAATATATACCCCTGTTTCCAACCTAAGCTTATAATGTATTCTTTAAATGTTGTCAATCATCTGTTCCGAGGCAGATTTAATTATTTATATTTTATCTTAACAATTATAATGAAATTGATGAAATCTGTAATTTTGTGCTGAAAACCTGATGTTACTGGCGGGATAATTAGGAAAGAGTGATTCAATCTCGAGTCGTTCTAATAAATACTACTTGTTTAATTCAGAAAACAGGGCTAACCTTTGTTTGGTTTTGCATGTTAACGTTTTTTAATAAAGAAGTTTATGCATGATTTTTTAAAATACATTATTAGAAAAGAGAAAAAATGTTTTTTATAAAATTCAGTATAAACTTTTTTTTTTAAATAATATAAGATTTCCTTTATTTTCTTTATTTGTAGGTTGATTTTTGTCGATACTTTTACAAGTAAATTTTATTGAATTAAT
Source organism: Platycarya strobilacea (assembly GCA_036898215.1). Lineage (NCBI taxonomy): Eukaryota > Viridiplantae > Streptophyta > Magnoliopsida > Fagales > Juglandaceae > Platycarya > Platycarya strobilacea. The sequence goes on from CM072545.1 coordinate 48,834,391, forward strand.
TGATAAAGTACATTACTAGAAAATTTGATTCTTATATTATAAAGAAATTCATGTATTATTTTTTAAAAAGTCTTTATTATAATAAAAATATTTTATATAAAATTTAGAATAAACTTATTCTTAAACAATAAGAAATTTCTTTTACATAATATCTTTATAAAATGATGTTCCCTTTTTTTTCTCGGAATACCAAAATGATTTATTTATTTCTTCTTTCAATTGCTTGGAATCGTTCAAAAGAATAAGCAATCGTGCTAATTTATGTCCCAGATCATTAAAGATTCGTTCTATCAAGGAATCTACTTGTTTATTGGGACAGATTGATCCGAGATGTAAAGTATTCTGAGATTTTTGATAATGTTTTCTGGTTAGATTTTCAGACTGATTTTTTTTTTATGATAAATAATAAATATAGTTATAGATTTGTAAGCTATTTACAATTATTTAAAAAAAGAAATAATAAATAAGTATATCATTTACAATTTTATAATTGTATATAATATTATTTTTTAATCACTGAAATATGTACAATCGTTTTTACTGTTTTTTCACAATTTATTAGTGTAAAAGTATTATTTATTTGAAGTATTTTCTTTTAATATTTTTAATTATTGAAAATAATATATATAATTTTATAAATATTTACCTTTTTAATTATTAAATAAAATTATAAAATTATAAAAAAAATTATAAATAGATAATAATTATATCATTTCTGTTCTTCTTAATGGATGGGATAACGGATGCGTGGCAACAGAATCAAGGGTTTTTTTTCCACGCCTGCTTGTCTTCTTGTGATGCCAAGAGGTCTACGGTGCGGAGCTCTAGGTCGTAAACTTCTATTTTATTTTTTGATTTATTTTTATTTTATTGATGCCACGCCTACGGTTACTGAGAATCTCATCCAACAGCTAAAAACTTTTTTATTTTAATTTTTAGTATATATGTTTTTGAATGTTTTAAAAATATTTTAAAAAAATAGAAAATTCATTAAAAAAAACTTGTGAAAAAGAAAAAAAAGAATCGGCTAAAAAAAGAAAAATAAAAAAATGGTGAGGTTACACCGAGACCGTGTTTTCCTTTATTTTTTTGTATGGGCGTAGCCCACAATTGGGAGCTCATGCTAATGTACATTATATATATATATATATATATATTTACTTTTTTATACGTATTTTTTAACATTATTAAATCTTTTTTAAATACAAATTTATAATTTTATTTAAAATACTTATCTAATTATTAAGTAAAAAAAAAAATCACAACGGTAAAAATCAATGATAACTATAAGCGAGAAAAATAGCATTTTCTAGAAAATATTGACTATGGTGTTCCCCTTTATCAATTTTTTTTTTTCTATGCATAAAAGAAAGTATTATTATACTGCCTCATTTTAATTTCTTATTTTGACTGTTTATGTATTTAACTTTTTTTTAAAAAAATTACTTAATAATTGAGGAAGTGACTATTAATGTATTGATATTTTTTTTAAAAAAAATTAAACATGTTTAAAAATATTTGAAATAAAAAACAATAAAATACAAACTGCACTAGGAGCATATCAAATGAACAAATTGAAAAAAAAAATTTATTTGATAAATTAGGTGAGGGACTGAGTGGGTGAGCCAATTTACCTTCTTATCAAATTCCTGTTTGGATTCAGAAACGAGATGAGATAAGTTGATATAAATTGAGTTGAGTTTATTTTTTAATATTATTATTATTTTAGAATTTAAAAAAGTTGACTTGTAAATTGAAAAAAATGTATTAAAATTTGTATGTTATATGAAAAAATATAATTAAGAATTTAAAATAAGTTAAGATGAGCTCGTCTCGTTTTCGAATACAAACGAGACCGATCGTAAGTTTAAGCTTTAATACTTTGAAAAGTTTAAGCTTTCATCACTTTAAAATATTTAATTAATATGATAAATTATAGAATCAGAATTTAAATTCGTGAAAAAAATTAATATGATCAATTGTAAAATCAGTATTTAAAATCAAGATTTTTGTCATAATATCATATTATAACTTATTTTTAAAAACTAAGCTAACAAAAATGGGTATATTTAATTATCTATATTTTTACAAATAATATGTATTAATAGATACTCAAGTTAAGATAATAGCACATTTGGCAAGTGATAAGAAATAAAACTATGTAAATAACAGCGAAATAATTTGTAAATAATTATAAATTAAATTGAGTTAAAATATTTTATTAAGTTTTGGAATAGGAGATATACAAAGTTGAATAACAATATTAATATAATATAATTTTTGTTTTAAAGTTTGAAAAAATAATTTTTTTTTTAAGTTTGAAAATTCTGTAATGATTAATTGAAAAAATGAAAAATATTTTCGAGTTAAATGATGTTTGAAAAAAAATCATAAATGTTTTAAAATCATTTCCGAAACAAACCCTTAAATAAGTGGTTAGGTTGTCTGTTATAGGGTTGTCCTTTGGTGGGTAAGAAGGACAATACAAGGGGTCGCCAGCATTTTCTTCCTTTAAAAAAAAAAATATTTTTAAATATATTTAAATATTTAAAACAATAAAAAAATCTATATTTACTAATAATTATTTTCTTAACCATTAAAAAAACTAAAACAACCTATTTGGCACTTTTCAAGTAAGAGTAATAATGATCTCAACTGTGAACCGTTTGAGGTAGTAACAACATTTGCACTAGTTTCGTTATAATTTAGTCAAATTTTGTCTCGAAATTTTATTATTATAAATTTTAACTAGTCATTTTTTACTATATCAAACAATATATTCAATAAATTAATAGTTATTATATTAAAATATGAATTTTTAACTTTTTATTTATTTTAATTCTAATTATAATTTAAATATTAGTTTATTATTATAAAATACATATTAATTTTCTAACATTCAAATTATTTATAACATATTAAATTCTTTTAACGCTCATATTTTTTTACAATTATATTTCTCTAACAATTATATTTTTAATGATCATTTTTTTAAAGGGTAATATTTGAAAAGTCAAGAGAGAAAACAAACAAGAATATTAATATTTTAGTCTTAAAAATTAAATTGGCATACTCTCAATCTTGACCATATTTGGAGAGTCAGTAGAAAGAGTTATTTTAACTTTACAGTTGTTGAGGCTGTTATAGGCAAAATTATGAATTTCGTTTCGGTGACCATTTCGATTGAGGTTTTAAAATAGAAAATTTCAGTACCGGTACCATTTCGAGATAAATATTATATGAATAAATTATATATATAATAATTATATTCTAAACAAACCTATATAAATCCAATTCGAAACATACATATTTGATAAATTTAATAAATTTAATACTACGTATTTATTAAAAATAATTATTAAAAAGTAAAACTAATTCATTTGACATAAATGTCCAAAATTAATAACAATAAACAACCAAATAAATGATAAGAGTTTCAAAAAATAAATGAAGAATAAAATATTGAAATAATTATACAGTTCAAAAATATAAATTTTAAAAATAAAAAAGAAAAAGAAAAATATGCTTATTCGAAATTGGCCCATAATTGGCCAGAATCTGGCTGAAATGGACCGGAATGACCTGAATTCAGACCGGAACGAAATATAAGCTTCCACCATTCCGAAACGAAATTTTCCAGTAATTATGGCCGGAACGAAACGGTATTTATAATTTTAGTTATAGCATATTTTTAGTATTTCTTAGCTATTATTTGGCCAAGTAATGAATTTGGCTAGAATATTAACAATTTTACTTTTAAGTATAAGGGTATAATGATAGTTTTAATTTTCTTAACGTGTTATGATGGGTTGATTCGTTATCAATCCGTTAAACAATTGTGTTTTAATAGGTTAATCTATTTCGACCCGAACTCATTAAGACTAAGTTTTAATTTATTGTTATCGTATCGAGTCGTGTTCGTGTTAGATTAACGGATCGTATAATATATTGTGACTTCTACTTTAAACCACTCTGATTTTATAATTAGGGAGAGATTGTCGTAAGGGATAATCAGCTTCACATAGGACCAAGTCGAAAATAGAAATGAGATAAAATCATCTTATCTCAATTGTAATTTCGAAGTTGGTTGAAACTCAAACTGATTAAAACCCCTTGCCATGGATCCTCTACAAATACAACCCGTGTGATCGAAATGTAATAGAGAAACTATAGGTCACCCCCTGAATTTTTCTAGAGAATTCTACCACCTTCTAGAGTCTCTTAGTCCCTTGTAGATTATTCTAAAATATAGTAGATTGTTGTAGAGTTGTATAGAAAACTCTAGAATGGTGTAGATAATTCTAGAAGTAGTCTAGAATGTTCTTTGCCCTTAAAATTATGACACTTGTCACAATCAAAAACATTTTTTGTACCAAGAGTTCCCTATAAATAGAAGGAGTCTCATTTGTGTAAATCACCAAACAATAAGAGTAACAAGTTCTCTAGAGCTTCTCTCTCTACTCTCTCTTTCTAGATTTGTTCTCTTTTATCTTGAGTCACTTAGAAGGTTTACTTGGGAGCTTGTTTGGGACAAAACCTCCTAAGACCGCACGGGACGTTTGAAGAATTTCTAAATCCGTGACAGTTGGTATCAGAGTATCGATCTTGGGATGGCGGAACTAAGTGTGGTCACCATAGAGAACCAGGAGCTACGAAAGAGCAAGAGGTCGAAGGAGTCGACCTCGTCCATGGAGTATTGTCTCGGTAGCATTGAGAAAACTATGGCCAAGATATTAGTCAAGATGAAAGAATTGGATCAGTCTCAAAGGGAGGTGAGCACCCTTGACAACACCATGACCAAGGTGGAGGTGACAGTGGCGGATGTCAAGGACCGTCTTGACATTGTGGAACAAAGTTTGGAAGAGTTAGGATTGGAAGGCCAATCTGAATTGCTAAAGGAGTCTATTCTGAGCACCATCAACTCTATTGCCCAGATGACTAACACAAGAGGGGGATGAATTGAGTTGTATTTTAAAATAACATTTTTAAATCAAATATACAATATAAAATATAAACAAAATATGAAACAGTAATAAATATAAAAAGTAAGGGTAAGAGAGAAACAAACTCAGTATGTTAACGAGGTTTGACCCCACTGCCTACTTCCTCGCCTCAAGCTACCCCTTGAGGATCTCCGAATTCACTATTTAATCTATTTCAGGTGGAGATAGAAACCTATTACACCTTTAAACAACACCGCTACAAAAGATCCGTGTAGAACACCCTCTACACTTGCAATCACCTTATACGTGGTGATTCAACTATTCCCTATGTAGAACACTTTCTACACGCACAAGGGTTATACACACTCTTTTACTGATACAAGAATTGATAGTGGGTAGGCTATCAGAAAACACTCCTAAACGAGTGAAATAAAAATAATACAGTATAAACTATATCTCTCAAAATGAACAAGGGTTAAGACTCAATACTTAGAGAAAAAAGAATGGAAAACTTTGAATGAATGTTGTATGCTCTTGGTGTTGTAAATGTGAAGCTCTCAAATAATCTATTTATAGGCATATGAAATTTCATATTCAAATTTAAAAAGATTCACATGTCAAAAACATCATCATTCAGTTTTCAAAAATTTCAAATCTAATCTTTTTACATTTTACATGTGACAAAAGAAGCACACTTTACTTTTCAAAAATTTCAAACCTAATATTTTACTTTTTGCATATGACAAAAGGAGCACACTTTACTTTTCAAAATTTTCAAATAAAGACATCTACCTTTTGCATAAGTCAAAAAAAGCATTCAACACTTTTGAAAATATTTAAATAAAACATGCACATGTGAAATATGACAATCAATTATCTTAATATTTTCAAAATTCAAACCTTTAATCATGTCATGCACATGTGAAAGATGATAATCAATCATCTTTTAAAATTTTAAAATTTAATTTTCAAAATATTCATGCACATGCGGAAAATGTATTTTAATGCTTTATAATAAAATATTAATTTTGAACTTTAATTCTAATTTTGAATTTTTAAGAGATTTACAACATTACTCTATGATTTTAATGTGAACTTGTTCCCATCTTGCTCATGCTTACTTCCTTGATGTGCTTGATTCTATTGTGTGGACAATTTGAGCTTGAGACTCCTTTATTCTTTGAATTCATTTGTTATCATCAAAATCCATGTGTAGATTTATACGAAATTTGAAATCTTGAGTTCAACAATCTCCCCCTTTTTGATGATGATAAATGCTTGATAGAACTTAAAACCTATATTAATAGGGGTGTAAATGGTCCGGTCCGGTCCGAGAAATTTGTGGACCGATTTCATTCGGTCCAAGAATTCTCTCACCCTGGACCGGACCGAACAGGAGTTCGGTCCATACCGGTCCGGTCCAATTCGGTCCAGGGGCGGTCCAGTCCGGTCCAGGGGTGTCCCATATGATTTAATGGACTAAATTTAATATAAAATTCTATAATGATCAAATATTTTTTGGTCCAAATTTAACTACTATAAATTATATTATGTTAATATTATAAAAGTATATATTATATATTAATATGTTAGTATATATTATATATTAAGTATGTTAGTAAATTATACTAATAGTCTAATAACACTTTCACATTAGTACATGTTAATAAACTATAACTAATAAGTAATAAAACTATTACAATTTACATTAGTATATTATATATTTATATGTTAGTAAATAGTGATAAATTAGTAATAATATATTAAATAATAATAATACACTTATTATTTATATGTTAATATTTAAGAGTATATATTATATATAATATGTTAGTTAATATTAAATATTAAGTATGTTAGTAAACTATAACTAATAATCTAATAATCTAATAATACTATTAGATTAGTATATTTTAATAAACTATAACTAATAAGTAATAAGTAATAATACTATTATAATTTATATTAGTAATTATATATTTATATGTTAGTAAATAGTGATAAATTAGTAATAATATATTAAATAATAATAATACACTTATTATTTATATGTTAATATTATAAGAGTATATATTATATATTAATATATATTAATATTAATATTAAAATTTATATATACATATATTTAAAAATTAAAATTAAAAAAAAAATTTAGGGGTTCGGTCCGGTCCGGTCCGGTCCAGGGGGATGAACTCCTTGGACCGGGACCGGACCGGAATTTTCCGGTCCATATATTTTTTGGACCGGACCGGACTCCAGCCGGTCCGGTCCGGTCCCGGTTCGGGACAACCGGTCCGGTCCGCCGGTCCGGTTCAGTCTTTTTACAGCCCTATATATTAATACTTAAACTCCCCCTGAGAATGTACGTTAATTTTTCAAACAAAAAAATAAATATAATTCCAAGCATATATAACAAGTTTAGCAATTTAAATAATGTTAATGTTCTAGTCTAAAACTTCTCGCCCTTTTGGTATCATTAAAAAGGAATCATAATTAGCTCAAAAAGATATATTCCTACAATAACCAATAAACAAATAAAACGCTACGTTAGTAGAGACTGTAGAAAATTTAGTGCATAGCCACACGTGTTCGACAAAATCTGCAAAGGCTGGAGGTCTAGTTCTGGTAATTCGGTGCGGAAGGAGATTTTGTAAAGAGCTAAATAATTGAAACCACTCATACTCGACAAAACCTGCAAAGGCAGGAGGCGTAGCTCTGGCAATTCGGTGCAGAAATTTGATCCGCTTGATGTTGTTGAAAAATGAGATATTATCAGGATTTGTAAGTTTGTCTTGTTCTTATTTCTGTTTCTATAAGAGCAATCCTTAGTTTTATCTATTTCGCATCAAACTTTCTTCTCATCTTTATAATTTGCTTGCATTATCATTTTACAAATTTTCAATGGCTCGTAGATTTCCCTTCAGTGCTTCTCTTGATCAAGATTTGAGGTATCTTTCACCTTAGTCTCAATCTATTTCTGCATCTGTCATGGGTGCCAGGAAGCAACAAGAGACTGATTTAGCTAATAAATCAGATCATGATGCCATTTACGAGCTTGTGGGTCTCGGAACTCGATACTCATCATCTATCGTCGCGTTTTCTGCTCGGTTGCAGTCCAAAACTCGCGAAATTGAGAAGTTTAGTGAGACTGTTTCTGTACTTCAACGACTTATTTATGAGTCAAACAAAAAAAATAGTAGAGTTAAAGCAACAGAATAAGGATTTGAAATCCTTGCTTGCTTCTTCATTTCGATTGCCTAATCTGTTAGACAAGGATGACATGATGATTTATGAGGAAAAAATGCATTTGAATGATGAGGCTAAACGTCTCAAGTTTCTGTAGGTCATTTAAGATAATGAAATAAAAGTATCTAGCAGATATTCATGACATGCATCATTCATATTTCTCTTCTAATCATGCATAGTCTATCTTCTGGTAGGAGTTTTGTGAAAATAATTGATCATATGTACTAGTGAATTCTAATACAATATCGCCCTTCTGCACATGATCTCTAAGAAAATAATATCTAATTTCAATATATTTGGTCCGAGAATGTTGTATTGGATTCTTTGAAAGATTTATAGCACTTGTATTATCACATTTGATTGGAATGTGATTGTACATAAGTTTAAAATCCTCAAGTTGTTGCTTCATGTAAAGAACTTGAGCACAACAACTATCCGCAGCAACATATTCTGCCTCAGCAGTAGATAGTGTAACAGAATTTTGTTTTTTACTAAACTAGGAAACTAGTGCATGACCTAAGAAGTGACATGCTCCACTAGTGCTTTTCCGATCTATTTTACAGCCAGCATAATCTGCATCTGTGTAACTAATTAGATCGAAAGATGTATGCTTAGAGTACCATAACCCTAAGTTAATTGTACTATTAAGATATCTTAGAATGCGTTTAACTGCAATTAAATGTGATTCTTTTGGAGATGATTGAAAGCGTGCACATAAGCACACACTAAACATAATATCTGGTCTACTAGCTGTCAAATATAATAAGCTACTAATCATACATCGATATACTTTCGAGTCAACTGATTTATCGGTTTCATCTTTATCAAGTTTAGTGGATGGGCTTATTGGTGTTCCAGTTTCCTTAGCACATTCCATCCCAAACTTTTTCAGTAATTCCTTAATATATTTTGATTGATTGATGAATGTCCCACTTTTTGCTTGCTTAATTTGCAATCTGAGAAAGAATGTAAGCTCTCCCATCATGCTCATTTCAAATTCTTCCTACATAGTCTTAGCAAAAATTTGGCACATATTTTCATTAGTAGCACCGAATATTATATCATCAACATAAATCTGAATCAAAAGAATATCATCATTTTCGTATTTAATGAAAAGAGTTGTATCAATTTTTCCTCTTAAAAAGCCCTTTTCAATCAAGAAACCACTAAATTTCTCGTACCACGCTCTAGGAGCTTGTTTGAGTCCATATAGTGTTTTTGTGAGTTTGAAAACATGATTTGGAGAAATATGATTTTCAAAACCTAGAGGTTGTTCAATATATACCTCTTTATTTATAAAACCGTTTAAGAAAGCACTTTTAACATCCATTTAAAAAGTTTGAAATTTTTATAATAAGCATATGCAAATAACATTCGAATAGTTTCTAATCTTGCGACTGGTGCATATGTCTCATCATAATCGATTCTTTCTTCTTAATTGAAACCTTGGATTACAAGTAGAGTCTTATTTCTAGTAATGACTCCAGACTCATCTTTCTTGTTTCTAAAAACCCATTTTGTTCCAATAACAGTATGATTTTTGGATCTAGGAACAAGTGTCCAAACATCATTTCTTTCAAATTGATTAATCTCTTCTTGCATAGCTAGAATCCAAGATTCATCAAGAAGTGTTTTATCAATATTTTTAGGTTCAATCTGAGATGGAAAAGCAGTATGATTGCAAATATTTCTAAGAGATGATCGAGTGCTTACACCTCATGAAGGTTCTGCCAGAATTTGTTCCACTAGATGATCTTTCACAAATTTTCACTGTTTGGTTGCATCTTGTATTAAATTTTGATGATCTTTCCTGATGTTTCCATATTGGACTTTCTCTATTATGTTTTCTTTGTTGAGATTGAAATTTTTCGTATTATTTATACCTCATGTTTCTTCATCAATGGATTTCTTAGAGAGTAGAGAATTAGATTCATCAAATACTACATGCATAGATTCTTGTACAGTCAAAGTTTTTTTATTGAATACTCTATAAGCTTTACTATTAGTAAAATATTCGAGAAAGATACTTTCATCAGATTTTGCATCAAACTTGCCTAAATTATCCCTGTCATTTAAAATAAAACATTTGTATCCAAATACATGAAAGTAACCAATGTTGGGTTTTTTCTCATTCCAAAACCCATAGGGCGTTTTATTTAATTTGGACCTTAGCATAACTCTATTTATAACATAACATGCAGTACTTACCGCTTCGACCCAAAAATAACTAGGCAAGTTGTTCTCATTGAGCATTATTCTTGCCATCTTTTGAAGAGATCTATTTTTCCTCTCTACTACCCCATTTTGTTGAGGAGTTCGAGGAGCAGAAAAATTATGCACAAAACCATTTTCATCACAAAATGTTTCAATATTTTTATTAACAAACTCTTTTCCCCTATCACTTTGGATACTTGAAATAGTATAACCATTTTTATTTTGAATTCTCTTGTATAATTTGGTAAAGACATTATGTGCCTCATCTTTATGAGTAAGAAAGATGACCCAAGTATATCTAGAAAAATCATCAACGATAACAAATGCATAATATTTTTCTCCTAAACTTGCAACTCTATTTGGTCCAAAAAGATCCATGTGTATCAGTTGTAGTGGTCTAGTAGTGGAAATATGTTTTTTGGTTTTAAAAGAAGTTTTTGTTTGTTTACCAAATTGGCATGCATCACAAATTTTGTCTTTAAGAAAATTTGTCTTTGGTAAATCTCTCACAAGATCATTTTTTGAAAATTTGGAAATAAGTTCCATGTTGGCATGACCTAGTCTTCTATGCTATAACCAATTAGTTTCATTTTGAACTGAAAAACAAATAGCATCTTGTGAAGTAATTTCTTCAAAATCGATTGTATAAACATTGTTGCTTCTACAAGTAATGAAACAAATATTACAATTATGATCATTCAAAATAATGCACTTATCCATTTTCAAAGTAACTGTAAATCATTTATCACATAATTGACTTATACTCAAAAGATTATGTTTTAGACCTTCAACAAATAGAACATCTTCAATTATGAGAGAAGACTCATTACTAATTTTACCTATTCCCACGATCTTCCCTTTTGAGTTGTCTCCAAATGTCACATGTCCTTCTTCTTTAGATCTAAGATCAAAGAACTTAGTCTTGTCTCCCGTCATGTGTCTTGAACATTCACTATCTAAAAATAATTTATTTTTATTTGTGGAGAACTTCATGCACACCTATAAAAACAATTAAAATGATTTTTCTTAGTACCCAAGTTCTCTGGGCCATTTATTTATTAGTATTAGAAGAAATAAGATTTTTAGGTACCCATATGGCCCTAATAGTCATTGTATATTTTCTTTTAATAGGACAAGTATGATAATTATGACCATTTCTATTACAAAAGTTGTAAATAAAATGTGACATATATGAAGAACTTGAGTGATTATAATAGTATCTTTTTTTAACAAAATTATTTTTATGAAAAAATTTTTGAATATTGGATTTTGATGTAGAAAGATTATCAATTTTTTTTTATAAGATTTGTATTTTTTTTTTGGCATATATCCCAAGCCTGCCTTGTCAAAAACACATATTTGACTACTAAGAAGTTTTTCAAAATTTCTTTTTCCATTCATAAAGTTTTCAATAATATTTTCTAAATCAGTTTTCTTTTTCTTCAACTCAAAATTTTCATCTTTCAAAACAATACTTTTTTTTTAAATATCAATTTCGTTTATTAAAGAAGAATTTTTCTTTTTCAAAACAGTATACTTGATGCCCAATTTTTCAAATTCCTCATATACCTCTTCTAAAACATTTTGCAATTCTTCATATGAAGGATCTTCAATATTATCAAAATTTGTTACCTCAATGTCATCTTTAGCAATAAGACAAAGATTTGCTGATTCTCCATTACTTGTTTCACTATCTGAGTTACTTGAATCATCATCCCATGTAGCTTTCATTGCTTTTTTACCTTTGTTTTGATCTTTCTTTAGTAGAGAACAATCTGACTTGATATGACCAGGCTTATTGCATTTATAACAAATTAAAGTGTCATTTTTACCTGAATTTTTCTTGAAAAACTTTTTGAAAGATTTCCTTGTAGGAGTTTTATTTTTCTTTAAGAACCTCTGAATTCTTCTTGTTATTATCGTAACTTTTTCATCTTTGTCGTCATTTTCCTCATCTTCATCACTTTCACTTTCGTGTGAAATAGCTTTAAGTGCCAAGCTCTTCTTTGGCTTTCCTTCTTATTCTCCTCTTTTCAATGTGTACTCATGGGTGATAAGTGACCCGATGAGTTCATTCACTTCGAGTTTCTTGAGGTCTCTAATTTCAAGAATCGCTGTTACTTTTGATTCCCAACGTTTTAGTAGAGAGTTAAGAATTTTTCTTACTATCACCATTTTGGAATAAACTTTGCCAAGAGTTGTCAAGCTGTTTATGATGTTAGTAAAACGAGTGTACATACTAGAAATAGATTCATCATCATTCATCTTAAACATTTCATATTCATGAGTAAGAATATAAATTTTTGATTCCTTGACTTGAGAAGTTCCTTCATAAGTAACTTCCAAGTTATTCCAAATTTTCTTTACTGTAGCACGAGTCATTACTCTATTAAATTCATTACCATTGAGAGCATTATATAATAAATTCATAGCAGTTAAATTCAAAGTATAAAGTTTATCATATTCATGATCAAACTCTTCTTCTTCCTTTTTAACCTTTACTCCATCAACTACTTTTGTTGGAATATAAGGTCCATTTACAATGCATTTCCAGATTTCTCGACCTTGAGCCTGAAGGAATATTCTCATTCTAACTTTTCATAATGAGTAATTGTCTTCGTAAAAGAGTGGAGGCCGACTGCTAGATTGACTTTCACCAAATGAAGCTGCAATGTTAGCTATAAGATCTTAACTCAAAAGATAGTTAATCTTATAACAGAGTTCTAACTCTGATACCAATTGTTATCCAGATGACTAACACAAGAGGGGGGTAAATTGAGTTGTATTTTAAAATAACAGTTATAAATCAAATATACAATATAAAATATAAACAAAATATGAAACAACAATAAATATAAAAAGTAAGGGTAAGAGAGAAGCAAACTCAGTATGTTAACGAGATTCGGCCCCGCTGCCTACGTCCTCGCCTCAATCTACCCCTTAAGGATCCCCGAATTCACTATTCAATCTCATTCAGGTGGAGATAGAAACTTATTACACTTTTGAACAACACCGCTACAACGGATCCGTGTAGAACACCCTCTATACTTGTAATCACCTTACACGTGGTGATTCAACTATTCCCTGTGTAGAACACTTTCTACACGCACAAGGGTTATACATACCCTTTTACTGATACAAGAATTGGTAGTGGGTATGCTATCAGAAAACACTCCTTAATGAGTGAAATAAAACAATACAGCACAAACTATATCTCTCAAAATGAACAAGGGTTAAGGCTCAATATTTAGAGAAGAGAGAATGAAAACTTTGAATGAATGTTGTATGCTTTTGGTGTTGTAAATGTGAAGCTCTCAAATGATCTATTTATAGGCATATGAGACTTCATATTCAAATTTAAAAATATTCACATGTCAAAGACATCGTCATTCACTTTTCAAAAATTTCAAACCTAATCTTTTTATTTTTTGTATGTGACAAAAGGAGTACACTTTATTTTTCAAAAATTTCAAATCTAATATTTTACTTTTTGCATATGACAAAAGGAGTATACTTTACTTTTCAAAATTTTTAAATAAAGACATCTACCTTTTGCATAAGTCAAGAAAAGCATCCACCACTTTTAAAAATATTCAAATAAAACATGCATATGTGAAAGATGACAATCAATCATCTTAATATTTTCAAAATCCAAACATTTAATCATTTTATGCACATGCGAAAAATGATAATCAATCATCTTTCAAAATTTTCAAATTTAATTTTCAAAATATTCATGCACATGTGGAAAATGTATTTTAATGCTTTATGATAAAATATTAATTTTGAGCCTTAATCCTAATTTCAAATTTTTAAGAGATTTACAACATTACTCTATGATTTTAATGTGAACTTGTTCCCTTCTTGCTCATGCTTGCTTCCTTGATGTGCTTGATTCTATTGTGTGGACAACTTGAACTTGAGACTCTTTTATTTTTTGAATTCATTTGTCATCATCAAAATCCATGTGTAGATTTAGACAAAAATTGAAACCTTGAGTTCAACAAACTCCACCCTCAAAGCACAGCGTGTTGAGAACGTTGCCTTCTAAGACTAGGTCTTGGGGGAACTAACTAAACTCTAGGAGCAAATGGAGGAACACCGCGTCGGTCTGGAGGAGACCAGGGCGGACTGGGTTATGTGCAAGCGAGTAGTGGCCAATGGGGGCACCAACAGAGTAGGAATGGTGGCTACCCCACGGGTGGATACACCCAAACCGAAGGAGTTCGATGGCAAGCAAGATGCCAAAAAGCTGGACAACTACTTGTGGCACATGCAATGCTACTTCGAAGTGTTAAACATGCAAGACGAGCATGTAAAGGTACGTATTCCATCTCTCTACCTCACCAATCTTACTAGTACTTGGTGGTGTTGTAAGTATAGTGAGATAGAGAATGGCACTTGTACCATCAACTCATGGGAGGAGTTCAAGCATGAACTCAAGAGGCAGTTCTATCCAGAGAACATGGCCCTGTATGCACGAAAGAGAATGTAGGAGTTGAAACACACTTCTTCTATCCGCAACTATGTTGAGGAATTTTCTGCACTCATACTTCAAATCACAAATATGAGTGAAGAAGATCTCCTCTTCAACTTCATCGATGGCCTTAAGTCATGAGTGACTCAAGATTTCAAGCATCGTGGGGTAAACGACATCTCTACCGCCTTAACCGTAGCCGAGACTTTGGAAGAGTTTGAGTATCACAAGAGTGATAACTCTTCAAAGCCAAAGTCTTCGAAAGATAACTACAACAAAGGTGGGGGAGCAAAGGGGTCCAAGCCCCCACAGCACAAAGAGTGGGGAGACAGGCCTTCGACATAGAGGGAAGGCAAGAAAGACCATTCCAAACACAAGAAGCCAAATGATGCTTGCTTTTTATGTGACGGACCACATTGGGCTAGAGATTGTCCTAAGAGGAAGGCTTTAAATGCCATGCTGGAAGAGAAGGAAGTTCAAGAGAAGTCACACATGGGATGTTTGCAACTTTTCAACTCACTTAAGGCAAACACCAAGCCAACCACCAAGGATGGGTCTTTGATGTTTGTCGAGGTGATCGTCAACGGGAAGAAGACTCATGCCATGGTCGACTCGGGGGCTTCTCACAACTTCATCAAGAAGGAAGAAGCCACACGACTAGAGATTCCTCTCAAGAAGGGTCAAGGATGGTTGAAAACCGTAAATTCTGAGGCCAGACCCCTCAACGGTGTAGCTCATGGGGTGGAGCTACAACTTGGCACTTGGAAAGGAAAGGTAGACTTCTCCGTCGTACCCATGGATGATTTCAACGTCGTGTTGGGGATGGAATTCTTGAGACAATTCAACGTAGTATCTCTTTCCCACTACAATTCGGTGTGCATCTTAAAAGATAGGTCTTGCATGATACCCACCATGTCTATTCCGAATACCACCCAACTCCTATTGGCCATACAAGTCAAGAAAGATGAGGAATATTACTTGGTTACTATGGAGGAAGATGAAGTGAAAATTTCCTCCCCTCCACCTAAAGAGATCCAAAAGGTCCTCAAGAATCATGAGGATGTCATGCCACCAGAGTTGCCCAAGCAACTACCACCTAGGAGAGAGGTGGATCATCAGATTGGGTTAGAGTCCGGCGCCAAACCACCTGCCAAAGCGCCTTATCCCATGTCACCTCCAGAGTTTGAAGAACTAAGGTGGCACATGGAATATCGTATAGGTGACTTGGTGTTGGTAAAGATCTTGTCAAACCAACACAAGTTTATCAGGAAACTGCACAAGGGGCTTGTGCGGCGATATGAAGGATCATTCCCAATCATCAAGAAAATAGGGAAGGTCTCCTACAAGTTAGACTTACCACCCAAATTCAAGTTTCATCCCGTCTTTCATGTAAGCTGTTTGAAACCCTATCATGGTGACGACAAAGAGCCAACACGGGGAGAGTCTAAGCGAGCTCCATTGGGCATAACCACCACTTTCGATAAAGAAGTAGAAGAAATTTTGACGGATTGGGAAGTTAGACGAAGGGGTCACAAGCCACGCTAAGAATATCTGATCAAGTGGAAGAGATTGCTCTCAAGTGAGACGACTTGGGAACCTAAGGAGTCACTGTGGCAGTTTGAAGATTAAATTTGAAGGTTCCATGAAGATACCGTATCAAGGACATCGCGAAGCTAGGTGGGGGAGAATGTCACCACCTGAATTTTTCTAGAGAATTCTACCACCTTCTAGAGTCTCCTAGTCCTTTGTAGATTATTCTAGAATATAGTAGATTGTTGTAGAGTTATATAGAAAATCCTAAAATGATATAGATAATTCTAGAAGTAGTTTAGAATGTTCTTTGCTTTTAAGATTGTGACACTTGTCACAATTCTAGCAATTATTTGTATCAAGAGTTTCCTATAAGTAGAGTGAGTCTTATTTGTGTAAATCACCAAGTAATAAGAGTAACAAGCTCTCTAAAGTTTCTTTCTCTACTCTCTCTCTCTAGATTTGTTCTCTCTTGTCTTGAGTCACTTAGAAGGCTTACTTAGGAGCTTGTCCGGGACAAAATCTCCTAAGGCCACACGGGACGTGTGAAGAATTTCTAAATACGTGACAGCTCCAAAGAAGTTAATCAAAGTAACTACTCGATGCGCATAGATGAAGTAAAACTGTTCGAAAATTAGAAGACAAGAAACAAAGAAAGTAAAACTATCCAAGTCGGATAAAGTCGACGTTTTCGAAATTGGATGAAACTGGTTAAAAAAAACTTTTTTGATATGGATAATGCTATTTTTTCTTATTTAAAATTCTTATTAAGAATTTTGATTTTGATTTTTTAAAATTTTTTACATAATTTTTAAGTAAGAAATTTTAAATTATGTTTTTTTTTTGTATTTTTAAATTTTTTAAGACGTTAAAAAAAGTATGTAAAAAAATCATGTTTTTTAAGACTTTTTTTAAAGATATAAAAATCATATTATTATTTAAAGATATTTACTTAAAAATTCTGTAAAAATACTAAAAAAATAAAATAAAATAAAAATTAGGATCCTAATAAAAATCTCAAATAATGACAAATAGTATTTTTTTAATTTATTATTATAATACTTTTAAATTTTGCATAAGTATAATAAATAATATCTTTATCAAATCCCGAAATGTTCATGACGTACTACAGCGATTACATTCAGTTCAGTTGCACCTCATGAAGCCATTTCCTGGCAAGTTATTAGGAATGGAAGATAAAAAGTTCGCTGCACGGCAATTTTCCTGGAAAATTCTGGTTCCACGCCTGAAGAAAAAGGTAAATGAACAAGTTTATAAAAGCATTTGACCCAGTTATACCCAAATCCAAAAACAAAAACTTAAGGTCGTATCTGCTTTATTAAATTTGTGAAGAAAGCGTAAGTTTGTATTTCCTTTCAGGTTAAATATGAGGTCGAGATATTGCTGAGAATTGTTTTTAGATGACACCGAAGTACTAATAATTCTGTTGATCTGATGAAGCCGTTGCAAAGGAAGTTTTTTTTGGGAGAGAAGAAGAAGAACCGGAGGAGAGCTAAAGGCTATGTCAATCGTGAATGGCTATCAACTTCGCAGTTCAGCATTTTTCCATAATTTGCACAATTAAAAATGGGTTTTTTATTTTTTTCATTTTTTTGTGTTCTTTCTCTAGGAATTATGAGTGAGAGAGAGAGAGAGAGAGAGGTGCTGGAATGGAGTTTTGAACAAAAGGGTCAGACCTCGTGCGGCCGAACGAAGATCAAAAAGAAGCCAAGGAAATAACATACGGAAAAAAAAAAAAACGTAGGACTACTGGTAAAACTAGTAAATAAATCATAAGCTTTTGTTTGACTTTCCATCTAAATGGAGAACAGACAACGTTGTTACATTCACAAAGTCCGAATCTAATGGTCACCCACTTAATGCAAACCATCCCAAAAACTTTTATCACTATGGATTTTAGGCACAACTATTTCGTTTGGTTCAATTCCTGGCAAGAAAAGAGAACCTTCCGACTAGTACTTGTTTAATTATTGTTCACAACAAATAATATCCACCTTTGGATTTTTGTGTTCTGTTCCAATCAGAACTTTTACTTTATCAGTTCGTCAAGGGGTCTTAAAATTGTAATCTCTATCGCTCTCTTTATATTTTTCTTAGTTTTGATGTTTGACCTGAGGTTAGATTTGTCAGACAACAACAGTTTTTAACATTTTGGAATAATATAATCCGTCTTTGGTGATGATGGGCATTTGATTGTTTTTCTTTCGTAGAGTGTAAATTGGGATAGAAATAACTCCTTATTTTTATAGATTCTTTTTGTGAAATAAAATATTTATGATGTGAATTTTAAGGGCCAGGGTTACTTTTTCATCCTTCGGTTCTCATTCGGTGCTTGTTTATGATTCTACAAGCCGCGGACTCACTTGGGTCGTCGATATTACTTGATTTGCTCAACCGGGTAGTTGAGAGACCTTTAATTTCCGGATGGGTGGGTAAGTTTCTCCGTTGTATTGTCTCAAGAGGCGAGTTTTCCTTCTCATCTCATCTGGGTCTTGGCTGTTTTTTCGATTTTAGCAGCTTTCGGCATTGAAATTGAGGGCTTTTTACGGTTTACTCAATCTTTGAGGGAAATTTGATTAATTTTCCGACATATCAGTGATAAGAATTTAGGGTTTCGTTTATTTTGGTTCCAGGATTCTGTAACTGACTATGGCCGTCTAGTATTTGGGTGGGTGGCAGGGATTTGGATTGTTTGCTTGATTAGTATTTTAGGATCTGCTTGTGGGTCTTTTGTGTGGATTCGTCGCTAGGGAGGAAATTGGTGCTGCAGTTGACGGTTTAAATCCAGTGGATGTCATAATATCGACTTCTAACTCTTCTGTAAGGAGCCTGTGACTGTGAGGCTTGTGTTGCAAAAGATAATTGGTGGTTCTTCTCTCCGAGAAAGGATACTTGCATTGTAATGATGTTTCATTCTCAAGGAGCTTCAAAACACACCTGTACTCTTCTTGCTGCTACCTGTGGGAAAAGTTCGGAAAAACTTAAAAGGGATGATGCTGCAGAGGATAAGCCCAGATATCCCTTTCCTGAGTTGGTGTCTTCTGGACGTTTAGAGGTGCAGTAATCTATTTTTGGTTGTGAATCTTTTGTTATTGATATGAGATTTGAAGTGTGTGACATAACTTATATTTCCTGGATATTCATTGTTGGCCCCTTCAATGGTTTTTGCTCTCCATGTGCAGGTTCAGACTCTGACTAATCCGAGCAAAGCCGGGTTTTGTAAGATTCTGGAATCGTATAACCCGAGTATTGTTTACTTGCAAGGAGAGCAAATTGCGAATGATGAAGTTGGGCCTCTTGTGTGGGAAGGTGTTGACATGTCCACACCAGAAGCTATATCTGAGATATTCGCCACCACATTGCCTACCGCTGTATGTGATATATCTATATTGAGCGGGCTAAGTACACTATGTATATACCACTTTATGTATATATATATATATAAAGAAAGAGCTAGAGAGAATGAAGTGGTATATATGTTGTGGGTAGGGGGGAGAAGATCGCCCTAAGTGGTCAATGCATCTGTTTCTTGTGCCATGCCCGCTACTGTTTACTATTTTATGATTGGCATATGCATCTCATGATCTCCACTCCACTTCCCAGAGTGAATTTCTACATAGCAATCATTCAATACGAGGACATTTGGTCAGAAGTCTAGTTTGCATTACAATCCTAAAATGTTACTACTTTCAAGTTCAGAGATTATTCGTGCTTGGAGTAATAGGATTGGGTTAGAGTTTACTCTGCATGTAGTTATACATCAGTATGTGATAAATTTTAATCTTAGGCTTTTGAGAAATATATGATATCTCTTAATGTGTCTGCTAAATAAATATTGAAATGGAAAAATTGGAAGGCATGTGAGATAAAAGAGTAGCGAGTACGCACTTAAGCTTCTCAATCACTGAATTAACAAAGAAATAGTCAATGTACTTTCCTTATGGTAAGAGATTAGAGCAAAGGTGGAAGGAGTCATTTACTAATCAAAAAAAAAAAAAGGTGGATGGAGTCATTTGGCAAGACAATATGGAATTAGAAGAAAACAGTAGGAAAATGCCAGGTTAGGATAAAATAAAAAATAGCTCATGGATGATATGTGCTGCATGGTCTTATCCTGTTCCTTAAACTCCATGCAGTTTTTGTTTACATGTCATGTTGTTGAGGGTATATTTTGATTTTGATCTGATTTAATTTTTTGTTTGTAACTTATCAATTTTTTTTTTTTTTTTGTCTGCAGGTTTATTTGGAAATCCCAAATGGAGAAAAAGTAGCAGGGGTGCTTCACTCAAAGGTGACTGATTGTCTCGTGGATTTTCACACATGCCTTTCTGGCATTCACCACTAATGTTATCGCATAATTATAAATTTGCTGTTATCTACTTAGCTTGGAGTCCTATTGCTGGAAGTTGTTTGCACTTTTTATTGTCTAATGTAATTTTGTTCCAGGACTAAGAAAATTATAATTTTAATTCAAGGAGAATTCGATTAACTCGGGATGCTTCACTTTTGCAGGGGATTCCTTATGTGATGTATTGGAAGAATTCAATTTCTTATTATGCCGCTTGCCATTTTCGTCAAGCATTATTTTCAGTGGTACAGAGGTATTTTAATTTTATCTTTTGTGCAATAGGTTCATGCGAATGTGGCAAGGTTTACTTTTGCAATTTTCTGTATACCTGGGTTGCAATTCTTCGCACTTTGAATAAAATTACCTTTTATAAAAAGGTTTATCTTTGCAATTTTGAGGCAGCATATAAAGTTTAAACAACTATTTCTATCAGCATGCTTGGAGGCACATATAAGCAAAAATTAAAACAATCTGCACGTTTGAGGCAAGATAAATCATCTCATGGCAGAGCAAAACTACTCCCTCTTATATGATCAGATTATATATATATATTGTGTATGTGCGCATGTGCCTACTGATACCTTATAGAGAGTACTGAGATAGCAACATACTAACAAGAGACTTTTCATATTTGGGTTGTTTGGTTGTTGTGCTTATTTGCTTTATGGACAAATTTGATCTTGATCGAGCCATTGAGGTTTTGTCTAGATCTGAGTTTGCCTGAGTAACCCTCGGCAAGGAGCGTGGCCCACATCATCACTTAACTTTACTGTTCTTCTTATGCTTATGATAAGACTCTGGTTGGAAATCATCTATGCATCCAGGACATTGATCTACATTATCTTTATTCTAATGCTTAAATTTAGTCTTCCTAATTAAATGTGGTTACGCTTGCTAAGAGAAACTCACTGGCTGCTCTGCCTCAGTGTCTTTCTCCTTTTTTTTGGGGGGGGGGGTGTGGGGGTTTGTGGCCTAAGATATTACAATATGAGATGGTATTTCATGTGGTCACTTTTGTTGGACTGCAGTTCCTCTACTCATGCATGGGATGCTTTCCAACTTGCACGCGCTTCCTTCAGGCTTTACTGTGTAAGAAACAACTATGTCCTTCCTGCTAACAGCCAGAAGGCTACTGGTGAGCTGGAGCCATGCATTCTAGGGGATCGTTTGAAAATCAATGTTGATCCCCCTGAGGTAGATGCAGAGGGAGATGATGAGAGTTCGTCAGGTGATTTGCCTGCTATAAAGATACATGATGATGATGTGAGCTTGAGGTTTCTTGTTTGTGGAGTGCCGTGCACATTGGTAAGCTGGGATGGATTTCTCTTTAATCTATATGTCGCGCCTTCACTTATGAACTGATAATTACTTGGGAAACAAACGATTTCTTTTCAGGATGCATCTGTATTAGAATCCTTGGAAGATGGCCTCAATGCCCTCCTGAACATTGAAGTAAGTGTGATGATGGTTTGTCGATACGGATCTTATCTGCTTGTGTTTGGTATCATCTTTATGGTGTGGGGAGGTTTTAACTTCCTCTTTTGTTTTCCTTGCATTCTTCATTATGTTATTCAGATACGTGGGAGCAAACTTCATGGCAAGTTTAGGTATTATTCATCTTGATGCGTCTTTACAATGTTACATGTTCGCGTATTTTAAATTCTTTTGGCTACGGTCAGCCTAATCTTTTAAACAATAATTCTACATGTTTGCGAAGAGGTGCTTACGCCTTTGTTTGCAAGAAAACGTACTTATGCTAGTATTTTGTGTGTTTTTGTTGATATGATAATTCATGAAGTTTTGAACTTCTTCAAAATGTGATAACCTTTTAACTTTCTAACGTATCAATGCCTTTCATATGCGGTTTAGTGCCCCTCCGCCACCCCTTCAGGCAGGTACATTTTCTCGTGGTGTTGTGACCATGCGATGTGATGTGACAACCTGCAGTTTTGCCCACATCTCACTTCTGGTGTCTGGTAGTGCGCAAACTTGCTTTGATGATCAGGTAATCCAAAAGAATTTGTGACAATGCCAAGTATTGGAGATGTTGAAGTCTTATACCTTATGATTTGTTGATCTTCAGCTCCTAGAGAATCATATAAAGAATGAAATTATTGAGAAGAGTCAACTAGTTTATGCACTTCCTGACAGCGAAGAAAACAAAACTACATTCTCAGAGCCTCGTAGATCTGCTTCAATTGCCTGTGGAGCAGCAGTATTTGAAGTTTGCATGAAGGTCCCTTCATGGGCTTCACAGGTTTTTCAACAAACACTCTCTCCCTCCCCCTACTTTTCTTTTCTTCCTTTTTTGTAAGCATTGTGAATTTCTTTGCAAGGCTTGTGCTTGTCTTGCTTGTTCATTGACTTTTTTAAAGATAAAGAAATGAATAAATCAACTTGTACCTTGACAGGAAATCTAGTGCATTAATTCAGTTGATGACTTTCTTTTGTTTTTTCTTAAATATTTTTAAGGTCTGTAAACCTTCCA
Source organism: Platycarya strobilacea (assembly GCA_036898215.1). Classification (NCBI taxonomy): domain Eukaryota; kingdom Viridiplantae; phylum Streptophyta; class Magnoliopsida; order Fagales; family Juglandaceae; genus Platycarya; species Platycarya strobilacea. Next base: position 48,857,658 of record CM072545.1, read on the forward strand.
TTTGGTTTTGTTAATTATGGGGATCTGGATATGGGGTGGCGCCTTGGAGCTAGAATTTAATTGCAGGAGATGCTGGTTACTGGCTTACAGCAATCTGTAATAAATGGTGCCATCACTATAGGACTTAAATGCTTAAAAGTTTAACCTAGAAGGCTTCTTGATTATCCAAGTTCTTGCAGATTCAACAACACTACTTGTAATGGTTAATTTTAATGTTTTGGTTTTTTCCCGCATTTGCAAAATGAGGAGCCTGGAATTGACGTTTGACTAATTGCAAGTGGTTCGTGGCGCCTGTGGGTGTCTTCACCAACATTTTTGCACTATTAGTGGTTGCAAATATGTAACTATACAGCTTTCTTTGATAAAGCATTTGACAAACAAAATGAACAAAATTCATGAAAATGGTTGAACTTAATATGATTGGAAATCTGATTTTGCATTTAGCTGGAAGAGTTAGCATGAAAGTTTTGGACCTACTTTTAAAACCCATATGATGATGGTGTCAAATATATCATCTCTTCAGACATTTAGACTGCAGACGAGTGGAAGCATTACAATTCATTACAATGTTTTGGAGAAGTGACAATTTAAGTCCTGGGGTGACCTTGAGAAAACTATTCGAAATTCATTTTCTGATGTTCAAGTTCTTTTGACTTTTGGACCTCGGAGTATCTAGGAAGTCACTTGGACATTTAATCTGAATTGGTTCCAGAGAAACATTTTTACGAGCGCACTTACTCTGTAAACTTGATTTGCGGCAACTAGTACTCGATATTAGTTACCATACCTATTTTGGTTGTGTTTTCAGGTTTTGAGGCAGTCAGCACCGGATGTTTCATATCGTAGTTTAGTTGCACTTGGCATTGCCAGCATTCAGGGATTGCCTGTTGCTTCTTTCGAGAGAGATGATGCTGAGCGTCTACTTTTTTTCTGTCGAAGGCATGGGAAAGATACTTGTACAGACGAATTAATGTTTAGCAGCCCCCCAAGTTGGTTGAAACCACCTGCTCCTACTCGAAAGAGATTCGAACCAAGCCAAGAGACTACGCCTGGTTCTCGTAATGGTGTGTCTATTAAACGTGATGTAGAGGACAAGGATGCCAGATTGAGAAATGGGGTTAGCATGCCCTTACTCCCAGCTCGGAAAAAACTGAAGGTTGCTGCAATGAGGCCTATCCCTCATGTTCGACGCCATAAAATGACGCCATTTTCTGGAATGTCTGAGGCAGATGGGCATGAAGGAGGCCAAGTTAAGGCTAATTTGCCAGTTGTTGCCCCTACAAAGCACAGTATTGTGGGATCAACCCCTACAACACAGAGAAGAACATATTCGACCTCATCACAGGCCAAGCAGATTATTTCCTTGAATCCACTACCTCTGAAGAAACATGGGTGTGGCAGGAGTCCAATGCATACTTGCTCTGAGGTGAGTTGTCTAATTATGTTTGGCTATCAAATCTGGCTGTTTTTGGAGTTCCACTTTTCCCATTATTGCGTATTTCATTAGGTTCAATAAGAAAAGAAAAATATACAAAATGAGCTTTTCACACGTATGCCAGAAAGCCAAATGTTACATGTTGTCCCTTTGAGGTTTAACTCAAATCAAAGATTCTTCATGAAGTGAAGAGGAGACATCTCTACATAATGGTTTATTTAAAAACTTCTATTGATTCAAGAAAATGCTCGTCCTACGTTCAATGTACCTCACATATTCCAACCCTACAGAGTTAACTATATGATCTATACGTCAACCCATCCTACCGTAACATTTGTTTGGTAGCCTGATCCTGAAGAAATCAAGTTCCAGTTAGGATAGGATTAGACCCAAAGTATCTTTAGAAATCTTATGCCTGCATGGGACCCGTGTAATTTATTGTTTTTGTAATTATTTGTTATTCTCTTGTAGGAGGAGTTTCTGAAGGATGTGATGCAGTTTCTAATCCTTCGAGGGCACACTCGACTTATCCCTCAAGGTGGAGTTGCTGAGTTTCCAGATGCCATACTTAATGGGAAGCGACTTGACCTCTTCAACTTGTACAAAGAGGTGAGTTCGTTGCATTGTTCAGATTAGTGGGAATTTGTTAGAATTTGGTACTGAAGCACAGGGTTTCCTTAGGTGGTTACAAGAGGAGGCTTTCATGTTGGCAACGGTATCAACTGGAAAGGGCAGATCTTTTCAAAGATGCATAATTACACAATGACAAATAGAATGACTGTACGCCCTATAAGCCTTTCTCTGGTCTTTCTACTTTATAACAAAAAAGGGGGAGAAAGGGTTTTTTTTTTTTTTTTTTTTTGTGTGGGGTGGGGGGGGGGGGGGGGGGGGGGGGTTGGAATGAAACATGGAAAGTGGTGGCATCAACGACAGTAAATAGGTAGGGGTATGGGAGGGAACGAATGGTTACCCTAGAGAGGTTGCGATTCCTGAAACTATCTAAATGAAGGATTCAAAGATGGTGGTAACTTGTAACGAGCATATTTAGAATCTATAAGCTGAGTACAGTAAAAGTTAAATCGCATAGGACCTGTGAAAAATCAAGTCGATTATAATACTTTTCATTTGATTTAGATAATCTTTCTGTATTAACAGGGTGTTGGTAATACGTTAAAAAGACACTATGAAACTTACCTTCTAGAGTACGAATTGGCTCATGAGGATGTAGATGGAGAGTGTTGCTTGCTATGCCACAGGTTTGTACTTTTCCCCTTTTCTCTTTTCCTGCTGATATGATAAGTAATTGTATTATGTTAAATAAATGTTTGCTGACAATGGAATTGCATGACTGTTTAACAGTAGTGCACCAGGGGATTGGGTGAATTGTGGCATATGTGGTGAGTGGGCCCACTTTGGCTGTGACAGAAGGCAGGGTCTTGGTGCTTTTAAGGTATTGGCACTGCAACTACATAAACACCTCTGGGTTGTGACTAATATCACATCCATAACTTTTGTGCATGTTAGGAGTTGCATCTTGATTGTACATTTGCTTCATGTTACTGTAAATAAGAACTTGCATTAACATGCAGAGTCAAGTGGATCCATCAAAAGTTGGGATATCTTTTGAAAAGCTATCGTTGTAATAACTTGTTTTCAACTTGCAGGATTATGCAAAAACAGATGGGCTGGAATACATATGTCCACATTGTAGCATTACAAATTTCAAGAAGAAACCACAGAAAGTCGGAAATGGATATTCCCAAGGCTTGATGGTATCACGACCACTGTGATTTAGTTTTACATTCCCTTCTTCTTCTTCTCCTCTCTCTCTCTCTCTCTCTCTCTCTCTCTGTGGTTCAGCAGTTTTGGGGTCTCTTTTCCTAGTATCATTTTGTGAGCGACTGAACTTTGATCAGCTGCTGGGGTTGGAGGGACTCATTATGTTCTCATCCATTTTCATTGGAAATATGTTAGGAAGATTGTGGGGGAAACCACCACAAGAAGTAGAAATACGAAATCAATGGAGCATAGGAGTTTGCTGGCATCGCATCAATGTGTAGGAATTTTATATATTTTAGTTCTACTTTTTAGTGGGGCGGGAAGTCTTTATAGGGTGAAGAATGCCCTTGACTTAGGAAGAGGGTTGTAAAATATTTGATCCTCCATTGAACTTTTGACTGATGTAGCTTAACACCATGAGGGATATATCCCTTAAAACAATTTAGAGTATCAAAAAGAAAAGTTTCTAAATTATATTTCATCTACCTTCAAGTTTATTTTCACCAAAATGTGCGATTGGAACAAACATAGAGAACCTTAGAACCACCAGAAGAACGACACCCTTTTGGAATTCTCATGTTATATACCCTGAATTCATTGCGGTAGATGATATCAAAGACTAGAGGATTTTATATATCCGGTTAAATTACTTGTTTCAAAAGTTTAAGTTGACGACGATCATGCGATGAAGCTGCACTCGATCCCTTTCTTGGTTCTACAGTTAAGGTGCTCTCTCTTTCGATAAGGTTCGTCCTAGGGCAAGAAAATTGTTGTAAAGAATATGAATATGAACCTGTGGTGTAGTACACTTAAGATACGACTCTAGCCTGCAAGAAATCTAAAGTTGACAATTTATGCAACTCCCTTGAGGAATTGCTTTCGACATTATTTGCTGGAACAGTACAAATGATCTATCTTTGCAATAACTCCGAATTCAATTCACCTTTGACCACATGACTCATTGTTTGTCTGCTGAGAAAATTTACTTAATTCTTGCCCATATGGGTCCCCTTACAGTATCAGTTTTTCTGGCGATTGTGCGCTAATTAATGAACTGGTGCACTGTAATAATTAGCAAATTTAATAATACACTTGCTCTAAATGCATAATCTATATTATGATTTGACAAAGTACCCTTCTACTATTTTCCCGTTGAGAATCTTTTTTTTTTTTTTGAAAAAAGAAAAGGTAGTTATGTTACTTTCAGATGTCACTTAATTGCCATCACTTTCGAAAACCTTGTGTTTAGCAAAAGTAAGTTTAGTTGAAAATAATTCAAGAGCATGAGCATGATCATGATGACTGATGAAGACGGAAGATGCAAGAACCTTCTTTCATGAATCCTCACTTTTCTTTATAAATTATAAACAGTAATCCTTTTGGAAGCCTAATTAATGGAAGATAAGAAGAACGTGGGAAATAAAGGAAAAGAAAAGGGTTTCCTTCAGATATTTGAGTACTGGCTTTTGCTTTCGATATATTCTTTCTTTCTTTTTTTAATCACTATAGGTATGTTTAACCGTGAAGAAAACTATTGGTTTGATTAGAAACCACAGCTAACAGGACCCTCCATCTCTATCCCCTTTTTTACAATATCTTTCCTTCTGATGATCTGCATGCCATGCCTCACACCGTCACACGTCCCATACATTTTGCTTTATTTGTTTCGGTCTGTTTGCTTTAGGGTTTTTCCCTTCCCTTTTAGCAATCAAATTTTGGACTCTTCCTCGGTTCAACTTTTTTACCACAAACAGAGTTAGACTTAAGGGCTACTTTACACCCTGTCTTTAAATAATGGGCGATCAAGGGAGGGGAATTAGGAAGGGTCCATTTGTTCAAAAAATTCAAAGCTAGCTAGCTAGCTATAGCTAGAAGAACATCACAAATGCAAACATCGCCCCTCTCAGAAGGGTCCCTACCCATTCCTTGTTACGGTTGAGATCCTGAAGATGTGAAACTAAACAAAGACCGACACATGGGTGATTAGCAGGATGTCATCATCATCAGAATTCAAAGTAAAGAAGAAATAGTAGTGCGTGTTTCTTCTGATAGCATGGCCCCATGGCCCACTCTCCATTTGTTTTTCCTCCCAAAATGTCAAATGATGATTTCAAATGCTCGACAACTGTCCTAACCATGCGCAATAGGACTAGCAGCAGCCAAAGCAGCATCATCCAACCCGAGTGGCTCTATCTCAAGTGATTCTGTTCATCTAACTTTGTATGTAATCCATGCCCATAACCTCTCTCTCTTTTTTTTTTTTTAAATTTCTTAGTACTTCTTAAATTTTGTATGTAATCCATGCAAACATTGTCCCTCTCTAAAGGGTCCCTAACTCAGTATTTTCATTATTTTCCAAATCATACAATTGTTCAACATTATTAATCTTGTATTTCTTATAATGCCTTTTACTATCTAATTTTGAGAATTTTTTGATCCTAGCAATGCTGATATAGCTCTCTAAGAGTTTTTATCGACTATGATATTTATTATGAGAAATGATAACCTCGTAATATTTTTACAACATTTTACACAATATATATTATAGAGTATATGTATTTTTATAAAGTGATATTAATTATATAAAGCAATTTACAAATATACTCTTATTTTATAAAATATATTTTGTAAATATTGTGAAACGCTAAAATATGTTGTATGTATCATTTCTCGTTCGTATATGTTTTGACTCAACTTCTTTAACTTCTATAAAAGCTGTATCATTCCCCTAAAAAATAGTAAATAGCTCAACTATCAATAATTTGGTGTTAAAATGCTTTTTTTTTTCTCTCTTAGTAACCTTAACAAAAATTTTCTCTCATGAATTTACATAATTTAATTTTTCATTATTTTTGGAATCACTCGAAGAAAAGGAATTGCACAGAGTTTCTCTTGTTCTCGAGCTTGCAAGATTATATACCCTTTTTATTGACTTGGGTAAAATACTCGAAGAAAAGGGATGGCTAAGCCTTGGTTTGATTTCATAACCTTTCAAATCATCTTATTTTATTTTATCTCAATATTTAAATATTATTTAAATAAAAATATTTTTAATTTTTAAAATTTTTACATTTTCATCTACTTATTATCTAATCATTACAATTTTTTCAAAATTTTTAAACAAAAAACAAAAAATAATTCAAATTTTATGAATCTCAAAACAAAAAATTATATTAAAAAATAATCCTCTCCTCATTTTATAATTTTTTTCATAAGTATTTAACTATTATTCATAAATTATTTCATTACTATTTACAAATTTTTCGTCTCATCTCATCTTATGTGAATAACCAACCCGGACTAACTCTAAATTTCCTTCATTTTTATAAAGAGAAAAAAAAACTAGAAGATTAACAATTGAGGATAAGCATTCCTATGTAATTTTTTTTTATTTCTATTAGTGTGCATTGATTTATTTAAGATAAAATTAGATACAGTTTTAAATTATGTATTGTTTGCATGCTTATAAAAAATTGGAGCTCATTATTAGAAAATGAGTTTTTTTTTCTTTTATATAAATTTCAATTTTATTTAAAAAAAATATTAGTATGCCCACCAAATTTGACATTTTCTTACTATAAAAAAAAAGTTTGACACCTTTCGACACCTTATATATTTTATTTTATTTATTTATTTTGTATTTAATAATTAAAAAAATGATTATTAGTGTATTAATATGGTTTAAAAATATTTTAAAATAATAAAAAATTCAGAATAAAAAAATGAGCAAAAATAAAAATCCAAATTTAGATTAGCGGACAAACTGAACAATACTATCCATACGACAGAATAGTACCACTCTTATTTAAATATTTTTATTTAAATAGAATGAACGAGACTTACTACCATAAAATGGTGCAGATGATTTCACATTTATATTATACATATATTTTAAACATAAAATGGGAGGGAGAGGCAAAAGGCAGCACGAGAGGAACCCCCCTTTGTTGTGTCTGTGTGATTGAAACAGCTAACAATGTAAATGCATGGAATATGAGAATGTCCCTCACTTTTATTTATTTATTTATATTTTTTAACGTTAGGTTTGGTACATGAAAAGCCGTGTCTATTATTTATTTTGTTATTACAACCCCCACTTTTGTCTCCCAATATAACCGTCCGTCCACGTCTCTATCTCCGCACGAATGCTCCACCTGTGACCATTTGGAAAGCAACCAAAGATTTTGCCATTTGTCCATCAAATTTTTATTTTTTTCGCAAAAAGAAATATTTTGGTCACAACTTTTTTTTTTTATAAAAATAAATTAATAAAAGTAACATATACATAA